>OY829494.1:9523740-11003491 GCA_963691745.1 Ditula angustiorana
ATGGAATACCTCATGTGCTAGAAAATTCACCGGCTGTCTTGCTCTCCACGCCGGAATACAACAGCGCAAGCACTGCGGCTTAACGGCAGGATTAGCGAGCAAGATGCTGGTAGGGATCCGAACGGACCTTGCACAAGGTCCTACCAAACCCAAAAAGGGAGGAGAGTAGCCTAATGGTAAGCGAGCTTGACTACGAAATCCAAGGTTTCGGGTTCGATTCCCGTGAGGGCAAATGTTTGCATAGTGCATAAGACTCTTTGTACCAGAGTCGTGGATGTTTTTATGAATATATGTATGTTTTTATTTATATATGTATATCTGTTGCCTTGTACACACACAGTACGAGCTTTGCTTAGTTTGGGACTAAGTCAATTGGTGTCAATTTACCCCAAGATATTTATATTTATTTTTAACTTTTCTTATCAGGTGACCCGGATATTGCTTTGCTTAACAAAAAAAACTTCTCTTCTCTTAATATAAAAGCTCCCAGTAGAAAACCACAAGATAATAAATGAGCGAGCTTCGCCTAATAAAACTTCTCGTTTTTCTTATAGTTAATTGTATTTTCGAGGCAACAGACAGACAGATAGATATTTAATTGCGCCTTAAACGAACCCACCTGCTCCCGCTTACAACCTAGTGAAAGAATAAAGCTAAAGCACGGGCTAATATCAACCGTATTCCTTTGAGAATAAGACAAAACTGACAGCAACTTGTTTTGGTTGGCCAACAAGGCGACAAGGAGTTGGTTCTTTCTTATTATAGTGTCCATGAAATAATAAAGCCTTATCGAAACAAGCGGGTGGTAGGACCTTGTGGAAGGTCTGTCCGGATCGCTACCACCATCTTGCTCGCTAATCCCGCCGCTAAGTAGCAGTGCCTGCACTGTTGTGTTCCGCCGTGGAGAGCAAGACAGCCGGTGTAATCACTGGCACAAGAGGTATTCCATCTTAGCCCTCTGGGTTGGCAACGCATCTGCAATCTCTTCGATGTTGCGGGTGTCTATAGGCGGTGGTGTACACTTACCATCAGGTGACCCAAATGCTTGTTTGCCATCCTACTTCAAAAAAAAAACGAAAGGAAAGTTTTGCAAGTGGTAGGATATTCTTCAAGGTCTGCCTGGATCTCTACCATCATCTTGCTCGCTAATCCCGCCGCTAAGCAGCAGTGCTTGCACTGTTGTGTTCCAGCGTGGAGTGCAAGACAGCCGGTGCAATTACTGGCACAAGAGGTATTCCATCTTCCTCTTTGGATTGGCAACGCATCTGCTATTTCAGGTGAGTTACCTGGGAGATGTGTATGAAAAAATACTTTTTTTGTGCGTGTCAATTAAGTTGGAATCCGCTTCATCGCGGTCGGAAAAGTGAAGTTTCTGTACGTCAGTGCTATTATTTATTCTATGCTTTAGTGCACCTGGTCACCCCGCAGGTATTAAATCAGGCGCTCCAGCAATCCCTTAGTAATGCCTTGTCTAGGTCTAGCCCCGCATTTGCATACCGTCCACCGCAGTCCTAATGTTGCCAGCAATGCCTAGGATTTCGCATGCGATAGCAATTTTAACGTAACCTATTACAAAAAGTATTTATTGACATTACGTTTTAAAAATATTTTTTTTTGTCATTAATACCATTCATTTTTATATAAAACTTTGTTTTTGACCTAATTATTTGATTGATTGCAAGTATAATAATTATTATCGTTTTTAAGACAGTATCTCTCCTAAGAGGTAAAAAGTTGCACGGGCCTAAGCCAATTAAGTATAATTATTGGCAAGCGCAGCGTAGGACGACCAGCCACAAGATGGTCCGATGACCTCATACAGGTGGCAGGAAGGCGCTGGTTGCATGCCGCTTCCAACCGGTCACTTTGGAAATCCATGGAGGAGGCCTATGTCCAACAGCGGACTTCTTGTGGCTGAGATGATGATGATGAAGTATAATTATTGTAACATTTCATATTTGTATTTATTCCACATTGCATTGCGTTCACGATTAATTCATTATTTTATCTTTTACTGTTGGCATGTTGTTTTTATTTTGTTTGTTAGTGTTGTTGTTATTAATTCGTAATTTAATGTCTCTTCTGACGATCTCAATGTAAATGCATATATCTTGACCTGAGATGTCATTTATATTGTAATTTTAATTGAGAAATAAATCAAATCAATACAGCTTCCTTCAAGCTCTATCATTATTTCTTTAAGAGCTTTTTCATATTCCAGATCTATCCTCAAAGCAGCTTAATTTTATTGAAGTATTGCATGGACACTCAACGTACAATATGCATGATTTCAGCTCAATTAGACACCATAAAGTTGGTCTGCGACTTAGAAGATTTGGTCAAACACAAATTACTAGAGAAACTAATAAAAAGATAATAAAAGGTTGTAATATACAAAAACGCCGCATTAAACACAACGTTTAGCTTCATAAAGAAAAATAAAAGGTAAAAGAACAAAGACATAACAAACAACAAGTCGTAGGTACAACAGTTTCTACGTAAAGATGTCAAGAACCGCACTCTCAGCAACTATTGGTTAAAATTTCAAACGTCACGTCCCGTAGGTATATAATATTCAATAGCTCAACTGAAATCATATACTAATCTGCACGTCTCCGCCAAATCAAGATAACTGAAAATTCACAGCGAACCTTAGTAACTGCATTCTGCAAGTCGTGCATTCGTGTACTGCGAACGAGGGCACAGTAAATATGGCATTAACAGTACCCCTACAGTACCAGCGGGGCAATTCTCGCGTCAGTAGAGATGAAGTCACACTCGAGATGAGTCAAAAAAAGCTGTCCAATCCCTTTAAAATCTATCATGTTTTGACTTTGACACATCTCGAACGTCGGATGTATCCCGATGAGCTCAAGAATTGGGGGCTATTACACTATCGCCCTGTCTCGCTCACTCGAGCTAGCGCGCTAGAGCAAGACGGCGCTGCTCCAGCGTCAAATTCTTCGCTGTTGCGCTTACAGAATGACTTTCCTGTACTGTAGAGACATGAAGTCCTTAGGGCATTTAACTGAGTACGTAAAGCACTTTAAAAAAACAATATTTTTAATTAAATAAATAAATATCTCAGGACAATTCACACCAATTGACCTAGTCCCAAGCTAAGTAAACCTTGTGTTATGGGTACTAGACAACGGATATACATACTTAAATAGATAGATACATACTTAAATACATATAACATCCAAGACTCGGGTACAAATATTCAAATTCATCATACAAACATTTGCCCTTCCCGGGAATCGAATCCGAAACCTCTAGCTTCATAGTCAGGGTCACTAACCACTAGGCTATCCGATCGTCGAATTCAATCCAAATAATAATAATTAGTTAAAAGAGGCTCGTAAACTTTCGTTAACAAAAGGGTACGTAATCGTCTTTATCTGTACATAGTAAGTCGCTATCAGTTCTTGTCTGTTCTCATATTGATACCGGAAATCTCAAATGGTGTAAAGGACAAAAATGCGAAAATGAGTTTTATCTACACACATATCATAAAGGCTAAATAACGCGTTCAAAAACCCTAGGAAATGACCAGCATTATTACAACCAATGTTATTATAAGAATTTTCTTGTCTGTGGTAGTAGGTAAATCTGTTCTTTATTGGTCATCACATTACCGATATCTCGTGACTGCTCGTGACGTTATGAATTTAAATTTGGAACAGCTGTCAAAATTCAAGTTGGTATCTATTCTAGTATCCACAGATATTAAAACAGTTATCGATACGAAACGTCAACTCAGTATGTTTTTTTAATTTAAACGCACGACATTTGATCTCGAGTGACATGACAATAGGGACTTCATTCCTTCGTCTATGGTTTAAAAAAAACGTTCGTCTTGATGGATAGATCGAATCATAGAGTACCTTTTTAATATACATGGCCGCCATTAGTTGTCATTCGTTTTTGGTTTTTTGCTGTTACGGTTTTTTGCAGTTATGATATGTGTGTAGATAAAGTAATGTAAACACTCGTGTGATCCTATTATGAAGCTCGCTGACGCTCGTTTCATAAAACCACACTCGTGTTTTAAGGCCTTTCATTATATAGCAGTTGCATAAAATACTATTATATCTCATCATATAATGGGTAAAGTTTTTTTCCCCTATCGAATGGTATGTCCTTTACGCCAATTGAGATTTCCGATATCGATATGTTTGGTCGCTAACTGTTTTTAAACCATGCAACGGATTTTGGTACGGTTTTCACTTGACTGTCATTTTGATTATTTTTTCTACAGGTTTTCTTGTACATTGCTTTCTAATTGTGCTCATGCGTAGCTAGAACGGGTCGCTAGTTATAACTGAAAATAGTAAAGGATGAGTTAGATAAGTATGTTTAATTATTAGTTATTTGAATTAAGTATAATACGATTAAACTTAATTATGTTAAATTAAAATGCTATGCAATGAAAACACAAAGAAAAATTAGGGTACTGGCAGGACTCGAACCTGCAACATCAGTATTCCGTGCCTTGCGTTTACCAGTTTCATAGCATAGCATTTTAATTTAATAATTAGATTTTTAAAAACATTTAAAATAAAAGTAGAGAAATTTCGGATACATAAATAGATGTATATATAGATGTTAATTACAATTAGTGGTAAGTTTCATGTTTAACCATTATTGGTATGCTAAATAGGATGAAATTTAATTAAATTTGTTTGCTGCTGTTTTAAACAGGATAAGAGACGTCTTTGACCAAAATTTAATACTATATAAGCAATGTTAATAGAAGTACAGACCGGTTGTGTCGTACTGTTTAATAATAGCGACTGTGATAAGATATTAAATTCTGTATACGTGACTCGTCTCCGCAAAAGCAGCATTCTGATTGTAAGGGAAACGTATTATTTCGTATAAAAATGGGGTGCGAGATTATTAAGATGTCGGGAAACAGTGCATTTTTTTATTAAAAAACAGTAGCAAACGAGCTTGCGGTTCTCGTGGTGAGAAGTGATCACTGTCACCTATGAGTACCAGAAACCTTAAGAGAGTCGCTGATCCGGTGCCGTCCTTTAAGTCTAGAAGGCTTTAGGATCTTTTATTCGGCTTACGATACGCAGTGGCTTTAATTAAGACGTTCATGTTAAAATTGGCTCATTATAAAAGGAAAGGTTTTGCGGGCAACCCGCAACACGAAAGAGATTGCAGATGCGTTGCCAACCCAGAGGGCTAAGATGGAATACCTCTAGTGCCAGTAATTACACCGGCTGTCTTGCTCTCCACACCGCAACACAACAGTGCAAGGACTGATGCTTAGCGGCAGGATTAGCGAGCAAGATGGTGGTAGCGATCCGGACGGACATAAACATTCATTCATTCCTTTATTCAATAGTTTGAGTGGTATTTATTTACCACTACTTCTGTACTCTAAGCGTATCAGCGTCTGACTCGACGTCGAAGCATCACCCTGTCTCGCTCACTCGAGCTAGCGCTAGAGCAAGACAGGGCGCTGCCTCAGCGCCGAGCTCGTCGCTGTTGTACTTAGAGAATTACTCTCCTCACCGCACCACGTTCCTGTTTTTCGACTCGCAAAACTTTCAACCACTCTCGTTACGGGAACGCCCGCTGTGTTAAGGAGATCGGCTTCCAAATAATTTTGTATGTTTGTATCAAAGTCAAAGTCAAAATATCTTTATGACCCGACTGCTCGACGCAAAGGAGGGTAATGTGTTTATCAGCCTATATATGTAAGTATGTATGTTTGTTCCTTTGTGGCGATCTAGAGACCAAATGCGTGGGTCGATTTTGATGATTCTTACGTCAATCGATTCGTCTTAATCTTGCGAGTGTCACTAAAGACATGACAATAATCAAAATCCATTTTTGGGAAGATTTGAGGAAGGTCTACATTTTTTTAATGAGTCCCGACTGTTGAAGTCTATGAAACTATTGCAATGGTGTAGGTATTCAACATTACTTAACAGAACTTCAGACTACTGGTTTTGTTGTAGTCTTTTCAGTTTTGATTTACTTTTTACGCGGTTGGATTTTTAGATTTTTTAAATTTACTTCTTTAGATTGGGCTATTAACAATTATAAATGTCAAAAAATTTACCACCGGTTCGGAAAAAACCTCTGATGAGAAAATACCGAAACTCAACGAGGTGTGGGTATTGTTTTATGTATGACTCTTTATTGTAAGTAACTCATAAACATAACAGATTACAGGACATAACAGATAACAAAGGCTATCTTGTGCCTTTAAGGGATCTCTTCAAGCTAACTTGAACGATTGACAGGATCCAACATCGTAGTAGATAAACAAAAACATAACATGTAGATTTGCGTAGGTAACTTACAGACAAACAGTTACTAGTGTTACTAGTAGGTAATAGTATATTGTTCGGGCTTTAATTGATTTGTAATTGGATCTAGAAAATGTCATGACTAAGCCGTCTGAGGTCGTGTTAAGATCTTGTTTGTTCACTCACATGTTTATTAAATTCATCAACGACCCGAATATGACTATTTGAGTTTACTTTATCTGAATGTAAATAAATAATTATCTCACGACAATTGACAGTAACAAGTACCAATTGACATAGTTCCTAACTAAGCAAAGTTTGTACTATGGATATTCAGTATTCAGTATTTATTTATTGCAACATTTTACATAAGCTTGTACAATGATACCCTGTTAGGGCGTAGCAAATTACAACTTATAAACTAAAAACATAAAACTAAAATTCCACGTCCAAATAATATGAACAAAATACAAATACATACACACATAAATCAAATTTCGTTCTATGAATTTTGAACCATTTCGATTGACACAGTGAGCTCAACGTCAGTTTGACATTTGTCCTATTTGTAGGACTTGGGCCTTACAAGGCTGAGGTACAGTCAAGCAATTTGAATCATAGGCTACTGTAGAAATTTGTCGCAATGTGGCATCGTTGGGGTATTATGCTATTTATTGAGAAGGAATTGTGACGTTCATTGTAAAAAAGGTTCTGCAATGCCCTATGAATCAAACTAGTTGACTGTACAAACATTCATATTCATCATACAAACATTTGCATTTTGTGGGAATCGAACCTACAACCTGTAACTTCGGTGTCAGGGTTACTAACACTAAGCTATCTGGTCGTCATTGTGCCTCCCTTTCTAATAGCGTTAGTTAGAGCCGCAAGGAGGGTTAAATTACTGTTTGGAGGTCATTTTAGGACCATTGGTACAAGCCTGAACTTTTCCGCTACCATCCTCTTAATTCCTAAAGTTACAGCGGCACGTACCAATAGAAATCGACACTCAAGGAAACTTTCTTTCAATTTACTTATTTCTCGCGACTGCAAGGTCCTATGTGCCATTAGGTGGTAGTCTAAATTGAACCATATGCTGGTACAATTTAGAATATATTGTACTTACTGAATTAGTAAAATTACTAACTATAAGTTAGTCTGTGAGTTCTTGTAATGCTCTTTTGCTAGGTTTATTTAAGACAGGGTTGCCAAACTCGAAAAAACAAAAATCCGGACTTCGTAAGTATGAAGTAAGTATAAACATTGTACATAAAACGCGCCACATAATATTACAAATGAAATAAATTAGTACAAAGGTGAAATCATCCTCGTAAGGGATTTCTTCCAGTTAACCCAGAAAACATTAACGCACAATTTATTGAGAGATAAACAACAAGCGTCTACCTACAGCTAAACACCTAATATTTTAATCTACTACTCGTTGTCGTCTGAGTCTACTCGTGACCACGGCCGTTGAAACATGGCCGAAACGTTAAGGTAAATTAACAATATATTTTTATCGCGTTAAAGTCCCGATAACGTTATAAATTTATGTTTGAAGGAGTTTCTATCTACATTGCCCAAACTTTTCTTGGATTATAGGGTTTGATCTTTTTTTAGTTATTTATTTATTTCATCCGCTGTGTAAGCTACGAGTTTGTTGCTTACTGCACCATCGTAGCAAACTCGTAGCACCTCTACGGCGTAGCGCTACGTAGAATTGACAAGTTTACACTAAGTAACAAAAGTAGAAGCAACGCAAGCAAATTTAGGCTTTGGGATCAAGGAATAAGGTTTAGTTTGGAACGGATTAAGTTAATGCAAGTTGTGTTATTGGCGTATTTACCTTCTCACTCATGTGGAACTTATTTATTTTATGAAACGATTGCTTTCCTTCGTCTTTTATATTTTTGAAGCTTATTCTTTGAAAAGCATTCTGTAATACTATAAGAATTTTCAAATTTTGTCTGAACAAAAGCGGGTCAAAATCAAAAACATTGTACCGTTCAATGATATTATAATGCATGGATGTACAGTGTCATACTAAATGACAGCAGAAAAACGGCCCGACATGAGAATACAGGTTGACGCCAATGTCACAAATGCAAATTATTAGTTTACCATTGATAGTCATTGGATTTACAATTCTACGTCTAACTGCATAAAATAATAATTTATTAAGTTTCGTTGCAAGGTTTTTTTTTACGAAACAATAATATTAACAGCCGTCTCGGTCAGACCGGCTGACAGCGCGAGCGATTGTCGATTTATTGTACTTTTTGTTCGACTTTTGATGGCGCCATTTTTGAAACGCTGACTAGAAGTCCATTACTTATAGGTCAGTGGTATTGTTGCTAAAACAATTTATGTCAGTTATGTAACGGTTTTGCAACGATTTCTTGACAAACTGATATAGGTCGTGACAAAACTCCTACGCAATTGATATGATTTTTTTAGGAATGGTTAAATGTTTTAGGATATAATTAAAAACAAATAAATATAAATAAAATATGCAAGTCATTCACCTTTAGTTTAACATTTTATTTAGATGCGCCAAAAAAAAATATTTTATTTTATTTTATTATTGTTTCGGAACATTATTTTGGTTAGGTTTGGTTATGAATCTTTTTAACTCGGACTAAAAATATTTTGGGACAATTATGTCCCATACATTCTTAAATGAATAAATACTAACTTAAATACTTACATACATTTTTTATATTTAAATTTGTATTAATATACATTTTGTAATTACCTTATATTTACTATAGTTACTTCGTTAGTTTCGTATTGTTAGTAAAAAAAACCACAACTCAAGTATTCATCATACAAAAATTGGTCCCTCACAGGACTCAAACCCGAAATCTACTTCTACAGTCAGTACAGCTAACCAAAGGGATAACCCGTCAAAATGAAATGATCACTTAAAATACGAAGTGCCGTTTGCGAAGATTTATTCATCGCACACCTCAGCCGATCAGCGGTTGTCAAACTTTTTATTTGCTCGCGTTAAATTCATGGATCACAGAACTTCGGCGACTTGGTAACGCGTCAGTGCCGAGTTCGGAGAATGAGCATTGTCGAGTTGTGTGTGGTTTGTAGGGAGTTTTAAAAAATGCTTCTGTATTTTTTATTCTCCGAACGCATTCAACTGTCAATAGAAATAGAGAAGTTTGGACTAGCGTTGCGACAATGTATGTATGTAGACGATCGGATAGTCTCGTGGTTAGTGATTCTGACTATGAAGGTAGAGGTTCCGGGTTCGATTCGGAAAGGGCAAATGTTTTTATGATGAATAAGAATGTTTGTACCCGAATCTTGGATGTTATTTGTATTTATTTTATGTTTATCCGTTGTCTAGTACCCATAACACAAGGTTTACTTAGCTTGGGACTAGGTCAATTGGTTGAATTGTCCTGAGGTATTTATTTATTTATTTACTAGTGGACGCCCGCGACTTCATTCGCGTGAAATGATAAGAGGATAGTAGCTTTCTATGTGTCAAATAATTTTTGAAATCAGTTCAGTAATTTCAGATTACCCCCTACATACAAACAAACAAAGTTTACCTCTTTTTTAAATTAGTGTAGATTTAATATATCGAACTATCGACAGTATTGTTGATAGTGTCGTAAACTGGAAACATAGTATCGTTAGTCATTAAAATCCGATGCTATCGATAGGCATCAATACTATTGCTACTGTCGATAGTATTGCTTACCATCAGGTGACCCATTTGCTTGTTTTCCTTCCTATTTCATTAAAAAAAAGTACATTTTATTCCGATTGTAGCCGTGCAAAGGCGAACGGGAAGCTAGTTTGTTTATAAAATAGTCCAAGCGGATTAATTCCGTCACATCCATTCTAATGATTATTTATTTTAACAGGTGTTCTAACGTATTTTATTAGTTCTGACTTACCCTCTTCATCCTTTGAGTATTTAACATTGAGATGCCAAGCCGAATTATCACCTAACAATTTTAGCGGGGGGAGACGATTCTAGTGTTGCCAGATGGCTGGGAAATTCGGGATTGTCCTGGAATTACGTGTCTTGTCCCGTGTCCAGGAATTACACTTTATAGTCCCGGACTTCGAGTGTTACTATATTTTCAGAGTTCCTTACCTCAAAAGGAAAAATCCGAAAACTGTAAACAGTATCGGAAGTCTCCAGATGAGATATCCGAATAAAATCACAACATGCTGTCGGCAACACTGCCACGAATGCCAAGATGTCAAATTTTGAAATGTTTACGTTATGTCTGTCAAAAAGCTTATTAATTTAAAATGTTTTTGGTGTTGTAAATAATAAATTAATTCTGAAGAAAATTATTTACGTGTGATAAAAAAATCCATCTTTAGTGAAATTTGAAGTTTTTGATAGCCGTTTGAAGGTAAATACAGCAGGATTAACCATTTTTGCAAAGACCGCTTTCGTAAATAAATAAATATCACACGACAATTCACACCAATTGATCTAGTCCCAAACTAAGCAAAGCTTGTATTATCGGTACTAGACAACGGATATACATACTTAAATACATATAACATCCAAGACTCGGGTACAAACATGCTTATTCATCATACAAACATTTGTCCCTCCCGGGAATCGAACCCGGATCTTCAAGCTTCATAGTCAGGGTCACTAACCACTAGGTCGTCAATATGTTTTGTTCCTTTCATTTGAAGGCAAACGTCACCATGATAGATAAAGACGACAAATGTGTCGGGTAAGTAAGGTTGATTAAGCGTTTCGGAATAAGGGAGTTAGTCTTTATTAACCTTTATTTATAAATACAGAGTATTTTTCAGCAATTACAAACTAATATTATTTTGCAATTAGGGCAGGGATTTATTTATTACTCGGTAATTCTAACCATTCCCGCAGTTTTGACCACTTTTGTTTAAATTGTTTTATATTATATTACAATTACAATTATAGGTAAGTTATTATTGTAAAAGTGTCATATGAATAACTTAACCTAATAAAAAATACAAAAACTTAATTATATGTACATCTTCCAAGTCTGTCTCCTGCGGTAAATTGCCCATAAGGCTGGCTGCATTTCCACGTTGGATTGCAATGCTAATGCGTTGGCCAAGAAATGCACCAGCCCTGTGGTCATGTGAGATTTCAATCAATTTTGTTTTATGACGTAAAAATACGTGAGTGATCCGTTTTCTTAATACGTTCGAGTCTCACGGTAGTTTTATGTTAAATTTTTTGTTTTGAGCTGTCTAAAAAGTTTATGTGCGTCTGTGCTCCACGGCCCCAACGAAAGTTGTATTATGGAACTAAGGACTTTAAGAATTTAATCATTTCATTGTTTTATCCGAATTATCAGATTTAAAACAAAGAAATGATAAAACTCTTAAACTTCACAATCGCTCGAACTTACCTCTAAGTTTTTGTTTAGCAAATAAAAATAAACTTTAGCCGGCAAAAAGCTCAAACTCCTCACGGCGTCCATTGATGTGCTCCATCGCCGAACTTTTTAAATAACTCTATAAAAAGTCTCTTTGGAGATTTTCAGTCAGGTTTTTTGCTTTAAGGCCAAGTTTCTCGTCACAACGCTGGCGTCGACGTTTAAAGGAGGATATTATTGGCCTTAAGAGAAGTGTGAACCCAACACCAAAAAGCGCTTCCATACAAACGGCGATAACGTTTTCCACCCTCTAAACCTTAACTATGTCAATGATATTTTAGTATGTTGTCATTATGCCTTAGAACTAGTTTTATTTGTTTTGATTTTTTTAATATTCTTCATAGATTTAACAATATTTGCATTTTAGAAGTTTCATACAAAATACAAAAGCGTCAATATTTTTGAAACTATTAAAAAAGTAAGCATACAAACAAGGCTGTATGAAGGCATTCCAGCAAATAATTAAGAGAATTTTAAACTATAATGGTAATCGTACCAGTATTTATAATGTTTTATTTGTATTTTATATGTATGTATATTCATTATTTTATTTATCTGTGTATGTCTACGTTAATATAATAAAAATGACATTTAGAATTAATTCAAGAATTAAATTTTATAATTAAGTATGTGAATTAATGTACTTTTGCGAATATTAGGCTAAGGTTTGACATGTAAAATATTTATATTTTTATTACCAATAAATTATCTGAATCTGAATCTAGAAAGTTTGAGGACAGACAGGAACGGATAGCGTCTTTACTTTATACAGTCAAGGAATTAAATTTCCAACCCACCTAAGGTTCAATAGCATATAGCAAACTGTCACCATAAGAGCTATAGAGCAAGACGTTAGTTTGACATATCGACCTTAATGCATTGCGAATGTCAGACGACATTTCAACGAAATGGGTAGGGAATTAAGTTCCTTGACTGTACTTTGTAGGATGATGTAACACGCTGTATAAAACACAGCTAAAAAGAAGCTCGTTGAATTTCAAACGCGAAAACTTCATTTGAAAAGAAATAAAATAGATAACATAACAAGGTATCAACGGAGTTGTTACTTTGTCACATTACAAACAATCCGACTCGCTCTACTTTGTAAGGTTTTATTGTCATTTTGAAGCGAGACTTTGAAGTGCTTCTGTGAAGATATCCCAGAGTTAGCTGTGTAAAGAGCTGTCACAGGGGTTTACCGGTAAATAAGAGTGAGAGATAGCATTTTGTTTGTTTTATGACTAAAAACAGATTAAGTAAATCTCTTGAGGTATCAGTTGAAGTGGAATATCTAGAACATGAGGTGGGATTTGGCGTGATTATTTACTGCTTAGCTAAGCAAAGCTGAGTACAGCTACTCGCACCAATCGTATGATGCGTGTCACTCGTGTCAGTCGGCAAGCAGCTTGCATCTAATCTAATCGCCTATTTTTTGATTTGCCACTAGAGTTCCTCCACCACCGAACAGGTGGTAGAGCCTTATGCAATGTCCGTCGGGATTGCTACGCTACCACCATTCTTGCTTGCTAATCCAGCCGCTGGACAGCAGTGCTTGCACTGTTGTGTTCCGGCGTGGAGAGCAAAACAGCCGGTGCAATTACTGGCACAAGAGGTACGTGAAGAGGTATTCCATCTAAGCCCTCTGGGTTGGCATTGCATTTGCACCTCCTTAAAGTTGCGGGTTTGGGCTGTAGTGGACACTTAACATCAGGTTCACTTGCTTCTTTGCCTTCTTATTTTATAGTTTAACACGTTATAAGTAGCTGCTCTCAAGATAATCGCACTGTTTAGACGTAGTGGTCTGTAACTGATATTAATAATAACACAGGAAGTCGGTGTCCTACGCAAACTTGATATTAGCAAAGTCATAACGTCAGAAGAAGTAGAAGAAGTGACTGTTGATCATCATCATCATCATCATCTCAGCCACAAGAATTCCACTGTTGGACATAGGCCTCCTCCATGGATTTCCAAAGTGGCCGGTTGGAAGCAGCATGCAACCAGCGCCTTCCTGCCACCTGTATGAGGTCATCGGACCATCTTGTGGCTGGTCGTCCTACGCTGCGCTTGCCAATACGCGGCCGCCATTCGAGAACTTTCCGACCCCATCGGCCATCAGTTCTCTGTTGATCATGAAACTCAAAATATACTAGATAGCCCGCGTGAGCAAGTGAGAAATATTATGGTTATTACATAAGTAAGAGAGAGAAAACAAACACGACACCTTTTGCAGTCATATTTCAGTCAGCCTAAGTAAGTCGTTTAATTCCCTTTTATAACAAATTCGAACATATTACCTTGCTACTCCGCGAAATTGTTTGTTGATATGGACCTCCGCAAAGTAACGCCCGAATCTTATTTCTTTTTTATTAAAAAGGGAGTCAAACAAGCATGAGAGTCATGTAATGGGAAGTGATCACCACCATCAGTACTCCAAGAAAAGCCCTAACACGTAAAACTATAAACTACTAAAAAATGACGATTAACTGAGTAAATATAATAAAATAAAAACGAGTTAATGTACAACCTTATAAATAATGTATTTCCAAGCGAAAAGTACACGAAGACACTTTTAAATGTAAGAAAATGCTAATGTCGAGCGTGTTTATTTATTTACAAATCTTATTTCTAACACTTTCTCAGGGAATTCTTAAAATACTTAAGAAACTGTCTCGAAGGTAAATTAATTTAATAATCATACCTTTGACGCTGATGTGTCGTATTTATTCAAACCAGCTGTCATACGACAGCTTGACGACCTGTATGGCACAGTGGCACATGTGTCTGCTTACAGTGCAAGAGGTCCCGGATTCAAATCCTGGTATGGGCAAATATTTGTGTGACGAATACAAATGTTTGTACCAGAGTCATGGATGTTATTTGTATTTAAGTGTATATTTATTTTATATAAGTATGTATACCCCTAATAAAAAAAATGAGAAAAAGCACCAGGACGATGATGATGATGAATGATGATATCATTTATTTTCTTACCAAGTAGTCTAATGGAGTTTTACAGCATTTATGTACCTGAAACGTAAAAAAAAACATTATTTCTTTTATTTTCAAATAAACAAAATGGCAATTTCGATTGCTGTCGCGCAACCCCAACCAAGGTTCCACAGAAAACCAGCGTTGCTGCACTCGTCTCGAGTGGCAACACGTTCTGAGTGCAGATCCCTTTTTTGGTGTCGAATTGTGTCACCATACTTTATAAAAGAAATAAAACAAACAACACAAAACGCGACCATAACCCAACCACCAACACCAAAAATACCACTCGACACGTGTTTCACCTCTCCACGAGGCATCATCAGGAGCTATTGACCTCTCGACTGTCAGTCTAGGAAAAGGAGAGAGAGGTCAATAGCTCCTGATAGCTACAGAAATTGTAAGAAAATGTTATAATACCTTTACTATCAGAAATGCTTTTTATGAAATTTAAAAAGGCATGATTGTCACTGGTCTTTCAGCGTCTGATAGGAAACGCTAAAGCGGTTAAACGCAGCAGTGGTTGTTTTTGAATCGTGATCGTGATAGCTGAAGCCAAACTTTTAAACTTTTAAAGCTGATGTTTCGATAAACTGGCAGCTATTTGTATTGCCTATCTAAGCATCTGTGAACTTCAGCAATTAGGCGGATTTGTGCTGCCGCAATGGGAAAACTTTTATTTTGTTCCGTTTATACGACACCGCTAACCCACACAAATTAAATGCGGAGTTGTCACAGAACACATAAATAAGGTTAGAATGGCCTTCAGCCGTGATGCAAGTGAAGTCAAATTAATAATGCTTATCAATACGGGAAACACTTATCAATGTCAGAAAAACCACCCGTTCGAAACGATGGGAAGATTTGTTCTAATTTTTTTTTTGTGAAATAGGAAGGCAAACAAGCAAGTTGGTCACCTGATGGTAAGTGATCACACCAAAGAGATGGCAGATGCGTTGCCAACCCAGAGGGCTAAGATAAAATACCTCTTTTGCCAGTAATACTGCTGCATGCAAGAGGGGCTGTACTTCATTTTCTTACCTAAACGATTTATTGGTCTAGATTGTTAAAGTACTTACAACACGAAACACATTGAAAAATTCGCAGGGTATGGCAGCGGTAATGTGGCGGAAACTGGAATCCCCAAGGCACGGAATGCTGATGTTGCAGGTTCGAATCCTGCCATTGCATTTTAAATTTAATTTGAAAGTACTTAAATAAGTTAATAATCAATTTATTCAAGGCTGGGCAATACTTTGCCCAAAGAATCAGCATGCCATCCAACGTGGCAATGGTGCCAGCCTTCTGGGCACCCTCCCTATTGGCGGAGATTTGGGACAATTTTTTATCTTTAAGTTTAGAATAAGATTTTACTGTTGTTATTTTTTCTTCTTAATGTAGTGTCTTAAATAAATATAAAACATTGGCAGCTAATTCACTTCGAATATAAACTTAAAAAAATATACATGTATTTTGTATTATGAGTACAGTAAGTTTATAGTTAATTCTGCCGACTGATTTTATAATGACCTGTAATTTTATTACCAATAAATATGACTATGATTATGATTATTTAGAAGTTTATTTACGTTTGTGTGGCTGCCTCCTTCTCGCTTTTAAAGCTTAACTGTGACAATCAAATTAACTCCGAGTTGGTTGAAGTTTGGTTCAACCGTTTTGTTTTGATGTTTAGCCATTAATAGTCTGCTGGTAATTCGCAGTGTAAATTATGGTTCATTTATAACATAAAGTCACTTACAACCCGTCCCACATAATGTAGGCGCGACATGTAAACTACAGAGTCCATTAACATAGAATGCCAAAAGTCCAAAATTATATTTAGCCAAATGTTTTGTTTCCCAAGATTTATTTGACCTAATCTTTAACGTTAACGTTCTGTTATTTATTTTGATGTATGTTAGTTTGTAAGGTATTTGTTTATAGGTTTTACGCAACCTGATAAATGATACTAAAAGTTTTTTTTTCAACCTTCCAGCACTATGATATTTTAGGCCAAATGGTGATTAGCTTAATATGATGTGGTAAAAACCACACTTGGATTCGATTGGCTTGGCTTGTACGAGTAAAACTCTTTATTACACATAAAAAACAAATATACGGGTCTAATCAATTCGAACCTCCTCCGTTTTATTTGTCGGTTAAAAAGAAGAATTAACAAGAACAACAAACTTTTTTTTAATGAAAAAGTCTTGATAAATCAATGGTACAGAGAAAGCAAGCGGAATAAGCCTAACTCTATTTTGCTACCTTTTTCTAGAGAAATCATCGAAAAAACATTTTTAAGTAAATTAAAATTGTAATGACAACACAAAGAAAAATTAGGGCAATGGGGATTTTAATTTAATAATTTGAATGTAAAAACATTTAAAAATAAAATCGAAAGAAATTTCGGTTACAAAAATGTTTATGTAACTTACTGAAATTATCCACGATTTGCTCATTCATGTGACTTAATCGTTGTCTCTTAATATTTATTCAGGTTTGGGGTCATTTTTGAATCACTGGAACGTCACCTCTGAGAGCAATAGGGAAGTATTTATCTCCGCTACGGAACCATTTCATGGAAGGCTACGTGAAATGTCATGGAATTTGTAATGGAATTATTTAATAAATTATAATATGTAATAGTACATTACACTCTGAGGGTGGTAAAATAAAGAAAGTCTCAGATCGCAGGAGCTTGCCGCACGAGCCAAAGGCGAGGGCGATAAACTTGCGACCTGAGGCTTTCTTTATCACCGCCCGAGGTGTGTACACAATTTTACGTCTTCCCCTGGCCGGGAAGTGGAAATTTCTGCTCGCGTAGCGGGCGGTAAACTGCTACTTACGGCCCGGGGTGACGTAAAGTTCCTATCTGCCCTCGTATCTTCGGCCGCTTATTCCTTCTAGACCACGCAACTAGTTTGAAACTCAACTTATGATATGGTTTTCATCGTCGTATGAGGGTGGTAGGACTTGTGCAAGGTCCGTCCGGATAGCTACCACCATCTTGCTCGCTAATCTGGCCGCTAAGCTAAGTGTTTTGCACTGCTGCTAAGCGGCTGTTGTAACGCAACGGATTTTGATACGGTTTTTACTGCCATTTAGAGACTGTTTTACGAAAGAGTTTAAGTACCTACATTACATCTTAATTGTACCAGTGCGAAGTATTTTTTTATACGCATAGATTATGATCTCAAAAATTAGTTAATAGTATTTTATGCAACTGTTGCATAATGAGGGGTCTTAAAACACGAGTGTGGTTTTATGAAACGAGCGTCAGCGAGTTTCATAATAGGATCACACGAGTGTTTTAAGACCTAATTGTGTACAGTTGCATACATTACTTTATCTACACACATATCATAAGTACTCTATGATGGGTTCAGAAGCCATAGGGCAATAACCTGCATTGCTACTAGCTACTAGTGCTAGGTACCTATTAAATATCTATAGACTGTACACACACCTTAAAATAATGTAATAAAAAATGAATTTGAACAAATTTAGAAACAAATTAGAAAATTCTCATAATAATGTAGGTTGTTATAATGCTGGTCATTTCCTATGGTTTCTGAACGCATTATAGAGCATTTATGATATACGTGTAGATAAAAAAACATTTTAAACTTATTGACCTTACGTCGCGTCCAAACTCTGTTTCATAATTTATTCGTTTGGAAATCACATTTTTTGCAAAGCAACCTCAAGTCATCAATAGATGGAGATTAGCTGCCGATGAGGATTAACATAATTTTCATTAACCCTTTGGCCTTCCCGTCTCTAAGGACTTGGACGAACAGACGAGAGGGTAAAATCGGTTATACATATATATTATACTATACAATTTACAAAGCTGAAAGTTTGTGTGTGACTTAAATTTTTCTTAAATCTTTGCGCCAAAACAGTTCGACGGATGTGGATGAAATTTGGAACGAAGATAGCTTATATCTCGGATTCAATTATAGAGAATTCTAGTTTATAGATTCAGGCGTTACTTTGCGGAAGTCCATATTGATACTAATGGAAACAATTTCTTTGCTAATCCGCGAACCCAGTGTTAGCAAAGAAATTATTTCTTTAATAAGGTATTCAGCACAGGCGTTGTCTTTTTTCTCGATTGCTGACACTGGGTTCGCGGATTAGCAAAGAAATTGTTTCCATTAGTCTAGAGAATTCTGTCTTTCATTAATACGGCCAGCCGTTTAAGCGTGAAGAGGCAACAAAAAAACTAAATCACACACAAACTTTCAGCTGTTTAGTGTCATCATCATCATAATCATCAATCATCAATCATCATATCAGCCGAAAGACGCCCACTGCGGGGCATAGGCCTTCCCCAAGGATTCCCACGACGGTCGGTCTTATGGTGCTCGCATCCACCGATTTCCAGCGATCCTCACCAGATCTATGGTGATGAAAATGAAAATGAAAATAAAAATGAAAAATTTATTTTGCAAGTAGGCCATATAGGCTCTTTTACATGTCTGAATCTACTAGCGCTTCGAAAAATGGAAGATACTACTGAGAAGAAACGCCGCAAGAAACTCAGCAGTTTTTTTTTCTATCGAAGTGGTGGTCGGTGGTCTGGCTTCTGCCGGGGATTCTTAGCACCCCCTGCCCTGCCGTTACCATGGTCGCTACTGTTAAAGAAGGTTGAATTATGCACAGACTGCAGTGCTTTACTTTTTTAATATTTATTGTAACCTAGCAACTGTTGTTTGTACTCAAAAATTATATGTCAACAAAACAATACGTGTTTTCATACTGCTCTCGATAATTTCTAAAGTGGTAGCAGAGAGATGGAGAAAGCAATTGTAAATACGTGCAAAGTTCAAATAGGGAACTTAGACCCAAAAAACTACAAAATGTGGAGGTTCAAAATTCAAATAGTGCTAAAGGCAATGCCGGGATGCCTAGACATTCTTGAAGGAAGAAAAACTAAGCCAACCGTGGCGCCGACGGCAACAGCCGTTGAAATGGCTAAATTTGAAGAAGATCTTCAAAGTTTTGAAAGTTTGAACAGTGCAATATTGATTTTGTTCACGACAAATATGTCCGACGACATCTTGCAAAAAGTTCTGAGATTTGATAGTGCCAAAGATATGTGGGACGAGCTAGAGCGTTTATTTGGAGGTACCTGCGTTGACAAAACGTACGACCTATGCCTAAAATTCTTCAGTTACAAAAAGGACCGAGATCACGACATCATAACTCATGTGTCAGTTTTAAAGAACATCTGGAGTGAATTGTGTATGGAACTACAGAATGAAGCGAAACTACCAGAAATTTTGCTTATTTGTAAGATCCTAGACACTCTACCTTCTGAATATTTAGGATTTAAGTCCAGTTGGCTGTTGATTTCGAAAAAGGAACGCTCAGTTGAAAATCTGACAAGTCAATTATGCGCACACGAAAGAGTTCTACGTCAGAATGACACTAATGTCAGAGAAGACGAGGCTAACACAGAAGCTTTGTATGCAAAGACGGACAGGGGTAAGAAGAATTATTCCAAAAAGGAGCTAATTTGCAATTATTGTAAAGAAAAGGGCCATAGAGTTAGAAGTTGCAAGAAATGGATCCATGATGGCAGACCGCCCAAGGAGTCTAATACTGTGAACATGAATCTGACTATATTGACATTACATTCGGCAGAAGGTTTTGGCGAAACAAAGGACTCAGAAAATTGGTACGTGGATAACGGAGCAACCAGTCATGTCACCAATAGGGGAGACCTGTTTCAAAGCTTTACTTATTTTAAAAGCCAGCACACAGTGACCGGCGCGAATGGCCAATGTATTGAAGCCCTAGGCATTGGAAATATTCTTGCAGAGGCTGATGTAAACGGCAAAGCAGAGCCGATACTGTTGAAGGATGTCTGGTATGTACCCAGCATCAGCAGGAATTTATACTCAGTACTCGCTACCCATGACAGATCGGACAAAAGTGTTTTTGAGTCTACCACATTGAGATGCACTCTAAAAATAGATGGACAGATAAAAGTCATTGGCACCCGGAACAAGTTTGGAGGACTATTTAAACTGAAACTGAGATGTCTGAAACCAGCTGTACGAGTGAACCAGTTGTCAACAACCGCAAATCTGTTACAACTGTACCATGAAAGACTTGGCCATCAGAATAAACTTCATGTGAAGAAATTGATAGAAAGAGAGTTTGGCATTAAAGCGCAAGTAACCAAGGAGCTCTGTGAAGGTTGCATCTATGGTAAAGCCCACAAATTAAAGTTTGGAACCAGAGAGAAGGCAACACGACCTGGAGAACTGGTATATGCTGATGTTTGCGGACCCTTCCCCTACTCAATTTCGAAGCTGCGATATTTTGTCCTCTTTAAAGACGATTATACGAGGTACAGATTCGTTTATTTTATGCGAGAAAAAGCTGAAGTATACGCAAAGCTGTCACTTATGCTGTCTGAAGTGAAAGCAGCTGGTGTTGTCATAAAGGAACTGTTAAGCGATAATGGCGGCGAGTTCGACAACGGCAAAGTACAAGCGATTCTCAACAAAGAAGGCATTAAGCAGAGATTAACGATGCCCTACACTCCGGAACAGAATCCAACAGAGAGAGATAACAGAACCGTCGTGGAAATGGCACGAAGTCTCATGCATGCACATGCCAAGATTCCTACAGGATTATGGGCTGAAATGGTTATGGCATCGGTGTATATTTTGAACAGAACAGGACCTACCTGTATTGATGGTAAATCACCGTATGAACTATGGCACCATAAGAAACCCAGATTGAGCCATTTAAGAATAATTGGATCTCACTGTTACCCACATGTTCCCAAACAACGAAGGAAAAAGTTGGAACGAAAGGCACAAAAAGGGATACTGATCGGCTATGACTCTGATGACGGCTATCGTATATGGGACAGCGACTCCTTTAAACTGATACGGTCTAGAGACGTCATCTTCGATGAAAACCCGTTGTTAGATCATCTTGAAGAGACCAAAGAGCCTGATGCTTTTCAAAGCAATAATGATGCCAACAGGCCTGGTAGCCAATTTAACTTCGGTGTACCTGAATATGAAAGCCAGCATGACATGGGCGATAACCAGGAATCATTAAGTAGTAATGATAAAGAAGCTGCATCGACGTATCAACAAGATGAACAAACGGCTGGACCATCTTCTACACAAAATGAAACTACGGTTGAAGCACCTGTGGCAGATACATATTCAGAAACAGAACAATCTTTTGAGGAGCCATTACTTGAGCTAGAAGTCAACGATACGACTGAAGCAGATGACAAATTCATTGATGCAAATGAACCAGAGACAGAAGGTCGAACTGATTCGTCACTGTCTGCATCTGAGATCGAGGCTGAAGGCAGGATGACGCTGCGAGATCGCTCGAATCTAAAGCCACCAGTTAGATATAATGACTTTGTCTGCAATGTTTGTTTCAATGTCAACTCATTAAACGATGGACCCCTTACAGAACCAAGTACATTTAAAGAAGCAATGACAGCTAAGGATTCTGTACAATGGCGCAAAGCAATGGATAGTGAGATCAATTCTTTAAAAGAAAATCAAACCTGGGAAATGTCAGACTTACCCAAAGGAAGAAAAGTCATTCCATGCAAGTGGCTTTATCGGATAAAAACAAACCCAGATGGCTCTATAGAAAAATACAAAGCCCGTCTAGTCATTAAGGGTTATTCACAGAAGAAAGGTTTAGACTACGAAGAAACCTTTAGCCCTGTTGCAAAGACGAGCACAATAAGAGCGGTACTCAGTATTGCTGCTCAGGAAAATCTTTCACTCTCTCAATTCGATGTGTCAACGGCATTCCTGTACGGAACATTGAAAGAAGAGATTTATATGAAACCTCCTGAAGGATACTCAAGCAATGATGGGAAAGTTTGCAAGCTTAAGCGGAGTCTTTATGGCCTTAAACAAGCTCCGCGTTGCTGGAACTCTACAATAACTGAGCACATCCTAAAACTTGGCTTCAAACAAAGTGAAAGCGACCCTTGCTTATTTAAAAGAGGAGAGGGAAAACACAAGCTAATAATGGCCTTATACGTAGATGACGGTTTAATTGCGTCTGCGAGCTCCGAAGAAACTGCGAAGTTTTTCAGTGAGATGAAGCAACGTTTTAAGATAACGACGAAAAGCGGTTCCTATTTTCTTGGAATAGAAATAGAAAGGAAAGATGATGGGACAGTCAAGATTGACCAGAAAGGTTATGCAAAACGGTTACTTGAAAGATTTGGTATGCAGGACTGTAAAGCAGCTGTAACTCCGATAGTCAAAGATACCGTGATATCCACGAAGGAAAAGAATGAAGCCCGAAACTTTCCTTATCGCCAAGCTGTTGGTGCACTCTCTTACCTGATGGTGGGCACAAGACCCGACATTTCGTTTGCTGTTGGAATAGTGTCACGCAAACTTGATGATCCTACACCTGAAGACGTAGCGAAAGTTAAGCGAATTTTGCGCTATATTAAGGGCACTGTAAACTACGGAATTACATACAAGCCTTCCACTGCACTCCATGGCTTACGGTGCTACAGCGACGCTGATCACGGAGGTGATAATTGTACTGGACGCTCAACGAGCGGCATGATATGCATTAACGCCGAAGGTGCTATAGCATGGCAAAGTAAGCGTCAATCTACCGTCGCTATATCTTCTACAGAAGCTGAAATTGTGGCAGCTAGCGAGGCCGCTAGAGAGATCATATGGATTACGAGGATCATTGGCTTTATGCAGAGCAATGGTACTAAGACAATACCTAAGCTTTTTATTGACAGTGAATCTGCTATAAGATTGGCTCATGATCCACCGTATGAAACCCACCAACGGACAAAGCACATAAAGCTGAGGCACTTCTTTGTGAGACAGTGCGTTCTAGATAATGATCTAACGGTTGAGAAGATAGCCACGAAGGATCAGCTGGCAGACTTTTTAACGAAGCCTCTATTTAAACCTCGGCTTCAGGAACTGTGCAAGCTAGCAGGAACTTCCACTTAACTAACAGTTGCAACAAAGGAGATGGGATGTTAAAGAAGGTTGAATTATGCACAGACTGCAGTGCTTTACTTTTTTAATATTTATTGTAACCTAGCAACTGTTGTTTGTACTCAAAAATTATATGTCAACAAAACAATACGTGTTTTCATACTGCTCTCGATAATTTCTAAAGGCTACCATAGCCGGGAAAAGCAGAGCTACCGGGCCGATTCGCTTCTTATTAAGTGATGCACATTAATTTTATACTAGTACTAGCAGCTATTGAATTAAACGAAAATGGCCTGAACTGCTTCGAAAAAAGGGTGGCACGGCCGTGCTGCTTTTTATAGCTCGACTTGACTTCGACTTAAGTAAAAGTAAAAGTGTTCTTTAATAATATTAAAAACTTGGGAGGTCATGTCAGAGCCGCTGCAGGAATAAGCTATAAGCAGGGTTATAATATCAAACCGGAAACACCTCTTCCTCATGCCGAGTAAAACAATAACAACGAATTACAAAGAAACTTCCGCCGAAGTTTCGCACTACATCAGCTTCAGGAGTTCGCGACAGACGGAATGGGACACTTCTAACGAGTTTTATATATATTTCGCTGAGCGGAACGGTCCTTTCATCAGACAGCTAGGGCTGCCAGATGGGTTATTGTTGGTGGTAGAACACTCTGAAAAAACCTTGCTACTCCACGAAACCTACATTTCATACAATTTTTTTGATGATGTATATGAAAGAGTATGGAGAAAGTAATGCGTGTGGAAGCAGAGGAGGGTCGGTTTTTGCATGAAAAATATATGTCATGCCTACGCAGCTGTCTCGCACGTGCACAGTACTGGTTTTGCGGAGTCTCCTTCATACACCAATACTCTGACGCCATAAAAAGAAACGGGTGGAAAATATGCGATTTGCTCCATTCACTAAGAACTTAGGGACTCCGCCAAGTCGCGCGGGCGCACGGAGCGGGTACACGGAGCGGGCGCACGGAGTGGGTGCACGGATCGGGTGCACGGAGCGGGCGCACGGAGTGGGTGCACGCCTATGTACAATTTGTATGAGAGCGTCCGCTAACCCACGCGGGTGCAGGTACGGGCTCATACTATTTGTTCGATAGATGTGCACCCGCTCCGTGCACCCGCGCGACATAGCGGAAGCTTTTAAAGTCGTGTTGATCAAAATTCTCTAGTAAGTGTTATATGTGCTATATTTAAAAGGTGCATAAGAAAGGACGACGAGCCAATTACTGGAAAAAGGGGATATCTTGCCTTGGATATGATCTGACAACCCTAGTGGGTGTTTTCTTCTGCTTACGGATAATGGATTTGTCTCAAGAATGTTTTCTGCGTCCATCCATGCATGTGTTTTTGTAGTGGTTTGTAAATTATTTAATATGAATTTGAACTACCCGTCTGGGGAAACACCTACGCCTTACAACAAAAAGCTTGTAAAAAAATATTTTTTAATAAAATCTTATTAGGTTTTCAAGAGGTAAAGTAGCAAACGGGTTACTCAATGGTAAGCAATCACCGCCATCCATGGATACCTGCAATATCACATGAATACTTGCCACTCACTCACTTAGTGGCAAAAGTAGTAAAGTGACACTGGAGCCAGTTGGTCGTGGTACGAATGGGCTCTACGGTGGTAGTACCACACTCTTAAGGGCCATTTACATGGTACGAGCACAGAATAAATAATAGTACTAACGTACAGAAGCTTCTCTTTTTCGACCACCATTAAACGAATTCCAACTTTATGATCAGGCACAAAAAGTTCGTATAACTTCATAAACATGCGTCAAAAGGAAGGCGCCGTCCGCGCCCGCCTTCTACCCGCAATGCCCTGGCGCACCGCTAGGGTTGGGCTGCTTACTGTAATACTATCACAACGCGCGACACAGAGTGAGCGGGCGCGCGCGCGGCAAGTCGGCAACCTACTGCGATTAACCTATGCCATAGTTAATGCGGCGAGCGCACCTACAGTGCGGAGTGGAACCCCCCTGGTACGAGTTCTCGCAGGCGAGTTTGACTACATTACGGGCTACCGAGGTACGATGTGACCGATCGATTGATCGAGTCGCGCAATGTACTGCAACTCGCTTTCGTATTATAGGGCACGTAACCGAATTTTTTTTTTCATTATATTTAATTAATAAGAATGTCCACGTTTTCATGATGTTTTCTAGACCGTAAGAGCGTTAACCTACCAATATTTAGGTATCTATCAAGTATAATATTGAAAATAGATTGAAAATAAAAAATGAACCGGACTCTATGTAGAATACCCGATTCATGACACGTACTTCAAGAATTTTATTATTCGTAGCTGAATATTAATAGTGCACAGAGAATCGTGTATAATTTTCTATTTTCTGCTATTTGAGAATTTATTTTTATTCCCTGCGGACAGAACGGATGTTCATTCAGACAGAATTTGTATAAAGAGCGACCTTTTTTATTCGTTTTTGTTTAGTTTGTCGATATCAAACGAAAAATTTGTTTATTTAAACATTGCAAAAATAATAAAACGAAATATAGGTACAACATGTTATAACAATGGGTAAATTTAGAAAATATTGACTAATTGTTGTGTTTTTTTTTTCAGATATTTACGCATTATGTTCAGTGAATATTAAGTTAATATTCTAAACAATACGACAGAGAAATCAATATTTTCTAGTTCTACCCACATTACATTTAGTAGATATTAGGAAAATATGCTAAAACACGTTCGAGGGGAATCAATATTTTCAAGATTTACCCATAATTATCAGTAAATATTAGGTAAATATGTTAAAAATTTACTAAGACTCTATTTTCTCTAGATTTACCCATCTACGGGACCAACCGCTGTAGAACAAATAAATCGATAGGCTACAGGCTAAATAATATTTTTCATTTTAAACCTGTCACTTCCTTTGATGTTAAAAGCATAAACCCTGTCGGGAATAATCAGTATTTCTGTTGTGTCATGCTTGGTCGCTTCTTTTTTTAACTCCATCAAAGGGCCTTTCTAAACGTTCCACTGATTTAGGTTATGTCCTTACAAAAGTCAATCGGCTGTGAATTTCCAGTGAAAGTGTTAGTTGATTGCTTTTATTAAATTAATAAAAACGTTTGACCGTATTAAGTTTGCCTTTGAGAGAAAAAGAGTAGGGGTTTTCATCGGTACATACATTTTCATCGACAAACATTTAACAGATTGCGTCGCTTCGTCAATTTTTATTTCACCTAAAGCTATGTATGTTCGACCATGGTTTTTAAATATGTACAATTTAAAGTAGTTTAAATAAGATTTATGACTTAACCGGAAATATAAAGTTTCTGCAGATAACGGCGGTCGATGAACCCAAAGTTTTAAGAAATAATAACTTCATTCGATAAAAATTTTGTTTTTTTTTTATTAGAAATAATAACCCAACTGCACCAAAAAACAATCAAATATATCCTGTATTTCATTAAATTTTCGCCTAATAAGAGTATAAGACTGCTTTTCCACCAGAGATGTGCGAAGATGCGTAGCGAGGGATGTGTTTGTAAGAACCAATAGAATCGCTTCAATTACCTCGCCTCGGTCAGCACAGCTCTCGTGGAAACGGCTCATTGGTTCTTTACAAACACATCCCTCGCTACGCATCCTCGCACATCTCTGGTGGAAACGCAGCCTTACGGCTTCACTTATTTTATCCATAAAGGTTAATTTCGTTTTATTTAGTAAAAGGTCACGTCACGCACAGGTCTATACGCCATTGTATTATTGTCAACAACGTTTATAAATTCTGCATCGCTCGATTAATATTAGCTGATATTGGTTTAACCCGTGTTTAAAACAGTCGATTAACGTGAATTATTTGTGCGTAATCTAGGATTGGAGTTAAAATTAATAGAGCCTTATGTACGATAACGGCTAGGAAATGTAAAACCGATTATTTTCTCTACTAAATAACCGGTATTAACCGGTTTTTCTTATTAAAAATAACCGGTATTAACCGGTTTTTCTCAGAAAAAATAACCGGGTTTGCATTTAATAGTAACGGTCCCAGTCATTGACAGTAACCCAGTAATTGACGAGGAGATAAGGAAGAAAATGGGTAAAAACGAGAGGCTGTGTGTCAACTACCGGTAAAACAGTGTTTTACTTGTTCATAAGCTAACCAAAGAAGTATTTGTACTAAATACAATATATTTCAAAAGTGCAAAAATCGATAAATCCTTACCCATTTTCAAACGAACATAAATGACTAAGAATCGTAATAATGAAACCAGTTTTCAATAAAAGAAAAATCGCTTTCAAATTGGGCTACTCGTTTAAGATCTACACAATTTCAATTACAACGACATAATGAAATGAAATGAAATAAAATGATTATTTATTCGCAGAATATAGTGAAATATAGGCTAAATCCCAACATTTGAAGTCATTTTTAGGGTTCATGTAAACGGATGTTATTTCATGAGGAGCATCTTTGTGTATTTTATTTTCCAAAATACTGTTAAAACTAATTTATATATAGTTTTTTTGATTTAAAACAAAAAATGTATAAAAAGCAGCTATCAACAGCTCTTAGTTGCTATTATCATATCATATTTAAATATCCATAAGTAACCTTTCTTTCTCTTCTTGCAATTTAAATCACATAACCCCAACTGGTCTCCAACTCCGTACGCCCCGCTTTCCAATAACTAGTTTATATATCGTCACGTCTCCCCTAATCCACAAATATGCTCACTTTCCCACATTAAGGCTCACTGCGTCATAATTTCACCACTTATGGCCGTTGTGATCCCAACACATGGTCATTTGGTGCTATCAGAATTTAGTGCCGGCTTAAACATGGAGTTGTTACTCGTTGGTTAATAATGTGATTAATTGTTACTGCGTGTTTCCTTTTTCTTAACACTTTGCGGTAGTGTTTCTGGCTTCTCGACCTTTTTTATTTCTCGACCAGGATTTCTCACGTCACTCGAGAATTTCGAGAAATTTTGAAGTTGTGACTCGTCAAGTGTTAGATATGCGTTTTTTTGTTACCTAGCGCACCGAATTAATTTCCCGAGTTCTCGAGCCGTTGAATTTTATTTTCGTCTCGACTAAAGACTAATTTCTCAAGAATTCTCGAGCAGAAACCCTACTTTGCGGCAATAAGGGAGTCAGATCAAACGTGTATTTTGACTTTGCCGTATATGTTGATGATTTTATTGTTCTACTTTTTCTGTAGCAGGCAAACAACCATGTGTCTTATCAGATTATCAACAATCATCAGAAAATATTAACTTCAAGCCGAAATATTGTTCAGAATGGAAAAAAACATGTTTCCTAAAGTACAACTCGCAGTTTCACAAAAAAACCGCTGAGCCGATCTTGATTAAATTTGGCAAGGTGATAGTTAGCTTATTGAAGATGGTAATAAGCTACTTTTTGTAAGAGTGCGGTACTAACCCAATCGTGCTGACCTGTACGTTTTTCAACCAGCGATCGGCTACAGTGTGGATTTACAACTATGAAAACAAAACGGATTTTTGTAAAATTCTCTTGATTTCACTGGCTCTCGCAAAATCAATTTGACAGCAACATTATTATTCCGTGAGTTATTGCCGGCAAAACGTTAAAAAGGTCGTACGTGAACATTTTACCAACGGCCAGCGGAGGCAGTTATTGCGTTATAGCTTTCAACCGTCAATTTGGCTCGGGGGCCCATCAAATTAGGTTCTCAGGACTCCTATGTCAACTATTAGAGACGATGAAATGAAATATTTCTGTACTGCTGACTCCTTTATATCTTTGTTTTAGTCCTTTAACATCTGATTTAAGTAGAATAGTGCAAGTTGTAGAGCATTTTCACATTGTGAAACTTTCCTTAGACCTTAACATGACTGGAAAAGTTTAGTTTTTTGAGTTTCTCTCTATATTTTTTTATGAAATAGGAAGGCAAACAAGCAAGTAGGTCACCTGACACATGATGGTAAGTGTACACTACCGCCTATGGACACCCGCAACAACGAAGAGATTGCAGATGCGTTAACCCAGAGGGCTAAGATGGAATACCTCTTGTGCCAGTAATTACACCGGCTGTCTTGCTCTCCACGCCGGAACACAACAGTGCAAGCACTGCTGCTTAACAGCAGGATTAGCGAGCAAGATGGTTGTAGCGATCCGGACGGACCTTGCACAAGGTCCTACCACCCGCACTATATGCGTCTTTTTCTAATGACACTTGTTTGACAGAGACGCAAGGAAGGATAAATAAATGGTCTAGGCCTGGTATGGTCACGGTCACGTTTGAAGACCGGATAGCCTAGGGGTTAGGGACTACGAAGTTAGAGGTTGCGGGTTCGATTCTCATTATGGTCAAATGTTAATATGACGAATAATTATAGTTAATAAGTGGATTTTATATGTATTTATCTATACATATAAGTATTTCCATTACATGGTTCCCATTGTATAAGCCTTGCTTAGTTTGGATTACGTCTATTGGTGTATAGTCGACCAAGTAATTGCTTGACCTCTTTTAGATCTTATCTCTTTGTAATACGGTCGAAAAGTGGTCATGTAATTTCTTGGTAGACTTTTTACTTATGTCAGGGCCGCTGTGAGAACTTCTCAGTAACTTTTAAGAAAATTCTAATATTTGCACGGAAAAAGAAAATTCTTGATGTCCTAAAATTTTAATGTCCTCTATGGTGTACTCGGTAATTTCGTAAGATTTCCTTGGGGACTGTAATGTGGACGGACAATGCTGCCCCAACCCGCAATCTAACACTCGGAAAACAGTAATTAAATAGATAGATAGATAGATTTATTTATTACTTATTGGATTTTACATTCAATTTTGAATGTCAAACATAAGAAATACACAATAAGATCATCAAAGGGTAAACAAAATAATAAAATAAAAATTTTAGGAAATTTATCTAGAAAATGTCAAAACATAAAAATTCAAATGTCACAATAAAAATATAAATACAAACTCACAAAAGGAGAAAATGTCAATATAAGCAAACATAAGATAAAATGAAAATGAAACAAAAACAATTAGGTACAAAATAAGAATTTTAAAACATTAAAAAAGAATAATAATATGTCAAATTAAATTAAATGTCACCACTGTTTTCATTGTACTATTTAACAGAGTGTTTTATTTAACGACATTGTTTTTAGTCGGCAATCAAATGCTTCGTCTGAACATTATTTTTTTTATGAAATAGGAAGGAAAACAAGCAAGTTGATCACCTGATGGTAGTGGTCACCACCGCCTATAGACATCCGCAATACCAAACAGATTGCAGATGCGTTGCCAACCCAGAGGGCTAAGATGGAATTCCTCTTGTGCTAGTAATTGCACCGGCTGTTTTGCTCTCCACGCCGGAACACAACAGTGCAAGCACTGCTTAGCGGCAGGATTAGCGAGTAAGATGGTCGTAGCGATCCGGCCGGAGCTGGCGCAAGGTTCTTCCACCCGCAAAACATTAATTTTCAGACATATTTATAACATTATCGGGACTTAAGCGCGATAAAAAATATATTGTTGATTTACCTCGACGTTCCGGCCATGTTTCAATGGCCGTGGTCACGAGTAGACTGAAGTGGAGGATATTACTTCTGTTTAGCCGCGCGAGTTTTACGAACTACCCGCACTTTGTCCCGATAATGTTATAAATATGTGTGAAAGTCGCGAAAGTTTAAAACGATTTATTCATTTTCAGGTCGAAGGGCGGGGTTTTCCGTTTTGGATCCCGATCATAAAATCATAATGATGGGTGCAAATGAGGTTTTGAGTGCTCCTATTTCAGGAGTGATTGTTCGCCAGTAATTAGCGCAGACATTGTGATCTACAACGGCCCATGGAGGTGTTCTTGAGATCTGGCCCGGGGACCTCACTCAGCGTAAATCAGTGAATAAATGTTATTGTTAGTTGAAACAAGTCCAGTAGGCCATGTACTCAGTTTTCATGGAAGAGACAAACGAGTATGCGATGGAAAGTGATCACTATAGGGACCAGCGATCCTAAGAGAACCGCTGATCTGTTGTCGCCGTATAGATTCCACCCCGTGGGCCTATAGATCTGCTGACTGATTAAGTTATTTCACGTTTGTATTCTTTACAAGCGAAGTAACGTTACAGAGCGTAAGTAACTTAGTTGGTAGAAGAAGACCCGTGTTCGTGAGATACTGAGTTGTTCTAACTTATGCTATGTAAGTACATTACCTAAGCATTGTTTGATGGCTAGATAGCCTAGTGGTTAGTGACCCTGACTATAAAGCTTAATGTTCCGGGTTCAATTCCGATTCCCAGGAGAGGCAAATTGGATCCTGGATTGGATAAGTCTTGGATGTTATATCTATTTAATTTTATCTATATAATTTTTTATATGTATATCCGTTATCCAGTACCCACAACACAAGCAACTTTAGTTGCTTACTTTGGGACTAGGTCGATTGGTGTTAATTGTCCCAAAATATTTATTTATTTTATTATTTATTTGTTTATCACGCATCTGCATTTGGCAAAAAAGCGGATTATTTTACCTACTGGCCGTAAAATGTTGCCACATTCTCTATCAAAAATCTGTCAAACTTTAACGGTTTGGTAAAACGATTCGTTGTTTGAATACAGGGACGCGTAATTTAAGAAAAATGACCTACTGGCTCGGTGTTCTTTAACGAAGGTAATTTGAAATTAACTGGAAATTATGCGAGACCGGGCCATGCTAATGAGAACGACTCAAAATTAGACGGAATATATAAGGCACCGCTTTCAAGGATCATAACACTAATGAGATCGCTTATAATGCTTAGGTAATACGCCAGTAATAAGCTACGGATTGCTACTTTCAATGCCGATGGATTCGAAGGAACCTAACCGATTGACGATATTATCACATCACAAGGACATAAAGAGATGTTACAGTATCTCGAAAGCAATATTTTTGAAACTATTAAGAATATATAAAAAAATTAGAACATACAAACCTAGTTCTAGGGCATTATAATAACATACAAAAAAAATCATGGCTATAGGTTAAGGTTTAGAGGGTGGAAAACGTGGTAGGACCTTGTGCAAGGTCTGCCTGGATCTCTACCACCATCCCGCTCGCTAATGCTGCCGCTAAGCAGCAGTGTTTGCACTGTTGTGTTCCAGCGTGAAAAACACGACAGCCGGTGAAATTACTGAGCACAAATGGTATTACATCAGCCCTCTGGGTTGGCATCGCATTTCTAATCGCCATGGAGTTGAGGATATCTATGGGCGGTGGTCCACTTACTAGCAGGTGATTCGCTTGCTTGTTTGCCTGCTTATTTTCAAAGTCAAAATATCTTTATTAAGATTAGGCGTACAGGAAGTCCTTACGAATGTTATAAAATTTACCACCGGTTCGGAAAAAAACTTCTGATGAGAAACTCAACGAGATGTAATTTTTAAAATAAATCAAAATTACATTGTTATTTTTACAGCGAAAATATTTAACACAGTAGGTTACTATTTGGAGCTAGGGATCGCCAATGCAGGCCGGTATCATTTCTAATCATTCCTGTCCAAAATGGTCATTGATTATTGATTTTATAACACGCCCAAAAAAATAATGCCTTCTTGACAACGGATTTGAATGTATTGTGTTTTGGAATTTTATTATTTTATATATAAAATACATCTTTCTTCTCCACAAGTCTCGTTTAAGTCTTAATCGAGATACCGTTACAAAAAAGTACCCGAAGGGTCAGATCAAACGTCGTTGAGTGGCCCTCGCCTCTGAGTCGAGCGCAAGTAGCCTCTCAAGTGCGCTTTACTTTCGTCTTGAGTGCAACAAAAAGGTGTAGGAACTGGACAACAATTAGGGAAATGGATAACCAATTGGTAAGCTTTCGAGTGGGGATTGAGGTCTCAGTTTAGGGTAATTTAAATTAAAATCTGATTCCCCTGACGCAAGGTTTAGCACACTTTCTGTAAAAGCAACTAGAATAAAATTAAAACGATGCCGGTACATTATATTTAATTCTCGATCACGTGACAATATCCGAACTCAATAGCTACCATCACGCCGCTGGGCGTTGCCTGTGTGCGTGCAGCGACGTCGGTGTGCGTCTCCATCTAACATTACGTAACACTTACCAAACATTATGTGTAAGTTTCTGGCTTACACGCCAGTGGAACCAATGTTTTCAAGATTTACCCACATTATGTTTAGTAAATATTAGGTAGATATGCTAAAACATGTACCAGAGGAATCAGAATTTTGAAGAATTACCCTGTTTTAGGTTAAAAGATATTTGTATTTACGCGCTGTAGTTATGTTAATTTTACGATATCAAAAAGACGCTCAATTATTTATTGAGCTAATATATAGAAAACATAGTCTTTAACCAGATATTGAATTATTAGTATCAAAAAGTATTGGGACCAAGAAGCAATGCAAAAACAATTCTTTTTTTTTTATACAACATAGGAAGGAAACCAAGCAAGTGGGTCACGTGATGGTAAGTGATCACCACCGCCTATAGACACCTGCAACAATAAAGAGAGTGCGGATTCTGTATACAAAATGACATCGTTTTGATATCATCGGAACCAGAAGTTCCTTCCTTGGCAAAATCATTAAAATATATCAATAGATCATTATTTAGAAACATACCTTCTACATAAACGCTAAAAGATATGTGTTTAATATTGTTCTTACATAACACCTGAGAGTTTTAGATAAGTCAGCAGAAGCATATAGTATCCTAAATAATACCTGATAGGTACTCGCGTACGTAGACGTATTTTATAAGCCCTAAAATTATTATATCAACACACAAAGGAAGGTTATTTATGACGTGGGGCCGTCTGTAACACCGTTGTGTAACTGAGACCCTAAAATCTGTCCCGACAGTAAGAAAAAAGAACACTGCCTTACAGACTAAGCCTCTTTTCCTGGGAATTTGTCAATCTCTTTTAAACATGTTTTGTTCCTTTCCTTCAGAAGTAAACATCACAATGATAATATTAAGTATAAATACGAAACATTTGTTAGCAAATGGAAGTTTAATGAGCGTATATGAAAAACAGGGTTACTAAGCGAACGAGCGCGACGGTTAGTTTTAAAATTACGGTTATTGTCAGTTATTCGTTAAATCATCGATTAGTAACGTTTCCTCATTTATTTATTTTTAAAGAAACTATTAACTTTCGATTCTGGTGTTCAAGCGTCCATCAGGCAGGCCAAATGCTTATCTTTTACCGAGACGTGAAATAATTAAAAATCTAAATTATCATACCGGCGGATCGAGACGGCGACGGCAAATCAAATTTGACTTCTTTAAGGACCTGTTGCGACGAACAAAAAGCAGTATAGCGTTGGGAGTAGGTCTTTGCCACCTGTCAGCCACCTGTGGACAGCTGTAGCTGTGGACATCATCATCATCATATCATATAAGTGCTCTTGTCGGTGGAGTAACCGCCATTTCTCTCTGTCTATTGCCAAGGACCTGACTTCATGATAAGACATGACATTAACGTTCTCCTTTTCTTGAACAAAGAAGGTGCGTCTAAAAAAAAGACAAATGACGAAGATCTGAGAATCGTAAAGGAAAAAGATGTCGCTTAAGAACAAAAATGATAGGGCACTTGATGCGACATGACAGCTGCTTAAAAATCATAATCGAAGGAAAGGTTGAAGGAAATAGGAAGAGCTGTAGACACTCTGCCAATAATATCAAGTCGGCGCGGTGTGAGAGGCGTTCGCTCGTTCAAGTCAAGATTAATACAGAGGTGTGTTAGTGCAATTTTCATTCGAGAGCAGCACGTTTCGGCAATTAAGTGAGCTGCGCTTACGTTGATTTATTGCTGAAAGACTGAAGGCTCAGTGAGGCATTGCCGCGTACAGCCAGCGCCAGATATGGCGAGAGAAAGGCATTAAACAATATGTGAAGGCGAATTTATCTACAATACTATAATAAAGAGGTAAACCTTGTTTGTTTGTGTGTAGGGGGTAACCTTTGAAACTACTGAATCGAATTCTTTCATTAATTGGTAGCTTCAATTCCTGACGGACATAGGCTAGTAATTTTATAAACATGGCGAGATGTTATTGCGCCAAACACGTAGTAGCTAACTACAGAATATGTATTATGTAGCTGTCTTGGAGATCAAAGACACGAGTATAAAACTTAGGTACCTGTTTGAATCAAAATCTGAATCAGTACTGCCAATATTATGGCCACTGTGTGTCCTTTCGAGTGTGTTTATTTTATGTGTAGGTATAATCAAACTAATATCCAGATATAAGGTGATTGTGATTGACGAGAATATACAAAAATAAACGTGTAAAAAACGAGAGACAATGATGTCAACTACTGGTATAACGTGTCAAGCACTGGTACAGTTTTTCTGAACATTGTTTTCGATTTTGACTCAAATAACCTTTGAAGGGTTTTAGACGAGTCAGTTAACAGAGTAAAAATCCCTTCGCGATACTTGCCACATACATTAGCCGGGAACGTTATTGCCATCAGGGCTCTGAAACTGACGGTTTTTCAGCCCCGCCGGCTTATTGCATTCCGTTGAGATACACAGACATACGCTTGCTAAAGTATGTCGGGAATAGGGTTCTGTGAGCATAACTAAAGTGTATTTGCAAGAGCAAGGGGTCACCTATCGTATGTGATCTGATCATCACCGTTGGCAACACCCAGGAGACTGCAGAGCGTTGGAAACCCAGAGGGCTGAGATGGAATACCTCTTGTGCCAGTAATTACACCGGTTGTCTCGCTCTCCACGCCGGAACACAGCGGCTGGATTAGCCAGCAAGTTGGTGATAGCGACCCGGACAGACCCAGCACAAGGTCATACCACACGGAAAAATTCCATCAAAAATATAAATGTGAAAGCCATATTCGAATAAAAAAAAACTTGATAGATTAAGTACTATGATAACAGCTTCACTACTGAAAGAATTAAGATCTAACTAGATACCAAGTTCTTTCCAAGTTCTATTAATCATAGTTTCTGTCATATATAGTGTTCTTCAGTAGGTATTAAAGAAAATTTGCTGTTCTTTACTTCAATAACGCGATTTGGCAAGTTTTTTTCCCACCAAGTTTAATAAAAAATTTTCATCAAACAATCACTTTTCCTATTACTTAAACTTTGCTTGTTAGGTGCTAAATCATGCTAAATTCAAACAATCAATCAATTTTATTTTTAATGCATATGGAAATACATTAAGATAATTTCGAAATATTGATAATAGATGTAGATAAACTAACCCTTTGCGGGTGGTAGGACCTTGTGCAAGGTCCGTCCGGATCGCTACCACCATCTTGCTCGCTAATCCTGCCGCTAAGCAACAGTGCTTGCACTGTTGTGTTCCGGCGTGGAGAGCAAGATAGCCGGTGTAATTACTGGCACAAGAGGTATTCCATCTTAGCCCTCTGGGTTGGCAACGCATCTGCACTCTCTTTGTTGTTGCAGGTGTCTATAGGCGGTGGTGATCACTTACCATCAGGTGACCCACTTGCTTGTTTGCCGTCCTATGTTGTATAAAAAAAAACCCCAATGTCGGTACAATTTATCAAAATCAAAATATTTTATTGTACAACTGTTGGTAGAAATACATGTTATAAAGAGAATACTATTCGCTACAGCCTACTTATGGCACAGAATAAATAACGTACAGAAACTTCTCTTTTACGACCGCGATTAAACGAATTCCAACTTTATTCACACGCTTAAAAAGTTCGTATTACTTCATACACCATGCGCCAGGCGGTGCGAGTCAAAAGGAACGCGTCGCTACTCCCGGCGACACGCTAGGGTTGCGCGGCATTCGTTTTCAATTACACTGACACGGCGGAGGCGAGCGAGCGCGCGGCAAGCAAAGCCTACTGCGATTTGCCCATGCCATACGGAAGGCGGTCGAGCGTACCTACAGTGCGGAGTGGAACCCCCCTGCTTATAGTGTAAAATATTTATCTAATACAATATAGAAGTATCATATTAACTGTTTTATTCTTAAAAAAGTTCCAAATTACAGTAAAAACCATATCAAAATCCGTTGCATGGTTTTGAAGGAGTAAGCGTCCGAAAATACGATGATGTCAAAGATCTATTTTTTAAATACAACAGGAAGGCAAACGCGTGATCACTACCGCTCATAGACGCCCGCAACACCAAAGATTGCAGATGCATTGCCTACCCAGTGGGCTATGATGGAATACCTCTTGCGCCAGTAATTACACCGGCTGCCTTGCTCTCCACACCGGAACGAAACGGTGCAGGCACTGCTGCTTAGCGGCAGGATTAGCGAGCAAGATGGTGGTAGCGATCCGGACGGACCTTGCACAAGGTCCTACCACCCGCACTATATGTGTCTTTTTCTAATGACACTTGTTTGACAGAGACGCAAGGAAGGATAAATAAATGGTCTAGGCCTGTTATGGTCACGGTCACGTTTGAAGACCGGATAGCCTAGGGGTTAGGGACTACGAAGCTAGAGGTTGCGGGTTCGATTCCCATTATGGTCAAATGTTAATATGACGAATAATTATGAATGTTTATACCTAAGTGGATTTTATATGTATTTATCTATAGATATAAATATATTGCCTTGCTTAGTTTAGGATTACGTCTATTGGTGTATAGTCGACCAAGTAATTGCTTGACCACTTTTAGACCTTATCTCTTTGTAATACGGTCGAAAAGTGGTCATGTCATTTCTTGGTAGACTATACATAGGTACCTAAAGACACACAACAGTGCAAACACTGCTGCTTAGCGGCAGGATTAGCGAGCAAGATGGTGGTAGCGATCCGGACGGACCTCGCACGAGGTCCTACCACCCGCAAAATGTATAGATAAAGAAAAAGAAAGATAAAGAAGATGTGATGCAGTGCAATATCAATGGAGAGCCAGTTCTACCACGCTAGCTACTGCTTTAAACGTGCTAAATTGATTCAAACTCGGTACTATTCCACAGGGAGCGTTAGCAAAAGCACAAGGAATTTATTTTTATTTTTATTTATTTGCTTAAGAAACACAAAAAATAATTATCTACATCTACACTATAATATAATAAAGAGGTAAACTTTGTTTGTATGTAGGGGGTAATCTCTGGAACTACTGAACAGATTTCAAAAATTCTTTCACAGATAGAAAGCTACACTATCCCTGACGGACATAGGCTACTAATTCTACGCGAACGAAGTCGCGGGCGTCCACTAGTATTTGATTCTTTGGTAATAATGTACTTTTTACAATGATGAAACTGAAAGAGGAGTAACAAAATTTTGAAACCTTTGTCTGTTCATCTGCATAGTGCTGTACCCTAGTAACTTAGGATTCAATGAGCCGATTTCACGGTGGCTTTTTTGTTTGGTAGGTGTATAAGGAAAAATAGAGCTTGGTTTTGTTAAGTGGCAAATGGATTAGCTGTTTTGAGATATTAAGCTTTTAAAATCTGTCGGCGGTCTATTTAAAGGTCTAAGTTTCGCGGGAATGTAATCGTCATTATCCATTTCATCGATAGATTTTGGCTGTGGAATTATAATCTTTTCTTTGTGTCAATGTCAAAATAAATTTAACTGCGGGTGGTAGGGCCTTGTGCAAGGTCCGTCTGGATCGCTACCACCATCTTACTCGCTAATCCTTAAGCAGCAGTGCTTATACTGTTGTGTTCCGGCGTGGAGAGCAAGACAGCCGGTACAATTACTGGCACAAGAGGTATTCCATCTCAGCCCTCTGGGTTGGCAACGCATCTGTAATCCCTTTGGTGTTGCGGGTATGCATAGGCGGTGGTGATCACTTACCATCAGGTAACCCGCTTGCTTGTTTCCCTTCCTATTTAATTAAAAAAAAACAACCAAACATCATTAATTTCTATTTAATTTGTAATATTGCTAAGATAATAGGAAAGATGACTTTGGTAAAAGATAAGATAACTTGAAAAAAAAATTTTTCAAGGATTCGTTTTTTTTGCTGACCGTATAGGCTTGTTGGGAGACAAAATGAAAGGTGTTTTACAGTAAAAGTATGCTTCAAGCATCCCTTTCTGTGGGAAAGGGACGAAAAACCCGACCACAAGGCGTTAGAGGGAGACAAAGCGCACATAATCAATACCATTCGCTCGCAGAAAAAAGTCGTAATGCGATTGACTTGTAATTAATTATGAAGCTTACATGGTGGGAGTAGGGTTTAGTTTCCGTTGGTTTTGGTCGAAAATATGCAACGCAAGGGGACCGGATTTAGAAAAGTTTCTCTTTGGATTATATTTTTATGAATCTGCTTAATTTTTAGGTTTTTCTCGGCAATTAGCTGTTTGCTGGCGTTTCGGTAATTTTGTTTAAATTTGTTTAATTTAATTAGTTATTTAATTTGTTAAATGGACTGACTAATAAATAATGAGCCACAATAATTGTTATTTGTTACTTTACCAGGGGGGTTTCACTCCGCACTGTAGGTGCGCTCACCGCATTACCTATGGCATAGGTTAATCGCAGGAGGTTGCCGGCTTGCCGCTCGCGCGCCCGTTCACTCTATGTCGCCCGTTGTGATAGTATTATAGTAAGCAGCCCAACCCTAGCGGTGCGCCAGGGCATTGCGGGGCGAAGGCGAGCGCGGGCGACGCCTTCCTTTTGACGCATGCCGCCTGGCGAATGTTTATGAAGTAAAACGAACTTTTTCTGCCTGATCATAAAGTTGGAATTCGTTTAATGATGGTCGATAAAGAGAAGTTTCTGTACGTTAGTACTATTATTCATTCTGTGCTTTAACCGCTCGTTATAAATCCAAAACTCATAAATAGTCCAATTTATTGTAAAAGCTGTAAACAAGCTTGCGAGTCACCTGGTGGAAATATTGACCACCGACTATGAGAATCAGCAACTCAGAGAGAATCACTGATCCGTTTCTTCACTCACCGTACGAGGTAACTCAGCAAGCTACTCCACGCCGGTATTCTGTAAGATTGTTGTACTACCCCAAGTCGACCCGGCCTATTTGTACTGCAACCAGCAACTGTAGTAAGGCTACTACTACTGAGTATCCCGGTAGGAGAGAGACGCAAGAATCACAAGCAAAACAAACGGACACACGTTGTATAGTCTACCAAGTTATTGCTTGACCACTTTTGAACTTTACCTTTGTATAATACGGTCAAAAAGTGGCCAAGCAATTTCTTGGTCGACTATACCTATTCGTTCAGACAGAAACTATTGTCTCGCATGGATGAGAAACCTGTTTTTTTTTATAAACTTTTTTTTTTCAGTATACGAGTATGTCGTTTCTTTCCAAGTTTCGATTCGATAAATGTTAATGTTTTATTATTTTCAAGTTTTTAGTTAAAAACATAATATTAATTGGTTTTTATTTCAATATTTGTCTTTTATTTATAAGCTTTGTTTGTCAAATGCACATTGCAACGAGCACAGTGTTATGGTGTCACGATCACATGACAACAACCATGTAAAAATATTTAAAAATGTCTTTTTTATTTTTAGTAAGAAAGTTTCAAATGATTTCTGTAAAATATTTTCTTAACAACAACAGAAAAACCTTTAAGGAAAACCATCAAAAGTTTTTTTTAAATTTATCAACGAGGTGAGATGTCCCCAAAGTTTTGAAGAAACCGGTACTCGATTTAATTGGCAGCCGGATTTTCATAGTTTCCTACTGTAGCCACCTGCAGTATGAATAAGCCGGTTCGACCCAAGTAGTACCACACTTTTATATACAGGGTGGTCAGGGGTAAAAAAGTGAATGGAAATTTCTAATATATGTAATTCGTGGACAAAACGCGGTTGAAAGCCATTCTCCAATAAAAAGCTAATAATTTTAACAGCCACATAAACAAAGAACAAAATAACCCGCAAAATGTCACCCCACAAAAAAAACTCAAAAATTAAATTTTCACACCTAATAAATCTTAAATAGAAAATGTTTAGAACAAGGCAAAATGATACACCCAATTTTATGTAGCTGAAAAAGTATAATTCTAAATAAATTACCCAAGCCAACCGTTGGTGACCTCTGATGTCATAATTCAGAGGCAGCGGCGCCAAACCTTTTTCGTAAATTTATTAACATGCGACATATGGGGCATGGGGCACGTCGGGACGAGTGGAATGGAATTCATGTTTTGATGGTCATAATTGAATGAACTCCGCATTTGTGACGGGCGCGTTATTTTTTATGCGAATGTGGAAAACACTGTTAAGTGTTCGAAGTTCTTTAAATTAAACGTTCTTTTATCTTAGGGGGGATGCATTAAGGAAATTTCACCATTAAAAGGGGGAGGGGGGAATTGTAGTATGTAATCTAAAATCTACGCAGATGAACAAGCAAAGGTTAGTCTTTTGTTCATAACAAAAGAGTTCCGTTTTTGACTGACAATGCACGGCATAAACCGCAAAATTTGGAACTGTGTTCCCTAGTAAAAAGATTCCTTAATAAATAAAGGTAATTTGAATTTTTGTAGCCATATAAAATAAATTAATAAGTATTTAGATAACAATTGGTAGCTAAGTACAAACATCTTGATCACTGTATTTTCTATTTGTAGTATTTTTAACATAAGGGGTGTTCAAAAAAGCAGCCTTGTTCAGCTTACCCCTGTTTGAAATCGCCCCAGTCTTTACAGACCCCACTTGCTTAGTCCAGTGGCTCTTAGCAACGTAACTCCGCAGTGTATTTACCGGGCTCGTAGTTAAGCTAAACACAAATACTTGAGCGGCTTGAACGTCAGCTATTCCTGTTGGTTGCATTAAACTAGCGACAAGTCATAAGCGGTAGCGATTTAAGATTACCAAATAAACAAACAAACAAACCAATCACCTCGCTACTTTGCAAAACTAGTGCTGTGTAAGAATATGACATGTGTATTTTTAAGCAAAAACCCACCATCCTCTGCTTCTTTACGAAACAATACATATACAAAGACACTAAAAACTGTATCAAATCCGTAGCGTGGTTTAGAAGGAGTAAGTGGCCGAAGATAAATAGATAGATACTTAGATAAAGATAGTAAATATTACATGTCACATTTATTATGTCGCATTTGTTTCATGTTATATGACTTTGGTAGAATTATATTGCCTGGCACAGAGGCGAAACACGTGTAGAGTGGCTTTCTTGGTATTGGTTGTTATAGTGATAGCTGCAACTGTGTTTATTTTATTTTATATATGTAGGAAGTGTGGAAAAACTCAAACTGCATAAAAATAAGTAAGTAATCAACACAAACACCGCTATTTTGCATTTAACTTAACATTATTTACAATTGATTGACAAGTCTTTATTATATTACAAACAAACAAAGTTTTCCACTTTATTATATTAGTGTAATAAATAGATTCAGGCGTTACTTTGCGGAGGTCCATATCAACAAACTGGAACAAATTACCTTGCAAACAAGGTTTCGCGGAGTAGCAAGGTAATTTGTTCCAGTTTGTTGATATTAGTGTAGATAAACTATAGTCGCAATTGTTTCCTGTCTGTCCTTAATCCTTATAGTATGTTGGGCCGGCTTCTTCTTCTGAACCAGGCAACTGATGATACGGTTTTCGCTGTCATTTTATGATTTTTACAAAAAGTTTTTATGTACATTACATCCCGATTGTACCTGGTTTATGCCGGGTTGGGTTGGTAGTTTTTATAAAATATTGTATTACACTAAATACCGTGCACTAAAAATAAACGGCAGATGGGCTTTTTGACATAAAACTACCGTGGTTCTCGGATAAAACGGATCACTCACGTATTTTTAAGTCGAGAAATGCCCGACATGTGACTCGTTGCGCCACCTCCGCGGGGGCTCATGATTAAAGACCACGGATCGGTCCGAAACATGTCGAACATTTCTCGACTTAAAAATACGTGAGTAATTCGTTTTATTAATATGGCAGATGGGCTCTTTTTACACTTCGAAGACACAATCGCTTGTGCGTTGTACCACATCACGTAGCGACCACTAGACACTCATGAATATCGGAACTAACATAGTTTAAGGAGTGAAGCTCATATTTGCTGAAGGCACGTTGGTGAGCTGTTACCTAAAATGAATATTATGATTTGTGTACTAGTTAAACCTACGACTAGGTTAAACAGCACGGAAACTTTAATGATAGACCATGTCTAACTTTTTTGTTTATACAACAAAGTAATAAAAAACAAGTTTTGGTGCAAGATTCGTCTGAATTGCTATCACCATTTTGTTCGCTAATCCAGCTGCCAGCAGTGTTTATACTGTTGTGTTGCGGCGTGTAGAGTAAGACAGCCGGTGAAATTACTGGCACAAGAGGTATTTCATCCTAACCTTCTGGGTTGGCATCGCATCTGCAGCCTCGTTGGTGTTGTGGACGTCTTTGGGTAGTGGTAATTACTTACCATCAGGTCACTTACTCGTTTGCCTACCTTATTCATTAACAAAAAAAGAATATTTTAGGGGAAGCTTTTTCGTTGATTTTTGTTTCATATTGCATTGTCATCCAGTCTTCATACTTATGTAGTTCAAGACAACCAGATAGCAACTTTTTCCTTAAAAAAGTCACTTTCTTCAATATTTATTTATTTACTTAGTCAATTTCACACTTGTATTAAATTGACAGCGTGCAGCTGAATAAAACTTGTAAAAGCGTTAAATTTAAAATGTTTTACTTAAAGGCTTATGTACTTGACACTGTATTTATATCGACATTGACAGTATTGTCAATTAAAAAAATATTTAACCGGACACGGGGTTATGTTTCAAAAGTGGCGCAGCAATAACTTGGTCGACGACACATACATTGTAAGTAATAAAATAATACTTGACCAGATTATCAGTAGTCAGCGATCCCACAATCCACGCAGACATTTACACACATCATTGTAACAGCCTTAAATATTGTATTTATTGCAACAAATAAATCCACAGCATAAGATACAATGCTTTTTTCTAATCATAAAAACTCAAAACATTGGCAAATTACTAATTTTCATGAAATTATAGACTAGCGTCCCCGGCTTTGCACGGATGCAATTACGATGTTATGTACATAAAACCTTCCGTAAAAAAATTTAAATGACAGTAAAAGACGTATTAAATAAAATAAATAAATAAATATCACAGGACAAGTCCCAAGCTAAGTAAACCTTGTGTTATGGGTACTAGACAACGGATACACATACTTAAATAGATAGAGACATACTTAAATACATATAGACTCACATAGACTCGGGTACAAATATTCATATTCATCATACAAACATTTGCCCTTCCGGGGAATCGAACCCGGAACCTCTAGCTTCATAGTCAGGGTCACTAACCACTAGGCTATCCGGTCGTCGGTATTAAAACCCTTGTCGTAGTAGTTTAGAAGGAGCGCCCGAAGAATTATGCGGTCAAAATGCAACTAGAGATAAAGTAAAGATACCATTTTTTAGTAAGAACAGAAATGTTAAACCTACTGGAATCTATGTGCGTGTGTGCTGTACGGGAATGACATCCTAACTATAGCTATTGTGTATACCACAATTTCAACCCATTAAAACTCCAAAATTAATCACTTCCGTTTTCTATAAAGCAAATCAACACGCCCAAAGTTGGTCCCTGTCCCGATCCCACTTCAGAATACGCACTCAAACTTTCAGGTTACCTACCCGTAACCGAAAATTTCACTCATTAACAAAACGCCGAAAGTATTTGCCCGCTCGTGAGCGCAATTATCGAGTTTAACGTGCACGCTTAAGCGACGAGCGACAAGCGGTAAGCGGCAAGCGATAAGTACTTAGCATAAGCGACGACGTTTGACTAAATAAATTGTTTAAAAAACTACATGATTGTTAAATGTGCCGAGTAATGGTGATGGGTGAAAGTAAAAATTAAACAAAAAAATTACACGTAACACACACACACACACACGTACATGTAATTTACATGGGTAGTTAAACGAAACTATGTTTTGTGTGGTTTTCAATAAAGAGTATTCTCTTGTTTTATCTTGTAAGAATACAAAAGACAAAATCTTGTGCTATGAACGCAAATCTTCAAAGTAAGAATTTTTGATATAAATCAGTTCAATGAGAATGCTTTGTTAAGCAGCTCGCGAAAAAACGAAAACAAATCAAGAAACTCAACCAAGAAAAAGCAGGCAATGGATTAAACTGTTTTTATTTATATAAACACATAATAAGCTTAAAACAAATTGCTCATATATTTCAAGAGCTGAGCTTCACACAGTTGTAAAAGGAGAAATATATTTTGTATAAACATGCCTATTTGAACCCTACAGGTACATATTCTTTTATAGAAAGAGACAGCAACAGGACAAATTTGTTTATAATAACATTTCATTCGCTAACAAGCGTGGAAACTGCTTCAAAATTCGCGGCGCACTTGACTGAATTATTGAGTTTTTTCAAGTGGTACAAAGTATAAGCGCAGGCGATTTTCTAAAATGCCGTATAAAAAATTAGGCATTAATTCATAAAAATAATCAAGTCAAATTATATTTTAAAACTTAGCGTGTCGGTTAATCAAAGATCGGAAAGAGCATCGATAATCTGTCAGCTCATGAAAGACTGCGTTTATTTGTTTCTGAGCAATACGTGCTTGCTGGCGTTCGTCGCCGCCACGCACTTTTTGCAGCTGTAGAGGGACTCAAGACGAATCACGCACGCAACTTGCCGACCGTTAGAGCCATACAAGTCCTGAATGTTCTTGTTTCTACGGTCCAGGACACTCATGCTTTTGTTGACATCTGACAGTCACTGCTTGCAAAGATTGACAAGTTTTAAAGTTTGTCTTCTAGAATAATTTTAATAAAAAAATATTTTTAAAATCAAAAATATTTTATTTTTCCAAATTTTAGTTTTTAAAATACGTGATACGAATCCAAAAAAATTGCTAAGTCTGAGTAACAAGTGATCAAAAAGCGCCTCGTTTCGATTGAAGTTTATAATTTGTGCTACGACCGCATGATGAATACGCGATAATGAGGGTTTCATTTTGTTGTAGCAGTCTTAATTTTGAGTTAACTCAACGAGCCGACGCAGTGAGCTGCGTCAGAGTTACAGAGTTGACGCAAGAGATTTTGCAAAGCTATCTGTGGGCACAAATGAAAAATGTAAACCGCTGCCTCCTGACTCCTGTACCACAACCCTACTTTAAAGGCTTATTGAAACAAACTTGGAAATAATAAACACAGTAAATTATGAAGGCGTTAATTATATTCCGTCGGAATGCTGGATGGGAAACTAAGTTAACAAAAACATTATTCTTCAACTTGCCGAGTTGTTGAGTCAGGCGCAAGAGTCTTTTGTGGGTGATATATGAACGGTTTAGAAATGCAGATCTGGCAAAGCAGTTAGGAATAGTAACAAGTCTTTTTTGTACTGTTTGTTGAGTTTGGTTTTAATAGCATTTGGGTTACTAAGCTCTAAAAGTGGTCATTTTTTGGCATAATCAATTACTAAACTCTTAAAGTGGTATTTTTTGGCAAATAAAGAACATCACCCTGTGCATCAGTACTTAGCAAGTTTGTAAAAATAGTTGAAGCTAGTAGTTCAGCTATTTGCATTTGATTATTTATACTTAATTATTGGTAATTAATAGATTCAGGCGTTACTTTGCGGAGGTCCATATCAACAAACTGGAACAAATTACCTTGCTACTCCGCGAAACCAGTGCCGGGCTCGTGCAAAATAGCTGCGTCTGTGCGACACATATATGTTCATGCAAAAACCCACCCTCCTCCGCTTCCACACGAAACAACATATATCACACATACTCAACTACACACCACCACCACTAAACACTAAAACTACACGTTCGATTTTATATGTGTCGCACAGACGCAGCTATTTTGCACGAGCCCGGCACTGGTTTCGCGGAGTAGCAAGGTAATTTGTTCCAGTTTGTTAATTATTGGTTATAAATATTTGTATCAGAGTTCCGTCTGACTGACAAACAGGTGACACAGTTTAAACCGCTGGGGATGTACTGAGAAAGGACATTTGGAAATTCCACCAGTAGGGGGGAAGTTAGCAGCTCCGTAACCCAAAATTTGAGTAGTCTAAGACGCTGGAAAGTGCCAGTTCCTTAAGTTCAGTATTAAATATAATTCAAAATTATTAATCCTCAAGTATTTGTCCGTTCAACTACAAAAACACACGAACAATTTAAATATTGTAAAGTAGACTTTTGTATCACTATGTTACACAGTTTATTTACATTTTGTAACCGAAATTTCTTTCGATTTTTATTTTAAATGTTTTTAACATTCAAATTATTAAAATTAAAATTGTAATGAGAAATAAAATTAAATAAAATTGTAATGGCAGTGTGGCGAAACTGGAAAAAGCAAGGCACGGAATGCTGATGTTGCAGGTTCAAGTCCTGCCATTGCCCTAATTTTTTTTTTCTTTGTGTTGTCATTACAATTTTAACAGTTTATTTATTTAACTTTATTGCACAAAAAATCGAATTGAACGAAAAGTGCATTTAATGCCTTGATTCTCTACAAGTCAAAAATATTAGCAGTTTTTCTCACGATTTTCCATCTAAAATTCATTATTTGATCTCTCGGATAAACATCTAGTATTTTAAGACTATTCTAAGCCATACTTAATCAACATCAGCGTAGCCATTCCTGAAGAACGCTACCTTTCGACGTCAAAGTTTTCTCTCCGCAGAATTGCTTCAATTTTCGCCGCGAAAACCTTCTAACTCGTTTATTAATAAAAAATGTCCACAAATTTATATTCAAATCGGGTTCCGCGTAATATATCGGCGGTTATTATCTACTTATCGTGCGCGATAAAGCCTCCAATTTGCCTGAGAAATGTCACCAATTGGGAGTTGTAATCTCCCTATTTGAGTTTTAGGGTTCGCAGTCTCTATAAGAACCCTTTAGAGTACAAACTGAAACTGGTACAACTTTGCTACTCCGCGAAACCAGTACTATAAATGTGCAAAATACCTGTGCGACATATATAATTTTCATGCTAAAACCTACCCTTCTCCGCTTCCACATGAACTGAACACAAAAAAATGTTCTGTGGAATTCGATCCTATAGACACTCGCAACACCAAAGAGATTGCAGATGCGTTGCCAACCCAGAGGCTTAAATGGGATACCTCTTGTGCCAGTAATTGTACCGGCTGTCTTGTTCTCCACGCCGGAACACAACACCGCAAGCACTGCTGCTTAGCGGCAGGATAAGCAAGCAAGATGATGGTAGCGATCCGGACGGACCTTGCACAAGGTCCTACCACCTGAAAAATCGAATCTTTTTGTCCTATATTGTGCGGTCTTTTTTGCCCCAAGGTTAGGTTAAAGAATAGGTGTCCTGGACATTCTTACCCGTGGACCTTTAAGTCCTACCCTACCCTACATTATGAAGCTAGTATAGTCGACCAAGTAATTGCTTGACCACTTTTGAACCTTACCCCTTTGTAATAAGGTCGAAAAGTGGCCAATCAATTTCATGGTCGACTATACAATAACAATAAAACTTTATTTCAACATTCACAGACCATACAAAATTCTTAAATACTAACATACATCAAACTGGAACAAATAATCTATTAATGACTAACATATATTTATAAAACATTAAAATTAGCACGTTACTTCGGGGACCAAGTTTCGGGGTATCCAGCAACCGTCCGCGAAAACGACGGAAAGCGACTCCCTTCGGCCAGAATTCCTGCTTCATGAAGGCCGAAAGAATATTATAATATACATGATTTAAGAGTACATTCTCCGCTTTAATACGAGTTAATAGGTATACATTTATATTATATTATACGTATACGGAACCTATTCAGTGCAAAAGCCTGAAGCGTGTTTTGTGACGTCTCGGCATTATTTTTGCTGAAAAGACCGCGTTAGCCGAATTTTGAGGTAATTTATCATTGATGTCTGAAGTAAGGAGATTTCTTACGTGGAGGCGGCATATGATTTCATTAAGGTTTTTAAACCTTCGTAACACCAAAGACGGAGTGAGGGACAGATCCGTCTTTGACGTTTGTTGGCGTGGCGTTTGTGGCGGATATAACCGTCATTATAAGTTCAACGCCAAAGACGGATATGTCCATCCCTATAGGTTCAACGCCAAAGTCGGATATATCCATCCCTATAGGTTCAATGCCAAAGACGGATAAATCCATCCCTATAGGTTCAACGCCAAAGAGGAATATATCTGTCACTATAGGTTCAAAACCAAAGACGGATATATCCATCCCTATAGGTTCAACGCCAAAGTCGGATATATCCCGCGACTACCAACGAATTTTTCAATATGCGAAACTGGCAAACGCACGGCACGGTATGCTAAGGTTGCAGGTTTTAATCCTGCCATTACCCTAGATTTTTCTTTGTGTTTTCATTGAATAGCTTAAATCGTATTACAAACCTGAACTTATTTTCTTTCTCACATCCCGTCCTGCACTAATTTGTCATCGCACCTGCTCTCCAAACAAAGTCGGTAAAGACGCGCGCGGATATCATTGTGGTGTGATTTATGAGCGGCGTGTTTGTCTTACTCTAATTGTTCTGTGCTAAAGACAGCTTGTACAAACTCGTACATTATCCGAAAGAGCGCCCTCTATGTTCTTGTAATGAAACCACTTGCAGATTGCTAGTTGTGCATTGAAATTAAATTACTCTAACTACTTATAAAAGCTACGTCAGACAAACGTTAGCATGTTTGAGAAACGAACAGCGACATCTGTCGGAAAACAAAATAAACATCTCTTTTGAGCATTCAACACAGCTTCTATACCAAACCGTCTAAAGAAACTGAAATAAAAACCGACTTCATACATACGTTTATTACAGAAGTTTCATACATAAACAAACAAGTATTTAAACATCGCTATATGTATTACCTATTAGTGGCCGCCCGCGACTTCGTTCGCTTGGAATTAGTAGCCTATGTCCGTCAGGGGTAGCGTAGCTTTCTATTAGTGAAATAATTTTTGGATTCTGTTTAGTAGTTGGGCCAAAACTCTTTTTAGTGCCTAAAAAAAAATTGAAAATGTATAAGCACTTTTACAAAATTGTAGAAGTCTCGAAATATTTTCCTAGTAATATTACGTTAGTTCTCAACCAGGCCCCAATTTTTATTATGAATTTTCCCACCATCCTGGGTTTTTTATTACAGAAAATTCTCATTTGGTACCCAAATTACCACTGCGTTACCAGTCCCCATGACTCCTCAAGAATAGTGTCCACTGCGTTACCAAACAATAGTTTTTTTCTTATTCTGACCCCAAATATTTTTATAACAGTCATCATTCGGGTATGCGTATGTCATTCCGAATTTAAAGATAACATATTATTTTAAGAATATCAGGATAAATAAAAAATATGCGTAAAAATGTACAAGGGAAATTTTATTAGGCATCAAAAAGAATTTTGGCCCAGTTACTCCCTACAGACAAACAAACAAACAAACGCGGTTTACTTTTTTTTTATGAAATAGGAAGGCAAACCAGCAAGTGGCTCACCTGATGGTAAGTGTACACCACCGCCTTAGACACCCGCAACATCGAAGAGATTGCAAATGCGTTGCCAGCCCAGAGGGCTAAGACGGAATAGGTACCTCTTGTGCCAGTAATTACACCGGCTGTCTTGCTCTCCACGCCGGAACACAACAGTGCAAGCACTGCTGCTTGGCGGCAGGATTAGCAAGCAAGATGGTGGTAGCGGTCCAGACGGACCTTGCACAACGTCCTACTACCCGCAAAACCTCTTTATTATATTAGCACTACCCTAGGTGCCATCCTTAAGAAACCTTTTCAACTTATTTAATAGGTTAAAAAACTTAACGAACTGTATTAAATTTAACAATGTTCAGCTAACTGCAAGAAAAGTAAACCATGTAGCTGGTTGTCAATTTCAAAAATAATTTCAAACTTTGCACGCGGCGTTAATGTTTCACAAACAACGAGCAACATTGTGTCTACATACACGGAGCCGCGGGACTTACACTACCTACTGCTAATTAAGGCTAACAAGCCTCGTATCCCGACTCTTCCTGTAATACCAGAGTATGGAAACAGTACGTCGTAGGTAATAGTAGTTTATGCAGCTGCTATACATACATATGTATAATGAGAGGCCTTACAAACAACAAGGCCTTAAAAAATTCGTGTGATCATATTATGAAAATCGCTGACGCTAGTTTCATAAAACCACACTCGTGTTTTAAGGCCTAATTATATACAGTTGCATACATTACTTTATCTACACACATATTATCATAACTGCAAAAAACCTAAAAACCGTAAGAACAAAAAAACAACAAACGAATGACAACAGTAATGGTGGCAATTCGATCCATCCGTCAAGACGAACGTTTTTTTTTAATCATAGACAAACAAATGAAGTCCCTATTTTCATGTCATTCGAGCTTAAAAGTCGTGAGTTTATATTAAAAAAAACATATTGGATTGACGTTTCGTATCGATAACTGTTTTAATATCTAAAGTCTAATCTAAGTCTAGTTTTAAATACGTGAGTGATCCGTTGGTTGCAATATCCACCATCTTGCTCGCTGATCCTGCCGCTAAGCAGCAGTTCTTGCGCTGTTGTGTTCCGGCGTGGAAAGCAAGACAGCCGGTGCAATTACTGGCACAAGAGGTATTCCATCTTATCCCTCTGGGTTGGCAACGCATCTGCAATCTCTTTGGTGTTGCGGGTGTTTATAGGCGGTGGTGATCACTAACCATCAGCTGACCCACTTGCTTGTTTGCCTTCCTATTTCATAAAAAAAAACTGAATCTCACTGTAGTTTTATGTTAAGACTATTTGTACCCAGCGCTCCCCATACAAACGGCGATAAAGTTTTCCACACTCTAAAGCTTAACCTATAGCCATGATTTTATTGTTTGTTGTCACTATGCTTTAGACCTAGGTTTGTATGTTGTGCCTTTTTTAAAATTCATTTTAATTTTAAAAATATTAACGATTTATTGTTTTGTATGAAACTCCTAAAATGCAAATATTGTCAAACCCAGTACACTAGTTTGTGTAGTACCCAGTGTTAGTTCTAAGGCATAACGACAACACATATTATTAAAAAACTAGCTTTTGCCCGCGACTTCGTCCGCGTAGACTTGTTTAATTGAAACATGCAATCTGCAATATTTCCTGGACAAATTAATGAGAATTAGTTGCTTTTCTGTTCATGACGTCACGGCGGCGTATAACTCACTTATCAATGTCCCGTGGGAACTATGCATTTTTACGGGATAAAAAGTATCCTATATGTTAATCCAGGTTATAAACTATATGTGTGCCAAATTTCATTCAAATCCATTCAGTTGTTTTTGCGTGATCGAGTAACAAACATCCAAACATCCAAACATACAAACATCCAAACATACAAACTTTCACATTTATAATATTAGTAGGATCATTGCCATAGGTTAAGGTTTAGAGGGTGGAAAACGTCACCGTTTGTATGGGGAGCGCTTTTTTTGGCTGGGTACACCTACTCTTAAAAACTATTGACCAGTACTAAAAGCGTTTAACATCTTGTACTACTTAAATATTATAATTTTAAAGGAAACGGATGATGCCAACCTGACACTCTACAGAAATAAACAGGAAGAAGTGAATGTGTCTTAAAAATAGTTCCGACGAAAGTTGTAAAAGTCGCGCAGCCATTAGAAAGTTAACGAATATTTCGCTTTAAAACTCTTTTGTTGCGCCAAAGTTTTATTTTTTATGCTTCCCACTCCAGAAACTGGGTTAAGGAACGTGTCGCGAAGAAATAACAGCTTTCCTTTGTATTTCGAGGACTAAAAATAAAATTCGGAGAAACTCTAAGCAACTGTTTGCTAAAACTTTCTTATTATGGTACAGTCAAGGAAGTTAATTTCCTACCCATTTCGTTGAAATGTCGTCTGACATTCGCAATGCATTAAGGTCGATTTGTCAAACTAACGTCTTGCTCTATGACTCTTATGGTGACAGTTTGATATATGGTATTGAACCTTAGGTGGGTTGGAAATTTAATTCCTTGACTGTACACAATACACAACATGTTCAGAATGTTTGTGCACTCGTTTAAAAATACAACGTGTCCCTAATAACCTCTGGACGAAAATTAATACAAGACAGCATAGATTTAAATTTTTGTAACCGAAATTTCTTTCGATTTTGTTTTTTTAATGTTAAACATTCAAATTATTAAATTAAAATGCTATGCAATGTCAAAGAAAAATTTGGGTAATGACAGGACTCGAACTCAGGACTCCGTGCCTTGCGTTTGCCAGTTTCGCAACATTTTCACTACCATATCCTGCGATTTTTTCTGTGTCGTGTTTTAGTGGTAATGTGGCTTACTGGCAAACGCAAAGCATGGATTGCTGAGGTTGCAGGTTCGAGTACTGCCATTAACCTAATTTTTCTTTGTGTTGTCTTTGCATAGCATTTCAGTATAGATTTATTAGAAAAAAATACATTTTTTTTGCCTCTGTGTCATAGCATTCCTGAGAGGTAGTATTACATGGGTGTTCGTTCCTTGCCCATAGGCTAGGGAAAATGCAGTAGCAAGCCTAAAAACTTTGCGTCGGTATTTTGTGAGAGTGACACTACCCCGGTCGAGGTCATTTGTACTGCAACCAGCAATTAATAAAACTAATTTGTACCTTTTTATTTAATTGATTAATGTGATCGTTTTTGTACATACACGTTTATTTAGACTAAATTTTTTTTTTCTATAATTTTTATCTGAATGACTAATTGTTTGTTTGTTTTAATGATTTCTTTGTATTAATTATTTAAGGACTTTGATTATTATTCTTATATTTAGTATTACTAGTTTTAATTAATAATAATGCTTGTAATTGGATTTTTTAATTTTATTACAGCATGTAAGCGATTTGGTGTTTAAAACACTGTAAGCTTTAATGTAATTGAATAAATAAATATATAATATATAAATAAATAAAATTGTGTACGGCAAAGCTCTACAACTTCTATGCTCATAATGTATTATATGCTAAGTAGAACAAACCACTTGTTTTTGCCTTTCAATTAAAAAAACTTGAGATCGTTAACACCAATTGACCTATAGAGGCACAAATTAAAAACTTTCAGTTCTAAATAACGAATAAACATAGATAAATACTTCCTTAAATACATGTCATATAACATCCCCCCCCCCCAACTTACATACAAATATTCATATTCATCATACAAACATTTACCCCTTGAGAGAATCGAACACACAATCTAGCCAGTCCTTCACACATCCCACTAGGTTACTCGGTCGTCAAAACTAAGAAAAGTTCTAATGAGGGGTACCCTTACCTTTGAGTACTCTAAGTATGCTTAAAAACTATGCCAACGTGCCTCGTCTAATGTAGCCTGTATGATAATTAGTCCTACTTAGGTGTAGCGCGTCCAGGGGGGTTCCACTCCGCACTGTAGGTACGCCCGACCGCCTTGCCTATGGCATAGGCAAATCGCAGTAGGCTGTCGGCTTGCCGCGCGCTCTCTCGCTCGCCCCGGCCGTGTCAGTGTAATTGAAAACGAATGCCGCGCAACCCTAGCGTGTCACCGGGAGTAGCGGGGCGAAGGCGGGCGCGGGTGGCGCGTTCCTTTTGACTCGCTCCGCCTGGCGCATGGTGTAAGAAGTAATACGAACTTTTAAAGCATGTGAACAAAGTTGGAATTCGTTTAATCGCGGTCGTAAAAGAGAAGTTTCTGTACGTTAGTTCTATTATTTATTCTGTTGCGCGGCGGGGATTTTTGCGGAGCGCAGACGGACGGTTTCTCGGCCGTCGTGAGGAAACGGCATCCTGCGCGTCTTCACGGACCGTTGGGACTCCCCACTCCTGCAGAGACGGGTACAGCTCCATACAGTGCTTTAATTGTGATTTTTATAATAATACTAACACTAACTCCTGACACATTTGTTACAAACCCAAAATGGATTAATAATCTCAAATAAATGTATTGAATTGAATTGAATTGAATTGAATTGAATAGGTTTCGTTACCTTGACGCACACTACAGGTAAACATTTTAACAGTTTTGATGTACACTTGACTAGTACTGAGGCTATATCCATGCTTTAGTTTTTCATCCAAGCATTTGGCACTTTTTTATTTGAAATAGGAAGGCAAACAAGCAAGTGGGTCACCTGATGGTAAGTGATCACCACCGCCTATAGACATCCGCAACACCAGAGCGATTGCAGATGCGTTGCCAACCCAGAGGGCTAAGATGGAATACCTCTTGAGGCAGTAATTACACCGGCTGTCTTGCTCTCCACGCCGGAACACAGCAGTACAAGCACTGCTGCTTAGCGGTAGGATTAGCGAGCAAGATGGTGGTAGCGCTCCGGACGGACCTTGCACAAGGTACCACCCGCGGCACTACAGTGAAATTTAGTTTTATAAAACCAGTAAATAACAGACAAAGACTAGAATTTTATAACATACAGTTCATCAAGAGTGAACCGAATGACCTTTCTCTTTCTTTATTACGAACATAATAAAATTCATAATCGAACAAGGTAACAACGTACTATTACAGTATTGTTGTATACTCCGTTCTATTGTCATTATTTATTGTTATATCGAATAACTAAGACTGCGATCCTGCTACTACAAAAAGGCTTTTCGGGACTTTAAAAAAAAATACCTATCATCACCGGCTCCTTTGAAGTATTTAAGAATAGGAATTTTCGCGAAAAAGGTTAATGAAAGGCGGTGAAAAGATTTTTTCCCGGGCCTTTCAACTTGGGAATTTACACTTGACAGTTTCCACGAATTTCCCGTTTCGAATTTCCACGCGGATGCTTCGTCAATGGTGATCATTGGCTATTAGGTCGAATTGATTTTAAGAAGCACTTAGGGATGAGGTGTCTCGTTTTTATTGATAAGCTTCTTACAAAAATGTTGGTGTGTGTTATGTTCATCGAGCACAAACTCTATGGAGAGAAAATGTCACTTGTTTAACGAAAATCACATCGGCGATCGCTGCGCTGCGATTGGCTGGCCTCTACACCAAAATAATTACTAGTGCTACAATTGGATATGCTTGATTAGTTTTTCATACATAAATGGGACAAAGGAAGAAAGAAAGAAAATATTTATTCAGCAAACAGAAAAATATAAAGGGACAAAGTTACACTATTCATGCTGAAAGGGGAGCATATGCTGCTGGAAGCAGCAGTTCTGATTTTCAGTGGGGCCCGGCGGGGCAATTCTCGCGTCAGTAGAGATGAAGTCACACTCGAGATAAGCCAAAAAGAGCTGCCAAATCCCTTCAAAATTTGTCATATTTTGACACATCTCGAACGTCAGATGAATCTCGATGAGCGCCAGAATTGGGGGCCTGAACTTAAAAAACTAAAACTAAAACTTATAAACCTTAAACCTAAACCTATGTGGTGACGCCACGCCCACTAAGACCGTATGGTCATAAATTCCTTTGCCTTACTGTGGGAATAAATTAAAAATTTGTTTAATTGTACCGCCTAAGTAGCACTGTAAGTGCTATACAGGCTGTAACTGTATACAGCTCTAGCAATACAGCTTTTATAGAGTTTGTGTTACTTGGACGCTTTATTGGGTATGTGATCGATGGTTATTTTACAAATTACATAGAAGTAGGTATGTTTTTTCCTTCTAAGAGAACCTAAGAACTTATAATCCTTTTAAAAGCGCCATAAAGCTCCTGGCTTCAACTTAACTCAAAAATCCCTCAAATAACCAAAATGGCTACCGGAAACGCTTAGTACTCCATCGTTCTACACCGGAAGTGGCCGGGCTAGCGCGACAGTTGTCGTAATGGCGGACAGTTGCCACCGACCGTCGCATTTCCGGCGCCGTGACCAGGGTAATACTTCCGGTTTATATCAGTTGATATTAATTGAATTTGGAATTGGTTTATTGATTACTAGCTTTTGACCCCGACTTTGTATAGTCACGGAACTTTGTATAGACCGGTATGGAACCTTGTCAAACAGACATTGCTTTGGATTGTTTTCTAACACGTGGCTACATATTGGCTAAGTCATTATGACAGGGTTCTGTGGTGGCCTAACAATTAATGTATGCGATCGTACCTGTGGAATTTGGAAGTAGGTATTTTATTCACCTTTAAGGTGCCGTTTCAAGATAAAACATGCAACAGATTTTGAGTTAAACCTCTAGCAATACAACTGTGGAAACTGTATTCAATTTTGTGCAGTACTTTTTCCGTGATGCGCGTACAAACATTCAGACGGACACAAAAATTCTTTAGATGATATTATTTTGGCTTCTATTCCGATCATAAAGACCATTCATATTATTTTTACTTTAATTATTTTTGTACAGACATTGGCCTATATAATACAATTTTATTATGTATAAATGCTAGATATAATAAAGGTTCACTAACTAATAAAGAAGTAATAAAGTGATAAAGATAGAATATAGGGTTACTGATAAAGAAATAAAGCGATTAAAATTTTTGGTCAACTATTTGACGTAATAAATTAAATAATTGACCAAATTCTTTCATACCACTTGAAGTGGTTTTCTGCTGAGTTAATTAAGTGTTTGATTTCCGATGATATTTTAATTAATTACGTAATCGTACAAGTATGTTATCCATACCTAAATCACGTACCGGTATTTGCAAAACTTTTGAAAACTAAACCAACAAAAATACTAATATAGATACTTAGAGGCCATTCTCACTTAAAATACCAAAAAGTCGTTTGATGTAGAGCCTACGAAAACAATAATAAACATTACCGATAAAGATGTCGAATTTGACTGCTTTCATTACCTGTAATCAAATAAAAAGTGGTTATTAATAAATTAATGAAAATAATATTTTCCGATTTCATTTACAAACGAACTATAAAAACGTGGATATAAAATAATACCGCAAAAATATATTATGACAGCATTAACATTTCCACTTCTGGTCGTCTTCAAAGTAACTCGTAATAACTAGTTCGCACCAGTTGCTTCCAGTTCATTCTGGTTTGAACTGGTTTCAAAATGCAACAAGACATTAGCGTCAAAGTAATGGAAGACCCGTGTTTCGAACTAAATTATGTAATACACAGATCAATAATGATTCAGCTATATTGCTATAGCATAACTGGTTGTTTGTTGTATTTCGCTTCTTGCATCTCCTTCACCTCAGTCTAGTTAGAAAGAGATAAGTACACACAGAGAGTCAACAGAAACTCGATGTTGATATCAGATAAAACGAATTTAGTGATGTGTTGATAGGATATCGATTGGAGTTATATTATAGTCGTACTCGTAAATGACCTAGAAATTAGCTTAAATGTTACAAATTATGTCATTCTCAAGTCTTCAAATATAAATGGCTCATTGAACGATATTACTGAAACACTGCTACAAGCAGCCGCGCTTTAAATAAAATAAAATATTTGAGAAATCCGGAGATCCAGTGGCAACGGATCAGCGATTCTATTGTTGTTGCCACGTCCCATCACATGATCTGCATGCTTTTATTATCAAAAAACATCAATCAATCGCTAAGCAGTAGTCCTTGGGGGTGTAAAAGCAAGAAATTACTGGCATGAGTGGCAGTGAGTGGAGATCCTTTTTTTTTGGCGGTAAATTGTGCCACCATCGATAGTTAAGCCATTATTATTCTGTAAGTTTGTTTCTGGAAACGGTGGTGGTACTTTATTAAGGTCTTTGTTTATTTCTATCTTTCATAATCTATGAGTAAATATTTATCATTTGTTTATTTCTCTCTTAGCTGGATCCCAGACTGTATTTAATTTAAGCCCCACTTCATTAGTTGCCCATTAAATTAACTCGAATTCAGGGAATCCGCGCAATAACCTCCCATTCCGCGGTCGCGTAATGGCCAGTGGGTGGATTTAATTGTTTTCTCTTGAAATGGAATTAATATTAAGACCTCTGGATGTTTGTTTGGTTATTCAGTGTTTGTTACGCTTGCTTGTACATGATCAACTGGGGGTAAACATCACAAAATTAGTAGGTATAGTAAGTAGCCTTATCAATACAGAAATATTATTAATATTTTATACTAGTGATCCGCTCTGGCTTCGTACTGGTACATCTAACATGTAAAGTATATAAAAGCCTTTCGAAAATAAATCTCTAAATGACAGTGAAACCTACATCAAAATCCGTTGCTTGCACGTTGCTTGGTTCAGAAGGAATATGCAGCCGAAAACATGAAGACATACAAGAACGGATAGCGACTTCGTTTTACACTCTGTAAAGAAGAATAATATATTTAAATAAATTTAAATGATTATGACAATACAAAGAAAAATTAGGGTGATGGCAGGATTCGAAACTGCAACACCAGCATTTCATGCATTGCGTTTGCCAGTTTCGCAAAAAAAATCGGGATTTGTCAACACGATTCCTTCCCACTTTTGTCAAAATGAACTATGGCTTTCTCTTCCTATGCATGCCAAATGACATTCATTTTGCAGTACATCGCAGAATTTGGCATTCAGCCTTGGCCAAAAATATTTCGACTTAAATATAGAAAATAATTTGTTGTAGTCTGTCTGTGAGATCGTACTAGCTCCCAAATGGATGAGCAGATTTCAGCGTTTTGTATTTCTTTGCAGCAGTTTTTTTTTATTAATTAAAAAACTGAACCCAGTGATAATGCCACCTCTATTACGGCAGAGTTACAGTAGCAATAATCTACACTTAATGCCTAGGTTGGCAATCTTGATTAATGCCTTAACCGGCAATTACAACATGCGGTGGCCGCAACAGTGCAAGACTAGCGGTATTTTCTCTAAGGATAACCGGTTTTAACTGGTTATTTCTTTTTTTTGCGGGTGGTAGGACCTTGTGTTAAATCCTTTCGGATCGCTACCACCATCTTGCTCGCTAAGCAGCAGTGCTTGCACTGTTGTGTTCCAGCGTGGAGAGCAAGACAGCCGGCGCAATTACTGGCTCAAGAGTTATTCCATCTTAGCCCTCTGGGTTGGCAACGCATCTATAATACCTTTGGTGTTCCGGATGTCTCTGGGCGGTGGGACCCACTTGCTCGTTTGCCTTCCCATTTTGTATAAAAACAAGAGAAAATAACCGTGTTTGCATTCCCCACAAAAGACACGGCAGTAGGCCGCATTCGGCGAGCGACATCTGGAAACGCCCAATATTGGCGCAATCGGCCGACAGACCAATGTGAAGACGACATTCGTTGGCCGAAGTAGTTTAAAGCAAGTTAGGCGACCGCATTAGGTGACCGAAGTAGTGTAATTGCCGCTTTAGCTACCTTAGAAGAAGGATTTGCCACGATAGAATTACATCTGCCATCATATTTCGAACGTCCATTTCTATGTATGTATTTAAATTCTTTATTGTACAAAAAAAACATAAATGACAAAAAGTGATAAAGTGATGTACAAAGGTGAACCCACTGCAAGCATTGAAGGCATTTGATTCCCTTGACGAAAATATTTTCTCTCAGCCTCGTTCTGGACACATTCCACCATGTGTAGGGCATCTTCTTTCTTGTCAGATTCTACGCAGTTAGGATTATCACTGATAACTGGGTTGATTTACCCACAGTCTAATAAAACTCGAGCCTAGGCGCAAGGATTTATAGAATACAGGGCTGCGCGGGAACAGGCAGGACAGACCGGCGAATTGGGGATGGGGGGGGGGGGGGAGGAGATGGTGTATGTTCGTAGTTAGCCTATGGCTGTCAGAAACCTAAATGATGCCCTGACTTATACCCATCAAATGTGCAAATTTGTTCCAAACCAAAGTCTTAAAAGCAGGTTTCATTGTTGCAGTTAATAAATGTTTCGTGGCAAACGAGTCAGCGCTTATATTCTTGATAATACCTTAGACCAGCGATTGTATTCCGACAATTTAATTAAACCATACCTGCATTATCTGCGATTCATTAGTTAGGGTACCGCAGAACTAATTCAAGGAATAGATCGAGAATATTGGTATAGGAGAAGCTTAAATGAATTCAGTCAGAATTAGGCCAGTACTCTAATTTACCAAGCTACCAGGTGACGGTGATTATCCAGGCGTTTTTACCGTTGTTTATTCCCGTTCCTTCATTAATTGTTAAAATACATGTCTACAAACAGGCAAGAACAGAAACTGTATTCGGATTGATACTAGTTTTAGCAGAAATCGGTACTAAACGTTAGGCATTTTAGAATAGAATAGAATAGAAAAGCTTTATTCCACATAATAGTGTACATACACAGAAAGAAGGACTTAAAGTTAACACTAAGTGCTTATAAGTATACAAAACATAAACATAACGTAGTAGTATTTTAAATTTTTTGTAACTGAAATTTCTTTCGATTTTTATTTTAAATGTTTTTAACATTCAAATTATTAAATTATCTCGTCAGCTGACGGTAGCTGTAAAGGTACCCAGTTGAATATGATAACTTGTTAAAAAGTTTCATATAGATGACACCGAGGGTAGTTGTACCCTTAAAATCAATAATGTAATGACCGTAAGACGAAGCACATTGAAAAATTCGCAGGGTAGGGCAGCGGCAGTGTGGCGAAACTGGAAAACGCAAGGCACGGAATGCTGATGTTGCAGGTTCAAGTCCTGCCATTGCCCTAATTTTTCTTTGTGTTGTCATTACAATTTTAATTTAGTAGTAGTATTTTGTCAATTTATTAAGGAACAGTAATGAGCAACGGTAAAAACGCTAAAGAATTACCGGTGACAAGACTTGTCACCGGTAATTCTCCCACAGCGCACAGCGACAATTCGGCTTACATAGCTAAATTATAGAGTTTTCGTACTATCCGGCCGAAACTGGATAAGTAACCAGAACCATTTTTCGGCTATTGAACATTCGAACAAGCTTTATTTAGGATTTCTTTCATAAGGAAAGAAACAAGGATTAGCTGCCGAGGTTCCTGCGACGCTTCTTCTGTGAATAATTTTTGCGGACATTGATAATATGACTTTTAATTGTAATTATGATATATTTGACATAATCTCATGTAATCTCTTTGATTTCCTTTCTTTCCATGTGCATGTGCATTATTGTGTACGTTGGAGGAAACAACAAATAGATTTGTACACCCACACTTGCGGGTATAATATAGAGGCTCAGCATATTTAGCAACCCAACCATCTGTCACTATACCTATATTAAACAAATAAACGTATTTCAACAAACTGGAACAAATTACCTTGCTACTCCGCGAAACCAGTGCCGGGCTCGTGCAAAATAGCTGCGTCTGTGCGACACATATATGTTCATGCAAAAATCCACCCTCCTCCGCTTCCACACGAAACAACATATATCACACAGACTCAACTACACACCACCACCACTAAACACTAAAACTACACGATCGACGCGCGTTTCGCCTCTATACGAGGCATCATCAAGATCGAACTGTACGACCGTCCGCTACTTGAACGAATGGCGAACGTATTTCATTTCATTTCATTTCAGCATATTCTTCCATTATCCGAAGCGCTGGTAGAATCAGACATGTAAAAGAGCCTTGCAAAATATTTGTTCACTTTCACTATCGGGTAAGTGTAATTTCGGAGTGGAAATAGGTAACCGTGAACATTTGCTAGCTTTGACTGTTAAACAAAACAGTAATCTTCTCAAGCCCCACCGATCACTCAGAGCTACCATTTACCACCCGCTAGGGATTACCCGAGGAACCTCGTAGTTTCCAGCCAGGAAAATACCTAATAACTAATTACTGCTCCATCAGAAATGTAATTAATTTTAGCGGGTTGCGTGGCCCGAGCGAGGAGAGAACGCGGTTTTCCTAGTATTCAGACACCTATGTCCATTTCAGTTTTCTCGTGACCACGGCCGTTGAATCATGACCGAAGCGTGGAGGCAAATTAACAAAGTTTTTATCGTGTTAAAGTCCAGTTAACGTTCATAAATACATTTAAAGTATATTCATTCGTACAGTCAAGGAATTAAATTTCCTACCCACCTAAGGTTCAATAGCATATAGCAAACTGTCACCATAAGAGCTATGGAGCAAGACGTTAGTTTGACATATCGACCTTAATGCATTGCGAATGTCAGACGACATTTCAACGTAATGGGTAGGGAATTAAGTTCTTTGACTGTACATGTCTTAAAATGTAAAAAAAAATCTAACCTAAAATTTAACTTTTTGTCACCTTTATCGCCTAAATAAATCAAATCGAGGCTATCAATAGAAGAGGCAGTTTGTAAGCTGTTGCTTTAGAATGTCTTATTTAAACAATAAACAATGTTTTGATGGCAAAAATTAAAACTTTAGGTTAGAATGTTGTTTACTATTTAACGCAAGTAAGTATGAATACGGTTTATGTGGCTCTGACATGGCCGGCTCAGGTTTAATTTATTTCTTCCTTGCTTCCACTCGGCTAGTTAAAATACGCGATCGTATATTTTATCCGGCATTGATTGGCATCCGGCTAGCGAGTGTCGAGGGCTCAAAAGTCAAAATTCACTCAACAGCGGGGCAATTCTCGCGTCATTAGAGATGAAAACACACTCGAGATAAGCCAAAAAGAGCTGTCAAATCCCTTCAAAATCTGTCATATTTTGACACATCTCGAACGTCACATGAATCTCGATGAGCGCCAGAATTGGGGGCCTGGTCCGAAACCGATCGAGCGATAAAAAGTTTGTGTTAAAAAAATGTCACTGCAAATCTCGCTGGCCATACAGCGAGGCAACGCAGCAAGCGTGATGGGCGCGTTTGAGCCAGATGTAATGCGGAGTGGTTTTTTTATTATTAAGTTAGTGTTTTCATTAGTTTTAATTCTGTTCGTGACATATTATTTTGTTAAAAATGACTTAACCTCGTAAGGCCCACGTCAAACTTCGTTCTATGAATTTTGAACCCTACCATTTGAGAGAGTGAGTTCAACGTCAGTTTGTCAATTTGCCCTATTCGTAGGACTTGGGCCTTACGAGGTTAACTACACCCGCTGTAAGCCGGTCCCTTGCACCCGCGGCAGAAGGCTCACCTACAGGCGTACGCAAAAACGGCCACTGAAATTAATGCCAGCGCATGACGAACGGAACGAATGTTTTAACGTTTAGCGTTCACTCAAACTTGCTCGGATGCTCGCTAGCAACTTTGAAGTAAACATAATTAAATGTGGATCTGTGAACGGTACGCGAAAAGGCTGTGAAGTTTGCAAAGTGATCGAATGTTTAGAAAGAAAACACACTTATTTAAGTTCAACAAAATACAAACGAAAAAAAGTGAGGGAAAGCGGCGTTCCGGAAGGCGGAAGAAATCCTGACTACGGCGTATAAATATTCGCGATTCAAAAATTGAATTTAACGTTACAGCGCCATCTCTCGGTGCATAACTTAAACAAACTAACCTTAGACATTCCATACCCTGAAGCGATTCTAACATTTATTTCTCCAGAGACAAATGAGCACGCCCTAGATTCTCATTTGTTTTCCCGCTGCGATCAGATCGTAATGAACTTTTAAGATCACGAATTTAATTAGTACTTATTTGGACTTTCCCTAAGTACCAGTCAAGTTTTCCATTGATCGTAAATGGGCTGGTCCATTAGAATTGGAACCTCTAGCGCAGTGGGCCGTGAATGATTAATGAATGGCCCGCAATACACTAATGTCTCTTTGATAATAACATTAGTTACTTATAGCATCTTATAGCGATTTATGTGGACTTAGCACTGCGCGATGAGTCCAGAGAAAGCGGTCGGTGTTCAAGAGCTTATGTGCTCCCTCGTAATGGCTACTCTTTGGCGGAGTTTTAGATGTGCCACGAATGTCATATATGTAGCATCAAAGAAAGAAAGAAAAACATTTATTTAAGACTATTCAACACAAAACACGCAAGTACACACATCACACAAAGTACAATTATAACAAAGTTTGTGTTGAATAGAATCAAAAAGGGCCCCACTCAGCATACTGCCTCGGTAAAACCGAGACGCTGATTTTCAGTGGGACCCTTGAGATTCTTAAAACTAAACTAACCTAAAATCATTGACAACACGAACGAAAGTGAAATTCACAAAAAGAAGAAAAATCAATTATAGCGACTACATACACACATTACATTTACAAACATACATCAACTGGTGTAGTTGATCGAAGTTATTAAAACCCTGATAAAAATAAAACAAATACTATTTAAGTAACCATATTAACGTGCTTATCTGATTGGCTGTAGATGATGACAGTCATTTTTTTATAAATGAAATAGGAAGGCAAACAAGTCATAACTGTACAGTACAGTCGAACAACAATAATTTAGGCAAAAAATGAACCATCGAACGATATCGTGTTTGCCGATCAATCCACCTGTCGTTTGTTGTCAGTTGAGATTATTTCATATAAAAACGTTGCAAAAAGGCAGTTTGAGCGCGGACACTATCCATCACGTAGTCCCACGGGATATACAATTTAGATCGCTTTTTTATATCGACTGGAAACATGCTACCCAACTGATAGTAAGCAATTAAAAGTGTGAACCCAGCCCAAAAAGTGCTCCCCAAACAAACGGTTTACGTTTTCCACTCTCTAAACCTTAACCTATGGCAATGATATTTTGGTATGTTCTCATTATGCCTTAGAACTAAGTTCGTATGTTTTGATTTTCTAAATATTATTCGTAGATTTGACAGTATTCGTATTTTAGAAGTTACATATAAAACTTTGTATGGAGAGCCTTAACTAGCGAGTTATTATACGATTTTTAAAAATGTATGTATGTATATTTATACCTTTTGTATGTTTATACCTTTTTATTTATTTATTATTATCTATGTAAACTCTTATGTACGTTTATTGTGAGTGTGTTTGCTTATTTTTTAATTTGCACTGCCCGTTTGGCTATTTCTCACCGTATCTCTTTCCAAAGGTTGTCTGGAAGAGATCACTGCTTAGCGATAAGACCGCCTGTTGAATCCCATGTAAAACTTCCCTGTTAGTGTTCCTTTATTTTTGTTTACTTGTGTGAATCAATAAACAGTTTTTGTTGTAGTTGTTATTATTATGTATAGTCGACCAAGAAATTGCTTGACCACTTTTCGACCGTATTACGACGGGATAAAGTTCAAAAGTGGTCAAGCAATTACTTGGTCGACTATACATCAAAAAACCTATAACCAAAGAATAAAAAAATTGGTTGACGATAAAATTAACTTCTTTTTATTTCCAGAATGCAAACGTTTTATCCAGCTTTATGGCTGCATACACGTATTTAACGTTTCATCAAAAGAGCACGGAACTAAATTACCCCTGTACCTATACAGAATTCATTTTAAAAAGCTTTCAAACGTCAGCTTTTGATTGAGGTTGAGCTTTTAAACGGGATAAAAAGTATTCCGTCCCCGACGCCCGCCAATCATTGTGATATGGGGATAATGTTTGATAAATTATCATTTAAACGACTGCACAGCGACATATATAATATATGTTGCTCAGTTGGTCAGATATATATATTTTGTTTTATTGTAGATCACCCAAATTCGTCGACGTAGTTTAAATCCTAAATTTAACCACTCTTTTTACTATTAAGAATGTTTTCTTTATGAAATAGGAAGGCAAACAAGCAAAAGGGTCACCTGATGGTAAGTGTACACCACCGCCTATAGACGCCCGCAACAACGAAGAAGAAGAAAAAGAAGTTTGGCGTAAAGGAACCAACCATGGGAAAAGAAGAAAAGAGTGGACATTACGAATACCTATTTAATTTAAGTTTCTGGCAGAAGATAACATAGAATAGAATAAAGTTTATTGTGAACAGTTTCCTTTTGCGGGCATACAATTATTTAATAATTTATCCTTAAAATTAATTATAATATACATAGGCTTTTAACAGTAACTACCCTGGGCTTTCGGCAAGGAGTGCTTATGAGATCAAAGTCAAAGTCAAAGTCAAAGTCAAAGTCAAAATATTTTATTGCATAAGAGCACATGTCAAAAATAAAATAATACATTAAAATTTATACAATTAATCTATTTTTACCAAACAAACCCCCACCCCCGATCTCCCGTTTAAACATCAAAAGACACTCACATCGTCTTTTCTTGCGAAAGCAAACCCGGCGGGAGTCTTTCAATATGCCTCGGCTTCAATTATGCTAACAAGACACCAATATCCAAACTCCACTTTCAATCCATCAGGTAACAGTTCAATTTCGTTTTAAACTACACAGACTTCGTTAGGATAGTAATTGTAATAAAATGAAATGGAGAATTTTTTTAATCAGTCGGCGTTTTGAAGAGTTCGATTCGATGGCAACAACTTCTGGCTGTGCTCTAGAGAATGCAAACCCGGTTATTTTCTCCGAGGAATAACCGGTTTAAACTGGTGTTAACCGGTTATTTATTAGCGAGAATAACCGGATTTGGATTTCCTACTGTGCGCTCTGCGCTGGCTTCTTTCTCGCTGCGATCAATTTCAGGCGGACTTTAGCACAGCGCCCTTGATAATAAAAAGAAGATCAAAGAAGGCAGTATATCGATCAAAGACTATCGGTAGAATATACAAAACAAAAACAACAAGTGTTTACCGTGCACAACACAAAAAAAATGTTATAAATTAAATTTATAAGTGAGGTAATATCGTTTTTGCGAAACGGAGCCTGGAAGAGTCCAGACAACTAGGCACTGGAACTCCTGAACCGATTCAAAAAATTATTTCATACTAGATAGCTAAACTACTCCTGATTAATCCCATCCGAACAAAGTCGCGGGCGTACTATAGTAATTAATAAAAATATAAATCTTCCATGAAAGAAACGATAATCAAAAGACATCGAATAGTTATGGATTTATTTGATTCTGTGCTATTTTAATAGGCCTTTTGTTCAACAAAAGGCTTAACGAGTTAATTAAATATTAGCTCTGATTACATTTGTTTCTATTTAAGACCGTTACAAACCGTTCTCTAAGTTAAGAACACTTTAGTTGATTAAGCAGTCACTTAGTAAACAGTTTTTGTTCTAGCACGAGCTATCTTCAAGGTTGTTATCCAAACAAATGGGGTGTGCAGAGGGGAAAATGAAGATTGTGGTCGTTAAGGCACTGAAACGACTTATATTAAGACTAAAAGGGGCCATAAATATAGGTTTATATCTTTTAAAGGGTTTTTAGTTTCTTTTATGCCATGTTAGTACAACCGTCGCGTAGTTAGCTGCATCAGTTTAGTATAAATATGTATGTATACTAGGGATCTGAGGTCCTCAAATTTTTTTGCTATTTTTTTCGAAAGGACTTGCGTTGGCAGCCTCAAGCGGCGTTGACAGCTGGTAAGCTGTCCTCTCCGGTAGGAGAGGACTTTCTACTATTGTCAATTGCCACTTTTGTGGTGTTCCGAAGTCTCTGACTTCCTTATGTCCCTGCCTTCGTGTTTTTTGTTCAACAAAGATTCATAATTTTAAATAATATGCAATTTTTTTTCATGAAGGCAAACAAGCAAGTTGGTCACCTCAAGGTAAGTGTACACCACCACCTATAGATATCTGCAACATCGAACAGATTGCAGATGCCTTGCCAACCCGGAGGGCTAAGATGGAATACCTCTTGTGCCAGTAATTACACCGGCTGACTTGCTTCCACGCCCGAAACACAACAGTGCAAGCACTGCTGCTTGGCGGCAGGATTAGCGAGCAAGATGGTGGTAGCGAACCGAACGGACCTTGCACAAGGTCCTACCACCCGCAAATTAATTGGCGAATTTAATGCCAGTAGGCATTCTTTACCAGTCAACCACAACATAAATAAGAAAATTTTATACGTATCAATAATATTACTTAGAAATTATTTGTGATCGCTGGCAAGATTAAAGAAATGATTTAATAGTCCCTTATCTGTAAAAGATTAATAACCCTGGGCCCTGGAGTGCGATTTTTGAATCTCACCGGTGACTAAAGCTCGCCAAAATGGCCGTTTTTCATAGAAATGCGGCCATTTTGGTGAGATTTAGTCACCTAAAGAGATTCGGAAATTGCATTTGAATCGCACCGGGTAATTAAAGCTCACCAAAATAGCCGTTTTTCATAGAGATTCGGTCATTTTGGTGAGCTCTAGTCACCTGGTGAGATTCAAAAATTGCACCCCTCCTGTTTCATAAACGCGACACACGACAGGTAGCAGTGACAATTCGCCGTACATTACGGTGTCCACAAATAACGCCACATAGTTACAGAATTGACATTATAGTGGGCAAGCAATGTATTTCGAATAGTCACTGTCGTGTTTATGAAATTGTTCCCTGATCTAATTATTTGACGGCAACATTGAAACCAATCAGTGTATTTCACCCCCGCTCATATTTTAGCCGATAAGATAGACAGATGCGAGCAAATAAGTCTGAATTGATGCATAAATGCCTAACTAATTTCATAAAAAAAGCAAACAGATATTTATCAGAGCTTGAGGCAAAGTTGTATGCCGCTCGAGAGATAACGCGCGGAATTATTTGTTGTTACAGAATGGAAGTGACATTTGTATTTAGTCGGTCCATAAGTTCTGTCAGAAACGTTTTAGGAAAGAATAAAATTAAAATGCTGTGTAATGACAACACAGGGAAAAATTAGGGTAATGGCAGAATTTGAACCTGCAACATCAGCAAATCGTGCCTTGCGTTTGCCAGTTTCGCCACAACACCGCTACCATACCCTGCCCGAAAGAAATTTCGGTTACAATTTAATAGTAATATTATTCTACACTAGTGACCTATTATTCTAGATACGGCTTGCAGAGGTGATAGGATCAAGTATTGCAGGTCAAGATTTTTCATTATGTTGTCATTTAACGAACGAAAGTAGCCGATATAGCCCAGCGGATTAGCAAGTTGAAGTGGCAGTGGGCAGGGCACATAGCACGGAGAACTGATGGCCGATGGGGTCGGAAAGTTCTCGAATGGCGGCCGCGTATTGACAAGCGCAGCGTAGGACGACCAGCCACAAGATGGTCTGATGACCTCATACAGGTGGCAGGAAGGCGCTGGTTGCATGCTGCTTCCAACCGGCCACTTTGGAAATCCATGGAGGAGGCCTATGTCCAACAGTGGACTTCTTGTGGCTGAGATGATGATGATGATGATGATGTCATTTAAAATAAAAATGTATAAACTTTCTACATCTTTAACTTTAGATAGTATAAAAAAGTCGCTATCCATTCCTGTCTGTCCGTATATCTTCGGTCGCTTACTCCTTTTATGCTACGTAATGGATTTTGATGCGTTTTTCACTGTCATTTAGACATTTTTACAAGAAACGTTTTTATGTCCATTTTATCCAGATTGTACCCGTGCGCTGCCGAAGCGGGTCGCAAGTTACAAACGAATAAAAATTTTAATACTAGCGGACGCGCGCGACTTCGTTGACGTAAAATTAGTAGCCTATGTCCGTCAGGAATAGTGTAGCTTTCTATCTGTGAAAGAATTTTTGAAATCGGTTCAGTAGTTCCAGAGATTACCCCCTACATGCAAACAAACAAACAAAAAAACAAACAAAGTTTACCTCTTTATTATATTAGTGTAGACTTAAATAATAATTTAGAGAAAATACACGAAGCGCACAGCCGGCCGTCTTGTCGCTTTTAGCGTTTTTTCCAGACAATCTTTTGAAATTAAAAACATCAGAAAGCATGATCTAGCAACCATAGATCTTTGATCAGTCAGGCGGGGGAGAAGGGGGCAATCAATCAGCATCAATGAACGTAAACATGTTTTTGGAGCAACGGTACGGGTTACTAGATCTAGTCATCATTTGCTACTTACTGTTACAAAGTACTAAAATATTATTCCTACTTTTGTCACAGAATAAATAATAGTACTAACGTACAGAAACTTCTCTCTTACGACCGCGATTAAACGAATTCCAACTTTATTCACACGCATAAAAAGTTCGTATTACTTCTTACACCATGCGGCAGGCAGTGCGAGTCAAAAGGAACGTGCCGCCCGCGCCCGCCTTCTCCCCGCTACTCCCGGCGACACGATAGGGTTGCGCGGCATTCGTTTTCAATTACACTGACACGGCGGGGGCGAGCGATCGAGCACGTGGCAAGCCTACCTACTGCGATTTGCCTATGCCATAGGCAAGGCGGTCGAACGTACCTACAGAGCGGAGTGGAACCCCCCAGCTTTTGTTACCGAAATTTATTTAGATTTTTTTATTTTATTGTAGAAAATTCATAGAATTAAGTTTAAATCGTATCAGCAGTGACATCACAAAGAAAAATCTTGGTTATGTAACAGGACTCAATCCTGTAGCCTCTGCATCCTGTGTCACGCTCTTACCAATTGAGCTACAAATGTCCCTGTAATGTGGTCTCTTTTCACCCCAGATTATCAAGGTTTTTTTTTTACTTTTTATTATCATTGCGTATATCATCATCATCATCAATATATCATTAATACTAAAATCAGCTTTTACTAGCGACTTTATACTCGTTTTAGTATTACATACTAACTTCTACCCCCCCCCGCCCCCTTTTAAGGCTATACAAGATGAAATTTACAATTTCAATCCCTTTCTCAGTGCACCTGTTAAAGTCAACATGTTTAGAAATTTCTATTCTGAGCGGCTTGCATTAAAACTTAGATGCCACAAAAGCAATATGCCTGAAGGGTAAGTTGACTATGAAGCAGTTTACCTTTAACCTGCCGATAAAAAGTATGCCTGAAATGCAAAATTGACTAAAAGCAGTTTGCCTTAAATCTGATTGCCTAGTAGTTTCCTCTTACCCTTCTGCGGCCTGAACATGACAGCCCAGGTTTAGTTTAACCCCTCCCTGTGTCCTCTATCTAACTAACCTTGGCCAGTCATATTAGGGCCACTGGTATAATGCTTTATTGGCATCTCGCATTTAGGACAACTCGCTCAGAACAGAAAATTATTTTCATCGTCTCCAATATAGTACGCCATGTCGCCTTGTTTTGATATAAATACCGATAATTAAATTCAATGACTGTTTTAATAAAATAATGAATGTTTTAGACAAACGACCCACTTAAACAATAAAACGCGTAACATAAATTAAGGGAGATACGAAAGGGGTGTTTCACACTGATGCGAATTCGCACCATAGGCAAACAAATGAAAACGTAAATGTAAAATTCAGTTACGCAAATAAGACACAACAGCTCTTTTTCCATGGCCGTTGGGGCGGAAAGGTTCTCGAGTGGAGACCACGTACCGGAAGACGAAGTGTTGATAGGCCTCCCACAAGGTGGACCGACGATTTGGTGGATGCGAGCAGCACAAGACTGACCGTCGTGGAGATCCTTGGAGAAAGCCTATGCCCTGAAGTGGGCGTCATTGTCTGAATCACATGATGTTCTTTCACCAACCTTTGTCTAATACTTCTGAGGATATGCGGTCAATGGTAGATAGCAAATCACTTATAATGTTAAGTTGATATACCTGAAACAAAAAAAAAAATTAAAGCTTGCATTTTGCACGGCCAGTAAGAAATACGAAAGCCTGGGAAAATCAACTATTCTCTTGAAATTGCTGAATTTCCATGGACCTATCGTTGACGTTGGGGATAAGAATAAAATTAATTTTAGATATATTCCAGATTTCAGAGATTTATTTTATTTAAAAAAATAAATTACAACATACATTAGGTACATTAGATGCCAAAATATAACCAAATCACATTAAGATGATAAGATAAGATACAGATGTGAATGCTACCATCAAATCAGAACTTCCGAGATGGATCGATTGATTGATTAAACTTATTTTTCAACACACAGCAGAACACAGAATAAAGGAATAGTAAAGTAATGAAATAAAAAACAACCTCAATAAAGATTTAAAAAAAATATCAAAACAATCAAATTAAAAACTAAAGATTAGCATTCCAATGTGTCGTGGAAACGAAAGGTGACTCAGCATAAATGCTGCGAGGTCCGAAACGCTGGTAATCTGTCAGGACCCTTTTGAGATAGATCCGTAAAGATGGTATTCGCAAAAGTGCTGGACTTCATCTTCAATGAAAATGAAAATGAAAATTTAAAATGAAAATGACCTGTCTGCTCTCCTCGTATCTTTTTTGATTTTGATATGGTTTTCACTGTCGTGAAAGTAGTCGTAGAGATTTTTAGCGAAAACTTATTTATACAATACATCCTACTTAAACTTTCGTTAGTATTGCACAATTGCACTGATGCGAATGCGGATATACGTAAATATAGACAACATCATCGATGAAGAGCTCCATGAACTTGGGAGTTTGAACAAATAATAATTTGGCGTCAGTGTAACAAAGGCTGAAGTCGACAAAATGTATTCAGCCGATCCATCTGGCTGTTGACAACGGTGCTTCCGAACATTGCAATCTGAGTATCGATCGGGCAAATAGCTTCAGACAAAAGTCGTTTAGGTTAAAATGTTCGCAGTTAGATCTTAAGGTGCTAGGCTGGCGGCATAGTGGGTGGATGCAAGTTGAAAGTTTTTATATTACTAGCAATCCGCTCTGGTTTTGCTTGCGTACAATTAGGATTTAATATAGTTAATAGCCTTCCTTAAAAAATCTCAAAATGACAGTGAATACCGTATTAAAATCTGTTGCGTGGTTTAGGAGGACTAAACGGCCGAAGATTTACGAGCACAGCAACGGATAGCTCCATTGTTTTATACTTATTATGTAGTGATAGTGAAGACGAAGTACAAGCTTTCACCAGTGGCTTCGCTGGTTTTAATATTATCTTCTATACATTTTACGAGATAAAAGTGTCTTACGTTTTAATTCGAGACATGATCCATTTATTACATTATTAATTTGCATTTATAATAATACTTAAGACCCACTCCGGCTTCGTAAGGGTACAATAATGATCTGATATACATAGACACCTTTCATAGTTTAATATTTAATAGACAGTGAAAACGGTATCAAAATCCGTTGAGTGGTTTAGAAGGAGAAGGCGGCCGAAGATACACTATGAGAATTTCGTATAGGCAGAGAAAAAAGCGACTTTACTAATATTTTATTTTAATTTGACTTAGATTTCAGAACTTAGATTTCAGCATTGTTTTTTTTCAGTCATCTCGAATTCAAAATAATATGCATTTAACAAGAAAAAAACATCCAATTTCCCTGTACATTAACACAAGCGACCGCTAACTGACAAGCTTAAGCCCATCTCAAAAACACTTAACTCGAATTTCTTAAAAAATCCGTTTAAATGATAAAAATCTTGCACATTCAGTGACATTCAACTTAACATTTCTAATCTCCTATTTACCAACTTACCGAGCTGTTCCAGCCTATGTTTCAATTCCACGGCAGTCAAAACTTAACCCTGTTCCAGTTTGTTTGCGGTCTAATTTTGAATACAATTTTGTGCAAAATTGTTAAGGCAGAAGTAGGATTGCCAGATAGATAAACTAAAATATCTAGGCAAAACTTGAAAAAGTCGGTATTTTGGGATTATTGCAAATAAATACAACATTTTTTTTTAACTTACTTACCAGCGAGAAAGGAAATCGTGGTTTTTATTATATTATATTATTATGTCTCTTCATTTGAATATAAATTTTTTTTTTAATGCAACGAATAACCTCAACAGTACACATTCGAAATTAAAATCAACAAAACTTAACTTTTTTGGCACTACTTTACAAGAAGCCGTTTGTTGGGACATTTTGTATTTCGAGGTACCTACTTAAAAAATAATAATTAAAAATCTGTTTATTTAGCATAAAGATGTAACAAAATTTATCAGGAGTATACCAAATCAATTAGTTAACCGTTTAGTCACTGAACACGAGTAATACAAACAATTTAAGATTTTTTTCTGCAGTCTTGACATTATAATGAAATGTCGGGAAAATCCTGACGAATCCCACTCATCTGGCAACCCTAGGACATGACCTGTAAACCGAATATTTCCGGTACGAAATGTTCTAAGTACACCGCAGACCTAAGATGGTGTTTGCATTGAAGAACGCTGGAACAAAGGGGTGGCTTTATTTCGAAATTGATAAAACGAGAGATAGCACCTTTTGTGAGAGCCGTCTTTGTGAACCTGATTGAAATACTTTCAGTTTAAACAAAGTTCGCGTTTCAAATTAAAATGTATTAGGTATTTCTGTGACATTGATTTTGTAGGCGATGTTTCGAAGTATTACAATTGAATACGGTGGGGAAATCCAAATCCGGAGGCAGAAACAGAAGTTTGGATTAATTAATTTACGTACTTTGTTCATTCATCAAACATTTTCAAAAAAAGTTGCTTAATGTCGGTTTTGTACAATTTTTTTACTTATTACTTGCAGGGCACCAGACACAGTTGCAGCCCATATGAACAAAAACTAGCTTTGACCCGCAGGTTGGCTCATGTGGATCGAACAATATCCCACGGGAATTACTTGTTCGATCGGGATGAAAAGCTGCCTATATCTTCTCCGACCCTTCAACTATTCGTGTACAAAAAATTTGATCATTCTGACTCTCTGTTCCGACGTGAAGGAAGGACAAACAAACATACTCACTATTGCATTCAATGAATTTGCATTTATAAAATTAGTTAGGTTAACTAGTATTTGTACCGAAGTCTTGGATATTATACGTGTTTAACATATAAGTATGTAAATCCGTTGCCCAGTACAATAACAACAACAACAAACAACAAATATTCTTTATTGTACACCACATAAAAATACAAAGCAAACAAATAAATGAATTAGAGAGGTAGACAATAGGCGGTCTTATCGCTTAAGAGCGATCTCTTCCAGACAACCGGTTTAACAATAAACAAAACAGGAAACAACACGTAGTCTACATATACATAAATACACATAAACCTCTATACACATATAAACTAATAAAAATATAAACTAGATTCCATACATACCAGTAACAATATATTTTTAAAGGCCACAATCACTAGGAAAGGAAAAAATAAATAAATATCTACACTAATAATATTATAAAGAGGAAAGATTTGTACCTATTTTTGTATGTTTGTATGTTTGTAATGAATAGGCTCAAAAAGTACTGGGCCGATTTAAAAAATTCTTTCACCAATAGAATGCTACATTCTTCCAATTTGACATAGGCTACATTTCATTTTGAAAAAAATTAGGGATCCTTGGTAAAATTTGAACAATGTAACCGAAGGTGTAGAAAAATGAGTCTTAAAATTGATTGTACCCGTGCGAAGCCGGGGCGGGTCGCTAGTCATAAATAAATAACGATGTTTCGGGGTTTTCGGATTTAGATGTCATTTGTTTTCTGTAGGCCACGCGGGCGAAGCCGCGGGCAGAAGCTAGTATAAACATAAAGTGAAGATCAAGTGAGTGACAGATATTAATTTTTAATAGAGTTTTAAAAATAGGAAGTGATTTAGCTTGCCTCAGTGTTAAAGGAAGCGAATCCATAACACAGACAGTTTTAATTGCTTTATTTTGGACTAGGCCAATTGGTATTAATTGTACCAAAATATTTTTATTATGTGCTTAAGACTATTTCTGTACTCAGCGCTCTTCATACAAAACGGCGACAAAGTTTTCCACCCTCTAAACCTTAACCTATAGGCATAGCTTTTTGTAAGTTGCCAACATGCCTTGTAAGTTTTGATTTTTTTTAATTATCGTTATAGTTTTAAAAATATTGACGAGTTTTTGTTTTGTATGAAACTCCTAACATGCAAATATTGTCAAAACTAACACGAACAAAAAAAATACAACCTTATTTTAAGACATACTTGATAACATACCAAAAATTCATAGCTATAGGTTAAGGATTAGAGGGTGGAAAACGTTATCGCCGTTTGTATGGAAAGCGCTTTTTAGCTGGGTTCATAGTTATTTTAGAACATACTTAATTATTTAAAATAAACCCCTAATCCTCCACGGGGGCGGTAAAGTCTAACCAAGTAAACTTTAACCGTGGAACAAAGTTCCCAGTTAAAACTAGTACGCAAGGAGAACTTTCAGTTATGAATAATGGCTGCCTCGTCAATTACTTAGACACTGTAAGTTGAACTCACTTTATTGGTTAGCTGTATAGTTAATTACCTGTAGCCCTAAGCTTGCTAATCCTGCCGCTAAGCAGCAGCGCTTGTGCTGTTGTGTTCCGACGTGGAGAGCAAGACAGCCGGTGCATTACTGGCACAAAAGGAATTCCATTTTAGCCGTCTGGGTTGGCAACGCTGTAATCTCCTTGGTGTTGCAGGTGTCTATGGGCAGTGGTAATCATTTACCATCAGGTGACCCACTCGCTCGTTTGCCTTCCTATATTGTATAAAAAAAGATGACCGGCTAAGTTTAATTTATCTATCTGCGTCCTTTTCTTATGACACTAGTTAACAGAGACGCAGGGAGGGAAAAATTTAGTACAGATCGTCATGTTAAGGTCGTTCGGTTGCATTACCAGTAACACAAAAATGTAGAAAAATAAGTTTTTGTAATCGAATTTTTTTACTTTTCGTTTTTTTATATAGTTTTTTAATACATTCAAATTAAATTTAAAATGCTATATAATGACAACACATATTAAATCGAGCGGCTGCCGAGCGCCGTGCGGTAATATGGCGAAACTGGCAAACGCAAGGCACGGAATGCTGATGTTGCAGGTTCAAGTCCTGCCTTTGACGCTAGTTAGACAGAGACACAGGGAGGGGTTAAACTAAACCTGGGCTGTCATGTTATTGCCGAACATGATCTGATGAATGTTATAGTCAGATCAGGAACAATATCTTATTGCTTGTCACCTGATAAATCTCTCGGACAAGACAGATCAAGGCACCGACCACATCAGGCATCAGATAATGTCATCTGTGAACTTCAATTTTTGATCTCAGATTTCAATTCTGTATACAATCATTAAAAGAGCTTTCCAGAATGCTAAATTTAAATGTTTGGACTTTGATAAAGACCTATTTCAAGAACGTACACAATCATGTTTTATATTATTTCTATCATACGAATAAAGTTATTTTTGTACCCATAAATGTTACGACGTGTAGGAATGCAAATAAAATAAACTCAAAATAATTCTGTTTGAAAACAAACAAGGTCGTTGTAAGACTACTCTCGAATTATCAATATTCTTTCCAGTCGCCTTAACATGACCGGAACAGTTTAGTTTATCAGAGTTTATCTATATGGGTGTCCCTTTCTTATGACACTTATTTGACAGAGACGCAGGGAGGAATCATAGAAATAGTACAGCATAGAAGGAGTATTAAAATTGAAAGCGATATTTTATTATCTGATCTCTTTACTTTAAATGACAAGTCAAAAAGAGATGACTACATACTCTAAACTCCTCTTCAATTGACACCCTGTACACGACCAATAGACAAAATGGTCACCTTTGGCTATGGTAATGTTTACATTAAGGTAGTATACTCTACGTTTTTCTTATTAATTTTCAGGTTTTACTACCTTGACGCACACAAAGGTGACCATTGAGCTTTGGCTATGTACACTTGACAAGTACTGAGGCTATATCCATGCTTTAGTCCTTCATCCAAGGGAGGAATAAGTTCAACTATAAAGCATTTTCTAAATTAAAAACTCAAATCAATTTTTGAACTAGCTTTTTTCCACACTGATTCTGAATTAAATACTAACTTCTACCCCACTTTACCGTTTTATGGTAGAATTATCAAGGAAGTTAGTACCTTCTGCAAGGTCAGTTCGGATTTCAACCACCATCTTGCTCATTAATCTAGCTGCTAAGCAGCAGTGCTTGCACTGTTGTGTTCCGGCTTGGAGAGCCAGACATCCGGTGCAATTACTGACACAAGAGGTACTCCATCTTAGTCCTCTGGGTTGGCAACGCATTTGCAATATCTCAATTGCAGGCGGTGATCACTAACAATCAGGCTACCCTATTACTTGTTTGCCTTCCTATTTGTTATACAAAAAGCACAGGACAAAAGTATGCAAAAAAGAAGAAGGGTGAAGGTCTTCACGATGCCTCACTGAAGTGCGGCAGGTCTCAGTGGGAGCCCACGTGTATTATAGCCACTTAAGCTGGACAAGTACTTAACTAGGTACTCGTAGTTAAGGGCAGCCACACCCAGATTACACCTTCCACCGTCACTCCACTTCGATAAATCATTCTCCAATATCGTATAATAACGTAATATACGAAGTTTTCTACCAATTTAGCCCTTTTCTCCTCGCAACCGATATCAACCTTTGCTGCAATAAATTTAAAGTCCATAATAGCTCCACACCTGCAGGTAATGGATAGAAGTTAGAAGCAATTTAAGATAGGGGAAATAACTTTATTTTGATAAACTAAGGGTTGTAGTAAATTCGAATAGGCGTTAAATCTGGAGGGAGTTGTCGGTTTTCTATTGATTCTGAAGTGAAACGGCTTACAGTTCTGCTGTGAGGATAATCCTATAACAAAATAGTAAATAAAGGTAGTTTTTTATAGATATATTTATGTCAGGCTTTTTTCTTGAATCCTTAGACATTGACATTCAGTTGTCATACGTAGCTAAATTTCTTGCCTACCTTCTGGTTAGAAGACACACTATTTTTGTTAACGTATCAATTTAAGCTAGAACATTCAGATAGCCTAGTGGTTAGTGACTCTGACTACGACGCTAGAGATTGCGGGTTCGATTCCCATAAGGGGCAAATGATTGTGTTTGTACGTGAGTTGTGGATTTAAGTGTGTATTTGCCTATTTATGTGCGTTTATCGTTTCCACTCACAGTACAAGCTTCGCTTAGTTTGAGATTCTGTCAATTGGTTTAAAATTGTCGCCCAAGATATTTATTTATCATATTTATTTATTCGCACGCGCGGCAACTCAACTGCGACGGCACCAGTTCAGCGGTGCGTCGAACGGCTAGTAGCTCCGCGGAGTGCTTCGCCTGACCGTGTACTAAAGCCAACCGGCTCGTAAACAATCCTTACACGTTTTAACAAAATGAGATACATCCCTTCCACGTGGCCGGTTTTTCACAAACACCCACCCCGTGAAAGCCCTTAATCTCCGCATTTAAGAAACCGTATTAAGTAAATTAGCGATACCTGCCCTTTGGAGCCCTTTAAATGGACCCTTGGAGTTGATATTAGACGGTAACCAGTTCGGTCAGGATTTAGAACAGACATCAAAGGAGGTTCTTTGTGAAGATACAGAGAATTATATGCATGAGTGTGCTGAAATTTAAAGCTGATTACCTGAATTATGAGCGAGTAATTCTATTATTAATTTAAATTGATATTCATCGTACAAACCATTGGCACATAAAAAGAAGTTTCAAACGCATTGTTTAGAAATACTGTTTCCCGGAGGGGTAGACAGATATGTACCACATGTACCACAGATTTCAACTTGCTAAGATTCTGAGATACAACTTATTCTTCTTTCAATACAAAAATTAAAAAAAAAAAATAAAAAAAATTCATAATCATTTATTATCAGGCAACAAGGGCCCATAGATAAATACCTTACAAACTAACATACATAAAAATATATAGACTAAAATACAATTAAAATTTGCGTTGTAGGAACAGCAGGACGCAGCAGATGTCTCGGTCCCATCGGTGCCGTACCGCACAAGTTCTGACTGGTGGGCTTCTTCTTCCTTCTCACCGTTATGAAGCCCTCCTCGTCGCATCGGTCCTCGATCGGACCAAAAAAAAAAAGAAAAGTTAGTCAATCACGAGTATTAATTAAAGAGTAGCAACTACTGCATTTTAAATGGTGAGTGAGAGATCCGAACAACTCGGGTTAGTCCAGGCCTGTACATGATCGGAAATTTTCTTAGGATCGTTAGTTCTGGTAGTGATCACTTCCAATGTATGCTCGTCTGTCCTTTTCCATAAAAAATACACGCCATACATATTACACAAAAGCTTAGAAATCAAAAAATCACTATACTCGTCCATTTCAAAATATTGCTGAGGAATGACCTTCTTCTTCCAACGCTTCATTTACTTTTAATTTGGCCCAACATGTCTACTTGCAGGAGGTTGTCAAGATAGTGGCAGAATGGTCAGCCGACTACACCAAGATGTGTCCTTTACACCTTGTAGACTAGGGATGCCCAAATTTTTGATTTGAATCGATCTTTTGGATCGCAATGGATCGTAATCCATTGAATCGATCTACGATCTGGATCGCATGGGTTTGAATCGATCTAGCAAAGATCGAATGAATCGCATCGTAATCCATACTTCCATTATTTCATAGTAATATTGTAAATCAGAAAAGGAGTTTGTTTGTCCTTCCTTAATGTCGTACGTAACAAAGAGCCAGAATCATTTGTTATTTTTTGTAGAGGGATAGTTGTAGCCAATCTGGCGGCAGTCGAGGTATACAGTGGGTAGTATAATTATCAATAATTCGATAACCCTTCCTTCTGGCGGCAGTTGGGTAATTAATACAGTTGAATCAGCGGGTTCGGGCTGGCAGTAGTTTGAAGTAAATAAAAACTCTTGATTTCAGCTGTTGTTGTACTGGAAGTTTCTCCAGTTTTGCTTAAACATTTATTTACATCATTAACATTACTATACGTCTCCTTGTGGTGGTCGTTTTAGATGGTTAATCAGGTTGGTGGTATTTCCTTATGTTTTAACCAATACTTGACATAATTCTTGGTCTGAAATGAAAATATTCTATTCTATTCTATAATTTACGTTTTTCACCCGTGTCACTTTCAATAAAAAAGTTCTGAACATTTGAATGGCGGAGCTATTTAACACACGTCGCGCTCTCAAGATTATAATTAGTTATACAAGATCAATCTAAGAAACCTTCGGAAAAATGATCACCTACCTTCATATTTCTTATAGCCGCAAAGATTGTTTACAGTAAAGTGTACTATTTCACTTCGTGTAATAAGAAACAGATGTCAATGTAGACTTTGGTCAAGAAATATTTACGTTTTGCATATCGTACTGCGAGAATTTAATAATAACAATCATTCGATTTTTTCATCCGATCTCTTGGGCATGGGATTCGATCTTGTGTAAGATCGCATCGAAGTGAATCGATTCAAAAAATCGCAGATCGTATTGCAAAAGACCGATCTTCCAAAAGATTGATTCAGATCGGGCATTCCTATTGTAGACTGTTCAACTAATAGCGTGTTTTATCATTATCGATTGCCACATTTACTTGTAAACGAAAGTTCATTATTTTATAAAGGTCAACCAATAAGAGCACCTATAATAATGCCTTGGTTTTCCAAAAAACACCTCTTAATTACCCCTAAAACTTCACAGCAAGCGAACCTACGAGACAGCAAGTGTTGTCAGGACTTTTTTTGCTTCGACTGCCAAGTCTTTTGGTGGAAAAAAATATCCCTCCCTTAGTAAATGGGGGAGCTAAGCGTCATAGATAACACACATTGCAGATTGTGTTTGGACTGAAGCCAGGGAGGGGCCGAACCGACTTCTGAACAGAACAGTCCTTTGATTGTTATTAGATAAAATGTTACTTTGTCACTAAGTAACCTAGTTTGCGTTTTGGGGGAAACGGTGCCTAGAATCTCAATCTTCCCTATTACAAGCAATGAACATAAGAAATTAAAATATGATTTATTTCTCGTAATATTTTCCTACTACCAAGGTTACTATAAAACTTTAACAGAAGTAAGAGAACTCATTGGTACATCAAGAGGGCTGGGATTCAAATTTAAAACCTTGCAATCATCAGTCCATCTTTTCTCCCACTATGCTATCAGCAGCTCTTTTAGTTTAGTATTTCATAGATATAGTATTAAAAAAGAAGATATTGAGGACAAATTAAACAATGACCCATTTTTGCATTTATAAAAATATGGTTGTAAGATAACTGTCAGTGCTTGGCATGCACTGCACATTGTTTGTACCAGTAGTTGACATCATTGTCTCTCGTTTCTACTCGTTTGTTTCCGCGTCTTCTCGTTAATTATCGGGTCACTTTCGAAGACTGGGATCATTAAATTAGATCAATGGCGTATAAAAATTATAAACGAATCAATACCAGACGAAACGAAATGTTTCCTCATTGTATTCTATTAAAAGCCGTAGGTATTGCATATCAGAAATAGGTTTTATAGCAAATCAAGTTTTAGTAGCGTTCGTAAATCAGTAAACACGTTGTTAACAACATATTTATGGTTAGTTATAACAACGGATATTTATGACTAAGTATAGCCTAGGGTCAAGGAAAACCACGCAGCAAAAACTAAGTATGCATTAAGATAAGTAAAGTGCAAAAACATAATTATTTTAGAAAACACGCAACGTTTTCATTACTAGTTTGAGTTTCTTTTATATATTAAGAGGAAACACCAAGGCCTAGAGAATTGAAAAATAGGTATTTGTAAAATCTATTGCTGCCTCCATCTATCAAGCCTCCCCCCGCAGAGTGCAATAGAGACAGCTGCAGCTTGGACTGAAAATACCTATTTAAAGTACACAAAATCAACGATTCGTAGACCCCTGATTCCTTCTCCAATACTTATCCGATTTAACTACTTTTTTCATTAAAAATTAAAGAAAGGCTTTGGCAGTGTTCCTATGTTTTTCTTTTTTTATATAATCTAGTAAAATTTGTTTTCTGAATGTATAAACGCAGCCGAAAATCTGGGCAATTTTTTAGGTTTTTGAATGTTCATATCTCTATTAATAATTAATTTATGAAAAAAAGGAAAACATAGGGACATGCAAAACAGTGGCCAACGATTTTTTGGAAAAAAAAATTGCTCTACTGGCATTACCCAGAGAGGAAACAGGGGACGACGTTTGTATGGAAAAACAGCCCTTGTGTTTCCTCTTAATACTATGATACAAAAATTCCAAATAAAAAGTTGTAACATCATCATCAATGTCAAGTTTCTTAATTTACTCTTCAAAAAAAAAATATTGTGTAACACATTCGTATTTTAATAATGTTCAATGACAACACAAGTCCTTATAGTGTAGGTACGAGATAGTGGATACATACTTATACAGATGAATACACATATCATCCAAGACCCAGATACAAACGTTCGTAATTATTCATCATATAAACATTTGCCCTCCCAAAAATCGAACCCAGAACCGTCAGCTTCGTAGCCAATTACGCTAGCCACGAGGCTATTTAGTCGTTAATACCTAAGTCTTTAAAATGACTGGCTATTACATTTTTAATTTCACTACAAGAGACGATTTTTCACTGTGACTACTACCAAGAATACCTTCTATGGATCTATAACATTCCGTAACAAGAAAATCCATTTTCGTCTGTTACAAACAATACAATATGGCACTCAGAACAAGCAGTAATCAATCATTCGTTCCGTTCATACCGTTCGACTATTCCATTCGTTCGTGGTACTATTGCTGCAAAGCAATATGGCGATTGTAGAAAGAAGATTGTTGAAGGTTTATTTTATTGGATTAAACGCTTAGGGTAACTTCTCCTGGCGCCATTCGGGTAAAAAAGGTTTTGAGGGGTAACTTTGAATCAATATTCAAGGGTACAATCCGAAAAGAGGGTAGTAAATACGGAAATGGACATTTTAAATGAGTTGGCGTGCTAATTCTTAACTTTTTGTTTTATCTTTTAAAGGAGCCCACTTATTTGCGGTTCTGTTTATTTAGACTATAGAATTTATTTTAATATTACAAATCTAAACCAACAAGAAGACACTGATGATGGCACAACTGTTGATGTTTTACTACCTAGGTCAAACCTAGCTATACCTAAAATTGGGACTGATAAAATAATTTGTTAAGCGACAGTAGAAGTAAATAAAAGTTAAAGGCTGGTTTAAATCAAAGAATAGCTAAATATAGCTTCAGATGGGTATTTTAACTTGTTTAAAACGACTGACAGCGAGACTGCGTCTCGTTACGCTCGGTTCTCGCTACAAAATACAACGATCGTTTAAAATACTTCGCTACAATTTCTATTGGAGTTAAAACGTAGCGCTAAAGCGTTTAACAGATTTGCAAAAACCAAGTAAAAGAATAGAAGAATATTTCCAACACGAGTTTAATGCATAGAAATAAAGCAGTTTCTGTGATTTTTACTACTTATGTGCCAAGGAATTTAAAGAAAAATATTCAATGTGATTTTCGAGTTTTTTTTTTATGAAATAGGAAGGAAAACAAGCAAGTGGGTCACCTGATGGTAAGTGATCACCACCGCCTATAGACACCCGCAACACCAAAGAGATTGCAGATGCATTGCCAACCCAGAGGGCTAAGATGGAATACCTCTTGTGCCAGTAATTACACCGGCTGCCTTGCTCTCCACGCAGGAACACAGCAGTGCAAGCACTGCTGCTTAGCGAGATTTTAAAAAATCCAAAAATTAATTCAAGATCAAAAGTAAGGGTTTACAATGACATGATCTGATGAATGTTATGGTCAGATCAAAAGCAATATCGTGAGGTGTGGAGTTTTGTTACCTGATAGATCACTCGGACAAGACAGATCAAGGCTCGACAACTTCCTGGCATCAGATAATGTCATCTTAACCCCAACTTTTGAACTCGGATGTCATTTCTGAGTAAATACAGTTACATTGTGGTAGTCGCTGGGTTTAATGTAACAAAACATCTAAAATATTCTCACCATTTTGAGAACTTTCCACAACTACATATTATGTGGAGGAAGAAACTTTCAATAGGATAAATATCCAAGATCCTTTTCAGCTCTTTAAGAACCTTCTAAAACTTGTCCATCTCTAATTTAGACGTGAGTACTATAGTTGAATAGTGTTGTATGTTGTTGAGTAGAAATGTGGCCAAATCGTCGACAAAATTGATATATTTTTATGTGGGTTAGTCTGTAAAGTGCTGTTTATCTACAGGCCTTTTATAGCCTGTCAATAAATCATCCTTGTAGCGCTTTTTGCTGTTTCTTAATTCCCATTACGCTTAAGAGTAACTTTGTGGAAGCCATCTTAGAGGTTAGATTACCTCTGGTTCCCGCACTAGAGATTATAGGAGTAGTTATACACGTACATTAACCATACGAAGCAGTGGATAACACTACAAGCTGTCAATACCTGAAGGCGCTGAAAGGATCCAGGAATTATCCTGCTTTGTATTCCATGCGGGAAGTCCACCGGGATGCGTGCGGCGTGAGAGGAATGGGCGAGCTACTTGCGCGAGTTACTAACTTGAATTGAAATTTCATTGATAAGTCGATTTGTGGACAATTAAAAGAATCAGTCGTGTTGGATCGGTCGTGAATTGAGATAGAATTACTGACGTTTAGCCGCATTATTGTGTAGGTCAAAAATACTTTAAGTTAAAGGGGGGTGGGGGGGGGGGTGATAAAGATAAAGGTAGATAATTAGCTCGAGACAGTTGCTTTTTATCCCAGAAGTATATAATTATCCTAAAAAAAATACGGACAAAGTCAGCATGTCACTGAATATCGACGTGATATGGTAATGGTATGGTATGTTTAATTGTTAATTTATAATTGTGATTTTAAATGTATTGCATGGACATATTCTTTAAACATATTAATAAAACGGATCACTCACGTATTTTTGCGTCGGGAAATGCCCGACATGTTTCGGACCAGTCCGTGGTCCTTAATCATGAGCCCCCGCGGCGGTGGCGCGACGAGGACTGCGTACCGAAGCCCTGACAGCTCGGCTACTTGGCACAGGCGGCTCGGGCGGCGGCGAACAACTACCCTCGTTTGCTTCATTATTTTTAATGTCAAATATAGGGTTGGTAGGGGGTGGGAGTTAAAAATAATGAAGCAAACGAGGGTAGTTGTTCGCCGCCGCCCGAGCCGCCTGTGCCGAGTAGCCAAGCTGTCAGGGCTTCGGTACGCAGTCGTCGTCGCGCCACCGCCGCGGGGGCTCATGATTAAGGACCACGGACTGGTCCGAAACATGTCGGGCATTTCCCGACGCAAATATACGTGAGTGATCCGTTTTATTAATATGTCTGAGTCTCACGGTAGTTTTATGTTAAAAATATTCTTTAAAGCAATAAATGAATGAATTAATAAATGAAATGTCTAGATCTGAAAGCCCAGGGTACTAGGTTGCTGGTTTCAACGAGCAGCAGGTGAGTAAATACTATAACTTGTAGGTACAAATCGCTGTAGCAACCTACTGTCTTCTCATCTCAACGCAGCACAAGACGTGCGCGTATCTTCAGGTAGTCCCCGATTTGTAAAAGAAACGTGACGGTCATCTCGCCTCTAAATGTGTCCCTCTAATAGCGAGCTCAGTATGTTAGGCTATAGTTAGCGCGGGCACGTGCCTGACACGCCTATAAAAGGGGACGATTTGGAGTCGATAGACTACATTTTCATACTTAATTCGATCTGGCACCCTTCTTTATTTTCTGGTTTTTTTTCCTTTATATTTCTTTAATAATTGCATAGGAATTCCGCTTCTTGACACTGGTATTGTGTCAATTTTCGAATGTAATTCGTATGGCCCTTTTTTTGGTGAAGATTAAAATATGGAAACATATCGACAAGTACATGCTTTCAATTCAATTCAATTCATTTATTTCATGTAACCATGGACACATAATGCTTTAAAAACGTATTTTTCTTTCAGATACGCTTACCTTTTATTATCGCTATCATCATTTAGTAATAACTAGACACGCCATACAACTTAAACTAAAGTTGATTGAAAATTTGCTCTTTAGTACATTGTTTAAAACTTCAGCAATTTTTAAACATAATAATATTCGAACACTAAAACGGAGCTATATCGCAAAAAAAAAATTGTAAGTCCACACGTCTTCCAAATGCGCAATTTATTTGACTTTTTCGTCAAACTTTTGTCATGTTATTGTGGCAGTTTGTTAGCATGGCACGTGTCCATCACGCCTATGAATAGGGAAGGCAAACCTTTTATAACACGAAATCCCCTTCAACCTATCACTTTGACTGTAAAAGATCGCTCCCTGTTCATAAATATTTTAATACTCGCTTCTTTGTTACAATTTAACAAATGTGAATGAAAGAATACTATAACATCTGAGCTATAAATATGTTAAAGGCAAAAAAGTCCTGTCTCTCTGTTTCGTATATCTTTGAGCGTAAACTGAAGAACGGTTAATGAAGAAGTTTAGTGTAGTAAAAGTTACCAAAAGGTTGCAATTTTAATCCTACTAGGACGACTTAAAATTTACCTCCAACAATTTCTTTTAAGAGTTAAATATCTCCAAAACCGCAAACCCAATTCTAACCATGACAAACATGGGCTAAAACTTATAACAACCCTCTTTTGCGTTTGGAGTTAATAATTTACTGCGTTTTGGATGTTAGAAGACTTTCACATTTTTAGGCGGTTTAGTCGCGCGATAGGTGCACTGATTAGGCGTGCGACTGTTTTAAATCTAAAATAGAAGGTAAATGAGCAAAACAGGCACCCAGCTAGATCTAATTTTTAGAAAAAACCGTACCTATTCTTCGTGTTTACATCTATCCTAAAAAAACCGGTCACCGATGTTAATACCGAGCGAAGTAATAAACTAACTTCATTTATTCCAATAAAATCATGGCGCGTCTGTAAATACTCAGTATATCTTAGACCAGTCACTTAAGGTCAGTTTACACACCAATAATTTGCCGACGGCTCGTAAAGCACCGTAAAAAGCCAGCTAAAGGCAAGGGCTCTAGAATATTGCGTACGTGTAACTGTTTTAGGTAAGAAAACAACCCGGAAAACAACTTGGCGGCCATTTTGTGTGACAATAGGACATTTAGGAAAGGGAGGATGAGTCAAGGTTGGAAATATGAAAATACTTTTTCACCCTATTAAAAAAAGTGGAATAATAGTATATTTTAGAGCTAGACTGTACCGCAGGTAGAATAGGCTGCATGTGCTATGGTGCAGAAATACGTTGCAAAGAAAGGAGTCATTTCCGACTTTCGAGTTTACGGGACTCTCATTGGTTGAGCGAAATGCAACCATTAATGGATAATGCGTGATACGTTGATGACGTGGTGGTACCGTGGTCGAGTCCCCAACACATGGGTGGGGATGATTAGATTCGATTAGATTTATCTCTCGACAAAGCATTACGAGTATAATACAGTTTACACAAACATAGCAAATCATATAAATGAATTTTGAAATCGTTCAATTAAATAATAGTATTTTATGCAACTGCTATATAACGAGAGGCCTTAAAACACGAGTGTGGTATTATGAAACGAGCGCACGCTCGTTTCATAATACCACACTCGTGTTTTAAGGCCTAATTATATACAGTTGCATACATTACTTTATCTACACACATATCATAACTGCAAAAAACCGTAACAGCAAAAAACCAACAAACGAATGGCGAGCGTGCGCTCGTTTCATAATACCACACTCGTGTTTTAAGGCCTAATTATATACAGTTGCATACATTACTTTATCTACACACATATCATAACTGCAAAAAACCGTAACAGCAAAAAACCAACAAACGAATGGCAACTAATGGTGGCCATGTATATTAAAAAAGTACTCTGTGATTCGATCTATCCGTCAAGACGAACGTATTTTTTAAACCATAGACGAACGAATGAAGTCCCTATTGTCATGTCACTCGAGATCAAATGTCGTGCGTTTAAATTAAAAAAAACATACTGAGTTGACGTTTTGTATCGATAACTGTTTTAATATCTGTGGATACTAGGATAGAGACCAACTTGAATTTTGACAGCTGTTCCAAATTTAAATTCATAACGTCACAAACAGTCACGAGATATCGGTAATGTGATGACCAATAAAGAACAGATTTACCTACTACCACAGACAAGAAAATTCTTATAATAACATTGGTTGTAATAATGCTGGTCATTTCCTAGGGTTTTTGAACGCGTTATTTAGCCTTTATGATATGTGTGTAGATAAAACAATGTTAGTTTTTTTTGTGAAGAAAAAGTAAACAAGAATAGATTAATAATAAATAAGACAAATGGATGAGTTGCATGAAGTTCAAAAAAAAAAATATTATCAAAAAAATGTCACGTCAAAAGTTTCACAATTTGGGAAACTTTCTGTCAGCACAACAGTACCCATTAATTAGTATGGCAACCAGCGACTAGATGCTGTGGCTACTTAATTATATACTTTAGGTATATGATAATAATATAAGTTCTTAATTGTCAAGATCGGACGTTACGCCCTCGCGCCCTTGTATGAGCTTAAACCCAGTATCAGTTAATTGGAACATTAAATTGAATGCGGATCTGATAATTAACTATTGGAGCCAGTATCGGCGACAGGCTCCATTATCGGTCCAAACTAGGCCAACGGTTTATTGAAATTTGAACACCTAAACTATTATAATAGTTTTCAACAGAATCATGTTCGTTCACTGCTCCGACGAAAATTGTGCGCTTCGTCAATCTACGAATGTTCAACCAATGGTGGGTTCCCTAACTTAATACTCGTTTGTCGTTCGTTTCTAATTTTGACATTTTAATTTGCATTTTATTTATTTTTCTTCAATTATTCAGTTAGTTTTAAGTTGACATTTGATAATATTATGTATGCTGCTGTACGCTGACTTGCGAAATATTTGTATGCCTGATGGCGAAACATGGTGATGCTATTGAAATTGTGTAACATCTTACTATCCACCTGTGTTGACAAATAAATGATTTTGGATTTTGGATTTTTTTTGGATTTTGTTTGAATTTGAAGCTTAGAAGTTGTGATTGGTGCAGAAACCATATATTTAAGAATGAATTGTATCGTAAACTGAATAATTAGGCACTGTAGAAATTAAAATACGTGTTACGGAAACAATGGAATTTATTGGTCTGAATAGAAAGAAATTGTCATAGACAATTTTTAGTGTTGTAAACAATTGGCGACCACAAGTACTAAGAACACAATAATAAGAACGAACTATACATAACTATGAAAAACTGCAACTAGCCCATATCGGTACATAGCAGTTAGTTAAAAATACATTATGAGGAATCATAAGAGCAATAGAAGCCAAAACAATTCTGTTTAGAATAATTCTGTCTGTCTAGGTGTTTCAATGAATGTCTGTATGCGGTCACCCAATACTTCTTCACGAAATTGGAAATGGTTTTCAGGGTTGTATTGCTGTGGCTCCTACATGACTGACCCAGGTTAAATTTATCCTTCCCTGCATCTCAGTCAAACTAGTACCGTATGAATGACATCAATAGAGATAAATTCTGATAAACTAAACTTAGCCGGTCATGTGAGAACCACTAATGTTTAACTTGGAATCGGACGCCTGTTTTATCTTGATACGCAGCCTAGAAGCCAAGTTATTATAAACAATAAAAAAATACCTACTTCCAAATTCCTCGCAAAAGAAAGCGCGGGAAAAAGCTAGTATTATACTAGTATATTAACACGTTCATGTGCGCTACGTGATAAGACGTAAAAAATTGGTATATACGGTGCAACAGACCGTAAATAGCCGTCAAAATAAAAAAAATAAAACCTCATACAACGTGACTGAACGCCGAGCGCCCATACTAAACTCTGTCACCTACGTCATCGTGCTACATTATGTCAAAACTTGGAACTGCTAGTGCCACGCTATATCCAACTTTACTCTTGCTAAAGATGACTAGAGTACACACACATGCAAGGACCTGTACAAATACTAACAACGTCCTATGACGTCGCTGCTGTTCCGCGAGTTGACGTTAAGAAACGTTCGTGTCAGATTTCGCGTTATTTTTACCCACGTTGTATCAGAAAGTCGTCGTTGCATTTTGTACGGGGAAGTACTGTGCGAAACAACGATATCCTAAAAAATCAGCAGCGCACGTGAACGTGTTAAAAATGTTATGATCAGATCAGCAACAATATCATGCAGTGTGGCGGCTTGTCACCTGATAAAGCTCTCGGACAAGACAGATCAAGTCGCGATCACACTAGGCATCAGATACTGTCTTCTGCATACCCTAACTTTTGATCTCCAATTTCATTTCCTAGTTTAATCAATTTTTATTTTCTACATCTATACATATAAAATTCAAAGTCCTGACTGACTGACTGACTGACTGACTGACTGATATATCAGCGCACAGCCCAAACCGCTGGACCTAGAGACTTGAGATTTTGCACATAGATACCTTATATAGTGTAGGCATCCACTAAGAAAGGATTTTTGGAAATTCCACCCCTAAGGGGGTAAATTAGGGGATGAAAGTTTGTATGAAAGTCCGTCAGTTTTGAAGTTAGGACCTTGAAATTTTGTTGTTAGGCTTACGTAAAAAAAATAATTTATACGGGTCTCAGTGTTTTTGATAATTCCACCCCTGAAGGGGTGAAAAGGGGGATAAAGTTGTGTATGGAAAGGCCTACATTTTCACAGCAAAAATCACTACATTTATTATTTAGGCTTATAACGCAACGAGTATATCGAGTGTTATTGGAATTACAACCCTTAAGGGGGAAAAGGGGGATGAAATTTGGTATTTGAGTTGTTCATTCACAATTTTTTTGTATTGAAGGAAAAATTACGTACGTGGTAACGTGTTATTACTAAGCCTCTATTGCCACCTGTCTATCCATCTGTCTGCCACGCGCAAACATGCCTTGACTTTTTTTTATGAAATAGAGAGGCAAACAAGCAAGTGACTGATTTGCGATCATCGTCCAACCAAAACTATTGAATCAAGAAAGCTGAAATTTGGAAAATAGGTTTATTTTATAAATTAGGCATCCGATAAGAAACCATTTTTGGTATTTTTTACCTTTAGGGGGAAAATGGGGGTGGGTGTTGAACTTTGTATGAAAGTCTTTGTTGATTAAAGGTATAAACATGAAAATTTAAATTAAAACTACTGATCATAAATAGCTTATAAGTATTATAACTTCTTTCAGGATTTTTGCATTTTTACATTTAAAGGGGGAGAAGCGGGGGTGAAAGTTTGTAAGGACGTATTGATTTTTTTTAATAGGAGCTTGTAATTTTGAAATACAGCTACTTATCATAAATAAATAATGACATGTCACAGGGTTTTTGGATTTTCAAATTTGTAGGGGGAAACGGGGAGTAAAAATTTTGTATGGATGGAGGTATCGGGTTTTTAATAGGAACTTGAAATTTTGAATTTTAGATACTTATCATAAATAAATAATTATGTGTTTCAGGGTTTTATGAGTATCGAATTTTAGAGGTGGGAAACGGGGGTGAAACTTTGTATGGAAGGGAGGTATCGGTTTATTCAAAAATAAGAATTTCAAAATGATTGTTTATTTTAGGGTATTTGGATTTTTACATTGGAAGGGGGCAAAACGGACGGCGAAAATATGAGAGGGAGTGAGAGCACTTATAAGTTTTTTGATTCTAAAAAAAAAGACATTTGTTTTCTGTAGGCCATGCGGGCGAAGCCGCGGGCAGGACATAGTTATAAATAAATAATGAGATATTTCAGAGATTTTAGATTTTTAATTTGAAGGGGTAACACGGGGAGGGGGGAGTTTGTATGGAGGTATCGGCGTTTTTTAAAGGCAGAAACTTGAAAATTAGAACTATTGAGCATAAATGAATACCGCCGTGTTTAAGGGTATTTGGATTTTCACAATTAAAACGAGAGAAACGGGGTTAAAAATTTGTATGGAGGTATTGAGGCTTTTTCGAAGATTTAAACTTGGAAGACTTTAAGGGATCACATTCTTCTCTTGCACCATTACTTTCGTTTTTGTAACATTAATACAAAAACGAAAGTAATGGTGCAAGAGAAGAATGAAGAGGTTTCTGAATGTGTAATAAAGATTGGTAATGAAAGAGTTGAACAAGTGAAATAATTTATGTACTAGGTAGTATGTTTACTAGGGATGGAAAGCACGATGAAGACATTGAAAGGAGAGTGAAAGCGGGAAATTGGGAGCTCTGCGTGCTTTTGTGAGCAGCCAGAATGTCGCATCCAGCAACGTGAACAGCCAAACGTGCCTTTTACGACGTTCGGCTGTTCACGATGCTGTGTTAGTTTCCACGTTGATGTATGGAAACGAAAGCTGGGTTTGCGAGAAGAAGCATAGGAGTACAATAAATGCCGTGGAGATGCGTTCTCTGCGTAGTATGAGTGGGATCAAGCTGACTGAGAGAGTGAGAAATGGTGTTATAAGTGAGAGGTGAGGTCTGAAAGAAGATGTAGTGACTAGAATAGAGAAACGAATGTAACGTTGGTTTGGGCATGTTGAACGAATGGATGAAAGGCAATTATGTTAGCAAATTTATGAAGGTGATGTGACTGGGCGAGTTGGTCGAGGGCGGCCTCGACGTACTTTTGCCAACCAAATTTGTGATGTCCTGAAGACAGGTCAAACCAGAACGCCGTGCATGCATGAAGAGAGGAATGTGTGTGGCCCTAACGAGGGAATATGCCAAGACCAGGGCAAATGACGTTCTGTGGTCTCTGCCTACCCCAAAGGAAAACAGGCGTGAGCTTATAATAATAACAATAAAAATAAACTTGAAAATTAGAATTGTAGCTGCTCATCATAAATAAATAACGATCTTTCGGGGTTTTCGGATTTAGATGTAATTTGTTTTCTGTAGGCCACGCGGGCGAAGCCGCGGGCAGAAGCTAGTACAACATAAAATATGAAGGCTAACGAGTAATTGGGTCACCTGATAATAATTGATCACCACTGCCCTTAGGCACCCACAAAACCTAGGAGATTGCAGATACGTTACCGACCCAGAAGGCTAAGATGAAATACCTCTTGTGCCAGTAATTGCATCGACTGTTTTGCTCTCCACGCTGAAACACAACAGTGCAAGAACTGCTGCTTAGCGACAGGATTAGCGAGCAAGATGGTGGTAGCGATCCGGACGGACCTTGCACAAGATCTTGCTACCGGCTTAATGTATTTACATCAAAGTCACGGATCATCCCTAAATAAAACTATCAAAATAAGTCTATATACATTATAAATCTTAGAACCCCTATCTTAGTAACATTCGGGCAATTCGGCAAGAGAAGTAAGGCAGAAACGGGGGTAAATCCGCCATCTTGTGCTGATCCGCGAGTCAGGAAGACGTTTTTTAGGGTTCCCTTTGAATATAAAAATGAAAATGAAAAAAATATTTTGCAAGCAGGCCATATAGGCTCTTTTACATGTCTGAATCTACTAGCGCTTCGGAAAATGGAAGATTCTGCTGAGAAGAAACACCGCAAGAAACTCAGCAGTTTTTTTTCTCTTTCCAAAACAAGATTACAGAGCAATATACATAATCATCACAATAGTACATGACATACACACATACACCAAAAAAAAAATTATAACAAAAAATTACTTGAAGACAACTTTTATTGACCAATAAAGATGGAACTCAGAGATTTTGATTTTGATTTAGAATTATAAATTTAAAAAAAATTATACATAATAAATTAATAATAAATCACAGAGATGTCAATTTATATGAATTAATAATATGATCGTTAAAAATAATTATAATATTTAATACCACAAAATTAAAAAAATATATCAGCATGTCAAAAAACTGAACTAGAGAAAAATAAAGAAAATAAAATTGAAATAAAAGAATTAAAAAAAGTTACTGTGAGTGCGCGCGCGCGCGCGCATGTGTGTGTGTGTGTGTGTGTGTGTGTGAGAGTTATCCTCAAAAGGGATAAACATTTAATTTTGATTCAATTTAACTTTAGCTTTAAATAAAAATATTTGTTCGATGTAGGTACTTCTATTATACGGACCCCGCATTGCGTACGGTGTGAGAGGCACTTGGCCAGTTTTTGATATGTTTTTGTTTACCCCTGGCTATTGTTTTTCGGGGTTTGAGGGATTACAGGGGATGGGTGAAGGGTTGTTATTGTGCCGTGTTTTTGATGGGATTTATATGTACTTTGATATGTTCGTATGTTTAAGGAAGTGTTAAATGTAAAGCAAAATAATTGTTACGAACTCGAAATTTTAGAAAATAAATCGATATGTTTATGCCATACGTTCTAAATGTATTACGTAGGTGTACAATTATGTAGTTAAAATTCTAATTCAGACTTTCGTTTCCAATGTACAGTCAAGGAATTTAATTCCCTACCCATTTCGTTGAAATGTCGTCTGACATTCGCAATGCATTAAGGTCGATATGTCAAACTAACGTCTTGCTCTATAGCTCTTAATTATGGTGACAGTTTGCTTTATGCTATTGAACCTTAGGTGGGTTGCAAATTAAATTCCTTGACTGTATGTGGGAATGCTAGTAACACCGAATGAACGACTGGATGAACGAGTGAATGATTGGAAGAGATTTTGTGAACGAACGGAATGATTAAGTGACTGGGAGTGCGTTGAACGATCGATTGATAGCTGCTTGTGTATTTTGTTATTTTCCGTTATTTTATTTTTTATTAAACTCTTTTATTTTTATTTAAGAGTAGTTTTTCCTTCAGACGATCCCACATGTATTCCTATTACTAACTAGCGTGATGTGAGATAATATCTGACCTATTTAAATATAATTAGTAATTAAATTAGTAGGTATCCTATTCTATCCTATACTACAAGTCTTGCGCAAGCAAGTGAGAAGTATTATATTATCATTGCACAAGTAAGATAGGTCTACGTTCAACAGTGGACTTCTTGTGGCTGAGATGATGATGATGATTATGATGAAATAAGACAGAGAAAATAAACTCAACACTTTTTGTAACCTGCATTGAAAGACAGGTAAACCTAAGTAAGACTACACGAACCACGCGCGTTTCGCCTCTATATGTGGCATCGACGGGATCTTAAACAGTACGACCGTTCGCTACTTGAACAAACGGCATACTCATATAAAGCCTGCTTCGGATAGAGGCAAAACGCGCGCTGATCGTGTAATTTTATTGTATAGTGGTGGGGGTTCATAGTTGAGTCCATGTGGAAGCAGAAGAGGATGGGTTTATGGAAAAAAAATGTCATTGGCACTGGCACTGGTTTCGAGGAGTAAGCAAGGTACTTTGTTCCAGTTTGTTTGTTGTACCGAAGTAATTGATCCGAGGATGCAACCTTTCCCTTTTTGATGGTTTGCCTAAACATAAGCTTAAATAACCTAAGCAAACTACACTGCAAAGCTTCTAAACATCCCATTCAGCAAACTGTACCCATTTCACGCCCAATTACTGCCTAGTACCAACAAGGGGTACCCTTTTAAAAGCGGCATAAAATCTCAAACAGGACTCGGTTTCCTTTCAAAGTTAACGATATGGTAACATATTAGTGCTCCGTTTTACGACCAGCGGCTAGTTCACGACTTCCTATTGTCGTTAACCACATGATTATGATCGTAATTGATATGCCGACATGGTTTACCTTCATGACGACGGTTTGGCTGCCTCATGTTAATTTAAAGAGCGGTTCTTTGGTAACAAGACATGACGAGATTAGTCAAATGGGTGAGAGTAAGTCACTGTTATGATTTATTTAATTAATATAGTATTATGCTGGTGGTAGGACCTGTAAGGTCCGACAGGATCGCTACCACTGTCTTACTGGCTAATCTGGCCGCTAAGCAGCAGTGCTTGCAATGTTGTGTTCCGGCGTGGAGAGCAAGACAGTCGGTGAAATTACTGGCGCAAGAGCTATTCCATCTAAGTCCTCTGGGTAGGCAACGCATGTGCATTAGCCTGGGTCTAGCGGTTGTCTATGCGGTGATCGGTGATCACTTACCATCATGGTTTAATAAGTAATACGAACTTTTTAAGCGTGTGAATAAAGTTGGAATTCGTTTAATCGCGGTCGTAAAAGAGAAGTTTCTGTACAGTAGGGGAAATATATTCACGTGCCACTTTAGAACCCTATCTCAATGACGCGACGCGTTAAACGGCAGGCTATGTCATACAAATGTCATGCGCATGTCTCTTCGACTAGGTTCTACGGTGGTACGTGTTTCAATTTCCTTGACTGTAAGTTAGTACTATTATTTATTCTGTGCCCAAAGCAGTCGCTATAATTTAGGAACCAGAAATAGCCACAGCACATAACATTTATCGTAATTCCTACTGAAAGTTTGTATGGAAAGAGAGTAACTGGCGCCTCTTAAACACTTAATATCGAATCGAATACCATTTTATATCGACAGTTCGATACATCACCCGCTGCATCGATACACTCCGTTACTTTAACTGGATGTCGAATGAAATGGATTGAGTTTTAATAGTTTAATTTTTTTTTCAATAAAATGAAAATATGAACGTAAATAGAGTTTTTCCTTGATTTATTCAAACTGCCTCCATTTCCTGTTGAAAATAATGACAACGCATAAAAATATGTATGCTTTGCCAGCAGTGAACGTGATATCAAAATAGTCATTTTATTAAAAACGTAAAAAACTGCAATTGTTAACCTTGTAAATGGAATTTTGTTATACTTTGCGGGTGGTAGGACCTTGTGCAAGGTCCGTCCAGATCGCTACCACTATCTTGCTCTCTAATCCTGCCGCTAAGTAGCAGTGTTTGCACTGTTGTGTTCCGGCGTGGAGAGCAAGACAGCCGGTGTAATTACTGGCACAAGAGGTATATCGTCTTAGCCCTCTGGGTTGGCAAAGCATCTGCAATCTCTTCGATGTTGCGGGTGTCCATAAGCGGTGGTGTACACTTACCATCAGGTGACCCACTTGCTTGTTTGCCTGCCTATTTCATAAAACAAATGATCAGGTTGTGAAATGCAATTAACTACCTCCACCGCGAAAACAGTGTTAGAAATAACAATCACGTGTAAAATGATTATTGGCTGTTTTTATTTTTTATTCTAACTCTTCGCGTGTCCGATATTAAAAAAAAAACAATATTTCCTTTTAAACGACTCATCTCACACTTATTTCGAATCGGCGGCGCTCTCCGAAGTCCATATCCTTTAATACTAATCGAGTCGTGTCGGCATCCGAAATACGTATTTCATATCGAGATGTAGTCGATAATCGATTTACTTCGCTCCGGTGACGTCAGCGAGGCCGTATTCTGGGATACTGGGACGTCAAAACTAGTTGATAGAATAATCTCTCAGTCCCAGTACCATTACCATGAGTTTCTATCGAAAGTTCATATTTCGTTACTACAGTCGATAGCGTAAACACGCTCTCATTTGTCAGTGAAAGAGTTAACCATAGTCGATCAGGTATTTTTCGATGACATGTGTCAAATTTGTGACTCATGGTACCAATATTCTACGGCAACAGCTACAAAACTTTAGTCACTAGCGCTTAGATTACGATAGGTAATTTACCGTTGGACTCATACTAGCGATTTTGAGTTCTCTAAGTGAGCGCTAGAGGCGCTGTACTATTCCCCATACAAATCATTTACGCCGTCGCTAGCGAGTACGGTAACGGCTAGATGCACTGTACTCATGGTAAGGGTACAGTACCCTGGTCGTGTAGTGTAAGTTTTACAAACAAACGGCGATAACGTTTTCCTCTAAACCTTAACCTATGGCAATGATTTTTCGGTATGATGTCACTATGCCTTAAAACTAGGTTTGTATGTTTTGATTTTTTTAATATTCTTCATAGATTTGACAATATTTGCATTTTAGGAATTTCATACAAAACAAAAAAACGTCAATATTTTTGAAACTATTAGGAATATTTAAAAAGTCAAAACATGCAAACCTAGTTCTAGGGCATAATGATAACATACAAAAAAATCATGGCTATAGGTTAAGGTTTCGAGGATGGAAAACGTTATCGCCGTTTGTACGGAGAGCGGTGGGTTCACACTCCTCTTAATAAATTCTATGGAAGTAAAGACAGCGCCTCTAGTGGTGCATATCTGCAACAAAATGTTTCCATAATAATTTTGAAGTTAACGCTAAAACATTCGAGACGTTTTTTGCGACAAAAACTTGCACTAAAGCCTCTGCTGTGACGTGACGGCAAACACGATTGCTATTTTCGCGTTTGTCACTCAGTGCGTCTCCCTCTTACTGGGGCAGTTAGAAAGAGATGTGCTGAGCGACAACGCGGCTCGCAGTTATCATGCTAGCCATCCAGGTTAATGTCATTTTCTACGAAGTATCGACATCGACTCAGCGTAGAATAACGTTGTACTATTGTATAGTCGACAAAGAAATTGCTTGACCACTTTTCGACCGTATCACAAAGGGATAAGGTTCAAAAGTGGTCAAGCAATTACTTGGTCGACTATACAAGTACAGTCAAGGAATTAAATTTCCAACCCACCTAAGGTTCAATAGCATATAGCAAACTGTCACCATAAGAGCTATAGAGCAAGACGTTAGTTTGACATATCGACCTTAATGCATTGCGAATGTCAGACGACATTTCAACGAAATAGGTAGGGAATTAAATTCCTTGACTGTACATAAGTTTTACTTTGAACAAAAACAGCGGTTAGCTATAAAAATCGTACTACTGTATGCCTCTCTGTTTTTTGTATAACTCGTATTCACTCGCACGCGCGGCAACTCAATTCGCACCCTTAGAATTAAAGCGACTCAATTCTGAATATATTTCCCAAAATTAAACCCTATGTCTTTTAATTAAGGTGATATTTTGGGACGTGTATTTTTCAGAAATGGGTCACTTTAATTCTAAGCGTGCGAAAGCGGCCCCAGTGCAGTAATGCGCCTATCTTTTTATACCACCGCAAAGTGCAGCGTCTATCTCTGGGTTGACAACGTATCAGCAGTCTCCTTGGTGTTGCGGGTGTCTGGCTGGTCATCATCATCATCAATTAATAGATTCAGGCGTTACTTTGCGGAGGTCCATATCAACAAACTGGAACAAATTACCTTGCTTACGCGTGTTTCGCCTCTATACGAGGCATCATCAAGATTGACCTTCGATCTTGATGATGCCTCGTACAGAGGCGAAACGCGCGTCGATCGTGTAGTTTTAGTGTTTAGTGGTGGTGGTGTGTAGTTGACTCTGTGTGATATATGTTGTTTCGTGTGGAAGCGGAGGAGGGTAGGTTTTTGCATGAACATATATGTGTCGCACAGACGCAGCTATTTTGTACGAGCCCGGCACTGGTTTCGCGGAGTAGCAAGGTAATTTGTTCCAGTTTGATCATCATCATCATCATATCAGCCGGAAGACGCCCACTGCTGGGCATAGGTCTTCTCCAAGGATCTCCAAGACGGTCGGTCTTGTGCTGCATCCATCGGTTTCAAGCGATCTTAACCAGATCCTCGGTCCACCTTGTGGGAGGCCTACCAACACTTTGTTTTCCGAAACAGAGTTCATCTTTAAAAAAAATAGGTGGCGTTCAGCTCGTTCTTTAACTACAGATGCTATCAGCAGATATCTCACACGCCTCAATCCCAAAGCTATACTCATTCGATACGGAATGATTAACAAATTAGCCAGTTTCCATCGGAAAGCGATTAGTGGAATCAAACCGAGATTACGTTAACGACGCGAGTTAGTCCCTGCCAATTGCGTGTAGGTTAACTTTATCACTAATTTGAGATAGCCGTGAATTATGAAATAAGTTGGTTGTGACATACCGACGAATATCAAGTCGCGAGTCGATATCGCAACGCATCTGCACTCTCTTTGTTATTGCAGGTGTCTATAGGCGGTGGTGATCACTTACCATCAGGTGACCTATCTGCTTGTTTGCCTTCCTATGTTGTATAAAAAAAAAATATCGATAGACAGTGTTTTTTAATTGGGACTGTATTGCGAAATCCGAACGCATAAAAGATACAGGACAACTATTTCCTCCGTTTTTTCACCGGCTGTCTTGCTCACCATGCCGGAACACAACAGTGCAAGCACTGCTGCTTAGCGGCTGGGTTAGCGAGCAAGATGGTGGAAGGGAATCGACGGACCTTTCAAAATGTCCGACCACCTGTAAAATGTGATCAAAATGCTAGCTATTATGTGGCACAAAAAGTTGCCACAGCCGTCCAACGTGGCAATGCTGCCAATGTTTTAGGCACGTTTTTTTTTATTATTATTTAATACCCACAACATACTAAAATACCTCTAATAGCATTGCCCATAGGCAGCGGTCTTTTAGATTAAGTTTATAAAATGTAATTGTATTACAGTTTTTTTATTTAATAGTACTTTTAATTATAATTCGTTTATGAAAAAAACAAGTAAAAATTTTATTTCGGAAGTTACGCCATAGGGTCTTTTACATGTCTGACCCTCTTATTCATAAAAACTTAACAATCTTTTTAAGCTAACAAATGTTTTGTCCCTTACATTGGAAGGCAAACGTCACGATGACAGACGAAGACATAAAACATGTTAACTAAGAAACGTTTACGAAGCGTTTATGAATAAGGGGGTGAGTCTACAGCGCTTCGGAAAATGGAAGTATCTGCTGAGAAGAATCAGCGCAAGAAACTCAAAAGCTTATCCCTTTTTTTCTCCTCTTTTCAAAACAAGATTACAGAACAATATAATAAGTATATTTAAAATTTAAAATAGGAAGGCTTAATAGCTAATAGATCACCTGATAGTAAGTGATTACCACCAACCCCCGCCGATAGACACCCGCAACACCAAAGAGACTGCAGATGCGTTGCCAACCCAAAGAGCTTAAATGGAATACCTCTTATCCCAGTAATTGCGCCAGCTGTCTTGCCACGCCGGAGCACAGTGCAAGTTTCTTTTCTTGACATTAAACAATTTGTTTTGTTTAGTTTTATTTTGTGCTTTAATTGTAATTATTATTCTAGTATACGAGTAAATAGACGGTTATCTAGATACTGATTGATACCGTACCTAAAACGACGTCTTTGTCGGATACCAAATTAATTCGGAAAGCTTTTGACGCGAATCAATCTAAAGACGTTTTATCTGACTTTTTCCAGTAATTATGTGAGGAGAGAGGTTTTGTGCGCCGATAAAGATCTCTCGCGACATTGTGTTGGATGGGTTTGAAGTCGGGTGAAAATTAAATGTGAAAAAAAATACACAATAAACTTAGGTTCAAAGTGCAAAGGTTTCCGTGCTTTTCTTAGCGAGTACAAAGAAAGGTTTCCTTCTTGTTTTTTTTCTATTGGTTCTCTTATTATAAGAAGGTTGGGCTTATATGAGTTCGTATACATATCCATTGTAATACTGTAATGTTTCACATAATGTGAAATTGATATAAAAAACTGCCTAAAAAAGGTGCAATTTGCATAATGATATTATAAATGCGAAAGTATTATCTTTTTGTCTGTCTGCCCGGATCTTTGGAGCAGGTATAGGTTTGACAGCTGAAAATGGATAGAGGTTATTTTTTTTTAATAACCTTCCTTTGAGTCAGTGTTAAAGGAATTATACGCGGACGAAGTCACGGGCAATGCTAGTCGAAAATAAAACATAAATAAAGCCCTTATATTAAATTTAATGTCGTCACCGCCAATTAAATTAAACTCGAGGCTCAAACAATTGTTTCTATTACACCCTAGTTCTACTGGGTGCCAGGGGTTCAAAACATTTTTGTTTCACAACACAATGGTTCGCAACCCCTGTAATGTGGCAATAAGCAGTGGCAAACCTTTGGTAAACCGTAGTTACCTCGTAATTGTGAATGGCACAATAGTTTCGTATGCGATATTGTATTAAGATGATATTTGGTTAGCGAAAATGGCATTGATGCGAGAATTAGATTAACGTCAGTTATTTATTTATATTTCATTCGGTTAATTAAAAAATCTTAATCTGTTACAATACTAATTTTCCATACAAGCATCAATAATAAAAGCCCAAAAGTTACTTAATGCGGTAAAACATTGGCAGTACACTATTGTCTACGAGCAGTAAAATTGCTTTTTTGAACTATATTTTCGTTTATGTTCTATTCGTGTGCAAACAATTAAAATAAAGTGTTAATGTTTTATATTTATAAAAATAGTTTTGCAATTATTTTATTGATTCATTGTATTTTTGGTATGTTGAACATGAACAGTTTTAACGATTGCTAGATATACTCAACAACAGGCCGTGACAACCATCTTAAAAAACAATAGGAAAGTTCGTAATTTTTATTTATTATGGATTTTTTTATGCCGAGTATTTTAAAATATTCAACGAAATACGTAACATATATTTTTAATTAAAAATCACAGATATTTTTTCCATGTTTTCCGTGCGGCGTCTTTTGAACGAAGTTTATTTGTTAAAAATCACCATGCCAACACCATTAATTGTAAAGTGATTAATCATTTTTGCAGTATCGGATCTATTAAAGGAAAAATTCAAAGCCTAATATTAAATTGACTGGACATGACGAGGTCTAAAGATTTTATTTGTGCGTATAAAAATATGGTAAAGTTCATAACGTCAATAAAATGACAATATTAAGTGCTTACGTTAAAAATTGTAAGTGATGACTTTCATGTTTTACGTTATTTATAAAAAATATGCCAAGTAATGCTACTTATAATGGATTTTCAAATCTTTTGTTAAGTATTTTAGGTCCAATATGGAATTTAAAGTTAAATGATAAACCGTTATTTTAGAACAATACTCTTTGAAATCACTTGTGTATCATGAGATTTATTACATACATACATACATAAAATCACGCCTGTTTCTCAGAGGGGTAGGCAGAGACCACAGATTTCCATTTGCTACGATCCTGACATACAACTTTCGCTTCACTGACTTTCATGATATTCTTCATGCATGCTCGTCGGCTTAGGGTACTCCTGACCTGGCCTTTCTCCAGAATGTCTCCGATTTGGTCGGAGCACGTTCGCCGAGGTCTTCCCCTTCCCATTTTTCCATCCACTCTCCCTTCATACAGCCTTTTTGTTAATTTTCTTTCATCCATCCTCTCTACATGCCCAAACCATCTCAACATACCTTTCTCAATTTTAGTTACTATATCTTCTTTCACTCCGCATTTCTCTCTTATCACCTCATTCTTCACTCTATCTCTCAGACTCACACCACACATACTTTTCAACGCTCTCATTTCCACTGCATTCACTCGACTTTGGTGTTTCTTTTGCCAAACCCAACTTTCACTACCATACGTAAGTGTCGGCACTAACACTCCTCCATGTACAGCCAGACGTGCTTTTTGTGACACTTCTCGACTGCCCATAAAGGCGTGGAGTGCCCCATTTACTCGATTCGCAGCATTCACTATCCTTTCTATATCTTCTTCGTGCTTACCATCCCTAGTAAACCCCAGATACACATATATATTTACACACACACATAGATAGATACAGAGATTTATTAGTATTTTTAATTTAGCATTAAGTAGAGTATCTACGTCCTTCTTTTTAATGTTTCGCATTTTAAATACATATTTAGTTTATGTTCTTAAAAGTAACGTTGATAATAAAAACAGTTGAAAACATTTTGTTCATTTGTAATTATTATAGTAATAAACATAAAACAATCTGCAATCCCTTTGGTGTTGCGGGTGTCTATGGGCGGTGGTGATCACTTACCATCAGGTGACCCACTTGCTCGTTTGCCTTCCTATGTTGTATAAAAAATACAGTTGCAAACAAACAAAATTGTACTCTAAAAAAGATTATAAACGTCACATTTTTTACCGCATTATGAAAAACTGTTTTACATATTGCGACGCACTGTACAAACTTCGCCGAGCTTTTACGGTAAAAGCTTAATGAAATAAAACTTTTTTGTACAAAAGTTGGCACAATCCTACAAATGAACTGCATTTGAATGGAATAATAAAGAGTGCGTTACTGTTTGGGTTGCGCACCCCTGAGGCTTGGAGGGGTCCGCGTTTTGTTTAATACAATATGCAAAAAATAATATCGGTATTTCTCTTACGATGTTTCTTCGGCAGTCGAGTAATATACTCGTAAACTCGATAAAACGATAAAACAAGACAAATACTCTTTTTTTAAGCCACATGGAATTATTTTTTTTTTAAATAGGAAGGCAAACAAACAAGTGGGTCACCTGATGGTTAGTGATCACCACCGCCTATAGACACCCTCAACACCAAAGAGATTGTAGATGCGTTGCCAACCCAGAGGGCTAAGATGGAATAACTCTTGTGCCAGTAATCACACCGGCTGCCTTGCTCTCCACGCCGGAACACAACAGTGCAAGCACTGCTGCTTAGCGGCAGGATTAGCAAGTAAGATGGTGGTAGCGATCCGGACGGACCTTGCACAAGGTCCTACGAGGGTGGTTTGAGAAGTAACTTGGTTTGATATGAAAAAAAAATAATTTAGCGAATGTATCTATTTTATTTTTTCACATACTCTCCCCGAAGTTCGACGCACTTGCCCCAATGTTTCTGCAACTTCTCGATGCCTTCACGGAAATGCGTTTCTTCAAGGCCCTCGAAATATGAGTTTACCTCCTGTATCACCTCTTCGTTGGAGATTAATTTTTGCCCAGACTAAAAATTTTTGAGTTTCGGGAATAGGTGATAGTTCGAAGGAGCCAAATCCGGCGAATAATCGGAGTGACGAAGCTGTTCAAATCGTAACTCCGCCAATTTTTGTGCAGCGACTCTACTTGAATTCACCGGAGCGCTGTCATGGCGAAACATCACTTTTTCTTTGCTATACCTGGCCGTTTTTCGGCTATCACCGCCTGTAATTGGTCTAAAAGTGATGCATATTATGCCCCAGTAATAGGTTTTTCTTTGCAAGGTAGTCAATTAAGAGGATTCCTTTTCGTCCCAAAAGACAGACGCCATCACCTATCCAGCAGACGGAATGACCTTGGCTTTTTTGGAGCTGGCTCACCACGACTAACCCATTGTCTGGACTGTTGTTTCGTCTCCGGGATATAGTGATGAATCCAGGTTTCATCGATTGTAACAAATCGGCGAATAAACTCTGTTGGATTTCTTTCAAACACCTGCAGATTGTCAGCAGATGTTCGCATGCGAATACGCATTTGTTCTGGAGTGAGTAACCGCGGCACCCATATTGCACAAAGCTTTTTCATGTGCAATTCGTTGGGCAAAATAAAATGCACCCGCTCAGAAGGGATGCTTGTGGCTTCAGCTAATTCGTGTATCTTAAATCTTCTGTCGTTTGAAACAAAATCATGGATTTTATCAACGATTTCGGGTAAAACCGCCGTTTTTAGGGTTCCAGGACGAGGTACACCTTCAATGCTTGTCCTACCTTGCTTAAACTTATTTACCCAAAGTCGAGCTGTTTCGTAGGAAGGACACGAGTTACGCAACGTAGGTAAAATCCTTTCATGGATTTCTTTCTCAGTTTTACCTTCCAAAAAAAAGAACTGAATTACAACTCGATTTCCAATTTTCTCCATTTTGCCGCTTTACTCCGATCACTTTTGTTTCAACTATTGTCAAATCTAAAATTCCCGCCGAAAATGACTTGACGCCACAAATAAATTATCTTAAGTAATTAAACTTTATGAATAAGTACAGAGATGCCACTAACGCCATCTATTCGTATGCGAAACAAGTTACTTCTCGAACCGCCCTCGTACCACCCGTATAATATAAAACAGAGTCGCTATCTGTTCCTGTCTGTCCACATATCTTACTCCTTCTAAACCACACATTACAGTTTTCGCTGTGATATTTTTGTACGGAAGGTTTTTATGTAGACAAACTGCGACGATTTAATTTTCCCTATTTCAATTCAATATAAACTGTCCCTACATTAAAGCACTCATACATACCCTTAGAAGAACTTTTACATTTTTAATCTTAGTTACTAATCCAGTCGCTAAGCAGTAGCAATGCTTGCAAAAAAGCTCGTGAAATTACTGACACAAGAGGTATTCCATCTTAGCCCTCTGGGTCGGCCACGCATCTGCAATCTTTTTGGTATAGCGGTCGTATATGAGCGATGGTGATCACTTACCATCAGGTAACACAACTGCTCGTTTGCCTTTCTATTTTATAAAAAAGTTAATACGGAACCCCAATTTTTATTTCCGCAAAAGCGAAACTTGTAAAAATGTTGCCGGCCACACACAATCGTGTTTTACATTAAAACTACACTGTGACGCGACAACATTGTCTTAAGTTATTCCAGTTGTTGCGAACTTGGCCCGTCCGGGGCAACTTTTTAAGCAATTTAAATGAGGCAACTTTTGAATTATTTTTGAAAGTGCTTTATTGGACGGCGCTTTCAAAGCTCCGGTTTGTATAAACTTGGCTCAGAATAAATAAGTAAGTACATGTTTTTGGAGTCTGTCCAGCAGTGGACAGATTTACGTGCAGGAAACCCGTTTGTTGCTTTCTTGTCCTGTTTGCATGTTTTTAGATAATTATAATGATAAATAAAAGAGTTTCAAGAGATCCAAATTTCTCCACGAATGCAATTTTTTTCCATTATACAATTATTTGCCCCTAGTGGGAATCGAACCCGAATGGGAGTTTTGTAGTCAGGGTCACTAATCAGGTTATCTGTTAGTCAAGATATTATGAATATTATGTTTAAATCCATATAGTTGAATGCAATATCCCTCACTTAAGTACAAGCATTCAAATTCATAGCACAAATGACATTTAACCGAAGCTAGAAGTTTCGGGTTCGAATCTTGATATTGGTACTATCTTCCATATTGGTACCTGGTTATCTGGCTACATAGCTATTTTTTCATACTGAATGTGTAGTTAATCCTAAAAGTATCAAAAAACCTGAAAGAAATTTTAGTGAAATTCTGAACAATAGAAATTCAAATGTGAAAAATTCGAAGATAAAAGTTGATGTTTTAAAATTATTGTAATAAAAAAAAGAGTATCTATTCCGTGCCAACAAAAAACGTAGCAAAGGAGAAAGCTCAAACACAAATTGCCCAATCGTTTAGAAACTTTCCTAGCTTACTTAAAACGTTCAAAATTCCATATAAAAGTATGAAGCTCACAGAGCTTTTCAAGTTTAATTTATTTTCCGGCCCGTCTCAATAACTCAATCATTGGTCTAAATAATTTGGCGCTAAAAAAGCTGTGTTTGGAGCTTTTAGCTTCAGCGGAAATGAGGCTAGAATTGGGACTTTCTAAGGGCACGTTTTGCAGCAAGCAGAGCGACACGTGCAAAAATTTTAATAATAATTCAATGAGTGACAAAATTGGGAATTTAGTAGTTTTATGTATTTAATTGAAGTAAACTAACATTAACCGCAGGCCTAAGTTAAAATTTGCGAGGATACAGTAAAACACAAAGCATGCTGGCGCCATCTTGTGGTGGAGGCCAAGACCTTTGGTTCGGTGAGCCAGCGCTGTAAGTTAGTGTTGGTTTTAAGGTAGGATAGAAACTAAGGCACGCAGCAAGTTAGATGATATAGTTTTTGCTAATTTTACATGAATTTTTACAGTTAATACAACACATAACCAAGAAATTTTTGTTTGATAGGCACTAATGTATTACGAAACAATATGAAATAAGTTAGCCTTAGTACTCTAACAACCTACTATAGTCTAGGTTATTAAAAACTGTGGCCGGTCACATTTAAACGGAACGGGTGGTGGTCTGTTATTTTATGTGTTTAGTACAATAAAGAGTCATACATACATACATACATACAATTTAGCGTGGGGCATAATTGACCAGTCTTTTTTAGATTTTATCGTAATTAATAGATTCAGACGTTTCTTTGCGGAGGTCTATATCAATAAACTGGAGCAAATTATCTTGCTACTCCGCGAAACCAATTTAGTAAGTAAGCAAATGGTTTTGCGGAGTAGCAACCAAAGAGATTGCAGATGCGTTGCCAACCCTTGCTAAGTTGCTTGCGTTGCTAAGATGGAATACCTCTTGTGCCAGTAATTGCACCGACCGTCATGCTCTCCACGCCGGAACACAACAACCCAAGCACTAGCTTAGCGGCAGGATTTGCGAGCAGAAAGGTGGAAATCCGGACGAATCTTCCAAAAGGTCCTTCCACCTTTGTTTTGAATGTTTACAAGCTGCAATGAAATGATGATATCGTGTCTTTAAAATAAATAAACTCGCTTATCTCGAAGCGCGGCCTTACTGGACATTTCCGCCGTCAATCTGCGCGCAGACAACTGAAGGGAACGTTTCCGGTTATCTTAGTTGACGCTTTTTAAAGCGTTCTTTATTTGAACGCCGCATCTGTATTTCTGGCCATCGGCGCCAAAAGGTCGGATGTACTATTTTGACCAAAATCACTTTTTTCACATTTTCTTAAAATATACAGAATCCTTTTTAGCTTACCAATCTTTGTCAATTAGAGAGACAACGATATTATGGTAAGATGGTCTGAAAGAGGACGAAAAATTGAGTAACTTTAAACTTTTAATACAACATAAAACGACGGCCGGATAGCCTAGTGGTCAGTGACCCTGACTATGAAGCTTGAGGTACCGGGTTCGACTCCCGGGAGGGGCAAATGTTTGTATGATGAATACGAATGTTTGTGCCCTAGTTGTGGATGTTATATGTATTTAAGTATATATTTCGCACCTTTAGAATTAAAGCGACCCATTTCTGACTAGTACACGTCTCAAAATATCACCTTAATTAAAATACATAGGGTTTAATTTTAGGAAATATCATATTCAGAATTGAGTCGCTTTAATTCTAAAGGTGCGATTTATCTACATAAGTATGTATATCCATTGTCTAGTACCCATAACACAAGCAGCTTTAGTTGCTTACTGCGGGACTAAGTCAATTGGTGTTAACTGTCCTAAGATATTTATTTATTTATTTATTTATAGAAGGATAACGAGCAAGTGCGTCACCTGATGGTAAGTAATCACCACCGCCCATAAACGCCTGCAACACCAAGGCGATTGCAAACTATAAACTGAACTGAAAAACTTTATAGTGAATTGTATAATCATTGGATATCCGACCTTTTGACTCCAATGTCTAGATTGATTACGGCGTAATATAACTACTCTTTGACGGAGGGATGGGAATCCATTCTTGTTTTCTGTAGATCCTACAATGATTAGACGTAAGACATTGTTATAGTAAAAGATTTATTTTAATTCGGGTCTCTTCGTCTGAGGCGGGAATTTAAAAAAATCTCATTATTTACTCTGCGAGCGGGGAAACGTTTTTTTAGAATAAGGAGGTAACCGAGCGGGCGGGGCACTTAATGGGAAGTGATTCCCGCCATCCATGGCAATCAATGCACAAGTAATCGCTCGGATCTCTCATTCACTGTACGAAACGCAGCAGCAAGCTACTATTTCGATTTATATTGTGAAATTACCTAAAACATATAACCTTGCTTGTCTTGAGCAATAAACAATATTCTAACCTAAAATGTCAGTTTTTGCTATCATTGCGGGTTGTAGCACCTTGTGCAAGGTCCGTCCGGATCGCTACCACCATCTTGCTCGCTAATCCTGCCGCCAAGCAGCAGTGCTTGCACTGTTGTGTTCCGGCGTGGAGAGCAAGACAGCCAGTGTAATTACTGGCACAAGCGGTATACCATCTTAGCCCTCTGGGTTGACTACGCATTAGCAAGCTCTTCGATGTTGCGGGTGTCTTTAGGCGGTGGAGTTGTTGGCCTTCCTATTTCATTAAAAAAACCTAATATTGTTTATTGTTCAAATAAAACATTCTAAAGCAACGTTTGTTTGTTTGTTTTTTTTCATTTGTTTCATTTAGGCGATAAACGATGTTAAGGTGTCAAAAAGTGAAATTTTACGTTAGAATTTTGTTTATATGAATGTATGTATGTATGACTCTTTATTGTACTAAACACATAAAATAACAGATATATGATGTGACAAGTATGTATAAATGGATTTTAAGATAATGTTTTTAGTCTAAGAGCCCACGGTAAAAATCTGCACCTGTCTGTTTTTAGATCGAAATGTGATTTAAATAATGGTTACCCGTGCGGTCACACAACGCCGCAGGGTTACCTAAATCTTGCTGCAAGTATCTTTACCATAATTTTTTTTAATGATGGCAACCGCATTACAGCAGCTTTTACGCAAGCAAATTTATTTCAAAATGTGGGGGAAGACAATAACTTCGATTTGATGTAAAATTGAAGTCGATACGATAATTACATTTTATCATCTTGCAATCCAAGTGTTGCTGCAAATTAAGAGGAGACTAACCTATTATTTCGAGTAATTTAGATCTCATTCTTTTATAATACGGTCAATTTAATTTTACAACATAATAACCATGCAAAAGACACAGGCGCAAAATTTTGCTAGGCAACCCTGTGGCGTTGTACGACCCCCACGTGTAACCTTTCATTTAAAAAACATTTCGTTAAAAAAAATGAAATTAATAGAAACGGACCATTAATAATATATGTCCGAGTCTCACGTAGTTTTATGTTAAAAAAACAGATAAGAGCATTTACGGTGGGCTCTTACACTATAATTCCAAAGCCAGCGTCATCAGGGAAAGTGGTAGATATTCTGCAAGTCAATCACAACACAACGTTATTTACAATATAAAGTATAATATAATATATCTGTAACATTGGTGTGGGTGTACATTTCTTCCCTTTGGCACAACGCCTAGTTTTCCCAAGGCCTCGCGTAAGGGAGGTTTAAATACACCCCTCTGAATAATGTGGAAAAATACGTTAAAAATAGCAACAACAAGACGCTATCCGTTATTTCTATTTAAGTTCAACGTTCAGTATAGTCAACCAAGTAATTGCTTGACCACTTTTCAACCCTATTCCTTTGTAATACAGTCGAAAAGTGGTCAAGCAAGTTCTTGGTCGACTATACCATTACCATGAGTTTCTATCGAAAATTCGTATTACGTTACTACAGTCGATCGCGGTTAAATACGCTCTCATTTGTCAGTGAAAGAGTTAACCATAGTCGATACGGTATTTTTCGATCAGTCAAATTCGTGACTCATGGTACCAATATTTTACGGCAACAGCTACAAAACTTTAGTCACAAGCGCTTTGGATACGATAGGTAATTTACCGTTGGACTCATACTAGCGATCTTTAGTTCTCTAAGTGAGCGTTAGAGGCTCTGCACAATTCTCCATACAAATAGTTTACGCTGTCGCTAGCGAGTACGGTTACGGCTAGATGCACGAGCACGAATCTTCTCGATACTCGTTAACTCGCTTCATAACTCAGTGAGTCTCGTTCTAACTAGCTCAGTAGGAAAGGGACGCACTGAGTCACGTAGTGAGGTAATGCGTGGCAAGAAAAGTAAACTGAATGGTATGCAAGTAAGAAAAGTAACGAGAAATTCGTTTCCCATGATGTCAACACTGACAAGAGATAGAGGACTTTAATTCGAGCCTTTCGCTATGACCGTTAATTTTATATTGTTTGTGGTATCTGTATATAAATATGCATGGCAACACTGGAGGTCACGTTTTTCATTGATGTGTTTTCCCCTACACAAAAGTATTCTCAATAATATGTATAAGTACGCAATTAATTAATTCGCTGTTTTATTTATCGAGTAGGGACATGACATTTATAACAGACCGTTTATTATTTTTATAAAATAGGAAGGCAAACCAAGCAGATTGCAGATGCGTTGCCAACCTAGAGGACTAAGATGGAATACCTCTTTTGCCAGTAATTACACTGGCTGTCCTGCTCTCTACGCCGGAACACAACAGTGCAAGCACTGCTGTTTAGCGGCAATAAATTAATCTAAACTATTAATTTTATCTAATGCATCGGCTACATTAATCAAAGCTGGATTATGCTCTGTAGTCATGCTGATATAAACTAATGGAAAATAATCTTTTAACACATAATTTAAAGTAGAGCTAAATATACACTTAATTACCCAAATGGTTTTCGATTAACTTAATGGGCCATACCCTGAGCTTTGTTAATCAAATCTACCTCCCACGATAGTAAGCCGCGCAAAAGGTTCCCAAACTATTGAAATTTTGGTGACGGTTGGAAAGTCCTTAGGCAAGGAACCTAGTAGTCTATAAACAAGATTATACAAAAATACAAATCATTTATTTGTCAACACAGGTGGATAATAAGATGTTACAATATTTCAACAGCATCACCATGTTTCGCCATCAGGCATACAAATATTATAATTAACAAGACTTGTATTTATCCAAATAAAATAATTACCTACATTTACGGTTTATACATAAATAGCGTGCGTAGCAACGAATCTTATTAATTAATGAAAATTCTCATGCCAATTCCATGGGTGTCTTTTTTTTAACCTTACCTTAAGGGTAACGAGCTCGGTGACTTTTAACCCTAAAATATTGAATATTTTTTCTGATGGAGTTAATTATAGGATTTTTAGTCAGTCAATTTCATTTTAATTACATTTTCAAATTAATAATGACTACGCACATTTAGTTTTTATAAGAACATTGTCTTCTAACACGCTATCAACTGTAAGTTATACGAAATAAACTTTGATTTATTGTTATTATTTAAGAATGAAAACGACATCCATGGATGTGACATAAGAGTTACTCATTTCTGACAGTTGGAACCCTTTGGATTCAAATACTCTCAGCGTAAACATGACAAGCATGACGTCGAGGCAGTCCCCTGAGCACCTAGCATGAACCTTTACAAGACGCCGTAACTGACAACGTAACTCAGCACGTCTTTCTCCTAGTGGGCTAGTTAGAACGAGACGCAATCTATACCATCTATACTAATATAATAAAGAGGTAAACTTTCTTTGTTTTTTTGTTTGTTTGTATGTAGGGGGTAATGTTTGGAATTACTGCACCGATTTCGAAAATTCTTTCACAGGTAGGAAGCTACACTATTCCCGACGGACATAGGCTACTAATTTCACGCGAACGAAGTCGCGCGCGTCCGCTAGTAAACAATAAAGTGATTGATTGATTGATTGACGCGCTGAGCTTCTTATCGAGCTCTGTTGCACTCACGCTAGGCTCCCTAGTTTGAGAACCAGTGTAATTTAAGCCGGAACTTTACCCAACTACCGCTAAAAAGGATGGTTGTTTTTCGAGTGAAGGAACACACATATATTTTTTTTTTGACACGCTCTGTTCCCTATCTGATATCTATTATTATTATAATCGGTTATCTATGTTAATTCTTATGTACGTTTATTGTGAGTGTCTTTGGTTCTTTTATTTTGCACTGCCCGTTGTACTTTGGCTATTTCTCACCGTATCTCTTCCCAAAGGTTGTCTGGAAGAGATCGCTGCTTAGCGATAAGGGGCCGTTCAAGTATTACGTTAGCAGTATAGGGGGGCGGGGGGGTCTTTGCTTTGCTTATTTTTGATGACATGGGGGGTGGGGGGTCTAGATGGTGATTACGTCAGCAGTAGTTATTTACTTTTTACACATATGGAACTGATGTGCATTATTCAAAATTTAGAGCACCAAGATGTTGAATGGTTCGATGAGATGAGAACGACATAGGCATTCCAAAATCGGATAAAAGTGAGCAGACATACAACATTGAAGAGCACTTTTTAATAAAAGAAAAATGCATATACCAATGTTTACGTAAGCATGGGGGGGAGGGGTAAAAGCTTTGATTACTTTTGCTGACAAGGGGGAAGGGGGGGTAAATAATTGTAGTAAATCTGCTTACGTAATACTTGAACGGCCCCTAAGACCGCTTGAACCCCATGTCAAATTTTCCTGTACCTATGTATTCTTTTATTTTGGTAACTTGTTTGAATCAATAAAGAGTATTGTTGTTGTTGTTCGTAACCGGCTTGATAGATTTCAACATCTCATGTCATTAGATTTGTCTTTATTGTGAGGATGACATCCGCTATTATGGCGTCTAGAAATCAAACAAGAAAGGATTATTTTTGCAACCAATGCATACTTTTGTAATTTGATTGTTCTTTTAAGGCAGGATTATGTTCACTTCTGCAATCCTAAATATGCTTTTCCGCTGTGGCTTTAATGGTTTTGTATATGAAGATAATCTTTACTTTACTTATGATATATTTTCCTCGTCTAATGTATCCGAGAAATAACGTAATAACACGTATTTCTTGTCACGAGTGGAGTGACACCGCGAGCCGGAACAATTCCTTTGTCACATCCTTTCTGAGAATTAATAGGCTTAGAATGTTCGTCGTTGTAACGGACAGCAAGACCCAAGCCGACTGACTTAGGGATAACATTGATTGTACTTAGATTAAGTTGAAAATTAATAAATAAATCCTTAAATCCTAATTATATGAGGCCAATGAGGGCCATATACGAAGGAGGACCGCGGGACGATCCGAACCTTGTAAATTATTACCCGCGGTCCTCGGAAAACAGATCGCAGAAGCGATTTAGATGTAAAAAATTAGATTCTTATTGGAAAATGTACATAAAAATTAGCATAATCACGTTTTAGGAATAAGAATGAATGTAAAGAGGCGCAGCTTAAACAGCCAGAACGAATAGCGTGGCTATTCCACTAAGAATGAACCCGGCTCGCCCTCTAGATCTTGCTAAATAAAGCAAAATATGCGAAAATGATAAAGAAAAGATCCAACAATTTAGTCGGAAACCCACCCCGAACCGACCAATGGGAGCGGCTACATTTTTGGATTTTAGGCCAATCAGAGGCCCCGACGGATCACACTTGACCGAAAACCGAACGAAAAAGTCGGCCTCTGATTGGCCGGGACGCTCGATCCGCGGCGCTACACCCGCTAGGCCAGCCCAGTAAAATGGGAATATAAACGGGCCAGGCCAGCAATCGAGGTCAGCGGTGTCAGAGCAGCGGATCCAGCGAACCAGCCTAGAACAAGAACCAGGAAAAGGAATCAATAAAAGAAGAACACCAATACAGTCCATTGTTTTAATTCGAACGAGCCGAGCCGTCGAAGTCGACCTCCCTGTCCGACGCCCGTCCCGGACAGAGTCTTGGTCCTTCGAGCCGGATCATCCGGACGCCGCTGATCCGGATCAAGTGGACTACGTCATCATGGTCATCACACGTTCCCACGGCGACCGGGAGGAGGAGCAACGGCCTGCGAACCCGAACCAGCAAGTCACCGCCGCCGACCGAGCCGCCGCCGCCGAACGGACCGCGAACATAGCGCGCCCGAGCGCTGCCGAACCGAACCCCGCCCGGGTAACCCATGCCGGCATGGACCCAGAGGAGCGGGCTGACGATCAGTGGCAGAGGCAACTCGACCGTATCGTCAATCGCGATCTCGTCTCACCCGCAATCGCGCCGACGCGGGCGGTGACTAGAGCCGCGCCCCGCGAGATCGACCGCGGCACCGGCGCGCCGCGTCGCGACGTGTACTTCCCGCCGATTATGCGGGCAGACGGAGTGCCCCCCCCGCCCTTTGGGCACGGCCTCGGCGAACCTACGGAGCACATCGACGCGATCACGCAGGAGGAACCGGCAACCGAGCGCTCTGATTGGGCCGCGCTTATGGAACAGGAGCGGCCAGTAAGAGCGTCCGTGGCCTTTGAAGTCGACGTGCGCACCATTCAGCCTGCAGTGTATGCTGACCAGAGAAGATCACCGGCCCTATCGAGGTGTTCGAACAACACCATCTCTAGGATCCGTCTCGCGGAACGAGAGGCGGAGGAGGAGCTGCTGAAAATCCAGAAACAAGAATTGGAGCTTTCAAAGGCGCTGGTGAAGAACAAGCTGGCCAGGCAGATTGAAACAATTGAAGCAGAAGGCTCTCAGGCTGGGAGCATTATTGCACCGCATCACAAGCTAGAGCAAGACAGACGCATCAGCGATTGGTTCCAGAAGTGCCCTGACGACGCCGCCGAGAACAGACGTCGCGGCGCTCAAGACAAACCGGAACCTCAAGCCGATGCGAAGCGGAAGGATGAACTCCCGCAAACTGAACGCAAGGGCAGGGCCCGTTCGCCGACGACGCCCACCCGCGACCGCAGCGCAACCGGATACCGCGGGATTGAAAAATTAGCGGAAACATTGGAACGAATGACGCGACTGCGGCCGCCGCCGAGGCAGGTGTACGAGCTACCAACGTTCAGCGGAGCTGCGGGTGAATGGCTACCGTTCCAGGCGGCTTACAAGGACTCTACGAAGGCCTACAACTTCTCACCTACGGAGAACGTAGCACGTCTACGAACTTGTCTACGAGGCGTCGCCCGAGAATCCGTCGCGGCCCTGTTGCACACTGCTGCGGATCCGGACCAGATTATGCGGACGCTGCGTCAGTGCTACGGACGACCTGAGGTCATCGTGGACAAGGCGCTGGATGATCTCAAGAAGCTGCCGCGCCTGGGAACATCGGCTGCTGAATTGAACGCGTTCGCAGTCAAGCTACAGAACATAGTCTGCGTGCTTTCTACGGTGGATCATCGGGGATATCTCTACAACCCGTTGCTGGCCCGAGAAGCACTGGACAAGATGAGCCCGCATCTACGCTCTCGTTTCTGCGACTACGCATCGGAACAAACCGCCGCTGTCGAACCAGAGATCTGCGTGCTCTCGAAATTCATGATGCGCGAGGCGGATCGAGCCCTGCGCTACACTTTCGCTTCAGGCGGAGCGGCGATGACGTCATTGGGAACCCCGTCGCCGGTCAAGAGGGAAAGCCTGAAGCCCCGAGCCCCCACGAAATGGGGAACGCCGCGGCCTGTCTACGCCGCCGCTACGAACGCCGAACACAAAGGACAATGCCTATGCTGCGGGGGCGACCATGACGTCCCTAAGTGTGGGAGAATGCGCCAAATGAACGTGGACCGACGCTGGGAGTGGGCCAAACAGAACAGGGTCTGCTTCAAGTGCATGAACAAGCAGCACCGGCGCGAGAACTGCCGCGCCCGACTGTGCGGGATCGACGATTGCCGCCACCCGCATCACCCGCTGCTGCACGCGAACCGTGCGGCTACAACGCTGCAGTCCCACCCGGGGCGGGAACCGCCTCAAGGGACGGCGCCGATCCAAGCGCCGCGCCCAGCTACGCCGCCCTCACCTGAACCCGCGCCAGCCGCGGAAAAGGAGTACGTCACTACTGCTCGAACCAGCAAGACCAGTGACCGAGTATGGCTGAAGATGTGCCCAATAAGGGTGAAGGGACCGAACGGTCACGTGGATACCTACGCGTTACTGGACGATGGATCTACGGTGACGATGATCGACGAGGACCTCGCCCGGACGATTGGAGCCGTGGGCCCCAACGCGCCTATGCAAGTCCGCGGAATCAGCGCCGTCAAGGAGCAACCGAACAGTCGGCGCGTGAACATAGTCGTCCAAGGACAAGGCGGAGCCCATACAATCGCCGCTCGAACAGTCGAGGATCTCCGGCTGCACACTCAACAGCTGGGGCAAAGCGTTACGAAGTATAAGCATCTGCGCGACCTGAAGGAGGCGTGCTACGACGCTGCTACGCCGCGACTGCTGATCGGGACGGACAACTGGCCACTTATGCTCGCCCAGGAAGCGAAAACGGGCAAGCGGTCAGAACCGGCGGCAGTCAAAACCGAACTAGGCTGGGTGATCTTCGGGACAGTACCCAGAGCCTTGACACGGAACGATCAAGACGAGGTCACGCATTATGCATACAACGTGCGTGACGACGACATCGAGAAGCTGGTGAAACGACACTTCGAGATCGACGCGCTGGGGGTATCGCTGGCTACGAAGCAACGGCCGGCGGACGAACGAGCCCAGCAGATCTTCAACGACACCGTCGAGTTCCGCGGAGACCACTACGAGGTGGGGCTGCCGTGGAGGAGCGACGCCGCCGTAGTACCTGCGAGCTACGCGACGGCGCTACAACGCCTACGAGGCGTAGAACGAAAAATGAAGGATGCCGTCTACGCCCGCGAGTATGGGGCGCAGGTAGAAAACCTGATTGATAAGGGTTACGCTGAACCGATCCAGGGCGAAGAAGTATCGAACCCGCGAGCCTGGGTCTTGCCGCATTTTGCTGTGAGGAACATCAATAAGCCGGGCAAGATTCGGCTTGTGTTTGACGCCGCCAGCAAGAGCCAGGGAAAATGCCTGAACGATTTTCTCTTGGAGGGCCCGGACTTACTTCAGTCGCTTCCGGGCATCCTCTACCGCTTCCGGGAGGGCCAGTATGCAGTGACGGCGGATATCCAGGAGATGTTCCTGAGAATCAGAATACGGCCCGCCGATCGACCCTCACAAATGTTCCTGTGGAGGAAGCCGGAGGAGGCGGGGCCACCGAGACTCTACAAAATGAACTCGATGATCTTCGGAGCGTCAAGTTCGCCTTTCCTGGCCCACAGCGTGCGGAACCACAACGCGCACCGCAATGCGAACGAGTACCCGGAGGCGCTTGATCCCATCACGAAGAACCACTACATGGACGATTACGTGGACAGCTACGCGACCGAAGAGGAGACCGTTCGAGTAGCTACGGCGGTAGCGACAGTGCACCGAAGAGCTGGCTTCCATCTACGAAGCTGGGCAACCAACAGCGAGCGCCTCAAGGAACGTATTGAGCCGGCGCTACGCGTGGACGGATCCGCGCCGCTGGGCCCAGACGACGGACCGAAGATACTGGGCTTGATGTGGAGCCCAGAGATGGACGCACTCGGCTTCAACACAGCCATGAACCGGGTGCCGCGAGAAGTACGCGAGAGACTGCGCGCACCAACGAAAAGGGAGGCACTCAGCGCCGTGATGTCCATATACGACCCGCTAGGATTGCTATCACCATACACGATCACAGCGAAGATAATCCTACAGAATACGTGGCGAAAACAAGTACGCTGGGATGCACCGCTAGACGAAGAGGACGGCGTGGAATTCGAGAAATGGACACAGGGTCTACGCGCCGTAGCGGCTCTACGCCTGCCCCGGAGCTACGATACGGGGGGAGCGGCTCGCAGTCTACACATATTCGTAGACGGCAGCTCCAGCGCATACGCCGTAGCAGCCTACCTACGCTCTACGCACTCGGACGGAGCGGTGTCCACAGCGCTCGTGGCCGGGAAGGCAAGGGTTGCACCTCTCAAGACGCAGAGCATTCCGCGACTGGAGTTACAAGCTGCCGTCATCGGAGCCCGGATGGCGGACAGCATCAAGAAGGAACACAGAATAAACATCGGGGAAACCGTGTTTTGGACCGACGCCAGGACCGTCCTCCACTGGATAAGGAACGATGCGAGACGATACACGCCTTTCGTAGCGCATAGGCTGGGCGAAATCAGCGAACTGACGGAACCGCACCAGTGGAGATGGGTGCCGACGAAAGAGAATCCCGCCGACGACGCTACGCGCGCCGACGGAGCCAGGAGAGTGAACGAGGCAGACAGATGGTTCACCGGGCCGGCCTTCCTACAATTAGGCGAGGAGCAGTGGCCGCAGGAGCCGCCCGGTGAAGAACCGGAGGAGATGGAAACGTGCGGGCATGTGAAGAGTGCTGAAGAGAGGGATGGCTTCGCGCACCTTCCAAAGATGGAGCGATTTTCCAGTTACGAACGGCTCATCCGGACGACCGCACGGGTGCTACAATTCATCAACAAATGTCGAAAGATCCCGACGGAACTTACATTGGAACTCATACGGCGGGCGGAACATCTATGGCAAGTTAAGTGTCAGGCTGATGACTTTGCCGAAGAGCTAAAGTTACTCCGGAACGGGGGGAGGCTGACGAAAAAGAGCAGCCTTTTCAGCCTGGACCCGGAGATCGAGGACGGACTCCTGAAAATGCGGGGACGCATCAGTGCCGCACCCGTGCGCGGGTTGATAAAAAAACCGGCGATTTTGAACGGGAGGCATCCATTTGTGCGCTTGATCATCGCGAAGGCGCACCATGACGCCGCCCACGCATCAAATGAACGCGTGGTGAACGATCTACGACAACGATTTTGGATATTGCATCTACGACCGACGGTGCGTGCGGTGGCGCGCGCCTGCCCGACGTGTATCCTGCGACGTGCGAGCCCGCGACCGCCGGCCATGGGCGACCTCCCGCTGGCCCGCATCGAACCCCACTGCAGAGCATTCACTAATTGCGGCGTGGATTACTTCGGGCCGCTAACGGTGACCATCGGGCGGCGGCACGAGAAGCGCTGGGTCGCGCTTTTCACGTGCCTGACGACACGCGCCGTCCATCTGGAGCTGGCTGCCAGTCTGACGACGAACTCTGCCATAATGGCCCTACGTCGGATGGCAGCACGCCGCGGTTGGCCGCGGCTGATATATAGCGATAACGGAACAAACTTCCGTGGAGCCGACGCCGAGCTACGAGCCGCCTACGCGGAGTGGCTACCCGCGCTACGCGACTACGCGCTGCAACACCGCACGGAGTGGCGGTTCATTCCGCCCGGAGCGCCGAACCAAGGAGGCGACCTACCCGGGACCGGATGGCGGCGTGCGGAGCGCAGATGTCAGAACGAAAGGAGGAGTTTTCCGGCGCCCGACGACCAGGCTTGCTGTCCTACGAGGCAAGGAAGAGGCCTCCCCTGCGGATGTCGGCCGGGGGGAGAGTGTAACGGACAGCAAGACCCAAGCCGACTGACTTAGGGATAACATTGATTGTACTTAGATTAAGTTGAAAATTAATAAATAAATCCTTAAATCCTAATTATATGAGGCCAATGAGGGCCATATACGAAGGAGGACCGCGGGACGATCCGAACCTTGTAAATTATTACCCGCGGTCCTCGGAAAACAGATCGCAGAAGCGATTTAGATGTAAAAAATTAGATTCTTATTGGAAAATGTACATAAAAATTAGCATAATCACGTTTTAGGAATAAGAATGAATGTAAAGAGGCGCAGCTTAAACAGCCAGAACGAATAGCGTGGCTATTCCACTAAGAATGAACCCGGCTCGCCCTCTAGATCTTGCTAAATAAAGCAAAATATGCGAAAATGATAAAGAAAAGATCCAACAATTTAGTCGGAAACCCACCCCGAACCGACCAATGGGAGCGGCTACATTTTTGGATTTTAGGCCAATCAGAGGCCCCGACGGATCACACTTGACCGAAAACCGAACGAAAAAGTCGGCCTCTGATTGGCCGGGACGCTCGATCCGCGGCGCTACACCCGCTAGGCCAGCCCAGTAAAATGGGAATATAAACGGGCCAGGCCAGCAATCGAGGTCAGCGGTGTCAGAGCAGCGGATCCAGCGAACCAGCCTAGAACAAGAACCAGGAAAAGGAATCAATAAAAGAAGAACACCAATACAGTCCATTGTTTTAATTCGAACGAGCCGAGCCGTCGAAGTCGACCTCCCTGTCCGACGCCCGTCCCGGACAGTCGTTCTTATAAATATTAGACTAGTTTTGCATAGTTTATTATAAAATATCAAAAGGGTTTTTCAACCTGCGTTAGAAGAAGAGTAACGTAAATATAACAATATCTCTTTGTATCAGAAAGAAAGAAAGGTTATCAGAAAAAAATACTGCTTAGTGATAAACCCGCCTCTTGAACCCGTACTGGGTGTAGGGAAACTTGTTTTTTTTTTATTAATTACTTAATTTTATCAATTTATCAAGTTATTAGCATAAAACTAGAGTACATAACGGTGTTTTACTATAACACGGTGTACAATTATTTCTTAGTTATTCAATTTTATTCATAATTTAATTCAATTTCTAACATAAAACTACCGTGAGACTCGGACATATTAATAAAATGGATCACTCACGTATTTTTACGTCGAGAAATGCCCGACATGTTTCGGACCAGTCCGTGGTCCTTAATCATGAGCCCGCGCGGCGGTCGTCGCGCCCCCGCCGCGGGGGCTCATGATTAAGGACCATGGACTGGTCCGAAACATGTCGGGCATTTCTCGACGTAAAAATACGTGAGTGATCCGTTTTATTCATATGTTAATTCAATTTCCATTATAAAGTAAGTGAGAGCTCGTGTAGTTTTTAAACTTATTGTTCTGACTTCCACAGCTAAGTGTATCTCCTACCGTTTTATACCATTAAGCACATTTACAAAAGTCATCCCTTTCTTTAATAAATAAAAACACCAAGCAGTGTTCAGTATTTCCATAAAGCCGCATCATGCTTGGCCTTCTCTCCTTCATAAATCACACCCACTTGTGTGTTTAGATTAATTCATTACTTAAGACGGAATCCTTACTAAGAGTATAGGAATACTCGAATAAAATATACAAACAAATGAAGGAAAATTAAGTTTCAAGCCCTTGGTTAGATAATTAATAGATTCAGGCGTTACCTTGCGGAGGTTCATATCAACAAACTGGAACAAATTATCTTGCTACTTCGCGAAACCAGAGAATAAAAACCCGAATGGAGTAAAAAAAACTTTTAAATAATCGACGGTATTTTAGTCAAACACCATATAAATACAGACGGACCACTCACGTATTTGAAGTCGCGTAATGTCACAATCTGTCGACCTTCATGAAGCAGGAATTGTGGCCGAAGGGAGTTGCTTTCCGTCGTTTTCGCGGACGGTTGCTGGACACCCCGAAACTAGGTCACACGTCGCCGAAGCAACGTGGTAATCTTATTGTTTTAATTTTTTGTCTTATAAATATGTATGTTAGTCTTTAAGGTATTTTTCTATGGGCCTATGCAGACTGAAATAAATGGTTCTATTCTATTCGATAATACGCTTTGCGGGTGGTAGGACATTGTGCAAGGTCTTTCCGGATCGCAACCACCATCTTGCTCTAATCCTGCCGCTAAGCAGCAGTGCTTGCACTGTTGTGTTCCAGCGTGGAGAGCAAGACAGCCGGTACAATTACTGGCACAAGAGGTATTCTATCTTAGCCCTCTGGGTTGGCAACGCATCTGCAATCTCGTTGGTGTTTTGGGTGTCTATAGGCGGTGGTGATCACTTACCGTTCGGTGACCCACTTGCGTGTTTGCCTAACTATTTCATTAAAAAAAATGCTGATAAGGTAATAATTACAAATAGACCAAATACTTTTCGCACGCTTAGAATTAAAGCGACTCAATTCTGAATATGACATTTCTCAAAATTAAACCCTATGTCTTTCAATTAAGGTGATATTTTGAGACGTGTATTATTCAGAAATGGGTCACTTTAATTCTAAGCGTGCGTTTTATTAGAACTAAAACAATTACAACGAATTAACTAATATAAGAACAATTCTTATTTATTATCAGGAAGAAAAAACGTGTACTCCCATCGTAGCTTTGGCGAAGAGCCAAGAAGCCGCGACCTTGGGAGTGACCTTCACAAATTATAGCATCCTATGTAATAAGGGACAATTTCTGGGTTACTATGTTATATCCTTAATGTCCTTGCAGATATTTTTATTGCTATATCTACTTATTTTATCGGCGTTTTATTTTACACGGTACATGAATTTTTATTGATTGCGTTTCTTTCTAGGTTTATGCTACGAATTAATTGTAAAAAATGTGAAATTAATCATTGTTATCACTGACCAATAAATAACGGACTTCGGCGTTTAAAATATGGCCCCAAAAGTCGAACAATAAGTACAATAAATCGACAATCGCTCGCGCTGTCAGTCTGTCGGACCGACGGCTCTGCTGTCAATAGTATTATTTTGTTAAAAAATCTATTTGCAACGAAACTTAAAAGGAGTGTGAGCCCGAAAAAACGCTCCCCATACAAACAGCGATAACGTTTTCCACTCTCTAAGCCTTAACCTACGACAATGATTTTTTAGTATGTTGTCATTATGCCTTGGAACTAGGTTTGTATGTTTAGATTTTTTTAATATTCTTCATAGATTTGTCAATATTAGCATTTCAGGAGTTTCATACACGACAAAAAAGCGTCAATATTTCTGAAACTATTAAAAACATTTAAAAAACCAAAACATACAAACCTAGTTCTAGAGCATAAGGACAACATACAAAAAAATCATGGCTATAGGTTAAGGTTTAGAGGGTGGAAAACGTTATCACCGTTTGTATGGAGAGCGCTGGGTTCACACTCCTCTTAATAAATGATTATTTTATGCAGTTAGACGTAAAATTTTACATTCAATTAGTAACATTGGTGTCAACCTGTATTCTCATGTCGGGCCGTTTTTCTGCTGTCATTTAGTATGACACTGTACATCCATGTATTATCGTTGATTGTTATAGTTGGATTAATGACAACGATCCATACATTCTTTCATGATGTATCTTGTAAGTAACTATTTTTTACATTATTAACGAAAGCATAATAATGATTATCGAAAAAAAACTACGAGACTTAAGAAGTAATTTGGTTTAATTATTATTGTAAAAACTTTTATTGAACGAATACATATTTAATTAATAGATTCAGGCGTTACTTTGCGGAGGTCCATATCAACAAACTGGAACAAATTACCTTGCTACTCCGCACACACCCTCCTCCGTACACTGAGACAATGGTAAATAGTCTGGTTAAAAAGAAACAGAGGCGTATAGCTGATAGCATGTTATATAGCGGCCAGTCTACTGAACATACTAACAAATATAAAGCAAGTATTAATTACGTTGGCCCTTTGTCAGATAAAATTTATAATATTTTAAAATCAAAGGAAATAAATGTTGCTTTTAAGACTAATAATTCTTTGTATTCTAGACTATGTAATGGTAAGGATAAAGTAGAAAGAGGGAGTAGATCAGGAGTATATAAGCTCACTTGTGACGATTGTAGTAGCGTTTATATAGGACAAACCGGTCGTAGTTTTAATATTAGATATAAGGAGCATGTTTCATCTTATAGGCATAAGCACGCAGAGAAGTCCAATTTTGCAAAACATTTGATAGACACAGATCATACATTATCAGATGCTCATTCTTATGAAATATTACACTTTTGCAAAAAGGGATTTTGTCTGAATGTTTTGGAGCATTTGGAAATAGTTAGGTACAACAACGCGGGATCCATTGTCAATGAATAGGTTAATTTTCCTTCTTCTCCTTTATTGCGGGTATGCTTAAATTCTGTCTTTAACAATGGGGGTAGCTGAGATTGAGATAAATTATGTGGGTAGTTTGTGATAATATACGGGGGTACTTTTGTTTTATTTTTAAATTTTGAGGGTAGGCTTTGAGAAAAATAATAAGGGTAGTTGTGCAAAAATGTTGGCGGTAGGTGGGATTAAAGAAAATTGTTTTAGTTTGTCAGTACGCCATTCATTCAAGTAGCGAACGGTCGACTGTTTCTTTGATCTTGATGATGCCTCGTATAGAGGCGAAACGCGCGTCGATCGTGTAGTTTTAGTGTTTAGTGGTGGTGGTGTGTAGTTGAGTCTGTGTGATATATGTTGTTTCGTGTGGAAGCGGAGGAGGGTGGGTTTTTGCATGAACATATATGTGTCGCACAGACGCAGCTATTTTGCACGAGCCCGGCACTGGTTTCGCGGAGTAGCAAGGTAATTTGTTCCAGTTTGTTGAATACATATTTTTTTTGAAAATTCATAAAAAATAAATCAAATTTCCCCAATAAACCGAAAAAATAGAGCAGCAATAAAGAGGCACCCATGTACTCATGGCTGTTGGCGGCAAAAAGAGGTCTTAATAAAAAAAAATTACTTTTTTCCATCCCATTGACTTAAAAGGCCTGTAATAAAACCCCACTAGTTGTAACTCATTTGATAAGAAACAGCACAACTTTCGAGCCCAAAATCGCTATCCCTAGTGGAAAGGCACTTTTTTCCATTCCAAACTTTTTTACGTAAAAGCTTAATTTCATACCAGAACACTAGCAATACGATTTGAACTGTATTCTCAAGGTCTTGCGGTCGGTTACTCTAATGGGCATTAACGTCGGCTAAGTCCTTTTGTTTCGCTTAGGACTTTGAAACTATGTTGCTGGCGAGGCAAAATTGTCGGTGAACGAGAAAGTTCTTTAAAGATAGATAAGGGTGCGTCGAAATAATGTTTTTACGTGTTTTCATTTATTTATTATTTTGCACAAAAAAAACATTAATACGTATAGTCAACCAGGTAATTGCTTGTCCACTTTTGAACCTTATACAGTTGTAATACGGTCGAAAAGTGGTCAAGCAATTTCTTGGTCGACTATACAAAAGGCGAGGTTAATGCCTTAAAGCCTTCTACCAGTCAACCGTAAGAAAAAACAGAAATCGTTGTCGAGTAATGTTACTTATAAAAAACGATAATATAAGAGTTCCAAGGCATTACAGCCGAGTACAGTCAGCCTCAGAAATAGCTAAACACTTAAAACCTTGTCGAAGTAAAGTATAAAACGACAGTTGCTCGAATTTGTCACATTACTGAAATCAACTAGGTACTAAAATATTCAGCTACTTCTAGGGTTTACCGTACAGTCAGCAATGAACGTTGCCGAAAACAAAACATTACAGAAGAAACTAGACGCGTCGTTTGTCTACAAACTGTTACACGCATAATTTGCGGGTGGTAGGACCTTGTGCAAGGTCCGTCCGGATCGCTACCACCATCTCGCTCACTAATCCTGCCGCTAAGCAGCAGTGCTTGCACTGTTGTGTTTTGGCGTGGAGAGCAAGACAGCCGGTGTAATTACTGGCACAAGAGGTATTCCATCTTAGCCCTCTAGGTTAGCAACGCATCTGCAATATCTTTGGTGTTGCGGGTGTTTATAGGTGGTGATCACTTACCATCAGGTGACCCACTTGCTTGTTTGCCTTACTATTTAATAAAAAAAAGAACTCTAGATCATGTCTGATTAAAAAAAACAAGGTATAGTCAACAAAAAAATTGCTTGACCACTTTTTGACCGTATTACAAAGGGATAAGGTTCAAAAGTGGTCAAGCAATTACTTAGTCGACTATATGAGTATGTGTAAATTAAATCGTTCAAAAGAGAATGAGAATGAATGAGAATATATTTATAATTTATTGTATAAGATTGGATCCGAGAACACATGATCGCTAGTTAGTGCAAGTTAAACTAGTAGTTATAGTTCCCGGCAAACAACTTGAGCGTTGACCTTGACAGCGCAGTAGCCGTTTCTAGTAAAAATGTGTATGCGCAAACTTACACCCTCCACTCGATTTATGCTCAAGTTGTTTGCCTGCAACTACACAAGACCATTAACCAGTTGACCTCTCATCTCCTTTTAGAATTTATTTATTTCTATATTTAACTCTGTCTGTTTATTTATTCAAAAATTAGAGTCGCGCAAATAAGTACCAACTAATTAACATACTTTTGCCTTGTTCCCCATTGCTATCATATATTTTTGTAATATATCACAAGGCTCTTTAGACAAAAGGTTCGCAAACTTTTAAAACCTTGTACAGTTAGCAACGAAAGTGCATAAACAATATCAATTTATTCTAATTAAAAAGTTACATATAGATGACACCGAGGGTAGGTTGTACCCTTACAATCAATAATGTAATGACTTTAAGACGAACCACATTGAAAAATTCGCAGGGTATGGTAGCGGTAATGTGGCGAAAGTGACAAACGCAAGGCACGGAATGCTGATGTTACAGGTTCAAGTCCTGCCATTATCCTAATTTTTCTTTGTTGTCATTACATAGCATTTAAAATTAATAATTTGAATGTTTAAATTTAAAAATAAAAATCGAAAGAAATTTCGGTTACAAAAATTTTATATCAATTTCTGTTAGATATGTGAAAAGGAGCGGATAAGAGAGTACTCGATCTACACTGTTTTGTTGGTAATAAGCGACGCGCCCCGGCTTCGCACGGCTACAATCGGAATATAAAACACATAAATGCCTTCCCCATAAAAATCTCTAAATGACAAAGAAAGTTTCATCAAAATCCGTTGAATGGTTTACAAGAAGAAGGCGGCCGAATATACACTATAAAAATTACAGACAGACAGGAAAAATGGCGACTTTACTTTAAACTATGAAGAGAAGATAGAGATAGAGAAAGACACTATCCCTGTGGCGCGCAAGCACACATACATAACAAGCGAAAAACTAATCGAAACGACGAAAGTCTGTCTGTCTGTCCGGATTTTACGCTTGAACGGTTAACCGATTTCGATTAAATTTGGTCCTAGGTTCGACATTTGGGGATGGATATAGAGTACCTTTTCTTCAAAAATCTTCTCTTATAGAATAAAATGGGGGATGAAACTTTGTACGGAAACTACAAAATTATCACGTAATCACGAAGTCATGGGCAACAGCTAGTTTATAATAGCTAGGTATAATTACAAATTACAGAGACACGTTACAGAGACAGTTATGTAAAAAGCCTAACATACCTTTAAGGGGTCTTCCTCACCCTCAACCAACAATTGTTATTGTTATATATAAAAAATATCGACAATACCATTTATAGACTTTCGTTGCCGACTGTACTGAGTTTGAGAAGTGACTTGAGGTTTAAAGTGGAGTTGTGTTTTATTATTATGCGTATGACAAATTATATTATTATATAAAATAAAATGTATGTGTTAAGTGTAAAACATTTGCGGCGGTCCTGATCATAGTGATCAGGTGGTGGTAGTCCACCATCTTGCTCGCTCATCTAGCCGCTAAGCAGCCGTGCTAGCACTGTTGTGTTCCGGTATGGAGAGCAAGACAGCCGAAGGCATTACTGGCACAAGAGGTATTCCATCTTAGCCCTCTGGGTTGGCAACGCATCTGCAATCTTCTTGGTGTTGCGGGTGTCTACGGGCGGTGGTGATCACTTACCATCAGGCCCTACTTGCTCGTTTGCCGTTCTACTTAGTGTATAATATTATTTAATTGTGACATTTTTTGACACTTTCTAGACGTTTTCCTTTATTTTTGTTTACTTGTGTGAATCAATAAAGAGTATTTGTTGTTGTTGTTGTTGTATTTCTAGATATTCTTATTTTATTGTTTTGTTTACATTTTTCACGATATTGTTGTGAATTTGTTATGCTTTGACATTCTAAATATAATGTTATTTTCAATACGTTATAAATGAATCTAATCTTATCTTATCATTGCTGGTTATAGGCAGCGGTGATAACTTCCTATAGGTGATCCACATGCTTGTTTCCTTTTTTACCATTTTTCGACCTTCAGAAAGCAGAAATTTAGGCCGAGTGGTGTCGTATTCCAGCGTTTTTGCGTACGTATGTTGGCCAAATAAACTGGGTCACACGTTGCCGAAGTGATTTGCTGACAATAAATTATTGATATTATAAATGATAACATAAATAATACCTATACATGTATTGTATTGTTTGCAAATTATCAGAAAATTGCATGTTAACTACGTATATTGTATTTTCAAAATCAAGTCAATTAAATAAATATAAACAAAAAATATCAATATCTCGTCGGGGGCTAAACAGAACCCCAAAAAGTCTATATAATGTAGCCACGGAACCCTTGCAGCCGGGTTCAGTGGAGCATGCGCTTTTCAATCAACGCTCGCTTTATCAGCGGTATAAACCACTCGGGGTCGATGACATTGCAAAAAAAAAATGCCGAGTAATAAACTCGTAACCTGCTTTCAAAAAGGATGGGTATTGAGTTAACCCCTTACCGCATGGCATGTGTAAATATAAAATGATGCAAATTTTTATGAACTAGGAAGGCAAAAAATCCAGGGCTAAGATGGAATACCTCTTGTGCCAGTTATTGCACTGGCTGTCTTGCTCTCCACGCCGGAACACAACAGTGCAAGCACTGCTGCTTAGCGGCTGGATTAGCGAGCAAGGTGGATGTAGTGATCCGGACGGACCTTCCATAAAGTCCTACCACCCGCAAAGTCTCTGCATTTTTTTTATGAAATAGGAAAGAAAACATGCAAGTGGGTCACCTGATGGTAAGTATACATCACCGCCAATAGACACCCGCAACATCGAAGAGATTGCAGATGCGTTGCCAATCCAGAGGGCTAAAATGGAATACCTCTTGTGCCAGTAATTACACCGACTGTATTGCTCTCCACGCCGGAATACAACAGTGCAAGCACTGCGGCTTAGCGGCAGGATTAGCGAGCAAGATGGTGGTAGCGATCCGGACGGACCTTGCACAAGGTCCTACCACCCGCAGAACAACTCTAAAAAAATCACGAAAACAATGTGATTTTTCCCTATGACCGTTTGTTGTATTCGTACATAATCGGGTGGCAAGGAAATTACAAAGATAAATAAAACAAGTACCTACAGAAATTTAACTTACGTGGCTATAGGGTGGCCACGTAACTGTCCAGTATTTTACAGGACGTCCCATTTTTCAGTTATCATTTTTGCCGTGTCCCGTATTTAAATAAGGAAATACAGGACTATACCATACGATAAACGCGTTGTCCTGTAATTTTAGATCACATGTCCTGAAGAATGAGCACATATTTGGTCACCCTATACTCAAAGAAGAGGTGAGCCGATGTATTTATAGAGTCGTTAAGTCCGCCGTGCCTGCCGCAACCCATGCCTACCAAACAGATCGAATAACTTGAAAACAAAGTGACGTCATAAGTTGAGCTGCTTAGTTTTAAACGCATGTTTTCGAAAGCTCAGACAACGGGGATATAGCTCAGTGGTAGAGCATTCGACTGCAGATCGAGAGGTCCCCGGTTCAAACCCGGGTGTCCCCTGGCGGTTGCCTTTTTTCTTTTTTTTCTTTGTAAATGATTAATAACTTTTTTTTCTAGGATTTTTGTAAGAAGACTTTTTAAATTAAAAATAAAATATCTTGACACACATAATTTTATTTGAAGTTTAAATAGAAGTAACTGCTTACAAGTTTCTTATTTATTTATTTTTATTTCGATGAACTAAAACTTTTTTATCTGTCAAAGTTTGGAAAAACTATGCAAGTAATACTAAAGCGGGCTTTCCTGGGGCGACCTGTCAATATTACATATTAGATTACTACATATTCATTGTCTCTTTCTTCCTTATGCAACTGCCACAACTCATTGCTCTCTCACTTGCACACGGCCATCTCGTATATTCTAATTTTTATGAAAACATTCAGCGTGGAAATTTTTGTTCCATTAAATTATTCCTTTCTAATATTATTCCTTACATATTTCTCCCACACATTGCTAATGATCGTTTTCATTCGCATCGAGCATGGATCATTACCGTATCTACAGCACAATTTAGGCACAGATGTCCCCAGTGTATAAAATACAAGGTGATCATAAAATATTTGATGAAAAAAAATTGAAAATGACTTTGATCCGATTTTGACGACATCTGGTGTGGAAAGCCCTCTTTCGAAGCCTTCTGTCAATGAAGTGTAGTGCAATTTTGAATTTTGTTAAATGATTTTTTTTTATGAAATAGGAAGGCAAACAAGCAAGTGGGTCACCTGATGGTAAGTGATCACCATCGTCTATTGACAACCGGAACACCAAAGAGATTGCAGATGCGATGCAAACCCAGAGGGCTAAGATGGAATCCCTCTTGTGCCAGTTGCACCGGCTGTCTTGCTCTCCACGCCGGAACACAACAGTGCAAGCGCTGCTGCTTAGCGGCAGGATCAATAAAGGTTTATTGTCGAATTTTGCCTGACGCCGTACGACGCTAGTGGGTACAGACGGGTTAAGAATAAAAAAAAACTCCTTGTGTAACTTAAGCTTAACTTAAGTTTAACAGCACCAATTACTAGATTTTCATCGATTGCTTATCATTTTAAGATCTACTACATGAAATGAAAATGAAAATGAAAAATTTATTTTGCAAGAAGGCCATATAGGCTCTTTTACATGCCTGAATCTACTAGCGCTTCGGAAAATGGAAGAATCTGGTGAGAAGAAACGCCGCAAGAAACTTAGCAGTTTATCTTATTTTCTTCTTTTTTCAAAACATAATAATATATATACCTACTATTGCCGAAAAGATTCAGATGGTAACAGTGTGCAAAATACGTTTTAAAGGACAAACCTAACTAATGGCCAAAAGTCGCCCCTGAATAAATTAAATAGCAAAAGCATTCGTACGAAAAAAAACCTTTATTTACCATTCTCACTTTCTACAAGTGAATAAGTAATAATTTATTTCTATTATTTACATCAATTTTATTTATGTACGTATGTTATGTAACGTGTTTTATCCTACTAATATTATAAATGTGAAAGTTCGTATGTTTGGATGTTTGGATGTTGGGATGTTTGTTACTCAATCACGCAAAAAAAACTGAATGGATTTGGATGAAATTTGGCACACACATAGTTTATAACTTGAATTAACACACAGGATACTTTTTATCTCGTAAAAATGCATAGTGCCCACGGGATAGCGATACGTGAGTTATACGCCGCCGTGACGTCATAAGCAGCAAAGCAACTAATTCTCATTAATTTGTCCAGGATATATTGCAGATTGCATGTTAGGTGCACGTCTGCTTGATTCAATTAAACGAGTCTATGCGGACGAAGTCGCGGGCAAAAGCTAGTATACAATAAAGTGTTTACTTATTTCAATTTATTTATTTAAACTTTATTGCACAATACAAACAATAATGTACACATGGTGGACTTAATGCCATAAGGCATTCTCAACCAGTCAACCATCAGGCTAATTAATTATTAGGTAATTTATGACTAGAACTTGTGGTAGCATACTGTGATTTTAAAATCCATTCAGTCGGTATTTGTTAATAGTTTTTAAAGTTTATGTCAACGCACAGAGTCAACGCGTGTGTTGTATTACACTCGTCATATATACTTTGGCATTGAAAAAGATTTTTGAAAAAAAAATCCAAAACAAAACAGCTTTATGATTACTGATAGAATTTCCTCTAACTTTTGTTTTCGAATTCGATTTACACGTTGAGGTAAATAAACAATGCTAAACTTACGTTAATAGCCGACAGGTCCCAGTGTTTGACACCCATAAGGCATTGTTTGTACTAGTAGTTGACATCTGTCTCTCGTTTTTAATCATATGTTTCAGTACGTTCTCGTCAATTACTGGGTCACAGTCATCTTATATTTTGAGTAAAAAAATTCACAAAAATCTCGAAGTCAAAAATTCTAAAATAAGTTTAAAAGTGTCTTTTGAAAGTTTTGGAAGAAATCACGAAATCCGATTTTATCCCAGACTTGGAAATATCACTATTTCAACTCATTACAAAACCAATTACATTGAAATAGCCTCATCGGAATTCCCGGGGGAAACATTCAGCGAGCGAGTTTAATTAGGCTAACGCTCGATATATTTATTGCATTAATTATCGAGCGGCTTTGATAATAGCCCCCTAGCTTTCGCTGAGGAATTGTGATGTAGGACCACTTACATTTTGAAATATACAGGGTGTAGAACGCTAGCAGAAAAAATGTATTAATTTGAAATATGCAACACTTACTGGCCTGTAACAATATGCTTTATGATTTTTATTTAAGTAAAAAAAAGAAATTGTTTAGACTTTAACAATTATGAGAATTGTTAAATTTTATAAAAAATAAATATGATGTACTTACCTAATAATTAAAATGATGACGATGACGCGAACGCGCTCTGTTTTTTTTCAATTGCGTCAACCAACTTAATACACACCACAACAGAAAACCAACTACTTACGTAAAAAATACTGATTAGATTAGGTCTCACCAATGTTATGTTTCGCAGACGCTGCATACACCATAGTCAAATTTTACACCCGAAATAATTTTCACACTTAAAATTAATCTAATGATACCTCACATGTTAAAATCTAGTAACCCGTTTAGGCTACAGAGCCTGAAAAATAAATAGACACATACATACTCGAACATTTCGCGGTAGGTACATGTTTACCTACCCGACCCATAATCTATATAATAATAAAATTGTATATTTTTGTAGTACTTCATCATCATCATCATCATCTCAGCCACAAGAAGTCCACTGTTGAACATAGGCCTCCTCCATAGATTTCCAAAGTGATCGGTTGAAAGCAGCATGCAACCAGCGCCTTCCTGCCACCTGTATGAGGTCATCGGACCATCTACTTAGTAGATGTAGGACTTAGTTATACTTTAAAATGTAATTTTTATACCATGATTCATTTTTTAAATGTAAAAAACAGGAAAAAAAATTTAATAAAGAAGATAAATCTAATTAGATGCCACAAACGCAGAAGACATTGTCTGCGTTTACAATAAAAGATAGTAATGACGCGATTTCCGCCCTGATTAAAATGCGCAGCAGTAATGAAGCATTACTGTCCGTACTTAATAATATTTTCACATACGACTGGAATTTTCCGCATGTAAACCAGGCTGCTAAGCTCGCTTTCCACTGAAAGCGGCTACGTGAAGATTGAAAATCTTAGAAAATACTAAATACCTGCACCGTTTTACTTTCTGTTTAGCCTGATGGTTGACTGGTTGAGAATGCCTTATGGCATTAAGTCCGACATTTGTATATTTTAGTTTGTATTGTGCAACAAAATTTAAATAAATAAATAAATACTTAGTAGTGGTTTGAAGAACGGAATCTTTCTTCCACTGGCAAATTCTGTGGGAGCTAGGGCGATCACAAAACATACCGATGTTAGAAATTGACATATTTGTCATATTTTGTAGAAATATTTACATGATTTTTTATTTAATTATTTTGTAAACACCCTGTTTTATTCTGAAGCTAAAACATGAGCATTACGTAAAATTGCTTAACACCAAGCAAGTAAAGGCTTTGTTTTGTGCCTAGACAAAAATTAAAGCTTCTGATATTTTTTAATAACAAAATTAAGCTTTGTAATCAACCTTTTTTTTTTAATTTTCGATTTTTTTTTGGTGTTGTGGCAAGCCTGGCAAACGCAAGGCACAGGTTGCTGATGTTGCAGGTTCAACTGCCATTACTCTAATTTTTCTTTGAGTTGTCATTCATTATATAGCATTTTAAACAAAATTAAGCGCCAAGCGCAGGCTTTTCTGCATTATAGGGGGGCATCACATCAAGAAGAACTTCATATCTAAAGAATAAAATAAAGACCAGCAATTATTGATCCTATTTTTTTATGAAAAAGAATTAACGAGCATTAGGGTCATCTGATGGGAAGTCAACACCGCTCATGGAAATCAGCGACATCAAAAAAGTCACAGGAGTGCGAATTTTGAATCTCACCGGTGACTAAAAATCACCAAAATGGCCATTTTTCATAGAAATGCGGCCATTTTGGTGAGCTTTAGTCACCTGGTGAGATTCTAAAAAAGTATTTGAGCCTTACCGGGTAACTAAAGCTCACCAAAATAGCCGTTTTTCATAGAGATTCGGCCATTTTGGTGAGCTCTAGTCGCCTGGATAGATTAAAAAATTGTGCCCCTGATCCATTGCTACAGTTTTAATACGTAAGCTAAATCAATCGCGTACAAAGATTATCATTTTTAAAAACCTGACTACTCCCATTAAAAAAACCCAATTACTCGACCGACTAGGCTAAAATCCAATCAACATGTATAAAACGACGTGTGACAAATTGTCGAGCGCTCGTTAACTTTATCGAGCGGCGCGGATGTTTGTCGGCAGGCGATTGTGTGACTTCCTCGATTATAATAATGACATAATTTCCTTTAGTGGCTTTCGCTGGGCGTTAATGCCATTTTTTGCGGAACGATTTATCATGAATGAGTTACAATGATCATTAATTAACACTTACCTGTTATTGTGGTGAAGTGAATAAAAATATCTGTATACCTACTTTTTCCTTCCATTATTTGGTACTTGGTACTTTTAATCAAATGGTAAGAACGTGTAAAAATGTTGTAAATCGACATTTTAATATTTTGATCAGAAACATAATCTTAAAAGCAAAAAAATATACGACGACCTGTATGGCACCGAGGCACATGTGTCTGCTTCCTGTGCAAGAGGTCCCGGGTTCAAATCCTGGTATGGGCAAATATGTGTGACGAACACGAATGTTTGTACCTGAGTCATGGATGTTATTTGTATTTAAGTTTGTATTTATCATAACATAAGGTTTGCTTAGTTTGGGACTAGGGCAATTGGTGTAAACTGTCCCAAGATATTTATTTATTTATTTAGAAGATATGAAGTAGCGAGCCGTCCAGGCTTTCCACGGCTACAATCTGGAACTAATGTATATAACCTTCCATGTAAAATTCTCAAAATGACCGTGAAAACCCAATGATATTATATAATACATGGATGTACAGTGTCATACTAAATGACAGCAGAAAAACGGCCCGACATGAGAATACAGGTTGACGCCAATGTTACAAACGCAATTATTAGTTTACCATTTTATAGTCATTGGATTTACAATGTTACGTCTAACAACATAAAATAATAATTTATTAAGTTGCTTTGCAAGTAGGTTCTTTTACAAAATAATAGTATTGACAGCAGCGCCGTCGGTCCGACAGATTGACAGAGCGAGCGATTGTCGATTTGTTGTACTTTTGTTCGACTTTTGATACGGCTATATTTAAAACCTCCCTGGTTTGGCAACGCATCTGCAATCTCTTTGGTGTTGCGGGTGTCTATAGGCGGTGGTGATTACTTACCATCAGGTGACCCACTTGCATGTTTTCCTTCCTATTTCATAAAAAAAAATGCAGAGATTTTGCGGGTGGTAGGACCTTATGGAAGGTCCGTCCGGATCACTACCTCCATCTTGCTCGCTAATCCAGCCGCTAAGCAGCAGTGCTTGCACTGTTGTGTTCCGGCGTGGAGAGCAAGACAGCCAGTGCAATAACTGGCACAAGAGGTATTCCATCTTATCCCTGGATTTGGCAACGCATCTGCAATCTCTTTGGTGTTTCGTGACCCACTTGCTCGTTTGCCTTCCTTTGTTGTATAAAAAAAAGATGAGATGATTTATTCATTCAAATTAAAAAATGTGAGGCTTTCTAACGCCTAGCTTTCTCTATCACTGTGCGTCTGTCCTACCCCTCGAGGGCAACAGCCGACATATTAAACTACGTCGCGATGCTATAAGCCGTCTCCGTATTCAACGGACGCGTTATATTTTATGTTTTCGCCAGGGCTTGGTACCGGTACCGAAAATAGTAAATACCGGTACTTGCCATAATTAATAGATTCAGGCGTTACTTTGCGGAGGTCCATATCAACAAACTGGAACAAATTACCTTGCTACTCCGCGAAACCAGTGCCGGGCTCGTGCAAAATAGCTGCGTCTGTGCGACACATATATGTTCATGCAAAAACCCACCCTCCTCCGCTTCCACACGAAACAACATATATCACACAGACTCAACTACACACCACCACCACTAAACACTAAAACTACACGATCGACGCGCGTTTCGCCTCTATACGAGGCATCATCAAGATCAAAGAAACAGTACGACCGTTCGCTACTTGAACGAATGGCGTACTGACTTAGTACGACTGACTTAGTGTGTCGCACAGACGCAGCTATTTTGCACGAGCCCAGCACTGGTTTCGCGGAGTAGCAAGGTAATTTGTTCCAGTTTGTTTACCGGTACTTGCCTCGATTTTATTTTCATACAACATAGGAAGGCAACCGAGCAAGTGGGTCACTTGATGGTAAGCGATCACCACTGCCCATAGACACCCGCAATATCAAAGATATTGCAGATGCGTTTCCAACTGAGAGGGCTAATTTGGAATACCTCTTGTGTCAGTAATTGCACCGGCTGTCTTGCTCTCCACGCTGGAACAACAATGCAAGCACTGCTGCTTAGCGAGCAAGATGGTGGTAGTGATCCGGCCCAACCTTGCACAAGGTCCTACCATCCGCAAAATGTTGTTTTTGCTTAGCAAAAAAACCGGAAATCTATTGATACCGGTATTAACGGTATCCAATAAAGAAACCAGCACTTTGTACGGGCGCGGTCGCGGAGGTACATACCGTTTTACCCTTTGGGGACGGAACCCTAAAAAAACCGGCCAAGTGCGAGTCGGACTCGCGCACCCAGGGTTTCGTACCAACTTACTAGAACCAAGTACTGATATGTATTCTGTGCCAGAACATAAATTGAATCCCTTAAGACATTAAAACTGCCTTTTCTACATTTAAATGTATTTTTGTGCAATTACATTAAAAAATGAATAAATAAATATATGTATAAGGACTTTGAGAAAGAGGTCAATCGTCGAATCCAACTCGGCTGGGCAGCGTTCGGGAAACTGCGAAATGTCTTCTTGTCCAATATACCTCAGTGTCTGAAATCGAGAGTGTATGATCAATGTGTGTTACCAGTGATGACTTATGGCACTGAAACGTGGCCGCTTACTATGGGCCTTATAAGAAAGCTCAAAGTCACGCAACGAGCTATGGAGAGGGCTATGCTTGGAGTTTCTCTGCGTGATCGAATCAGAAATGAGGAGATCCGCAGACGAACGAAAGTAACCGACATAGCCCAGCGGATTAGCAAGTTGAAGTGGCAGTGGGCAGGGCACATAGCACGGAGAACTGATGGCCGATGGGGTCGGAAAGTTCTCGAATGGCGGCCGCGTATTGGCAAGCGCAGCGTAGGACGACCAGCCACAAGATGGTCCGATGACCTCGTACAGGTGGCAGGAAGGCGCTGGTTGCATTCTGCTTCCAACCGGCCACTTTGGAAATCCATGGAGGAGGCCTATGTCCAACAGTGGACTTCTTGTGGCTGAGATGATGATGATGATGATGATAATAAGGACATATTTAAAAACGCAAGTGACGTGCGTGAAACTTAATTTGTTTGCTTTAAAGTCCACGTCTTGAGTGGTGACATCTAGTATCGAATAGTAACATTTTTGCTTTTTACGAGAAAAATGTTTTTTTTGGTGGGTTGTAACTACAAATTTATGGTTTTCAGATTTATTAGTTTATTTGTGCTGTGAGACCTTGCTTCTTGCCAAATTTCACAGTTCTAGGTCAACGGGAAGTACCCCATAGGTTTTCAAGTGCCTCGGATCACGTTTTTGTTTCGTATGTTATAACAGGTAACACACTGGCTAAAGACATCAAAGGTTTCGCTTTAGATAAATCATTCATTCGAACAGTCATCACGTCAAAACTCATAAGCCCATAAGCTCCATGGAGCTTTAATGACGTGCGTCGACAATCGGAAGCCGCCATTGCGGCGGACACGCGAGCTTCCTGTCGCGACCGGAAGCCGGCGTTGTTGCCATTTCCGGTTGCGTTTTTCACCGGATATGTCGATAAATAGAGCGTAATTGTTATGTGGTGATGAAAGTTTATCTTCTGTTTTATTGCTTTTTTGGTGGTGTTCCACTGCGTGAATTTTTACTGTCGTTTTGCAACTAGCGGTCGCCTGCGACTTTGCTCGCGTGGAATTACAAAACCTACATCCATTCGGCATAGTCCTTTGTGGTGCGGGTGCCGACCGATCATCTGTTGACCTTCATGAAGCAGGAATCCTGGCCTAAGGGAGTCGCTTTCCGTCGTTTTCGCGGACGGTTGCTGGACACCCCGAAAATAGGTCACACGTCGCCGAAGTAACGTGCTAATTTTAATGTTTTGTTTTTACATTTATGTATGTTAGTTAGTCTTTAAGGTATTTTTCCTATGGACCTACGCAGCCTGAAATAAATGGTTCTATTGTATTATTTTATTACAGAGTGCCAAGATGGAATACAGCTTGTGCCAGTAATTTCAACGGTTTTCTTGCTCTCCATGCCGGAACACAACAGCACAAGCACTGCAGCTTAGCGGCACAAGGTCACACCACCTGCAAAGTTGTTGGTATTAACCAACTATGCCCCAGTACTACATCATTCGTGACAAGAAAAAATAATACTCCTATTGAACATATGTCATTATAACTTTGCAAGTAGGTATTGCGTTAATTTGGTGGAGATAAGTGATGGGTGGGGGGCAAATAAAAGTTCCCGGAAAGTAATAAAAACTTTGTGACACACACACGGGCAGGACAATAAAGTTGAGTATATTGGTATTAGGGACGTCCCGTGTGATGTAATACATTTAGTTCGCGAGTGAAAAACTGGAAATATCCTTTTACTTATTATCTAACTAGCTACCCGCCCCGGCTTCGTATGGGTATATAGGATGTAAAATACCTACATTAAAAACCTTCTATGCAAAATTCTCTAAATGGTAGTGAAAACCGCATCAAATTCCTTTACGTGGTTTAGAAAAGACTTATCATTAAACCTTTTTTAACAAAAAAAAAATCATTTTCATTTTCATTAATTCTGATAATGATTTTTAAAGAGCTATCTAACAATACTTATGAACCAATTTACTAACTTTATTTTGAACTAGCGGACGCGCGCGACTTCGTTCACGTAAAATTAGTAGCCTATGTCCGTCAGGAATAGTGTAGCTTTCTATCTGTGAAAGAATTTTTGAAATCGGTTCAGTAGTTCCAGAGATTACCCTCTACATACAAACAAACTAACAAAAAAACAAACAAACATACAAAGTTTTTCTCTTTATTATATTAGTGTAGATGTAGATGTAGATGTGCTTGGTTCGCTTTTAATTTGCACTGCCCATTTTACTTCCGTTAATTCTTACCGTATCTGTATCCAAAGGTTGTCTGGAACAGTTCGCTGCTTAGCGATAAGACCGCCTGTTGAACCCCATGTAAATTTTCACTGTGTGTTTGGATTTTGTTTACTTGTGTGAATCAATAAAGAGTATTTGTTATTGTTGATACTTCACTCGACATTGTAAATTATGAAAAAAATGCTTGCGTAAAGAAATCTTCATTTTAAACAGTACACAAAAATTACTTCAGCATTATTCTATGGGAGCTTCAAACTTGTTCCTAAAGCTCGATACACCCATCATTTGCATTGTGTTTTTCTGAAGGAAAATATACTAAAACGCGAAAGCTCGGAACTGGGTCAAAAGCTAGCACAGAGCATGCATTCTCACAGAGCTTGTTAAGCTCGCAAGAGGTTAGAACTGACACGTTTTAAAATTATGCGGTGGGCATAAAATACAAGTAAAATATGTAGAAGTACAAATTGTTTTAAACTTTCGCGACTTTCACACATATTTATAACATTAAAACTCGCGCGGCTAAACAGAAGTAATACCCTCCACTTCAGTCTACTCGTGACCACGGCCATTGAAACATGGCCGAAACGTCGAGGTAAATCAACAATATATTTTTATCGCGCTAAAGTCCCGATAATGTTATAAATAGAAGCACATTTTGAAAGAAAGTTTAGAAGATGGTTTCACTTCATAGTTTATAGATTTCAATTTACTTCTAGTTGTTCTCCATGGCTCGTCGGTTTAGGGTACTCCTGACCTGGCCTTTCTATAATGATCTAGCCGTCTGTCAAATTTCATCTATAAGCATCCAGACTTTATTGCATGATTAAGTAATAAATATACACAAATATAATAACAAATGCGGGTGGTAGGACCTTGTGCAAAGTCTATCTGCATCGATACCACCATCTTGCTCGCTAATCCTGCCGCTAAGTAGCAATGCTTGCACTGTTGTGTTCCGGCTTGGAGAGCAAGACAGCCGGTATAATTACTGGCACAAGTATTCCATCTGAGCCCTCTGGGTTGGCAACGCATCTGCATTCGACGTTGCGGGTGTCTATAGGCGGTGTTGTACACTTACCATCAGGTGATATCCATCATTTCAAATTAACTCAAGCATTCTTAGTTCTCTCGCTTTCTCTTTACAAGTGAATGTAAACAGTATCTTGCCGCTTCTTTCATTGTAAAGTCTATTCTCTTTTCGGGGGTAAATATTGCGAATCGATATCCCCTATCAAGGGTGCGACTATTAAATTACCGCCCCAGCCTCCTCTTATTTTACACTTTTTAATTCTGAATTGGAGGAAGCTTTGAAAACGAAGCCCCCAATACGAGTTGGATGGTACAAGAGGGTTGATGTTACCTCAACATCCTCTTGTACCTTCTAAATATAAAACATCGGTCAAGAGCGCGTAGGACTCGTACAGTCAGCAACGAAAGTCCATGAACACATCCTAATTTCCAAAACACCTGTACACTATAAAGTTCCATTTGTTACTGAACAGGCTAATGTACAAATGTCTGTGGACATTTGAGAATAACAAAAGTCAATAAACATCGATTTTTCAATAGTTACTGAACATGTCTGACTACATAATTAGCTGATATGTACAATATCAATAGTCGCTGAACATGTCTGACTGCAGAATTAGCTGATCTATTAATTATCAATAGTTGCTGAACATGTCCGTTTGATTAATTAGTTTAAGGTTACACTCCAAATGAAAGACATGAAACGTTAACTGACAAGTGAGTACTCTTCTCAGTGATTGTCAAAATTCAAAATTCGAAGAGATGAGCTCAGTGAAAAAATAAATAAATTGAATCTTATCGCGTATCGTCAATGTCATACTGGTTCTATTATGTCAATTTCTCACTCTACTTGTAGTAAGTAACATATTCATTGACCCGAGATAAAATGAAATAAAATCTTATGTCATTTAAAATAAAGCTCAGTTTACCTTAATACCTTTAAAATCAATAATGTAATGACCGTAAAGACAAAGCACATTGAAAAATTTGCAGGGTATGGTAGTGGCAATGTGTCGAAACTGGCAAATGCAAGGCACGGAATGCTTAGGTTTCAGGTTCGAGTCCTGCCATTACCCTAATTTTTCTTTGTGTGTGTGTAATTATACATATACAATTCAGCGACTTTTCCAAATATTTAAACAATGGTAGTGTTCAGCGACTTTTGTAATTGAGCTGTTCAGCAATTTTTGGAATTATGCTGTCCCGTATTTTTTGAAATTACGCTATTCAGCGACTTTTGTAATTAGGCTGTTCAGCAATTTTTGGAATTATGCTGTCCTGTAATTTTTGGAATAGCGCTGTTCAGCGACTTTTGGTATTTCATTGTGTAAATGTAATTTTGCTCTTAACACAGTTCAACGACTTATGGACAAATGACCTGTTTAGGAACTTTTGTAACGTTATTGTGTTCGGCGACTTTCGTTGCTGACTGTACGTCCAACAAACTTAATAAACACCGAAGATTGCTCTAACGCCTTGTTTCTCAACCTGCGGTCAGAGGACCCCCGGGGGTCCGCGAACCTAACCCAGGGGGCCGATTAAAAGTTAAAATTATGAGGCATAGCGACACGACCGAGCGTTTGACGCGCGTGGCAATTTTTCGTATGAGTCAAATAGACACATGAGTATTCCATATACAAGTATCCAAGCGGTTTTTTTGTTTGTTTTTGAGGGGTCCACAGGTCATGGTAAGGTTGCATTAGGGGTCCGCCCTTGGAAAAGGTTGAGAAACACTGCTCTAACGAAAAGATAAACTGGATTGAGGAACTATCATTTTGCTATTAAAAAACTGTCACCCCCATACATTGACATAGGCAGCGGTCAGTTTACCAAGTGCATAAGTTCAAGTGCATGAGTTTGTAATCGCATTTTTTTTAAAGATAACTACAAATTTACGGTTTTCGGACTCTTATGTTAGCTTGCGCTATAAGACATTGCCTCTTGCCAAATGCCATGATTCTAGGTCAACAGGAAATACCTAACCTATAAATATTTTATTCTCTTGCGAGTGTATAAATATGCGGCATATACGACCTTATCCCTTAGCTTTGATTTTTTTCTCATCTCCAAGAAATTGTAAACCTGAGTATTTAATATTAATTCTAACTTGATACCTCAATGCGTTCCTAGAAAGGGTCTTGACAGACAGACGGACAACGGAGAGATCTTGTAGTGGTTCCTTTCCCTAAAAAGGGATTGGTTTACTCAATTGGTTAAGTCAAAGTCAAACTATCTTTAATCAGATCAGGCTTATAATTTACTCGTAGGAAATACTTATGTATGAATGTCGGAAAACCACCGGTTTGGTTAAAACCTCTGTTAAGAAGATACCGGCAAAACACTCATCTAGGTGTAATTTTTTAAATAAATCTACTGGAGTAGATGATATCTAATCTGTTGCATGGCAACATATCGATATATTTTAGTATGTTTTATAAAAATTGTACTGGCAACACTGCCGAATTGTCATTTTGAAGAAATACACAAGTTTATATCAGCTCCGGTATATTATTCCGAAAACTATAAATAAAGTGCCCTAAAGCTAAGGAGCTGTTCTTTAACCTGACGCAGTCACTAGGAAAAACTGTCGCACTGCGACATATGGTCAATCGAACCTTGAAAATCGTAAAATCAGTGACCGGCGCCAGAGCAGGCGCATTCATCGAAGCAGAAAAACGTGCGATAATACTACACGGCATAGATGCGATCAATTGCGGCCTGCAGCGCTCAACATTCATCACCATTCAACAAATATTTTTATCATCTCTTCGAGTTAGAAATCTATCATCATCACTCAGCTATAGTAAGGCGTACTTCCGGCGGCCATTCCCCAATTCCGGGAATTATTCGTGGAACAAGGACGACGCAAATTGCATACATCCGGGTGGCAGCACTGTTTCCGGTCGCGTCTGCTGCAACGTACAACCAACGAACGAGCCCCAGGAAAGGAATTCCAAGAAGACGCCTCGCGAGCGAAATAGTGGAAAGCTTTTATTTCGAACAATTTGTTTAACATTTTTTTTGTAATTACGATAGTTAACCAGTGTTGTTAGTTACATAGTTCGATAAGTACGGCATCAAGATGGGGTCGGAAGAGAAATTGGCAGAAATCGTGGCGGCACGTGGCCACGCCAAAGGCTCCATAACTCGGCTATTGAACTACACAGCGGGTGAGTTGAGTGACAAACCTCTCACAGAACTTAGGATTAAGCGGGACAGACTTTTACAGGTCTTTGCAGAATTTGAGATCGCTCAAATTAAGATAGATTGCATTAAGCCTGATGATGGTCTAGCCAAGGTGGAAGACAGCTACTACCTTATTTTGCAAAGGCTCGATGACGCTATTGCCGCGCATCAAGGCCTGAACGTGGCGCCAGCTCCTTCCTCCTCGACTAGACGGCCATCAGTGCACACAAAGTTGCCAAATATAGAAATTGCCAAATTTAGTGGTAAATACAAAGAGTACCAAACATTCAGTTCTCTTTTTAACTCAATGATTGGAAACAATCCTGACCTAGACAATGTCCACAAGCTGTACTACCTGAGAACGCTGCTTGAGGGCGAACCATTAAAACTCATTGAAAATTTAGCGCTTATTACTGAGAGCTACCCAGCTGCTATACAAATTTTAGACGATAGGTACAACAATAAATTCCAAATTATGGCTGAACACATAAACAATTTGTTGGACTCTAGTCCTATAACTAGGTCGACTGCAAATGGTATACGAGAGTTTGTGTCTAACATTAAACAACAAATAGCTGCGCTGCAGAATTTAGGGTTACCTATAGAATCCTGGGATGTAATCTTAGTCATTATCCTTTGTAAAAAGTTGGATATCATTACACACCGCGCATTCCAACTAGAACGAGATCCCAAACTGGAACCAAAACTCAGTGAATTGATCCAATTTTTAGAAAAACGAGCACTTGCGCTGGAGCTTGCAGACCCTGTCACAGCTGCTTATAAAGGGCAGCTCGAGAGGCCTGCAACTACATTTAGGCCTGCATGGAAGGCTGCGACGGTGGGAGCAGCTCCTTCGGCGGCACCAGAGTTGGCTTCACACCCAGCTGTGGAAAACTTAGTCCCTCCAGCTGACAAGACCTGCGCATACTGTAAGTGCCCTCACAGATTATTTACTTGCCCCAAATTTCAACTGGCAAAGCCTAGCGATAAAATGGAGTTTGTGGAACAGAATAAATTGTGTATAACCTGCTTGAATCCACATGGAGGCAAGTGTCGGTATCACTTTAAATGTAATTATTGCAAAGGCAATCACAACACATTACTTCATAGTGAGACTGAGGCCCCGGTCTCCAACCCTGTCTCACTTCTAACAAATAAGCAAACAAACCATGTTCTTTTGCCCACAGCCAAGGTTAAACTTGTCTGTCAAAATGGCAAAGAGATACAAGTCCGTGCGCTGCTGGACACGGGTTCACAGGTATCCTTTATCACTGACGCTACCTTACAGCTTCTAGGCTATGTACCTATGAAGAATGAGACCTCCATTATTGGCATAACACATGCTGAGAATAAAACTCATCTCTCAGTGCAACTGCAGGCACACTCCAATGCATATCCATTTTCTATTCCAGTAGTTTGTCATGTAGTAGAAAGGATTACCATGAACTTACCCCAGCACATGATTGACATGACAACATTTAATATGCCCCCTGGCCTGAAGCTTGCGGATGACACTTTTAACATGCCAGGAGATGTTCAGATGTTAATGGGAGCCGATATCTTTTTCCAGATCCTGCTGCCAACCCAGCCTGAGCCCCTGAGCCAGCCTGCCTCTGCAGCACAGCCTCCATCTGCATCTCCACACATTGTCAACACACTCTTCGGCCACATTGTAGCTGGTAACATAAATGTTTTAGCCAGTCAACAATCAACCAAGGTAACAAGTTTATTCTGTCAATCATGCGAAACAAACATTAACGAAAATTTAACAAATTTTTGGAAAACGGAGTCTGTACCCGAGGTATTCAATGAAACAAAAGAACAGGAACAATGTGAGAAGATTTTTCAACAGTCTGTACAATTAAAAGACAACAAATTTCAAGTGGCAATGCCATTGAAACTCCCATTGGCTAGTATCAATGATACATTAGGCAATTCCTTTAATTATGCGTTGAAACGATTTTTAAACTTAGAAAAGCGGTTTGCGAAAAATGTCAAACTATTTGAAGACTATAAAGCATTCATACATGAATATCTGTCTTTAGGGCACGGGTCTTATGTCGATATCAGTCAGTATGACTTCGAGAACGACCCCCTGTACTTTCTACCTCACCAGCCAGTTATAAATGAGGATAGTAAGACAACCAAATTGCGTGTTGTATTTGACGGGTCCATGGCCACAAACAAGAAAGTGTCGCTTAACGACCTACTACTCAACGGTCCAGTGGTCCAGCGGGAGCTGTTTGAGGTGTTACTCTTATTTAGAGTAAATAGCTTCATTTTCATAACTGATATCAGGCGCATGTTTAGAAACATCGAATTAGACCCGCGACAAACTCCGTTGCAGAATATTCTGTGGCGAGATTCGCCCAACCAAGACATAAAATGTATACAACTTAAGACAGTTACGTATGGTCTAAAAAGTTCCTCTTATCTTGCCACTCGGTGTCTTAAAGAACTAGCTGATAGGCATAGAGATGAATATCCGAAAGCAGCCTTTGTGCTGGACAATGCGTGTTATGTAGATGACATTTTAGTGGCTGATGACAATTTGAACAGTCTCATTGAAACTAAAAGGCAATTATCGCAATTGTTAAGCTTGGGAAGCCTTCAATTGCATAAGTGGGCTTCAAATGCACCCGAAATCCTAGCAGAGGTGCCTATGGAGAAAAGGCAATTTGATGATGTTAGTTTTCAAGACCAAAGTTTTAAAACTCTAGGTGTCAATTTTAACATTAGAGATGACTGTTTCAAATTTTCATCGCCTCAGCCAAACAATGACGTAACTGCCACCAAGCGACAAATATTGAGCTTTATAAGCAAATTTTATGACCCTCTGGGACTAATAGGCCCAATATTTGTCAAGGCCAAATTAATTATGCAGAGCTTATGGGCGGCAAACATCAGCTGGGATGCACCCCCACCTACAGAAATATACAACGATTGGCAAGAGTTTATGAAAAGTATTTTTCAAATGGCAACAATAACCATACCAAGAAATGTTAGCATGCAGGGCGCTATAGTAATACAAATTATTGGATTTGCAGATGCGGCCTCTTCTGCAGCGTATGGTTGCTGCGCCTATCTGCGGGTAATCGATACAGCGGGCAGCGTAAGGATATCTCTGCTCAGCTCAAAATCACGAGTAAATCCCCTTAAAAAGGCTTTGACTATTCCTAGATTAGAGCTAAATGCCGCATTGCTGCTTACTAAGTTGGTAAACAAGATCCATGACACACTCAATTTAAAATTAAAAATCGATGAGGTTATTCTGTACTCAGATTCCCAAGTAGTGCTGTCATGGATCAAAACAGACTTGACAAAGCTGGACACCTATGTTGCGAACCGAGTGAAAGTAATACTCCAACTCGGGGACCAGCACAAGTGGCTGTACATACGGTCAGCAGAAAACCCAGCAGACTGCCTGAGCAGAGGTATCATGCCGCACGAGCTCACCAACCATACGCTGTGGTTTCAGGGACCCAGCCTCTTGCACAACAAAGATCATGTGTTTAACGCTTACGAATACACGGCCCAGCCGTTATACGAGACCGAGTCGGTGGTAAAATCTGTGGGCACGGAGCTAGTAGCCTGTACTGTCACCCAACCGCAGGTGACAGACATTTTTGATTCTTTATTAGAAAGGGTCTCGAGCGTTACGAAAATGCAAAGGGTATTAGCATACATGATCCGATTCTGTTCAAATTTAATGACACGCAGTTCATTGTATACCGCGAGGCGGAATAGTAACTCTCATTCGTTTCACGAAGAAACACTTTTGTATGAAGCAAAACGTTGTGCATTGCAGTCGATACCAGGTAGTCCTTTTTTAACCACTGCAGAACTCAACAACTCGATCCTATTAATCATTCAGCATGTGCAAAATATAGAGTTTCAGGTCGAGATAAAGGCGCTCCGCTCTAATAAGCAGATTAAAGGCAGCCTAGTAAGTCTCAACGTCTTTATAGACAAATTGGGTACGTTGCGCGTGGGCGGCCGCTTACAAAAGGCCATGATCCCGTACACTCAGCGTCATCCTGCGATTTTACCTAAAAACAACAAGCTTACGGATCTGATTATTAGAGAGCAGCATCACAAGCTCTTACATGCAGGGCTCAAATTGGTATCAAGCGGCTTGAGTCAGACATATTATATAATTAACGGTCAAAACGAAATAAAAAGAATTATATCAAAATGTGTGATATGTTTTAGGCTCAAGGCTATTGCTGCCAAGCAGCTGATGGGCTCTTTGCCTAGCGACCGGGTCAATCCGAGTCGACCCTTCGAAAAGGTGGGCGTCGATTACTGTGGTCCTATCTCTATCAAGCAATCGAGAGTGAGGCGGTCACTGGTTTCAAAGGGATACATAGCAGTATTCGTATGCTTTGTAACAAAAGCAATCCATTTGGAACTAGTGTCCGACCTGCGAACTGAAACATTTCTCGCGTGCTTCAAACGCTTCATAGCGCGTAGAAATATGCCCACACAGGTCTATTGCGACAACGCATCCACATTCAAGGGCGCGAAAAACCAGCTAGACGATCTATACAAATTGTTTAATTCGCAGACCCATCAGTCACAGGTCCAAAGCTATGCAGCGATCTTGGGTATCAATTTTAACTTTATACCTAGCTATAGTCCAGTGTTTGGGGGCCTTTGGGAGGCTTCTGTCAAAAGCACGAAGCACCACCTCAAGCGGGTGATCGAGCGAGCCGTCCTTACATACGAGGAGTTAAATACTGTGTTAGTGCAGATAGAGGGTGTCCTTAACTCGCGTCCATTGACCCCAATGTCTCCTATCGACAAGGATGACTTTTCCTTTCTCACTCCGGGTCATTTTTTAACAGGAGCTCCTCTTAATAGCTACCCAGAACAAGATATTAGCTCAACGCCTACCAATAGGTTAAAATTTTGGAAATTATGCACAAGTATGCAACAACAGTTTTGGAAGGCATGGTCTAAATCTTATCTAAATATGTTACAGAACCGACCTAAGTGGAGGCAGGATCAGCCCAATATTAAACCTGGTATGTTGGTATTGCTTGTAGAAATAAATATTCCTTCCCTTCTCTGGCCTACTGCAAGGGTCACCAAAGTCTTCCCTGGCACCGACAATAAGGTTCGTGCTCTCGAGGTAATCACTTCCAACGGCAATAGGCATGTAAGGTCTGTTACTAAGGTCTGCATCTTACCTATTGATCAATAGCAAGAGGAAGGTTCGTTGCTCAACTCGCCTAGATATACCTATACAGGGTAAAGATACTATTTAGCATGATCTCCATTTAATTATAAAACCTATATTAAATATAACATTTGTTACTCAACTCACCAGCATGAATGTCATTAGCTTAATTTTAATGATAAGACTGACTGTTTAGTATGTTAAATATCTCGGTAAATTTTTAATCCTCAAAATGATTGTGTATTGTGTTACCTATCTCGGTAAAATGTTATTTTAAGACTGACTAAGTATTGTCTTATCTAATACTTATAACTAACGTTGTTTAGGCAATGTTTGTATAAATACTATAATAAGTAGCAAGTTGTGTTCAAAACGCAGATTGAATGTAAAGATGCATTATTATGTTATGAGGCTGTGCTGGTATGCACACTGTGATTTATTTAATAATCTTAAGAAGAGCTGATATTCTTTTATGTTTTGTTACTTTGTCTTAAGAATAGTTAATATTCCTTTGGTTTATTCCATTGTTGGAATAGTTAATGTGTCCTTTCTTTATTACCTGTCTTAAAAATGGCTAATATTATTTTATGTTTTATTGTTTGTCTCAAAAATTACTAAGACAATTTTATGGTTTGTAACCTGGTTATTGGAGCAATCCGTTTTCTATATCTGTTGTTTAGCTTCTTATTCATAGAATGATAATTCGAAGAATTTAAAATTTATTTGTATACAGTCCACTAAACTTAATGTTGTCTTCTATGAGGGGGAGCTATGTTGCATGGCAACATATCGATATATTTTAGTATGTTTTATAAAAATTGTACTGGCAACACTGCCGAATTGTCATTTTGAAGAAATACACAAGTTTATATCAGCTCCGGTATATTATTCCGAAAACTATAAATAAAGTGCCCTAAAGCTAAGGAGCTGTTCTTTAACCTGACGCAGTCACTAGGAAAAACTGTCGCACTGCGACATAATCCTCATTATGAACCTCACGTTCAACAGATCTAGCCACTCGGATATTTTTCCAAACCACAAACCAATTCGCCCTCAGAAGCCAGTCTGCCTAAATCTATAAACATAAAACTCGGGTAAACGTATCCGATATAACTCGGCACACAATCGGGGGCAATTCAATTTTAAGAATACAAATGTAATGGCATCTCAATGGGGGAGAGCGGGACGCGCTGAGAGGGACGGAAAACAATTTTTCCCACGTCATTTAAGACGAGAGCGCCTGAGGCCGGCTGCTGTAGAATTTTTTGTAAAGTCTTGTTGTAAAGCTTTTTCGGTAGTCATTTTTCTTAAATATTGTACATAGTATAAATTAAAGATACCTCCTACCTCATCTTGACCATGGCGTTATGTGTATGTCGGTAAGGATATCAAGTTGAAATTATTATCAAATACTCAAATCTGCAGTATTTTAGAGCTGTGAAAAATCAAGCTTCTAAGTCAACACAATGAAAGAAGCGGCCGGTTATACCGCATATTTCATACATTCGCGAGGGAGTCAGAAATCTAAAGGATAATTCCCGTTGACTTAGAGCGACGAAGTTTAGCATGAAGCAAAGTCTCACAGCACATAAAAAAACAAAAATCCGAAAACCATAAATTAATAGTTACATCACAAAGAAACAATATTGCGATAACAATTTTATATTTTCACTTTTGCGGGTCCGTCCGGATCGCTACCACCATCTTGCTCGCTAATCCTGCCGCTAAGCAACAGTGCTTGCACTGTTGTGTTCCGGCGTGGAGAGCAAGACAGCCGGTGTAATTACTGGCACAAGAGGTATTCCATCGTAGCCCTCTGGGTCGGCAACGCATCTGCACTCTCTTTGTTGTCGCAGGTGTCTATAGGCGGTGGTAATCACTTACCATCAGGTGACCCACTTGCTTGTTTGCCGTCCTATGTTGTATAAAAAAAAAAACTTGATATGTACGGAGACCAAGTTTCCAATAGCAAAGTGAAATTTGTTCCTCAATTCAGTTTATCTTTTTATTTAATAATCGGTGCTTATTGACTTTATACGGAGCCCTCGGTGCACGAATCCGACTCGCACTTGCCCGATTTTTTGTTTGTATGGCAACCGGCACCCCAAAGGCTTCCATAGAAGCGGCCGCGATTTCGAGAGGCTCCGCGAAAACACATTAGGGAAACGATTCTGCTACTTACACCGAATAAAAATGAATTCGCAGCAACTGCCGGTGGTATTTTTAGGGTAGGACCATATGGAAGGTCCGTCCGGATCGCTACCACCATCTCGCTTGCTAATCCTGCCGCTAAACAGCAATGCTTGCACTGTTGTGTTCCGGCGTAGAGAGTAAGACAGCCGATGTAATTACTGGCACAAGAGGTATTCCATTTTAGCCCTCTGGGTTGGCAACGCATCTGCAATCTCTTCGATGTTGCGGGTCTCTATAGGCGGTGGTGTACACTTACCATCAGGTGACCCACTTGCTTGTTTGCCTTCCTATTTCATAAAAAAAAACCGGCCAAGGCATTCTTTTTATAAAAAAGGAAGGCAAACAAGCAAGTGGTTCACCTGATGGTAAGTGATCACCACCACCTACCCGCGAAACTAAGGAGATTGCAGAAGCGTTGCCAACCTAGAGGGCTAAGCTGGAATACCACTTGTGCTAGTAATTACACCGGCTGTCTTGCTCTCCACGCTGGAACACAACAGTGCAAGCACTGCTGCTTAGCGGAAGGATTAACAAGCAAGATGGTGGTAGCGATCCGGTCCTACCACCCGCAAAAGTTATCTATACTCTTCTTTTTTATCTTTATTTTTAGATAGTATCTTTAGCCGCTTACTCCTAAACCACGCAAAGGATTTTAATTTTGATTTTTTAAGGATGGTTTTTATGAAATGAAATGAAATACTTATTGATAACCAATTGTTACATGTATTTTTTTTAGCATTACATTAAATAAAATCTGTACCCAACACTGATTACAGTGCAAGAGGCAAATCAAAAAATTCATTATAGCTATAAAACAGTCTTTCGAAGAGCCATGTTTTTAGCCTGCCCTTAAATATAGTTCAATACATTCTAGAATCAAGTTTTCCTTAGTAAGATTGCTTCCGTATGAAGCCAGGAGTGCGATTTTTAAATCTCACCGGGTGACTAAAGCTCGCCAAAATGGCCGTTTTTCATAGAAATGCGGCCGTTTTGGTGAGCTTTAGTCACCTGGTGTAATTCAAAAATCGCATTTGAATCTCACCGGATAACTAAAGCTCACCAAAATAGCCGTTTTTCATAGAGATTCGGTCATTTTGGTGAGCTCTAGTCACCAGTACGGCTAGCACGTGTGTTATTTTTCTCGCTTATCACTCAGTGCCTCTCTCTCCTACTCAGCTAGTTAGAAAGAGACGCAGCTATCCTGTTGAGATTCAAAAATTGCACCCCAGAGCAGGTCACTCGTTATCAATAAGACAGAAAATTACTTATAGATTCCTACTTTTCAACTCCATGTGTACTAAGTCACGGATAAAAACTAGTTTTATAATAAAAACTAAATCCCTATCGAGGGCGCCCTTTCAGAAAGTCATTTCAGTCAAATTGGTCGGACCTAAGCAAACATGGCGGGGGATGTTACGTGCTGGGAGTGGTAAGTTATCTGGCATATACTTAATACTGTGTTTATTTCCATGGAGCAATTTTATGTCGTTCTTGGAAATTCCAAATCCCCTGGCGGTTGTTTTAGCATAATTACCTAATATTTGCTAGAAAGTGATTTCATTATTGTTGTTATTCTTCCAGTGTCTGTGGGTGTTTTTTTTTATACCACACAGAAAGGAAAACAAGCAAGTGGGTCACCTGATGGTAAGTGAACACCGCCGCCTATAGGCACCCGCAAAACCAAGGAGATCGCAAATACGTTGCCAACCCAGAAGGCGAAGATGGAATACCTCTTGTGCCAGTAATTTCACCGGCTGTCTTGCTCTCCGTGCCGGAACACAACAGAGAAAACACTGCTGCTTAGTGGCTGGCCTAGCGAGCAAGATGATGGTAGCGGTGGTGGTGGTGGATGGTGGATATGTATTGTTATTGTTGGTCAATGTAACAAGGATTAACATAATAGTAGTTTATGCAACTGCAATATAATGAGAGGGCTTAAAACACGAGTGTGGATCACACGAGTGTTTTAAGGTCTAATTATATACAGTTGCATACATTAATATGTCTACACACATATCATAATTGCAAAAAACCGTAACAGCAATAACCAACAAGCCAATAACAACAGTAATGGCGGGCGGCAATTCAATCCATCCGTCAAGGCGAACGATTTTTTTAAAATCATAGACAAACGAACGAAATCCCTATTCTCATGTCACTCCAGATCAAATGTCGTGCGTTTATATTAAAAAAAACATACTGAACTGACGTTTCGTATCGATAACTGTTTTAATATCTAAGGATACTAGAATAGAAACCCACTTGAGTTTTAACAGCTGTTCCAAATTTAAACTCATAACGTTACAGAAATCGATACTGTAATGACCATTAAAGTACAGATTTTACCTTCTACCACAGACAAGAAAGTTCTCATAATGAAATTAGTTGTAACAATGCTGGTCATTTCCTACGGTTTTTGGACGCACTATAGAGCAGTAATGATATGTGTGTAAATAACTAAATATATACAACGACCTTCTAAACTATGGACTATTCCCGCTTTACAATATCGAAACCAAAACATGGCACAGGCCTCTAAAGGTTAACGCACACCAAAGGTAACCATTTTGACAGTTTCGACATGTACTGACATTCATAAAAACTTTCATTTGAGGGCAAACGTCACAATGACAGATAAAGACATAAAAAATGTTAACTGACAAACGTTTACGAAGCGTTTATGAATGTGAGGTGAGACTATATCCATGCTTTAGCTGTTCATCTCAGAGTTGATTAAAGCTTTTATATCATTCGCTTTGTAAATGACATCGAATTCGCAACGGTGTGAATTCCGCCATATTAAAATGTAGAAACGTTGGAAAGCTCAGCTGAGATTTAATTTCCTAAAGACCGAACCCATAGCCTTACAAAATACAGGATACTAAATCAGCTACCGTCTCAACATCTGAAAAACCTATCGGTTTGCTTATTCTTATAATATTTGCAAAGGAACAATGTTGCCGACTTAGTTTTGTAGAAGTCGCTAGAAATGTTGCAAAAAGTCTCCAGTTTATGTCAAATTCGGTCCAAATATAGCACTAGCCATGAGAAGTCGCTAAAATGTATGAAACACTTGCAGAAATAGTCGCCAATGTAGTCCTAAAACCCGCCAGACCTAGCGAAAAAGTCGCTAAATTGGCAACACTGCAAAGGAACTCGATATTCGCGTATTAATAAGTTTACAGTTTTATTAAATACCGCATTGTTGGTACACTTAATTTAGTGACAAACCTTAGTAATCACTTCATGGTATTAAACAAAGAAACTTCAAGCATAGCCCTCTCCATAGCTCGTTGCGTGACTGAGCTTTCTTAGAAGGCCCATAGTAAGCGGCCACGTTTCAGGTGGCAGGAAGGCGCTGGTTGCATGCTGCTTCCAACCGGTCACTTTGGAAATCCATGGAGGAGGCCTATGTTCAACAGTGGACTGAGTGGCTGAGATGATGATGATGATGATGATGATGATGATGATGATGATGATGATGATGATGATGATGATGATGATGATGATGATGATGATGATTAAACAAAGTCGCCATCAATTCCTGTTTGTCCTCATATCTCCGGCCGCCTTCTCCTTCTAAACCACGCAACGGATTTTGATACAGTTTTCACTGTCATTTGGAGAATTAATAGATTCAGGCGTTACTTTACGGAGGTCCATTTCAACAAATTGGAACAAATTACTTTGCTACTCCGCGCAACCAGTGCCGTGCTCATGCAAGTAAGCTGCGTCTGTGCGACATGTATATGTTCATGTAAAAACCCACCCTCCATCATTTGGATATCTTTTTTCAGAAGGTTTTAATGTACATTACATCCCGATTGTACGTGTGCGAAGCCGCTTGGTCGCTAATATTGTTTAAAGTAATAATATCTTATATTTTCGCGACTTGTACACATTAAAATAAAACAATTTAAACGGTTTAAATCATGTATACTGTAACTGCTAATCGTCCTAAAATTTACTAAACGAGCTATTACGCAAGGCTTTTTCCTCGTGATATTGTTTGCTATGCATTTAACAGAACAATAAGTGTTTTATGTTTTAATCCGGGATATGGTCTATCCATACATACATACAGTCACGCCTGTTTCCCGGAGGGGTAGGCAGAGACCACGGATTTCCATTTGCTACGATCCCGACATACAACCTTTGCTTCACTTATTCCATAACATTCTTCATGCATGCTCGTTTAGGGTACTCCTGACCTGGCCCTTCTACATATAATGATCTAGTCATCTGTAAAATTTCATCTAAAAGCATCCAGACGTTATTGCATGATTGAGTAACAAATATAAATAAATATAATAACAAATGCGGGTGGTAGGACCTTGTACAAGGTGTGTCCGGATCGCAATCACCTTCTTGCTCGTTAATCCTGCCGCTAAGCAGCAGTGCTTGCACTGTTGTATTCCGGCATTGAGAGCAAGACAGCCGGTGTAATTACTGGCACAAGAGGTATTCCATCTTAGCCTTCTGGGTTGGCAACGCATCTGCAATCTTCTTGGTTTTGCGGGTGTCTATAAGCGGTGATTATCATTTACCATAAGGTGACCCACTTGCTAGTTTGCCTTCCTATTTCATAAAAAAAATGCAAATATAATAAGTTACATTTTTGGAAATACTTTTCCCGGTTCATTTATCAGATTATTGCGTTATACCTTTCAGCCCAAACTCGTTATGTTCCGGTGTGGTCTTACCTGAAATGAGAGAAAAAATTAATTATGAGTTACTTTTCAACACTTGTTTGAAGCTAAATGAGATAGCCTTGAGAAAATATTGGTTACACTGAAAAAACAGTTTTGTTACACATAACCAAAGTTTTGTTTACCTAATACACAAAAAAAAGACTACCGAACTATTTGTTACATCTTACCTAACACTGATTTGTAAATAACACACCAAATAATTAATAGATTCAGGCGTTACTTTGCGGAGGTCCATATCAACAAACTGGAACAAATTACCTTGCTACTCCGCGAAACCAGTACCGGGCTCGTGCAAAATAGCTGCGTCTGTGCGACACATACATGAACATATATGTGTCGCACAGACGCAGCTATTTTGCACGAGCCCGGCACTGGTTTCGCGGAGTAGCAAGGTAATTTGTTCCAGTTTGTTAACACATCAAATGTTTATCAGTAGCAAATAGTTTTGCTAATTTAAATGAACTTTGATTACCATTAACCAAAATCACGAGTAATCGAACTAGTTCGGTTGTCCCTTTTTTCCAGTTTAAAGTCAACGTCAAAGTGTCTCTGATTAAGTTTAGAAAAAGCTATTTTTTTTTTAATTTAAATTCAAATTCAAATACATTTATTTGCTAGAAATCAAGTTCAAAATAAGATGGTCGGTACATTTATAAAAGAACATATGAATTCTGCCGTTTGTCGGCGTGCAAATCATAAATAAATTTACATTAAATTGAAATAAGTAGGTAAGTATAATTAAGTAGGTATGTCAATTTCATATAATATGTCAAACAAGAGTAAATTGGAATCTTAAAATTATACATATAGTCAAATTATCTTCTAAAAATTCTTTGATTGAATAATAACATTTTTCCATTAGCCATTCATGGATCTTACGTCTAAACATACAATCTCTCAACATTTTTATGTCATCAGGCAACTTATTATATATTTTTATTGTCATAAAATAGGCGTTCTTTTTCACCATACCAAGTTTGTATAGCGGAGCTCGTAATCTGTGTTCTGATCTTTGGGGTTCTTTCCCGTACGCCAAAGATCAGAACGTTAAGTAATAATAAAGTAAATATTTTGGGACAATTAACACTAATTAAGATCTACTCCCACATGGAGGCACTAAAGCTGCTTTTGTTATAGATACCAGACAACGCATATAACTTAAATAGATAAGTATAATACTTAAATACATATAACATCAAAGACTAGGGTACAAACATTCGTATTCATCATACAAACATTTGCCCCTCCGGGAATCGGACCCGGAACCTCAAGCTTTTTTTAGTCAAGGTCACTGATCAATAGTCTATCCGGCCGTCACAACTTTTGAAAGCTAGAAACCTTTGCTTCAGAAATACTATTTCATGAGATGGTACCGACAAAGTACTCAATTAGGTTTTTTTTTTCAAAACCAAAGTAGCAATATTGTGACGCGCTGGAAATGTTTTCAGTACGTTGATGTTAATAGTTTACTGGCAAAGTTCGTGGCTGTGGTCACGAGAAGACTGAAATCGACCTCTCCACCAGGGGGTTCACTCCGCACTGTAGGTACGCTCGGTCGCCTTGCCTATAGAGTAGGCAAACCGCAGTAGGTTGTCGGCTCGCCACACGCCCGCACGTTCGCCCTTGCCGTGTCAGTGTAATTGAAAACGAATGCAGCGCAACCCTAACGTGTCGCGGGAGTTGCGGGGAAAGGCGGACGCGGGCGGCGCGTTCCTTTTGACTCAAGTCGCTATACGAGCTAAAGTTTGAATTCGATTAATCGCCGGTTGATAAAGAGAAGTTTCTGAAGGTTGGTACTATTATAATTCTATGTCTTCACTCTCTCTTCTCGTCTTTTATCGCGAGTCTGTATTGACGTCGAGCCAAATTAGCAATGTTTTATCGCGTTTTTGTCCCGTTAACGTTTATAAATATATGTGAATATCGCGAAAGTTTAAACAACTTATGTCGCTTAAGTATTTGCCGCTTGGGCCATACGCACGTCACCACCGGCATTCAATAATAACCACAATGACATATAACACCTAGGTATGTATGTCTCCATCATCGAACATGAAATCGATTGAACATAACACGCGATATGTTCCCTCAGTCGAGTACCCAAAACTCAAGCTTATTGCTCACTGGATCACCCTTAATCACCTTGTTATCAAATAAGCGACAAATTGCTCAAATCAAGCATTTCTACGTAAACGCCGGTTCGCTTTGATCTTGGCAATCGGTACTGATTACGGCACTTAAAATAATTATTAGCCGGTTTTGATTGAGTTGGCTTTACTTGAAAGTGAGCAAATTAAATTATTTGAGAGTTATTTATGTTTGTGAAATGGCTTTTATTGTTTTCGTTAGACTTTTATTTTGAATTTCTAAGGGCATCGAAACGTTTTTATTTTGCATACACTGTTACTAAAAGATCTCGGGATAATTCACACCAATTGCCCTAGTCCTAGACTAATCAAAGCTTGTACTATGGGTACTAGACAAAGGATCTACGAATCGGACACAAACATTCGTATTCATCTTACAAACATTTGCCTCTCCCGAGAATCGAACCCGGAACCTCAAGCTTCATAGTTAGGGTCACTAACCACTTGGCTATCCGGTTGCCTAAATATACAATCATGTATAGATAAACTGTCCCGCCCCGGTTGTGCACGAGTACAGTTTACTAACGAAAACTTAATTAGAATGTATTTTCACTTCTTTTAGGTAGTTAAAATATTGTTTATTGTTTGACTATAACATTATAAGGCAACAATTTATGCCCCACCTCTTTATTTAAAACTTAGATCTGCTTTATTTTGTCGATAAACGATGTTTAAGTAACAAAAAGAGGTATTTTAGATTACTTAGAATATTGTTTAATTTTAAAGTCGAGTGGGAATGATAGATTTTACGTGAAAACCTTTAAAAAAAATCCAGGATACAAAAAATTAATAAGGTTAATGGTACAACTTTGTTCACAGAACAACGAAAGAAGAAAGCACACTCTAACAAAAAGTACCCGCATCGCATACTTATGTTTCAAATACTGATATTTGAAACATAAGTAGATTACTTAAATCGACTAAGAGTGAGCCCAAACGGCAACGACACGCTGTTTTTCTTTTTTTGCTCAGTGCGTCTCTTTCGTATTCGTCTTCTTAAAAAGGGACAAAGCGCCAGCTGTACTCAAGTTTCAGCAAATAAATCACGTACTACTTAAACTGATCAGACAAGTTGATCTCAACTCAATACATTTTTCCAAAGAGGTGTCCCGACGTTCAATGGAACGGCGTTTGAATATGCAATGATCGTTAATTCTGGTAAAGCGGGGTGGCTTGCGGTTAAAGATTAAGTAATGGCAGAGGCAGCTCTTTATATGAAGTAAAAATGACTTATTCTATGCAAATAAAGTATTGTATTCTATTTTTGGGGTGAATTATTATACACTATATTTTATTATACTGCTTGCTAATCCGACCCCTAAGCAGTAGTGTTCGCACTGTTGTGTTTAAGCGTGGCTCTCAAAACATGCTCTCATGACAGCCAGTGAAATAACTGGCATAAGATACCTCTTTCAGATGCCAGAAGTTTCGTTGGTTGTCTTATGTCTTGTCTTGTCTCTTTCCGTTTTTGTGTGTCGTTTACAGAGAGACGATAAGAAAACTTAATTGATTTTTTAAAATCATAGTTAAGCATGTTACTTATTTTCTACTAACCACGCTTCCAAAAAATTAATATTAAATTTATACGTTCCACTAAATTAAGATTTAAAAATGATTCTTTATGCAGAGTTCTCCGGCGTTTTAAAGTCAAGTGCCCCTTCTGTAACTTACACCTCTACGTCCAAAGAAAGAAGAACGTTCTTCAGTAAATGAGGGTAATTTCGAGTCTACGAAAGTGAATGTGTGTTTTTTGAGATTTTGTAAGGAACGGCTTTATGCGTAGGTTTTGGGGTGATTCGGCATTGTAAGGCGAAATTGGAGGATTTCGAAGTCTAAAAATCTCTGCAGGATCTTGGTGAGATTAATACTCTGGCAAAATGGAGAATGGATAATTTATTGCAAGAGTATTGGCTGCCAAGGAAGTTGTGAGGTAGAAAAGATATTGTACTGGAAAGTTGAATTTTCCGATGTTTACCTTTTGTTTCTAACTTTATTGTTTAATAAAATAGGGAGGTAAGTGCAACGTTGGAAGCAAGGGGGTGAAACTACCGCTCAACACCAAGGAGATTGCAGATGCGTTGCTGACCCAGAGGGATAAAACTTCTGACTAAACTTTAGTAAATAATTAAAGTTTAACATCTATATAAATAAAAATGAATTGTTGTTCGTTAGTCTGATTAAAACTCGAGAACGGCTGGGCCGATTGAGCTGATTTTGGTTTTAAAATGTTTGTCGTAGTCCAGGGTAGGTCTAAACGGTGAGCAAATATGCCTCCAATAATTAGGCGGTACGAAGTTCGCCGGGTCAGCTAGTTATTAATAAACATCAATATTATACTTCTTAGTAGCGTACGCATACAAATGGTATTTATTGCTATAGATCAAGGAAACTGGAAGCCGTAGTACCTAAATAAAAACATTTCGTAGTGATAAAGTCTAAAAACAAGGCATTAAGTCCGCCTTTTTGCACATTTAAATATTTATTTGTGTGCAATAAGACTATATCTACATCTACATCTACACTAATATAATAAAGAGGTAAACTTTGTTTATTTGTTTTTTTGTTAGTTTGTTTTTTTGTTAGTTTCTTTGTATGTAGGGGGTAATCTCTGGAACTACTGAACCGATTTCAAAAATTCTTTCACAGATAAAAAGCTACACTATTCCTGACGGACATAGGGTACTAATTTTACGTGAACGAAGTCGCGCGCGTCGGCTAGTAAACAAATAAAGCCATGCTGTAGCCAGTTGCTGGTTGCAGCTGGCTCGACCAAGGCAGTACACTCTCACAAATTCGGTCGTGTAGTAGTACTCGTAGCGTACGTACGTTTTGTTCGGTCCGAAGCAGGGACGGACCGTGAGTTTAGAGGGCCCTGGGCTATAATACTGCTTAGAGGCCCACCTAATTACTTAAAGTAAATAAAATTATAGATTTTTTCGCATTATCGTCTGTTTTTGACTTTGATTTGACTTTGCTGGGTGGGTCTCGAATCCACGGGGCCCTGGGCTGAAGTCCATAAAGCCATATGTTTTAAGCCCCTTTTGAAGACCCCTAAGCTGTTAACCTCAGCAATGCCAAAACTATTTTAGTAAGTCTAAACGTTTTACCGTATCTTATTATATTAGCAACGTGTACATGAACGCCTACACTTTAGACAAACGGACACCTTCATTATATTAGAACAATACGTACAAAGGTTATAATTAGTAAGGCACCGAGCCCACGGGAAATTACCCAGAGCAGGGGTAATTACCCCGAAAACGGGGTAATTGTGTTAGCAGGGCGAGGTGCTTCGTAATTGACTTTATCGAGTACCGTATTAGTTGGTATTTTCTAGTTAATATCTCTTCGTTAGATGTTTCTTAATCGTGAAGGGTGAAAGGTATTAAAGGAACGCGTTATCTTGGAATCAGGCGTTGAAAATGTACAGTAATCATTGTTTGCTGTCTATGGTGGGTCGTTGAAGCTTTTTCCGTTAATTCAACGAAACCGTTTTTTGTCAACAGTCAACTAGTTAAAAAACCAGTTGACGTTTTTAACTGGTTTCAATAAATGTACTTATGTTTATTGATTTGTTCGTCGAAACCAACGGAAACGGTTCCTTCTGCTGCTTTTAAATCGCTACCTATAGTTAAATACTGTAAACAGTAGACTTACAAGAACTCTCTCTTTCTCTCTCTCTTTTTATCATTTATGTTTTTTTGTACTATAAAGAACTTACATACATACAAACAGTTTTGATCCGTAGTTAACTCGACTAATAGTTACAAAATCGTAACTAATCGTATATATGTAGGTATCTATCGACACTCATCGTTGAAAACCAGTTGATGTTCCACTAGTTCGTTAATCGTTCCCGAAAAAGTCTCATTGAATTAAACGCCATCTTTGGACACCACGTTGACATTTCAATCGTTCGCATGAAAAAATGTAGTTAACGTTAACTAGTTTATTGAATAACGGTTGAAGCGTTGACGGTAAAAAAACGGTTAACTAGTTCGTTGATTCAACGCCCACTTTTAGCTGTCGTTGTTGTGTTGTTGCCGATGTTCAACGCTTCATTCCAAGATAACGGGTTTTGTCCTGTTTACATAGTATAAAGTTAAGTGGGTTTTTCTCTGTGGAGCGCGGGACGGGCAAGACGTCTTTTTTCCTCTCCTGCGCTCCACAAACAACACAAAAAAAAAAATGTCAAAATCACCACACTTGACATTGGCAAAGTGCCTAGCAGCAAAAGCCATATCACAAAAAAAAAAAGTTAAGTCGTTTTTTTTCTGTCTGTCCGAAATTTTTATAGTGTATTTTCGGCTTCTCCATCTAAAACACCCCACAGATTTTGATACAGTTTTTGTCATTTAGAGACATTTTTAAGAAAGGTTTTAATGTAAATTGGTGTGGTTGGTTAAGTTGGTGTGACATCAGCCTTTTTAATTATTCTGTCGGAAAGGCGAAGCGATTGAAGACCATACGACCATGGTGAGCGTGGCGTCACCCGTTAGGATTATATTTAGGCTTAAGGTTAATTTTTAGTTTTAGTTTTTAAGTTCAGGGCCCCGCTAAAAATCAGCGCTGCTGCTTGCAGCAGCATATACTGAGTGGGGTCCTTTTCAGCATCAACCGTGTTCTATTAATTATCAACCGTGTTATTTTTCATCTGTTTTCTTTGTTTTGTTATTGTTTGCTGAAACAAACATTTTGTTTCTTTCTTTCTTTCTAAATTACATGATAATTGTAAGTGTGCGAAGCCGAAGCGGGTTACTAGTCACTATGTAAAAATATAAATATATGTATAGTCGACCAAGAAATTGCTAGACCACTTTTGAACCTTATCCCTTTGTAATACGGGCGAAAAGTGGTCAAGCATTTTCTTTGTTAACCAGGTTATTATCAGACTAATTATTATTACAAAGTTACGAAGTCAATGGCCGGATAGCCTAGTTTTTAATGACTCTGACTCCTCTGACTACAAAGCTCGATGTTCCGGGTTCAATTCCTGGGTGAGGCAAATGTTTGTACGATGTACTTACACTAATGTTTGGACCCGAGTTTCGGATGTTATATGTATTTAAGCATATATTTATGTATACGGATGTATATCCGTTGTCAAGTACCCATAATACAAGCAGCTTTAGTTGGTTCATCTGAGACTAGGTCAAATGGTGTTAATTGTCCCAAAATATTTTTTTATTATTGTTTTTCATAATGCGGTTATAAAGTAAAGTTGTCTATATTTTGACTTTGGGTTAGTAAAGTAGACAACCCGGCTTTAATAATACATTGTTAGCCAGGTTATTTTCAGACCAATTATTATTACTGAGTGTTAATTATTTTCGTCATTAACCCTTAGTGTAATGTTTAATCACATCAATTACTCTTAAGTTGGTAGTTAGAATAATTCCCTCAATTTGTTGGATTATTGACGCCATTTTCTCCGTAATAATATATAAGGCAATTATATTTGTTGATGTTTTTAAGTCATAGATTATGAGAGGTTTTATTTATCACAATGTTTTTTTTTAGGGTTCCGTCGGTGGTGTTAACGGAAAACAGAACCTCATAAATAAGCTTAAACCAGCCGTTCAACTTTTAAGGGTATTGAACTATTTAACTGAAATAGTTAGCCAGTTAGGTTAGTTTTCCTGAAAGGATTTTTGCATGGAAAGTGGGTTATATTTGCAATTTAAGTTGTGTCGTGAAACCTATCAGGCTAAGTACATACATTTACAGAATATGTGTCATTATGGCCGATTTTTAACATAATATAAAAAATATATAATTAAGGAAAAGCTCCCATAGAAGAAAACATAACTTTGCTTGTGATATGCTATGAAACAAACTTTTTTTTAAATACAACATAGGAAGGCAAACAAGCAAGTGGGTCACATGATGGTAAGTGATCACCACCGCCTATAGACTTCGCGAAGGCAGCATAAATTTATTTTTTTCATTAAAATTGACCTTGTTTTTTTATAATATTCACGGAACCCTTTACTAAAAACGACCCGGTATGGTCTTGCCTGTTTTTTGGATGTTTTTGAGTTATCAAAGAGACTGAGTTTGTAGTCTTCTTAATGAACACTATAAACTCTTTTGTTTCTTAAGAAATTATCTTATCTTGTTTTCTCCGGAGAGGTCACATGAAGGTTAGGTACTCCATGTTTTTGCATTGTCCGTGTGACGTCACACCTACTTAGGCAGCCTTAGGATTTAGTCTATGAGCGGAATACTTGTTCGCATTCCACATTTTATTGCACTCTGCCCCAAGTCATAAGCGATAGCGGGTTTAACTTTACTGTACTTATTTACAACGTCTATTGGGACTTAATGCAATGATAGTTTTCTTGGTTACCTCGACATTTCGACCGTATTGCTACGGCCGTTGTCACTGGCTCTGCTGCTGCAATACGGATACTGAAAGCGTCGTTTATGCAATGCACGGTTGGCACGAAAACAATACAATAACTCTTCATTGAGCACCATAAAACAGCGTGAAAAGGTACCTACAATTTCGAGGAAATACATAAGGCACACAATTCGCGGCTTTATCACTTTAAACGATCTTTTTTCAATAACCGAGAACAGACTGACAACGAATATTTGCTACTCTGTTTTATCTACTATGTCTGTCCCCTTAACTAAGAAATAACTTTTTTTAATTTGCTAACAAAGAGATTGGTAAGGTATTAAACTAGTTCGATTGTCGCTCTTTATATTAAGGATATAAAAAAACGTTAGTTGCATGTAATTATTTTCTTTAAAGTGTTTTTATAGTCTTGTTGGGTTAGTTGGCACGATGGCGTTATTGTTGCTCATAATTAAGTATTTGGAAGTATACTTTATAAATTTAAAAGGATCTGTCCAAAACGGGCAGTCATCATCAAAATTAAATTATAGGCAACGAATAATAGAACCAGCTTTAATGTTTTTCGAAATCAGTCAAAAAATGTAGTAAATTTCTAAACTCAATTTTTTTCTGTCTTGGGTTAAAAACATAAGAAACCTTTTTTTTGCAAAAATAATAGTTCTCTTTGAAGAAAATCGTATTAATTTCAATCTTGTCTCTTTTGACTTAAACCACACCATCCCCTTAAATAAAAGGCGCCGTGCGTTCCGAGCGTGCTTCGCCTTAAACGACCGTTCTTAATATTCTACGCTCTGTGGCTATTGTAGGGCTGGCCTGTATTACCATAATTTTAACCTTATTCCCCGGGGATACGGGGCAGAGTTGAACGCTAAAATTGTGGAAGAATGGGCTAATGTATACTCCTTTCGATGTTAAAGTTACACGAGTTCACGTTATATGCTCGTAATCCCAAATGAGGTATTTTGTGACGTATGTCGTGGTGGCAGGGACGCATTTTGCATCAATTTCATCTACCGAGGACTTGGCGGTACGCCGCGCAAGCACTTTCAGTTTGTATGAACAGATTTTTCATACAAATGCATTATATTACCTACTTGTATAATCCTAGTCTATATCTACACACTAACATAAACAAAGAACCGAAAAGAGGTAAACTTAATTATGACCAAGTTGAATGAGATAACTTGATTAAGTTTCTCATAGATGACACCGAGGGTAGTTTACCCAAAGAAAAAATATCAATAATGTAATGACCGTAAAGACGAAACACATTGAAAAATTCGCAGGGTATGGCAGCGGTAATGTGGCGGAAACTGGTATACGCAAGGCATGGAATGCTGATGTTGCAGGTTCGAATCCTGCCATTACCCTAATTTTTCTTTGTGTTGTCATTTCATTATATAGCATTTTAAATTTAATTTGAATGTAAAAAAAAAGAAAAATCGCAAAAATTTAGAAATAAATAATTTCGATTACAATAATTAAACTTTGTTTCTTTGTATGTATGTAGGGGGTAAACCCTGAAAGTACTGAACCGATCCCAAAAACTCTTTCACCAATAGAAAGCTACACTATCCCTGATGGATAGAGGCTCCTGGAACGCATCTGCAATCTACAATCTGGTGTTGTGGGTGTCTATAGACGGTGGTGATCACTGACCATCAAGTGAGCCACTTGGTCGTTTGCCTTCCTGTGTTATATAAAAAAAACCGGCCAAATACGAGTCGGACTAGCGCACCGAGGGTTCCGTCATCAACAACATCTAGTACCGAATTTTTGGTTAGTAAGACCAAAAAATTTTTTTTGTGTGTAATAACTGCAACGGTTTTCGGATTTATTGTTTTATTTGTGCTGTGAGATCTTGCTTCTTGCCAAATTTCATAGTTCTAGGTCAACGGGAAGTACCCTATAGGTTTTTGAGTGCCTTGCAAATGTATGAAACATGCGGCATAAACGACCGTATCTTTTGATTCCTTTGACTTAGAAGTTTGATTTTTTCACGGCTGAGGACTGCAGACTTGAGTATTTGATAATAATTTCAACTCAATACCTCCACGCGTTCTTGAGAAAAACGGTCATGACAGACAGACAAACAAAGTGATTTTATAAGGGTTCCGTTTTTCCTTTTGAGGTACAGAACCCTAAAAATGACCCAAATTTCACATTAATGTTGACAGCATTCCGTTAAATCGGTTAAAAGCTTCTCAAATTTAAACGAGCGCTAAAGAAAGATAATCTAAGCTAAGATAAGATCATATTTCGCAGTTTTGTTTAGCGTAATTTACGGCGATGCAAATTGGAATAAGGTGGGGATACCATTAGGTGGAATTACGCCTCATTTGTTATAATTACGCCGGAATTTGCTTAATGGTAATGGAATAAGATTAAACAGGACGTAAACTGGTATGAGTATAGCTTTGGAGTTTCAGGAATTTCAGACATATTTTCTAAAATCATCGGAAGATATCTACGTGGACGAAAAACCCGAATTATTCTATGACTTACTATTAATCTATTTACTTTTAATATTAGTTGATTTTGCAATGATAAATTAACCAAACACCAAAAAATCCAATCTGTATTAATTACTTTCTTCTAGCAGTAATAACTTTCTGTATGTCTTTGTTGATTTATTTCAATTCTGCAAGTTTTTAGGTCCACTACCTGCTCCCCTAAATAAAAAGTCTTTTTTTTTCTAGCACATTCGAATAAATAGATCACTCACGTATTTATAGCCGAGTTACTTTTCAACATGTTTCGGACCAGTTCGTAGTCATAAAGAAATTTAAAAAAAAGTGATTAATTACCACAGAATGGTTGAAGCATGTCAAGCAATTCTTGATATAAATACGCAAATAATTTGCATGATAACTATAATTGTTTTAACTACAAATTTGAAGCACTCGTCAAAAGAAGAATAACTGTATTTTTAACTTTTGTCTCCGATCACTATTGGTTAAAATACCGCTTTGAGAAAACGGTGTATGTTGTGAAATAGGTATGACGTCACACCTATGTAATTCTGCTGGTACCTGTAAATGTATGGAGTGTGAAAATAAATTGTGCTTATTATAATAATTCTTCTTTTTATAGTGCCTTTTCTTTACTGGATGTCGGCCGTTAGCTCTGCAAACGTTTCCGTGTCTTGAGCCACCCGGAACAGTTCGGACCCTTAGAATTAAAGCGACTCAATTCTGAATATATGATATTTCCCAAAATTAAACCCTATGTCTTTTAATTAAGGTGATATTTTGAGACGTGGATTATTCAGAAATGGGTCACTTTAATTCTAAGCATGCGAATTGCTCTGCACTGGTGAGAATAAGAGCGTTAATAATGGTTACTCTCATTATAACATTTATTTGGTATTTGGCTCTAATAAGTATATTATAAACCAATTTTTTTCATTATTTTGGTACCTTTAAATCGCTATAATGTATTTTAACATTCTTTTTTGTGAATATTTGCCTACTAATATTATAAATGTGAAAGTTTGGATATTTGGATGTTTGTTACTCAATCACGCACAAACAACTGAATGGTTTTGGATGAAATTTAGCACACATATAGTTTATAACCTGGATTAACAGATAGAGTACTTTTTATTCCGTAAAAATGCATAGTTCCCACGGGATAGCGATAAGTGAGTTATGAGCAGCAAAGCAAATAATTGTCATTAATTTGTGCAGGATATTTTGCAGATTGCATGTTTCAATTAAACAAGTCTACGCGGACGAAGTTGCGAGCAAAAGCTAGTTTCTAAATAATAATCTCCAATATTTAAAATTTTCGCGCCAATCGGATTAAGATGTTTTTAACATTAAACTATCGTGAGACTCGGACATATTAATAAAACGGATCAGTCGTCGTCGCGCCACCGCCGCGGGGGCTCATGATTAAGGACCACGGACTGGTCCGAAACATGTCGGGCATTTCTCGACGTAAAAATACGTGAATGATCCGTTTTATTAATATGGATTAAAATGTCATCTACCCGATTGGTTGTGTTTGAATTAACACGCGTTTACTTTGTTGACTCTTACGAATATAAGCAAAAAGTGTTGTTTATCTCGACTCTGTAATTTCACAGAAATAGAGAATTAAACGTAATTACCGTTAAGTGCTTATCCGTAATTGTGGTTCCGCGATGTAATCAATCAAACGTCAGCTCGCGCCGTAAGGGTTTGTTTACAATAGGTATACAATTAACTTACAACAATATAACTAGATTTAATCCACGACTTGTCCGCGTAGATAATGAGTACATTCTCCACCCCTCTTTTAAGCTCTTGTTGGTTGGTCTCACCTACACTTACGAAAGAACAGAATACATTTTGCGGGTGGTAGGACCTTGTGCCAGCTTCGTCCTGATCGCTACCACCATCTTGCTCGCTCATCCTGCCGCTAAGCAGCAGTGCTTGCACTGTTGTGTTCCGGCGTGGAGAGCAAGACAGCCGGTGCAATTACTGGCACAAGAGGCATTCCATTTTAGCCCTCTGGGTTGGCAACGCACCTGCAGCTTCTTGATGTTTTATTTCATATTATTATGTAAAGACATTCCAAGGAAAAGTGATTAACTTTTTTTATTAAGCTGAATAAAGAGCTTATCACATTTTCTCTCCGCCGCTGCCCAACCCATTTAATGTGAGCCCTTATGAATAATTTTATACGTGTTAAGGGGCAGCTACATTCTAATACACTTGTCATAATTTAGGGCATTCAATTTATAATTATAATTTTGTTCGCGGCTTGGGCTGCTTTTCCACCAGAGATGTGCGAGGATTCGAAGCGAGGGATGTGTTTATAAGAACCAATAGAATCGCTTCATTTACCTCGCCTCGGTCAGCACAACTCTGGTGGAAACGGCTCATTGGTTGTTTAATAGCACATCCCTCGCTACGCATCCTCGCACATCTCTGGTGGAAACGCAGCCTTCACCTAAGTTATATTGTATCACTCCACTTCACGTTCTATGCATTTAATGCTTCGTTATACACCAGTGCATAATGCATATACAATACATTCGTGGCACATCAAAAACTACGTCAGAACGCAGCCATGGCGGACTTTGTGACATTAGAGTCGTGTGCCACTATTTATTTACAGCATTACAGTTAAAACCAGTACGCTAAAAAATTCAAAACAATAAAAAATAAAACTATTAGGTTGGCGACAACACGACGGGGCTCCGTCGAGTCGCCATCGCCGGTGCCATGTTCGGCGTGAGCAGGTTGCCCTGGAACCTTCGGAACACAACACCCATTGGCCAAAATTCCGTACACTCGATGGTCTACCTCAACGCCATGTTTGAGTTTTGATATTAAACAGCGTGCATAGTCCATATAGTTAAGAAAGTCGTTGTTTTAACGGAACAAAAAGTATCCTACATTTTAATCTGAGAATCGATCTACCTGTCTGCCAAACATTTAACTTCGTTCAGCTGTTAATGCGTGCATGAGAAATAAACATACAAAGATCATTACTTTATGATTTGTAATATTACTAGCAACACGCTGCGGTTGCGCATGAGTGTAATTTTCTAACAAAAACTAATAAGAATGTGTTTATATTATATTTAAAAAAATCTTAAAAAAATCAACAACTACTGCAGTCAAAACTATGAGGACCGTAGGCAAATAGCAACTTTGTTTTATACTATGTAAAAATAAAGAAGATATAATAAAAATAATAAAATATAAAAAATAAAATTTATTTCGTGAAAAACAACTTAAACAATAGTTACATATGTTGAGTCCTGCCTAGTAGGTGTATGGACACCTGTGTCAGGAGGACTCGCTCTTCCTCGGTTAGTAAATACATTTTGCTAAGTTATCACATAGCATGCAATTTATATAATAAAGAACTACATAACATTATTACTAAAGGTGTGTGTGTGCTTGCGTGTGTATGTGTGTTACTGTATTATTTTCTTCCAAGCAATAGATCCTAGATATACATTAAGAGATAAAAGAACATTTAGTAGGATAATGGTGGTAGAGCTACATAGTACCCAAATAAACAAATAAAGTCCTATTTTTAATTAACTGGAGTAAACTGACGTTTGCGGGCGGACATCGGTCGTCTTTACTCTAGTACAGTTGAAGTACAATACCTTTCAAATGTAAAAGTACCCTAATATCACCAGTTGCACGATTCTCATGTATATTTTTTTGAAATAACGTTTATGTATCTCTTTCCAAAGGTTGTCTGGAAGAGATCGCTGCTTACCGATAAGACCGCCTGTTGTATCTTATGTAATATTTCCCTGTATGTGTTCCTTTGTTTTTGTTTACTTGTGTGAATCAATAAAAAGTATTTGATGTTGTTGTTGTTGTTGTAAATACGAAATATTTACAATGCCACCTGTCAATCTACTCCAGCTAATTAAAAATACTACTTTAGATTCAGTCGAGACGTTACTTTCCGGAGGTCCATATCAGCAAACTCGAACAAACCTTGCTGCTCTGTGAAACCAAATGTTTGGGATTTGTTTGACTAGAAATCTAACCTGGAACTAGAAAGTTTGATCAAGTGTAAAGGTGAGACGATAATTTGGAACTGTGTCACCGTCGACGGGTGAATTCAATTTTTACTTGGCGGTCCGCCAAACATGCTTTATCAGCGAAAGACGCTCGACGTGACTGTTTTTAGAAAGCACGACTGAGTACTACCGCATTGTAAATGAATAAAAAAAAAACACTTTAGAATAGGTTAAAACTTTTGTGATAATATAATTGACATAATAAAAATCCTTATTTAGGACTAGTTTTTTTAAATGGAACACGGAGGCAAACCAACAAGAAAGGTTTTCGTGTATAGTCGACCAAGAAATTGCTTGACCACTTTTCAACCGTATTACAAAAGTATAAGGTTCAAAAGTGGTCAAGCAATTTCTTGGTTGACCATACATTATTAAAGCCGTGGCGGGCCATTACTATTATACAATTTGTGTTTGTTTGTATGTATTTCTTTAAAGTACATCCACAGATATTTTCATCATTTAACGATGACTGTGCCTTAACAGTTACGTACTGGGAATCGTGACGGGTCCCGTAATTCTTGGATTAGGAAAGCATCACAATTAAACCTCGCGAATGGAATTATTTGTACTGTTAAAATAATTCTATCTGTTACATTAATACCGAAAAAAAAGATTAGGGGCGAATCTTGGGTAAAGAAGTGGTAGATTCAGGTTTTGTAATACCAAAGACACTATGTACAATCTAGACACGCTGTATGAAACAGAAAGAGTCACGCGAAGTTACGGTACAAGACTGCAACTCATGTGCGCAAACATAAGAAGCAGACGCTTTCATGTACCACACTCATCAAAAAAATCAAAATCAAACTTAATTTAACTTCTTTTTTTATGATATAGGAAGACAAACAAACAAGTGGGTCACCTGACGGTAAGAGATCAGTAAGTGACACCCGTAACACCAAAGAGATTGCAGATGCGTTGCCAACCCAGTGGGCTAAGATGGAATACCTCTTGTGCCAGTTATTACACCGGCTGTCTTGCTCTCCACGCCGGAACACAACAGTGCAAGCGCTGCTGCTTAGCGGCAGGATTAGCGAGCAAGATAATGGTAGCTATCCGGACGGACCTTGTACAAGGTCCTACCACCCGCACAATTTAGCCAAAAATGAGATAATTTCCAACACAGCATTTGCAGGTTTACAAGACAGCGACATGCCCTTTGAACCGGGACATGCTGTATTGAGATGTGGCCATGTACCATAACTCAGTGTATAGTCGACCAAGTAATTGCTTGACCACTTTTGAACTTTATCCCTTTGTAATACGGTCGAAAAGTGGTCAAGCAATTTCTTGGTCGACTATACAGCGTATTTAGTGTATACATAAAAGTCTTTGTGTAGCTAACAGAGGCTAGAACTTACTATCTCTATTAACGTTGAATTAACAAAAACGAGACTTAATACAGTTTAGATATGCTTTATAACGTGTCAGATACAACAATGACATCTTACGTCGTATATTTAAGACTTAAGTTGTTATTTAATGTGAATCAGTCAAAAATAAACTAACAAATAGCACAAAGAGACGGACAGACAAATTAAGGAATTAGCTGTCATTATTCGGCTGTCTGGCTCTGGTAAGTCATTGCCATTAGGTAAAAAACATACTTGTTTACCTTCTTTATTCAAAAAAAACTTACTTACCTCCTTATTTCAGAAACTTTAGATTTTTGTATCTGTATAGTGTATCTGCGTTGGGTACTATTAATTTTGTACAAGTATGTATCTAATATGTACGAGTATGTATGTAATAAAAAAAATTACACCTCGTTGAGTTTCTTGCCGGTGTCTTCTTATCAGAGGTTTTTCAGAACCGGTGGTAATTTTTTTGACATTCATAAGTGCTACCTGTAAGCCTAATCTGAATAAAATATTTTGACTTTGGCTTTGACTTTTAATACCCTATACGTATGTAGGTTTTTTGATATGTATTGTTTACATATTTCTTCGTGCTGATTTGTGTCATTCTTGTTTTTTTATCCTGTACCAGTTGAGAATGCCTTAAGCATTGAGTCCGCCATTTGTACATTCATTTTTTGTATTATGGATTAGTTAAAAAAAAGGAATGCAAAGTTCTTTCCACGATAAACAAGCACAGCTTATACACACCTCCCTTTAACAGATAACGAAACAAAATTCGTCTTTATTAAATTTCCAACACCTGTAATGAACCAGAGTCGTAATTAACGAAAATTCAACATGAAAGACGTTCTATTAACCTAAATATGTCGAAAAGTCGGCCTTCAATTAAGCATTTTAAAGGTAACCCTTTCCTTGCGATGCTCAAGGGCGTACCTTAAATTTTAACAAAAGGCTTGTTTCGACCTTTAAAACGGCTTCAAAAATTTGACCGACAAATTGGTGGTGAAAAACTTGGAACTTTTGCAGTGAGTTGGTACCGCCATTTAGCATTTCAAAATGGCGGCGCGCTAACTTTTAGTCGCATGCATTGTTTGTGATAAAAACGTTGGGACCACTAACAAGCTAGCTTGTTCACTAAAATTACAGTTTTGTTACACGTAACCAAAGTTTTGTTTACCTATCACACAAAAAAAGTGATTACCCAACTATTTGTTAAACTCTTGAATTGTAAATAAATCATCAAATTTTTTGTTGTCCAAAATTGTCCATTTTGTGAACTGACAAATTGTTTTTTGTGAACTGACAATTTGTTTTCGCGATTTTCACACATATTTATGCCTGTTGATGTTAATAATAATATGTATTTAAGTATGTATTCATCTATATAAGTATGCATATTCCGTTGTCTAGTACCCATAGTACAAGTACTTAGGGACTAGGTAAATTGGTGTGAATTGTCCTGAGATATTTATTCTATTTTCTTACTTTCACATTCAACACTTTACGGTTTTATTCCACGTAGATTGCTGGTTATCAAAGTTTGGTTCTCTACGCGGCTGAAAGGATTTATTATTACACCGTTAGTGTTGTAAATGTTGTAATACGAGCGGACACCCTTTTGATAGCTAGTGGCCTATCCTTGCATAATCTTTATGAATAATAAAGCGAAAGGAAAGTTCACTTTACGACGGCAGGTAAGTAATAAAGGCGGTTTAAATTTACACCGAAATTTAACTGAGGTATTTAATAAGTGGAGCGAGTTTTTTTGATAAGACAATATACTTATGTATAATACTTCTTTGAAAGGTCATAGAGAGATCTAGCTATGGAATTGTACACATTTAATAACCCAACTACCAGGTTGTAAACAATGACACGAACGAAAGTGTGACAAAAAAAATCCAAATATCAAAATAACGTACTCCTACATATCCTCCTAGGATATCGAATACTAATACTTTGTATTGCCACACAACTGTATACACAACTGTGTGTATGTTTAAATACTCATGTTATGAAAAAAAAAAACCTTTGTTTTTGCATATAAGCTGCACTATCACTAGGCCATTACCCCTGGCTTTTGGCATCATTAAGGCTAATAATATCCCAAATTACACGCAACGGGACCACCGTCTTGCTTGCTAATCCAGCCGCTGAGCATCAGTACTTGAACTGTTGTGTTCCAGCGTGGAGAGCAAGACAGCCAGTGAAACTACCGACCCATGCATTCCATCTTAGTCCTCTGGGTTGGCAACACCTGCAGTGTTCTTGGTGTTGGGTGGTGATCACTTACCATCAGGTAACTCGCTTGCTCGGTCTCCCTATTTAAAAAAATAAGTGTTTCTTAGTTTTCTCTCTTTTCACTTATACGCTATCGATTGGACACTGACCTCCCAAACGTAATCCGAACTCCAATCAAATCAGAGGCCAAAACGTCTTAAGGAAAAATTAAAAATCTCGTAATGGGTCCTAAAATCTGACCGTAAAACGAAGGGACGGGTGAAAAAAAGCTTTAATATTCTTGAATGATTTTACGATAGAAAAAGGTCGAAAAGGATTGATGCGGTAGACGTTAAAGCTCTCTTTGGAATTGTTAAGTCGCGGAACAAGATTCACTGATGCCTGCTAGAATCGGATATGGCGATTTATGTGACTAATTCATGAGTTAATGTTGGTTGCCACTGGCAACACCTTGTTTAACCTTGTTTAACTTGACAGCTGCGCGTGAGACAAAGCACGGCACGTCCAGCCACCATCATGCCTACTTAATTTCAACTACAGACGTTTACTATTAACATTAAAAACTGGCCAAGTGCAAGTCGGACGAGCACATTGAGGCTTCCAAACAAACTTAATAAGCTCTGTATATTGTTAACGAAAAGATAAACTGTGCCTTGGACAACTATTGTGCTCATACGTACCAAGTTCAAATAAATAGAAGTTCAAAGTTTAAGAGCATTTTTTTGTGATGTAACTACAAATTTACGGCTTTCGGATTTTTTCCTTTATTTGTGCTGTAATACCTCACTTCCTGCCAAATTTCATTGTTCTAGGTCAACGGGACGTACCCTATAGTTTTTGATTCCCTTGCAAATGCATGAAATATGCGGGTAACGGCCAGATCTTTAAATTGCGTTGACTTAGAAATTTGATTTTTCACAGCTCCAAGAAACTATAGGAGTAGCTTATATCAATATCAACTTGATATGTAGCTTTACACTCTCCCACGGAAAAGGTTCCTGAGAGACGGACAGACAGAAGACAACGGAGTGATCTTACACAAGGGTTTCTTTTTACCGTTTGAGGTACACAACCTTTAACAGGCAGATAAATAAAAACGCTAACTAAATAAAAAGAAAATTTGTTTAAAAATGTCAGTACCCTCAGCCCTTATTCCAACTTCCTGCCTTGCTGTTCTGGGGCTGAGGCGCTTCGAAGACCTATCACATTACATATACGTGAACTCATGTCAAGTCGCTCATTTTTCTTGCGTGTGTTGCCAAAAAAAAGCCAGAGAAATAACGTGTTTCACATATCCAGTATATAGGATGTTTATTTCTCGATCGCGCTTTTATAGCTGAACGGATTTAGACGAAATTTTGGCAGACAGATAGGTCTTATCCTGGATTAAAACTATGTACTTTTTATACCGTAATCTATATATATAAAAATTAATCCCTATTTCCCTTGGTCACGACATCACGCCTGAACGGCTGGACCGATTTCGCTAATTCTTTTTTTGTTCTGTTCGTTATTATCAGGAGAAGGTTCTTATGAAAGAAAAAATCAAAAATCTGCTCATTTATGGCGTCTAAGTATTTGTATGATGAATATAAATTATAAATGTTTGTTCCTGTGTCGTGGATGTTATAAATAGTACAAGCTGTTCTTAATATTGGGACTAGACCAATTTTATTGGTGATAATTGTCCCAAGTTTTTTTTTATTTATTACATATTATGATGCAATATTTTGAATATAAATAATTTGAACCTTTAAACCATCTTGCTACTTCATCGTCCATTAACCTCTGCGTACTCGGTCAAAAACAGAGAGCTTATAAATAAGGCAAAATGAGCTTATGCATTTGTTTTGTACCGTGTTACTTTAGGAACGGAATCATAAATCTTGTATGAAATTAGCTGTGGCGGCGATTATGTATGCGCTTCTTAAGAAATTTTGAAGTTAGAAATATCGTATACAAAAGCTAAGAGTTACGTTTACCGATGGTTGGGTAATTCTTCAAAATTCTGATTCCTCTGGCGCTCGTTTTGGCATACTTACTCTATTATTCACTATACATAAAATGGGTAAATCTTGACAATATTGATTTTCCTGGCTTTTTTTGTCAGATATTAGGTTCATTTATGCTAAAACATGCCCCAGAGAAGTCAGAACTTCAAAGAATTACCCGGTATTCATCGAGTAAAAGATTATCGCTAATATTCTGCGAGAACTATGCATTTTTCCAGATTATAATGTAGTTTTAACTTCATTTTAATTAAATTAGGATTTATTAATAAAACTGCTCACTCACGTATTTTTACGTCGAGAAATGCCCGACATGTTTCGGACCAGGACCCCAATTCTCGGGTCATGCGAGACACTATCTCGCATGCCACACACGTCAAAAATGACAGATTTCCTTGGGATTTGACAGTTATTTTCGTGCGAGATGAATCTCGCATGAACCCAGAATAGGGGCCCAGTCCGTGGTCCTTAATCACGTATGTATGGATGTCAACTTAATGTTTTTTAAAATATCCAAGGATTATCTTAAATTTGTATTTAAACATCTTTTATCTACACACATATCACTATTGCTCTATAATGCGTTCAAAAACCGTAGGAAATGACCACCATTATTACAACCAATTTCATTATAGAACTTTTTTGTCGGTGGTAAAAGGTAAAATCTGTGTCATTACAGTATCGATTTCTGTCACGTTATGAGTTTAAATTTGGAACAGCTGTCAAAACTCGTGGGTCTTATTATATAGCAGTTGCATAAACTACTATTTACCTACTTTCCATTACAAACAAACGACAAAAATAGCTTAAACAATTAACAAAGTGTTCTAACACACGTTAAGTGTTACTAGAAACAGGTAAATAGCATTTTACTGAACTGGCATATATAAAACATGGTGTGTAACATTTTATAAGTGACTAAAACAAAGTTTGTAAAGCTCGCGACAAAGTGCTCTAAGGCTGCCGTTTCCACCAGAGATGTGCGAGGATGCGTAGCGAGGGATGTGTTTGCAAAGAACCAATGAGCCGTTTCCACCAGAGCTGTGCTGACCGAGGCGAGGTAAATGAAGCGATTCTATTGGTTCTTACAAACACATCCCTCGCTACGCATCCTCGCACATCTCTGGTGGAAACGCAGCCTAACGCTACCATGTCGCTCTTTTAAAAGGTAGAGGATAATCTTAAAAATAATATGATATATCTTTCGTGAAAGGTTTATCTTAGATTATGACACATTTCGAGGCCTCAAAGGAAACATGCATTCCGTTTTCCTGTTAAAATATATTGTTTTCATTGGAATTTTGACCGCGCAAAAGTTAATAGGGTTGATAGAAATGTGTATTTTACCTCAGGACGGAAAAAGGTTTCTTTTGTGAAACGTAATATTTACAAGCTTATTTTTAGCTACTTTTGGTCGATATTTTAGCCGTATTTTCAAAGTTAGCTTAGATGTTTTTGCGTGTGGTAGGACCTTGTGCAAGGTCCGTCCGGACCGCTCCCATCATCTTGCTCGCTAATCCTGCCGCTAAGCAGCAGTGCTTGCACTGTTGTGTTCCGGCGTGGAGAGCAAGACAGCCGTTTTAATTACTGGCACAAAAATTATTCCATCTTAGCCCTCTGGATTGGCAACGCATCTGCAATCTTCTTGGTGTTGCGGGTGTCTATAGGCGGTGGTGATCACTTACCATTAGGTGACCCACTTGCTTGTTTTCCTTCCTATCTGATTTAAAAAAAAAAGATGACATCTCGGTTCTTTACGTGAAATGTGCCCCCTAGATAACCGAATAAGAAAACCACTGTACTAAATGTCTACTTGAAGTATAGCAGTTATCTAATCTGGTTATCTACGCAGCACATAGGCTTTACGTGTTATCTTTTTTAAAGTTTCATACCAATAGAAGTTATAAAACTTTATGTTGTGACTGCGTCTGTCCATCTGTCTGTCATTGAATTTAAATTCTAGCCGATCCGATAACAGAAGTGGGAAATGCAAATCCGGTTATTTTCTAAAAGAAAAAACCGGTTTTAACCGGTTATTCCTTGGAGAAAATTACCGGGTTTGCATTCTCTAAACAAAAGGTAGGTCGAAATATAGGCAAGGTGTTTCAAGATTTCATCCTATCGTAAATACTCGTATGTTGAAATTACTAGTAAACTCTTAGGGTAGCTGATCCCCATGGGCAGCCGTGACCATTTGCCATTTGCAATCTTCACAGTCGTTTACCATACCATTTTACTTGAAAAAATTGCCACCCAGTGGGACACAACGACATATGCGCAGACAAAGTTGAAGGTACCAATTATTTAATAAACGGAACCCTTGTTAACTCAAACAAAGTCTCTTCCATGTTTTTAACTTATACAAATTCCGAAGTAACACCATTGTCTCGAATTACTTGCCTACTTAGCAACTCTCGAAACTCTCGGCGTCTGTACGTTACAGCGATATCACTTAAAACTTGTGTCATATTCATTTTGCTGTTTGTGAAAGTCGACGGTTTTTAAAGGGCTTACATCCAGGTAATTTTCTAAACCATGAGCACAGACTAAATAATAGTACTAACGTACAGAAACTTCTCTTTTTCGACCACCATTAAACGAATTCCAACTTTATGATCAGGCACAAAAAGTTCGTATTACTTCATAAACATTCGCCAGCGCCGCCCCCGCCCGCCTTTCACCCGCAATGCCCTGGCGCACCGCTAGGGTTGGACTGCTTACTGTAATATTATCACAACGCGCGACACAGAGTGAGCGGGCGCGCGCGCTGCAAGCCGGCAACCTACTGCGATTAACCTATGCCATAGGTGATGCGGCGAGCGCACCTACAGTGCGAAGTGGAACCCCACTGCCATGAGCTCGGAGCTGCGTCAGCTCCCTGTATCGCTAATTGCGCCAGCGCAATCAAAAGTGCGTTACGTGACCGCTGCTGTGCTGTGCACCAATCACGAATCTTCTCGGTACGCGTTAACTCGCTACGTAACTCAGTGCATCTTTCACCTACTAGCCTAGTTGGAAAGAGACGCACTGAGTTACGTAGCGGGTTAACGCGTATCGAGAAGATTCATGCTAGGTGCACTATACTCTTTGAGAAACACAGTGCAGGAAGGAGACGCCATCAATTGCGACTTTATGTGATGTTAAGCTGCTAAGCAGTAGTGCTTGCACTGTTGTGTTTCGGCGTGGAGAGTAATACATCCGTTGCGATTACTGGCACAAGACGTATTCCATCTTAGGTTTCTGGGCTGGCAAAGCATCTTTGTCTCCTTGGTGCCGATGGGCGGTGGTGATCACTTACATTCGGTGACCCATTTGCTGGTTTGCCTTCCTATTTCATATAAAAAAAGTTCTCTAAGTAGACATGTAAAGCAAAGGTTTCTGCTGAAAAAATCATTTCTGCGTTTTTATTGCGTATCATAAATAAAGAACAGACAGTGACAAAACGACATTGTTACTTTCACGTTTTATAATATTTGCATGAAATTGGATTAAAAACCCGGCAATAACCGTCCAAATTAAAATGAATAAATTGAACGCACTTGCTTAAATTCATTGCACAAATATCACTTAATTATTTTACTCGCAGTTTGAAAAATCAGACGAAAAACATATTTTGTATTAACGCCAAATGACGTATGAAAGTGGATGAGGTCACGAATGAGGTCACAATATATGCACTGAATGTACTCTCAGAATGAGGAATTTGCGGAAGAAACGAATTCCACATCAGATAATTCAAATCATTAAAATCACACATACAAAAGGCAAGGAACTAAAAATCTAACACCTGAAGCTAAAACTAGAACTAATGTACAAAGCTTGTGTTACTTATTACACTTTTTGCCAAGTAGATAACCGGTTCTCTAATTTGGTTATCAAATCGGCTCAAACGGAATTTCAGTATACTTCAACTACATTATTTAAGCACAATTTATGGACAAACAATAAGAAAATATTTACAAACTCCGCGAAAACAGTCTCCATGAAAATTAACTTAACTTTATTTTACTCGTAATTATGTCAGACACGGATGTTTTGCTAACTAGTGTAGGGCAACAGGGTTGTTTTGGAGTCGAAAGGTAATTCGATTAGTTTCGTTAACACCAATACACTTCCGTAAAGTTACTTCTAAAAACTTAATTGATAATAATACTCATAATAATACTCATTTCGTTCAAATTAATAATTCCATATGTTATGATGTTAGTAGTTGTCATATTTTATTCAAAAAGATATTCGCGGTACGAGGTCAGTTCCAACTGAAAAATAGTGCATATTCCTCATGAAATAAACATGCTGGAAATCGCATTTGCCTCATTAATTGTAAAAATGGGTATGTAAGTCGTCTCTTGAAATATTTCCCTCCAAATTGGATGGAAAATGTTTCAACTCAATACTTGTTAATGAACGCATTTTTTAAATTTCGAATGTTCGTTTGACGTTTTTGTTCCCGCTCGTAATATTCGGCGTCTCTTAATTAAGTTACAAGCCTTATTTCGAATGGGACATCGGAATGGGACGTGTTTTATTTATAATTGATTTTCGTTTTGCTTGCTGAAGATATCGGCTTTGGATACGTGTAGATCTTTTGTGATTGGGTTAGTTGCTTCTTATTTGTAGAAATTTTTGTAAATCTTGTTTTAATTTGTTGATTCTAATACAACTAACTATCTTTGCAATTAGTAGAAAGTCGTCAACATATTGCCTCCATTTTGTTAAAATAGTACAAAGTCCTATATTCGTTGTAAGATTCTGCGTATGGTTTTGAGTCCCGTGATGATAACTGATAAAGACTGATTGGAACTTTAGGTTTAGAAGAAACTTTAAATACAAAATCTCGTGGCAGATCCCAATGTAATTTGGAAACTTGTCTATCTTTCTTTGTTTGCCCTTGAAACATTGAAATTATGAGATTAAATCGACACCAGCAATTAACACTACGCTAACTCGAATTTTTACGATTTTGCGTTTTTTATGCCAAGTTATTTACTATAATTTAACGCATCTGTTCACCAAATTTCGTCACCAAATTTTCAAAAACAAAAAAGTTTTGAAACTCAGAAAACGCTAAGTAGATATACTTTTTGATATCACCCGGTCTATAGGCCGCTAACTCTTTTTAGCCGAGTACGCGCGGGGACCGGGCGAGGGCATGATTTTTAAAACTACCCTAAGTATCAGTTGTCGTTGTGTAACTCGTCAGCACGCATTTTGTGATTACTGAAAGTTTATTTGCAACGTTTAATTAAAATTTATAGTATTCATTTGTAAAAGCAGTATATTACGCTTGTTACTTATTATAATAAACAAATATGTCTCGAAAACGAGCTAAATATTTAGTGGAACTGGGTAAAGAGAAGCACCGCGGCTACACCCCGGAAATAACTACGCTAAGTAATATTTGGCGTTGTTTAATATGATTCAGCATTTTTTATTTTGGAGACAAACACGGCTAATTTGTGCTAAATTCAAAATTAAGAAAACATGTTAAAAAATAATAATCATTTATTATATAATCGATACTGAATAAGTTATAGTAAAATCATCATTAAAATAGGTTTAAAATTTAAAAAGTTATCGTAAGTTTCCCTTTAATTGGCTCTGGTGTAAAGTTACAATTTTTAAGTTAGCTTAGTGTTCATTGCTGGTGTCGAAATGTACGACAGACCACACAATGGAATGCGCTCATCGATATTGGTTTGGTGGTGTGTCCAACAGAAAGAGTTCCAGGAGGGAGCTCTTTGATCAACATTGGAGCGAGGTCCCTCTTATCTATAGGGCACTCTGTTCAAGCATCCAGGGACCCGCGATCCATGGGGTTCCTTAGCTTTATTCTTTTGGCTTGTTAACACAATAGTCAAATTGTTTGAAACTTTCGCGACTTTCACACATATTTATAACATTACCGGGACTTTAGCGCGATAAAAATATATTGTTGATTTACCTCGACGTTTCGGCCATGTTTCAATGGCCGTGATCACGAGTAGACTCCATTGAAACATGGCCGAAACGTCGAGGTAAATCAACAATATATTTTTATCGCGCTAAAGTCCCGATAATATTATAAACACAATAGTCCTCTGTCATGTCATAGTCATATAGACCCATTATCCTGAAGTGCTCAGGGCCTCTTGTAGTTTAAAGACAGCTCAGGTTGGAGCGCTGATAGGCTGTAAAATGTTACCTTGCATTGCGGGAACTGCTCCATGGGTCTCGTGACACGCCAACCCAGCAACGGCGGTATGCACACGAGAGCAGACATTAACCAGACCGCTGCTATCATCAGCGCTGCACGCGCCGGTGTCCGCTTCTTTAGGTAGTCCACGGCCTGGGAAGAAAAAATTGTTTGAACTAGGGTATTTTCGTTTATTAATATTAATTGATGTGGCCTGACAGGGTCCACGATGAACACAGCTTAAGACAACATCTGTAACATACATTGTGGAAAAGCCATAAAGTATTGAGTATTGGATATTAGCGCGTTGACTGCCATTAATTTTACCAATGGGATCAGTGTAGTCATAACTGTGACTTCCCTGTGTAATGTGACTAATGTGGTTAGCATTGCAGTTGGTTTCAGTAAAGTGGTATAAAAGTCTCTTCAGATTATTTGACGTTTTGCGTTTTGTATGGATGGCAACCAACGTGTTAATAACTGATTTGATGCCAACAGTTCTATAAAAATATGATGCCTCGTACAGATGCGAAACAAGTGTTGTGTAGTGTTTTAGTTCATGTTGTTTGGATAACATTGTGATTTATGGAAGAAATAGCGGCTAATTGCTTGAAAACTGCGGAAATGTAAAGAAATGTGAAACACTAAACCTCTACTCTACTCCTACTCTAACGTGACAAATCTGTTAGTGCAGTTATCTAATTTAAATATTTATTTCTTTCTACCAAGGCCCTCATTAATTATTATCATTTATTCCAAAAAGATTTACCGGGAGGCCTACAAATCAATATGATTTGACGACCTATATGGCACAGTGGCACATGTGTCTGCTTACTGTGCAAGAGGTCCCGGGTTCAAATCCTGGTATGGGCAAATATTTGTGTGACGAACACGAATGTTTGTACCTGGGTCATGGATGTTATTTGTATTTAAGTATGTATTTATCTATATATAAGTATGTATATCCGTTGTCTAGTACCCATAGTACAAGCTTTGCTTAGTTTGGGACTAGGTCAATTGGTGTAAATTGTCCCAAGATATTTATTTATTTATTTATTTATTTACCTGTCCATAAAATGTTTACTTAGTTTCAGTACCATAAATAACTCCCGAAGTGAAAATAAAACAATCCGAGGATGACTTTGGAACACTTTGAATACATAACACCATTGTTTCGCTTCCTTCCATTTCCTGTGTCGGTCTATTTTATTTGAACCATTAATATTAACGATTTCCCTCTGTTAGGGGGAGGCTGTCTACGTAACTCCGGCTACCACACAAGTCTTTTTGAGTTAGACGACCGGATAGTCTAGTTAGTGACCCTGATTGTGAAGCTTGAGGTTCCGGGTTGAGGGGCAAATATTTGTATGATGAATATGAATGTGTGTACCTGAGTCTTGGATGTTATATGTATTTAAGTATGTATTATCTATATAAGTATATATATCGTTGTTTAGTACCCATAGCACAAGCGTTGCTTAGTTTGGGATTAGGTCAATTGGGTTTTAACATAAAACTACCGTGAGACTCGGACATAATTATTAATATAACGGATCACTCACGTATTTTTGCGTCGGGAAATGCCCGACATGTTTCGGACGGACTGGTCCGAAACATGTCGGGCATTTCCCGACGCAAAAGTACGTGAGTGATCCGTTTTATTAATAGGTCAATTGGTGTGAATTGTCCAGCGATATTTATTTATTTATATTTCTATCATCATTATAATTGAAATTTTGACTTTGCTTTTCATTTTCATTTATTCATGTCATAAATTAACACTTACAGTTAAGCCTAACATGTCAATTTTAAAAAACTTAAAGATAATTACAATTCAAATAAATAGACAAAATTAGTTAATGTTTGTTGTATTAAGGACAGATGTATGTACAAGATTAAGCAAACAACAAAATTAAACAAAATTGCAATAAACCTAAGAACTTAAAAACAATTAAATCCGCTAAGTCATTGGGCAGGGCATAAGCATAATTAAGACTTTTTGCATTTTTTACTTGTATCGCTATGCCGATAATATGTTGGCCGAGAAATTGGCCACCGGTGTATCGTATAAGTCTTTAAAGAGTCCTTTCAAACTGCCAACATTTTCTTCTTATACGTCAGGAATTCCCTCAAGTATGTAATAAACCATTTTAAATTACCTTTTTTGTAAAATGAAAAATGTATTTTGCAAGTTGCCCATAAAGGCTCTTTTACATGGCTGAGTCTACCAACTGTTAGGACTTTACAGCATTAAATAAACGATTCTCTGCAACATTTGTAGCAAAGCAAACGAAACAATCTGCTGTAACATTGTAAGCCAACATTTGATTCTGACATTTATAGCTTTGTGTGTTGTGTGGCTGCCGTCCTTGAGTTATAACAGGAATAACTTAAGCCGAAATAAAGGCAGTCGCATAAAATAATACATACCTACATATAAAATGTATGTATGTATCCACTCCGAAGCTGCGCCAAATTGTGTGGGGACCGTTTACGTATTATGGGAACACTTGGCAAGCTATGTCGAGTTTCTTGATGTACGATATGATATATCGTGTAATTTGAAAAAATACTATTTGTTATAAAAAAAATAAGCATTACTTTGTATCTTAATTTGTTACGTTAATTTTCCTATGGACGTGGTACGTTTAATTCTTATTACATAGGTAAATCTCTATTATCTTTTTAAAGTATAAAACATAGTCGATATCTGTTCCAGTCCGTTCATGTTCCATTTCAAACGTTAAAATTTCGTTAACAGTTCGCTTTACTGAAAATTTCTTTGATACTCCCAATATTTCTGCAAGATCTATTCAAAGATATCCCATTCGTAAGGGTGCACGAATAAATATAATATCACTCTTATTTTATATGAAGGACAGATAAAAAAAAATCATTGCTTCATAACAACTTCGTAGTCATTGGTAATGGTCCCAGTCATTGACAGTGACCCAATAATTGGCGAGAAGATACGGAAGCATAGGCGTAAAAACGAGAGACAATGATGTCAACTACTGGTACAAACAATGTCCTACATGTTTCAAGCACTGGAACAGTTACTATAATCATGCAAAACTACAGTTAGTCTGCGAGTAAAATATTTGCGACAGACAAGACGGATGGATGGACATCGCAAGTTAGAAAAAAAATCTTATTTGAGAGCTAGCTAATACTAGCTCAGCTTAACACTTTTAATAAAAACGGATCGCTCACGTATTTTAAAGTCGACACTGACTTAACTCTCTCTATTGAACGCCACACAGAAAAAAAATAAGTTAAAATAATACAATTTATGGTATATTTCAATATTAACTACCATACAAGGAAGAAACGGCACACAATTCGAATGGTACTGTGATTTATCACCCCGACTAGCTGTCAAGCGCAGGCCACCTAGGGATGTGTAAATAATATATCGATACTTATATCGAAATACCGATAGTTTTTTATAGGCATATCGATAAAAAACGTGATATGTTGACGCGACGTGACGGTTGTGGACGTTATAATAAAACTATCTATTCTATCTATTGTCTCTAGTTCTGTGTCTATGAAGATGTTAAGTTTCGATACAAATAATAATATTTTAATACAGAAATTTTACTTGTCAATATTAATTCTAATACAATTTCATTTACATACCAGTTAAATTATAAAACCACTACATATTTCTATTTAAACTTGAATTTAGAATATCGTTCGAATTTTGGTATTCTATAAAATGCTATTTTTAATAGTCTGCAATCCTATCCATCGTGGATCATTACAATCCATGTATCCTACAGGATTAAGGAGAACTGTTTTACTCGAGCAATCAAATTTAAAATGTAAACATTTTTTTTTACAAAGAAATTCTGAATATTGTTCGATATATCGATGTTTTTTTCAAAACGCACATCGCTATCAACACCACTACTGAGCCAGTACAGCTACTGACAAGTTAGGTTAGGTTTTACTTGGAAAACATAAGTAAAAAAACTAAAACGTCTGAGATCAAGAGGATCGAATTCTCATTTACGTATGTTTTACCACCACCAAAAAATCATTATAAGCAAACCTAATTTCATCACCAATATAATTTGGACCCAGTCACTACAGATGAACATAAAGTCTACCCCAAAGACTTCTACAACAAAATTAAATGGTACACTGCCTTCTGCAACTTTCAATGTCTGTTGGATCAGCGAGTCGTTGATCCATCTTTCACAAGCCAAAGCTACTTACTTCCTCAGTGACTCCAACATGACAGCCCAAGGTTAGTTTATCTATCTCTGTCTAACTGGTGCCATTAGAAAGGGACGCAGTCATATTAGGACCACTGTGGTCCTAACATGACTAGCCAAGTGTAGGTTATCTCTATGTCCGTTTCTTATGACACTAGTTAGACAGAACACAGGGAGGGGTTAAACTAAACCTAGGCTGTCATGTTAGGGCTACAGGTCTCTTTCATAGTCTTAAACTGAAAATCAAAATGCTATGACACATAGGGACACTCCATCTATTTTCATAGCTCGCAAAGGTTCTACAAATAGCTTTAATATCGAACTGTAAACAACAAACTTGCGTTTACGCATGTCTTAAGTGCGGCGTATAAACGGTATGTTTTGGTGCCAAAGTGATAATCCAGGCAGCTAGCGGGAATTGATATTTAATTTTCTGGTCGGTCGATTGCATATCTTACTAGGTACTGGACTAGTTCTGTTTAACTAGTCTAAAGACTTGGAATTTACTAACTAACAATATTTAACGTGTATTAATCATTTATTTATTGATATATGAAACCATTCGACAATAAGTAGCCATAAAAAAAATTGTAACCGAAATTTATTTCGCTTTTAATTTTTAAATGTTATAACATTCAAGTTATGTAATGACAACACAAAGAAAAAGTAGAGTAATGGCAGGACTTATTATATTAGCGGTATTGTGGCGAAACTGGCAAACCAAGGCACGGAATGTTGCAGGTTCAAGTCCTGTCATTACCCTAATTTTTCTTTGTGTTGTCATTACATAGCATTTTAATAAGTAGCCATGTTCATAGCAAAATTAGAAGAGGACAACCACGCTACTTAACTTCTAGAAAGCTTCTAGACGATTTTTAACATGAAACTACCGTGAGACTCAGACATATTAATAAAGCGGATCACTCACGTATTTTTCCATGTCGGGCATTTCCCGACGCAAAAATACGTGAGTGATCCGCTTTATTAATATGTCTTCTAGACGATGTTAACTTTTTAAACTTGAATGACAAAGATTAAACCGCTGTACTGCCAAGTTTTATATAAAGTTCATATAATTATTATAAATCATAATACTATCATAAAGTACCTACTGGAAGTAAAATATGCACTCTGTTAATATGGCAAAGATTAAACAGCGTGGTGGTTCAATTGTGGAACGTAAACCGTTTGTGCCCAGTAGCTCGAGCACGAATATTTTCCTTCTATCGAGTAGTTACGTTATCGTATCGCCATCGAGAAACTTTGTATGAAGATTGGAGCAGCGCCCCCGTGGGCGTAATTAGAACTAAAATTTGGTAGCACGAACTTTGAAGTTCACTTTCGTATCGTCATCGAATAGTAAACGTGAAGTTTGCGTGAAGTATTCGTCACAGAATGTATGGAAGTGGTAGCACGAATATTTTTTCCTTCTATCGAGTAGTTACGTTAACGTATCGCCATCGAGAAGATTTGTATGAGGTTTGGAGCAGCGCCCCCATGGGCGTTTTTGGAACTAAAATTTGATAGCACTAACTTTGACATTCACTTTCGTATCGTCATCGAGTAGTAAACGTGAAGTTTGCGTAAAGTATTTGTCAAAAAGTGGTAGCACGAATATTTTTTTGACGTAAGGTAAAGTAAACTTACGAAGGCTGGCTATCGAGAAACACGCAAACTTTCTCACTGTACTTTTGATGGTGACACAATTTGCGAGAACAAGTTGCGGTTAGTTTTTGGTGTTATTCTTTCAAAATATCACCGGAAAAAATCATAACATTGCGTAAAAATTCGCATACTAGTGCCTTGCGCTATTATTTTACCTGGGTTTAATCAAATAATCCAGAAATGAAGAACGAGAAACGAGGTAACTAATCTAAGAACATTACTTCTACTTTTTATTTTTTTGAAAGTAAAATAATTAAAATACATTTATAAATAGGTATCTTTCTTTAAAGGGGAATGAGTCAACGAGTTACGATGAGAAAAACAACACATCCTCTGGATATATCAGATGCCAGTGAAATTGCATTTTGTCAGATGCAAATAAAGAGGCATTTGCGTTCCTGTGCGAAGAACTCCGCAACGAAACAAGTTTAAAGTCGAGTAATAGAATTCTCAAGGTATTTTATTTAATAGGTCGGTACCTAGTTTTCAATTTGAATAAGGTATGAATATTGAAACAAATTATTTTATGTTATTTGTCTTTATATTGGGTTTTATGTTCCTTGTCGTTCTTGGCTACTAGCTCATACCAGAACAATGTGGGCAGGCATATAATAGAATAGAATAGAATATTTCAAGCTGCATAGGCCCATAGATAAATACCTTAAAGACTAACAATCACATTAGCGTTACTAGTGTCAGCAAATGTTAGAGAAGTGATGGATGTTCTCTGCAGCTCACCCATTGCTGAAACTTTCATAAAGTTCCCTAATACAAGGGCAGAAAGGGATTTGATTAAGCAAGGAAAAGTGTTCCAAGTTGTCTTAGGAGGAGTGTGAACCCAAGCCAAAAAAGCGCTCCCCATACAAACAGTGAAAATGGTTCCCACCGTCTAAACCCTAACCTATGGCAATGGTTTTTGGTATGTTGTCATAATGCCTTAGAACTAGGTTTATTTGCATTGGTGCTGAAAATATTGCAATATTTGGTTTGGTGTTTTATACAAAACACAAATGCGTTAATATTTTTGAAACTATTAAGAATATTTAAAAAATCAAAACATACGAACCTAGTTCTAGGGCATAATAATAACATACAAAAAAATCATGGCTATAGGTTAAGGTTTAGAGGGTGGAAAACGTTATCGCAGTTTGTATGGACAGCGCTGGGTTCACACTCCTCTTAAGATTAATTATTTGTAAACTGTGTTCAGTACAAATATTATCTTTTGTGGTAAAAGCATCAACAGTTGCCCATCTCGAGCGCACTTTTTTTCCTAATAAATATATTTCTCATCTAAATTACTAAATACCATTGAGTACACTGCTGAAGATTTCATTTAACTTTAACTTATATATTATAGATTAAATTTTCTTAGCTTATTCTACCATTATTATTGGTACTACTTATTGCTTGTCTTAATATCAATATTATCTTATCATATTTTACGCAAAATATGGAATATCGGGTGTTTGTGTCTGTATAGATGAATCACACTTCCAAATAAAGGTGTTAAACATTAACTCCTGCTTACTATTGTAGAAAACACTTTCACTCATTGAATATGTAAAAATTGTAAGGACTCCATGTAGTTAATTTATTTTACTTACTAATAGGCACTATCTTAATTGTAAAATAATTGCTTAATTATTAATTTAATAAAAGATTGTGATTTCAGTTTTATTTTTTGTTTTATGCAATATTATTTATTTATTAGGTAGGCAATGCGGGACACAAGAGAACCACTAATGTGTTGTAAGCCCTTAGGCCTCCGGATCGATCACCCACTGTACGAAACGCAGTAGCAAGCTACTACATCACGCTGATGTACTGCGAGTGTGGTACTACCCTGGTCGAACCCGTTCATTCGTACTGCAAATATATACTGGCTTCACAGTGCGCCTCTACCACTACAAAAACTAACCCCCTGATTCATAAACGTGTGTTGTCTACACAATTGCCCTCGAATGAAAGAGACGAAACATAAGTTACGTTATGTAGTTAAGAGAGGTTGGCAAACTTGTATGGATAAGGTTAATCTTATTTATTACTTAAAAACCTTCCTTAAAAAAGCTCTAAATGAGAGTGATAACCATATCAAAATCCGTTATGTGGTTTAGAAGTAAGGGGTAGGTAAGTTAAAAGGAGCACCTATGTTGGTAAATAAATAAAGGCTTTGTTATTTTATATTTATTCGTTGTTTTTTTTATTTAAAATAACTACATATATAATTTTGTATAGTGTTTGCATGGGGCGATATTTCACCCAATAATGATAGTAGACAATAACTAAAAATACAATTTTTCTTCTTTACTAGTCATCATGCTATTTCTAATCTACTCGCGATCTAACCTAAGCGCTCATCTCACATACAGACTTACATTTTGCGTTCATTCATAATCTCAATTATTCACATCTAAGAAACTCGTAATAACATACATCGCCTCTTTCATTAATTCAAGCCATCGATCGAACTCAAAGCTGGAGCTCCATGTCTCTCTGCCGAATCCTCGCTCTTTCCAGCACGACGAACATTTAATCCCTCTCTGAGACTCCTCGCATTCTTCTCAGGTCTTAAAAATTGTTCTTCTGCAGTCAGTCTCCTTCTCACAGTGCCGGATTAGCCACATAGCAAGAGTAGCTAATGCTACGGGCGCCGCGCTCCTACGCCTGTCTGACCGCAATAAAAAATTATTTAATACCCTAAACTTGAGAACCTAAAGCAAACTAAGGGCCTCTTGACAGAATTTGCTACAGGCCCCGCGCTGGCTTAATCCGGCACTGCCTCATAGCCGGGCTGCTCGGTCCGACAGCGGGCTGCTCGGCGCGGCGGCCCGCGGCGGCGCTCGGCGCGGGGCCGGGGGTGCGCAGCCCGGCAGCTGGCTGCTCGGTCTAGCGGCGAGCTGCTCGGCGCGGCGGCCCGCGGCGCCGCTCGGCGCGGGGCCGGGGGTGCGCAGCCCGGCAGCGGGCTGCTCGGCCCGGCGGCGGTCTGCTCGGTCCGGCGGCTGCAGTCAGAAGTGTTCCATGTATCTGCATCTAAAATTTATAGAAATAATTTATTATCTTTACATAGTATAAAATGTCTGTTCTCATATTTGCGGCCGCTTACTCCTTCTAGACCACGCGACGGATTTTGATACGGTTTTCACTGTTTCCTTTTTAAAAAAAATTTTACAAAAAGTTTTTATGTGCATTGAATCCAAATTGTACCCGTGCAAAGCCGAGCCGAGCTTCAAATTTCAAAAATGATAATGATCACCCTATTACCGTCAGCCTCAGAAGTAGCACTTAAGAACCTTGTCGGGGTAACGTATGAAATGAGAGTTGTTCGAATTTGTCACATCACTGACAGCGACAAGGTACTAAAATGTTCAGCTACTTCTGAGACTGACCGTAAATGCTAGGGTAACATAAAATAATAATATTTCATAGTATGCCCTGCATAAAATTTAATTTGTAAATCAGTATTCAGCTTTGAGTAGAAATTTTAAACAAAATATACAAAATTCCGTTCACAAGCTAGTGACTTGTGCGTGAGTCACAGACAGACAGCAGGGTGACAGAAATGTGGTTTTGTGCTTAGGATATAGAAACGTAAAGACTACAAATTTTAATTTCATACCTAAGCCACTCGATCCAACTTTAAAAATGCTTACCAAGTGATGTCTTGCTTCTCCATTTCTTGTGGCTGTGTGTCGTTGTCTTCAGACATAGCTGGTGGCATTCTTCAATCTGTATATAACAATGGCAAGTAATTAAAATATGATTAAAAATTAATTATAACCATGTTTTTTCCATTATAGGTACAGTCAACTAAATTGATTTCTGACTACGGAGATTCTTTTCACAATAAATTTCATTTTGACTCTTCAGATAGGTAGACAGATAAAACGTTTATTTGTTACTACAAGCACACACAATCAAATTTACAAACAATTGAGAAGAAAAAAAACGAAAGGTAACAAATTAGATGAGTACTTATTGTCTGTGTGCGCTGCAGCAGTACAAAATGCCATCTCACAACAATAACTCAATGTGACAGGGTTCTAAGTGACCAAGAATCCAAATCCGTTAGCCATAATGCATGATGGAGATAACTTGTCCTTCTTTTAGGATAAATATAAGCTACATTTTACCCCAAAAATCTAACACCCTGCAGCAAAATTGAGATTTAGCGAAAGACTTGTAAAATGCACAATAATTATTCTCAATCTACACTAATATAATAAAGAGGTAAACTTTGTGTGTTTTTTGTTTGTTAGTTTGTTTGTATGTAGGGGGTAACCTCTGGTAATAAATAAATATCTTGGGACGATGTACACAAATTGAACTAATCTGTGCTTCTGTGAGTGTACTAACCAATATGTCAAAGTTAACACAAACAACACAAAAATATGGTGTGGATACATACTTAAATACATATAACATCCATGTCACTGGTACAAACATTTATATTGAACATTCAAAAAAGTACATTTAATGGTACTAGGCATCCTGATAAAGCCGGGCATAATTAGGCTTTATGGAGGTGTCTTCAGGCAAGTTAGATGGTGTTCCGCCTGTCCAGCTTTTTACATTTGACCAGTCAAATCACTAAATAATACAGTGAAAAGTATAAAAAGGCTGGTTTTACAATTCGTTTTGTCATATTAAACTAAGGCATAAGATCCTTAAAAAGGTGGTAACCTGGTATATCTGGACAGATATTTACTCAAAAAACAGTGTAAATCAAACAGGACCTTGTCAAGTAATGCAGACATTCAAACTTTAATCGAACTGTACAGTAAGTAGGCACTAAGTAGGTATATTTTTATGACATTAATATGTGGTACGTTATAAAAAGGTTGGGCGCATTTACTATACATATAGTGCTTAGCTTTTGCTTGTTTTCATCAGTTCGGATATCGCCTGTCTCGTCACAGCCTAGCCTGTCGGCTAGCTACAGTTTGTGATGTGCACCAGTGGCGTCTCTGCAGCCCCGGGAGGATTTAGATAAATTTTCGTGTCTTAAATAAATATTCACAATATGGATATCCGTAAGTAGAAAGTCTAGGAAAATAAAGCCAAATCACAATGAATGTTTACTGAGGGACTAAGGAACTACATTAATTTCTATATTGTAAAGTATGAAAATGGATGTTAAATTAATAAGGACCTAGTCCTTGAGTGTAGTTCTATCAAAGTTGTAAGAATGAATTTAACCGCTTACCTCTCCATAAAATCTGCCAACTGCGAGAAACTGTTTCTTGATTTCATTTTCCAACACAAATTATTCACTTTTCATCCTTACTTTAATTTTAATTATGAAAACTGATACATTTCGATCGAACAGTTCGATCTTTATAATTTAAGTACAAGTGTCAAAATACAACGTTCGAAAATTTAAACTCTTTCGGCCCAATGATTAAATATTAACATATTTATTATTTTCTTGCCATATTTCAACATTTCCTTTTATTGTATAAATAAATATACAAATTACATAGGTTTCCGTAATATTCATGCTGTTTCCTGTATTTCTAACATATTTAAAATGATCCATAGTAACTTACTATGATTAGTGTTAGGTTTCTGAACATACCTAGCTCGTAGATTCATGACTTTATTTGACTATCGTCGCGTTTACTACTATATCTCTCTAATCTGTGGTCGCGTTTACGTATCGAGCTAACGTGAGTGAGGTTTTAAGATTCGTGCTACCGATAGCTTTCGTAAAAGTAAAGTAAACGTTAGGTTATCGAGTAGTCGATACTAAAAAGTTACTTAGGTATGACTCCAATATTCTTGCTCGGGCTTCTGTTTGTGTATCGAGATTGTAAATGTTTTGTGATTAAAAATTATTAATCCTTCGTATTACAAGTACTGTATGCTGCCCCAGTGTGAAAGCACAAGCATTTAAACACCAAACAAATTATTTATATTTGTCCCAAGTAAACAAGAAATACGGAAAAACACTTGCAAGAAAAATGATGCACATTGTTTATCAACATATTCAAGAATGTATTTATGTAAAGGTCATTTCTATGTAAGTATTTAACAAAATGTAATTTAGGAAATACATCATTATAACAAAACTGATGAATTTTATTTGACTATTGTAAATATTGTTTGAGGTTAGGTTTTTGTTTCTTTTTAGTTACCAAATGATATGCTCAATTATACCGCTCAAGTATCAATATGATACTATATTATGGGAAAAGTATCAGAAGTGCGCTTGAAACCAGGATGTAGGTACTCGAAGTAAATTTGAATGTCCAGAAGACAGAAGAAAACGGACGTGCAGCAGCTCAGAACGACCATACATGATAAAAAAAACAAAGACTGGAGATAATAGCAGTCATCATCATCATCGTCATGTCAGCCACAAGAAGTCCACTGTTGAACATAGGCCTCCTCCATGGATTTCCAAAGTGACCGGTTGGAAGCAGCATGCAACCAGCGCCTTCCTTCCACCTGTATGAGGTCATCCGATAATAGCAATGCCTTAATAAAATAAAACTAGTATGTAATTTCAAATAGGTTTTTTATTTAAATAAACACTCATTTACACATAAGCACACTCACTCTACACTTTGATATAATAATAATATATAATGATATAATAAAGGGTATATATTTGTTTTCCAAAAGTTTAATAACTTATGGTTAACTAAATCTTCAACATATGCAAGGTTGAATGATACATTTATTATATTCACTTTTTTATTTTTGGGATAGTCTGGGTCAGCTACACAATAATAAGTTTTTCTTTTGTGATAAAAACATTTGAAGCTGCACTTGGGGATTGTATTTTCCTGTAGGCTTTCCATTCTTTACATAGGTAATTATTGTAGGTCTTTTCATTCACTCAACAAAAGTGCAGGAAGGTTCCTCACTTCTGTGATGCAACGGCATGTTTACATCCCCCTGTAAAGCTACACAGTCTTCGCACCTCACAGAGAAAATCTTTTCTTCCTCTTCGTCTAAAATGAGTGCGCATCTATTTAACTGAGCATGAACTTTATGCTCCGGGCATATTTTACACTTCACAGTACACAATTTTGAACTTGTATGTAGGTGACAGCATTATCTCCGTAGGAATCACGTGAGGACCTGAAATAAAGTTTATTCATTTATATATATATTTTTTTATACAACATAGAAAGGCGAACACGCAAGTGGGCCACCTGATGGTAAGTGATCACCACGGCCTATAGACACCTGCAACAACAAAGAGAGTGCAGATGCGTTGCCAACCCAGAGGGCTAAGTTGGAATACCTCTTATGCCAGTAACACCGGCTGTCTTGCTCTCCACGCCGGAACACAACAGTGCAAGCACTGCTGCTTAGCGGCAGGATTAGCGAGCAAAATGGTGGTAGCGATCCGGACAGACCTTGCACAAGGTCCTACCACCCGCAAATTAATCACGTTTTTAACATTTACAGAGTAAAGGTAACGAAAACCCACATTAGTCATATTATTAGGTGTCAATGGCATTTAAGATTGGCTAGTATTACTGCCTATGACATGATTTCTGAGAAATTTGTCCATGCCTGGGGTTGGCTTTTACGATCTGTGCAATAAGTGAAGCAGCTGGTACATTCTATTATTTTATTATATTTATTGTTTGTTACTAGACGAGAATGGAAGTTAATTAAAGTATCGTTCATAAAACTCAAATTACAATGAATGTTTACTGAGAGACTGATGAACTACTTACTTACATCAATTTCTATATTGTAAAGTATGAACGTATCAACAAATATTTAATTAATTAGAAGATTAGGAGCTAGTCCTTGATTGTAGTTCTATCATAGTTGTAAGAATTAATTTAACAGCTTACCTCTCCATGAAATCTGCCATTATGGCCAACTGCGAGAAAATGTTTCTTGGTTTTATTTTCCAATACAAATTATTCACTTTTACTTTTTATTTACTATCTAAATAACGACAACTAATAAATTCCGTTCGAACTTTATTTATATTTTGAGTACAAGAGTACAAGTGTCAAAATACAACGTTCGAAAATTTCAACTCTTTCGTCCCAATGATTATTATATTAACATATTTAATTATTTTCTTACTGTATATATATTTTTCGTATAATTTGATAAATAAATATACAAATTACACAGATTTCTGTAATATTCAAGCCGTTTCCTGTATTTCTAACTTATTTAAAATGATTCTTAGTAATTGACTTCGCTCAGTGAGGTATCCGAACGTACCTATCCAGTAGATTCGTAGCTTTATTTAACTATCGTAGCGTGTACTCGATACGTTAACGTGAGTCAGATTTAGAGATTCGTGCTACCGACAGCTTGCGTTAAAGTAAAGTAAACGTAATCGAATAGTAAAGGCGATACGAAAACGTAACGCATGACTCCAATATTCGTGCTCGGGCTACAGTTGATAACCAAATTATGTAATTTGGTTCTCTACGCGGCACAAACGCAAATTCATATGGCATTAAATGTGCTTAACTGTGTTGTTACTTTTCAATGATAACTATAAACAAATAATGTACTGTAATTTTGTATGTGACTATGTTATGAATAAATGAATAAGTACGAATGTAAAATGAAAAGTTTCACCTCACGTTAAGGAATTAGGTAACAGACGAACGTAAAAACAGGCGGGTTTTTACAAAGGTTTGTAGTTCAAATTTGGCTCAAAAATGTTAAAAATCTCTTACAAACGTTCGGTTTGATATTTAATTGTATGGTTTTTTATAAAACTAGTACATACAGCCACAGGTACAATATTTTTCATTTATTTAGTGATAAATTGCATGTACAAAGAGACGTTTCATAGAAATAGTCCAGGTCAAAGAAAGTTTGATCCTAAGGGTGTGGCTTAAAACAACATTATCTTTTGTTTTCTTGTTATGTTTTTATATTTATTTATGAACATTTACGTACGTTTATGTTGAGTGTTTGGTTCGCCTTTAATTTGCACTCCCCGTTTTACTTTGGTTAATTCTCACCGTATCTCTTTCCAAAGATTGTCTGAAAAAAATCGCTGTTTAGCGTTAAGACAGCCTGTTGAATTCCATGCGAAATTTTCCAGTGTGTTTTTTATTTTGTTTACTTATGTGAATCAATAGAGAGTATTTGTTGTTGTTTTGCTTTACCGTTCGGTCCGTCTGTCGGTACCGTTTTGGTCGAAAAATTAAAAAAAACCATGAAATAATATGATGCAACTGAAATTTGTTAGCAGTTCGTGAAATTCCAGAGTAAGACCAGACGTTGAAAGACACTAATGCATTCTAAATGCGAATGCAGCCCACCGATGTTACAGATGTCATAAAATGTTTATAACTGCGCGATACGAGATTGAATTTGATTCAGTCCAATGCAACATGAAATAAAACTGAACGGTATATAACTCCACAATCTACACTTGTCTATACTAATTTAATAAAGAGATAAACTTTGTGTGTTTGTATGTAGGGGGGTAATCTTTGGAACTACTGAACCGATTTCACAAATTCTTTCATTAACAGAAAGCTGGGTATCCCTAGCGGTTATAGGCTCTCATCCCTATAAGATCATTTCTCGCTAACGAAGTTGCGGGAGACGCGGGTGTCTGCTAGTCGAGAATATATATAAATAAATAAAATAAATAAGTTCTTTATTTCAGACCCATGATCCGTAATGTTAGTAACAATTGACTTAAATCTAAATTAGTAAGTCTTATAATTAAACATCTGCGGGTGGTAGGACCTTGTGCAAGATCCGTCCGGATCGCTACCACCATCTTGCTCGCTAATCCCGCCGCTGCGGGTGGTAGGACCTTGTGCAAGGTCCGTCCGGATCGCTACCACCATCTTGCTCGCTAATCCCGCCGCTAAGCCGCAGTGCTTGCACTGTTGTGTTCCGGCGTGGAGAGCAAGACAGCCGGTGTAATTACTGGCACAAGAGGTATTCCATCTTAGCCCTCTGGGTTGGCAACGCATCTGCAATCTTCTTGGTGTTGCGGGTGTCTATAGGCGGTGGTGATCACTTACCATCAGGTGACCCACTTGCTTGTTTGCCTTCCTATTTCATAAAAAAAAAAAGAGGTTTTTTTTTAATTATGTCCAACTCAACAAGCCAGGATTGGACAATCGAATCTGCCCGCTATTGCTTTTAGAAAGCTGTTGGGACATGCTCTTACTCTGCCTAACAGCGAGGTATATTCAAGTCTCACGTTTAAGAGCAGACTGACGGAATAACTAAAAAAACAAACAATTAATAACCTAATAAAATAAAATAAATTAAGTCGGTTCAAATTACACAATACCCACACAATAACTAAATATCGATAATTTTAAAATGCTATGTAATGACAACACAAAGAAAATTTAGGGTAATGGCAGGACTTGAACTTGCAACATTCAGTGCCTCACGTTTGCCAGTTTCGCCACATTTTTCGTCGCTGCAAAGGTTTCATCAATTTAACTACCAATTTCGTCCATAAATTTGAGTAGGATCTGTTAAACAGCCAATGTATCTTGCTAACAATTTCATGGCATGTAAATTTTTTTATGGCCTATTATTTCATACATTTTGGCAGGCGCGCCAACCGTACAACCATTTTACTACTAAGTCCGTAGATTTATGCGTTAACGTTCTCTACGGAGGTGAATATTCATTTACACTAACTGCGCAAGTTGTGCGAGTTTTATGTTGCATTGTTTTATAGAAAAATGGGAAAACAACCGCGCGGGCTACCTTTTGCAGGTGGTAGAACCTTGTGCAAGGTCCGTCCGGGTCGCTATCACCATCTTGCTCACTAATCCTGGCGCTACGCAGTGCTTGCACTGTTGTGTTCCGGCGTGGAGAGGAAGACAGCCGGTGCAATTACTGGCACAAGAGGTATTCCATCTTAGCCCTCTGGGTTGACAACGCATCTGCAATCTCTTTGGCTTTGGAGGTGTCTACGGGCGGTGGTGATCACATCCCATTAAGTAATCCGCCTATTTGTCTGTCTCTCACAAAAAATAGCTACATCAAAACACACATTTAAACGCTCGGTTTAATGTAAATTCGTGTTTGTATCACCAAATGAAGTGACCAATGTCTAATAATTACAGTGGCAGAGTTTGATACCGCCCGAAATTGCCGCGGTCCCTGTAAATTGTATGGAAAGAGGGTATTGCCGTGTTTTTGTATGTTAACGAACCGCCGGACGGTTTTAATTAAGCGATGTTGCGCTGGCGATTTTATTATCAGCTACTGTTGATACTCAGAATACAGTTTTTTTATACTACATAGGAAGGAAAACGAGCAAGTGGGTCACCTGATGGTAAGTGATAACCACTGCCCATGGACACCCGCAACACCAAGGATATTGCAGATGCGTTGCCAACCCAGACGGCTAAGATGGAATACCTTTTGTGCCAGTAATTACACCGGCTGTTTTTCCCTCCACGCCGGAATATAACAGTGCAAGCACTGCTGCTTAGCGGCAGGATTAACAAGCAAGATGGTAGTAGCTATCCGGACGGACCCTGAACAAGGTCTAACACCCACAAGCATGGGCGTACCCAGCTTCTGGCCTAGGGAGGGGAAAGTCAGATGCTAGATTCGGTAATCTTCGTCCGCCATCGTCGCGCACGGTTTTTTGGCAGTTGCACCGTGCATTTTGCCAGTGTCTACTGCTCGGTTTATTTAAAAGTTAGAGCATAAGGCCCCGTTTACACTTTAATTAGTAATTAGTCGAATTAATACGTTCTGCAAGATTTCCAGGGGGGGCAGCTGCCCCTCCCTGGCTCGCCCTGGGTACGCCTATGCCCACAAGATGTTGATAATGTACGTATGGAAACATTTTATTGAACAAAAGAATTAAAACAACAATAAATTAATAAATGAGAGACCTCAAACTTACAGCCACATTTGGTAACTTAAAACACTCAGGTATAATACTAAACGGACTTGACATAATTACTTTGTTATTAACAGATATTTTAAAAGGGAGATAGGGTTTAAATAACTTAGAGGATAGCGTACCTAGCCTTAAAAAGCGCTATGCATTCAGACGGTGATAGCGCTTTCCACCCGAAACAGTGCTATTATCTATACTGTGCCTAAACCTTAATCAATAGCCATGTTTTATTAGTGTGCTATTATTTGGCCTTAAAACTAGGTTGTATGTTTTAAAGTGTTTTATAATTTTCAAAATATTTGGATTTTTTGTAGTTTCATACAAAACAAAAGAGCTTCAATATTTCGAAAACTATAAGAAATATTTAAAAATTTTATATATATAAACAAGCACATAATAAAACACGGCAACAGCATAAGTTTAGAAAGTAGAGAACATTATTGCAGTTTGTATGGAAAGCGCTGGGTACACAGCAGTCTTAATACCAATATATCGCAGAGAAAATATTGCCTAAGCTTTTTAAAGTACGTTGAAGTTATCAGATTGTTCAAAGATACCAACCGCGACTGTACGACTCTACTTAAACACCATACGACCTAACCGTTTTTACTTCACTATACGTCTTAAAAATAAAACAAACCACAGATCCAAGAAACACATTCACGCAATCTAAACTCTGAAAACTAGATTCCGACTGCGACTACTAAATCCCATAATGCGGTAATAGCGGCGTTGGATCACAATATGTGTATCGTTCCAATGATCCCGTCCGATACGTCAGGTTTACGAGAGCAGCCATTATAACGGTTGCACTCGGATTCAGTCTGGATTTAGATGCATCATAAACGGGCGGAGGTTAGGAGCGGAGAGCGGAAAATTCCCGATTCAGGTATCTCGATCTTCATTATAATCTATTTTATATAATGTAAATTAGATTAGATAATGTATAATATATATACTGTATAATCACTTTTCTTACTAAGCAATCATAGCCACCCCTTCTTGCAAGGACTGCAATATGAAATACGTTTATTTTATTTAGGGAAATTAAATTTTACAGTATTAGGTACAATAAAAACCTACACGTCCTAAAATTCTTTGCATGAAACGAACTAAAACTAATTAAGAAAGATACAGCTATTTTCCGTGTCCAGTACCGGATTTGGCTTAAGTAGATTCCCTACAACCACCGGAACACAACATCCTTGGCCAAAGTAAGAACAATAAGAAAAGTTACATGGTAATGAGTGTCATAATTAAACGGTGCTTCGTGTCATACAACTAAAACAAAATACGTGTGACGGCTACCACTGCCCCGCCAGGGAAGACTTCATAAGTCCCACAAACCCTCCGTGCGAATTCAACAGACTGCAATTTACTGTAAAGCTTTTTTTAAGAACAAGAAAGGCAAATAGATAATGGCCACTGATCAAAAGCTAGATTAGCTTTAATCATAAATAAAGCGCAAGTAAAATCATTTAGAAATACCATACTTCACGCGTGGCCTGTTATACGCTCCAAAATTGCATGCAGTTTAAAGAAAAGTATAGAAAAGAATAGCGATTACGTCATCCACAAAACGTGATTCCAACGTCAATGAAGCGATGCGCTTTTCGTTTAGACCACACAGAGTGAGCTAAACGCCTCGATCTGTTGATCGTGTGTATCACCGCAGCGTCGCACGCGCACAAAAGGGTTTCATTGCGCATCAGCTTACCGAACCGTGCGTTGCATGGGATCATAATTCAGGAGCCGTCACACTGAACCATGAACAAAATCGCGCCGCAGTCCGTGTACCCACATAATTAATGGATTCATTCTCGGAGCACATAACCTAAGTGGGCTTGCGTCGTAATTTGGACCGAAACCGCTATCACGGATGCATATCGCTTGCACGTGACTGAACTCCCCTGACAGCGACTGTGGGACCATACAAACATAAAAGTATAAGCATTTGATCATATGCATACACTAAACAAATCAAGGTGAAATGTCACCTTTTGTGCTCACTTTCTAACTCACTACTTTGCGGTTAAGATTGGTTACTAAACGGTAGCAATAGGTTATTGAACTGTTGTAAATACAACATAGGTACATTTTATGTCATCAAGTACTATTATAATTCTCCATTTGTAATTTCGGTAGCCCTTACAGCTTTGGCTCCGTTGAATCGATTTCAACATTATGTAATTCCTTAAAAATACAGAAACCCTTTTTTTACATTTTTCTACCACTACGTAGTGACGACTAGTGGTATTTACTAAAAGCAAAAAGTAACAAACCATTTTTCTGAACTTTATTAGGATAAATGGCGTAAAAGCTTTCAAATTCATTTCATTCTAACTCCCTGCTACTATATCGTTAGTTTTACGAAGAAAAATTGAAACGCGCAGTCTTAATAGGGCGTATGTGCATAAAGAGTTTTGCTGCAGTTACGCCCTCAGGGATTTAGGGCGTATAGCATGATTTAGGGTGTATAGCACTCAGTGCGAGCTTTCATGATTATTACGTATAATAATCATACACCGATATTATTGCGCTAATCTATTGACATAGTAACGTAATGGACAAAGCCGGTTTGGACGTAAGTGCTCACATATACGTGAAGGGAGGGTTGCAGCGAAAATAAAACAGCGTCTAGTGTAAGCTTTTGTCACAGTAAACGTCGTGAACGCGCTAGCGCTAACTTCTCGATTACTATGGAAGTAAAGACAGCGCCTCTAGTGGCGCGTATTTGAAACAAAATGCTTCCATAGCAATTTAGGAGTTTTAAAGTTTAGAAAAATTACACCCCGCTCTTTTAAAAGACGTTACAGATTTAATTTGACTAACGATTAATTTAGACTTTGATTAGTGTAACTTCGCAATGCGTAAATTAGCCCTTATTTATCAATTTTCATTACAAAATAATAATAACCAATTTAGCCATGAAGTATTGATATTGAAAACATCAGAAAGAGTGTTTGTTAAAACACGAGAAAAACTACCATAGGGGTCAAGTAAACGTCACTGCCCATAAGAAACAAAGACCCCAAGAGACTCGCTGATCCGTTGCCGACCTTAGGTCCCTGTGGGCCTCCAGGTCTCTTACTTACCGTACGAAAAGCAGTAGAAATATATCTCATACTATTCCGTTTTATTCACGTCAATTGATATTTATTTGACGAGGCGCTATCTTGATTGTCGATAAACACCGAAGTTATAATCGATATTGACACGATATTGAAAACTGAAATGTAGAGAAAAATAAACTGCTCCATGATATGCAATACAATACAATGCGAATACCTCTTTCTTGATCACCACAAAAAACGTATGTAAACAGCTATTATTATTTTTATACAACTTAGGAAGGCAAACGAGCAAGTGGTTTACCTGATGGTAAGTGATCACCACCGGCCATAGACACCCGCAACACCAAAGCTTGTGCCAGTAATTTAATCGGCTGTCTTGCTCTCCACACGGAAACACAACAGTGCAAGCGCTGCTGCTTAGCGGCAGGGTTAGCGAACAAGATGGAGGTAGCGATCTGGACGGACCTTGCACAAGGACCTATCTACTACTACCCCCTATAATTTAATAAGAAACGTAAGGCGCACAATAGGCGGTCTTGTCGCTATCAGTGATTTCTTCCAGACAACCGTTACAAAAGGAGATGTAAAACAGAACATAATTATAAGAGGAGACATACATACATACATAACGATACTGTATTGTAGTAATTTAATATGTTATTTTGTTCAGACGACCTGTATGGCACAGTGGCACATGTGTCTGCTTACTGTGCAAGAAGTCCCGGGTTCAAATCCTGGTATGGGCAAATATTTGTGTGACGAACACGAATGTTTGTACCTGAGTCATGGATGTTATTTGTATTTAAGTATGTATTTATCTATATATAAGTATGTTTATCCGTTGTCTAGTATCCATAACACAAGGTTGGCTTAGCTTGGGACTAGGGCAATTGGTGTAAATTGTCCCAAGACATTTATTTATTTATTTTTATTTATTTATTTATTTATTCATATTATTTGGACATGGAATTGTTACTTTTAGTTTTATGTTTTTAGTTTATAAGTTCTAATTTGCTACGCCCTAACAGGGTATCATTGAATAGTCAACCAAGAAATTACTTGACCACTTTTCGATTGTATTACGAAGGAATAGGGTTGAAAAGTGGTCAAGCAATTACTTGGTCGACTACACAAGCTTATGTAAAACGTTGCAATAAATAAATACTGAATACATTCATCCCAGTCATAGACAGTAACCCATTAATTGACGTGATGATACAAAAGCATATGAGTAATAAAAAAGAGATAAAAATTTTAACCACTGGTAAAAACAATGCCCTACTCATGTCAAACACTGGTACAATCCCCTTAAAAAAAATATTCTCTATCAATATTATCTTACCTATATGAAGTGAATATTTTTTTTTATATCAGAGCATAATAAATACATCTCTGTTCTTATTAAAATAAAATATTGAAATCTATGGTAATTAAGAAACATGCAATATTTTTGCAAGTGAAATGAATAGGCACAATAAATATGCTATTATTGGAAAATCATTATCATTGTCCCGCCATTGCTCAAAATAGATGTAATTGTTTATGAATTTTGGTTTCAACCGTCTGTCACCAAGCTGTATCTCAAGAACCGTGATAGATAGACAGTTGAAATTTTCACAGATGATGTATTTCTGTGGCCGCTAAAACAACAAAAACAGAATAAAATAATTATTTAACGGGCGTTCATACAACAAACATGATTTTTTTGCCGTTTTTATAGATAATGGTACAGAACCCTTCGTGCGCGCGTCCGACTCGCACTTGGCCGGTTTTTTAATTCAAGAAATTATAAAGCACACAATTACAAAACTATAATGTTAACATCGTTATGAATACAACCCTCAGCATCCTCCTTCCATCGTTATTTTATTCCCGATTGAAATTCATTTGACGCTGTCCCCTGTCGACATCAACACAAGATGTTTTATCGACATCTGATTTTTATCGATAAAAATAAAAGTATTTGTGCATCAACACTCGTTAAGCGCAGACGGGAAGGAATTTTTTGTTCTTGCATTTATTTGCTAAACGTTTTAAAAGCTTTTTTAAATAATTCATAGAATATTTTTGTAACATGCTTATTACGTTTGATGGGACTTTAAGAGGAGTGTGTACCCAGCCCCAAAAAGCGATCCCCATAACGGCGATAACGTTTTCCTCCCTCTAAACCGTAACCTATGGCAATGATATTTGGTATGTTGTCATTATGCCTTAAAACTAGGTTTGCATGTTTTGATTTTCTTACTATTTACTTTGACGTTTCGGCCGCATTGCAACGGCCTTGGTCACGAGCAGACTTAAGTGGAGGGTATATTTTCACGTTAAAGTCCCGACAAACGTAAAAACTATTTTTATAACGTTTAAGATATAAAACAACAGTTGTTGTTTTAAGAGTGCTTTGAAGTCTCATATTTGTCTTAAATATTGAAACGATACAGCAACAGCAATTTTAGCGAGTGTCGAATAGAGATTGTCACATTGCACAAAAAACATTCCGTAAAAAATCTCAAACTGACAGTGAAAACTGTATCAAAATCTGATGCGTGGTTTAGAAGAGTGAGCAGCCGAAATTATAAGGACAGACAGACTGGGATAGCGACAAATTGATTTACACTTTTTTTTATGAAATTGGATGGCAAACAAGGAAGTGGGTTACCTGTGGCCCGTTTCACGAAGCTACAAGTTACAATTTTACAAGCCTAAACCGGCAACATTGGTCAATAATGACCAATGGCAATGGGCATAATGACCAATGTTGCCGGTTTAGACTTGCCAAATTGTAACTTGTAGCTTCGTGAAACGGGCCACTGATGGTTAGTGTACACCACCGCCTATAGACACCCGCAACGTCGAGGAGATTGCAGATGCGTTGCCAACCTAGAGGGCTAAGATGGAATACCTCTTGTGCCAGTAATTACACTATGTAAAGATGTAAAAAAGAAGAAGATAAAGAAGGTATAGTATTGCGATTATAGTACTGCGAAATTAAGTTTATGATCAGTAGATAACCATAAAGTTATCTACTGATCATAAACTTATTTTCCGGACACTGTTCGCTCTAAAACTGTAAGGATTTTAATATTAGACAGTGCAGGTCACAAATTACATCCAATATTGACCGAATGCAAGGAATTACATGCAAATTTAGTAGATTTCAGTCTCGACCCCGGTTTTATGGCCACAGTCCGCCCAACAGCTGATTGGTTAAGTTTGAGAGCCGCTGCGCATGCGGTCAACGACCGGTTCATCCGACTTCAATGGATTTATGAAAGGAGTCAGTACCGTTGGCAAATAAAGTGCTATGATACTAATATAAAAAAAAGTAAATTTAATATAAATTTTGTAACCGAAATTTCTTTCGATTTTTTATTTTTAAATGTTTTCAACATTCAAATTATTAAATTAAAATTGTAATGACAACACAAAGAAAAATTAGGGCAATGGCAGGAACACAAAGAAAAATTAGGGCAATGGCAAATTCGCAGGGTAGGGCAGCGGCAGTGTGGCGAAACTGGAAAAAGCAAGGCACGGAATGCTGATGTTGCAGGTTCAAGTCCTGCCATTGCCCTAATTTTTCTTTGTGTTGTCATTACAATTTTAATTTAAATTTAACATACCTTAAGTTATTCTTTTTTTGTGGTACAGTCATATTGTACCCAATAACGAATGGGCCGGCTAGTACCACACTCTGACGGAATACTGACGTGAAGTAGTAGATTGCAACTTCGTTTCATACGGTAGTATCCGTTGCCGCCCAACAGGTCCCATCCTCCGTGAGCCCACCCACGGAGGATGGGATCTATAGGGCGGCAACGGATCAGCGAGTCTCTTGGTGTCGCTGGTTCATGGTCAATTGAGTTTGTTGCTGTTTGTAACAGCTATTTGAAAAAAAATATCAGCATAATTGTTTTTCTCTAATTGCACGTGACCTGTCAGATTTCATTTTGTTTAAATTTTTTTACGTGCGCCTTTTGATTTTTTGCGATAAACGTCAATGCTTATTAAAGAACGATTCCTTAACAAAGACTGCTAAGGTTTAAGCGATATATTTATCACCTTAGCAGCAAAAATAGCCCAAATAATAACACTTCTATATCACATTTCTCCCCCAAGTGAAACACAGGTTTTCCGCAGCACCGTCAGCAACTTCCTCTAGGTGTGCCGACTAATAGCAGCCATTTGTTCTGCCGTCGGTACATCCGACAAGATTGAGCGTATTTCAATATTCTGTCGGGACCGTAGAATTGACTGGCTGGGTTATGGTACACTGCTGTCGATGATTTTATTTGTTTGTTTGCCCTTAAATAGAAAAAAAATGGCATCACAATAAATAATTAACAGATTCAGACGTTACTTTGCGAAGGTCCATATCAACAAACTGGAACAAATTACCTTGCTACTCCGCGAAACCAGTGCCGGGCTCGTGCAAAATAGCTGTGTCTGTGCGACATATATATGTTCATGCAAAAAACCACCCTCCTCCATGTTTTGCATGAACAAAAACCCACCCTCCTCCATGTTTTGCATGAACATATATATGTCGCACAGACACAGCTATTTTGCCCGAGCCCGGCACTGGTTTTGCGGAGTAGCAAGGTAATTTGTTCCAGTTTGATCACAATAAATGCAAAATTTGGATTATCTTAACTTACAACGAAACTTAACTAAATTAGAAAAACAAGAAGGAACAAGCTCAAGTGGCAAAAGTCTCAGGCTCAGTGCACCTACGTAACTAAGTGCGTCTCTCTCCCACTGGGCTAGTTAGAACAAGACTCACTGATTTACTTCGTGCTAGGTGTACAGCATATGCGGCGAGGTAACATATTACACCCACTGTGCGGATTTTCAGCCTTCACGTACACTCGGTGTACAAACATAAAAAAATAGCAGACGAGAACAGATAACGACTTCGTTTTAAAATGTAATTAGTGACCCCCCTCGGCTTCGCATAAGTACAATAAGGATTTAATGTACAGTCAAGGAAATTGAAACACGTACCACCGTAGAACCTAGTCGAAGAGACATACGCATGACATTTGTATGACATAGCCTGGCGTTTAACGCGTCGCGTCATTGCAATAGGGTTCTAAGGTGGTACGTGAATTTATTTTCCCTACTGTACTTAAAAACCTTCCTTTCGAAAAACTTTCGAAGAAAATCTAAATGACATTGAAAACCGGATCAAAATCCGTTGCGTGGTTTGGAGTAAGCGACCGAAGATATGACGAGGCCAGACAGGAACGGCCAACGACTTTTTTATACTATGTAAAGACAAAGTGAAAGTGCGCGGTTCGCGGGTGGTAGGACCTTGTGCAAGGTCCGTCCGGATCGCTACTACCATCTTGCTCGCTAATCCTGCAGCACTGCTTGCACTGTTGTGTTCCGGCGTGGAGAGCAAGACAGCCGGTGTAATTACTGGCACAAGAGGTATTCCATCTTAGCCCTCTGGGTTGGCAACGCATCTGCACTCTCTTTGTTGTTGCAGGTGTCTATAGGCGGTGGTGATCACTTACCATCAGGTGACCCACTTGCTTGTTTGCCTTCCTATGCTGTATAAAAAAAAAGTCAAAATATCTTTATTCCGATAAGGCTTACAGGAGTGTCATAAAATTTACCACCGGTTTGGAAAAAACCTCTGATGAGAAGATACCGGCAAGAAACTTAACTATTACTGATGTTATTTTACATTTTAATAAATACCTAAAATTTTTACAATTTAACACATTAGGTGTACAATATTTGGAGACAGGAATCGCAGTGTAAGTCGGGATCATTTCCAAACAAAAGATAACTACAAAAGATACTTTTCTTTTGCAATCCAACGTGGAAATGCAGCCAGCCTTATGGGCACTTTACCGCAGGGGACAGACTTGGGAGATATTTGTACATATAATTAAGTTTTTGTATTTCTTATTAGGTTACGTTGTTCATAATAAGATGCATTTAATATATATACCTTTCTTTAGAAAAAAATCTAAAGAAAAGATAAATCGATCGCCTTTCTGTTTGTCGTTGGTGCAGTGTACGCCGACCACGTACATTGTCTCCACTCGTTTAGATATCTCAGTTATTCTCGTTACTGGCCCATTGAACCGTAAAGGTTAACCTTGTTTGCAAAACAAACTCCTTAACCGACTGCGCGGAAGTTCCCGTGGAACAGTTTGTGTTACTCTGAAAAAGCTATTTCATCTCACGTTTGTATGTGAATTCTTATGTACGTTTATTAAGTGTTTGGTTCTTTTTTAATTTACACTGTCCATTGTACTTTGCTATTTCTTGTACAGTCAAGGAATTTAATTCCCTACCCATTTCGTTGAAATGTCGTCGGACATTCGCAATGCATTAAGGTCGATATGTCAAACTAACGCCTTGCTCTATAGCTCTTATGGTGACAGTTTGCTATATGCTATTGAACCTTAGGCGGGTTGGAAATTTAATTCCTTGACTGTACTTGGTTATTTCTCACCGTATCTCTTTCCAAAGGTTATCTGGAAGAGATCGCTGCTTAGTGATAAGACCGCCTGTTGAATCCCATGTAAAAATTCCCTGTGTGTGATATTTTATTTTGTTTACTTGTGTGAATCAATAAAGTGTTTTTGCTGTTGTTGTAACCGAAATTCAGCTTCAGCTGCTCCCCCCCCCCCTCGCCAGGGACGCCCAAGCCAGTAATGTCATAAAAAAAAATTGAATGTCTTTTCCAACATTCCCTAGTATTTTGCAAAACTCTATAGATTTTACGGAAGCGAGTTTAAGCGCCAGAGAAAATTACATTTGCAAATTGTGATCCCAGGACGAACTAAACGGAATAATTAAAAGTTTACAGATCCTTTAATTATTGGCTTAAGAAAATTGAACGTGACGCGATATTTATAAGGGGCTTGAAACGGCTTTGGAGATATAATATCTCCAACATTGAAACTTATTTAAACATTACAGCTTATGCCCGCGACTTCTTCCGCGTTGATTTGGAAAATGAAATGAAAATGAAAATGAAAAATGGAAAATATATTTTGCAAGTAGGCCATATAGGCTCTTTTACATGTCTGAATCTACTAGCGTTTCGGAAAATGGAAGATACTACTGAGAAGAACCGCCGCAAGAAACTCAGCAGTAAGAAAATGCTATCCTTTTTAACATAAAACTACCGTGAGACTCGGACTTATTAATACAAACGGATCACTCACGTTTTTAAAGTCGAGAATTGCCCGACATGTGTCGGACCAGTCCGTGGTCCTTAATCATGAGCCCCCGCAGCGGTGGCGCGACGACAACTTAAAAATATGTGAGTGATCCGTTTGTACTAACATGCTATCCCTTCTTTATTCCGCCCCCTTGAAACCCCCTAATGTTGGAACTTCCAAGAACGATTATCTGTCTGTCTGTGAATGGAATAAATTTTTATAAATGACTGAAAATATGGAAATATAAAAGATATAACAGGATGACATTACCCTCACTATTGCAAAATAATGGATTCTATTTGCCAAAAATAGAGAGTTGTGGCGGTGACGCTAGACCTTCATCCAGCAGAGGATGGTCAAAGGCTAAGGTGAAAGAAAAGATAAACATTTATTGTCAAAAACTAAGTGACATCCTCCTAATTTTTTAAACCCGTGACGAAAAAGAGGACTGTTGTAAGTTTCACGTGTGTGTATATGTCTGTCCTTCTGTCTGTTGTGGCACCATAACTCACAAGTCGCTAGACATAGGTATATCGATATAATGCAACTGCTATATAATGAGAGGCCTTAAAACACGAGTGTGGTTTTATGAAACGAGCATCAGCGAGTTTCATAATAGGATCACACGAGTGTTTTAAGGCCTAATTATATACAGTTGCATACATTACTTTATCTACACACATATCATAACTGCAAAAAACCGTAACAGCAAAAAACCAACAAACGAGTGTCAAACAAGTATGGCGGCAATTCGATCTATCCGTCAAGACGAACGTTTTTTTAAATCATAGACAAAAGAATGAAGTCCCTATTGTCATGTCACTCGAGATCAAATGTCGTGCGTTTAAATTAAAAAATCATACTGAGTTGACGTTTCGTATCGATAACTATTTTAATATCTGTGGATACTAGAATAGAGACCAACTTGAATGTTGACAGCTGTTCCAAATTTAAATTCATAACGTCATGAGATATCGGTAATGTGATCACCAATAAACACAGACTACTAAGAGTTACTACCCAATAAAGAACAGATTACCTACTACCACAGACAAGAAAATTCTTATAATAACATTGGTTGTAATAATGCTGGTCATTTTCTATGGTTTTTGAACGCGTTATTAAGCATTTATGATATGTGTGTAGATAATAGTATTTTATGCAACTGCTATATAATGAGAGGCCTTAAAACACGAGTGTGGTTTTATGAAACGAGCGTCAGCGAGTTTCATAATAGGATCACACGAGTGTTTTAAGGCCTAATTATATACAGTTGCATACATTAATTTATCTACACACATATCATAACTGCAAAAAACCGTAACAGCAAAAAACCAACAAACAAGTATGGCGGCAATTCGATCTATCCGTCAAGACGAACGTTTTTTTTAAATCATAGACAAACAAAGGAAACCCCTATTGTCATGTCAATCGAGATCAAATGTCGTGCGTTTAAATTAAAAAATCATACTGAATTGACGTTTCGTATCGATAACTGTTTTAGTATCTGTGGATACTAGAATAGAGACCAACTTGAATTTTGACAGCTGTTCCAAATTTAAATTCATAACGTCACGAGATATCGGTAATGTAATCACCAATAAACACAGACTACTAAGAGATACTACCCAATAAAGAACAGATTTACCTACTACCACAGACAAGAAAATTCTTAAAATAACATTGGTTGTAATAATGCTGGTCATTTTCTATGGTTTTTGAACGCGTTATTGAGAAATTATGATATGTGTATAGATAAAAGTTATTTAATGCAGTCAGCCTTATGCACACTTTACCGCAAGGGACAGATTTGGGAGACATTTTGTACATAATATATAATTAAGTTTTATCACAAATTATACTTTTATAATAGTTTTATTTTATTTCATTTCATATTTTATACGGTAAATTTCTTTATAACTTGTAACTCATAATTTAATTTTGCTGTCGTTAAATAAACTTCTCTTTTTTTTAAGGCTTCATTGATTCTAAAAACAAATCACTTGTGAATGCAAGTGACTTGTTCCGTTTTATGTTTATTTCTATCGCTCGTTAGATACGGCCAGTCTTAGAACTAGCTGAACATTTTAACACCTTGTCGCTGTCAATGATGTGAGAAATTCGGGAAACTATCATTTCATACGTGACTACGACAAGGTTCTTAAGTGTAAAGCTACTTCCGAGGCTGACTGTACTCAATCCTGGGAATCGGTAGGTACCTCTTTAGACACGGGAAGCAAGTTTGCTCTCAATCGAACGCTTCGCAAACATCTGCTTTAGCAAGAGCTAGACTGAGATTCGAGATTTGGTGTAATGTGGTGTTTCTAATTCAGGTGCGTATATTTCCAGGACTGAACCTACCGATGACAAGGAGCAATTTGTGTTCCTGCAATTGGGTACTTGACACCTTGAACCAAATAGTGTGAACGTGTTAAATTGTTAAAAGATAATTAAAAAAATATATTATGGGAGCGACAGCGATTCAAAGGTACAAAATTTATCAAAAAAAAAATTTAAATTTGTTGTTTCAAATAATACTCATTAGAACCATAAGAAATAAAACAAGTTTTGTTATTCTCTCCCTTTTTTTTTTATCTCGATTTTAGTTTCACACTGTTCACACTACATACTTTTACAAGCCAAAGTATAAATTGTGACGTCAGGCCGTTTTGTTAGGCGCGTTTTCGCGCGGCTTGCGTTAATTCAAGAAATAAAACCAACAACACAGTTTTTCTTCTTTTAACGTACCCTTTAAGTTTTGATAGCAGAAAAATTTTAATCAAGCCAATTGTCCTGCCTTGATTGCTGTCTTGATAGTACTGTCGATTCCCAGCGTACGCATTAAAATTGTATTATTGTGTGTCCACTCTACTGCCTCACTGTTCTAGCCTCGTTTGAAATCAGCATGAGGGTACAGTTAACCAATCACAGTGCTCGAAATCTGGATCAGTGAAGATATCGAGCCCTGTAATTGGTTAATTCACGCCGCTCTCGACTCCGCCCAGCTCCGCGTCAATGAACACATCCGTAGCCTTGAGGCAACGCAGGCGCCAGTTCTAAGGTCGCCAGAGCATTTTAGAAAGAAAGACCCTTTTCTTTTCTTTTTATGACATTTTCGTAAACCAATTTCTTGGCTTCGGAAGACCGAGGGTCCAAGGGTCCCTTCCGCGAAGGCCACAAAGTGCCGTAGTTTGAAACAAAACTCAAGTTCTATTTTCATACTGACGTGGTATGAAACTGAAATTTGAGCTCGGTTTAAATAAATACATGTATATATTTACATAAATAATAAACATATTAGCCTCCTTTGCGTCACGCAGTCGGGGTAGAACTGTATTTACGGTGAGAAATCATTGAGCATGAATCAAGCAAAAATTTATCTTGGACTGTGTCAATGTCACAAAGACTGACACGGCTGAGGATTTTCACTTTTTTAATAAAAGAAGGAAAACAAGCATGTACCCTAGACACCTGATAATGAGTAACTACCACCAGTATAATCTAGTGTAATCGATCGAACGCTCATTTTCTCACTTGTCTCTCAGTGCGTTTTCCTCCTACTCAGCCAGTTAGACAGAGATGCACTGAGCGTCAAACCGAATCGCGGTACGCCATGCTAGCCAAGCAGAGGGCCTAGATACCTATACAAAGTGAAGCTAAACAAATGGCTGTAAAAAAGCCCTTGGGAGAATTTATAAGTTCCAAAATATACCATTACAATAGAACAAAATTAAATGGGGCGTACGCAATGTTGATGAAATACAGGGTGATGTAAATGTAAATGAAATCGCAGCCATCATTGTTTTACTGGCGACGCTGACGTCCCGTTACTTTGGGGTCGTGTAGTTCGAGCGGGGGTCCCTGGCCGCAATCAAGCGACTTTGTGCTGACGCGTAAAGCCCAAAGCTACAGCAGGCCAACTTACAAAATTATACTTGGGGAGAACAGATACCGTCTTACTCATAACGCTGCGTAAACCTATGTTAGTTAACATGTGTATGTCTTTATCTGTCATGTGACGTTTGCTTTCGAATGGAACGAACAAAACATTTGTTAGTTAAAAAAAAATAGGTAAACTTTTATGGATATGAAAGTAAGTGTGCAAAGTTATTTTGTGCTACCTTTGACGACTTTCAGTAGACAGACTGTAACTATTTGTATACATAGTTACATACAAGAACCAATGAAGCCATATTAGTATTGTTAAATTTCCTTTTAATCTACACCTACACTGATCTACACTTCTACACTAATATAATAAAGAGGTAAACTTTGTTTGTATGTAGGGGGTAATTTCTGGAACTACGGAACCGATTCCAAAAAATTTTTCGCCAATAGAAAGATACACTATCCCACGTGCATAGGCTACTAATTCCACGCGAATGAAGTCGCGGGCGCCCGCTAGTTACTTTAAGTATAATACACTATCGCGTATGTTGTAACAAATGGTCAGGGGTGATGGTCACGTCTTTCGAGTCTCATGTTCATACTTATGTGGGATAGTTTATATCTTTAAACTATTTTTTTGTCTGCCCTGGAACATGCGACCTAAAAAGGGCTTAAAACTTTGGGAATCAGATTAGTTACAACGTACTCCTATGCAATATAAACCGTTAAAATAGTGTAATTTCAAATATTTTTTCCAAATCATCCTACTGTTATTTTCTCTTGGTTCTTCCTACCTTGTTGCCTGTACGCACTACTTCGCGACCTTTCGGTCTCGTTTCACAAATATTTGACGTATTTCTGATTACAAAGCTTTGGTGATGCCGTAACGTGTTTCGAACAGGAAAATACGCGCGATTCAGCGTTTAGATACCGGGAAAACACTCCCAACAACATTCTTTTTTAGGGTTCCGTACCTTTAGAATATTGAAATGTTTCCTGTAAGGTGCTTTTCCGCATTTTCACCGCTTTTTACTGCCATGCCATATTGATGAATAACACCCAACCAACCAGTATTTAGATTCTAACAGTAGCATAACTGTATCGAGAGAAGGGTTTGGTTTTACCAAGAGATGGCGCGACTGGTTATACCTGTGGTCAATAATTAGGCCAGATTACTTAATCAAATTAAAGATAAACACCCAGCTTATCATTCTAATGAACCTCTAGCCTCTAGGTCCTTGTAATAGAGTTAAGAATTAGATGATAAGCAATCAGTATATTGCTAAACTACTGTGACAAAGGCCCTTCTAAACAGTTAAGTTTTAGAACTTCCTAACGCAGCATTTTTTTTTATTGCTTTCATTCTTCTCGTCAGACGCCATTTTTTGAAATGTTTTACAGTCTGCAGTCTAATTTCGTTTAAAGTTTTTTTTGAATATGCATTATTTCAAAAACTAGTAAGTTTGTATTTTTAACTTTTTTGTCAGTTAGATGCATTATAATATGTGCGTAATATAAATCATTTAAATTGTTCTATTTCAATCACTAAAATATAATAAATTATCAAGAAATAAAACATTATCCTGCTCATGACTCAATAACGCAAACGCGTCAAAACATTTTGTCATGCCAAAAAATTACACTAAAGCTATAGTTTTCGGTATCTTAACAAAAACAAACTAATTAATAAACAGTAGGCCAACGCGAAAATTCAATATCAATAAAATTATACAGTAGCAACAAATCGCCCTTATCTCGCATACATTTGAAGATAAGCAAAGTTGCTCCATAAAACGGGTCGTTCCGCTATCGCTACTGTTCCTATAAAGTTGTGATCGGTATCCGTGTCGGCCATTTTGGAAGTTTGTCAATAAATCTGACAGGGGTTTTTAAGGGCGCCACTTTGGATCACCCTATATCTAGACGAAACGAAACGTTATGAAAATGAGTTATGTGGAAACTCAAAGGGATTATAACTTTGGTATTTATAAGTACCTAACTAAAGTTGTTATGTTTGTATGTCCGTGTATATAGGTTCCGACAGAAGATTGATTTACACAAAAAGTCACATAGACATAAAGTCTATTTTCCCATACTTGTCTCATCATGTAAACAAAATTCTAACCTAAAATTTTTATCACTTAAACTGAAACATAATTTATCGTTTAAATAAATCAAATCGAGGCTAATATTAATAGAAGAGATAGTTTGTAATTTGTTGCCTTAGAATGTTTTATTTAAACAATCTACATCTACACTAATATAATAAAGAGAAAAACTTTGTTTGTTTTTTTTTTGTTAGTTTGTTTGTATGTAGGGGGTAATCTCTGGAACTACTGAACCGATTTCAAAAATTCTTTCACAGATAGAAATCTACACTATTCCTGACGGACATAGGCTACTAATTTTACGTGAACGAAGTCGCGCGCGTCCGCTAGTAAATAATATTTTGATGCCAGAAACTAAATTTTAGGTTAGAATATGGTAAAGCTAACATTGTTCTTATCCTTTAACATTTCAAACTAAAAGCGTTTGCTACGTTGCGCGGGCGCACGGAGCGGGTGCACGCCTATCGAACAAATAGTATGACCCCGTACCCGCGCGAGTTAGCGGACGCTCTCACACTATTTTTCTATAGGCGTGCACCCGCTCCGTGCGCCCGCGCGACTTACTGGAAGCCCTAACTTTATTAATTCATGATGTCTGTCTGCCTATCCGTATTTACGTTTGTCCGTCCGATAGAAGATAGATTCATACTTAGTTAATCTTTGGTTTGCTGTTAATCAGTTCTATTATTAACCTCTCACGTCCGACCAACAATTAACTAGGTCAGCGTATTATGCTAGACTTCATACGATGACGGATTAGCCTGAGCTGAAGCTATTGAAACAAAGGAAAATAATAAGTAACAGAAATACCTGCATTTATACCAGTTACAAACAACCATACGCAAAATCTAGTTCAACAAACTGTAACAAATTACCTTGCTACTCCGCGAAACCAGTGCCGCGCTCGTGCTAGTTAGCTGCGTCATCGATTTCGATCGATGCCTCGTACAGAGGCGAAACACGTGTCGATCGTGTTGTTTAGTCTTTAGTGTTTAGTGGTGGTGGTGTGTAATTGAGTCTGTGTGATATATGTTGTTTCGTGTGGAAGCGGAGGAGGGTGGGTTTTTGCATATATATGTTGCACAGACGTAGGTAACTTGCACGAGCACGGCACTGGTTTCGCGGAGTAGCAAGGTAATTTGTTCCAGTTTGTTGATATGGACCTCCGCAAAGTAACGCCTGAATCTATTAGTTACTTTCGGACGCGCGCGTATCTAGGGGGTAATCCCTAGAACTACTAAACCGATTTCAAAAATTCTTTCACAGATAGAAAGCTACACTCTCCCTGACGCACATAGCCTACTAATTTTACGCGAACGAAGTCGCGGGCGTCCGCTAGTAATAAATAAAGTTGATTCACTTAAATAAATAATTTCCTCACTCAAATTCCAAAATGACTTTGATTCGGTTCAATTTAAAGAATTTCACACGACTTCACGCCAGAGTTTGTTCTGAAGTTGGAATTTTCTCAAAGCTCTGCTATTACACACCTCCTGAAAAGCACTGGATTTGCTATAATATGAAAAGCTCACTGCTGAAGGAAAGCCCGCTTCATAGAGCACTGGAAGCGACACAGGTTTTTCTAGACGGCAGTATAAAAAAGAGAGTACATATTTTTAACGTTAAACTATCGTGAGATTCAGACATCTCTATCTATATCTATACATCTATACATCTATACATATATAATAAAATATCGTTGAGACAAAAATGTTTGTACGCGCATCACGTAAAAACCGCTGAACAGATTTGGATGAAATTTTCATAGATCTATTTAAATAAGTCCAGAACAGGACTTAGGCTATAAAAAATTTAAAAAAGGGGGAAAATGGGGGGGGGGGTGCAATTTGTATGGAAAAAAGTTATGAGATTGTTCTAGATTGTTCGACAGGGTCCACGATGAACACATAGCTTAAGACAACATCTGTAACATACATTGTGGAAAAGTAATCAAGTATTGAGTATTAAGAATCATGAAGCTCAGAATTCATTGTAAAGATTAAAAAAGATTTAATGGTTTTTAGAATGTGGGATCATTGCAATCGATTTTGTCCAAACCAACTAGCAATGCAGCTAGGAGTCTGTACAAGTGTTAGATGAGATAGTATTTTTCTATAGTTTTATGTACCTGTAATGTATTGTTTTAAGATATGTTATATTACCTAATGGAACTGGCATGTACAGTTTTAATTTTAAAAAAGTTTTATTTTATTAAAACCAACTCTTCCAGTAAAGTTGCCATCTTTGTGCTCAGACCGCAAGCCGTCAAAGGCTCGGCTCGTTCAGACGTAACTAGAAATGCATAGAAACGTCACTTCGCTGCCTTCGCTTTAAGTATATGCGACGTTTGAGAAATTACTTTCCGAACTCCTAAGTCAACGGAACAGAGTTTTATCATTTTGCACCTGAGACTGTATTGAAAAGTCGGAAGATTTGAAATTTGCCTTAAGAAAAGCAACGATGTCAGAATTCAAAATTATCTTTACTGAAATTCTGACGCTGAAAGTGAGTTCCACAACTTGACGGTAGACATGACAAATGGGTGGAAAAAACTACTTTTTTTACAAAATAACATTTAGAACTGATGAGCGTTTTCTCATATTAATAATTAATTAATATCATTCTTCACAAAATGTAAAATACAAATCAATTATTTTTTGTTTCCAGCCTATAATTTACGTGTCTATGGTTTTTTTTTAATATAGAACGCAAATTTCAAAATAAACGCAAATTACTCTCGTAAATCGTTTAAAACTGGCCGCTTAGCTTTTACAATGGATTCGAAATTCAAAAGTCCATTCGAAATGCACCGCCCATTGGAATAGACAAAATAATTGATTCACTAACAATAAAAGTGATTCCAAATTCAAATTCGAAAGCGATTGCGCCATTTGCAATAAATGTTCCTGAATCTGATGCATTGAAAATTCAGCCTTAAGGCTTGGTGAGAGGATTGCGTTTTTGCGAATCGGATTAAGCGATTTTGCAATTTGTTTTTAAAGTAAAAATCAAACTGGATTCGACTGATTTTAGGAATCGGTAGCTGGTTCAATTCGATTCAATAATAAAATCATTATTATGTATAGAATAATAAAATTATAGTGGCACATGTGTCTGCTTACTGTGCAAGAGGTCCCGGGATCAAATCCTGGTATGGGCAAATATTTGTGTGACGAATACGAATGTTTGTACCAGAGTCATGGACGTTATTTGTATTTAAGTATTTATCTATATATGTATGTATATCCGTTGTCTAGTACCCATAGTACAAGCTTTGCTTAGTTTGGGACTAGGTCAATTGGTGTAAATTGTCCCGAGATATTTATTTATTTAATGTTAATCATAGTATTTGTTATCAGTCTAAAAAAGAAACCTAAAATATTTGTGCGTGTGTTTGTGTGTGTGAAGATTTGACAAAGATGATTTGAAAGCTGGTAGTTTTTATGTATGACATTATATTTAGAAAATTAAAACACTTTAAGTATATTCATTTTATAATGAGTACGTGTGTTTTTATGTCACTTTTTAAGATGAAAGGCTTTTTAGACATTTTTTTTTATCAAATAGGAAGGCAAACAAGCAAGTGGGTCACCTGATGGTAAGTGATCACCACCGCCTATAGACACTCGCAACACCAAAGAGATTGCAAATGCGTTGCCAACCCAGAGGGCTAAGATGGAATATCTCTTGAGCATGAGTTCGTGACAGTTTTGTATCGAGTGAAGTTGTTTCATGTTTTCAGAACAATACCGGAAGACATGGCACATGTCCTTAAGAATAATATTTAGACAAAAAAAAATCTAAGGCAGATCATACATAACCCTCATCCTAAATCTTACGTAAAGCTGATCTAATCGTTGAATAGTTAAATGAATGAATGAATGAATGAATGAAATTATTTATTCAAAGAGTCAACTAACTGTACTAAGTATAATGATAGAAGCTTTAACCGTCCAGTGACCTTTACTGACCTTGAACCTACCTGCCTGATTTAGCCAGTCTAGGCACAAAATAAACTAGCCTATGACCTAGATAGCCAGGTCTGGTTTTAATCAACAAGTTTTAGGCAGAGAAGAACATTTACCGCCTGCATTTCTGCCCATCTTGACGTTTTAACTGTACCTGAAACAAACAAGTTTTTGTTAATAATCTCAATGGTAATATAGTTTTTTGTTAACAGTACTTTATGTATGTAAAACTCTTTATTGCACATAATAATGTATTGCGAAGCTAGAGATTTCGGGTTCGAGTCCCGATGGATGTAAACATTTGTATGATGAATATGAATATTCGTACTCGAGTTATGGATTTTATAATGTGTTAATGTATTTCTTTCTCTTTTCTCTATGTATGTGAATCCGACGTCCAGGACGTCCAAAAAATATGTTCAATTTTCTTATTTATTTATATGTATTAGGCAAGAAACAAATAATTATGTAACACACCAGCTTTTGCCCGCGTCTTTGTACTGTAAATTTATCTAAGTAATTATTAAATTTTTAATCGAAATTTCTTTCGATTTTTATTTTAAATGCTTTTAACATTAAAATTATTAAATTAAAATGCTATGTAATGACAACCCAAATAAAAATGTTAAATTATTAAGTAATTAGCATTTTAAATTAAGTAATTATTTTTCTTAGTTTCTTTCTCTAATTTTACTTCCACCTCCCCCCCCCCATCTTACCTCTTTAATGGCACTATTTCCAATAATCCTTTGTTAGTTCATCTTTACACTCCCTAACGAATACATGTTCTAAATTTCATGATTCAGCGATTTAGGCAGAGCATTGTCTGTCAGTCGCAACACCAAAGAGATTGCAGATGCGTTGCCAACCCAGAGGGCTAAAATGGAATACATCTTGTGCCAGTAATTACAGTGGCTGTCTTGCTCCACGCCGGAACACAACAGTGCAAGCACTGCTGCTTAGCGGCAGGATTAGCGAGCAAGATGGTGGTAGCGATCCGGACGGACCTTGTACAAGGTCCTACCGCCCGCATATTTTGTATCTTTATCTTTACATACCTAGTATAAAACCAAATCGCTATCCATTGCTGTCTGACCTCATATCTTCGGCCGCTTAGTCCTTCTAAACCACGCAATGGATATTGATACGGTTTTCACTGTCATTTGATAATTTGTTTTACAATATTTTTGTAATATTTTTTTTTGTATTTTTTTTACATTCAAATTCAATTTAAAATGCTGTATAATGAATGACAACACAAAGAAAAATTAGGGTAATATAAAGCGCCGCTACGCGGTAATGTGGCGAAACTAGCAAAACGGAAGGCACGGAATGCTGATGTTACAGGTTCGAGTCCTGCCACAACCCTAATTTTTCTTTGTGTTGTCATTCATTATATAGCATTTTAAATTTATATGGAATGTTTTACAATAGGTCTTTAGATACATTACATCCTAATTCTTCCTGTATAAAGTTGGAATAGGTCGCTAGTAAGTAATAAACAGTTTTCGTTATTATTAAGGATTTTACCACAAAGGAATTATTACAAATTAAATTACCTGAATCATAATTACAATCTGTATAACAGTAAGTAATAAAATCGTGCACTGGAGGTTTATCCAAAAGTAAAGTAGTGATTTTCAGTTTCGCCGAAATCAAACATTCGTCTATTTCGTCGTTTGGCCGAAAACTAAACAAAAACAACTGTGTTATTGTATTATAAAAAATAGAAAAGCGCAATACTTTTTTCAGTTTTGCCGAAATTAAACATTCGTCTATATTCGTCGTTTGGCCGAAAACTAAACAAAAGGAACTGTGTTATTGTATTATAAAAAAAAACAAAAGCGTAATAGTATTGATACTTGGTTATGTTTCTTAAGGACTCAGTTATGTGAGAAGGCAATATTTTACAGGACTACGCACAAGATTATATTTATTTCCGGCTCCTATGTTAATTCAATGTTTATAGTTAATTGGTATCTCGTCTAATATGCTTGAGAAATTTTTTAGATGATAGCTAGATTTTATCATGTCATCTAAAGTGTTTTTTTCTAAATCCTACTTGAATGAATGACTTTTTATGTTTATCTTTTAGTGAAAACTTGAAGCGAAGGTTTCTGCCCAGCATTAGGATTTTCCAATAAATCTATACATATCAAAACATAAAACAATACTTTATCTGCACATGTTACACATATCGCCATATTTAATAATTTATTGAATAAATTCTAAGATTTGTACATATTTAAATCAGCTAGATATGAAAATGAAAATGAAAATGAAATGAAAATGAAAATGAAAATGAAATGAAAATGAAAATGAAAAATTTATTTTGCAAGTAGGCCATATAGGCTCTTTTACATGTCTGAATCTACTAGCGCTTCGGAAAATGGAAGAATCTGCTGAGAAGAAACGCCGCAAGAAACTCAGCAGTTTATCTTTTTTTTTCTTCTCTTTTGAAAACAAGATTACAGAGCAATATACACAATCATAACAATAGTTCACATAAAGTGTGAAAAAAAAAAAAAAGATAATAAATAGCACAGCAAGCTTTAAGCATATTGAACGAACTGGCACTAGTACAGATTGACCAAGAGATGTATAGGGTCCCCAGGTCAAAGAAATTAGAATCGGGATGTATGTGGTCCCTGATCAAATACTTAGTCTAAATAACTTAGAGATGTATAGTCTCTAAGGGTCAAAACAAATTAATTACCTTAATCTATGCTTAGCAGAGGTGTAAAACGCCTCCACGGTCAAATTGTACAATATTACTTGGAGATGTATAGTCTCCGAATGTCAAAATAATATAAGAATAAAAATATTCATGTCAAAAAAAAAAAAATTGGTGAAAATCCAACAAAATCAGTAATATAACAATAACAACTCAATATATGTCTATATTTAGTTATATATATAAATATAAATAAATAGACAACACGATGAAGTCTCCCACATCAAACCGCATTTAAGTACCTACATTTTAGGCTTTTTGAGAATTACATTAGTCTTTGCAGCATGAATAGTCCGGACCCCACAAACAGCACCCGATCACGAGTATGACGCGTATCTCAGCCATCGTCTCCCTCAACCATATTGCAGGGAAGGTGGCGACCCGATCAACGACGCCACCGTAAGCAATGCCCTTTAAGCGAGCATGACATACTCAAGCAGTACGACTACAAAAGAGAAATTGAATACGGCTCGTCTGGCGAGAAACATCACAATGTGCTCCAAAATAATAATTACACTTTAATAGGATGTCATACATAATTAATAGGTATAAAATTAAGTGATAAAAAAAAAAAAAAAAAGATTAATGCTTAGAAATGTCACAAACATACAATTATTTATTAAAGTCAAAGATATTTAAATTAAATATTGAACAGCCGATATTTAAATTAAATATTCACGCCTTTAGAACTGGCCAAGTCAAATCGTCGCATATATATTCGTCGACTTTGTAATAAGCTTTTTTCAATAGCGTGTTTTTAATATACCTCTTGAATGCATTTAGAGGTAATTCCCATACATCCACAGGCACTTTATTATAGAACCTCACGCAGTTCCCTAGAAAGGATTTGCTAACTTTTTTTAAGCGGAATTTGGGTACAAAAAGCTTATTTTTATTTCGTGTGTTGAAATGATGGACATCACACAGTTTCTTGAAGGAATTAAAGTTCCTATGCGTATATACAATTACATCATATATATATTGTGAAGCTACTGTAAGGATGTCTATTTCTTTAAAGCGTTCTCTCAGTGAATCACGAGAGCCAAGGTTGTAGATGGACCGAACTGCCCTCTTCTGCAGAACAAAAATGGTTTCAATGTCGGCTGCCTTACCCCAAATCAGAATGCCATAGGACATAAGGCTGTGAAAATAACTGAAATAAACGAGACGCGCAGTTTCCACGCTGGTGTACTGTCTGATTCTTCGTACGGCATATGCTGCAGAACTCAATTTATCAGCAAGATTCGAAATATGTGGACTCCATTGTAAATTTCGATCCAAAGTAAGTCCAAGGAAAACAGTTTCGTCTACTAAGTCTAGTCTCTCTCCATTTAAAGTAATCATTGTATCAACTTGTCTTACATTTGGTAGTGAAAATTTAACACATTTAGTTTTTGCAGCGTTCAGCAGAAGGTTGTTAGCTGTGAACCATTTTAAAACATCTATTAGGGTCTCATTGATGTGACTGTGGTCTTCTTGTTGCCTGTTAACTTTAAAAATTAGCGAGGTGTCATCAGCAAATAGAACTATGTCACACTTATTTCGTACTAGGCTAGGTAGGTCGTTTATATAGACCAGAAAGAGAAACGGTCCCAAAATCGATCCCTGTGGCACTCCAAGCTTCACCGGTGCTCCACGTGACTGCACTCTATTTACGACCACCTTCTGGATTCTCTGGCTAAGATAGGAAAAAACAAGATTCAGTGCCTCAGCTGAGAGCCCGTAGTGCCGTAGCTTGCGCAGGAGTGTCTCATGTTCCACACAATCAAACGCTTTGGAGAGATCGCAGAAGATGCCTATTGCATCCTGCGAATGTTCCCATGCATCGTAAATATGCTTCATGAGTGTTGCAGCTGCATCTGTGGTCGAACGCCCTCTTGTAAATCCGAATTGCTTGCTATGTAGTAATTTATTAATGTTAAAATGATGAAGCATTTGGTTGAGCATGATCTTCTCAAACACTTTACTTAGCACTGGAAGTATAGAAATCGGTCGAAAATTTCCAGGGTCGGATTTGCTGCCAGATTTAAATAAAGGAATAACCTTACTATACTTCATAAGGTCGGGAAACATACACTCGTCTACGCAGTTATTAAATATAATGGCCAGATACGGTGCCACAATATGAATGACAGATTGGATAACTTTAACGGAAGTACCCCAAAGATCCTCAGTATTCTTAAGCTTCAAGGATTTAAATGTTTTGATGATCTCGTGTGGGTCGGTATAATGAAAATCAAAGTTTAGATTTCTTACATTAGCAACCTCGTTTAAGTAAGAACCAGCCCTCACACTACATGAATTCAGGCCACGAGTAGTAGTTGAAGCTATGTTCGAGAAAAAAAATTCAAAAGTGTCCGCCACATCTAAATCTGACGTCAGTATCTTATTGTTAAGTTTGAGTTTAAAATGGCCATCACGGGGCTTTGATTTACCTGTCTCTGAATTGATAACATTCCAAACTGCCTTGACTTTATTATCAGCAGATTTAACTTTATTACTTATATAGTCTGCCTTGGCGGCAGAACAAACCTTTTTAAATAATTTAGAATATTTTTTTACATAATCAATGAAACTAGCATCTTGGCTGTAGCTCTTCATTTCATACAACTCGTACAGTTTGGTCCTACTCTTATGTATTCCAACTGTGGCCCAATCACTAAATTTTGGTTTGTTTGAGCCGTTCTTGACAGTCTTTAATTTGAAAATGTTTTCAAACTCATTATTTATAACACTAGTTAAATCCTTATATAATATGTTGGGATCACTCGTCCCTATGGTAGGCACAGGAACTTTACAGAGAATATTCTGTTTGAACTTTTCTATTCGACCTACAGTTATAGGCCTGTAGGTTAATTCTAGTTTAGGATTCTGATTGGTGATTTTAAAAGTGGCTTTCTGGCCACTGTGATCCGAGTTGAAACATTTAAATATTGCCACTTCCGTAGCTTCACTCATGCAGAAAATATTGTCTAAACATGTCGCCGTGCTGGCGGTCACTCTAGTGGGCTCATTAAACAGATGAAACAAGTTAAAAGATTTAAATAGGTTCAATAGTCTGACCGAGTTTGTATTTGTTGAGTCTAGTAAGTTAACATTGAAGTCGCCACATACCATGATGAATTTACTACTTTCAAAAATCTGTTTCAGGGCATCTTCCATTACGGCTTCAAACTGGCTAAAGTCTGAAGACGGTGGCCTGTATACGCACAGTATAATGTGGTTTTCTAATTCCACACATGAAATTTCGATAACTCGCTCAATAGAAAGCTGAACTATATTTTTACGTTCTTTACATTTAAAATCGTTTTTTAAAATAATCATGGAGCCTCCGTGAATTGCCGACTTTCTAGTGAAGGAGCTACCGATTTTGTAATTATTAAAGTTCAATAATAATTTATGTCGTTTCAGCCAGTGTTCAGTAATGCACATTACATCTACATTAAAAGCATCTAAGAATAAACCAATTTCTATTATTTTGCTGGAAAAGCCTTGTATATTTTGATGAACCAAAATAAGGTTACGTTGCTTTTCCGCTGTCTCACGCATTAGTTTAAAGCCGGCTGGCGGGCCGCGGGGGAGGCCGCGCGCTCGGCGGCTCCGGCCCCGCCGCCGCTGTCTGCTGCGTGCAAGTGCCCAGGTTCAATATTGTATGCTAGCAGCTTCGCTGTTGCTATTTTACATTTTTTTGGTAAATAACATTTGTCTCTATTTAACTGAAAACGTTTTACAAATTTGTTGCTGTCAAAAAATGTATAAGTACTATTAAAACATGTCAAATTATACAGCATAGCATTCAAATTTGAAATTTTGATGTTTTGCTCATAGGATACAGAACCCGAATACGGGAGCGCACATAAAATTATTTTATGAATACCGCGTTGCTCGACTATTGACAGTGCTCGTAGTAAGCATTCAAAGTGAGGTTTCGACAAGTCTAGACTATTACCTAACATAATAATTAGCGTTGTGGCCGTGTTAAAATTGTCCTTTGACAGTCGGTCGGCGAACTGCTGAAGACTCGCACCGCGGAGGCATTGATTTACGACCCTCTGCCTCAACAGCTGGCCCAGCACGGATCCAAATCCCACGCCAATCTCGTCGGAGTAGATGACAGTAGTGGCTGTGGGAGCCGCCGCAGGTGCCGTCGCTGGATTCGTTGTAGCGAGCGGGGCGCCGGGCGCTGGGCGCGCCGGGGATGCTGCGGGTGCCGGGGCTGCGGGCGCCGCACGCGGGGCCGCCGGGGCCGCGGGCGCGGCCGTAGGAGGGCGCGCGGGGGCGGGGTGCTGCGCCGGCGTGGAGGTCTCGACTGGCACGGCGCTGCGACTCTCAGCGAGCGAGGTTTCATGCGAACAAATACAAATATGATTATTCAAGAGAGAATCGAAGCGTTCTTCATTATAGCGACACATATCGACGAGCTGCGTCGCGGCGCTCACGTGTTCGCTGATCTCCCGCTTGCTGCTTTCATACTTGGCATTGATATCTCTGAGCGCCTCTTCTAGTCTACTGATTTTGGACTGCAAGGTCTGTGTCGTACTATTATATAAATAATTACTAGCTTCTAATTTACTGCTACTTAATTTTAATTTGTTAACTAAATTACGACGTTCTTTTATTAATTGTACATTTTTTTGTAGACTGTACTTAGAATTTGTAAGCTTTTGAGTACGCCTCATAAACTTCTTTATTTTAATATATTTTTTAAATTTATTATTACTTACAAAATAGCAAGATGCAGTTGAGTCATCTTTTGTCAAGTCGACAGTGGTTAGGATAGAATCCGAATGGGATGTTGTCAGGGACCCGATGCTGGTACTATTTTCCAACATGTCTTCGTACAAGCTTTTACCCATCAGCTCTTCATACAAGCTATCAGTCTCAGCAGTCCGATGACGCTCACATTCACTTTGAAGGTCATTTATGTCTCTGTGGGCCTCATTCAGCTCCCGCTCCAGGTCATATATGCGGTTTAAAGCTGCTTCGTGACTAGCTGTACATTCTTTGAAGGATTCCATTCCAGCTTGCATATGCAGTAGCTGGTCAACAGTATCCTTATGCTGGGTGTCAAGCTCTGCCAGTTGGTTTTTTAACTCGGTGTTCTTTTTCACCACTTTTGCCACTTCCTCCTCGCTGTCTTCTCTTTCCTTCATAAGCTGGTCACACAAGTTCTTGGAGACTTTTAACTCCTTGAGGGCTGCTCTTAGTTGCATTTCCTGCTGGCGCGCCACGGCCTTGCGGGTGAGCACACTGGAACTCATTTCAGCTGCAGTTACTATGATGCACTGGAAACCAATAAATGGTCGAGTTAATTGAGGTAGGATTATGGAAAAAGTACAAAAATACACAAATATTTATGTTTTAGTTGAATTTGTAAATTAGAGTTTCAATCCCTGTGACAACTTTTATCTTATTATAAACTTAGTTTCCACTATAATCAAATTAAATGTTAAATTGAACAATGGTCATAAAAAAGCCTTATAAAAATAGAATTAGGCCAGTAATACAAGTATCAGTTATTCTTTAGCTAGATAGAACACTGGTCAAAGCACAAAATTTAAATTTAAATTCTGTTCACTCAGTTAGTCAAGTATAAGTATATTATACAACTGGCAGTTGACCCGCAACCTACAGTAACAACACAGTTCTTTTACTTGCCACAGCACAACTGAACACTGAATAAAGATGGAAAATAGCGAGGTCAAAAGGTCACCTATAAATAAGGCAAGAGAAAAAAAATAATAATAAAAAAGAAATGAAAAATTTAAATAGGTAACAAATTTAACTAACAAAATACAATGCTGAGAGGATGACAAAAGGGCAAATAAACAGTAAGGGGGGAAAAAAATGTTTTATATTTAAGTATAAGATATAAATAAAAGTTTAAAAGATAGTAGCATTAGTAAGAATAGTATTTATAATAAGAAGTAAAGCCCAGTGTAAAACAGCTGGCCGGGTCAATGACATCTAATGTGAGGTTAAGATTTCAAAATTGTATCAATTTGTTAAGGCCTTGTATGTGATTAAGGGGCTAAAAAGCATACAGTTTCATACGAGTGTGCACTGACAATACTACTTTATGTATAATACAAAACAGTACTTCCCTTTTTCACGATGTAAATTTGAATATGGTCCGTTGCGATGACGTTTCACCAATAGTGTATATTTTCTTCAGAAATAACACTATTTGATTCTGACCACTTTACGCAAACACTAAGTGGTATCATTTACACAGTTTCTAGTTATTTGAACTACTTAATACTAATTATTACTAATTAAATAATTTAATAAATTAGCTGCCCAGATTTTGACGACTGGACGAGGCAGTGTTGCCAGCAGAAAAAAATTTATACCTATTTATTTGGATGTGGGACAGCCCCAACACCATCCTGCAGGTGTTTGCGGAGAAGTTTGACTCCCCGTTTCTCAAGCACTTCAATCAAGTGTTAGTTAAAATTAAACTTTGACGGGCACTTGATTGAAGAATTTCATTGTCATGTTTGTTTTTTATTTTTTTTTATTGTTATTACTAACATCTTAAAATTATATTATTATTATTGTTATTGTTACTAACACATGGATCATGTAGTTGTCTGAATAAAGAATTTGTATTATTATTATTATTATTATAAGTATATGTATTATCTACAATTGATTTAGGAATAAATAATGTTTAAGACACCGTTTGTCCTTTAAAATTTATTGTTTTACACTCTACGTTAACTATGCTGAAAGTATTGTAGACAGAAGGCGCGTGTAAAATGTTTTTAATAATAAATGAGGTCTACCCACAAAGGTAGAGTCCCTAAAAGGCTGACGGCCACTTATAGTGCCTTTTAATCACCTAAAGTGTTAATTTAAGCAAATAATAATAAACACAAACTAACCATTAACAAATTAACAACGGATAATCTTTATTACTACATAGTATTTAACAAATTCTCTATCTGTTCCTGTTTGTCCTCATATTTTCAGCCACCTGCTTCTCGTAAACCACGCACAGATTTTTTTTATGGAGTTCACTGTTATTTAATACAAAATACTGAAGACGTGTACGTACAATACATTTTTATTAAGATTTCGTTCGTAAATTGCATCCGTGCGAAGCCGGGGTGGGTTTGTGCAGCTAGTGCATGAATAGTATCAATTTTGATAAGTTTAAAACTATTTAACAACTGTTTCTCAGGCTCACATTTAAAGACTGACCTAAAAAGAGCGTTAAAAATATGGCCGAAAAATAAAACACGCCGAATACAAAACCAAATATTCGGCCTCATTCCCATCCCTACCTCCAAAGTAACAGTGCTGTAACAGTGCTATAAAAGGCTCATAAAGATCGCTAGCAGGGAAATTACATCGCCATCAGTTCCGTGTGCAACCTGTATAGTTTAATTGCGGAATTAAACACCCTGTATTCGCTGCGGGCGTTTAAATCCCTGAAGAATTTAATCTGGCTTGAATTATTTCGATCTGTTTTGCATGATTGTGATAAAATTACTCCGGAGTAATATTTCGTTATTTAATCTACATTGTGATGATATTATTATTGGTATTATCGGATTTACAGGATGACGGTTGTGGATTTTATTGTATTTTCGCGCATTTATTAATTTCATTGGATCAGTGGCGATATTGCCTCGTAAGGCCCGCGTTAAATTTCGTTCTATGAATTTTGAACCACATCGTTTGAGACAGTGAGTTCAACGTCAGTTTGACGTTAATCCTATATGTAGAGAGGATAGTCGCGACATAACACGACGCTTATAGGCGTCATGGGCTTTAAAAATGTTTAATAGAGATAAATAAATCAAATATAAGTATATTATGGACTAACGGACGCGCGCGGCTTCGTTCGTGAAATTAGTACCCTCCGTCAGGAATAGTGTATTGAAGGAATACTCGGAATCTGTTCAGTAATTCCAGAGATTACCCCTACATACATTCAAACAAGCAAAAAATAAAGTTTAGCTTTTTATTATATTAGCGTAGATAACTAACATAAGTACATAAGAACATACATTCAGATAATAAATGAATAATAACTTTTGATGGGAGTGTCATATTTATGTTGTAGATGGCGATTCATCCCAAAAGTTTTCTCCTTAGAGGAATATTTTTTCGAAATAAAAAAGAGATCAACCTCAAATATAACCAATTCAATTAAAAGAAGAATGATTGAAATCGCTTAACAATAGAGGAAGATATCCAGTAACATACACACTATAAACACATTTAATCAAATTGAAAATCTCTTCATTTTTGCCGAAAAAAAGGAGATTCTCTATTCGTCGGCTTTTTTTAAGGTCGGTTAGTAAAATAAAAAGACAGTGGAATACCGACGTGGTTCAATTAAGAATGGCTACAGATAGAAATAATTCCGTCATCGATACGATAATAGTTTAAGTCACGATCGACCTCAAACAAGGATTGATTGATTGATTTAAACTTTATTTTATTCCAAAACACAACAATAACGAGAAAGATAATTCTAGCGTACCACAGTCAAACTTGAGCCTAGGGTTTGAGTGGTTGGAGTCCTGCCAGAACGTCAACTTTAAACTCAGGTTCGATAAAAATTTCCAATGTTGTAAACAAATATGAATAGAATTTGACACATAACATAACCTTCGAAGCCGTTTGTGAAACTGGCAAACCGTTGCAAACGCCAAGTTTTGGTAATACCAGGAGGGTTCCACTCCGCACTGTAGGTGCGCTCGCCGCATTACCTATGGCATAGGTTAATCGCAGTAGGTTGCTGGCTTGCCGCGCGCGCGCCCGCTCGCTCTGTGTCGCGCGTTGTGATAGTATTACAGTAAGCAGCCCAACCCTAGCGGTGCGCCAGGGCACATTGCGGGGGGAAGGCGGGCGCGGACTGCGCCTTCCTTTTGCGAATGTTTATGAAGTAATACGAACTTTTTGTGCCTGATCATAAAGTTGGATTTCGTTTAACGGTGGTCGAAAAAGAGAAGTTTCTGTACGTTAGTACTATTATTTATTCTGTGCTTGTACTATTACTTCTTATTTGTATAGGAAAACACATAAATTCAACCCTCCTTTGCTTCGCAGCGTTGGGTGTAAACACTGTTGAACAAAAATCGACTTGCACTTTACAATGTCCATACAATCTGCATAGTCAAATGATATTGTTAAAAATTCCACTTTACCACCCACCTGTACCAACAAAGTTTGTGTAAGTGAAAAGTACAGTTCGGGAATAAAGTGCAAAAACGTTCCGCCATTTAGCATCCCTGTTAGGGTTGCCACACTTTTGCGATAAAGCTTTCCTTAGGTTTTATTTTAAATAGATACGCGTACCTATTAATACAAACGGATCACTCACGTAAAAGAGTGTGAGCGTTAAAGTCGAGAATTGCCCACATTTAATGATTAAGGACCACGTCGGACAGCGGGGCAATTTTCGCGTCAGTAGAGATGAAATAACACTCGAGATGTGTCCAAAAAGGCTGTCAAATCTCTTCAACAACTGTCATTTTTTGGCATATCTTGAATGTAAGATGAATCTAAGCGCCAGAATTGGGGGCATGGTCTGAAATATTTCGGGCAATTTTCGACTTTAAAGTATGTGCGTAATCCGTTTGTGTTAACATGTCCGAGTCTCGCGGTAGTTTTAGGTACGCTTACTACTTGGGATTAAGGCGACAATACTAAAATAAAGATAACATATTTGTTGATGTCTGTTTTGTATAAAATAACATTTTAAAAACAATAATCAAAAAGGCTTATATTAGTTATACTGCTTCGTGTGCAAATTTTGTTCTTTTTTTAATATGCTTTATTTTTTATATGGTTAATAGTGAAATGGTAAAATTCTCTCTGTGTATAAAATAATAATAACAAACGCATAGATTTTTTGTCATATAATTTTACTTGGTAAAATATGCGCGTTGAAAGTTATATAGAAAGAGAAAAGTTACACATCACGTAAAGATCTTCAAAAGTAATTGAATTGAAAATGATAAATTTCCGTCGTACTACAAGAAATTAAAAATTACTTAGACACTTATTACATCGGCTATAAGCATTGCACAATATTCTGTTTAAATTATATCTAAAGCTACTAGGTTTCGTGGAAAAATGTTTTACGTTTGAGTTTTAAAAAGTGTATTTTTTTATCAAAGTGTCATCCCTAACTGCGCCTTTAAACGCGTGCATTTATAATTCGAATGGTGGCGTAGAGTTAAATTTAGAACGTTGCTGTTAAAATAACGGCTATTTTTTTTACGCAAAAACAAAATTCAGGGCATTTGTCAGTTAGGATTTTTATCTGGCTTAATTAGATGCGGTTGGCACGGGACCGATTTTATGAAAAAGGCCGCAACTGACTGATAACCCCTTAATTTGGCAAAAAACTCACTTCTACCCTTTTCCAGTTACCTTTTTTTTTATAACCTGCATTTTAATAAAAAGGAATTATAAAAAATAACATATCGTGGTAAAGTTTTTGAAAATGGTAACTACAATACAATACAATAACTCTTTATAGAACACCACAAAACACAAAAAGGTACCAAATAGACATAACATAAGGCACACAATAGGCGGTCTCTTCCAGGCAACCGTTTACTAACTACCGATAACTACGTTTTATTTTGCAGCGAAGTTTTCTTTTTAAACTTTTAGAGGCAGATTTGAAACAAAAAAGAGCGAAAACGATGACTGAAAATAATTATTAAAAAAATGCTCCGCTCCAATCAATGTCACTGAGTATACAGTTTATAAATAAGTACATAATTTAATTCCAAAATTGGCAATTTAAAAATTAATAAAATTGACTGTACAAAAAACACCATTGCATTCCGTTCCCTCAATAATTTCAATTCATTACTCACAAAGTGTACCCGCTTCCAATTCTAAATCTCTTTTGTGTCAAAAGCCTAAAATACGGCAAAACACTTTCTTCGCAACCAAACAGAATCATAATATGACGTAAACGTCATTTTATTCAACATTCCTATTCAAAAACCCAGAACCAATTTCCTCCCTCCATATAAATCATCATAATTTTAGATTGGATTGTATTTGTCCATAAATGTTCCTATTCTGGTGCGAGTGATATAAAAGGACATGCATCAATCATCGGTGATGTATAGTGGCGTAACGCGTAACGCACAATGACGTAACCGACACTTACGCAGCTATATGTAAGTGTATTAGAGATAAATGAGAGTTGGTGGAACGGGGAACTTGTTCTGCGCCTTTTTGATGGAATATGTAATAAAATAGAACCATATATTTTAGGCTGCATAGGCTCGTAAAAATACCTTAAAGGCTAACATACAGATTTATAAAACAAAACGTTATCGTGTGACCTAGTTTCGGGGTGTCCAGCAACCGTTCGCGAAAACGACGGATAACAATTTCACACTTAGATAATTAATTATTAGTCTATTCATTTAATATTAAGTTTAGTGAAGTAAGCATGCTGCTTGTCAAGGTCTGTTTCCTATTTGCATACCGTCTGGTAAGGTCAAAATCAAATTCAAAGTCAAAATACTGTATTCAGATTAGACTTCCAGCATTTATCTAATCTGTGCTTACGGGAAGCACTTATGAATGTCGTGCATGTTTAATAAGATTTGTAACATCTGTTGTAAACTATGTTTAACAAATAAACAGGCACTTTTGACTATAATTTTTGAATACTTTGACGACCAGGGTAATGCCACACTCTTCCAAAATACGTGAAGTAATAGCATGCTACTATTTTATACGATGCGTGAGAATTTCGGTGCCCCACGGAGGAGACCTAAAGGCAGGCAACCGATCAGTGATTCCCTTGGGATTGCTAGTTCCCATAGGCGGCGGGGATTGCTTTCCATTAGGTGGAATCAATGATGAAAACTATACAAGTCACCTACAGATCAATACGAGATTCCCCCTTAGCGGAATTTTCATTAGCAAGTAATCGCCGTCAAAACTAACAAAGCGCTTTCTCGGTAAACTAATATTGTCATTTTCCTAATACACAACAGCAATAAGAGATAAAAGGACCAACACAGTAACGTCACATAAAGACAATACCGAAATTCCCCTTATACTATAGAATATAGAAAGCCATAATACCGGCAAGAATTAGACCAAGCACGTATATGTACGGATTATGTGCGGTTGTCCATTGAGAAAATGTGTCGGACGTCGACACAACTCCGGCTATTTAGGTCAGCCATTTTGTTTTCGTTCTGTGTGTTCTAAAGTGCTGCGGATTCTAATAAGTGTTGTGTTTAGTTGTGCGTTTCGGATGTAAACATTTTGAGCATCATAAACGGTTTAATACAATTGATAAGTAGAGGTTTGTCACTTAATTGCATCTTACAAGCAAAGCTATAAGGTAAAGTGACAAACATTTAGATTTGTCGACTTTGCATACAACGAAAGTTCAAAATAGGTACTTGCTTAATTTGGACTTTGGTAATTTAAAAATTTAACAAAACAAATTCTACTTACAACCAACCTTGTATTAAATTTAACATGGACATCACAAAATTGACAAAAATTACGAGTATTAAATATTCTTTTAATTTTTACCTAACTTAAAAGGAGCCATCATCTAAAATAAAACCATTATAACAACTGTAGTGTGTAGCTGTGGCGATCCTTGGGGGTGGCCTATGTCCAGCAGTGGACGTCTAGCGGCTGAAATGATGATGAACAACTGTCGTTTACAACGAACGAAATAAACCATTATTACTTTTACTTTACGCTCAACACACTCATGACTAAAAACTACAATAAGCACTTCAAAACAAAACGACCGTGACAACGCTGAAATCTATTCGAGATCTGTTTTGTGTCGGTGCCAATGCGAAAACTGCCCGGACGAATGTGTGCCATCGATAAGTTGTCTCGAAAAGTAAGGCGAGTGGTGTGATCGGACCCTTACTCGATATTGGAATGTTTCCTTTTAGGGCTCTATACTGGTTTTTATGCCGTCTCCGTTGACTTTGTTTTATTATAAATATGTATTGTGTTGTGACGTATGATTTATGAAGCATAGACTATGAATGCCTTGTGAATTCATATTCTTCTGCCATCAAATTTTTTGAATAATTTTAGACGTGCCTTCCTTCGCTAAGTACTCTTTTTTATTGATTCCTTTGAATATTTAATCTTCAACACTTCAAGTATAATCATTATTTTAAGAACATGAACGCTATGTTAAAATTAGATGTTAATTTAAGTATATACAAGTTATTATGTTTCAATCCGACAAATTTCATAGACACTTTCTTACGTTTCTTCAGCCAAATCTGCGAAAAGTTTCGATTTTTCAGTCAAAGGTTTGACTGCGTTAAAATCAAAGTCGACTTTTTCAGATACGGCTAACAGAAAGCACTTGTCAATATCATTAAATTTAGTACCAGTTCAAAAACTTTGCAATGAGGAGACACCGACAAAAACTCAACGAGGTAACAGTATCTGTGAAATTTGTATAGAGCATCTATTTATTATCTTATCGTCTTTGGATTTTAACGTATCGTTATGGACATAAATACTGGTTATCCTAGGAAAACTACAGATAAGGAATCACTAAAAAGAATTACTATAGAAGAAGTAGTGGATCCATATTTGGGTTTAGATAACGTAATATTTCTGCTCTTCGTGGAAACAAAGGTAATGATATAATACTATGTAATTATATTACAATATACTCGGTTTCTCCTGTATCTCGGACAACTGTAACTCGATTTCTAGTATGTATACATGAATATAATTAGCAAATCAAATCAGGCCTTGTTGGGGCAAATCTTATGAAACTCCGTTTCAAGTTTGGTTAATGTCGTTACAGCTTGAGTTTGCATATAGTTTGGGTCGCCGGGTACTGGTTGCCATACAAACGTTGCCTGATTTACATTTATAAAGTCGATACCAAATCCTCATTATGGTGGTAATTGGGAGCCAACTATAAAAACTTGATATTTTCCCCTACTTGCTTACTGTCTTAACTGTATAGTAAACACGACAGTTAGGAAGGGTGACGATATGAATACGAAAATCGATGCTTGTTGAACAACAGAATGACAACACATTTGCAATGATAACAGCTTTAAGGCAATTAAAAAACAAAATGACGTGCCTGTCGCACATTAAGATTCTATAAACTATAAACGAATGGATGACGTGAAAGATTTAAACGTCGTCAATATCTTTAATAAAATTAGGTACTCTTTTCGACACAAACCTTGATTGTCAACCCAAGGGTAACGTTTTCGTCAAGGTAAAGGTTACTGAAACATCCAAATTTATGCAACTAAAAGTGGATGAAATGATGAATTATAAACCACAGCAGATTATCCCAGACGAGGCGCAAAACGCACGGTATTTAATAAATTCAATATCATTACAAGTCTGGTATTTTAATTTAAAACAGTATATCAACAGATTGACAAATCTGTGGCACCGACCCGCAACATATATTATATCACTCACTGCGATCAATCTTCCATTGTGAATATTACGGCCGGTACCGCAGAAATATGATTTGGGATCGTGAATCGTTGGACAGATTTTTTTTCTGTGGTCCCGTAACGATCTTTGGAGATTTAAAGTTTCACTGGAAAGGGTTCCAGTGATTTTGAATTGCAGGCTACACCTCTCTTATGTCTATTCATCCATACTTGTCTCGTCATCTAAACAAAGTTCCAACTTAAAATTTCACTTTTAGTCAGGTATAAAGTGTTTATCGCTCAAAGAAGATGAATCAAAGCTGTAAATACAAGAAGTGGGTCATAATTTGTAGCTTTTAGGATGATTCAATAAAACTAAACAATCTTTTGATGGCAAAAATGGAAATTGTAAGTTAGAATGAGGTCATACTTAAGAGAAGTAAGGATAAATTTGATTTAGTGTCCAATCCAGACAAAGAAAATACATAGACTAGACTATGAACTACTTTCTTACACGTTTGATTTTTCTAGCCCCGATTACTAGCTAGCATCTGACAAGTAATTAAAACAGAACAAAATGCTCTTATAAGAAGACAGCTAATAAAAATCAAAATTAATTTATAAATGGTTTCTTATGCTTTCGTACAATAAGATATACTTAAAACGAAACAAATGATACCTGAATGCATGACTCTTTAGTTTACTATTTAATATCTATAAATGTTATTATAATCGTTTTAGAATTCAATAAAAGATTCAGATTAGAATATCATAGGATTAAAGGCTTTTACCTAATAAATCACTAGGACAAGACAGATCAAAACCTGACGACTTCAGACAGATAATGTTAATAGACCCCAACTTTTGATCTCAGATTTTATTTCTCTGTATACTCGTAGTTACTTTTCCAGAGTATTAAGAAGACTTATCAACTAGTAAGTTTTTACTAGCTTCTACTAGTTATGACTTAATATTAGTACTTCTAGCTCTTCAATATCCGCGTACCCACCATATGCCAAGCAGACCCTGATTCAGGCAGGAAGTATTACGGAATATCACCAGGCCCCGATATTTGGTGCGTCCCTTTATCTTTTTGCTTGCCACACATTTGGTTCAATTGATTTTAGTTTAGGTACAACCGATTGGGTTAGGTCTATTGATGATAGTTCACCCTTGTTTGCTCGAATTTCAATTGCCATAATCGTGGCATAGCTTTCTTTATTATACAGTTAAGTAGGTATTCAGAATTGTTTAAGCTTATTATTATTAATATTTGACTGTATGAATTCTTGTAATTGCTTTTTAATTTCTATGTTTATTCTCTTGTTATTATTTTAATTGTGTTTTACGCCTCTTGTAAGTGTTTTACTAGTAGATTCCTCCAATTTGTTGATAAAGTAGTACGTTATTTCGGAAATTTATGTCTTTTACAACAATTTGAACAACTGGTTAGGTGATCATAACAATTAATTAATAATAAATCCTACTAATATTATAAATTCGAAAGAAAGAGGTTCGAATATTTGTTTTTCCGTCACGTATTAACGGCTGGACGAGTTAAGATATAATTTTGCAGGCAGCATTGTCCTAGATTGAAACATGGTAAAGATGTCAAAGAGGTCAAATTCATAGAAATAATATAACGCGGGTTAATTCGCAAACTAAAACGTGAGCGGAATTTAGCGACTTGCGAAATAACAGAAGTGTTACGTCACTTATGTCACCAGCAGTCGCGAGTAGAGTGTCCATGCCTTCACCTAAATTGCGTACAGCTTGGGACAGAAATGTAATGGAATGGTATTCCATTCCAATCAGTACAATCGAAGACACACACACACACATTAAAGATAGAACTGCGAGAAAGTGTAATATTCCGAAAGGGAGGCATAGTATGCACTTTGAAATTGATATCCCTTTCGAGCATAGATAATTTCTCCCAGTGTCCTCTTTAATCATCGGCTAAATTTGTTGCTGTCTGTACCCTATTTATGAGACTAAATTAAATATATTTTTTAGCCTTTATTAATCTCAATGGTTTTAGACTCTGTAATTTAAACAGGATAATCATAAAATTAGCTGTGTATGTGCAAATTACACAAAAGTTTCATTACAATTTTTTTTTTAAATTAACTTATACCAGCGTCTTCACCCGCGCGGGTTTGTTTATGTGTTTTTCAGGATAAATAGTATCCTATGTTTTAGTACAGAACGTTCTATTTTGTCTGTCAAACACCTAAATCCGTGCAGGTACTTGTGCGTGTTTAAGGTACATACATCCAAATATCCAAATATTCAAACATGTAAAATATCAAAATATCCAAACATCTTTATAATATTAGTACTAGTAGAATATTAGTAGGACTAGCGACCCGCCCCGGCGTTGCGTGGGTCCAATTAGGGTGCAATGACATAAAAACCTTCTGTAAAAAATGTCTAAATGACAGTGGAAACCGTATGATAATTCATTGCATGGTTAAGGAACAAGTAACCGAAGATATGTGGAACAGACACGTATAGTATGCATGTCGGTTTAAAGATTCTTTATTCTCTTAAGAATTTACACAATTCGCTTACATGAGAACTAAAAACTACTACAATTTTTGTTAGATATGTGAAATATGCACAAGAATAAGTTGTTTATAATCACAATTCAGTAATTACAATGAAGTTGAATTTGCCATTATGCAGGTCCTAATGCCTGCGCTCATCCGATAGTTTTTTTTTTATTTAAAATAGGAAGGAAAACAAGCAAGTGGGTCACCTGATGGAAAGTGACTACCACCGCCTATAGACACCCGCAGCACCAAGAAGATTGCAGAGGCGTTGCCAACCCAGAGGGCTAAGATGGAATACCTCTTGTGCCAGTAATTACACCGGCTGTCTTGCTCTCCACGCCGAAACACAACAGTGCAAGCACTGCTGCTTAGCGGCAGGATTAGCTAGCAAGATGGTGGTAGCGATCCGGACGGACCTTGTACAAGGTCCTACCACCCGCAAAAGTTGTTGTTGTAGTTGCGAAATCAACGGGTATGTTGTAGTTCTATGTGGAGATTAAAAAGATAAAATATTGAAGGGACTATCCGACCGCCAGAATGGATTCCCTAGTCGCGAGTTAAACGTAGTGCGAGCGGCTGCGCGGGACAAACAGACATGTGAATTATGTACTGTTTCATGCTATGGTGGCTTTTGATGATTAACATTCGTTTTGTTTAGAAATTTGAACGAACGATCGAAATATTTTTTTTTTGACTCCGCCGTCCGTCTGTCTCCAGGCTGTATCTCAAGAACCGTGATAGATAGACAGTTAAATTTTTACAGATGATGTATTTCTGTTGCCGCTATAATGACGAATACTAAAAAACAGAATAAAATACAACAAACGTGATTTTTTTGCCGTTTTTATACATAATCGTACGGAATCCTTCGTGCGCAGTTTTAATACAGTCTGTTTTTAAATTATTACCGTCATACTTACATTTTTTTTACATTTTTATCTGTTTTCAAATGAGCATACTTTAAGTAAAAGTAAAAAAAAAACTTTTTCTTTACTATTTTTGTAACTTATTTGGATCGTTCTATGTTCTAGAACATACATAGTTTCTTTTATCTATTTTTTTAAACATAAATATATGTTTTATGATGATCTACAACAATTTGATAGGCTTGTCCCATTTGCTTTGCGATGAATATTCCCTATTCAGTTTGAAACAGAATAAAGAGAAGAGAAGTTACATATAGATGACACTGAGGGTAGTTTTACCCCTAAAATCAATAATTGAATGACCGTAAGGAAAAATTCGCAGGGTATGGTAGTGGTAATGTGGCGAAACGGGAAAACGCAAGGCACAGAATGCTGATGTTGCAGGTTCAAGTCCTGCCATTACGCTAATTTTTCTTTGTATTGTCATTACATAGCATTTTAATTTAACAATTTGAATGCGAAACATTTAAAAATAAAAATCGAAAGAAATTTCGGTTACAAAAATTTAATAGAATAAAGTTCAAAATTCTTTCTTTCAAAATCTTTAGTACGTAAAGGTTCTAACTGCCGCTTGCCCCCAATTCCGTCTAAAACTATTCACAAATCATGTCCCGCTCCCCTAAATTTATAGATCCCCCTAACAATAAGTCACCGACTAACTGTGGATCAACTGGACCGTTATCAACTTAGTTGGTGGAAGTTGACCGAAAGTTGCGGCCAAAAGTTGCCGGGCAAACCTTTGGCCCCTATGGTGTGATTCCGTCTGTTTGTGTGACACTAGATATTTATATAGCCATTTGAATATCATTGAAGGAAAATTGAGCCCGAAATTGCGGACTTTTAATTCAAAGTTAACCTGGGCCGAATTTCATAAACGCGATAGGCGACAGGTGATAGTGACAAGTTGCCGTACAAAACTGAGTCGATAAGTAACGCTACAGACTTATAAACTCAACATCATAGTGGGCAAGCAATGTATAGCGAATTGTCAGTGTCACTTGTTGCTTGTCGCATTTATGAAATTGGGCCCTGAATGTAAAATTGCCTTATATTTTGCGGGTGGTAGGACCTTGTGCAAGGTCCGTCCGGATAGCTGCCACCATCTTGATCTGATCCAGCCGCTAAGCAGCAATGTTTGCGTTGTTGTGTTCCGTCGTGGAGAGCAAGACAGCCGGTGATATTACTTGCACAAGAGGTATTCCATCTTAGCCCTCTGGATTGGCAACGCATCTACAATATCCTTGGTGTTGCGGGTATATATGGGCGGTGGTGATCACTTACCATCAGGTGACCCACTTGCTCGTTTGATGGTGGTGAAGATGGTGGTAGCGATCCGGATGATCCTTGGACAAGGTCCACCCGCAAAATAGAGCCGAGTTTAGATATTTTGACCTTGCCGCGATTAGCATAGGATAGGCTAGTTCACCAGACGGTAAGAGATCACCACCGCCCATAAACACCCGCAACACCAAAGGGATCGCAGATGCGCTGCCAACCTAGAGGGCTCAGATGGAATACCTCTTGTATCAGTAATTGTCCAATCAACAAAATGGCTGCTCTTAATACACCAATGTAATATTAACTGCCAGACAGACTGACCTTAACCGCAGGTCACCCAAAATAGCCGGCGACAATGTTCAGGTTAATATGCATTTTTAAACGCAATCAGAATCGGAGAAGATTAAAAATGGATTTTATACTGTGACCTTTATTTCGCTTGAAATAGGATATACTGACACTAGATTTATATGATAAGTTTGGTGGTGATCACTTCCCATCAGGGTCCCCGCAAGCTCGTTTTGTTTAAAAAAGACCGTTGTCATCAACGTGTGGTTTAGTAAGAGAGAGGTACTCGTCTTCTCTCAGGAGATAGTGAGAGGAAACTAACAAATTAGAAAACGGGCCAAGCGTTCAGTGTTACAATTGTGTAAAGGGCCTCATACAAAAATCGGCGAAAAAACATGTTTCCTGTTTTAATTTCCCTCGATTTGATTTGATTTATTTCTCAATTTCAATCACACTAAAAATTAGGCATCATGTAATTTGAATTATTTGTTGTTATAGTGGCTTAAGTCATTATTACACTCTGTGAAAATTTTAAGTGTCTACCTGTTACGGTTCAAAAGCTACAGCCCTGTGGCAGACGGAGTACGGACGGACCAGACCAGCAAGAGAAATAGAACTCCGTTTGGATTCTTAAAATACGAAATTCTTTTGATGTTAAATCTCAGGTGTATTGCTATAAAAAAAAATTATAGAGAGGAAAACAAGCATTCGTGTCATCTCTGCTCCCCTCATGGATCCGGATCTTTCACTCACCGTATGAAACGCTGTAGCAATCTACTACTTCACGGCGGTATTCTATAAGACTGTGGTACTACTCCAGTTAAACCAAGTCGACCTTATGATTATGATAATAAGTGATTAGCAGGGGCGTAGCGACGTAAAATGGCGCCCAGGGCTCGCATCCAAACTGCGCCCCTTTCCCTTTGTAAATTATTTAAAAACACATTACACATTTTTTTTTATTATTTTACTAATTTTGTAATGTAATGTATGTAAAACAAACAAAATACCACCAATATGTCCCCGTTTGGAATAAATGTATCTATAATAAGGATTAAATGATCCTCAAAAGACTTATTTGGGCATATATACGAATTTGGATTGTATTTTTTAATAGGTAGTAAGTAAATTTCTTTTTTTTGCGCCGCCCCTTATGTGGCGCCCAGGGCACATGCCCTGCCTGCCCCACCCTAGTTACGCCCCTGGTGATTAGATATGCAGTTTGGGGATTAACAAAACATTATAATTTAATAAGCAATATCCATTCAGTTACTACAGAAGCTTAGTAACACAATCAACCTGACAACGCCATCTAGTATCAAACGTGCTAGCAACGACCGCAACTAGCTCGCCTAACACTGCGGGTCGCACAATCGTGCACAATAGCACAACCTGCAATAAGTCGGGTGCACGTACCAGACGTGAGGGCAGCTACACACGGCTCTCGCGGACAGGGCACAATTTTTTTTTAAGTTGTACTGTTTTGTAGATTTCATTGATCACCACAAAAACAATATGAAAAGGTACTGTAAGCAATTAAGCAAAAATACGTTTCCACCCACCCTCTCCCACCAAGAGTCTTTATAACCGAGCGCACCCTGGCAGCGGTCTCTTTTCGAATCGTAACGTCGTCTAGTGAAGAAGTCTTAACCCCCCTGCGGCCCTAACATGACAGCCCAGGTTTAGTTTAACCCCTCCCTGCGTCTCTGTCTAACTAGTGTCATAAGAAAGGCACACAGATAGAGATAAACTAAACTTGGCCAGTCATGTTAGGGCGACAGGTCTATGCTATTTTTGAGATAATTAGATTCACTATTTAATTTAAATTGACGCTTGATTATTGTGAAATTTGTAATAATTAACGATTTATTTCTGTGTATGGCTTATTTCTTTTAATGATAATCTCGGTCATTGTCTAAAGTACCATTAAAATTGTAGAATGTGTGGAGAGGAGGCTGAAACAATGGAACACATTATATGTGATTGTGAGGCCCTCGCCAGAACAAGAATGAAACTCCTCGGCAACGGATACCCCGAACCAGGAGAATTCAAGGCACTACCGCTAAACCACATCATCCACTTTATGGAGGAAGTGGAAAAAGCGATGGACTAAGTGCGAAAGAGGGGTAAATACACAAAAGATCCCGCTGGGTCGAAGTGTATCCGAAAGGACCCCGCATAGATAAGATAAGATAAGATAAGACCATTAATGCCGCTTTCCTGTGTTCTGACATTAATGGTGAAATATGTTAGACAACTAGGTATTACTAGGTAAAATTATCCTGTGTTTGTAAATAAGAATACAGTTTTAGAGATAATAAAGAAAGGCAATGGATCAGAGGTTATCTTGGTATCGCTGGTTCTCATAAGCGGGGATAACTTCCCGTCAGTTGACCCGCAAGCTCGTTTTCCTTCCTATTATAAAAAAAGAAGAGAAAGTTTGCATACTTGGGTCATGATATACTTCAGCACAGGAAATAGAGAAATGGGCAAGTGGATCACCTGATGGTACAGTTCCCGGAAAACAACTTGAGCATTGACCTTGACTGCACAGTAGCCGTTTCTAGAACAAATATGTATGTGAAAACTTACTCCCCCCACTCAATTTATGCTCAAGTTGTTTGCCTGCAACTACAAGTGGTCACCCACCGCCCATAGAAACCCGCAACCAAGGAGTTTGCAGATGCGTGCAACCCAGAGACCTAAGATGGAACACATTTAATTGTGTCATTAATTTCACCAGCTGTTTTACTCTCCACGCCGGAACATTACATTGCACGCACTGCTGCTTAGCGGCTGGATTAACAAATAAGATGGTGACAGCGGTCCGAATGGACCTTGCACAAGGTCCTACCACCAGCCAATTGTAGTTAATTTACTTATTTAAGTCATTCGTCGGCTACGGCCGTATGTCCTGCAAGCCCGACAGCGCGATACATAATGCATGTAGACTTAATCTTGCCGGCAGAGCTCAAAGTTGAGCTTCGGATATTGCGGCCCAACCTGTAGCTTAACCGAAATACTACAATACAAACGCAGGTTTAAGGCAACCTAATTCAATTATCTGCTTCAAGCAGTTAGTGGCAAATATATTTAAACTAAGCTTCCCGTCTTGGCTTCGCACTGGTACAACTAGGATGTATTGTACAAAAACATTCGATAAAAAAAATCTCTAAATTACCGTGGAAACCGTATCAAAACCCGTTGTGTGGTCACAGAATAAATAATACTAACGTACAGAAACTTCTCTTTTACGACCGCGATTAAACTAATTCCAACTTTATTAACACGCTCAAAAAGTTCGTGTTACTTCGTAGGCCATGCGCCAGGCGCCGCGAGTCAAAGGGAACGCGCTGCCCGCGCCCGGATTCCCCCCGCTACTCCCGGCGACACGCTAGGGTTGCGCGGCATTCGTTTTCAATCACACTGACACGGCGAGAGCGAGTGAGAGACCGCGCGGCAATCTGACAGCCTACTGCGATTTGTTTATGCCATAGGCTAAGCGGTCGAGCGTACCTATAGTGCGGAGTGGAACCCCCCTGATGTGGTTTAGAAGGAGTAAGCGGCCGAAGATACAGCAAGGATTGAGGACAGACAGGATCGGATAGCTACTTTGTTTAATATTATGTAAAGCATATTGGCAAGCGCAGCGTAGGACGACCAGCCACAAGATGGTCCGATGACCTCGTACAGGGGGCAGGAAGGCGCTGGTTGCATTCTGCTTCCAACCGGCCACTTTGGAAATCCATGGAGGAGGCCTATGTCCAACAGTGGACTTCTTGTGGCTGAGATGATGATGATGATGATGTAAAGATAAAAATACAACCAGAGAGTCATTATAGTACACCACTCTATTATAAATTGAAAACTTCGTATCCGACCGAAACTAGTTTTAGCAACCGCAACCGAAAACGAAAGCGAATTTCGGTTCTGATTCAGTTTTTGCCGAAACCAAACTTTTAGGGCAATGCTAGTGTATATATTTTTAAGCTTCAGTCAAATCAGCTTTAATCTCTAAATTGTTAAATATACCCGTGAAGTAAAACAAACAAGTAACAACGCAAGACTGTAGAGATTTACCCCCTTATTATTATTTTTTTTTTATACAACAGGAAGGCAAACAAGCAAGTGGGTCACCTGATGGTAAGTGATCACCACCGCCTATAGACACCTGCAACAACAAAGAGAGTGCAGATGCGTTGCCAACCCAGAGGGCTAAGATGGAATACCTCTTGTGCCAGTAATTACACCGGCTGTCTTGCTCTCCACGCCGGAACACAACAGAATTTTTTTTATTCATAAAAAGTTAACATTCTTTTTAAGCTAACAAATGTTTTGTCTCTTTCACTTGAGGGCAAACGTCACAATGACAGATAACAACAAAAACATGCTAACTAACAAACGTTTACGAAGCGTTTATGAATAAGGGGGTTAGTATTTTCGCGAGGGAAAATCGACAGCAACTCCGACGCTTTCAACTACGCCGATCGCTCCTGCACACCGCATAGAAGTTTTAAAATCTATTTTCTTTGGTCCTCGTTTCGGCAAATTTTCTGCCGAAACCAAAACTAAACCAAATCTCTAGTCCAACACTAAACCTCACTGAAACCGAAACTTCGGTCAGACACTCTTAAATACACCTATGTCGAAATAACGAGTAACTTTTAAGGAATTTCCTAACATAAGTTTTACAAACTGTGTAAGTATGAGATAGTTATAACTCATCTCGATTTCAAGTAGTTAAGTGAAAGGCAGTTTATTTCTGTTCGCTAAAGGTCATTGGCCCGCCTGAAGCTTCAGAAACTTTGACCGTTAACATGACTTTATATTAATTACATGGGCTGACTTAGTAGGGGGGGCGCGAAGGTCCATGAGCAATGGCCAATCAGAGGCCAGAAAATCGGTGCAGATTAGCGATGTGACATGATTTTGTTTTCAAACCGCATCGATGAAATAAAATGGAATAGAAAAATATTTATTTGGTCACAATTCGCCACATACATACCACAAATAACTAGATTTTTTTGAAAGCTTGAATGTACAGTCAGTGTATTGATGGGAAAAATGTGGTTACAGTTTATAGTCGAAGTACCTACAGTCAGCATCAAATATAAAGCGGGCAAGGTCGTTAAAAAAATCTGTACTTTTTTTATGTAAACTAGGAAGGCAAACGTGCAAGTGTGTCACCTGATGGTAAGTGATCACTACCGGCCATAGACACCCACAACACCAAGGATATTGCAGATGCGTTGCCAACCCAACTAAGATGGAATACGTCTTGTGCCAGTAATTTCACCGGCTGTCTACCTCCACACCGAAACACAACAGTGCAAGCACTGCTGTTTAGCAGCTGGATTAGCGAGCAAGAAGGTGGTATCGATCCGGACGGACCTTAAAACTTAAGTTAACATCTGCAATACACATTGTGTAAAAGCAATAAAGAATTGAGTATTTTTATCTTCTTTAGCCGCTACTCCTTCTAAAACACGCAACAGATTTTGATACGGTTTTCCCATTGTAATCGAAATTATTAATTTTTAAATTTTTTCTTTTTGTATTTTTTTTACATTCAAATTAAATTTAAAATGATACCTGCCATTACCCTAATTTTTCTTTGTGTTGTCATTCATTATATAGCATTTTACGGTTTTCTTAGTAATTTAAATTTTTCCGTAAATTGCATACTTAATGTACCCGTTCGAAGCCGGGGCAGGTCGCTAGTTACATATAGATAGAGGCTTCAATAGTGCCATTTTGTTTCCATACAAATCACACCTTTCACTGTATCATCTTAACTCAAACAGTTCTCTTGGCAGTTGAATCAGTCACGTGAACATCCCCTGAAAGGGGTTAGTCATTCGGAAGGGGGGTCCGATTGTAGACACACACACAAACAAGGCCGCACCTTTGCCCTTTAAAGGTGATCCGATTAGATATACGAGATATCGAATAACTCTGTGGGAATGACGAAGGTGTTAAGTTGTTAAATTATTCACGATGATTTGGTTAAATTAAATGCGTTCATAGGATAAATCGCAAAATGTTAAAAACTGCTATGTCAAATTTATTTGACCAATTTAGTATTATTAGTTCTAATGTTATTTATTTTTAAATGATTTCTTTTAATCTTTTTTATACACAAAGTAAAGTCTCTATCGTTTCCTGTCTGTCTGTATATCTTGCGCCGCTTTGCCGCCGGTTTTCACGGTCATTAAGCGAATTTTTTTGCGGAAGGTTTTCATGTACAGTAGGGGAAATATATTCACGTACCACCTTAGAACCATGTCGCAATGACGCGACGCGTTAAACGCCAGGCTATGTCATACAAATTTCATGCGTATGTCTCTTCGACTAGGTTCTACGGAACTTGTTCCAATTTCCTTGACTGTACATTACATCATAATTGTATTCATGCGAAGCAAGTAAAGTATAAATGTGTCTAAATATTTTATAGTACTTTGTAATTAAAAATCGCTGGAAAATAATTAATCGCGGATTGTGACCTTGCGCAAGGTCCGCCTGATTGCTACCACCACTTGCACGCTAATCCTGCCGCTATGCAGCAGTGCTTGCACTGTTGTGTTCTGACGTCATAACAGACAAACAGACAGAACGGACAACAAAGTGGTCCTAAAAGGGTTCCGTTTTTCCTTTTAAGGTACAGAACCCTAAAAATGTGCACAGTATGTATGTATGTATGTATGTATGTTTGTATGTAAATTCTTTATTGTACAAAAAAATAGATTAAGTGATGTACAAAGGCGAACTTATCCCTTTAAGGGATCTCTTCCAGTACTTTTCACAGTACGTTTTGTATGCGTCTGTCGTCGATACATTTACCAACCGCAAGATGTCGCAACCTCTCACTTCACCAGCTCTGGTAATCAAAGGGAATCTCAACGACGCCTAATCCGGATGCCTAATCGCCCACTTAAACGCGTCAGAGTGAGCCCACCCTGCGCGGTGGCGAACCGTAAAGGGCAAGCCGATTTTGCCCTGATTGCCTTGATTTTTAACAGAATAAATAATAGTACTAACGTGCAGAAACTTCTCTTTTTTGACCGCGATTGAACGGTTTCCAACTTTATTAGCACCCACAAAAAGTCCTTATTACTTCATACACATTCGCCAGGCGGCGAACGCGCCGCCCGCGTCCACCTTTTTCCCGCAACTTCCGTGGCACTTTAGGGTTGCGCTACATTCGTTGGACATCGTGGAATATGTGCGAGTGAAGACCAAGCTCACTCTAAGGGTCGAGCGGTTGGAGTCTCGCCATGATGCGAATTTTAATTCATTTGTGGTGAAAGTTCCTACTGACCAGCTGTCGACCTTCACAAGAGAAGAGTTTTGGCCGAAAACTTATTATATTCTATTCTATTATATTACACTGACACAGCGTGCAAGCGACCGGGCGCGCGGCGAGCCGACAACCCACTCCGATTTGCCTACTCTATAGGCAAGGCGGTCGAGCGTACCCACAGTGCGGAGTGGAACCTCCCTGCTTGTGTGAAACCGGGCGGGTCACTAGCAAGAGTATAACTTAGCAGCCGCAAACCAGTGCTTAGCGGATTCCCGGCTGTACTGTTCCGTAATAGACTGTAGTCGAGAGCGAGCCTGCCTGCTTGATATTCGAGGCAGGCGCGGTGTGGCTTTTTGCTATACAAGTCTACGGCTGGCACACAGGGAGAGGAAGCCGACAAATTAAAAACTGTCGCTCAAAAAAGTGATTGTTTATTTAATAAGTTGGATTTAATTTGGTCATTATAAAATAACCAATAACTTTATTTTTGCAAAGTATAAAAGAAACTTGCTATCCTTCCCTGTCTATCCTTATATGTTCGACTGCCTACTCCTTCTAAACCGCGCAATTAATTTTTATACGGTTTTTTCTGTCATTTAGTTTTTTTAAAGGAAGGTTTTTATGTATAGTCAACCAAGTAATTGCTTGACCACTTTTGATCCTTATTTCTTTGTAATACGGTCGAAAAGTGGTCAAGCAATTTCTTGGTCGACTATACATTCTTTTATCCTAGTTAATACCTCTTGCGTCGGCAATTTAAACGGTTGTAGTGGTAAAAGCGGCTTCCGGTATTTAAAAAAATGACTGTACCATTACCATGAGTTTCTATCGAAAATTCGTATTACGTTACTACAGCCGATAGCGGTTAAATACGCTCCCATCTGTCAGTGAAAGAGTTAACCATAGTCGATACGGTATTTTTCGATGGCATGTGTCAAATTTGTGACTCATGGTACCAATATTCTACGGCAACAGCTACAAAACGTTAGAAACTGACGTTCAGATTTCGATAGGTAATTTACCGTTGGACTCATACTAGCGATCTTTAGTTATCTAAGTGAGCGCTAGAGGCGCTGTGCAAATTCCCATACGAATCGTTTTATGCTGTCGCTAGCGAGTATGGTTACGGCTAGGTGCACTGTACTCATGGTAAGGGTACTGGTTATCTACCGACAAAATGCAGCTAATAACAGTTAACTATCCTTCTCTGTAGCCTAAAAAAGTGTACTACTTTTGTTCTATCTTTTAAGTTATTTAACATAAACGTAAAAAGAAACAAAAATAAATACAATACAAACTAATCCTATATAAACCGGCCAAGTACAAATCAGACTCGCGCACCGAGGGTCCCGTACAAAATTATAAGCACCGAACGTATATTGCTCGAAAACACCGGGAGGTGGCAGTCGGGAATTACGATAAATGCCGTTAATAACTGTTCACTTAAAATCATTAATGACCGACTTCGCATCTATTTGTAATTGCCTTAAAGTATTTATCTTTGTTTCTCCCAGTGTACCCCAACCTCAGTCGGATTATGTTTCCCTCAATTTAACCAGAACTCGGAATACAACAAACCGATAGAATTCCTAATTCAGTTATTTCGCTCTTTTCATATTGATGAAGGGAATTTGTTTAGAATCTCTGATGACATTTGCATCACAGTGACTAATGTATGCCATTGTGTCTTAAGGGCTTTAGGAGGTTGCGCACTTTTTTGCGTTTTCGTTCGAGTGCTCCATTCTGCCTTAATGAGGAAGTTGAATGAATGTACATAATTCATTATTTAGGTAAATTGCGTTGAGTTTAATGCCTCTGAAAGTCTCGAAGTACGTGCAAACTTTTGAGCTCGTTGAAGTACTTTGAAAGTTTGAGACGTACTTTAAAGTAAATAAGTAGTTACCTCTTTCATAAACGCTTGCTAAACCTACTTTAGCTAACGCGTCTTTTGTCTTTTTTTGTCATTGTTTGCCTTCGAATGAAAGGGCTAGCCAAGCTATAGTTCAATGAGAGTATTTAAATAAAAGTGTTAATTTTTTTTAAAGGTTAGGAGCTAGTCGGACGCGTCCACCGAGCTCCTTTACAAACAGACAGACAATATGTTATTATGATTTTTATGTAACAACCGTGAAAGTGTATCGCTACTGCTTTTCGTGAGTAAGGGAAACGGAGACCTATGGGGGGGGGGGACTACAGTACGACAACGGACCAGCATTACAAGGTTCCTATTAGCGACAGTGATTACTCTCCATAAGGCGATCTGAATGCTCGTTTGACTTCCTCTGGCGTACCAAAAATTAAAGTAGTACGAAATGAACTTTGCGGACGGTAGGACCTTGAGCAAGGTTCGTCCAGATCGCTACCACAATCCTGCTCGCTAATCCTGGTGCTAAGCAACAGTGCTTGCGCTTAGTGTTCCGGCGTAGGGAGCAAGACAGCCGGTGCAATTGCTGGCACAAGAGGTATTCCATCTTAGCCGTCTGGATTGGCAACGCATCTGCAATCTCCTAGGCGGTGGTGATCACTTACCATCAGGTGACCCACTTACTCGTTTGCCTTCTACATTGTATAAAAAAATTATCTTATAGGACGCCGCCCACTATCCTATCTATATATACATGGAGAAATTAAACTTGTCTGAGTTTCCATGCGAATGATTCCTTTCACACAAAGCTATCGGCAGTCGGACGCAAACATTAGACAGAGCAAGATGGAAAACTATGTTTCAAATTCAAGTTACAATCTAATCTGTTTGGAATAGTTTCATTTCAATGGTTTGTTTTTGTTACCAATATATATATTACTAGCGGACGCCCACAACTTCGCTCCCTTGGAATTAGTAGCCTATGTCCGTCAGGGATAGTGTAGCTTTCTATATGTGAAAGAATATTTGTTCCCGTGCACGAGAACACTAGACGCGCAGCCGTGGGAGAAGAATGGCGCCGGGTCGTAAAGCTCGCCACTCAAGATACGACGGCCACGACCACTCTGCCAAGAGTGTAGCGAAGAAGAAGAGATTTGAAATTGGTTCAGTAGTTCCAGAGATTACCCCCTACATACAAACAAACAAACAAAGTGTACCTCTTTGTTATATTAGCGTAGAAGTGTAGATTGGACGTACAACACATCTGCAATGTCATTGTTAGGGTTTCGTAGGTCAACAAGAAACCAGTCAACAAGAAACCAGTCAACAAGAAACCAATCAACAACGAACCCTTATAGTTTCGCCATGTCCGTCCGTCCGTCTGTCCACAGCTTAGCTCATAGACTGTTTGTTCTAGAAAAAAAATATTGCGGGCTTGTAAAAACAGTTTTTTGAATAATTAATAGATTCAGGCGTTACAAACAAACTGGAACAAATTACCTTGCTACTACCCGAAACAGTGCCGTGCTCGTGCAAGTTAGCTGCGTCTGTGCGACATTTACAATAATTTAACAACAAATGGCGTCATCTCTCGTCAGCTAACGGGCATTCATAAATGACCAAGATGAATGAGATAACTTGATTAAGTTTCTCATAGATGACACCGAGGGTAGTTTACCCAAAGAAAAAATATCAATAATGTAATGACCGTAAAGACGAAACACATTGAAAAATTCGCAAGGTATGGCAGCGGTAATGTGGCGGAAACTGGAATACGCAAGGCACGGAATGCTGATGTTGCAGGTTCGAATCCTGCCATTACCCTAATTTTTCTTTGTGTTGTCATATAGCATTTTAAATTTACAGTTTTTGATTGGAGCATCCATTTGTGAATTATTTTTTTATAGTTAAGGGAGAAAACGAGAATCTTTATCTTCCTATCCATGTCTCTCCTAAATCCATATTGTGTACGACCACTTTCTCCTTCTAAACCACGCAACGGATTTGGATCCGGTTTTCACTGTCATTTAGAAATTTTATACTTAGGGAAGGTTTTTATGTGAATTTCATCCCGATTTTATCCGTGTGAAGGCGGGTCGGGACGCTAGTTTTTTTATAAAACAAGAAGGCAAACGAGCAAGTAGGTGATGGGAAGTAAGAGTAGTTTTTTGACTTGTCATTGTAACATCATCTGTTTTTTCTAAGATTTCTGAGGGTAGTTTAGTAGTTTACGTAAACAAACATAATTTGTGTACAAACTTGTGGAATATTTAGGAAGTATACTATCATTAGCGCTGAAAGGGCCCTGGAACTCGTCATTATCTGCTATTGGCGATGACTCGCGCTTCCTTGACGAAGGTCCGTTTAGCCTGTGGAGTAATGAAGACGGACCCACAATAGTTTGGCATCTTTGAGATAATTTGAGGGGAAAATGGCCCGTACAACGCTTTAGTAACATTTTACGATCAAGTAATTATAAATTAATAAAAAAGTCGAACTGTTTTCATTCAGATTAGTTACAGAATGTCAGAAAATTTGCCACTAGTTCAAAAAAGCATTTTAGGGTTTCGTAGTCAACCACAAGGAACTCTTATATTTACCCCATGTCCGTCCGTCCATCCCCAGCTTACTTCAAAGATTCCTAGTGATAGACAGAGACCTGTAACTTGGCACGGATTGAATACATAATTATTAGTCACGTCAACAAAGTGGTAAAATAAAATTATGAAACAAATATTTTCTAAGTACCATACCTTCACGTAAAATAGGCATGCTTTTTTCAACTCTACTCTCTCCTCTACTTTGGCGTAAGGTACCGTTGGATAGGTTTTTTAAAATATTGCAAATTTGCAAAAAAAAATCGATTAAGAGATCCGTTCGTGAAATATAAGGATCCGTCCAGATAGCTACCACTATCTTGCTTGTTAATCCTGCCGCTAAGCAGCAGTGCTTGCACTGTTGTGTTCTGGCGTGGAGAGCAAGACAGCCGGTGTAATTACTGGCACAAGAGGTATTCCATCTTAGCCCTCTAGGTTGGCAACGCATCTGCAATCCCTTTGGTGTTACGAGTGTCTATAAGCGGTGGTGATCACTTACCCTTTGGTGACCCACTTGCTTGTTTGCCTTTCCATTTTAAATTAAAAAAAGCATAGGTCGTCACTTGAAAATAAGAAAAATCTCGACAGCGCGATTCAGGAATCGGACTAAATCTTAGCCCTCTAGGTTGGCAACGCATCTGCAACCTCCTTGGTGTTATGGGTGTCTATAGGTGGTGGTGATCACTTACCATCAGGTGACCCATTTGCTTGTTTGCCTTCCTATTTTATTGAAAAAAATTAAGCTTTAAAATGCTATTTTTTTATTTTAGTAACTCAATTTACTAAGCTCTATACGTTTAACCTTTAAATTAAAGCTAATTTGTTTAATATAATGTTCTCTAGTAAATTTGTAATTCTTACGAGAATAAAGTTCTTTAAGCATAACCATAATTTTTGTTACAGTCAATGTTTTTAGAAGAACAAATACATTTTTTTTTTAATGAAATAGGAAGGCTAACAAGCAAGTGGGTCACATGATGGTAAGTGGTCACCACCGCCTACAGACACGCGCAACTCCAAGGAGATTGCAGATGCGTTGCCAACTCAGAGGGTTAAAATGGAATACCTCTTGTGCCAGTAATTGCAACGGCTGTCTTGCCCCCCTGCCGGCTAAATATATGAATGTTCCTGGATATGTGAAAAAATTCGCTGTGAATAAAAAGGAAAACCATCTCAGCTGAAGAGTACAAGTTTACGAGTGATCAGGCTACTATGGAACTCTAAACTGCGCGTGGCCCGACACGTACTTGGCCGGGTATTTAGGTGCACAGGTGTGCTGAGTTCACGGTCATTGCCTTCGCTCTAGTTTTTAAAAAAGCAATAGCTACAGCAAGCACAATGCCAGTAGGTTCGTCTAGCCAGAGCCAACACGGCCCCAGTAGGTCAACACGTTAATTAACAAACTGTCAGCGGATCTTCTTTATGTTCACACCGAAGTTTTTACATCCATTTATCTGTATCAAATTGACGGGCTAGAATCTTTTAGTTGCGAAGAATATGCTCGTTTAAAGTTTGCTTTGTTCCTTCATTAAGAAAGGAGGGCACGGCCGTTTTTCATAGACGTAATTCTCCGTTTTCTTCCTTTATTTAAGGCATGAAAAATAGGCTTTGCGTAAAGGAAACGGCATGCTGTTGACTTAGAAAGATGTTGATTTTTTTACAGCGCCACGGTATAGCAGACCTGAGTATCTGATATAAATTAAAAGTTCATACTTTGATACCTCTATGATTTCCTGAGAAAAAGGGTATTGACAGACAGACGGACAACGAAGTGATTCTATAAGTGATTCTTTTTCCTTTTGAGGTATTGAACCCTAAAAACACTAGCAAATCTTTTACAAATTACGTTTAATGAAGGGCAAATATATTTTGTTATTTTTATTGGTCCGCGTCTGCAATACCTTCTGACATTTAAGGTATATTTAAAACCATTTAAAGGTGTTTCCCTTTTTTTTATAAGGCTTATTTTTTCAGTTAATTATTTTTGCGCCATCGTTTTTAAGGCAATTGATCCTAACCGTTCACGTAGAAAATAACCGATTATTTTTTAAGATCAGCCTAAAACGGAACCAATTAATTATCCATTTAAATTAACTGTGCAAACAATAACGGGGTATGCAAAAAATACCCTGCTATAGAATTTAATAAAGTAATTATAATATATATTGAAAGAATTGGTGATGCCATACAACAATGAGAATGGTAGACGAGGAGCTTGTTTTTTTTTATGAAATAGGAAACCAAACAAGCAAGTGGGTCACCTGATGGTAAGTGTACACCACCGCCTTTAGACACCCGCAACATCGAAGAGATTGCAGATGCGTTGCCAACCCAGAGGGCTAAGATGGAAGGAATGGTAGGACCTTGTGCAAGGTCCGTGAGGATAGTTACCACCATCATGCTTATTAATCCTGCCGCTGAGCAGCAGTGCTTGCACTGTTGTGTTCCGGCGTGGAGAGCAAAACAGCCGGTGCAATTACTGGTACAAGAGGTATTCTATCTTAGCCCTCTGGGTTGGCAAAGCATCTGCAATCTCCTTGGTGTTACGGGTGTCTATAGGCGGTGGTAATCACTTACCATCAAGTGATCACTTGCCTGTTTTCCTTCCTATTTTTTTTTATGAAATTTTATTGAGTTTCAGCATCATTTAAAGCCAGTTTGTTTTCCCACTCTTATGGCACAATGGCACATGTGTCTGCTTACTGTGCAAGAGGTCCCGGGTTCAAATCCTGGTATGGGCAAATATTTGTGTGACGAATACAAATGTTTGTACCTAAATCATGGATGTTATTTGTATTTAAGTATGTATTTATCTATAAGTATGTTTATCCGTTGTCTAGTACTCATTTTGTTTGGGACTAGGTCAATTGGTGTAAATTATCCTAAGATACTCGTATTTGTTTATTTATTATTATTATTATTATATAATGAATGTATGAAGAGAGGAATGTGGGTGGAGTATGCCAGGACCGGGGCAAATGGCGTTCTGTGGTCTCTGCCTACCCCAAAAGGAAACAGTCGTGAGCTTATCATAATAATAAAAACTAAAAATATTATAGGTAGTTGTAGAGCTACCCAACAGTAAATCCTGCCGGTATTTCATTAGAGCTCTCTTTACCCAATTTGTGACGCTCAATTTTAAATTGACAACTTTTCCCATTTCAGTTTGTTTATTTTCTGGAAAAGGAAGTTTATTGGAGTTTTTTAACCCGACGGAATCTCCGGCTTATATTGTGATGGAATTGTGTTAAAGGGTACGATGGTCCGGGAAAACATATTGCGTTTTTCTTTGAAGAGTTCTTGGGTAAAATATTATAATCTTTTAAGCTTTCCTTGAAAAAAAGTATAGGAAATTAACTTTAAATCGAACTAGTTAGTTTTTTGTAAACTTTATGGCGCTGGGGTGCAATTTTTGAATCTCACCAGGTGACTAGAGCTCACCAAAAAGGCCGAATTTCTATGAAAAACGGTCATTTTGGCGAGCTTTAGTCACCCGTTGAGATTCAAAAATCGCACTCCGGGTTGCAAGCAATCGAAACAAATGACGAACTATTGACTGGGTATTTTTCAGCCATATTGAAAAATGTTAGTAACAATGTTTGCTTAAAAGCAATGTAACAGGTTTGTATACAAACTGGTGTTAGGTCAAATAAAAATGAGTAAAAACTAAAGTCATCATTTAAACTTTTTGTTCTTATAAAATTTGTATCGAGTCATTCCTCACCCCCATTTATCTCAAATAATTTGTACCTTAACGGACAATTAAATAAGTTATTATATTTATATAAAAACGTTTACTCTGTCCTGGAGTTGGACTGAGACCTTTTTTATGAAATAGAAAGGCAAACAAGCAAGTAGGTCACCTGGTGGTAAGTGTTCACCACCGCCTATAGACACCAAAGAGATTGCAGATGCGTCGCCAACTCAGAAGCCTAAGATGGAATACCTCTTGTGCCAGTAATTGCACCGGCTGTCTTGCTCTTCACGCCGGAACACAACACTGCAAGAACCTTCCTATACTAAGAGAAAGGATAGAGAAAGGAGCGGTTGACCTCAGCGACCTAATCCAAGAAGAACTAGCACATGTCTTTCTTTTATAATCATAATCACTGAATAGTGAACTTTCCGCATTATAGAAACCTGGGGGTCTAGCACGCTAGCTTTTATCGATGACATAAAGCATTTATCCCGTTCTAACCAGTATGCGTGTGCGAGAGGAACCAAAGCGTTTATGTGCGCGATAAACGCTAGCGTGCTACTATAGCAGAAAACCTTCCGTGTATTGGCATGCAAATGATTTCATCGCGCCTATTAACTGTTCCGCATAAAACCGTCCAACAGTTCACGCGTCATTAGCCGTCTGAATTACAGTATCACAATCGCCTTTGTGTCAAATGCAGTGGATACAGCGAATTGTTCCGCGCAGTGTGCGTCGCCTATGAATTTAATTTCGACCAATCAACGCCTCGCGAATCATAATTACTAGTGTTTGGAACCAATGGCGGACGCGATTTGATTTGTATGTCGACAGGGTTGGCACTTTCAAAAGGAGCGTAGCTTGGAGGACGTCGCTTATTATTTTTTGGAAGTGAAATATTTTAGATTTCATTTTGTTTAGGTACGTGCCAATATGTTTTATTTCATAGCCGCGTGAGTGAGTTTTTTCATTGTTTCCAGTTTTTACGAGCATTATCATATATAACGTACCGTGAGAACATAAGTTATAAATAGTTTTACCCTGCTGAATCTACTTCATCGTTACCTATATAAACTTTTTTGTATTTTGCACTGTAATCTGTTTTGAAAAGAGAAGAAAAAAAATAAACTGCTGAGTTTCTTGCGGCGTTTCTTCTCAGTAGAATCTTCCGTTTTTCGAAGCGCTAGTAGATTCAGATATGTAAAAGAGCCTATATGGGCCTACTTGGCAAATAATTTTTTCATTTTCATTGTCATTTTTTATTCTTTAATAAGCACAAGTATAAAAGTGACAATTCTGCCATTGCAAGTACCGTATTTATAGCAAAAATAATGTTATTACCTTCTTTTTTTTTCCTTGTGTATATTTTTTTGATTTATTTAATTGTTTGAAACAATAAAGTGTCTTTGTTGTTGTTGTTGTAATTTGATTTGACACTGTGTAAGATTGTCGGACCTTGTTCATAAGTTACAAGCCTAATTACAAATTGTACTCAAAATTGTGACAGCCCTATTGCTAATTCAACCGTTACATCGCTGCATAACTACGTCGTTAATTTCAAAATCAGAACGCTCCGAATGTACGTTAAATTTTGAATTTCGAGTCCCATCGAAATGCTGAGCTGTGGAGTCTGCGCAAGAGTGCAATATTTGCTATTATGACTTTGTGACTTAGATGCAATGAATGTAAACTATACTCATCTTTAGGTAGGATTTTGTACCTACTAAGCCTCAAAAGGAGCTGTCCATACAAACGGTAACGTGTTCCATCTCGTAGAACATAGTGAACCTAGTAGAACTATCGATCGTCAAACTATCGATAGTTTTGCAACACTTTTTTCCACCCTCTAAATCTTATCCTATGGTCATGATATCTGTAGTAGTCTGTTGTTATGGATTTTATGTTTTGATTTTTTTTAAAACGTGAAAGTATTAATAAAGAGAAAACTGCCAATATTTACAAATGTATAAGTATGATATTAAAAAAAACATATGAATCTTCTAGTAATAGTAACAACATACACATAACCATGACTACAGATTATTTAATTTAAATGCTATGTTATGACAGCACAACGAAAAATTAGGGTAATGACAGGACTCGAACTAGCAATCTAGTGGTATAGTCACTATGGACGCCTTTACTAGTTGCAATACGAAAGGGCCGGTTCCACCGGGATAGCATACTCACACACAATGAGTGAATGAAGTAGTGTTTGTTGTTAAACCCAGCGGTAGACGACCTAGAGGCATTAAACGAATCGGCAACTGTATTGCATTGCTGATTCCCATGGGCTTTAATTATCACTTTCTGTAAGGTGCACCAAGTACTAGTTTTCCTCCCTTTTCAATTTCAAAAGTCAACGGACCAAAGAAATACTACTTTATACTACAAAGGTTTCCAAGACATTTTGCAGTTTTACGTGCAGGTCCGCTTCTTTGGCACGTGAAGCAAATAGAGGCACCTTTTGAACGGAATCGTACGTGTGAAGCACATCCTGTATACGATGCACTCACTACTATGTAACAGCCTGTAGATTGTATTTGAAGTTGTAAATCTTATTTATTTTTTACTAAATCTAGGTATTAAATATCTGGATTGAGGATTATTAATAACTTACTATTGTAAACGATGAAAATGAAAAAAATGTTTTTTTTTGCAGGTAGGCCATATAGGCTCTTTTACATGTCTGAATCTACTAGCGCTTCGGAAAATGGAAGAATCTGCTGAGAAGAAACGCCGCAAGAAACTCAGTTTATCTTTTTTTTTTCATGGAGTGTTAAAGAGCAAAGGTAACCAAAAAAATTAACCGTTCGTAACCTGTTTTCTTCAGAGATCGAACCGTGATACCTAATCAGTTAATCACATAAAAAGTGATATTACAGGCCGGGACGAAATCGGGATTTACTTAGTCGCCATCAAATAAATATGTTGGAGCGCAAGACTCTTAATGTGATCTAGAATTTACTATCGATTGAAGAAGAATTTCTCAATTCGATTGTTGAGGCATGTGCTCTATTTGTGGACAACTGTACGTGTAGATATTTAAATATATTCTCTCATCGTCCGAGCAATCCCCAAGTTTCCCTATTCCCTGCCTTCAGGAGATCAAAGAGATGGCAGAGAATAGAGAAGCAACTCGATTACTACAACAATAAGATAGTATAGTTTAAGATTTATAGTATCCAGGTACCACAGGTGCCACAGGTAGACTCTCAGAATTCCGTCATTTAGAAACAGATTTCGAAAATTATTTTTTTATATGAAGGGATATATCCTGTTTATCAAAATCCAGTCCTTTTGATTGGAACTCATGAGGAATTGATGGAACTCCCAGCACTATGTATGAAATCGGCCTTTAATTTATAAAAGTTATTGAATACCTAGTTGCTCCGACATATTTAATGGTAACTGTACTGTTGATCGCTAGAAAGGAAACAATTCCGCTAAGTCTGGGCACTTTACCATCAGCAAATCACCACCAAATTAATACCAAAGCCATCACAACTGCCAAAACTCCTGGTCAATAACCTCCTTCAGTCAACCCATACAAAGTCGAAGCCACAATCAGATTTTATCGCTACACCTTTACAAATCGATATCGCCCGAGGGCAAGCATTTTAGAAAATCTTCCAAACATTTCAGCCCTTGGGAAGTAACAGTCAACTTAATCTTTATGGCGAGGGTTGATGACAGGCGAGACACGCGGCCAAGGCCGGTTAACGGGTGTGTTATGGAGCAATTACATCGGTCCAGCCGGGTGTTTCAGTTTTAAACCGGTTCGGCCGAATTATATTCTAGCCAGCGACCGTATTAGTTTAGCTTGTTTGTGTCTGTCTGCCGGATGAGATAAGCTAAAGGTGAATTGTGAGGAAGGCACAAGACTGAGGGGTATGGCGTCCGTTGGAAGAGACCTACACTAAGTATTGGATGGATAATGGTGAGGTGAGGTGAGGGTTCCAGCAAAGTGATGGATGCGAGCAGCACAAGATTGACTGTCGTGGATATCTTTGGGGAAGGCCTGTACCCAGCAGGGAACGTCTTCCGAATGACAAGGTAATGATGAATTAAAATCAAAATATCAAAATCAAAATCAAAATATCTTTATTGCATGGTTATGGGTTAATTAGGTGACAATTTACATTTTAAAAAAAGCGCCATATCCTGCCTTCTAGAGGCGTACAATATTCCCTTCTATTTAAAAATACGAAACTAAATTAAATTTAAAAATTGAATGAATTCGTAATTATTATTAATATATTATACATGGTAAGGTCTACAAAAGTCAAATTAATATAAAAGTATGTCAACAAAATTAATCAATCATTTTAAATAAGATATATAAAATCGTAGAGAAATAGATTAAGCTAAAGCAAGATAAATACACATTCAATTACAATAAAAGTCAAATTAATCGCCCAGTCAAATAAATACACATTCAATGACAATAATTTCATATAAATCGATACGCCCGCTACAGATTATTAAAATAGTCGGATAGTGAGTAAACACACTTGACAATCAGATAATTAAACAGTTTGTTCTTGAACATCTTTAACGGTAGCAGCTTAAGATCTGCAGGTAAATGATTATATATTTTAGCACTCATGTTAATTATATTATTTGCAAATACCGCCGACTTGGCCAGGGGTTTTAAAACATCACTACCGTATTTAGCCTTAAGTCTCTGCCTCGGCTGCCTATTAGTAAATAAAGTAGGGTTAGTTTTAACAAACAGACATACCTCGTAAATATATAAAGAGGGAAAAGTTAAAATTTTTAATCTCTTGAAAAGTGGTTTGCAGGAATCTGTCTGTGGGAGATGGTAGATCGATCGGAGACATCTCTTCTGCATCCTAAATACTCTGTCTCTGTCACTAGCATTGCCCCACAGGATTACTCCGTACCGTAAGTTTGACATGACATAGGAATGAAACGCTAGAAGAGCTGATTTTTCCGACGAAATGTCTTTCAGCCGTCGCAAAGGATATGCAAACTTACTTAATTTCTTGATAACATGTTCAACATGACCGTACCAATTCATATGACGATCCATAATTATGCCAAGGAACTTAGTCTTTTCGACATTTTCTAATTCACAGCCCTTGTAACAAACTTTTATTTGGGTTGGTTTTCCCTGAACTGCGTAAAATTCCATAAATTTGGTTTTAGATAAATTTACCTGTAGATCATTTTTTTCCATCCAAATATTAACATCATGAAATACTTCGTTAACTTCGTTACTGTAATTTTTGTTGATTTGATCACTACGAACTATTATTGAGCAATCATCTGCAAATAGTAGTATTTTATGTTTCGTGATGGCAGGCAAGTCATTGATATACACGAGAAAAAGCAAAGGACCAAGAATACTACCCTGAGGTACCCCAGTTTTACATGTACTATAGCATGATCTATGTGAGCTTACTGTATTATCTTTCTCACAGTATGACATGACTTCAGTACACTGTTTCCGGTCCTCCAGATATGATTTAAGCCACGAATAGCAGTTGCCCCTGATACCATAATTGTACAGTTTATCCAGAAGCTTACTGTGACAGACTCTGTCAAAGGCTTTCGACATATCCATAAAAATCGCTGAAACAGCCACTCTTTCATTCCTACACATACTAATAATATTAATTAACTCATAGACGGCAAGAGTTGTCGACTTTTTGGCTCTAAATCCAAATTGTGCATTTGTAAGAACATTATTAATTTCAAAGAATTCTAAGACTCTGTTATATATGACTCTTTCAAATAACTTTGATAAAATTGGGATTAGTGCAATAGGTCTATAATTGTCAATGTCCGTAGCTGCACCTTTTTTTAAAACCGGTTTAATAATAGTTGCTTTTAAGTCGCTAGGAAATATCCCGTCCCTAATTGACAAGTTTATAATGTGGAATAGAGGATATACTATTAAGTCTGCATTATCTTTAATAACTGATGTCGGTAAGTTGTCATACCCAGTAGAGTACGAGTTACGTAAGTGCTTGATAGTTTTAAATACTTCCATCGGACTAACCGGCCGCAAATAAATTGACGATGAGGTTGAATTTAGTATTGGACAGGTGTCAGATGTACTACCACCATTACTGCTATCTGTCTCAATAAACTTATTGTTAAATGCAGTAGCTATGTGTGTAGGATCTGAAATCTCAACTGCATTATGTACTATCTTTTCTATACCTCTAGATAACTTTGTATTAGAAGTATTATCCCTAATTATGTTCCAACTTGCTTTGGCTACATTTTCGCTTTTATTAACATAAGATGCATTCGTTATTCTATGAGATTTCTGAATACATTTTTTTAGCAGATAAGCATATTTTTTATATGCTTTCTTATTATTCTCACTAGGAAAGCGTAAGGATTTTTGGTATAGAGTTCTTTTACCTTTTGATGCTACTTTAATACCAGGCGTAATCCACTTTGGCTTTTTCAAGGAGTTTATTCTGACTCGTATAACCGGAAAACATAAATTAAAAAACAAGGTTAGAGTCTCATGAAATTCTGAAAATGCTTGATTGGTATCATCAGCTACATATGTTTCCCTAAAAGTTAAACTCTTAATGCACTCTCGAAATTTATCCCGGTTTTCTTGACACATGTCTCTTTTCCAGGTATACCACGATATTATTCGTTACCTTCATGTTTATCTGTTTATTACTTTCAAGAGACATGGGCGTGTTGAACGGATGGATGAAAGGCGATTATGTAAGCTTTATAAAGATCGTGTGACTGGGTGAGTTGGTCCAAGACGGCCTCGGCGTACTTTCGTTGACCAAATTGGTGACGTCCGAAAGTCAGGCAAAGAAGAATTACAATTTTAATCCGTAACAGCCGAGCATGTATGAAAAGAGGAATGTGTGTGGATTCCTGCACACTCATTCCTCTTCGTTTCCGCGAGAGAAGTATGCCAGGAATACAGAAAATGATATTCTGTGGTCTCTGCCTACCCAAAAAGGAAACAGGCGTGAGCTTATAATAATAATTGAGTGAACGGCACGCGCAGATGTACATACATAGCCAACTTTCTTTGATTTTTGCCAAAGGACTACGTTAACTCGAGGAACCTCCAGATGCTTTGGGCACAAATTGGCTGAGTGTTCTCTGGGTGCATTATGTGCTTCCCTAAGTGATGTTCTTGTGGTGAATGGGTTAGACACACGCGCAAAGGATTGCATAGCCTCTTCCTTTGATTGTTGAGAAAATTTAGCATTGCACTTTGGACACATGCTTAAGTTAAACCTACATAATTGTGTGGTAGTGCCATACTATGGCAGCACGAATGGGCTTGCTTTTATTGGGGTAGCACCATAATGTCATAGAATACTGAAGTAGTAACTTGCGTTTTGTACGGTGATTGAGACAACTAGAGGCCAATAATAGATCAGCGATTCTCTTGGAGACTTCATGTACTTGTTCCATCAAAAAAATAAAATAAAACCAACTAAAGACAGAATTTTAATAGCTTTTTTAGAATATTTGACAAACTTAAACTGTAGGCTGTTGGTAGTTTAATCAATCCGTGATTTGAATATTACAAAATGTGGCCTGTTCGCATTACTTCTGGTTTTAACGCTTGGATCAGGGTATCTGTGATCACAGACTACCCTTAAAATTAAAAAAAAAACTGATATGAAAGCCCTCAAAAGAGGGCGCAACGAGAGTCGATTCGTACTACCCGGCTCTATGAACTCGTTAAGTGTCTGGCGATCGTAAAAACGGTTTTACGCCCAACCGGGAGACAACCCAACTGGCCAACAACAAGTTATGACCTAACTGCTTGACTATACAGTGCTTTTTTAACCAGGACAGTAAGGTGAAACCCTAAACAAAAACATTGTGGTTTATTATTATTATTCATGAATATTTATTTAAAATCTTAGGTTAAGTTTTTACAATATTTCTATAAAAAGTAATAAAACAATATCAATACAAAATATACAAACATTATAAAAACCTAACCTAGAGTGCCGCCGGCAGCGGGGCAGGGCTCAAGCTTATTATTATTATTATTATAAGCTCACGCCTGTTTCCCTTTGGGGTAGGCATTGTGGTTTATTTGCAAACAAAAATAGTTTAGTTTAGTCAATATAAAATTACGTAATAAATTGCATTGGCAATACAGGAAAACTGTCTTTGGAATCAGCTTTTTCTGAAAAAAATATTTTTGAAAAGTGTTTAAAAACATCTGAACATTAGCCAAATCACTTTTTTAGAACATGCTCAATTATTTATCCTCGTCTAGATCGTCTAATCATTGTATCGCAGCGGATATTTGGGCATGTCAACCGCCTTAATTGTTGTCTACAGGATATTCACGACAAAGATGACCAATAGTATCAAGTTTTGATTGAAATTGTCATAAATTTAAATGCTATATACTGACAACACAAAGAAAAATCATTTCCTCTGAAACAGCCATTGTTTCGAGCAGAGTTTTTGTTATTGTCACAAAAAGTTCATGAGATACAGCCTGGTAACAGACGGACAGCGGAGTCTTAATAGGGTCCCGTTTTATCCTTTGGATATGGAACCCTAAAAATACTAAAAACGCATGTTTTAAAATAGTGAGAAATAATGATTTAGGTAAAATTGGACATCCCACCTGTGGCCCGTTTCACGAAGCTTCAAGTTACAATTTTACACGTCTAAACCGGCACCATTGGTCATTATGCCCATTGCCATTGGTCATTATTGAACAATGTTGCTGGTTTAGACTTGTAAAATTGTAACTTGTAGCTTAGTGAAACGGGCCACTGTTGGTTCTGAAATCCAAATATTAAAATACTTGTGTTAAAACTAGCATTAAAGACTAAAAACACTTCAGACAATAATAAATGCAAACTACAAACTTATCTATGCAGCTGACATCTCCCTATTTACATGAATTAAAGGAAGAGTTGGTACGCGTTGCGATATTGACACTTTTCAGGCCGCACGAGATAACTTTGTTTCGTTCTACTTTTCAACTAAATATTGGAAGCACGCGAGCCGCGTATTAGAGATAATTTTATTCGATTTATTGGCCTTTTGTGCTTTTTATGAATATAAATGGCGATTGGTATCGAATTTTACGCTTTAGTTGAGTCGATGATTGTGTATTTTGGTTCCGAATATAAAATCGGTAAGAGAGGATTCCAGATATATATTTTTTTCAAAACCTTTATAAAAAAAGGTTTATTTACTCATTGGTATATTTATCTGTACCTGCTTGCTCTTAGTCTGTCCACAATATGATACTTGTTCATCCACTCAAAGGTCAACTGGGAGAGATCTCTTTACCTTCATACATAATTGCTCTTTTTGACATTTATGTTTTTTGTACATACACCAAATTGCATTTAGTAAATAAGATTAAAATAAATGAGCCAGGGGAATGAGAATTTTTAAGATTTACTTACCAATGATCACCATAAAATAAAATGGCAATTTCTTTAAGAAATACTTTACCAGGCAAACCGTTACCTTAAAACAACCTGCGACCCAACGGTGATTCAAAAGAATGTAGATACGAAAATGACCAAAACCTTTCACAAACATTTCTTCAAAACCCCACCTTACTACTCTTGCATAAAGCTTCATTTACGTATGCCAACGAAATAGACATTTGTTCAAATGTTGTTTCATTCACATTCATACCGGACCTTACCAAGTTTGGGTAAGGTCACGGCTATACTGGAGGCGGTAAGCTAAGGCAAAGTTACGCTTCTCGCGACTATTGGAGCGCGTGCGAACTGAGCAAGGAATGACCAATTGAGTATGAGTGTCATAATTATAGAAAACTAGTAACCTGTCCTGGCTTCGGATGGGTACAATACGGATGTGATCAGTACACATACAACCCTTCCGTAAAAATATCTCTAAATAAAAAATAAAAAAATAAATATCTCGGGACAATTTACACCAATTGACCTAGTCCCAAACTAAGCAAAGCTTGTACTATGGATACTAGACAACGGATAAACATACATATATAGATAAATACATACTTAAATACAAATAACATCCATGATTCAGGTACAAACATTCATATGCGTCACACAAATATTTGCCCATACCAGGATTTGAACCCGGGACCTCTTCACAGTAGGCAGACACATGTGCCACTGTGCCATACAGGTCGAAAATATAAATAAATATGAATTATAGTGTAAACCGTATCAAATCCGTTGATTGGTTTAGAAGGACGAAGCGGTCGAAGATATGAGGGCAGGAACAGATATGATAAATAACAGACCGATGTTCTATTTGTTTTTTCCTTACAGACATGCGGTAGTATTATAGCCTTTGACAGTTCACTGGTGAGATATTTTCTAATTAAAGAAGTCATTGCGGGTGGTAGGACCTTGTGCAAGGTCCGTCCGGATAGCTACCACCATCTGGCTTGTTAATCTTGCTAGCAGCAGTGCTTGCACTGTTGTGTTCCGGCGTGGAGAGCAAGACAGCCGGTGTAATTACTAACACAAGACGTATTCCATCTTAGCCGTCTAGGTTGGCAACGCATCTGCAATCCCTTTGGTGTTACGAGTGTCTATAAGCGGTGGTGATCACTTACCCTTTGGTGACCCACTTGCTTGTTTGCCTTTCCATTTTATATTAAAAAAACATAGGTCGTCACTTGAAAATAAGAAAAATCTCGACAGCGCGATTCAGGAATCGGACTAAATGTTACAGCGCCATCTCTCGGTGCATTACTAAAATAAAACAAACCTCACACCGCTTCGCTTCGCTTCGTTTCCTTGCGGCCTCAACCCAGGTTTAATTAAGAATGAACGCTACAGCTATCGACAAAAGATTTCCCAGCAGAGGTGTATTCCCGTCGGTGCCCCAAACTAGAATAAGATAAAAGTCCTCAATCGAATCAGGGGCATTCTACTCAGGGACCACTCATCACTCGGCCACGCATAAACTATTCACTGCCCAGTGATATACTGGTGCCAACTTGTTTTTGCCGGTGACTGAAAATGGAACTAGTGGTTTTTGTTTAGTTTTCTGACTGGAGCGAAGATAGTGGCGCTGCGAGGACGTGAAAAGGGGCATGGTTTCGCTTTATTTATTGTCGGTGCAGTTTTCGTGAGGGTAACGTTTATATGGGGAATTTGTTGTTGGATTATTGGAAACTAGATGTGCCTGGGACTCTGTCTGCGTAGAATTATCGATGTCCTCTGTGGACTTCAAATCACTAACTCAATTTACGAAAGCACGAACCTTTCTTCACACCGTTATCGGGTCAGAGTGTGGTACTACCTTGGTCGAGCCGGTCTATTCTACCACTATTATGTGTATGATAGAATATCGGCCTACTGGCACGTAGGCGGTAATATACGCCATTGCAATCAATATACAGGAGGGTGAAAACTGAATCCCATTTCGCGAAGCGCATAGAAACATTCGGACAGACAGAAACCAAAAATTCCAAAGATAATTGTTTTACCTTCTATAGACAAATACCCCACATATTTTTTCTAAAATATCTCCTAAACAGATATTGGTCAGTAACAATTTTAGAACGTACAATTATTAATAGATACCTGCATCAAAATAACATACAAGTCATTTTATTTACACGACCCACGTTTCTGATCGTCACTCAAACCAAATCACGTACCGTTTTTTAATGCTTGAAAAACATAAAACCCACCTCTCTTGGATCCTTGTAATCCACTAACATTTTTCCATTTTCAAATTAATTAATTTTCAGTGACTGAAAGCCATCGATTCTGGCAGAGCACCAAGAATGCCGTACTGACATTGTGGTATAATTCTCTAAAACAACAGCGTCGAGCTCGACGCAAGGTCTGCTCTGTCTTGCTCTAGCGCACTGGCAGCTACTGATGGATAATGGGAAAGAAATCGAAAAAAAAAAATTACTTTTGATTTTTTTCGTCAATATTTTTCTGATAATTTTCTTAATTTAAGACTAAAAATAAATAAAATTCACATTAAAATAAAGTCTTCATTGATTCTTTAACGATTAAATATACAATATTATAACAGTAGAAGTCTTGAAATCGGAAGAAAAATCTACTCTTGTTCTTTTTGTACAGTTTTATTTCAGTTATATATAAAATAAACAAATATTTTGGAACAATTGACCTTGTCCTAAAGTAAGCAACTAAAGCAGCTTGTGTTATGGGTACTAGACAACAGATATACATACTTATATAGATAAGTAAATACTTAAATACATATAACATCCAAGACTCGGGTACAAACATTCGTATACATCATACAAACATTTGCCCCTCCCAAGAATCGAGCCCGGAACCTCAAGCTTTGTAGTCAGAATCACTAATCACTAGCAGGTTGAACATACCTACTTTTATTTCTTTCTTTTATCCTAAACCATATTTTTCTATCATTTTTAAATATCTTTTTTTTTCGAAAAAATAAACTGGACATTTCCGGAAAAATACCCATCACTACGAGTGAGCGAGACATAACAATGCCTCGTCGTTGAAATCAACGCTGACTCGCTTAGAGAATAATACGCCCGCTCGACGGCAACAAAAGGGCACGCTGGCAATGACAGCTGTCATCTCAACTTCCCTCACAATATGCACGAAAAGTGAACGTGGAGGGACCGAGAGAGAGTCAACTTCCTCGCCGTTGAGTCTTGATACATACTTAAGAGGAGTGTGAACCCAGCCCGAAAAAGTGCTCCCCATACAAACGGTAACAACTTTTTTTTTATATACAACATAGAAGGCAAACGAGCAAGTTAGTCACCTGATGGTAGGTGATCACCACCGCCCATAAACACGTGCTACACCAAGAAGATGGCAAATGCGTTGCCAACCCAGAGGGCTAAGATGGAATACCTCTTGTGCCAGTAATTGCACCGGCTGTCTTGCTCTCCACGCCGGAAGACAACAGCGCAAGCACTGCTGCTTAGCGGCAGGATTAGCGAGCAAGATGGTGGTAGCGATCCGGACGGACCTTGCACAAGGTTCTACCACCCGCAAAATAACGTTTTCCACCCTCTAAACCTTAACCTATGGCAATGTTTTTTTGGTATGTTGTCATTATGTCTTGGAACTAGGTATGTATTTTGATTTTTTAATATTCTTCATAGATTTGACGATATTTGCATTTTAGCAGTTTCATACAAAACAAAAAGCGTCAATATTTTTGAAACTATTAAGAATATATGAAAAATCAAAACATACAAACCTAGTTCTGGGGCATAATGACAACATACAAAAAAATCATTGAGAAATCGTTGAGGTTTAGAGGGTGTGGAAAACGTTATCGCCGTTTGTATGAAGAGCGCTGGGTTCACACTTCTCTTAAGAAACATATTTATAGGTAAACCAGTTAAGATTTGCGGTCTATGTACCTCGGTTTTTTGAGATGAGAAATAACGAAACCATCTTAGCAGACCTGTTTTGCACAACAAATATATTACAAACCAAGCATATATTATATTATTAATTATATGACAACCAAAAAAAATTGTTTGTGTATTTAGTTGAAACACTTTAACGAATTCTTTCCATTTTAATAGAAAACAAAATATGAGTCAATTAGCCAATTTTAACCCATTTGGTAGGTACTGTACGTTTAAATTGGAGAATAGAGAGGAGTTTTGTAGCCGACCGAAACTCGTTTTTACAACCAAAACCAAAAACGGAACCGAAATCCAGTTTCTGTTTTAGTTTAGGTCAAAACGGAAATTTACATCGAGGGCAATTCTAGTGTATAATAATATGTTTTTAAGCTTTTACTAATTTTAGCTCTAAAATCTAAGATACAGCATACCGCAGCGCAAAGCAACAAACAAATAATAACAACGCACGACAGGGAGCAGCGAGGTTAAGCCGACGGTGACGCACACACACTTTCTACGGCCACTCTATTAAAAAAAAACTATAGTTTTAGCTTTAAGAAATCCTTGTAATTTTTGTCTCGGGACGGTAACAAGAAGCTTCAAATTAGTAATTAGAAAACCCAAAAAACCATAAGCAATTAAGGACAAGTTTGTAACACATTTCACTACGCCAATCTCTCCTCAAGCCTCGTGTCGGCTTCGTTCGGCATTGGTGGTAAATTTTATGACATTCATAAGTGCTACCCGTAAGCCTAATCTGAATAAAAATATTTCGACTTTGACTTGACTTTGATCAACAAATTGGAACAAATTACCTTGCTACTCCGCGAACCCAAAATCCTGAATCTATTAATTATTTAAAGTCGGCATGCGTAGCCGTACAGGCACGTTATTATTTAAAACTTATAAAACAACACCTAGTAGCTATTGAGAACGTTTTGGTTTCGCGAAGTAGCAAGGTAATTTGTTCCAATTTGTTGATATGGACCTCCGCAAAGTAACGCCTTATATAAATTATATTGAACTATCTATTAATTATTGATTTTGATCCTAGTTTTGGCAGATTTTTCGCAGAAAAAACTAAACAAAACTCGCCGGAACCCGGAACTCGCCGAAACCAAAAGTTCGGTCGGCCACTAGAAGTGTGTGCTATATTTCCTCTAAACGGCAAAAATAAGCCAGCAGATGTCTCGTATTACCGAAACACGTATTGTGCCCCTCGCCGTGTCGTTCCAGGACCTTGATAGCACAATGGGGACGGTCTTTCGCGCTTTAGAAATAAAATTCGTCTAGAAAATATTCTACAAGACAATATCGTGCTTTGTTCAACGAGTAAATTGATTTATAGAAAGTAAAGCTCTCGCTTTGTTAGGAAATATTTTTCAGTGTATCGCTTATTGTGTTGTACCTAACAGTGCAGTTTGTGCGTTTTCCAGTTCCGTGGTTGTTTTATCTTTTTTTTTTCACATATTAAAAAAAAACAAATTTCAGGTCAATTAACCCGTTAACGTTACATTATAATAAAAGCATTAGAATTAAAATATGTGTTATGTGTGTCCTTGGTGATCACTTACCATCAGATGACCCACTTGCTCGTTGGCAGTCCTATTTTATATAAAAAATCCAAAATTTATCTCTTTATAAATCTGAAATGGACATCAATTTAAAGTGCAAATTATACTTACCAGTTTTAATTCAAACTTTATTTTAACAGGAGAAATAACAAATTAAACAAAACAGAAGTAGAAATTAATAAATAAAAGTAAAGCTAGAACTATTTTAGGTCTCCCAAGTCACATCCTTACCAGTTAAGGTGAATATAAAAATGCTTTTTATTTTAGATTTTAACAAAATCTATTTTCTACAGACTCCGGACTACATAAACCTTTCACGTACATACCCATTAAGTTCGCAAGGCAAAAGGCAATTTCTCGTAAACTATACGAGTATGTACAAAAACCGTACTGGGGTTGACGTTAAAAAACCTCATTTATAATGTACGTTAGTCGCAGACACAAAAATTTGAGATAATAGATAATATAATATTGCTAATAAATACTAAATTAATATATAAATTAACTAACAAATACACGATCTCCGACTAACATTTTTAAATAATACGTTTAACACATTCACATTGAAAAAAACTTGCCTCCGTAAAAAAACTGAAAAGAGAAAAGAAGAAAAAAATTATACAATGTATAGTCGACCAAATAATTGCTTGACCACTTTTGAACCTTATCCCTTTATGATACGGTCGAAAAGTGGTCAAGCAATTTCCTTGTCGACTATAGATAAAATGACGTCTCAAATATTATAAAGTATTACCGGGCGGGGACCGTAGCCGTATTTGAAAAGCTACTTTAGTAATTCATAGAGAAATTTATATTGCCGAAAATATTAAGTTCCAAGAAAACACTGTAGTTCGATAATTAATAGATTCAGGCGTTACTTTGAGGAGGACCATATCAACAAACTGGAACAAATTACCTTGCTACTCCGTGAAACCAACCACTTGGTTTCGCGGAGTAGCAAAGTAATTTGTTCCAGTTTGTTTTTTACTGTAGTTCAGAATAAATTAGCACAAGTACATGCAGAAGTTCCACTTCAAACTAAAACAACGCTTAGATTTAAAAAGCGTCCTGCATTTGCCTATCTATTTGTCGTATAGCTCGCGCTCACTCGCACGCGCGGCAACTTAACTGCGTCGGCCCCAGTGCAGTGGTGTTCGGTGTTCTTACTAAGTAAGGAAATGTGATCCAAAGTAAAAAAAATGGCTAATCATCTATCAAAACTGCAAAATCGTGTCTGTTGTATGGGAGTTTTTTTAGTATTTATTATTATAGCAGCAACAGAAATGCATTATCTGTGAACATTTCATCTATCTCACAGTTCATGAGATGCAGCCTGGTGACAGACAGACGGACGGACAGCGGAGTTTTAGTAATAGGGTCCGTTGTGCCCTTTGGGTACGGAACCCAAAAAAATCAAAATTAGGCGCCAAATACAAAAAGAATCAGGCCTTGAAACAAGGATCAAAGATTACAGAGACGGAAGACGTTCAAAAGAACGGTTAAAACCACCGCAATGTTAGATATAAATGACTCTTAAGCCTTAAATCCCTAGGGATTCAAGTGACGACTTACCTTTGATGTAACGGACAGCAATAAAGGAAAATAACGTCTTGCAGAGCACACTCATAAATATTGTAATAAATTTTTTCGTCATAATGTAATATTTGATGCTGTTACACTTCATATTACTATGAAAGTAATTTGACTGACGTTTCGTGTATATTTTGTTAGCAAATTGTGAGTAGACAAGTTATTTGAAAAGTGTCATTTTGAGCGAGTTATTAAATTTCTGCATACTTTTTTAACTGACTTGACATGAAGGAGGTCATGATTTCATTTGTAATGTATTGTATGTTCATCCATACTTTCATTTTCTGTTAAGTACCACATAAACATCGTTTGTCTACACCAGTAGTTCCCAAACTTATTTTTCTCGTGGACCACTTTCAATATTTTACTGGTTTCGGTGGACCCCCTGCTGCTACATTTCTACCCCCAGCAAGTCTCCCGTGGACCCCTAGGGGTCCACCTGGACCACTTTGGGAATCACTGGTCTACACACATACTATCATTACAGCAAAAAACCGTAACAGAAAAAGTCCAACAAACGAATGAAAACAGCAATGGCGGCAATTCGATCCTCCGTGTAAACGAACGTTTTTTTAAATCATAGACAAACGGATGAAGTCCCTATTCTCATGTCACTCGAGATTAAATGTCGTGCGTTTATATAAAAAAATAATATTTAAGTGACTTTTCGTATCGATAACTGTTTTAATATCTAAGAATACTAGAATAGAGACCCACTTGAGTTTTAACAGCTGTTCCAAATTTAAATTCATAATGTTAGAGATAATGATTAGAGGTAATGTGATGACACTGATGACCATTAAAGTACAGATTTACCTACTACCATAGACAAGAAAATTCTTCAAATAACATTGGTTGTAATAATGCTGGTCCATTTCCTACGGTTTTTGAACACGTCACTGAGCACTTATGATATGTGTGTAGATAAAGTAATGTATGCAACTGTATGTAATTAGGCCTTAAAACACTCGTGTGATCCTATTATGAAACTCGCTAACGCTCGTTTCATAAAACCACACTCTTGTTTTTAAGGGCATTAAAGGGCATTGCTTACGGTGGCGTCGTTGATCGGGTCGCCACCTTCCCTGCAATATGGTTGAGGGAGACGATGGCTGAGATACGCGTCATACTCGTGATCGGGTGCTGTTTGTGGGGTCCGGACTATTCATGCTGCAAAGACTAATGTAATTCTCAAAAAGCCTAAAATGTAGGTACTTAAATGCGGTTTGATGTGGGAGACTTCATCGTGTTGTCTATTTATTTATATTTATATATATAACTAAATATAGACATATATTGAGTTGTTATTGTTATAATATTACTGATTTTGTTGGATTTTCACCAATTTTTTTTTTTGACATGAATATTTTTATTCTTATATTCTTTTGACATTCGGAGACTATACATCTCCAAGTAATATTGTACAATTTGACCGTGGAGGCGTTTTACACCTCTGCTAAGCATAGATTAAGGTAATTAATTTGTTTTGACCCTTAGAGACTATACATCTCTAAGTTATTTAGACTAAGTATTTGATCAGGGACCACATACATCCCGATTCTAATTTCTTTGACCTGGGGACCCTATACATCTCTTGGTCAATCTGTACTAGTGCCAGTTCGTTCAATGTGCTTAAAGCTTGCTGTGCTATTTATTATCTTTTTTTTTTCACACTTTATGTGAACTATTGTTATGATTGTGTATATTGCTCTGTAATCTTGTTTTCAAAAGAGAAGAAAAAAAAAGATAAACTGCTGAGTTTCTTGCGGCGTTTCTTCTCAGCAGATTCTTCCATTTTCCGAAGCGCTAGTAGATTCAGACATGTAAAAGAGCCTATATGGCCTACTTGCAAAATAAATTTTTCATTTTCATTTTCATTTTCATTTTCATAAGGCCTCTCATATATAGCAGTTAAATAGCATAAATTACTATATCATGTTCAGAGTAAATCTTGTGACATTATGGACTGAATTGTGATTGAACTGTGATGGACAATGATTATAAATATTGTCTTTACTCACAGAAAACAATGGGGGAAATTAATACTAAAACTCTTCAATTCGAAGGCGCATACACTCTTCAGGACGTCTAGTTTTTTTTTGTGATCAGAATTTTGCAAATCTTAGTCCTCGCGAGAGATACGGTCGACTACAATTGCTTAGCAATTAAAATGAACAAATACATCATAAGGGCTATGATAAAGATCGAAAGGTCCGAGTCGTATATTATCATTGTAAGTTTATAAGTATTACAATAAAAAACAATTTCACCATTGCCGTGCATTTCTTAAATTCTTCGGAGTGAATCCGCTCTCATAAAACATATACGACGGAGGATATAGCGCTATAAGCTGTAACGTGGCGCTACGTCAGATGTGGTTGTATACGTGCCATCATAACGGCACGGCTGTCATGAATATTTAACGTCATTTGCTTCTTTGTCGGGCTTTTGTGAAGGATACTACAAATTTGACATTCGGTTTTTTAGGGCGTATAGGGCGCGAAACTTTGCATTCGAAATGTTTTTTCGGAAAATAAACTATAGTATCAAATCGAAGTCGCATCACTAGCCATCATCGAAAACTAGCAGCGTTCCCTCCTCTCCAGCTTTTCAGATTATGACTTCGGCGCTAAAACCATCATCATCATCATCATATCAACCGGAAGATGCCCACTGCTGGGCGGGCATAAGCCTTCCCCGAAGATCTCAACGTCTTGTGCTGCAACAGGTCTTATGTCGCATCCACCGCATACTATACCATAATAATTTTGGCACCTCCTGTTACTACCGCGAGGGGGGGGGGGGGTGATGCCCCGGTTTCCCTCCCAAGATCCGAGCTAAGGAGAAGATGAGTTGTTAGCGCTGCACTATGTCAGTGCAAGTGACGGTTAGTCATCCTCATCAGAAATGACAAAACACTAATCAAATGTGGAACTGAATGGCCTTACCCCTGTTTTATATATGTTACAGGTGTTACAATTCGACATAAATGTAAACTTTTTCATATCAATGTGTGACAACTATGACAACTTGTACCGCACTTGTCACGTAAATTAAATAGGGATCAGTATCACCGCTCTTTAAACAAAAGCGACAGAGAACGGATTTTTCTTTAGTTTTACATAAAAATTGTTTTTGAGAAGAAATAGCTAAGCGCTCAAACGGAATTCCTTCGGGCTTTCTTTAGACACCTAATTAATCACTTAATATCACAAAGGCGTGAGGTTTGTGTCGAGCCAGCGTGTTATATTTTAATCATTAATTCAAATTACAAAACCTACATTCTGCTTCATTATTATCATCCTTAATTTTTTTTAATTAGTTATATATAAATTATGTAATGGTGTGTCACATTTTTGCACTTTACCTCATTGCTATTAAGTGTCAAAGTGACAATTCTTTATATCTTTGATTGTACCCATTTTAACAGTTTTTTGGTTATTTTTTTATTATTAGGGCTTTTGTTGCCTATGCAAATAGATTTTTTTAATAATGTCACCTAGGATTATTTAAGGGTTATTGTTTAGAATTGTTCATTAATCATTTATTGATAGCTTTACGTTATAATTATTTGTATGAACTATCCATTAGTTTCTCTGGACGGTTAGAGATGTGTAAATTAAGGCTCAATATTGTACGCCGTTTAGAAACAGGATATGAAGTACTAATAATATATGTATATTGTAAACTAATGACATCTGTATGAACTCATAACCATTCAATAAGTATATTTGAATTTGAATTTGAAAACATAAATAAAAGTGTCCTGAAAGTTAAAAAGAAAACGTTACTATTAATTTCTTCCAGATAACCTTTTAGTGGGTAAAATGTCACTTATGATTAATTGGTTAAAATAAAACCGCTAATTCTTACTTAGTATGTTATTTCCAAAGTTGACTTTTTAAATAAATAACCAATGTGGTGTTGGGCGAACGGGGAGGAATGAAATGCGCGACGGTTGAGTAAAGACTATATTTATTATTAATAAAATGCCCTTATAAACTATCAATATTAGTCATATTCTTAAGGGGAGTCGGCATGTGTAAAGTGTTGAATGACCATGTTTACATTTAAGTAGGTACAATAACAGTTTCATATTATTACCTTCCTTTTATGGTAATGTTTTCCCTGAGCTTAAATGTGATACTTTAATGTGATATTTGAATGTTATTTACGTACCTAGGTACTCTACAATAATTATATAATTAATGTGTATAAAGTCCCCAGTCTGCACTGAGCCAGTTTGGGGATAACAGCTTTCATGTAATAAGAGGCTTGGGTCCAGCCCAGCAGTGGGAAGTGTTTCTGGAGTATTTAACCGTGGCGCTGACGTGGTATCAATAAGGCCCATCATGCAAACTTGCGGTCAGGGTGGCCAATTAAGCCCTTTTCCCCGAACTCATAAATTTTCTATTGACAGCAGATTACGTGGTTAAAGGTGATTTAAAATTAGGGTTCGGTGAGCGGAATCTGTAAAAACCAATTTGCTTTTGTGCGATACTTCAAATAATTCGGCTTTTTTTTTGTCGTACAGTAGGGGAAATATATTCACGTACCACCTTAGAACCCTATCACAATGACGATACGCTTTAAACGCCAGGCTATGTCATACAAATGTCATGCGTATGTCTCTTCGACAAGGTTCTACGGTGGTACGTGTTTCAATTTCCTTGACTGTACATAGCTGTCAGGTCTATCACAGAAGACAATGTGTTTAAAACAAATGACTCAGACACGCTTCAATACCCTTTACAGAAAAAACTGTCAAAAGGGCTAGGAGTTCTTTTCGAAGGGGTCAAAAGGGCTAGGAGGGACACAGGATAGTAAGTAATTACCGCCGCCCATGGGATCCAGTGATTCCAAAAGAACCCGCTGATCCATTGTGCGCCTTTCGCCACATAACTCATGCTTCTCGTTCTATCTAGCCCAGTAGGAAAGAGACGCACTATGTCACGTAGGAAGTTCACGCGTGTTGAGAAGACTCGTACTAGGTGTACGGAACCTTCGTCCGCAAGTCAAACTCGCAACTGGCACTTTTACCTCAGCAATATTTCACAGGATTAAAGAATAAAAATAATATTCGGTTAAAAAAAGTAATTAATCATAATAAAGTCAGGCCCTCGATTTCTTAAAGTCGAGGGAGTTTTATAAAAGCAAAGAGTTCAGTTATTTTTTACCACATTTCGCTGAATTTCGGAGAATAATATAGAAAATCGTTTTATGTTTTAATTAAAGAAAGGAAATAGTTAATTGGTCTCCTAGAGGGATCAGGAGGAGGGTTAACTCAACTAAACTTACACACCGACAAGTTATTCACGTGAGTTAATGCTAAGGTACGGCAATTATCAAAAACTCGCTTCGCATGAGCACGGGGATTCCACTTCACACTGTAGGTACGCTCGACCGTCTTGCCTATGGCATAGGCAAATCGCAGTAGGCTGTCGGCTTGCCGCGCGCTCGCTCGCTCGCCCCCGCCGTGTCGGTGTAATTGAAAACGAATGGCGCGCAACCCTAGCTTGTCGCCGGGAGTGGCGGGCGCGGGCGGCGTGTTCCTTTTTACTCGCGCCGCCTGGCGCATAGTGTATGAAGCAATACGAACTTTTTGAGCGTGTGAATAAAGTTGGAATTCGTTTAATCGCGGTTTATATAAAAAACCTTTCTTAAAAAGTATCTGAATGACAGTGAAAACCGAATCAAAGTCTTAACATCATAGTGGGCAAGTAATGAATTATCACTGTCACCTGTCACTTATCGCGTTTATGAAATTGGGCCCAGGTTTGACTTGTTCCTCCCTGCGTCTTTGTCAAACTAGTGTTAGGACCTTGAGGGTGGTAGGACCTTGTGTATGGTCCGTCCGGATCGGTACCACTATCTTGCTCGCTAATCCTGTCGCCAAGCAACAGTGCTTGCACTGTTGTGTTCCGGCGAGGAGAGCAAGACAGCCGGTGTAATTACTGGTACAAGAGGTATTCCATCTTAGCCCTCTGGGTTGGCAACGTATCTGCAATCTAGTGTTGGAGGTGTCTATAGGCGGTGGTGTACACTTACCATCAGGTGACCCACTTACTTGTTTGCCTTCCTATTTCTATTTTATAAAAAAAAAGTTATAAGAAAGTGACGCACACAGAGATAAGTAGACTCAGATATACAAAACTTTGACAGTCATGTTAAGTCACTGGTCTGCTTACAGGATTTATTACCAAAAAGAGGGTTTGGTAAGCTTAAGAAACCACCTAACTGCAATACTTAACAATACCGTAAGATAAAGGATCGACCACACCGCTGCTCCAAATTTATTGACGCACTATAAACGCAGTAATGTGATTTATGCGTCACGTATTTATCGCGTACCGTCCACAGTGTCCACACCGGACAAAAACAAAAAAAACGTCGTCTCAAAAACGCACTGATATAGTGTGTACGATAGAAAATATAACGCTATATACAGTCAAGGAACTTAATTCCCTACCCATTTCGTTGAAATGTCGTCTGACATTCGCAATGCATTAAGGTCGATATGTCAAACTAACGTCTTGCTCTATAGCTCTTATGGTGACAGTTTGCTATATGCTATTGAACCTTAGGTGGGTTGGAAATTTAATTCCTTGACTGTACGTCACCGTATACGACGCTGCGTTCACGGTACGTCAGCGTTTTTCGAGTTCCGTTAAGCGTTTTTTATTTATTTATTAATACAAAAAACGGACGACAAAATGGTCCACATTAGTTATTTGAGCTCCAGTGCAGACAGTATGCGTTAAAAACGTGACGTATAAGAAAGAAGACTACATATATTATAAAGAGTGCGTTAATGGTGCGTCAACGTATTTTAAGCAGCGGTGTGTTCGAACCTTAATACGGTAAAATAAGGCCCAGTCTACATTTAGGCTTAACCGCGACTAACAGCAGCATTAATAAGGCCCTCCAGGCCTATTTAAATGAAAATTAATATTCTTCGGGAGTTTCATTTTAACGGTTGCAGATTTGTAAGCTTTTCTTACTTCTAGAGCGGTCGTATTTTGCGAATTCGTTCGCAATTTTCAAAGTCATAAGGTCTAATTTCCCCTGTTAGGATTCAAGGTCACTTGTCTATTACAGGTAGGTAATTTATTTTGCCGTGATTTAGTGGTCAGGACGTGAGAAATATTATTAAGTAGGGAAAGAATACGCTCAGTTTGCAAAACAAAGGGACTTTATTTGACATTAAAATATCAAGACGTCGGGGTCTGAAGGTGAACTGTATAGGTAGCTGTTCCAGGTTTGTTCCAAAGCGAGTTAACAAATCAGGCCCTAAAAAAACTGTTAAAGAAATTCATAAGTTAATACTGGTCAAACAAAGGTCAAAGTTTATTTTGCAAAAATATTCACAAATACAAAGTATTTTTTTACTAGAATATCAGTAAACGGTTTAATATCTCATTCATAGAAATGGTTTTCGAATTAGAGGATATTGGATAAAAATGTCAAACAAGTTAAAAAATTGGCGGGTATAATGTAATGTTAAGTAATGTAAGGTTCCAAGAAGTTACAAAATTTATGACTATAAATATTTTTCTCTCTTTCATCGTTATCTACGGTGACCATGTGAAGGAAAAGGTCCGTGTCACACAGCGGTATGAAAAATGATGGTAAAACCTTACAAAAGCTAAAACGTCATATTTTCCCTTAACAAAACTACCGCTGCTTTTTACTTTTATTATATATTTCCCCCTGAAACTGAGACGGCTCATTTAAACTCGACAAAGGCGCAGTGAAATAAAAAAAGAAACTAGAACCTTTCGTTCTGACATCCTTTAAAAATGGCCCAATACATCAGCCCGCGGAGCTCCGAAGCTTAGAGGAGGCTTTCTAAGGAAAACACTTGTTTATTAATACGAGCTTTTCCCTGCGACTTCGCTTGCGATTATTTTTTATGCAATTAATGGGATGTATCGTATGTTTTAATCTAGGATTATCTATATGTTTGCCAAATTACATCTAAATCAGTCTAGTCGCTAATGCGTGATTAAGAAACAATTATTATTTCCAAACGTCTTTACTTTCGCATTTATAATATTAAGTAGGGTAGGTAGTAAGATGAGTGAGAGAGCAAAAAAACGTATTTTTTCGAATTGAACAAAAACTGTGTACAAGATTGTTTCTGTGAATGGTAACTACAACATTTCAAAGGCGCAACGGTCAAGAGCGAATCAGTGTCATTCACGAGGGGTTCTGTACAAAAAAACTCATTATTTCTTGTTTGAGGACTTCCTTTAAAGTTTATTTATTTTATTTGTTGTTATATCGGCCATATTAATACACAGTCTGCGAAAATTTCAATTGTCTACCTGTTACGGTACAAAAGACAATACACCTTCGTTTGGACCCAACACCATAAAAATGTAGCAAGAGCAGTTTTCAAGCAGATTCCTACGAAGCTCCCGGTCTAATGGAAACAACGCTGAAATTTATAAAAATGTAGCACTAGTAGTTTTCAAGCAGATTCCTACGGAGCTCCTGGTCTAATGAAAACAACGCTGATTTATAAAAATGTAGCACGCGTAGTTTTCAAGCAGATTCCTACGGAGCTCCCGGTCTAATGAAAAATGTTTGATATTTTTTTTATCGCTAACAGGTTTTTATTTCCTACATCCGGCGAGGAGGAAGGCGGCACCTCCATGTATAATTCAAAATCGTGTCCTGTATATCATTGTGCCAGATACCGGCTGCTGAATAAGAGAGTACGTTTTTGTGAGGCCAATGGGCCCGGAGTAAGGATTCGACAGTTTAAGAAATTGCTGTAAAACAAACATGAAGGAAAAACAAGCGGGAGACGGCGGAATTGCAGAGAGAACAGCACGAGTAGTGCTGGATCGCACGGCGGCGGAACAGTGGGCCACACAGTACCGTTACGATTACCATGAGTTTCTATCGAAAATTCGTATTACGTTACTACAGTCGATAGCGGTTAAATACGCTCCCATTTGTCAGTGAAAGAGTTAACCATAGTCGAAACGGTATTTTTCAATGACACGTGTCAAATCTGTGACTCATAGTACCAATATTCTACAGCAACAGCTACAAAACTTTAGTCACTAGCGCTTCGATTACGATAGATAATTTACCGTTGGACTCATACTAGCGATTTTTAGTTTTCTAAGTGAGCGTTAGAGGCGCTGCACAATTCCCTAAACAAATAGTTTAGGTCGTCGCTAGTGAGTACGGTTACGGCTAGATGCACTGTACTCATGGTAAGGTTACAGGGGGTTCCACTCTGCACTGTAGGTACGCTCGGCCGCCTTGCCTACAGCGAAGGCAAATCGCAATAGGTTGCCGGCTCGCCGCGCGCCCGCACGCTAGCCCTCGCTGTGTCAGTGTAATTGAAAACGAATACCACGCAACCCTAACGTGTCCCCGGGAGTTGCGGGGGGAAGGTGGACGCGGGCGCTGCATTCATTTTGACGCGAGCCGCCTAGCGAATGTGTATGAAGTAATACGAACTTTTTCTGCGTGTCAATAAAGTTGGAATTCATTCAATCGCGGTTGAAAAAGTGAAGTTTCTAAATACTATCTGGGGGCACGGCAGTGCCCCCGCCAAGTCGAGCAAAAAAAAGCGGCACGGCCGTACATCCTTTTTTCGAAGCAGTTCAGGCCATTTTCGATATAACAAAAGCAATCTAAACAATTTTATTTACTATAATATGTATTGCTTGTGAGTTACATTGTGTTTTCATGCGATGGCCTAGTCAATCTATTATATTTAAACATAAAGATTTTTTTATATTAATGTGGTCACTACAAGATGTAGTTAAATTAGCTGATTACGTAATAACTTAACCCAGAAGGTCCCTTAATTAGGGTCTGAATAAACCAACCGACTTGGTATTACATGGATCTCACAACTTTTTACGATAAGAATTGAGTTGCGAGACTTGTTTTTTTTACAAGTTTTGTTTTTGGTGGCATTATTTAGTCTGTGACAGTACTAATACACCGACAAGAGCTAAGCTCTTAAATCATATGTATGATGATGATGAATAATATTGGCGATCCCTGGCTCCAAAGATTGTACACCTGCTGTGTTAAATTGTTAAATTGTAAAAATTTTAAATATTTGAGATGTAAAATAACATTGTAATTTTGATTTATTTAAAAAATTACACCTCGTTGAGTTTCTTGCCGGTATCTTTTTATCAGAGGTTTTTCCGAACCGGTGGTAATTTTTTTGACATTCATAAGTGCTACCTGTAAGCCTAATCTGTTTTATATTTTATATTTTGACTTTGACTTTTGACTTTGAATACAATTTGAACGCTCGCGCCGAGACCGAACAGTTGCTGTCGTTCATATTATGCTGCAGCATATATTTCGGTGATATTTTTGAAAAGAAAGAAGGAAATGGAATATTTTATCAAATCAATTAATACGTCTATTTCGTTACACACGTAAGTCACACAGTAAGTATCCATTTATTACGTGACCATTGTGGCTCTAAGGAATGTTTCAGTTAAATTAGCATCTATGTAGATTAACTATAGACCTAGTACTTTTACTATATGCATGTATGATTAATATTATAGGTACTTTTAGAAAATCTGCTCCCGAACAGTCACTCAGTGCTATGGTGTACACGAGCAGTCACGAGCACCAACATGTATACAGCCAATCCTTCCCAACCTGTCAAAATTATGTAACCATCAACCTTATTGTTAGAGGCATAAGGTCTGTGTATACATATTTATGGAAGATTGACTGCATAGATGTTGGCGCTTGTGACTGTACCCAGCGCTCTTCATACAAACGGCAATAATATTTTCACCCTGTAAACCTAAACCTATGGCCATAGTGTTCAATTATACTGTTGTTATTCTTTAGAACTAGGTTGTACGTTTAATTTTTTTTAAATTTTCTTTATAGAATTTAAAAAATTAGCAATTTTTGATTTGTATGGAATTTCTAGATTGCAAATATTGACAAATCTACGAACCATAACTATTTAAAAAACATACAAACCTAGTTCTGTGGCATAAAAACAGCAGACAATATAATGTATGAATCAATAAAGAGTATTTGTTGTTGTTGTTGTTGTATGTATGATTATATGTCAGGATCGTAGCAAATGGAAATCCGTGGTCTCTGCCTACCCCACCGGGAAACAGGCGTGACTTTATGTATGTATATGTACTATAATGTAAAGAGAGCACTTTTGGAGTTTGGTACACAGACCTCTTAAAGGGAACCTGTTTTTCCTCTTCTAATGCCTACCCACAAAAAGGAGCGTAATTTACTCAAAAATCCGGCGTCATCCTTAGATTAAAACAAAAACTTATCCTGCACTGTTTCAAAGAAAAATTGAGAGTTTATTCCCACACAAAAACACATAATTTCCACACAGAGCAAACATTTTTTGGACAAATTGTTGCCACATCAACAGCTTAATTCCTCGCCGAATGTGTACAAAATTAGGACGAAGACGGTTAGTACCCTTTTTGCGGGACCGTGGCAAAGTATAACAACTCTATTTAGGGTAATTTCTGTAAGTGTTGCCAGGGTAAAAACGGTAAATCTGTGCTTCGCAGGCTGTTGGGGCAGAGACAAATTATGCAACTTTTATTACCGCCGAGAGTGATGTCACTTCGTCGCAGGGCTGGATTTAATTGATTTATGGGTTGGATATTTTACATCCACGAACGGATGAAAAGAAATAGCGGGTGCGGGTGGTAGGTCTGCCGGGATGGTAACCACCATCCTGGCTAATGTAGCCACTAAGCAGCAGTGCTAGCACTGTAGTGTTTTGGCGTGGAGAGCAAGACAGCCGGTGAAATTACTGGCACAAAAGGTATTCCATCTTAGCCCTCTAAGCTACCAATGCATTTGCAATCCCTTGGGGTTGCGGGTGTTTATAGGCAGTGGTGATCACTTACCATCAGTGCACGTAGCACGGTGAGTCTTGTCGATACGCGTTAACTCGCTACGTAACTCAGTGCGTCTCTCTCCTACCAGGGTAGTTAGAAAGAGACGTACTGAGTTACGTAGCGAGTTAACGCGTATCGAAAAGATTCGTGCTAGGTGCACAAGTGACCCACTTGCTCGTTTTGCCTTCTAATTCCATCAAAAAATATATACGATATGATTTTAGGTTTCGTAGTAGTAGAGCACTGTAGACAGTTACGCAAAGAATATTGTATAGTTAATAGTTACAGTACGAACGAACCGGCTCGAACGAGGTAGTACCAAACTTTCATAAAATACCGACGTAAAGTAGAAGGTTGCTCTTGCGTTTTGTACGAGAAGTGAGCAAGCCGGAGACCCAAGAGGAAGGGAAGCTATAAGGTGGCAACGAATCAGTCATTCTGTCAGGATCCTATGGGTGACTGTGACCATTTTCCATCAGGTGAGCCACAACTCGTTCGCGGACTTTTCCATAAAAAAAATTGTCGTTGTATAAGTATACAAAAATTAATTTTTGTTACTACATATTGAGCAACACAAAATAAAAGTTAACTACGTGTGTTACTTAATTCTTAAACTATTTAAACATTAAAAAGTTAAAAATAATAACTAACTAACCTTATGGTTACCCCACATTTCTTGAGTTGCATAAATACGTCAGTTAAGTCAAAAAACATAGTATATTTGGTAGGGTAACAATAATTTCGGTTGAAACTTAAATTCTGAATTGAAAAAAAACTATAAAAAACATGTTTATTTCATGTAATTTCTATTTAAATGTTATTTCATTTGCATACTGAGCAAGAAAATACTGGTTCTGAATACCAATGACATGTCACCGTGTATTATGATAGGTGGGTGCAAAATGGGCCAAGTTTTAAACATAGAAGTATCGACGATCCTCTACTTTTTGTATCCACATATTGCGTGGTAATCACTCTCCTATTTCATCTAACTTGCCGAACTTAAACTATTAGTTTTCGGGTTAGACCCTTTTTGCACCGCGCCTTGTTTCGTATGCGACGGGAGTTGGAACTTTTGTTTTTTATTCGATCTGTAGAATCAGATTGATGCGAAAAAGGTTATTTTGGGATTTTTATAAAAACGTTAGCCCGCGCTCTTGGTAAGAAAATACTTGTTGAGGTTTCGTCGTGTTTTGTTTTTAAGTGAGGTCCACGAAATTATTTGGCGCTACTAGTGATGGGTAATTTTCCGAATTTTTCAAATCATGGAAAATTTTCAGTTTTCTTTTAAAAAATTAAAAAATGCAAAATAATGGGAAAATATTTTTAAGTGTAAAATTTAGGCAAAAATAAATAAAATAACGTTTTATTCTGGTTTCATCATTTCCAATGTATAGTTATTAGGTATTTTTAATCGTTAAATAATAAATGCCGATTTTGTTTCGTTATAAGTAAGGTTTATGTGAAAGCATACTGATTTTGTGAATTCATTCATAGAGCACGAAAACAGGTACACATTTTCGGCCACTAGGTTGACATAATTATTGTGTCTATTAAAAGTTATAGACATCTAGCACAACGAGTGACACACAAATGGACGAACGGACGGACGTAGAACCTTTCCTAGGTTTTCTTGTCAACAACGGAACTCCAAAACGATATATACATCAGCAAAACATACACGTCTACTCGCCATCACTAAATCACACCATTTCTCATTTTTCTCTTTCACAAAAAAAAGGAAATTATAATTCCAAACCCCGTTATTTAAGTCGGTTGTCTGAAACTCTGGCTATTTATATCCGGCCATTTTTCACTTTCAACCAAGCGATCAGTCATCCGGGCATCCATTTTAAAACACCTATTTTTTGCCCCGATTTTCACCCGGGCGTATTATTTGTGACATTGTGTAAAACCATTTTTTTTGTGACATTCAAACACTACGCTAGAATTTTATTGAGGTTGTTTTTTAGTGGTAGCAAACTGCTGATTGTTCCAATTCAAGGAATTGTCCCAGACAGGAAAGCTATAGAAAATTCAACAACAACGCTGCTATATGAGATTTACGTACAATCCAACAATTTCTTTGTAACTGCTTTGTTTTAATTGCAAAGGAAGGAAAATTGATTACCGCTGCCTATAGGAAATAGCATCCCCAAGAGAATCGCTGATTCGTTGCCGCCCTAAAGGTCCCCTCCCCCGTGGAATTCCAGATGCTCATTCACCGTAAGAAAAGCAAGTAGTAAGCTACTACATCACGCTGGTTTTTGAGCAAATTGAAAAAAAAAAATTATAGAAAAATTGGTTTCTAACCTATGCCGACTGCGAAAATAAATCCCCCGCCCCTAAGTTAAGGGGTGTTTTGCGTTTCACAAACGAGGGCGCGTTAGGCGGAACTGCATGGTATTACAGGAATGTGCGTGGAAGTCGGCCATTTGTCTGCTTTTATAAGCGCAGTGGTTACTTTTAAGACAGTACGCTATACTTTACGTTAGTTACATAAATATCTTGGTACAATTTACACCAATTGACCTAGTCCCAAACTAAGCAAAGCTTGTATTACGGATACTAGACAACGGATAAACATACTTAAATACAAATAACATCCATGACTCAGGTACAAACATTCGTATTCGTCACACAAATATTTGCCCATACCAGGATTTGAACCCGGGACCTCTTGCACAGTAAGCAGACACATGTGCCACTATGCCATACAGGTCGTCAATCAGTGGTTAAAAAACCGCCGGGGCCACCCATTACTGTGAAGTTATCTTCGAATGCCAAAACTCATAGAAATCTTGTTGTATTTTTACTGAAGTGCAAACAGTATTTCAGTCTGCATTTCATCGGCTAACAGGCACCATCATCGTGCTCTCAACTACGTCCTTTATAACATTTAATCAAAATGGAATTTAAGAAGAATTAACACACAGTTGTAACCTTTAGAGTGTATATTATAGAGTTTGTGTTGATAAGTAAACAATAACAATATTCGTTGCTATCGTATAACGACTATTTCAAATATAGTACAGCATGTATTGAGATTACTGCCAGTACAGGAGCTATACAGCCTCCAATAAATCGGTAGTTTTCCATTGCTAATTTTTGTGTTCAATAAAGAATATACGTATGTATAAAATAGTATGCATGTATATACTAGATATAGTGTTAATTAAATCGTTTTGAAAAATGGCTGTACGTACTGTACGGCTTCAAGTTAATGTATGTATGTATGTATGTATGTATGTATGACTCTTTATTGTACTAAACACATAAAATAACAGATAACAGGACAAAACAGATGTACAAAGGCGAACTTATCCCTTTAAGGGATCTCTTCCAGTAGTTAATCTCGTAACTCGTGACTAAACTAAGTAACATACTGGCCCCCAATTCCAGCGCTCATCGAGATTCATCTAACGTTCGAGATGTGTCAAAATATGACAGATTTTGAAGGGATTTGACAGCTCTTTTTCGCTTATCTCGAGTGTGACTTCATCTCTACTGACGCGAGAATTGCCGCGCTGATCTAAAACTGAGTGCTACGATAGGAAAGTACTATTTACGTCCGTGATGAAGGCATTTTGTCTCAGCTAAAAAGTTTTATCTTTTCATTATTCGTTTCTTCCATAAATTCCGGTTACAATTTAATAACATAATTTATCAGAAAGATTTTTACTAAATCACTTTTTTATACTTTTACTACGCCAAGCCAAGGAAACAAAAACATTGAAAATAAAACATATGTACAAAAGTGTACAAGCTATAGACACGTGTATTCCAGGCTTTATAGAACAAGAATAGAACCATTTATTTCAGGCTGCATAGGCCCATAGAAAAAACATCTTAAAAACTAACATACATACAAAACAAAACATTAAACAAACTGGAACAAATTACCTTGCTACTCCGCGAAACCAGTGCCGGGCTCGTGCAAAATAGCTGCGTCTGTGCGACACATATATGTTTATGCAAAAACCCACCCACCTCCGCTTCCACACGAAACAACATATATCACACAGACTCAACTACACACCACCACCACTAAACACTAAAACTACACGATCGACGCGCGTTTCACCTCTATACGAGGCATCATCAAGATCGACCCGTACGACCGTTCGCTACTTGAACGAATGGCGTACTGACAAAACGGGTCTGATGGGTCGATCTTGATGATGCCTCGTATAGAGGCGAAACGCGCGTCGATCGTGTAGTTTTAGTGTTTAGTGGTGGTGGTGTGTAGTTGAGTCTGTGTGATATATGTTGTTTCGTGTGGAAGCGGAGGTGGGTGGGTTTTTGCATAAACATATATGTGTCGCACAGACAAAGCTATTTTGCACGAGCCCGGCACTGGTTTCGCGGAGTAGCAAGGTAATTTGTTCCAGTTTGTTGATATGGACCTCCAAGTAACGCCTGAATCTATTAATTATCAAAACATTAAAATTAGCACGTTACTTCGGCGACGTGTGACCTAGTTTCGGGGTGTCCAGCAACCGTCCGCGAAAACGACGGAAAACGACTCCCTTCGGCCAGAAGGTTTATATCTGTCAGTACAGTCAGTCTCAGAAGTAGCGGAACATTTTAGTACCTTGTCGCAGTCAGTAATGTGGCAAATTAGAGCAACTCTTATTTCATACGTTATTACGACAAGCATGTATGAGGAATGTTATGAGAGTAACGAAGCAAAGGTTGTATGACAGGATCGTAGCAAATGGAAATCCGTCGTCTCTGCCTAGCCCTTTCGGAAACAGGCGTGACTTTATGTATGTACAGACAGCAACAAACTTAGCCGACCATTAAAGAAGGAACTCAGAAATATTGTCTATGCACGTAAGGTTATCAACTTCATAGTGCATACAATGTGCCTATCTTTCGGAAAATGACACTTTCTGGCAGTTCCGTCTTAAACGATGACTTATTTGTGTCTTCGATTGTATTTATTACGACAAGGTTCTTAAGCGTTTAGCTACTTCCAAGGCTGACTGTAGCAAAGTTGACCATTGTTCAATTGCTCCACCTTATCATTTGGAATACTTCACAACTAATTTCGGAAAGCCGCTAAGTCCACTTACCCAACAATACGGCGACCTAACTCAAACGCTCCAACTATTTGCAAGAAGACTTCCCTGGAGCATTGCAAATTCACAAGGCTAAGTAACGGGGTTAGAGAAATCATGAAACGGCGTTTCGGAACTGAGTCTAACACGCGACTTTTCCCTTTTTTACTCGACTGCAAAACGCAAAGGAGGGTAATGATAAACATATCATCAGCATATATATGTATGTATGCATGTATGATGTTCTTTTGTGGCGATCTAGAGACCAAATGCGTGGGCCGATTTTGATGATTTTTACGTCAATCGATTCGTCTTAATCTTGCGAGTGTCACTAAAGACACGACAGTAATCAAAATTGAATATGGCGACCACCAGACGCCATATTGTGAAAAAGAAAAAAATGAAGGTCGATGAACTATATTGAGTATCATTGGATAGGTATTTGAAAATCATTTTTAGGTTTCTCATATCATTTTTCATTTTGAATGGTCGTTTCCGTGTAGATATTCAACGTTACTTAACAGAACTTCAGACTACCGGTCTTGTTTTAGTCTTTTCAGTTTTGATTAACTGTTTACGCAGTTGGGTTTTTTAATATTTTTAATTTATTATGTAAAAAGAAGGCAAACAAGCAAGCGGGTAACGGATGGGAACACGACCCTTAAAGCTGTTAAATGCATAACCGTGCAGTATTTTGTAGTCTTATTGCGGTACTAAAGCTAGTGATTTATAATTTTCATAACAACAATATTATCTGATATTATTTGGGGTTAATTAGGAAGCTAATTACTTTGTATTAAAAAATATCCAACCACTTTGCTAGAGTTCATCCATAGCGAATTCTAAATGATTGCGTCGTCAATGGCGACTTTTATATATTTGTAACGACAAATCAATCTTCTATATTTTTTCATAGTAGATATTGGAATTTGTTTTTAAAGGGTAACTCGATTTGGAACTATCAAAGGGACCTAAAAGTTGTAAGTAGGAGATAAAAATATTTCGATGTAAAGTGTCGAATTTCTAAGTATTTAAGATTTAAGTATGTAGAAAAATGTTTCATCGACAATACTTTTTTGTTATGCATGATGGTAAAATAGGGGCTTGATGGAGCATAAGTCAAAATTTTGTTTTTTTTAAGGACAGGGTTTTGGATCTTTACGTCTTCATTATGTTTATCTTTTCTACATAGTATAAAATAAAGTCGCTATTAATCTTTGTCTGTTCTCATAACTTCTGCCGCTTAATCCTTCTAAACAACATAACGGATTTTGATATGGTTTTCAAGTGATAGAGACTTTTTTATGGAAGATTTTTATGTAAATCACATCCTAATTTGTATCCGTTCGAAGCCGAAGCATGTTGCTAGTTGTAATAAAATAATTACTTAATGAATTTTTGTAACCAAAATTTATTTTGTTTTTTAATGTTGAATATTCAAATTATTAAATTTAAATGCTATATTACATAGCATACTCATGAACAGAGAGAGAGAACACAAAGGAAAATATCGGATAATGCCAGGACTCGAACCTGCAACCTCGTCATCCGTGCCATGCGTTTGCCAGTTTTGCAACATTAACACTTAGTGGTAATGTGCGGAACTGGTTCCTGATTACAGGTTCGAGTCTTGCCATTAGAAACCCTAGGTTTTTCTTAGTGTTGTAATTTTTTTTAATATAAAATAGGAAGGCAAAAAAGTAAGTGAGTCACCTGATGGTAAGTGATCACCACCGCCCATAGACACCCGCAACACCAAGGAAATTGCAAATGCGTTGCCAACCTAGAGGGCTAAGATGGAATACCTCTCGTGCCAGTAATTACACCGGCTGTCTTGGTCTCCACGCCGGAACACAACAGTGCAACTGCTGCTTAGCGGCAGGATTAACGAGCAACAGTCATTACATAGCATTTAAATTACTTAATGACCTATGCGTGAAACAGAAATTGTCAAATTTCTTCGAATTTCTAACCAGTCATTCCTGACTGCGGCAAGTCTTCATAATGAGATTTCCCTTCACAGAAATTCAGTTGGAAAGTAAGCAGAACTTTCTTAAATAAGCGAAGTTAATACTTAAGTAAATTTATTTGAGCCCGCCCCATTTAGCTCTCAAATACGAGGGTCGTAGGTGTGAACGAAAAACTTTAACAGGCTTCAGTTAATATCCTTTGTAAACGACGGAATGCGACTCCCTTCGGCCAGAATTCATTCAGAAGGCTGACAAATGGCTGATCAGTATGCACATTTTCGTTCCGTAGCCATAGGAACTCTAGGTTTTGCTTTGTCCATCTGTCTGTTTGGCAGATACAGCAATCACTTTTTCTCGAAAATTATAAAAGTCACAAATCTTAAATTTTGTCCACACTTATAGATGTTTATCTTGCGCAGAACGGCAAAGTTTTTTTTATTTATTTTTTTGGTATCTCCGGTGTGTATGAAGCAAGATAGTTATTTTTTACCTTCTAAATCAAGTGAGGTATCGTTAATAACTGTTTCATTTTTTTATTTGTAGGTATGTAATTGTTGCTTTTAGGATTTAAGAGGAGTGTGAACTCAGCCCCTTAAAGCGCTCCCCATACAAACGGTGATAACGTTGTCCACCCTCTAAACCAGTAGTTCCCAAACTTATTTTTCTCGTGGACCACTTTCAAAAGTTTACTGGTTTCGGTGGACCCCCTGCTGCTACATTTCTACCCCCAGCAAGTCTCCCGTGGACCCTTGGGGGTCCACCTGGACCACTTTGGGAATCACTGCTCTAAACCTTAATCTATAGCAATGATTTTTAGATACGCTATCATTATGCCTCAGAACTAGGTTTGTATGTTTTGATTTTTTAAATATTCTTCATAGATTTGACAATATTTGCATTTTAGAATTTTCTTACAAAACACAGAATTCTCAATATATTTGAAACTATTAAGAATATTTAAAAAATCAAAATATACAATGGTAACATATAAAAAAAATATGGCTATTGGTTAAGGTTTAGAGGGCGGAAAACGTTATCGCCAAATTAAATTTAAAATGCTATATAATGAATGACAAAACAAAGAAAAAGTAGGGTAATGGCAGGATACGAACCTGCAACATCAGCATTCCGTGCCTTGCGTATTCCAGTTTCCGCCACATTACCTACCATTACCCTATTCCATTATTCATTATCCTGCCATTACCCAAATTTTTTTTTGTGTTGTCATTCATTATATAGCATTCTAAATTTAATTTGAAACTAAAAAAAATACAAAAAGAAAAATCGAAAAAATTTAGAAATAAATAATTTCGATTACAATAACGTTATCGCCGAGAGCGCTGGGTTCACAGTCCTCTTGGAAAAGGTTGAGAAACACTCATCTAAAGCCTTGTACAGTTTAGACTATAGCATGCCAAAGAAATAAACAAATAGACATACACTCGTAAACATAACTTCTCTTTCTGGCAGCAGTCGGTTAAAAAGAAACATTTATAGTCATCAAGATTACCCTCAATCATATTAATGATCTGTGATCACATTGTTGCTCGTGATTGCAGCCATTGTGACGTCACGCCGTTTAACTGCGCGATGATTTGATGATTTAAGATGTTATTGATTGTTAACGCAGTTGCAACTCTTTGAAACAAAAGATAAGATTACCTAATAATAAAAAAACTGCGCAAGAGCATGTCGAGCCTTGCGCAGTGTAAGGTTCCGTAGGCATTAAAGCACATTCATATTCACCTGTTTTATAGTAACATTTTAACCTAAAATTTTAACCAAGGCAGTAAATGGAAGAGGATATTCATAATTTGTTGCTTTAGAATGATTTATTTAAAGAATAAATAGTATTACGGTGGCAAAAACTGAGATTTTAGGTTAGACAAGTAAAATTAATGTGCTTTACAACCACAACAAACTAGCTAAAAACTAACTAAATTTTTCTTATTCTACACCTTCTAGAAGCTTCATTGTGAAAAAAGGTTCACATTTTCCTTCCTCAGGCGAAACATGTGGCAACAAATAGAAATTGATCGCTCGGATATTTTTTCCGTAACAAATCTTTGGGTTTTTCTTTAGCAAAACTCTGGGATAACACTAAAAAATAACACCAGGATTCTTCGGCCTAGATTCAAGATCATTATAAAACAGATTCATTAAAAAAAAAACGTTTTTTTTAGTTCTGTGTTCTGTTTTGCTGATCGTACTCCTCGCAAAGAAAACGGGCTGCTAAGATCGTTTAGCAAATAACAATTTATTTAAACACAGATAGGTAATTTAACAATAATCAAAAGGCAAACCTATCGTCGGTCGGAGAGAACTTAACGCGCACACAGAAGTGGTTCCATCAACGCATAAAGACCACTACAAAAGAGCGGTTTGCCCTTTGATTATCGACAACTTTATGAAATTAATACTAAACTCACCTGCGTGATGCTCCAGTAGCGATCCAGTGATATGAGACACAAGTTCATAATCGACGCGGTACACAACAGCACGTCCATGGCCGAATGTATCTCACACCACCAAAACCCAAAAATCCAGTAACCCATCAGCTCATTAGCCAATGAGAACGGCATTATTATTAGTCCGAGAAAAAAGTCTGACACTGCCAACGAGGCTATAAACCAATTCTGTATATTCTTCAAAGCTTTCTCTGTCACTATGGCTATGATCACTAGCATATTTCCCACCACTACCATTATCATCAAAACCGTCACAACCACTGAAGCTAAAATTATATGAGCCGGCGAATAGCCGCTGGGATACCAAGTTTTCAGAACCACTTGGCTTAAAGAGTCGTTTAGGGTCGCATTCTCCGTCGCATTTGGCATCTGCAGCGCGAAGAATTCTTCCTGACTCATGTACGTTGGCACTAGGTACGTCGAATTGAGGAGTGACCCATTGAATTGCGTGGAGACGGTCGTCTTAGCCAGGAGAGTCGTGGCGTTGGAAACCATCTTGGTTTTCTCCGCGTTCTTCCGTGGTGCCGCCAGTTCGTAAAATTGTACTAACTACCCGTTCTAAAAAGAATTGATTGCTTGGCCCCGTATTGGAAATTTAGATGTGAAATTAATTATTAGATTTATTGCCTATAGGAACGGAATATTATTTATCTTCGTTATGCTAGCCGCTTTTATATTTACAGTATTATTTAATTTATACCCGTTTTTTTCCGAACTAACCGCGAACTTTATACAAGCGTCGATTACTAATGTCCCTACTACGACACAAATCCTACACACCATTAAACTTTATGTACAAAACGAACTAACAAACAAGCGTACACAGCCTTACCTAATATTGCTTTTAAACACCGGAAAAATAAGTAAAAAAACAAGTGACGCGCAAAAAATATTAAAAATGTACACTCGCGTCGAGCGGCACACACAAATAAGCCTTAGACTATTCAAGCCCTAAATTAAAAAAGTTACTTTATACAGTCGAAGGACCTTCGTGACGTCATCGCGCGCTCTTACACCTCCTCCTATCCCAAAATCTGTTTGTCTTGTCCGCCATTTTGATTTTATGTCACGCGGCCATTTTGTCACATCATCACACCATCTCAGCGGTCGAGGCGAAACTGTGGCTAGCTTCAATCTGCCATTGATTGTATTGTAATGAAATATTGCGTGCCCGCTGTCCTCGGTGTTAAAAACTGTAATTTTCTCTATTGTCCGTGGCGTTCGCCTGTAACAAGGAAAATGATTTGACATGTTAATAAGTAACAATTACGTTATAAGTCACTATGTGAAAATTCTCAGGCTAAACGGTTAAAGCACGACGTCCACTGAATGCTGACATAATATTATATTTTTCAATGTGGATGCTTTAAACACTTTTATTTGGGAAATTACTTAATTAAAATGTTGCATTTTATGGACATAGTTTTCGCTTAAGACCAGTGGCCCTAGCACGCTAGCTTTTATTGATGACATAAAGCATATATTCCTTTCTAACCAGTAGGCATGTGCGAGAGAGATGGATACTTTTATGTGTACGACAAACGTTAACCTGCTCCGATAGCAGATTACGACAAAATCTGTTAAAAATGTAAAAAAAGGGCTTTCAAAGTTCTACCTAATATTTAAACTGCGTTTATTACAATCAAAACTATAATTAATCATGATTGCTAAATAGTTTTTAATGAATACAAAATAACAGTGACAACAAGAACATGACACTTAACCGAGAAGTATTTTTGATTTCAGCATCGTTTCAATTCAGACCTTTTGGCATTCATTGCGTAAGGTCCTATCATTCATCATTCAAAGTGTCGAATGGTTCGACAGCACACTGTATAAGAGCTTGACAAAGCAAGAATCAATCTCTTCCCTCACTTCCCAAAACAAACAAATCTACAGGACAAAGTAAATAATATCAGCTAAGTCAGAGAGCAACCCGCAAAACAATCTCTAGTATTTTTCTCTTGGAAATGATTACGGAAAATATTCATTTATTCGAGATCTAGTTACCGACAGCAAAAAAAGTCGAACGCGTGCAAATTACTTGCAAATCCGAATTTATTCCGTCGCAACACTTCGTTTCTTTAAAAAATACTTTTTTTTGTCTCCACTTCCAACGACTTTCGGGGTTCTGCGTTTAAAATAATGACAATCTTTTATATGTTTTTTTTGTAAATATTTTTTATATACTGAAAATATTCAAATTAAAATGAGCCGTATTAAAACAAATATAAAATCTCTCAAAACTATTTACTATTTTGCAATGATTTTTTAGTTTCTTTTTTGTAATTTGTAGCTTATAATGTAGTACATAATATGTCATAATAATAAAAAAAAATTAAGTGTCGGTATTTCAATGTTACATGGGTTATTAAGGCAGATTTTTTCGTTGTATGTAGGTGATATCTCATAAGTTGTTTTTTCTTAATGTTGTTAGCTAGTCTTACTTAAAACCAAACGAAACTTTAACAAAGGTTTTACGTCAAACAAAGGCAAAAGAAAATGTCGTGGTAAATTTGAAATAATTATGTGAACAAAGTTTTAAGAAACTTAAAAACATCCAACTTAGAGTAAAACTACCGCGGTTGCTAAAAATACAGCACAATACATAATTACCAGTGTGTTGATAAGTAACAATACAACTGAAAAATAGAACCAGGAGTGCGGTTTTTGAATCTCACTGCGGTGGCTAAAGCTCGCCAAAATGGCCGTTTTTCATAAAGATTCGGCCATTTTGTTGAGGTTTAGTCACCTGGTGAGACTCAAAAATTGCATTTGAATCTCACCGTGTAATTAAAGCTCACCAAAATGGCCGGTTTTCGTAGATATTCGGCCATTTTGGTGAGCTCTAGTCACCTGGTGAGATTCAAAAATTGCACCCCTGACTTAAAATTCACCTGCCACACAGACATAATTTCATCCTTATGGCAGGTTATATCAGAAATCAAACTAACACCCCACTTTTTTGTCGGGGGTTAGAAATAAGACTGCATTCCGATGCAGTAATAGTCAAAAACCTTGGGCTATTTTTGTCGCGTACGTAATGCTCATTCTGTCGTCGTCGCGCCACCACCGCGGGGGCTCATGATTAAGGACCACGGACTGGCCCCCAATTCTGGCGCTCAACGAGATTCATCTGACGTTCGAGATGTGTCAAAATATGACAGATGTTAAAGGGATTAGACAGCTCTTTTTGGCCTATCCCGAGTGTGACTTCATCTCTAATGTCGCGAGAATTGCCCCACTAGTCCAAAACGTGTCGGGCGAATTACTCGACTTCATATACGTGACTGATCCGTTTGTATTAATATGTCCGAGTCTCATAGTAGTTTTATGTTAAAATTACATAATGCTTATTTTTTTAAGAACCCAGTTTACATTGATTGTATTATTATATTACTAACAATGGCGAATTCGAATATATTCGAATGGCGGCCGCGTATTGGCAAGCGCAGCGTAGGACGACCAGCCACAAGATGGTCCGATGACCTCATACAGGTGGCAGGAAGGCGCTGGTTGCATGCTGCTTCCAACCGGCCACTTTGGAAATCCATGGAGGAGGCCTATGTCCAACAGTGGACTTCTTGTGGCTGAGATGATGATGATGATGATGATTACTAACATAAAAGTAATCTGCGATAGATGCTAATTACATCTGATTATTTCTAACTACTTGGTTCAAAACAACTTTTTAAATTAAAAATCTGACTTCATGCACTACGCCTAATGATGCAACCATAGAGCAAATACATCGGTTAGCTTGGAAAGTTGCCAGAACGCTACATTTTTGCTTGCAACATTTTGAGGAGTTCTGATGATTTCACATTGATCTCCTCATTCAATCCAAATCTTGAATAAAATAGGACCAACAATTTGACTTGTTAAACAAAAAAGTTCTGCTATTGAAGCTCACACACACGCAAGGTGGACCGACGATCTGGTGAAGATCCCTGGAAACCGGTGGATGCGAGCAGCACAAGACCGACCGTCGTGGAGATCCTTGGAGAAGGCCTATGCCAAGCAGTGGGCGTCTTCCAGCTGATATGATGATGATGATGATTAGCATTACCTCGCCATGTTTTATACTGTATAGATAAAGATAAAGAAGGAGATAAAGAAGTAGAATAGAAGGATTAGTAGAGATAAATGGAACCCCTCAAAACTATGTAGTTCACGCTTCTGTCAATTTACGCAGCCGCCATCTTTTTCTTCTATCGAATGTCGAAAGTTGAACTCATTAGAAATCGAAATCCCGGCTTGTTTAATTAGGAGAGAATGGGCCAAGTTTCAATTATTTTTATCCATTCCTCCCTGTGTTGCGAAAGTTTTGATGGCAGTTATACTAAGTAGAGTTTTTCATTAATTGTACAAGTTTTTAATTTGATCGTCTCGGAGATAATCTTTGATTGATACGTTTTTGCTGCCATTTTTTGTGTTGTTTTGTTTTTGCACGTCCAGTCCGTAAAGATCAGATTGAAATAAATCTATTTCAACGAATTATATCGCGTGTACTTATTGTTTATTTTTGTTTTATTTCAATGTCTAAAGTGACAGACTGCCTGTCTGTTTAATTCAATTCAATCTTACTTCAAAATTACGTATGTTTTCGCGACTTGTAGACACTGAAATAAAACAAGGATCGTTTTCCGTGTGCAAAATTTCAGTTCATTTTAATAATTTTCGAGAAAAATTTAGTAACTGTGACACAAACTGACAGACAGACGGACATAAAGAAACTATAAGGATTCCCAGTTTGACTACAGAACCCGAAGATGAGCTGAATTGAGATCAAATAAATCTTCCCCTTCGTAAACCTACTCTAACTTTTTAGTATCACAACTCGATATGGGAAACTATATTTAAAGTCGTATAGCGTATGGCGTATATGTAAGATATCTAAAGTCATATAGCTATGGCGTATATGTAGGTAATATCAAAAGGAATGTCGAAATTAGCATCGAACCGACCTTTCACGCTTGACCGATCCCAAATACCACATGTCGACTTCCAAACTACTAATCTGCGGTCCAAGTTCGCTTCTTACACCACCCATCCGAAAACACTCCTTAAACCAACGCCATACGACCCGTTTCACCTTCAACAAAATAGTAATCTATCATAGAAGCCGGGAGTTTTCCGGCCAAGTTCTTGCATTTAAAAACGAACCTTAACCCGTTTCAAATAGAAGCTGATTCGAGATATCTAAAATACTAATTTATCGCGATCTGTCTTAGTCGTAATATGGGCTTTATTTCGTAAGCAGTAAAGGCTAGTTCTTTAAATTATGGCCTGGAACGTGACTTGAGGTACATTTCTAGGTTCCACATTCGTGGTTATTGGTGGTTATTAGATTGGAATTGACATCAAATGCGGTTAAAACTTTCTTTGGTTATGGGCTTCTACGCAAAAGGAAGCCTTGAAATTATACGAAACCTTTCTCCTTACGAGAACATAACACCAAACTTATCAAGATCTAGACTGAATATTTTGTGACTACAATAAGTTTCACATTTCTTGTGTTTTCACGACTTGTACACATTGAAATAAAACAATTTGAACGAATTAAAATTGTAATGACAACACAAAGAAAAATTAGGGCAATGGCAGGACTTGAACCTGCAACATCAGCATCCGTGCCTTACGTTTGCCAGTTCCGCCACACTGCCTCTGAAACTGAACTGGCAAACGCAAGGCACGGATGCTGATGTTGCAGGTTCAAGTCCTGCCATTGCCCTAATTTTTCTTTGTGTTGTCATTACAATTTTAATTTAATAATTTGAACTGTTTATATTGCGTGTATTCGTTACAATACACGCGATGTAAACCGTTTTAATTGTTTCATTTCAGTATAATAAGTATTTTTTATTTACATTTTACCAGGTTGAACGGAAAATTCATTCAAAGTCTGTAGAATTGTTCTAAAATGACCTATATCTAAAAGTCATACTAAAATAATACTTTTTTTTAAACCTAAATGCTGTAACCCTCAGACGAGTTATACAGCATACCGGAAAAGGGCAGGGTGCCTAGAGAGCGCTAAGCAGAGGCTCAAATCGCTTAATAGCTGCATAGTGGTGTAAGGTGTAGTGCGCTCGCTCATTCATCTTCTGTTTCGCTCGCGGAACTTGACAGCTCGACGCGCCGCCCGAATATATGAGGAAAAGAAAGAAAGAGTGCTGAGTGATGAGCGGAGCGATCAGTGGCGTATTTACCCTAGGGCCATCCGGGCCATGGCCCCGGGCGCCAGGCTGCGAGGAGCGGCAGCCGCCCCTAAAATGAAATACTTTATCGTCATTAAACTGGGCACCAAAGCTAAATGGTCTGGGGCGCCAAATCTTTAAATACGCCTCAGTTAGCGATCGGGAAATACGCTTGGCATTTTATTAAATAAAAAAATAAATAATTATGAGAATAAAAACCGTAGGAAAATAAATTTTAAATTATATTTTCTCAGACCCAAAACCACTATACGCCCATCTTAATCTATGCCGAAAACTGCAATCTTATTCATTCTGTATCTTTCTTCCAAAATCAAACATTCAAATCTTCACATTCTTATGTACTGACTTATTCATACAAACCGCAATAATACATTTTTTCCAAGATATTTATTTATTTTTTATAACTTACAAGCTGTTGCCTCCGACTTCGTCCGCTTACAATTCATTTATCGCTATTTCACGGGAACTATACATTTTTACGGAAAAAAAAGTATCCTATGTACCTATTAATTCAGGGTAAAAGCTATCCCCGTTCTAAATTTTATCTAAATCCGTTGAGCCATTTTGGCGTGAAGGAGTTACAAAAATCTATGTCACACACAAGCTTTATAATATTAGTAAGGTAAAATTAGTAGTATTATTTGCTGTCGCTGTCAAATTAAATCGCTGCTCGCTTGTCGCTCCGCTTATCACCCTAAACGCTTCACAGCAGTAAGATAACAAGGAAAATACTTCCGAAAATTGTATTCACCGCTATTAGAGTAGTTGGCCGATGGAGGGGTAATCTTCACCTCCCAATCCTATTAGGGACTAACGCTTTCGGTGACCGCAATAAGACGGTTAAAAAATTAGGTACGGTCAAAGGGTTTGAGATCTTGCCTCGAAAACTTCTTTGCTCCTTAAAGGAATATTTTGGGAAAATGAAACATTAACATTTAAATTTTTTTTAATGGTACATATTTTTGTATTTTTTTGTTATTTTACTATAATGATTTGACATGACATATTTTGCAAAATGTATTTTTATTTTTACCAACAATTTATTTGTAAACATAGACTATGTTTATATGTCATCATCATCATCATCTCAGCCACAAGAAGTCCACTGTTGAACATAGGCCTCCTCCATGGATTTTCAAAGTGACCGGTTGAAAGCAGCATGCAACCAGCGCCTTCCTGCCACCTGTATGAGGTCATCGGACCATCTTGTGGCTGGTCGTCCTACGCTGCGCTTGCCAATACGCGGCCGCCATTCGAGAACTTTTCGACCCCATCGGCCATCAGTTCTCCGTGCTATGTGCCCTGCCCACTGCCACTTCAACTTGCTAATCCGCTGGGCTACGTCGGTTACTTTCGTTCGTCTGCGGATCTCCTCATTTCTGATTCGATCATGCAGAGAAACTCCAAGCATAGCCCTCTCCATAGCTCGTTGCGTGACTTTGAGCTTTCTTATAAGACCCATAGTAAGCGGCCACGTTTCAGTGCCATAAGTCATCACTGGTAACACACATTGATCATACACTCTCGATTTCAGACACTGAGGTATATTGGACAAGAAGATATTTCGCAGTTTCCCGAACGCTGCCCAGCCGAGTTGGATTCGACGATTGACCTCTTTCTCAAAGTTGGACCTGCCTAGTCGGACTGTTTGTCCTAAGTAGACGTATTCGTCAACAACTTTGAGTGTTGAGTTTCCTACTGCTATTGGGGTGGACACCACATGGACATTCGACATGACTTTCGTTTTGTCCATGTTCATCTTAAGGCCCACCCTTTGGGAAACCCGATTGAGGTTTTCGAGCATCGTGCTAAGGTCTTCCATCGATTCTACCATGACTACTATATCGTCGGCAAATCGAAGGTGAGTGATGTACTCGCCATTGAAATTGATGCCGAATCCTTTCCACTCCAGAAGCTTAAAGGCATCTTCCATTGTGTTGGTGAACAGTTTCGGAGAGATAACATCTCCCTGTCTCACACCTCTTTGCAATGGAATTGCCTTCGTCCTCTGGTCTTTTATTCGGACCGACATGGTGGCGTTATTGTACAAACACTTCAACACTTCGATATACCGATAGTCAATACGGCATCGCTGAAGGCCTTCTCATAGTCCACAAGCGCTAAGCATAATGGCATGTTATACTCCTCGGTCTTCTGTATGACTTGCCGCAGCGTGTGGATGTGGTCTATGGTACTAAAGACTTTTCGGAAACTGGCTTGTTCGGGAGGCTGGAAGTCATCAAACCTGCGTTCGAGACGATTCGTGGTGACCTTGGAAAACAGCTTATAAACATGGCTCAGAAGCGAGATGGGGTCTATAGTTCTTCAGAAAAGTGTTGTCCCCTTTCTTGAAGAACAGCGCCACCACGCCTCTGTTCCATGCTTCTGGCGTTGTACCTCCGAGCACCACGGAATTAAAGAGCTTCTGAAGGACTTCAAGTACCGGTTTTCCACCCGCTTTCAGAAGCTCTGACGTGATTCCGTCTTCGCTTGTATTAAAGGTTCGGATGTCGCATGGACATTGATATGCGTCTATTGAGCTGCCTATATGACTTCGCGTCGTGAGAGGACAGCAGTTGCAACGAGCGTCGATCAGCCATGAGGTCGAGAGTATGGTCTGAGAGTTTTTGTGGTCTATTGGTACGATTGGGCTTATAAAACTTTGCGCCAACCATACGGACAGTTTCCACTAACCTGTTTTTGATCTCGTCCACCGATGCACAGCTGTCTAGCGACTCTGTTTATATGTATGTTAGTCTATTCTGTAAGCTATTTATTGTATGGGCCTTGTTGCTTGAAAATAGTTTAATAATATTTATTATTATATTCGTAACTATGACCTCCGGCGGCAGCGCACTGGTTATACCTAACCCGTATCCCGCTACTCCGCGAATTATAATATCCGATACATTGTTGAACAATAAACTTATATTACCAGGAATCCAGTAAAGTTGTAGGTACTTGGTATGATACAAGTATTTTTAACAGGGAAAAATACTTGTTGGTTAATACAGGTATGAGCATCACAGTTGCGTCACGCACAGTAGTAGCCTTAAGTAGTAAATATAGCCTAAATTTAGAAATAAATTGTTAAAAAAAATAAAAATACATTTTATTAAATATGTCACATTTGTACCGGAGTTTCGTTCCAGTTGTCTGTTTTGTATATCACTGTGTAGTTGTATGTGATATTTAGCGCAATTAGATTGTTGACTAAAATTGTTCTGCTATCGAAATTTAAAGAATTTGTTAAAAGAAGAAAAACTGTGTTTTTAGTTTTTTCTTTGATCATTATTTCGTGAATTCTCGCGAATAGAAAAACGATGCAACGCAAGCCCCGCGAAAACGCTCCTTACAAAACGGCCCAACCATAATGAAATGATGTCACAATTTATATTTTTGCTAGTAACTGTATGAAGCCTGAAAGTAAAATCGAGAGACTATTTACTATTGCTCTATTGTTGACGCAATTATGTTTAAAGACGTCATATTTGGCGTGATTTATGCAAACATAAAAAAACTGTCTGGATGTTAAAATTGTCCAGGCGACAAGAATACTGAATGACTAAAGAATACTTTTCTTTGTACATTCAAAACAAATAACAATAAGTGGTCGTGGTACAGAACCTTCAGCGTACCTCCGATCCTTAGCCAGTATTTTAACCCCGTCTACATTAAAAAAGTGTCTCGAAAAATAGGAAGTATTTTTCCCTAGTATTTCCTACCCTTTAACACCCCCACTGCCCCGTTTGATATCTCCAGAGGACAATCCATACTCGCGGATTAGGGCTCTGCAGGATTATTTACGATCGCAAAGTTTCTTGTTTTGATCGTTATTATGTTGTGTTAGTAAATTAGAGAGCTTCGTGTAATTCGATTATCGTAACTATTATATTACCTACCAATTATTAACCCTACTTAGTAAACGTAATTACAAAGTAATTAAATATTCAGTTCAAAAAAAACTTCAGCCTCAACTCACTCAAATGTGCAATTTTATAAAATGAAATTGCGGGATGTAGGACCTTGTGCAAGGTCCGCCCGGATCGCTACCAGCATCTTGCTCGCTAATCCAGCAGTTAAGCAGCAGTGCTTGCACTGTTGTGTGACGGCTCGAAAAGCAAGGCAACCGGTACAATCACTGGTACAAGAAAGAAAGAAAGAAGAAGAAAGAAAAAATATTTATTGCCTTGTACAGTCAAGGAATTTAATTCCCTACCCATTTCGTTGAAATGTCGTCTGACATTTGCAATGCATTAAGGTCGATATTTCAAACTAACGTCTTGCTCTATAGCTCTTATGGCGACAGTTTGCTATATGCTATTGAACCTTAGGTGGGTTGGAAATTTAATTCCTTGACTGTACAACTTCTTAAAACCTAGATAAATTAAACATTTTTTAAATTTCGGCAAGAGGAATAAACTCAGCATAATGCTGGCTCCAGTTTTGAAACTTGATCAGCGCTGATTTTCAGTTTATTCCTGTTTTTTTTTGCTACTAAATGAACATGCATATGAAACGATTGTGCGGCAAGAAAAAAAGAGAGAATACAAGAGGTATTCCATCTTAGCCCTCTGAATTGAAAACGCATCTGCAATTTATTTTGTGTTTCGGGTGTCCATGGGCGGTTGTGATCTCTAAACGAGACCGACTTCCTCGTTTTTCTCCCGTTGAATAAAAAAAAGTATCTAATCTAAATCTATTCATAGATTGAAAAGACTAATTATGTAAATAAATAGTATGTGCATTTAACAAAACAGCGCTTAGTGGTGTTCCACACACGCAATGCTCAAACAAGTTTGTTCATTGCGCTTTGGGGAGCGTTGCTAACTCAGACATGTCCAAACATGTGCATAAAACATGTTTAAACATGCTCATTAAACATGTTTCTTGCCGCATAAAGCTCTCCATTAGGATAATCGTCTTAATCCTTCCTGAAATTCATTTAACGAGGCAGCGTTTTTAGGTTATAAGGCTGTTTAATAAAACATGCGTTTAATCCCATCTGTAGTCCCGTTTTACTTAAAAGTGGAAATAGCAAAATTAGTTGAGCAATTTTCACATAACAACCAATGATATTATAATGCATAGATATACAGTGTCATACGAAATGACAGCAGAAAAACGGTCCGACATAAGAATATAGGTTGACGCCAATGTTACAAATGCAAATTATTAGTTTACCATTTATAGTCATTGGATTACGTCTAAGTTTAGTTGCAAATAGGTTTTTTTACAAAATATTAGTATTGACAGCAGCGCCGTCGGTCCGACATACTGACAGCGCGAGCGGTTGTCGATATGTTGTACTTTTGTTCGACTTTTGATGCGGCCATATTTTAAACGCTAACTAGAAGTCCATTACTTATAGGTCAGTAATAATAATGAACGGTATAGGTACAGTGAGCTGTCAATATATGTGTATAGACATAGCGTCAAAATATGTGTGTCGACCTTATGTTTAGTGGCATAAAGGTGTATAGATATTTTTGATGTCTTGGTAACGTATATATATTTATGATGCTGACTGACCGTACAATCGAAGACACATATAAATCACCATTAAATACGGAACTGCGAGAAAGTGTCATTTTTCGAAAGGGGCACCCCTTAGTATAGACAATTTCTTTCTGTTCTGTCCCCTCTTTATTGGTCGGCTAACTTTGTCGGTGTTTGTAAAATCAACAAAATTGATGCATAGGCCACTGTAGAACGTTGTCGCAATATGTCAACGAAAGTGATAATATGACATTTATTGAGAAGTCCTTATGGCATTTATTGTGAAAAGGTTCTACATTATTTATTTATCTATTTATGAAATAGGAAGGGTAACAAGCAAGCGAGTCACCTGATGGTAAGTGATCACCACCGCCTATAGACACCCGCAACACCGAAGAGATTGCAGATACGTTGCCAACCCAGAGGGCTAAGATGGAATACCTCTTGCATTGGTCTATGAATGAAATTAGTTGACAAGGAAAAAGGTAAAAAATGTATGTTGAATAATAACACATTATAGGCCCCGTTAACTAAGGTGTCCAATTGAAATATGATCCTTCCGTGATACATAGGTGACAAGATACAGGGCAATAACACGGCATGTGTCACAAATGTCTTCCTTATATTGTCAATAGCACCAAAATTGCCAATACCTTGGACCAATGTTGGAAAACTACTTTTATCTACACACATATCATAAAGGCTAAATAACGCGTTCAAAAACCCTAGAAAATGACCAGCATTATTACAACCAGTGTTATTATAAGAATTTTCTTGTCTGTGGTAGTAGGTAAATCTGTTCTTTATTGGTCATCACATTACCGATATCTCGTGACTGCTCATGACGTTATGAATTTAAATTTGGAACAACTGTCAAAATTCAAGTTGGGCTCTATTCTAGTATCCACAGATATTAAAACAGTTATCGATACGAAACGTCAACTCAGTATGTTTTCTTAATTTAAACGCACGAATTTTGATCTCGAGTGACATGACAATAGGGACTTCATTCGTTCGTCTATGGTTAAAAAAAAAACGTTCGTCTTGACGGATAGATCGAATCACAGAGTACCTTTTTAATATACATGGCCGCCATTAGTTGTCATTCGTTTTTGGTTTTTTGCTGTTACGGTTTTTTGCAGTTATGATATGTGTGTAGATAAAGCAATGTATGCAACTGTATATAATTAGGCCTTAAAACACTCGTGTGATCCTATTATGAAACTCGCTGACGCTCGTTTCATAAAACCACACTCGTGTTTTAAGGCCTCTCATTATATAGCAGTTGCATAAAATACTATTATCTATCCGCAATCATTCTTCGCTAATGTTATAGTGTTTTGGTTGTTTGTCTGCCCTTCTTTTGTTTTTAAACTGAGTGACAGAAATTATTGTTTTACACAGGATGTTTTCAAGGCATAGTCGACCAAGTAATTGCTGGACCACTTTTGAACCTTATTCTTTTGTAATACGGTCGAAAAGTGGTCAAGCAATTTCTTGGTCGGCTATTCGGTACGGAGAGCAAGACAGCCGGTGCAATTACCAACACAAGAGGTATTCTATCTTTGCACTCTGGGTTGGCAACGCATCTCCAATCTCCTTGGTGTTGCGGGTGTCTATGGGCAGTGATGATAACTTACCATCACGTTACCCTCTTTCTCGTTTCTTTCCAATTAAAAAAAAAGAATTAACGTAGTAGTCGGTCCCCTAACACGTTTGGTTACAATTACTCCGAATTATACTGTTTTTTTGTGGATTTTCTTGGATTTTTTTTCGGATATTTAGGTACGTTTGATATTAACCTACATAATAATTTATATATTGAAGAGGTTAATTTTGTTTTCTGTTTGTTTGTATTTAGGGGGTAATCACTGGAACTACTGAACCGATTCTAAAAAAAATTTACTGATAAAAAGCTGCACTGTCGTCGACGGATATAGGGCACTTATTCCACGCAAACAAACAATAAATAATATTTTGTTAAAAAAAATTTAACGAAATAAAACCAAGCACCTATTTTTATTAAAAAAAAACTAAATCTAAACTAAGCTTAAATCTTACATCCTTGCCTATAAGGTAGTAAATCCTTAGACGCAAAATGTTTGCAACAAACTTCAAACTTGACGCTCCAAATAGCTCTAAGTGTCCCCGTTATAGAACCCTTATAAAACTTCCCTCGAAACTTGCTCAAAGGGCGAAACTAATTTAATATTGTACCGAACGACACGCTGAAAATCATACAAAAGTTAACTTTAAAACAATAAGGTTGACTTGTAGAGAATGCCTTTGCCTTTTGTACATTTGTTTGTTTAAATAAATAAAACAATCGGGGTACAGTTATAGTGGTAGTATAGTCGACCGAGTAATTGCTTGCCCACTTTTGAACTTTATCCCTTTGTAATAGGGTCGAAAAGTGGTCAAGCACTTTCTTGGTCGACTATACCACACTGTAGTCAGTTTCTGGTGGCAGTATGACTGGGCTGGCTTAACGAGGGTAGTGCCACTCAAATAAATAGACAAATGTTTTGGGACAATTAACATCAATTAACCTAGTCCCAAATTGAGCAACTAAAGTTGCTTGTACAGTCAAGGAATTTAATTCCCTACCCATTTCGTTGAAATGTCGTCTGACATTCGCAATGCATTAAGGTCGATATGTCAAACTAACGTCTTGCTCTATAGCTCTTATGGTGACAGTTTGCTATATGATATTGAACCTTAGGTGGGTTGGAAATTTAATTCCTTGACTGTATGTATGTATGTATGTAAATTATTTAGTGTACAAAATAACATAAATGACAAGAAGAAATACAGTGATGTACAAACGCGAACTTATCGCTTTAAGGGATCCTCCTTTAAGGGGAGGGGGTGGCTTGTGTTATGGGTACAAACTTCTATCTACTGATAAATTTAAACTTAAATTCATATAACATGTAAAACGCGGGTACTAACATTCGTATTCATCATACAAACATTTGCCCGTCGCGGGAATTGAACCCGAAACCTCAAGCTATAGTCAGTGTCACTACTTAACTACTAGGCTAGCCGGTCGTCTAACAACAAGTCAGTTTTTTTTATGAATTAGGAAGGCAAACAAGCAAGTGGGTCACGATGGTAAGTGTATACCACCGCCTATCGACACCCGCAACATCGGAGAGATTGCAGATGCGTTGCCAACCCAGAGGGCTAAGATGGAACACCTCTCGTGCCAGTCTTACCAGCTGTCTTGCTCTCTACGAACACTACAGTGCAAGCACGGCTGCTTAGCGGCAGGATTAGTGAGCAAGGTGGTGATAGCGATACGGACGGACCTTGCACAAGGCCCTACCACCCGCAAAACTACTAGGTACTTATCTACTAGGCTAGCCGGTCGTCTAACAACAAGCCAGTCGACTAATATCACAATATGTCAGCAATTTACTACTACTACTGAAGTATTTACTGAATTTCTTCTGCTTTCAGTTGCTTTAAGAGCTTCTTAAGGTTGCTTAGGCTCATGAGAGGCGATGGTTCTTTTTCAGGAAACCACGCTACTGCTTGCCTATCTTTTTGCAAAATAAAACGGGTTGCTAACGGTTAAATCCTGAAAATATAATTCGTCTAACGTTATTCTCTCATTACTATAAATAAGAATATTACAAATAATTTATGACTAGTAAAACAAAAGTAGCAATTTAACTAAAAACTCAGTTCTAAAATCCATTTTTGACTTTTTTTAAGTACCAATTATTTATCGAAAACACTTCCTTCCTTCACAATATTTTCGTAAAAATGTCTCCACCATCTCCGTTCCGTGTCAAAAATTACGCCAAAACATTTCCAATTTTCCTTAAAAAAAAAAACAATTTATAAGCCCAAGTGTTTTTAAACAACTACAAAGGGTAACTCCGTAATTGACTTTCAAAATCAACAGCCCAAAAATGCGTAATTAAATTGGAGATTGTCTTTGGGGTCGGTACGGGTAACGGATTAGGGTAATCCTTTTTAACGATCCCGGTTCCAAACAGGTAGGCCTTCCCTTCCGTGGTAGGAATATGCTTTAAAACTGGCCAATGTCCTTAACCGTCAAACTGGGTTACCCTTTTTTTCTGGGGTGGGATTTTAAACCAATCTCATCAAGTATTTTTATCTCACAAACCATAATGTTACATACTTCATGGTTAGATAAAATATACGTACATCCTTTTTTTATGGAATTGAAAGGACAACGAGAGAGTGGGTAACATGATGGTAAGTTATCACCACTGCCCATAGACACCCGCAACACCAAGTGTATTGGAGATGCATTGCCAACCCACAGGGCTAAGATGGGATACCTTTTGCGACCAGTAATTTCACTGGCTGTTTTGCTCTCCGCGCCGTACATAACAGACTAAGCACTGCTGCTTATCGGCTAGATTAGCGAGTAAGCTGTTGGTAGCGATACGGACGGGCCTTGCACACAGTCCTACCACCGCAAAATAAATGTTATTTTCCGGAGAAAAGAAACCCCTTTTTTCCTCGTTAGGCAAGGAATTAAAACAATGAAATAGAGCACTTTTAATAACACTGGGTAATTACTGAATCTAACAGTTATTATTTTAGTAAGATTGACTGAGTGTTATTCTTATTTTAACGTAACTAAATGCTAGGTAAAACGGGGTTCCCTTTTTTAGGAAGGGGTTTTCAAATAAAGACCTCAGTCTCATCTGATTGTTTTTTTTTTATTTTAATACAAAATGCACTGTTTTAAAGTGAAACTGAAAGTACAAAATAAAGGGAAAGTTCACATTAAAGCAGACTTACATGGTGAGGGTTGTCACTGAAGACATTTGACAGATTTTTATAATCGAAATTAAATTTCGTTTTTTTTTATCATTCAAACAAATTTAAATACTATATTTATAATGACAACACAAAGAAAAATTTCGGTTGTTAGGGTATTTGACGGATTCTTTACGAATTTGCCAAAATTTTACCATTGTCTGCAAAAAGAACTATTCTAGCAGGTACTCTAATTATTATTCAAACTGGAATTATTCACATAAATTAGTGTTTAAGTAAAGATAACCTCCAATTCTGGTCAAGCCATTATTTCGTTTGAATGCCATACAGGTAACCATTTAATCTTGAATCTCAAAGGCAATTTGTTACTGCTCCAAATTACTCCATAAATTAGCCACTGAGTCCATGATTCGATAGAATGAAATATTGGGACGACTGTACACGGCCCTACCACAGTATCATGTAACCCAACAGTAAGACACACTAAAGAAGAATATGGTAATAAGAATCACTTTATATTTTCCAAGGACTTTGGCATTAAGTTTTTTCATAAACAGATTTAATTCCTGTTACAAAGCTAACAGTCAGAATATTGACACAAACTTGTATCGCATTTAACCGTAATCGAGTTACCTCCTAAACGAGCTCCTAAGGCAGCAGCCTTAATAACGCTATTAGAAAAAAATTAAACACCTGAATAATAACAAAAGTAGGCTGAATATTTTTTATTATGGTTTTAAATTAGACAGTTAATTTTTAGGATAAAAACAAGATAGCAAGTAATAATAAGAATAAGAGTTTAGAGTTTAAAGAGCTGTCTTACTGTTTTTAACATGTTAGTTGTGACCTTTGAATAAAGGATTAACAGCTCTGCTCTTGGCCATAAAACAGAGTGATGGCTGCGGTCAAGGTAACGCGGGTTCGGATCTCGGCCTGCGGGCGTCTTAAACATTTCGGACAGTTTCGGATTTCCTATTTCCATTTGAGATTTTTTCTATACAAAATACGATCAATTGTTTATCATCGCCATTGTTTTCAACTTGTTTACTCAAGTACCACATAATGCGTTATATATATACAGCTACTTTACAGGTCTTATAGCTCTTCTGTGCTAATCTGTTAATTTCATCCATCAATTCCGTATAATTATGATTTGTCATATTTAATTTTCAAGACATCCAGGATTCTACTAATATTAAGATTCAAAATTTTTGTTTTTGTACTTTGTAAGGGTCCCACTGAAAACCAGTGTCTCAGTTTACCAAAGTATGTTGAGTGGGGTTGTTTCTATTTAACACACATGTAGCTTCTTTATCTTCTTTACATAGAATAAAGTAAAGTCGCCATTTTTCCTGTCTGTCTGTAATTTTTATAGTGTATCTTCGGCCGCCTTCTTCTTCCAAACCACGCAACGAAATTTAATGCGGTTTTCACTGTAAATTAGAGATTTTTATAGGAAAGGTTTTTATGTGAGTATGCTGAGTATCTTGCGGCGTTTCTTCTTAGTAGTATCTTCCATTTTCCGAAGCGCTAATAGATTCAGTCATGTAAAAGAGCCAATATGGCCTACATCAGTGATTCCCAAAGTGGTCCAGGTGGACCCCTAGGGGTCCACGGGAGACTTGCTGGGGGTAGAAATGTAGCAGCAGGGGGTCCACCGAAACCAGTAAAATTTTGAAAGTGGTCCACGAGAAAAATAACTTTAGGAACTACTGGCCTACATGCAAAATATTTTTTTCATTTTCATATCATGCATTTCATTCCGGTTTTTTCTTTCGTTTGTTATATTTATACTCTCTGTGATGTGTATGTATTCTGTTGAATAGTCTTATTTTTTTCTTTCTTTATTTAGGTGTGCCAGTTTTCTTGCGATAACCGATGAAACATCCAAAAACAATGCCACCAGGGACTGCGTTTTTGGTGAGTTTAAGATTTTTTGTATGCAGATGACAGTTTAGGAGTTAGTTAATACTTGAATGGCCCTTCCATAATGGGGTTGACAATGTACGTGACGTCACCTACAGAGCCTTGCTCCCCCACTGTAGGGGAAGCTCTAAGGTACAAACTTAAGAGGATTCTGTACTAAACCAGGCTTAAAAAGACAGAGTAGAAAAAGGGAGGCTTTTTCTACTCTGTCCTTATCATATTTAAGTTTAAGTTAAGTTTATCCAAACTAAATAAAACAATTATGATATTTTGTTTTATTTTTTAAGACTGGCAGCACATCAACGATTTTTTTAAGATCGCCGGTTCCCATTGGTCCTTAAAAAGCGTGTATTTTCCGGCGGGTTTTGGGCAAAGTAAGGGTTCTGGCAGTGTTGCCAGGTGATAATTATAACAAAGAGAGCTGATGGTGCTAACAAGATAGATTTTTTTATAAAAGAAGGACTTGAATAATTTAATAAGTTTTTTATAACTAACTAAAGCTCATTTAGTAGAACTACCAATTTAAGAAATAAATTCTTAGTTTTTTAACAAATAATGGTATCACACAGACGCAGCTGTTCTGCACGTGCACAACACTGGTTTCGCGGAGAAGTAAGGCAATTTTTTCCAGTCTGTTAAATTAGTATAAGATCTTCATATGGCACGTTTGAAAAATTATAATATTGCGTACGAATCAACGATTTTCCAGACTCCAATCAGAGCCGGTTGAGCACGGCATACGGTATTGTCAGCGTACATCAAAGACGAACAGCAAAAGGAGGACATACAGTAGTTCAGGGAGGACGGGAAGCCAAATTGGAAAAAAGGAAGACATTTCCTCTATAACGACTCCTAGCGCCATCTAGTTTAGAACGGAAGAAACCAACTCACATGCGCTATATCACGCTAACGAAGTTTCGTAAGGCTGCGTTTCCACCAGAGATGTGCGAGGATGCGTAGCGAGGGATGTGTGTGTAAAGAACCAATGAGCCGTTTCCACCAGAGCTGTGCAGACCGAGGCGAGGTAAATGAAGCGATTCTATTGGTTCTTACAAACACATCCCTCGCTACGCATCCTCGCACATCTAACACGAAAAGCAGCCTAACACTAGCTTATATATACCTTCTAACGTTCATCCTTCGGACTTCGGTCCCCAAGCATTACACCCGCCTGGAGAGAGATCTCTCTGTTGTGGCTATCCTAGGCCCAAGGAAACGCCCCCTCTTATGACTTGGGGGGTGCCATCGGAATCCCCGAGCCGTCTGCAGCGCGGACGATATTAAAATGATAAGTATCCTGCCGACCTTAATATAACCTTATTGGCCCGGTATGCCCCGGATTTGAGAACGTTACTGAATCCCGAAAAAGGATCAGCGATTTTCAATATTTTTCAATTAAGTTCCACCCTAGCTATTCTTACTTCTATATCTACGGGGCTTGCCCCATTCCATGGGACGTTAAACACTTATCTTGGAGAAACCAGTACTTTAAGTACTTTTTACCAGAACATTCTATTACTTCGGACATCAAGATAGATAGATAGATACTTTATTCTCAACATAACATACATGGCCCAAAAATAACAATGAAGTAAGTGCAACTTAAAATTAACATGCAGCGCATAACAAGAAACTTACAAATATTTAAAATTACAAAACTTGGAGAGCCATGTGATGATGTAGAGAACAGGTGCTGACTCAGCATGTTCTGCAGCTAGCTGCAGTGCTGGTATTCTGTCGACCGAAAGAGTGATGCTAGAGCTGTTAAGTTTTCTTGTAGCGTAAGAATTGACGAGTAAAGAAACATCAAGCCAAGTTAAATTATTTTTTATTAGCATATCCTTGCAACTGGAAAAGTGGCCAAGAGGAGAATCAGCAGATCGGATGTCTTTACCAAACATTTTTTTTGCACATACATCTGTAGTTAGTCTTTACTTTTTTATGTTTTTAGTTAATTTAACTTAGCCAATAAAAGATTTAGCCATATGAGGGCAGCTGTTTTACCTTTGGACATCTGTACCTCTGGACAATCTTTAAATCTAAGAGCTATACTCTTTCATTGTCCGATCAATCCTCAAGATTCTCCAATCCCTGCCTGTAAATGGTCAAAGGGAAGGCAGGGAATAGAGAATATTATTTATTTTATTTATTCATTTAAGCTTCATTGCACAGTTTACAAAACAAATACAATTGGCGGACTTAATGCCAGTAGGCATTCTCTACCAGTCAACCACACTATAAATAAAAATAATAAATAAAATTAAAATAATAATATTTAAAAAATTAAATTATTAATTATTTAAATAATATTATTAATACGTGTATGTCTTTATATCTATGTATTGTATAATGTTATGTATGTATATCGTAGCATTTGTCATTGTGTTTCTATTACTCGTTGTCTATCCGCACCGCTCAGAACTTTTCTGTTTATGCCCAAAGGTTGACTGGCAGAGAATGCCTGAAGGCATTAAGTCCGCCTTTTGTACATTCTGTATTTTTTGTACAATAAAAAAAATACACTAGCGACTCGCTCCGGCTTTTCACGGGGATTATAGGGTATAGTCTACAAAAAACCGCCCAGAAAAATCTATAAATGAGCATGAAAGCCGTATAAAATCGAGTGCGTAGTTTAGAAGGAAAAGACGGCCGAACATACACTACGAGTATAAGGATTTACAGACGGACGGATAGCGACTTTACTTTATACTATGTAAACATTTTGAATTGTTACAGAATCAGAGTTTATTTTAAAAAGAAAACGGACCTCATTTAAATCTTATTCCGCTGAAGACAGGAATGTTTCTCTAAAAAGTAATTAATTCCGTAATTTTCATTAGAACTTAGGGCGAATTTGAGAAGTTTTTGTTTGACCAAGATGTCAATTTTGAGGATAATTAGATTCCAGAAATCTAATTATAAGCTGAGATATCCATTCGGGAAGCGATTAGGAAGGTACTAACAACGAAAATTTGTAAAATTAATTACAAACTCTAATGTACAAGTCATAAGATTAAAATCACAATAGATTTAATACCGAATTTTAAGGTTACATGAGGAATTAAGAGACAGTTAAAAAGTATTTTTTATATACCTAATAGAAAGGCAAACAAGCAAGTGGGCCTCTGATGATAAATGATCACCACCGCCTAAAGACATCCGTAAAACCAAGACGTATATAGTGGACAGCACAGTACTAATACAATTTGAACGCAAGAGGAGGTTGCATGTTCGAGTCCTGCCAATACCCTAGAATTTTCGTTGTGTTTTCATAACACAGCATTTAAACAATACACTACAATAACTCTTTATTGAACACCAGAAAACGCAAAACAAAATTTGAGTGTTTAAAAACAGATCAGTGGCCCTAACATGACTGGCCAAGGTTAGTTTATCTCTATCTGCGTCCCTTTCTTATGACACTAGTTAGACAGAGACGCAGGGAGGGATTAAACTAAACCTGGGCTGTCATGTTAGGGCCGCAGTGTACTGCGGCCCTAACATGACAGCCCAGGTTTGGATCAAATGTGTTAGGATCAAATTCTGCGTTAAACGAATTTGAAAACACCGAAAGAAAATTCGTTTTTCAAAAATGTACAGAGAACAGGGACAGATGAGACAGGGCGACAGGGGAGATGTACAGAGAGTGCGGGTGGTAGGACCTTGTGCAAGGTCCGTCCGGATCGCTACCACCATCTTGCTCGCTAATCCTGCCGCTAAGCAGCAGTGCTTGCACTGTTGTGTTCCGGCGTGGAGAGCAAGACAGCCGGTGTAATTACTGGCACAAGAGGTATTCCATCTTAGCCCTCTGGGTTGGCAACGCATTTGCACTCTCTTTGTTGTTGCAGGTGTCTATAGGCGGTGGTGATCACTTACCATCAGGTGACCCACTTGCTTGTTTGCCTTCCTATATTGTATAAAATAAAAAAAACATTAATGACCACTTGATGACTGAGGACTCTGATAGCTGGAGCAACAATCACACCCTGGGGAAAAAAGTCGTAGATACGGAAATAAACTAGAAGTTGCCCGCAACTGTGGGTTGATATATGCAGGGTAGGGGAAAACGTTTAAATCACCTTTTTTTCTGTTGCTGACGCAGATCGCGTATCCCGGGGGAATTTTAAATATCCCGGAATAAGAATAGCTCGGTGGCTTCCTAGCTGGAAGATGTTAAGAGGAACCCAGCCTCATACAAACGGCGATAACGTTTTCCACCCTCTAAACCTTCTATAGGCATGGTTTTTTGATATGTTGCCATAATGCCTTAGAAATTTGTAGGTTTTGTGACGTTTGCCCTCGAATGAAAGGAACAAAACAATTTGTCATAGTTGGTATAAAAACCGTTTAACAGACAAGATTTTCTTCTGACTCCGAACGAATTCCTCAAATTGATGAAAATCCTGATCATCTAGCATTGCGATGTCGTAAAAAATGCCTGTTACAATGATAATAAAAGTCAACCCCCCCCCTTTCATCCAAGCCCTGTACCCCCCAATACGACTGCCACGAAATCAGTCAATAAACTGAACCAACAAAGTACGTACTGCACTTCAACGTAATACACATTGTTTGTGTATTTCTTTTTATACTGGCACTAGTAAAATCTGATGAAACGATTTCCTCAAATTTCTCTCTTTTGCTCAAAGGTTCGCTGGAAGAGATCCCACCGGATAAGTTCGCTTTTATACTATTATTTGTATGTACTGTGCATAAAATCCTTGCGTGATTAAGAAGGAGTTAGCGGTTGAAGGTGCGATTTTGCGGGTGGTAGGACCTTGTGCAAGGTCCGTCCGGATCGCTACCACCATCTTGCTCGCTAATCCTGCCGCTAAGCAGCAGTGCTTGCACTGTTGTGTTCCAGCGTGGAGAGCTAAACAGCCGATGCAATTACTGACTCAAGATGGAATCATCTTGGCCCTCTGGGTTGGCAACGCATCTGCAAACTCTTTGGTTTTGCGGGTGTCTGTGGGCGGTGGTGGTTACTTGCCATCAAATGACCCACTTGCTTGTTTTCCTTCCTATTTCATAAAAAAGAACTGATTCCAAAAATCTTTCACCAATGGAAAGATTATAAATTTTACGCGAGCGAAGTCGCCAGCGTCTGCTTGTGTAATGTAAAGAACATTCGGACTAAGTGGCACAGTCGCACCAGTTTGAACACGGCTCGCCCTGAAGGGAGACTATTGAAAGCAATAAACATCCGCCGCGTGAATTTCAGGCCCAAATGAAGAAAGAGGTGTACAAGATCTCGATAAACGTTGAGTTTGAAATACACTGTTAACTGAAAGATTATTTTTAGATCGAATCTATATATCTATACTATTTTGTATAGGTTTACTTTGACTTTGACTCCGACGTGTATTGAGCTGTTTATTTATACAATAATAATATATTTCAAAATTCTAAACTAGACATAGACATATAAAACTTAAACTAACACTAAAACTAGGGAAACTAAGACTAGATAAGGTCCCCCAGGTCTGATCCCTGCGGTAGGGTCCCCATGATGCTGGCTGCGTTTCCCCTCGGGATTGAGATGCCAATCCTTTGAGCAAGAAACGAGCCAGCTCTAGGGTCCCCAGTTTACGTTGACTTTGACTTAAATGAAGAAACTGGAAAAACGCAAGGCACGGAATGCTGATGTTGCAGGTTCAAGTCCTGCCATTGCCCTAATTTTTCTTTGTGTTGTCATTACAATTTTAATGAAGGAATTCCTTTACTGACTGACTGATTGATGAAAAAGGTGATTACAACGCAGATCCTAAACCGTTAAAGATGAAAGATAAAGTTTGGAACATGTTCGCAGACGGTAAAATCTTGTGCAAGGTCTGTCCAGATCGCTACCACCATCTTCCTCGGTAATCCAGTCGCTAAGCAGCAGTGCTTACACTGTTGTGTTGCGGCGTAGAGAGCAAGACAGCCGTTGGAATTACTGGCATAAGAGGTGTTTCATCTTAGTTCTCTGGGTTGGCAACGCATCTGCAATCTCCTTGGTGCGGTGGGTGTCTGTGGGCGGTCGTGATCACGTCACCCACTTGCTCGTTTGCCTTCCCTTCTCGATTTTTTTTAAATAGCATTTAACAGCCCGTAGAAAACTGAAACTCTTTTCTAATTACTGTGTGGCAACATTGACTCTTCATTCCGATGGCGCCCGCTTTTTGTTGCGCTGGCGCTTCAATTGAAGGAAAAAAACATTCGTCGTTTCCATCTGACGACAAGGCGCTAGTGACGAGCGATAGCGATTGAACGGATTGCTTGAAAGGAAAAAATACACTTTTACAGACAGTAAATGCGAGGTAACATTATTACGATAAAATCTGAGACCTTAGCCTGGAGAAAGGCCAGGTCAAGAGTCCCCTAAACCGGCGAGCAAGACGAATATTACGTAAGTAATTGAAGCAAATTCCGTGTGTTAGGATCGCAGCAAATGTAATTCCGTGATGTCCGCCTACCCTTCCAGGAAACAGGTGTGATTTTATTTATTTATCTTGCTCGTGATCTTTTTGGTGGTAGTCTTTATGCGTATACGGAACCATCTCAGTGTCAATATACGCATAAAGTTCTCTTCGAACCACGATAGGCTTTCCTTGTGATAATTGTAAAGGCGTTCGCCGACAGCTCTATTGTTATCACGGCTATAACCGTTTACCGTCGGCGAAAATCTTAGAAAACCTATCTTAGTTTTTAAATAAATTGTTATTTGTTCAGCGATCATAGCCCGTACCCTTTGCGAGGACTACGATCAGCAAAAATTACAGAACTTAAAATAGTCCTCACAAGAGGTAGCGATTTCTTCCCGCTGTAAGCCAGCAACTTGTGCCTCCTATAGCCTGGACGTCTCTCACGGGGATTTCAATTAGTGCAGTAAAACAGCATGCAGTCTCGATTGCTAAGGTCGCTTCTCGCAAATGCTCAATCAATGCATTTACTATCTTCTCATTACGGATGAAATCTGAATGATACCTCAGTTATTTACGAGTTTGAACTTGTACTATAGCGAGATAGGTATCAAGGTCTCGAAGTTGAATGAAAACTCATCTATAACTTTCAACTGCAATTTAGAATTTTAATAAAATTAAATAAACACAAAAAATACCGCTACGATGGCATGCTATTCTATGTAATCTTTTACAATTTCATTTTAATTTTATTTTATTCTAATAATGATAATTTGACATCGTATTCTAGTTTATTTTATTGGCATTTGGCTATCTGAATCCTTGTAATTTGAATATATTGTATAATTGTGCATATGTTTAATTACTGTATAAATTATTGTAATCGAAACTATTTTTTTTTTTAATTTTTTCGATTTTTCTTTTTGTATTTTTTTACATTCAAATTAAATTTAAAATGCTATATAATGAATGACAACACAAAGAAAAATTGAAATTTTATCAATAATGTTATGACCGTAAAAAGACGAAACACATTGAAAAATTCGCAGGGTATGGCAGCGGTAATGTGGCGGAAACTGGAATACGCAAGGCACGGAATGCTGATGTTGCAGGCTCGAACCCTGCCATTACCCCAATTTTTCTTTGGGTTGTCATTCATTATATAGCATTTTAAGTTTAATTACTGTGTTTGTTCGTTGTTATTTTAATCGTGATTTACCTACCATACCATGTAAGTGTTTTGTGTTTTGTGTTGTCTCTTGTCCTCTCGTGACCCTCTGGTTTTCTCACTCGCTATACGTAACACAGTAGCATTGGTACTGTACGGTATTCTGTGAAGTGTGTACTATCCCGGTCGAGCCAGTGTAGCGACTCTAGCGCCATCTAGTTTAGAATGGAGGAAACCAAATGACATGCGCTACATCACGCTAACGAAGTTTCGTAACACGGACGCATATTTATCCAACTTTCATCCTTCGGACTTCGATCTCCAGGTATAACCTGGTGAGAGATCTCTCTATTGGCCTACCTCCACACATTCAATCTCGACCGCTTTGGTTTTACTTTCAGTTACGTCGTTCTCACATATATCTTTGCCAAATTAGGTTACCACTTAATAACATTCTCTTCAGTGCCAGTATTTGGCACATACGCTCACTTTACGGCTAGTTTAGCATTTAAAGTGCCACTGGAAGGTGCCCATAATAGGCTAGTTTATCCAGACAGTTAGTTTCATTAAATATAAAATATGGGAATTGTTTGCGAGACGTTATTCAATGTTCCTACATTCCTTATCAAAAATTGGCTGGTAATTTATCACGTCTCTATAAAACCAGTCAAGTGCGAGTAGTACCAAAACGCCGATAAAACATGTTTTGTATTTTTATTATTTGTTATTACAACGGTCATAGTAGTACGGTCAACCTCAGGAGTGAACACTTTAGTACCTTGTCGCTGTCAGTAATGTGACAAATTAGGTTCATAAGTATTTAGCTAAAATTGTAATGACAACACAAAGATAAATTAGGGTAATGGCAGGACTTGACTCTAGAGAGGCAGTGTGGCGAAACTGGCAAACGCACACAATTTTAATTTTAATTTTAATTTAATAATTTGAATGTTAAAACATTTAAAACTAAAATCGAAAGAAATTTCGTTTACAAAAAATTTAATAAGTGTTTAGCTACTTTTGAGGCTGACTGTACACTGTACGAAATTTCAAGTGTCTACCTACTGCGGTTCAAAGGATACAAGCCTGCGACTGACGGATGGACAGACAGACGGACGGCCAAACGGTCGGAAGAACAGACAGCGGTGCCTGTATCTTAGTAATAGGCTTCTGTTGGCACCTCAGCACATAAAATGATCAGAAGAGCGCACCCTTTGGCAATGGAAGCTTAACAACCAATTAAATACTGTAAACCTAGATTTTTTCGTTAATAGAACGATTTGTACCAAAAATATTTATTTACCGGCTGAAAATATTCCAGTGCAATTTTTTAATGTACTCTTTTTCAATAGGGACTTAACTTAAACGCGTCCCTGTTGATAAAAACGTCAAACAGACATGTCTGCTGAAAGGGAAACACGAGTAAACCAGCAAAGAGAGCGGCCGGCTGTTGACTAATTAATTGGCTGAGTTGACCGACTAGCTGGGGTGTATAGAGTGATGGGAAACATCGGTTTTCATTTCAAATATTTTTACATACCTAAAGTCAACTACATGGGGCAAATATTTCATAGGGTAATTTACCCGAAATATCACACTTTTGCGCGATTCTTTTGTATTTAAATGGCTGAGTTGATCGACTAGCTGGAGTTTATAGAGTGATGGGAAACATCGGTTTTCATTTCAAATATTTTTACATACCTAAAGTCAACAACATAGATTAAAATATAGGGTAATTTACCCGAAATATTATACCTTTGCGCGACGATTTTTCATTTACTTGGCTGAGTTGACCGACTAGTTGGGGTGTATAGAGTGATGGGAAACATCAATTTTCATTTAAAATATTTTACATACCTAAAGTCAACTACATAGGGTAAATATCTGATAGGGTAATTTACCTGAAATATTACACCTTTGCGCGACGATTTTGCATTTCATTGACTCAGTTGACTAGCTAGGGTGTTATTTAGTGATGGGATACATCAGTTTTCATTAAAAATATTTTTACATACATAAAGTCCACTCACTGCATAAGGTAAACAACCTATTAATTTATTCGAAGTATCAGCCTTGTCTCGTAGATTTTAGCTCACCCTACTCGACTGACTGTGAACCTAACCAAGCGTTATATAAGCTGTATAGTAGCTGTAGAGACGATTGACCGACACTGGACCGACAGAATCAAGTAACATATTTATTCCCTTGAAGGTGCAGGTTTTCTCGCAGTGTTTTTCTCCTGAGAGCTTTGGTTACTACAATAGAGTATGTAGATAAGTTAGAAAAACTCATGCCTCATGATCACTAGCAACCTAGCAACTAGGCCACTCACGCTTTCGCTGTCTCTACCAACAAAAACGCAAATGTCACTCCCACCCCTAACGAAATCCTAAACTTTTCGACTCTCCCAATTAAAGTCAGGTCCGATTGAAAGTCGACAAAAGCCGAAAAAAAACATCGATGGAAACAGAACCCGTCACTATTCCCCGCTCTAATTGCCACCGACTTTCTGCTCCATCTGCTAGGGGTTTGTCACTTCAATCTTGTTTTGGGGCAACTATTGTTCTGTTTAGTCTGTGCCTAATGCCCGGTGTGTACGACCTATCCTACTTTTTTGAGAAATTTCTAAAACTTCATAATCCCCTGGTACCTAAATCTTACTTAAATAAAACGGACAAATTCTAAACTAGACATAGAAAACTTAAACTAAAAAAGAAAATTAAAGCTAAGTGAGATCCCCTAGGTCTGATCCTTGCGGTAGGGTCCCCATGATGCTGGTTGCGTTTCCCCTCTGGATTGATATACCAATTCGTTGAGCGAGAAACGAGCCAGCTCTAGGGTCCCCAGTGGCTAAATGTAATTTCATTTTTTAGCACTTTATAGGAAGCTCAAAATTGGATAAAATGGTATTGCAAATGAGGAGATAGAAGAACGTTTGGTACATAATTATGAGATTTTGAATGTACCTACATATTTTTACACTTGATTGTTAAACAAAAGCTTATAAGCCAGATGGGAATAACTTTAAAATGTTAATTCCCCTGACGCTTGTTTAGCATATTTACCTTATATTTACTAAACAAATTTTTTTGTGTGTCAAGAATGAGCCAGAGGAATCAGTATTGTCAAGATTTACCTACATTATGTTTAGTAAATATTCGGTAAAATGCAGCAAAATGCGCCAGGTGAATCAATATTTTCAAAACATTACCCTCTATGATACGGAGACGGAAACGATTCAAAATTGCGAAACATTGAATGTAAAAAAATCCGAGAAGAATCCTATTTTTCTGAAAGCTTCCTGCAGCTCTTCCATTCCTACCAGTGTAAAGTTGTGGTTAGTCGAACAACACACATGCATAAGCAAATACCTACTCTATATTTGTATAATAAAGGCAAGTTTGTACCTTTTTGTTGTAAAACCTCCGGGTAAAGGTGCCCACGAAAGACCAGCGTCGAAGTATATTTATAAACGTGCCTTGACATGGTAATAGTTCTTCTTAAATCTATTGTTAAGAAGACATTAATTTCTCGGGCGTATTATAAAATCAATGATCTTGGACAAGGATGTTTGGAAATGATCCCGATTTGTTTGGCGATCCCTGGCTCCAAATATTGTACATCTACTGTGTTAAATAGTTAAATTTTTAAATATTCAAGATGTAAAATAACATTGTAATTTTGATTTATTTAAAAAATTACACCTCGTTGAGTTTCTTGCCGGTATCTTCTCATCAGAGGTTTTTCCGAACCGGTGGTAAATTTTATGACATTCATAAGTGCTACCTGTAAGCCTAATCTGAATAAAATATTTTGACTTTGACTTTGAATGCCTCTTTTGTGCCTTAGTTGTAAGTTTACCCTATGTGCGATGCTCCTCTTTGAGCAACGGCTTTCAAAATCAAAATGACTATGATGTTGTCCATCTTCTGATAAGAGAAGAATAAAAATATATGTTTTCTTTTTACTAATTACTGTCACACACCGGTCTCCGCTTCCCGCAGGTGCCATCACTGGCACAAGCCCTACAATTGTCACTCCCAAGCAGACCTGTAAAATGCGAGTTTTAGATATGACAAATAAATTTATGTCAATCAGCAGTGCCACGTGACAAACGACAGGTGACAGTGACAATTCGGTTTCGGTATACATTCCTTGCCCACTATAACGTTAAGTTTTTAAGGCTGTAGCGATACTTGTGGACACAGTAATGTACGGCGAATAGTCACTGGTACATGTCGCGTTTATGAAATTGGGCCCGTCTGTTCAAATACACAATGGTTTATATTTTTGTCAATTCCTAAGACAATTTCGTTTGAGCGACAGCCATTTATCCATCACTCAAAGTGACAGCATTTTGTTTAGAATATAAATGATGGCGCTCGTTTGATGATTTATGTCGTGATATATCGCTGACAGCTTCTGTGAATAGAGATAGTTGTAGTCCCTTATATGTTTATTGGGGTAAACAGATGAATGTGTATTAAACAAGTGAAGTAAATGCCAGTTCTAAATTCAACAATTGTAAAACAACACATCATTATTGAATACCAAAAGCAACAAGGGTATGCACTCTTCCATTGGCACCCAAGGTGCCATTCATTGCCACCAAATTTTTGCAAGACTATCCCGTCTGCCCTTTATTGGAGAAGTGCTCAGAATTGGAGTATGTACTGATTAAAATTAAAATAAAACTGTAAGTATAAATTAATTCGGACTCCATGTCCTACAACCAATAAGTCACACCTACACGGAAATACAAAGAAACATAAACCTTACACTCGTAACCTTTAAGTTGCAAGTATAACTACCCTCTCTCTTTGTCCGGGTATGAAAAAAATGTTTCCAAATACATCCTGTTACGGAACGTTCCCTATCTATTCCCGTAATAAATAGATGTCCCGGTACCATCGTCCCCAAACACGTGGGCTCATGAATATTCAATAACCCACATATTTATGTTCCGATAGACCTGCCAATAACAACCTAGTCTCCCTCTTCAGGAGCACGCACACTGCTAGACTGCTACCCAAATAGTACACAAGATTTTTAACATAAAACTATTATTGCTATTGTTTAATTCATCTTTATGAGAACGGCGCTTCATAATCATCATCATTTCAGCCACAACTCCACTGTTAAACATAGGCCTCCTCCATGGATTTCCAAAGTGACGTTGGAAACGGTATGCAACCAGTGCCTTCCTGCCACCTGTATGAGGTCATCGGACCACCTTGTGGCTGGTCGTCCTACGCTGCGCTTGCCAATACGCGGCCGCCATTCGAGAACTTTTCGACCCCATCGGCCATCAGTTTTCCGTGTTATGTGCCCTGCCCACTGCCACTTCAACTTGCTAATCCGCTGGGCTACGTCGGTTACTTTCGTTCGTCTACGAAATATAAGTTTAAGTTTTAAGTTCATACTAACTTGCTAATAATGTAATGTAATTAGGTTTTTGTCCTACCCGGCAGTGCCGTACATGTTTATACGCCGAGTATAGGTGCAGACTGAATCGGTGTGTGAGTGTAGTATCTTACCTCGCCGCGTATGCGCCTGAGCCTTTTGCCACTTGGGCTTGTTTCTTCTTGTTTTTCCCTGGTCTGGTCTCTAAACATTGTAATTTTAACTTGAGTTTATCCATATTGTCCCTTTTTTAGTACTTTTTTTGTGACCTGAATGTTTCAAGTCGTAGTCCTCGCGAGAGGTACGGGCGACTACGATTGCTTAGCAATTAAAATTAATAAATGCATCATAAGGGTTATAACGAAGCTCGAAGGGTCCATTGGCCCGTGCGACGCCTCCGGTCGGCAGTTCGAACCACCACCAAAAGTCATTCAGAGCGGTGCACCCTTTGATCGTTATTTACTTTCTTATAATTATATGAATTATGAATATGATCTAAACGACTAGCCCGTGTGGTCGCCAGGTCGCCAGGTCGCCACACGCTAGTAGTGGCAATATATATATTTTATAACATATTGAACGAAATTTAAAGCGTAAATTGCCTATAGCGATAGCTTGAGATGAATTAGAGCCTTTTTAATTACCACGGTTCAAAATTCGATTAAATCTGAAAAAAAAAATTGAAAATGTGTAAAAATAAAAACTCTGACGAAATCACGGGACACGAACGGTACTCCGAATTGTCATCTAATGTATGTATGTTAGTTTGTTGAAAGGGATAAAATAGCATGTAATAAAACTCGTAACGATAGGGAAGCAGTGTACACCTACCGTTTAATATTGGACCTATTTTCGGTAGCTTTACCAACTGCGAAGCCGTTTTAGAGCCTCTTTTAGTTACTACAAAAGCCTTATAGCAGAAAACTGGCTTTTGCCTGTGACTTCGTCCGCGTATTTGGATAACATACTCACTTCTCCATATAACCAAATCTGGTCGTGGCGACTGAAATTTCGGTAACGAAGTAATCTGAACCAAAATTCTGTGGCCCGTTTCACGAAGCTACAAGTTACAATTTTACAAGTCTAAACCGGCAACATTGATCATTATGCCCATTGCCATTGGTCATTATTGACCAATGTTGCCGGTTTAGACTTGTAAAATTGTAACTTGTAGCTTCGTGAAACGGGCCACTGGTCGCAGATCAGTAATCGTTAATACTTTTTACGTCTGTGTGTGATTTTATCCCCAAAATTTAGTATTATGTTTCGGAAATTCCCCACTTGTTGTCGACGTTAAGAACTAAGCGGTAACAGCGACTAGATTTATTACTAGTGTAGTGACACAAGGATGTTACAGTTACGACACGGCGACCAAAATGGTTAAATGCGTCCACCCCCATATAAACACCCTTAATGGTGGAATTTTCATAAATCCTTTATATTATGTAGTATCCCTCTACACTTCCTAAGAAACAAATATTTCAAGGTTAAATTTCTGTCCTCAGCTGTTTCGGTTAGGCCTTGTCGGTTTAAATGATATGCAAAGACAACACAAAGAAAATATTAGATGTCTGGCAGAACTTGAACTTTCAACCTCGGCATACGTGCCACGCGCTAACCGATTACGCCACTGAAACCACTGGTAGACATTGCGAATTTGTTAGTGCGCTTCGTTTCTATGGTTATTTCATTATTGATTTCGGTGCCATACATAAAAAACCTTTTTAAGTTATCTCATTCAACTGGGTCGGTTACTTTGCAGTGACCTCTAGCTGGCAAAGAGATGGCATCACTTGTTATTAAAAGTAGTTGAAATTTCTTTCAATTTTTAAGTTTTGTTTTATACAACATATGAATGCAAACGAGCTAGTGGGTCACCTAATGGTAAGTGATCACCACTGCCTGCCAAAAATATTGCAGATACGTTGACAACCCCGACAGCTAAGATGGTATACCTCTTAATATTTATGCCAGTAATTGCAGCCGGCTGTCTTGCTCTCCACGTCGGAATACAACAGTGCAAGCACTGCTGCTTAGCGGCAGGATTAGCGAGCAAGGACCTTGCATAGGTCCTACCACACGCAAAATTTAATGTAGAACACTCAATGGTACCTTGTCGGTTTTTGGTATCCGTGCTTCTTGTAAACTTACCCTCTTATGTATAATCGCTGTGTTAGTCTTTATCGGACATTCTGACGTTTGGCCTCAAATGAAAGAAACAAAACACTAATTTGTTTGTTAAAAAATATTAGCAAACTTTTATGAAAAAGGAGAATAATCTGGGCCTACTTTCATAAACGCGACAGGCGACAATTCGCCGTACATTACTGTGTCGACAAGTAACACTACAGACTTACAGAGTCAACATCATAGAGGGCAAGCAATGCATGCCGAATTGTCACAGTCACCTGTCGCCTGTCGCGTTTATGAAATTGGGTCCTGAATACATATCGACATATTGACTTAAATGTACGTGGAAATTGGGAACAGAAAAACATTTTTGCGTAACTCAGATAAAAACCGACACAGGTAATCTAATCAGCAGAACAATGGAGCGCTCTGATTGGTAGAAATAACTCGCGGAACTTTTCGATTGGTCATGGATTAGCAATTAAAATGAGCTCATTGGTAGGATGGACGGCTACAGGAATTTGCTGAAGTGGGCCAATGCTTGATAATGATTGAAATTGATTGTTTAAGAGGAGTGTGAACCCAGCTCCAAGAAGCTCTCCCCATACAAACGGCAATAACGTTTTCCACCCTCTAAACCTTAACCTATGGCAATTTTTTTTCGTATGTTGTCATTAGGCCTTAGAACTAGGTTTGTATGTTTTGATTTTTATAATACATATTCTTCATAGACTTAACAATATTTGCATTTTAGGAGTTTTATACAAAACACAAAAGCGTCAATATTGTTGAAACTAAGTATTATGAATATTCAAAAAATCAGAACAAACAAACCTAGTTCTAGGGCACAATGATAATAAACATAGATATAAGAAGCCAATAGATCTGCCTACTTGTTCGGATTGTTACAAGCCTAGCGTCACCACTTTGCGACGGGGTGAAGCAAGTGAAGAGGGGCTTTCAATATTTAGCCATTGGTTCAACTTTGAATCTTATCGTAAGTGAATAAAGTGGTTCTAAGTTTTCTAACTAGCAGCGACACAGGCGTCGGATAGCAGAACTAAAAATATGACGCCAATTTAATACATCCAAAACGCAGAACTGTTTACTTGACAATTAGCACAGACAGTTTTATTTAGGCTATCCAACATAGTCTACCGAATAGACTATGGTCGGCTACTCTGCCACTGCGTTGTACACAGTTCTATAGTTTTCTCATTTCGATGACAATATAAAAAAATCATGTATGTAGGTTAAGTTTTAGAGTTTGAAAAATTAATGTCTATAATTCACACCCCACCAGTTTAAACAAATATATATCACCGCTACCCGTAATACATACATATTTGTTTATATATTTAAAATAAAATATAAAATTATAACTTCAATTAAGCTTGTCAAATTACTTAACAAACTTCAGATATCAGCTAAAACTAGCCAATGAAGTAAATTAGCGATCGATCGTTCAATTCTACTCTAAATAAAGGTTAAAGACAATTTGGCTTGAGTGACAACCCTACATTAATCATTCTGAGAACGGTCGGAGTTGACACCCCTGACTTTAGTATTGATTGGTCGATAGTTTGAATACTTAAGAGGAGTGTGAACCCAGCCCCAAATAGCGCTCAATACAAATGGCTATAACGTTTTCCACCCTCTAAACCTTAACCTATGGCAATATTTTTTTGGTATATTGTCATTATGCCTTACTAAGTTTGTATGTTTTGATTTTTTTAATATTCTTTATAGATTTGACAATATTTGCATTTTAGGAGTTTCATACGAAACAAAAAAGCATACTAGTTCTAGAGCATACTGACAACATACAAAAAAATCATGGCTATAGGTTAAGGTTTAGAGGGTGGAAAACGTTATCGCCGTTTGTATAGGGAGCCCTGGGTTCACACTCCTCTTAAGAGATAGGTTGGGTTTTATCGAACACGTTTTATCCAATTTGGGGAGATATCTCGCGCAAAGGGCCGATTCGAACATTTGGACCCTTGAAAAATCGGGGCTAGTAGATTTTGATGAAATAACCAGAATCCTGTCATTTGACAAATAGCATTTATGATTCTGCCATTCGTTCGAGACGTACTGACCAACTACCATTTAAGATCTGTCCTGATGATGGGTTGTATAGAAGCGAAACGCGTATATTGTGTGTTTAATGGTGGATAATAGTTGAATCTATGTTATGTATTTATAGTAATTTTATTAACGCGACAGGCGACAGTGACAATTCGTTATACATTGCTTGCCCACTATGATATTAAATCTGTATTCCTGTAGCGTTGATTGCCGACACAGTAATGTACGGTGAATTGTCACTGTCACCGACCTGTCGCCGGTCGCGTTTAGAAAATTGGGCCCAAATGGACTCGGAGGGTCGAGTTTTGTATGAAAAATAAATATGTCGCACAGACACAGCTGTTTTACATGTGATGACGTTAAGGGTCTAAAGATGACATGATCTGTCGAATGTTATGGTTAGATCAGGAGCAATGTCATGTGGTGTGGAGGCTTGTACCCGATAAATCTCTAGGACAAGACAGATCAAGCCCGACCACATCAGACATCAGATAATGTCATCTGTAAACCCCAACTCTTGTACTCTGATTTCAAATCCGAGTATAGTCAGGGGGGGTTCCACTCCGCACTGTAGGTACGCTCGGCAGCCTTGCCTACAGCATAGCATAGGCAAATCGCAGTAGGTTGTGGGCTTGCTGCGCGCCCACTCGTTCACGCTCGCCGTGTTAGTGTAATTGAAAGCGAATGTCGCGCAACCCCAACGTGTCGCCGGTAGATGCAGGGGGAAAGCGGATGCGGGGGACGCGTTTTTTTGACGCGAGCCACCTGGCAAATGTGTATTAAACTAATACGAACTTTTTGTCCGTGAAAATAAAGTTGGAATCCGTTTAATCGCTGTCGTATGAGAAGTTTCCGTATGTTTAGTTCTATTATTTCGTCTGTGGTATAGTTTCGCGCAGTAGCAAGGTAATTTGCTTAAATCTATCAAGTACAGCTAACGCAACGAGAGTCGAGGCCACTCACACAGCTGCATGTCATCTGCAGTTTCGTTCTAATTAAAAAAAAATGTTTTTTTTTGTATGACGCTGTGTAGTGGTGTGTGTAATCTTTCACCTCAACTCTCATTGACCTATACCCGAGTCTAGTTTCTATATTAGTGTGACCCAACAAAGACCCATCACCTATACAAACAACTAGAGTATAAATCGAGTGGAAGGTGTAAGTTTGCGCATACACATTAGTACTAGAAACGACTGCTGCGCAATCAAGGTCCATGCTCAAGATATTTGCCGGGAACGGTACAATCGAAGACTTATTTAAACCACCATTAAAGACGGTACTGCGAGAAAGTGTCATTTTTCGAAAGGGAGGGATATATGCACTATGAAGTTGATCTATCCCTTTCGAGCATAGACATTTTCTCTCCGTTCCCTTTTTAATGGTCGGCTAAGTTTGTTGCTGAGTGTACTATGTTTAATCTCATATATAGGTATATCTTGATATTTCGTACATTTCGGCTCCCATGGGTTGTCGTCTCACAAAGTCTCGGGTATCTGGGATACAAAATAGTCATATTTGAATTCCGACCGCCAGGATTCCGTGGGCCGAAGCGGCAGTTGAACCATTTCCATGGGCATATCCCATTTCCCACTGGGCACTTTTTTATATAGTTTTCAAATGTATTGCCAGTCATTCAAAACAGATTACAAATGGCGCCGATTGCTCTCTTTCTTAACTAAAACTAGCAACTTTCACCCTAGCAAAGAACATCTGGTATATTCTAAAATTTATGGCCATGACTTGGTTTACAGTTAAATGAAAACTCAGCAAAGCGAATCACCCGAAATTGATTGACCGTAATGATAGGTGTCCCTTTCTGACGACGTAGCCGTTAGAACAACTAATTATAACGCGCAACCCTCAGAACCCTGTACCCTTCAGCAGGTAGGGAAATAATTCGTCAATACTATCCCGGAATATTTTTCCAAACTCAAATATTTACGGTCGCTGCATTTTTCGTAGGGAATTCACGGCTCGTGCCCCCATAAATAGCCGTGAAAGGACAAAAAAGGTCATCGATTTTCCTTAGATCTTTGGATTCGGTATAAAGAGCGACAAAACATGTCTAGCGTAACATTGCCGGCTGGAAATAGCCGACGCTATCTGGGTAAATCTTGAAAATATCGATTTCGCATATTTACCTTGTATTTAATGATCATAAAATGGGTTAATCTTGAAAATATTGATTCTCCTGGTCAAAGTATTAGCATATTTACTTTACATTTACTAAACATAAAGTGGGTAAGTAAATTTTGAAAATATTTAGTCCCCTGGCACAAGTTTTAGGATATTTACCCCATATTTGCTGAACGTAAAATAGGTAAATCTTAAAGATATTGATTCCCCTGGTGCATCTATGAGCACATTTAACTTACATTTACAAAAACATGATGCGGGTAAGTCTTGAAAATATTGATTCCCCTGGCCTGTCTTTGTCAGACATTTACACACTATGTTTAGTAAATGATAGGTAAATTACCTAGAAATTGCACCAGGGAAATCAACAATTAAAAAAAATACATATCTGGCTTGTAATAAATACAAGCTCTTATTTGACAATCAAGTGTAAAAATATGGGTACATTTAACATATTAGACCAATTGACCTAGTACCCCTAACGGATAACATTCATATGCATATACAGATAAATACACATAACATCCCCGACTGAGGTCCAAACACTTATATTCATCATCAAACATTTTCCCCCCGTCGGAATCGAACCTACAGCCTCTAGCATTATAGTCAGGGTCGCTAACCACTAGGCTATCCGGTCGTCACATACATTAACCTACCTACGGTAACGCAAAGGGAATTGAAATAGACGATTACACACACCACTATACAGCACCATACAAATCAAGACGAAAAATAATCGAACGAAACTCTCTTTTTTTTATATACAACATAGGAAGGCAAACAAGCAAGTGGGTCACCTGATGGTAAGTGATCACCACCGCCTATAGACAGCTGCAACAACAAAGAGAGTGCAGATGCGTTGCCAACCCAGAGGGCTAAGATGGAATACCTCTTGTGCCAGTAATTACACCGGCTGTCTTGCTCTCCACGCCGGAACACAACAGTGCAAGCACTGCTGCTTAGCGGCAGGATTAGCGAGCAAGACGGTGGTAGCGATCCGGACGGACCTTGCACAAGGTCCTACCACCCGCAAAACTCTCTAGTACTTACACAAAATGGCATGCAGCAGTGTGCGCCTCAACTCTCGTCGTCTCTACTACAAATGAAATGTCTCATATCTACTCTTGGTCCGGTAAATGGTTACGGAGTATCCGCCAGACGGGGCACACTTAAGACTTCATAAATTTTGATAGTTAGCAGCGTCTCCTCGTGGTTGGTTAATGAACTACAAAATTAAAAAAAACCATCTGTCACTGATAGTCACTCGTGTCGGAGGCGGCCATTATCAACTCTAGCTTTCGTTTGCTTGGACGTTGATGCGCTCTTGGTTATCTCTTTTTGTTTACTCATCAAGGTTTCAACAAAACCATGATTGAGTAAATTTGGTTCTAAAAATAACACGCACTCACGCGCAAGTGCTCATACACACGTACATGTATATATGCCTATCTATAGCTATACGGGTACACCGCATTAGTTCACTTCCTTGCCACTAACAGCAGCACTTTCCATACATACAAGTTAAAACCCAGAGTTGCAACCCTTCTTATTCTATATTACAATACTCTTTGGTATCTGCTAAGGCAACTTGCTTAAGGCCTGCCGTATGTTGCGCCGGAGCGCTATCCGGCCACGATAAGGCTGAGCCAAAAAAGTTTTCAAAACAACCCTACGGGGAACCGAAGCGCGTCTCGATCGCTCTTCGGACCTAATCTGAATATCTGGAACTTTGGGCACACTTTGGGCACACTTTGGGCACTCGTGGGCAATTCGATTACAATTGCAAAGGGATGGGGATGAAAGTTTATGGGAAATTATTGTAACCTGTTCGATTGGGGCAAGTTTAATTGGTAGGGGTTGATTGTAGCTTCAGATCGGTTGGCAGTTTTGGTATTTGGAGATATTCTGGATTCATCTACTAATGCATCATTCATTTTTGCCTAAGGCTGATACATTTCGCCGTTTTTACCCGACTACGGCAAAGCCAAAAGGAAGGGTTATGTTTTTAGCAGTCTATGTATGCATCTTTGTATTTACGTATGTTCCATTGTAGTGCCTAAACGACTGAGCCGATTTTGATGAATGAGTTGTCAATCGGTTCGTAATATTGTAGTCTGGGTGACATAGGCTAAGCCTATTTTTTAAACGCCTTTTTTGCGTGTTGTTTTTTACGAGCTTTTATTTACGACGACCTTTGCCTGTGTGGATAAACAACTAAATTCAATAACTTGATATTATGATTGATTTTAATTTTTAAAATGTTTAAACTAAGTAAATACAAGTACCTACTTGAATCTCGCGACAAGCTTTTATATCACATACAAATTTAAAAGGAAAAGTTTATTTTATTATTTTTAGCGCATTTAAATAAAAGCTTGTTTGAACGTTTTTTTTTACTTTTCTATTGATTTCGTGAGCTTTTACAGATTTTACAAATAACATTCGTTAGAAATAAATGAACGTGATTTCAAAAATTACAGACCTACACATTTTATAGCAGTGTAATAAATGAAAAACTAATACGTATAATAATATAAATTGTATAAACCATGTAACTTTGTAGACAGCCATTACGGTATGAATTGTTTGTTATCTAAATGCGAATCTGGTTAAACGAAACGTTTTAACTTATTACCGTTATAACAAATGGAGGTAAACGTTTTAGATAAGCTTTGAAAGATTAGTAAATTAAATGTGTTTTATTTTGTCAGTCATTTTGAAAAAGCTGTTGTTTTTGTTTCTGAATGGCTAACCAACCTCTTTTAACCTTCACGAAGCAGGAATTCTGGCCGAAGGGATTCGCATTCCGTCGTTTTCGCGGACGGTTGCTGGACACCCCGAAACTAGGTCACACGTCGCCGAAATAACGTGCTAATTTTAATATTTTGTTTTATAATTATGTATGTTAGTCTTTAAGGTATTTTTTCTATGGGCCTATGCAGCCTAAAATAAATGGTTCTATTATATTCCGTATGTTTTGTTTCTTTAATTTGAGGGCAAACCTCACAATGACAGATGAAGACAACACATAATATGTTAAGTAACACAGGTTTACGAAGCATTTACGAGTATGTATAAGGGGATTAGGATCGAACTTTAGTACCTCTGATAACTAATTCCATATGGTTTCTCTTTAAAACCACCAACATTCATTAGTTTGGTAACACAAAGAAAACATTTTTTCACCGTTATTGACTATCAACCTGGCAACCTAATACAACCATGTTTTTGAAAGCAACCGCCCCATTTACACTTTTACAGCCATTTTGCAGAAATCTCTAGAAATCAGAGATCCTTATAATATCTTAATTAGTATGCAACAAAAAGCCTCAGCTTTGCTAATTAAAAACATCCCAACAAGTCTTAACCAGCGGATTGTAAACGTTCTTTCACCGAGTAAACAAGACAGGGATTTTTGCACACACTTTTAAATCCGACTTTTGCTGGACTTAAAAATCTTAAAAAAAGATGTGTGAAATAAAACAATTTAAACGGTTTATATCGCGTGTATTGTAACGAATCTAATTCCCGACGTTTCAAGCCCTTTACAGTATTACTCTTTATTTCAATAGAGAGGATGGCTTGTCAGTACCACCAGCCTGGGACCCAGTACTACAGTTGGTTAAATCTCAGGCTCGACATTAGATTGTATGACTGTTGGTATTTTAATTTTGTATTCTAAACATTCAATTACCATTTCTGTAATTTAATTTCTATCTTTATGTAACTTCTTGTTTGTAATTTTTTTTTTTAATTATTTGGTTGGAAAAAGGCTTCATGCTGAGTTTCTTGCGGCGCATTCTTCTCAGCAGATGCCACTTCCGAAGCGCTGGTAGAGTCTGTAGTCTTATTGCGTTAATTGGAACGATTTCATATTTAGTTTTTTTAATTTTTTCAATATTTTTTTCAAAATTGGGTAGGTAATTTGTATTCTAAAATTTTTTTCAGTCTGCCCTTGAACATGAGACCTGTAAAGGGCTCGAAACGTCGGGAATTAGATTCGTTACAATACACGCGATATAAACCGTTTAAATTGTTTTATTTCAATGTCTACAAGTCGCGAAAACATAAGAAAATACTGAAGATGTGTGCTTACGACAAACACGTGCTTTGTGTTGTCATTCATTATATAGCAATTAGGTAAAATTTAATTTGAATGTGTATAAAAAAAATACAAAAACAAAATAAAAATTAGAAATTTCGATTACAAAAACATTATTGACGATGACCTATAACAATTTGACAGGCTTGTCCCATATGCTTCTTGACGAGTATTCCCTATTAATGTTGTTACAATAGTACATTATTGTTACTAGGGTACCCAGGCGTTGTGTCCCCAACTTTGACTCCATCAAAAGTTACAGGTTAATGTAGAGTTTTCGTCGTCATTTTCCTCTTGGTTTTTTGTTTAATTTCTGAACGAGCACGTCTCAGTTAATTTTGCTAAAAGTTTAGAATTGTATATTAAAGTTATTTGTGTTTCCTTCGCGATTGTGGGAACGTGGTCTAAATGGAAAAAGTTTTTGAAGTGTGCTCTGTATAATGTGAGTGGGTTCCGTCTTGTCGGTCTTTGTTAGGCTGCGTTTCCATCAGAGATGTGCGAGGATGCGTAGCGAGGGATGTGTTTGTAAAGAACTAATGAGCCGCTTCCACCAGAGATGTGCTGACCGAGGCGAGGTAAATGAAGCGATTCTATTGGTTCTTACGAACACATCCCTTGCTACGCATCCTCGCATATCTCTGGTGGATAAGCAGCCTTAAGGTGCTATTCCGAGCCTCGCAGTAAGTGGCAGATGTCATTGCTTAACTCTAGATTTAGGGTTCTATCAATCGCTCAAAGGTTAACTGGAAGAGATCCCTTCAGATAAGTTCATGTATGTACATCTGTTTTGTCCTGTAATCTGTTATATTTATGTGTTATGTACTGACAGAGAAATCCAAATTAAAAAAACTGTGTTAATTTTGGCTATAAGAATATGCCTCAAATAAAATTATTTAACTAATGATGTATGCAGAATAATATTGAAAATTACATATCAAATTCTAATGATGTTCAGTCACCAGCACCAATATCTGACACAGCGAAGCGTGCAAAAATATCTGACACGTCCTACCAGCCCTAGAAATAGAGTCGTATCAGATATTTATGCACGCTTTGTTGTGTCAGATATTGATGCTGGTGACTGTTCAAAATGCAAAACATTTATTATAATCTATATATATAAAATGAATCCCTATTTCCCTTGGTCACGACATCACGCCTGAACGGCTGGACCGATTTCGCTAATTCTTTTTTTGTTCTGTTCGTTATTATCAGGAGAAGGTTCTTATGAAAGAAAAAATCAAAAATCTGCTCATTTATGGCGTCTAAGGCGGAACAAAGTTCGCCGGGTCAGCTAGTACCTTATATTTTACTGCATTCTTACTGATAAATGTTTTTCAATTTGAATTTCAATTTGCAAATTGCAACCTTTTTAATTGCAACTTTAATCAAAATACTCCAAGTGTTTTCGCGTATTGCCCGCGATACCCTAACACCGGTGGGCGGGCGGGGTTAAAAAGTAGAAATTACTTTGAACAAGTTGTAACATGAAACCTTTATAATTTAATTCCCGTCTGTCCGTATTAACTGTAACTTAGGAATTTTAAGTAGGATTGCGTTTCTTTTCAGTAAAAGAAACACTGAAAAAGACTAATATTGGGTGTTGCTTTTAAAAGATCAATCTAATTTTTTTTATGAAATAGGAAGGCAAAGAAGCAAGTGAGTCATCTGATCAGTAAGTGCACCGGCTGTCTTGCTCTCCACGCCGAAACACAACAGTGCAAGCACTGCTGCTTAGCGGCAGGATTAGCGAGCAAGATGGTGGTAACAGCCACTTGCTTGTTTGCCTTCCTAGTTCATACAAAAAAACTTTTGGTGTTACTGTAAATAGTAGTATTAAAAATTATTTCTATTTTCTGATGAAGCATATTTTTTATCCCAATTTTCTATTGAAATTTAATTGATATCAACCTTCTTCGTATTATTGATTTGTCATTAAAAAAACATCAGTAAGTACAGTCGAGGAAATTGAAACACGTATAGTCGACCAAGAAATTGCTTGACCACTTTTCGACCGTATTACAAAGGGATAAGGTGTAAAAGTGGTCAAGCAATTACTTGGTCGACTATACCAGTGTAAAACCTAGTCGAAGAGACATACGCATGACATTTGTATTACATAGCCTGGCGTTTAACGCGTCGCGGCGTTGCGATAGGGTTCTAAGATGGTACGTGAATATATTTCCCCTACTGTACTAAGGAATGAAATTAATGTCACTTACTTCTACGTCTCCTCGGTTCAAGCACTCTTCGGAGGCAACCTATAATAAAAAATATAATAATTAATAAATTTGTAACTGTAATTTTATATAGTTTTTATTGCAAACTAAAACAAAATGGCAACATTCACAAATTTCCAAAAACGCAACGGCACGGCCTCAAATTCGTAGAGGTGTATAATATAATGTATAACTCAAATTTAAAAATAATTATAGCAATTATAATTTCACAGTTGGAAAACTGCTAAAATAATAACGTATTTTACATATATTTATTTAATTATTCACAAATTTGTAATTATTAAGTTGTAAAATCATTGGAGTATGACTGGTCTGACTAAGTATTATAGTTTCAGTAGGTTTGAGTAGTATAATATACATATAAGACATTTATAATTTCGCAATTTAACGACGGGCTGAACAACAATGCTCAATCGTACCATATAACGCGTAATCAATTTCGCGTTCCTTGCCATTCGTTTCGTTATATTATAACGATGAAAATAGCGCGCTACAAAAATAGCAGTTAGCATTTGTTTACCGCGCTATGTTAATTAAGCCGTTATTCTCATCTCTACTTCGGAACCGTCATGTCAAACCGTTGGGCCACCACGGCTCTCAAGGGCACAGAGAAATACTTATTTACTTCCAAACTTCCATCAAACCCGTCGATCAGAGGCAACCCTAAAAGGGAAGGGTTGTACAACGATCCGAAGCTTGTTTGGCCTTGTTAGCCTCTACAATTCGGACTGAAATAGTGTCAGCTTAAACTTTATGCTGTCACCTATACTTAAATTAGCGAGAATATCCGACGAAGCATTATCCTGGCCATTGCAATACAGTCCTTAAAGCTTTGAGTTAAGGTTCGCTAAATAAACGATTATACTGCAATTTCTCTAGTGACGCAAGTAAACGTGAATTAGTTGCTTTGCGCATGATCGACGAATTAATGGCATATGAGAGTATCTTTCGGGATACCTCGTGGATTATACATTTAATTTTCTACCTTTGTCAGTTTATCAGTCATTTTCGTGGTAAGTTATATTTCGGTTGGTCTTTTTTAGGGTTCCACAGTCAACAAGTTACCCTAATAGTTTCGCCATGGCCGTCCGTCTGTCTGTCCGCAGCCTAGCTCATGGACTATTTGTGCTAGGAAGTTGTAATTTGGCATGGACACATCAATCATGCCGACGAAGCCGTGGAGTAAAATTATGAAAAACGATTATCAATTGTTATTTTAATTACATACGATTAGCACAAGTGGTATTCCATCTTAGCCTTCTGGGTTGGCAACGCACGGCAATTTCCTTGGTGTTGTCAGTATCTATGAGCGGTGGTGATTGCTTACCATCAGGCAAACCACTTGCTCGTTCTCCTTATTGTTTTATAAAAAAAAGTGTGTCTCTTCTACCAATTCGTTAAGATTTAGCGAGCTAGTTTTATGAAAAGCGCTTTCAAGTTTTAAAACACTGAAGAGCTTCGCTCCTTTAGCTGCAAAAAGCTCTAAATACCAGCTTCAACTTTTTAATTACCGTTTTTTTTTCACCTGAAAATTATTTCCGCCTCGACGCGTACCATTCCTTTGCTATATCGTATAACAAAAATCCCACAAATTGCATTCCAAGAAGCATCAGAAGCGCTGAATGTTAATTGTGGCCGTGAAAGGAACGTTAAATTAATTAATTCGCATTCCTAAGGAACGCTTTGTAACTTATTTCACGCGAGGCTAAGCACATAGCGATGTAGCTTGTGCCACTGAACAGGGAAGATTCTCGAATTGTGACACCGTTTTTCTGTTATCTACACTAATGTACCTACACTAATATAATAAAGAGGTAAACTTTGTTTGTTTGTATGTAGGGGGCACTGACCTATAAGTGCATTACAATATCATTGGTAGGGGGTAATCTCTGGAACTACGGAACCAATTTCATAAATTATTTCACAGATAGAAAGCTACACTATCCCAGACGGACATTGGCTACTAATTCCACGTGAATGAAGTTGCGGGCGTCTGCTAGTGTGTAAATAAGCCGTTCATGGGAAATTGCGTAAGATTTTACAACAATATTCCAATGAAAAAGCAAAAAGATACAAAATTCTAATCTATTGTCAAGAAGGCATTAATTTCTCGGACGTATTATAAAATCACGGACTATATCTTGGACAGGGATGTTTGGAAATGATCCCGACTTGCATTGGCGATCCTTGTCTCCAAATATTGTACACCTACTGTGTTCAATTGTTAAATTTTCAAATATTTAAGATGTAAAATATTACAATGTAATTTTTTTTTTAATTACACCTCGTTGAATTTCCTGCCAGGATCTTCTCATCGGAGGTTTTTTCCGAACCGGTGGTACATATATTGATTGACATTCATAAGTGCTTCCTGTAAGCCTAATCTGAATAAAGAAATGTTGACTTTGAATATGGATGAGGTGCTTGCTGGTCTCAAATTTTAATAAAAAGTACTTGAAAATAATATAATGAAAATCAGCGTTTCGGTTTACCAAGGCTGCTGGTGGGGCGCCCTTTTAGATTCTGTTCAAGCCAATGTTTTTTTTGTGTACTCTGCCCGTATGTTTGTATAAATATGTGTATTGTTTTAAATAAATGTCTTTTTCTTTCTTTTCTTTGTTTCTTTCCAATGTTACAGTTAAGAGTTTTTATTAAGACTTGCCTTGAAATCACTTGGGAAGTTCACAACGCCAGTTTTCCTCGCAAAGTATTTATTCTGGGAGAAGCTCAAACTGGATTTAAATTTTATACTTTAATATCGGAAAATTCATGCGAGGCCAGGTACGAAATTATGACCATCTGCTTGGCAGGCGGAGTGTGTATTTGCTGGCTTTTTCTTCAGCTAAGATTTAAATGAAATAAAGTACATTAATTTGTAATTAGTTTATATTTTATTTTGTCTTAGGTTTTTAAGTTTATGTATTGTTTTTTGTTTATTTTCACATACCAGGAATAAACGAATTATTTTATTTCAGTTATAGCACCAAAAAAAACACAAATAACGATAACGGCAACGATAATTTTAGTTAAAAATTTTTTAGCATCCCGTTTCACGGTTCAGATTATCTATGGGAATCAGAGCTGAGGCTACGCACACTGCAGCATGTCACGTGTGTACAGGAGAATTTCGTTCCAATTTCAAAATCATTGTTTTCTTTTTGTTTATACTGTTTAGTTAAAAAAAAAAAATATCTCGGGTCAATTTACACCAATTGTCCTAGTCCCAAACTAAGCAAAGCTTGTACTATGGATACTAGACAACGGATAAACATACATATATAGATAAATACATACTTAAATACAAATAACATCCATGACTCAGGTACAAACATTCATATTCGTCACACAAATATTTGCCCATACCAGGATTTGAACCCGGGACCTCTTGCACAGTAGGCAGACACATGTGCCACTGTGCCATACAGGTCGTTGGGTGTGTTATCGTTCGTCTCAATAGACGTTGCGTTACCTTTACCTCCCCCCCTGACCCCCCTTTTAATACATCTTTACGCCCCCTAAGAAACAAAATGTCCAAAATTTTTTTGTTTGTCTTTAGTTCAGGCTGTTGTCTGTCAGTCAGTAATGAAACTCTGTTACATGTATAAAATAGAAGATTACTGTTGTCCGCATTTTCGTGTTGGACTAAGCTAAGCTTCAAGCCCCATTCTTTGATGTATATAATTTATTCAAATTGCAATTACCTGACTGCCTCAGAATAAGGTACTTAACTATTAAGTAAATTTTCCTTGAATGATCCTGTAGCCTAAATAACTGAATAGATTAGAATTTGTGGTATCGTTGTCTTAATCTAGTCGTAAAACATTTAAAACATTTGCGGGTGGTAGGACCTTGTGCAAGGTCAGTCCGTATCGCTACCACCATCTTACTCGCTAATCCTACCGCTAAGCAGCAGTGCTTGCACTGTTGTATTCCGACATGGAAAGTAAGACAGCCGGTGCAATTACTGGCACAAGAGGTATTCCATCTTAGCCCTCTGGGTTGGCAACACATCTTGGTGTTGCGGGAAGAATAGGCGGTGGTGATCACTTACCATCAGGTGATGCACTTGCCTGTTTTTTTATGAAACAGGAAGGCAAAAAGCAAGTGGGTCACCTGATGGTAAGTGATCACCACCGCCTATTCTACCCGCAACACCAAAGAGAGCGCAGATGCGTTGCAAACCCAGAGGGCTAAGAAGGAATACCTCTTGTGCCAGAAATTACACCGGCTGTCTTGCTCCTCACGCCGGAACACAACAGTGCAAGCACTGCTGCTTAGCGGCTGGATTGTTTGCCTACCTAATCCATAAAAAAAACTGTATTTCATACAGTTAAAAAGCCAAATAAATAAACATCGTTCATTAAAACCTTGTCTTCATTTCAAAACGCAATATACCCCAATATATCAAGTTGCAGTACCACAGTTAGAACGCTAGCGTTGAAATATCCCGAAACATAACAAAAGGGTCCATTCTGTACATTTCTTTTTACACTTAGCCGTTGTCATCAGTTTGACTATTAAGGGGAATCACCCGGCTGAGTGCCCCATTGTATCCAGGGCAAGTCAATGAGCTATCTCACCTTTTTTAGGCTATCTCTGTTATACGTAATGATATTTTTTCGAGATGGTAATGAAAAGAATTGATAGGGCGCGCTTTCCGGTCCATTTCATCTGTTTAATTAGATCATGGAAGTACAACAGCATAGAAGGAGGTTTAAAATTGAAAAAGATATTTTAATAGCTGGTCTGTTTAAAAACCACTCTTTAAAGACCATTCTGTACAATGCGTGGTCAAACATAAAAAAAAGAAATACAGGTCAAATTAATTGAGAACTCCCTCCTTTTTTTTCGCGGTTAAAAAAGACACTACTACATACTCTAAACATATCTTTAATCATCGAAATGAGAAAACGATAGAACTGTGTACAACGCAGTGGCAGAGTAGCCGACCATAGTCTATTTGGTAGACTATGTTAGATAGCCTGAATAAAACTATATGTCCCAATTGTGAAGTAAACAGCTCTGCGTTTTGTACGTTTTAAATTGGCATCATATTTTTAGTTCTGCTATCCGACGCCGTGTGTCGCTGCTAGTTTGAAAACTTAGAAGCACTTTATTCACTTACGATAAGATTCAAAGTTGAACCAATGGCTAAATATTGAAAGTCCCTCTTCACCTGCTTCACCCCGTCGCAAAATGGTTACGCTAGGCTTGTAACAATCCAAGTAGGCATATCTATTGTCTTCTTATATCGATGTCTTTAATGGACATCCTGTATAGTCGACCAAGTAATTGCTTGACCACTTTTGAACCTTATCCCTTTGTAATAAGGTCGAAAAGTGGTCAAGGAATTTCTTGGTCGACTATACATACATGAAACGTCAAAATGGTTACCCTTGGTGTACATTAAGGCAGTATAATCTACGTTTTTCTTAGTTATTCACCGGTTTTACTACCTTGACGCACACCAAAGGTAACCATTTTGATAATTTTGGTTGTGTACACTTGATATGTATAGTCAACCAAGTATTTGCTTGACCACTTTTGAACCACCTTTGTAATACGCTCGAAAAGTGGTGAAGCAATTTCTTTGTCGACTATACTGAGATAGCCTATTTATTATAGCCAAATCAGACTGATAAGATCACAGTGCTATATATACTTAGAGATGCTTAGTTCATTGAAATGAAATCTGTTCGTAGTGAACTCAAGAAGTCAAAGTGAAGATTATTTAAAGTTGCAGAAGTACAGTACGAACTCTGAACTAAGTTCTAAGTTAAATTTGGTTATGCTTATCGTGAAATTTAATCTACAGGCGGATTTCGTAGCGAAGACCACTTGATGAATTTATAGTACTGTTTTAGATTGAGTGTGTTACTACACAAACCATACTTGGTTTAACTTGAAATAGGGTAGAAGATAGTATTTTCTTATGTTTTCGCGACTTGTAGACATTGAAATAAAACAACATTTCAATTTCGAGCCCTTTACAGGTCTCATGTCAAGTCTGCCTGTGAACATGAGGCCTGTAAAGGGCTCGAAACGTCGGGAATTGGATTCGTTACAATACACGCGATATAAACCGTTTAAATTGTTTTATTACAGGGTAGAAGATAATATGAAAAAAATCTGATTAACTCGGGGATATTCTAGAGAAAAGCCAGGTCAAGAGTACAAGTTAGCCAACCATTTTGATGCATAGGCCACTACAGAACCTTTTCATAATAAATGTTACAATGACTTCATAATAAATGTCATAATATCCCACCGATGATACATTGCGACAACGTTCTACAGTGGCCTGTGAATTAAATTACTTGACTGTACCTACGGCATGCTTTTAAAAAATAACTATCCAAGGATGGATGTTTTTTGACAGTTTTTTTTAAAGAGAAGAGTATAATATCATCGGCAAATCGAAGGTTTGTTAACCTACTTCCACCGACATTAATGCCTCTCGTCTCCCAAGCAACCGCCAGGCTTTCGAAAACCAGTATAATATAGGTATGTTAAAAAAAGACATTAACACACCGAAAATTCCCTTGCGAATTAATGAAATACGCAGCATAAGCGGCCGGATCTTTTAATTGCGTTGACTTAGAACTTTTCTTTTCACAGCTCTAAGAAACTGAATATTCATATTAATTTTAACTTGATGCCTCCACGCGTTCCTGAGAAATAGCTCTCGACAGACAGACATACAGACATCAAAATGATCCGAGAAGTGTTCTATTTTTTTTCCTTGTTTTTTTTTATGAAATAGGAAGGCAAACAAGCAAGTGGGTCACCTGATGGTAAGTGATCACCACCAAAGAGATTGCAGATGCGTTGCCAACCCAGAGGGCTAAGATGGAATACCTCTTGTGCCAGTAATTACACTGGCTGTCTTGCTCTCCACGCCGGAACACAACAGCAGCAGGATGGTGGTAGCGATCCGGACGTACCTTGCACAAGGTCCTACCACCCCCTAAAGGTTGAGGTTGTTGAGGTACAGAACCCTAAAAAAAATGAACTAGACACTATACGCCTCTAGACCAGCCAGTTTCCTGTTGATCGACGGTTGTAATACGTACCGAAAGAATTCTTTAAATAAAAATGTTCTTAATATAAAATTTCCTCTTCAATAATGGCCGAGGCTTTCGCAGCCGAACAAAAGTTTACATCTTCATAAAAACCCCTTAGAAAATGGTAAGAATTTTCAATTGGGGTCAACGGAATGGCGGGGACTTTATTAAATCGTGATCTTATAAAAAAGGCGGTGGTTTTTCAAAGATTCTTTACTGTTAAGAGGGCGGACTGCCGAAATAAAATCAGATAACATTTACAGCACCCTGTATCTCGTATAGACGAAAGTTTGTAGTGACTTGTGTAATGAGTGATGTTTATAAATAAACTGAAACCGAATAACCTGATCGCAAAAATAATGATCTAGTAGTTAAAATGCTATGCAATGACAACACAAAGAAAAAAAATGTAAAAAGTAAGTTATGTAAGTGGTAAACGAAAGGCACGGAATGCTGATGTTGCAGGTTCGAGTCCTGCCATTACCCTAATTTTTCTTTGTATTGTCATTGCATAGCATTTTATTGTCATAATTTGAATGTTATGGAAAGAAATTTCGGTTACAAAAGTTTATCTAATCGTGTTAGAGCACACTATAACCGCTTTATTGCTAGTACGAATGGACCAGCTTGACCAGGGTAGTATCAAACCCTAAAAAAATACCGGCGTCGAGCAATAGCTTACTACTGCGTTTCGTACGGTGATTAAGAGATCCGGGGAACCTAAAGACCGGGAAAGGACCAGCTATTCTTGACGTCACTAATTTCCATAGCCGGTTAACACTTTCCATTGGGTTCCTTGTTTGCTGCAAGTCTAAGTCATGTTTTCTGACAGATTAGCGATTGACTTGATAAATATTATCAAGAGAATTCAAAGCTATCTTTGACATCGAAAATTAAACAATTATTTTGCAAGTAGGCCTTTTTATAGGCTCTTTGACATGTCTGAGTATTGTTTAAAAAAAAATCTGCTAAGAAGAAGCGCCGCAGAAAACTCAGCAGCTCTTCTCTTCGCAAAACAAAACAAGTGTTGGTTAGGTTACCTATAGAACGCATATATTACCATAATTACTTGTTTAGGTTTTGTGAAGCTAGATGTCGTAACATGTATCTTATTAGTGAATGACAGGAATTAAAGAAAATTGCAATCCGAATAAAGACAAGTGTTAATAAAGCTCCTTTTAATAAAGTAATCTGGGGAGAACGAAGTTCTCAGGAAATCTGTAATTACTCTGAATACTGCCATAGTAAATTGAAACTTATTGACTTTTCGCCAGAGTTTAATTTATGTGCGGATAGTTTGTGTCATGATCTTACTCATAAACATTTAATTAAGGATTTGTATACCAAAATTGTTAGTGCGCTTTGCAATGGAGCCATTGTGAGTAGGGACTCTGTGCCTCGTCATAACAAAGAAAGGAATGTGAAGGGGTGGAACAAACATGTTAAGGAGGCACACGCGCAGGCTAGGAGTACTTTTCAAGCTTGGACTTGCTGTGGTCGGCCTGAGAGTGGACCCATTTTTGAGAGTATGCAGGCCAGTCGCAAAATTTTTAAATCAAAATTAAAATGGTGTGTTAAGCATAAAGACCAAATAGTTATGGATAAACTGGCTTCTCACCATTCAAACAAACAGTTTTCAAAGTTTTGGAAAGGCACGAAAAGACTTAATAAAAAGACTGGCCTGCCTGTTAGCATAGATGGGCTCACTGATCCCACTGAGATTGCTAATCTTTTTAAAGAACATTTCACGGTGAGTTCGCCTCTAGGGCCGGCGCAGCGTGTGCGCGGTGCTGGGCCGGCGCGGCTAGGTTCACGACTTGTACTCACTTGTAAAGAAGTAAAAGATGCGATTCGCAATATGAAAAGAGGTAAGTCACCTGGCCACGATGGGCTCAGCATCGAGCACCTGCAGCATGCTGGCGTTCATCTCCCGAGAGTGTTAACCTTGCTTTTTAACCTATGTCTGGGGCATTCATACCTACCACAGGACTTAATGCGGACAATAGTGGTACCTATTGTGAAAAACGGGACAGGAGACATAGCGGACAAGGGTAATTATAGGCCTATCTCACTTGCTACCGTGATATCAAAAGTGTTTGACAGTGTGCTTGATTGCCACCTCAGTAAACACACTAAGCTGCACGATGCCCAGTTTGGATTCCGTGCGGGGCTGTCAACTGAGAGTGCTATACTAGCCTTGAAGCACACTGTTAAATACTACTTAGATCGGAAAACTCCCGTGTACGCATGTTTCCTGGACTTATCGAAAGCTTTTGACCTTGTGTCGTACGACGTTTTGTGGGAAAAGCTGGAAAGTGCTGGCGTCCCTGCCGAACTGGTTAGTATCTTGTCATACTGGTACCAAAATCAGACTAACAATGTTAAATGGTCAAACGTACTATCTGACCAGTATAGACTTGAGTGCGGGGTAAGGCAGGGGGGCTTGACCTCTCCGAGACTTTTCAATATTTATATAAATCAGCTGATCGAGGAGCTCAGCAGCGTCTATGTCGGATGCCATGTTGATGACGTATGTTTTAATAACATCAGTTATGCTGACGACATGGTGCTGCTGGGCCCCACGATTGGCAGTATCCGTAAGCTAGTGGCTATTTGTGAGGCCTATGCTGAGAAACATGGCTTGCAATACAACTCAAAAAAAAGTGAGCTCCTGGTGTTTATAGGAAAAAGCAAACCGCCAGCGTCAGTTCCTCCAGTTTTCCTCAATGGTTCTTTGTTGCGGAGAGTCACGCAGTTTAGGTATCTTGGGCATATAGTTACTGAGGATTTCAAGGATAACTTGGATATAGAAAGAGAACGCAGGGCACTGTCTGTGCGAGGGAACATGCTGGCTCGTAGATTTGCTGGATGTACAGCCGATGTCAAAGTCACACTTTTTAGGGCATACTGCCAAACTTTCTACACTAGCAGTCTATGGGCCGGTTACACCCAATCATCATACGGCGCTCTGCGAGTATTGTATAATAATGTATTCAGGACGTTGTTGGGGCTTCCATCTCGCTGCAGTGCTTCAGGCATGTTTGCCGACGCGCACACAGACGACTTTTTTGCATTAATGCGCAAGAAAGTCGCTTCTCTCGTCCGCAGAGTGAGGGACAGTCCCAACAGCCTTCTGCAAGTCGTGGCGGGGAGGCTGGACAGCGCTCTCCTCGGGCGGTTCAACGAGCTGCACGTCAGGCGTGTGACTCGGTGACCCGACCGATTTCAAATATTAATATATATATGTAGTATACTAACATAGTTTTTTAAGTTTTTATTGTACACTAACAATCTATGGACTCAGTTGTCTGAAAATAAAGATATTTTATTTTTTATTTTTTATTTTTATTTATTTATTAACTTAGTACTTAAATTGTTAATAGATGGTGTGACATGTCCTCTTTTATGGTTTGGCAGTTTATTCTGAAATTGTAGTTTACTTATTTACCAAAAGATGGGTCTGATGCACGGGAAAACTAGCTATAGTTTATATAACCAAATATTGTTAAGTGTTTATAAATTTATTTGTTATTTGTCCTTCGAAAAGCGAACCAACCAATAAACCGGTCAACTGTACAACTGAAGTTTTAGTTTGTATATCTCAAAAGCACCGGTCACATCAACAGCTTTGTCAAGTACAAAATCATAACTCGAATAACATACGAAACCCTAAAAGCTTGAAATACATTGTTTCAAAACAATATACTTGGAAATTGGCACTCCGCGCACGTGGGGCGACCAAAACATGTGTATTGCCGTGGGAGCCGCAGCAGACATTATAATAAATCAGTATGCTAATTGAATTTTATTGGTAAACGCCATAAAATATATTTTTCAGAATAAAATCTATCTTATCTTTGACCTATTTCCGTCCTCAAGCTAAACATATCTATTTGTAAAACACTTGCGGATAGTAGGACCTTGTGCAAGGTTCGTCCAGATCGCTACGATCATCTTGCTCGCTAATCCAGCCGTTAAGCAGCAGTGCTTGCAATTTATGTTCCGGCGTGGAGAGCAAGACAGCCGGTGCAATTACTGGCACAAGAAGTATTGCGTCTTAGCCCTCTGGATTGGCAACGTATTGCGCAGTCTAAGTTGTTATGGGTGTTACAAACAGAACTACTTTCATATTAGTATAATATGGGTCATTGAGGCCCTAGTGAAAAAGAGGTTAAGTCTAAAATACAATTACAGCTATTTTCCAACCTAGTGAAAAGGGGATTAAGTCAAAATAAATCTTTACCTTTACATCAGTTTTGATTTAGCCTTACTAATAAATAAATTCAGACGTTACTTATGCCCTTGCTATTGCAGGGTAATTTGTTCCAGTTTGTTGATATGGACTTGAGGAACCCCATAGTTTCCCGGAGTACCAAGGTAATTTGTTCCAGTTGGTTGATATGGATTTGAGAAACCCCATAGTTTTCCGGAGTACCAAGGTAATTTGTTCCAGTTTGTTGATATGGACTTGAGGAACCCCATAGTTTCCCGGAGTACCAAGGTAATTTGTTCCAGTTTGTTGATATGGATTTAAGAAACCCCATAGTTTCCCGGAGTACCAAGGTAATTTGTTCCAGTTTGTTGATATGGATTTAAGAAACCCCATAGTTTCCCGGAGTACCAAGGTAATTTGTTCCAGTTGGTTGATATGGATTTGAGAAACCCCATAGTTTTCCGGAGTACCAAGGTAATTTGTTCCAGTTTGTTGATATGGACTTGAGGAACCCCATAGTTTCCCGGAGTACCAAGGTAATTTGTTCCAGTTGGTTGATATGGATTTGAGAAACCCCATAGTTTTCCGGAGTACCAAGGTAATTTGTTCCAGTTTGTTGATATGGACTTGAGGAACCCCATAGTTTCCCGGAGTACCAAGGTAATTTGTTCCAGTTTGTTGATATGGACTTGAGGAACCCCATAGCTTCCCGGAGTACCAAGGTAATTTTTTCCAGTTTGTTGATATGGACTTGAGGAACCCCATAGTTTCCCGGAGTACCAAGGTAATTTGTTCCAGTTTATTTATGGGTGTATGGTTGGTTACTGTTATAAGCATGTGGACTGCGGCGAGGACGTCCGTCTATTGTTTTCATTTGGCGTTTGAGTTGCTTTGTTGCCAGTAACCCGCGTCATCCGCTTTTTCGCTATATTGACTTCCATCCTTCACAGATATCTCATTTTAATATTTTTCTCATGTTTTTACGAGTATTATTCACCGGTTTCTTATAATATTATACAATAATAGCTTGTTCCCGCGACTTCTTCCGCGTGGAATTTGAAAGTAGGTAAATATCTATTTAAGTATGTATATTAGTACTCGTAATTGACTCAGCTTCAAGGTGGCGTATTAAAATGGAACATGCACCATGAAAGACAGACCGATAATAGTTAAAAATATAATTTTAATAAAATCACTATTTTCTAACTTATTATAGTATCTCTATAGTTTCTCAAATATTGTTTTTTAGTTTCTTCTTGCGACATTAATTTTTTAAATAATAACCTACAGCAATTTTCCAATTTTAGCCATTTACTGAGTGAAATGCCGAATTGGCATAAATCCAAATTTGGCCTCATGAAATAACTCTATAGATTTTACGTTCAGTTGCAGACCAAAACGTCGCCGACATCGTAACTTCCGAATCTCTTAGATGAAATCGTTACATCGTGGATAAACTAAATAGATACATCTTTTCCACGCAAGCTTTCTCATCTTAGGTTACAGTAATTGCCTCGCTCTGATATTTGATACAATCTTTTGGTAATACATCATCCTTATCGTGGTCGCCTTTGTTTGATACTGCTAGGCACGTACAATTTTTCTCTGATCCTAAGAATTCTATTCTAGGCTTTTTCCCCTTAGTAAGACCTTTAGCATAAATTGAATCTAGATTTTCTTTAATTAATGAGACGAGCCTTAACACGTGGCTTAACACTTTGAACCTTTTCACCGCCGACAAGATAAAGAAAAGTTGTCACCGATGCATCAGTGAGGGATTTTTAACTTTCGAGCGTTAGACACCACGCCAATAAATATACGCTTGCGTATTTTACTGGCCCGAGGCACAGAATAAATAATAGTACAGAAACTTATCTTTTACGACCGCGTTTAAAATAATTCCTACTTTAATAATACGCTCAAAAAGTTCGTATTACTTCATACATCATGCGCCAGGCGGCGCGAGTCAAAAGGAACGCTACTCCCGGCGACACGCTAGGATAGCGCGGCATTAGTTGTCATTTACACTGACGCGGCGAGAGCGAGCGAGCGGGCGCGCGGCAACCAACAGCCTACTGCGATTAGCCTATGCCATAGGCAAGGCGGTCGCATTAGCTGGACACAAAGAGTGAGAAACGAAACCGTGCTCCAGTGCGTCAGCATGCCCCGTAAAATGCAACCCATCAAGAAGCGCAAAATTGAATATCTGGGCCATGTGCTTAGGCACGACAGATACATGCTGCTCCAACCCATCATGATGGGCAAGATTGAAGGGAAGTGACGCGTTAGACGAAGGAAGAAGTCGTGGCTGCGCAATATCCGAGAGTGGACCGGTGTCACTTTCGTCGAGCAGCTGTTCTGGCTCGCAATGGACAAGAAGGAGTACAGGAAGCTAGTGGCCAACCTTCAAAATGTAAGAGACACATGAAGAAGAAGAAGAGGCTGGCAAAAGCCGAGCACTCGAAAGGCAAAATCAACCCGCAAGTCGCCATAGTCAACCGCATATTTGAAGTTTGAACAAATTCTCATAAGTCGCTTTTGCACTATGTAATCGTTCAACTATACCATGTGTCTGTGGCGAAATGGGCACGACAGCAAATAAATAAAATATGTGAATTTGTTGATGATAAAGTTATAAATCACGAACAGACTCAATAAGCAATATATCATCGCGTTTTGTCCGTTATTATGTCACACACTTTATATTAAAATGAGAAATATAAAACTGCATCGCCTTTAGCTATCAGATCCAATGTTGTATTGTAAATTATGTAGCCGTAATCGTCACAAAATCCAACGAAATTTTCTTACGTAGATACTTTATATTCAGTACATCCTACTAATAATATTATAAATGTGAAAGTTTGTATGTTTGGATGTTTGTTACTCAATCACGCTAAAACAACTGAATGGATTTGGATGAAATTTGGCACAAATATAGTTTATAACCTGGATTAACACATAGAATACTTTTTATCCCGTAAAAATGCATAGTTCCCACGGGATAGCGATACGTGAGTTATACGCCGCCGTGACGTCATGAGCTGCAAAGCAACTAATTTTCATTAATTTGTCCAGGAAATATTACAGATTGCATGTAGGGTGCATGTTTGCTTGATTCAATTAAACAAGTCTACGCGGACGAAGTCGCGGGCAAAAGCTAGTCTATAATAAAACTAGCGACCCCCACTGGCTTCGCTTGGGTACATTTAGCATGTAATGTAAATGAAACCTTCCGTAAAAAAAATCTCTAAATGACAGTGAAAACCGTATCAAAATCCATTGCGTGGTTTAGAAGGAGCAAGCGGTTCAAGACAGGAACAGATAGTGACTTTATGTTATACTATGTAAAAAAAGATAAGTAAAAATAGGTAGGTTAAGATTTATCTGTAATTCTGTCCAATTGTAATGTGGTATTCAATAAAGCATATTGTATTGTATTGTATAGGTAGAAAAAGATCAAGACATGCCCACCTGCGGCCCTAACATGACAGCCCAGGTTTAGTTTAACCCATCCCTACGTCTCTGTGTAACCAGTGTCATAAGAAAGGGACGCAGATGGAAATAAACTAAACTTGGCCAGTCATAATAAGTCCGTAAAGTAACGCCTGAATCTATTTATTAACTATTCAAAATCTACTGACAAGCTAACTCCAACACGGCACCTTCAATCTTATAACTAAACTAATAATGTTGACAATCCCAATACTTTCAGTTTTCCGAATATGTCCAGCCTCCGACAAAGCCACATCACAAATAAATCAAATAGACAAAAGCTGAAGAATTAAGAAAACACCGCCTGCCTCGGACGGCTAAGATAAATATCGTCCTCTGTTGTCTTTGTTCCCATAAATAAATAAGTTATTGAATTCTCATTGGAACACAAATATTTCTTCTTGTGATCCGATAAACTGTGGCTTTTATTAGTATGAAAAACAAGACCTGTTTTAGATCACTTATTATTGAATTGTCGAATAAAAACGCTACGCGTATACTTACGTACAGTATGTTCTCCTCAAAAGAGGCATAAAATTGGCAATACGTGAACACCTGGGCACCTAGCACGAATCTTCTCAACACACGTTCACTCGCTAAATAACTCATTGCATCTATTTCTTACCGTACCCTTACCATGAGTACAGTGCATCTAGCTGTAAAACTGCTTTTCCACCAGAGATGTGCGAGGATGCGTAGCGAGGGATGTGTTTGTAAGAACCAATAGAATCGCTTCATTTACCTTGCCTCGGTCAGCACAGATCTGGTAGAAACGGCTCATTGGTTCTTCACAAACACGTCCCTCGCTACGCATCCTCGCACATCTCTGGTGGAAACGCAGCCTATCCGTACTGGCTAGCGACGGCGTAAACTATTTTTATGGGGAATAGTGCAGCGCCTCTAACGCTCACTTAGAGAACTAAAAATCACTAGTATGAGTCCAATGGAAAATTACCTATCGTAATCTAAGCGCTAGTGACTAAAGTTTTGTAGCTGTTGCCGTAGAATATTGGTACCATAAGTCACAGATTTGACACATGTCATCAAAAAATACCGTATCGACTATGGTTAACTTCACTGACAAATGAGAGCGTATTTAACCGCTATCGACTGTAGTAACGTAATATGAATTTTCGATAGAAACTCATGGTGATGGTACAGCCCAGTAGAAGAGAGGCACTGAGTTACGTAGCCTAATTCCCATAAAGCCGTAAAGGTACAAAACGTCATCCTTCAAATTATTATAACACATACTCTAAATTATAATTACACCGTTTCACACGGATACAATTAGGACATTTAGGACGTATTTACACAAAAACCTTCTATACAAAATTATCTACATTACAGTGAAAACTGTATCAAAACCCTTTAAGTGGTTTAGAAGGAGTAGGTGGCTGAAGTTATGAGGAGACGAACGACTTTACCTTCTACTATACATATCGCACCTTTAGAATTAAAGCAACTCAATTCTGAATATGACATTTCCCAAAATTAAACCCTATGTCTTTTAATTAAGGTGATATTTTGAGACGTGTATAATTCAGAAATGGGTCGCTTTAATTCTAAAGGTGCGATATAGTTTGGATAAACCTGGCTGGCTACCCTGCCGTCATACAGTTTTTACTAGTACGGAGGGTGGCTTGCTTTTGCTCTTGCTTCCAGTACATTAATACGTTTTATTGTATTACCCTCAACTTATTTTGTTATTAACGATGTACTAGGGGCTAAGTCTTAAACTGTCAACTGTAAGATGTAAGCTGTAAAAAAAAAAGCAAGATACAGACGTAAAGATTCAGTTTTAGGGCGTAGCGGTTTTGGAAATAAACTAAAAACTTAAAACTAAAAGTGACAATTCCATGTCCAAATAATATGAACAATATGAACAAGATCAAGATATAATAAAAACCAGCTAGTTTGAGTTGGACTTGCCCTGTTATTGTGCATAAGTAACCAAAGTCAAAGTTCTCTTTTTGCTGTCAACATTACTTTTTAGATATTATGACATGAATTGCACATTCCCTTTTCATTTCGACCGACCTATTTGCCTTTAGCAAATGAAACTCCCCCGATGTTTTCACACCGGCTTTTCTCGACGATGTTTTCTCAGAGACGGTGGTCAGTGACATCGTAAGCACTTGTTACGTGTGTAAAAACATTTTGACTTTGTGTCGACTTTGTTTGTTTATTTATGTACCCATGCCTGGGGAACTACTTATGTTTTTAGACTGCCTCACTAGTCATTAGTTACGTATGACATAATCCGAAACATTCCATTAATTTTTTTTGTGACCAACCAAAATAAAAGTCAACAATCAATAGATCAGGCGTTACTTTGCGGAGGTCCATATCAACAAACTGGAACAAATGACATTCATAAACGAATGGCGTAGCCAACGGTCGTACTCTTAGATCCGGATGATGCCTCGTACAGAGGCGAAACGCGCGTCGATCGTTTAGTTTTTAGTGGTGGTGGTGTGTAGTTAAGTCTGTGTGATATATGTTGTTTCGTGTGGAAGCGTAGGAGGGTGGGGTTTTGCATAAATATCTATATATACATATATATATATATATGTGTGTGTGTGTATGTGTGTGTGTGTGTGTGTGTGTGCGTGTGTGCGTGTGTGTGTGTCGCACAGACGCAGCTATTTTGCACGAGCCCGGCACTGGTTTCGCGGAGTAGTAAAATAAAAGTCAAGATATGTAATGGTACAGGCGTTCATGAGTCACAGAAGAGTTTGTACCTTTATTTTGTAAATTGATACGATTAAAATATTGATCATGATTCAAGCAAATTAAGCCGAATATAGGCAACTAGGGGAAATAAAACATGTAGTTTTGTAAAATGGTATACAGTTATAGCTCGAGGTGACCCGATGAACATATATTAAAAGTTCTCACATGGGAGCCTGTGCTAAGGGTGTGGGGGGGGGGGGGGGTTTAAAGGTTCCTTTTTTCAGGCTTTTACTCATATCATAGCAATATGATTACTTCTTATCAACTTATGATAAACATAATACTATAAATAGTCGCCAAAATGCCTCTCAAATGAAGTGATTCCAAAAAAACACCATCGTATATTTAGCCTGCATATGCTGAGACTGAAATGTTCTTTATTATTTACTAGCGGACGCGCGCGACTTCGTTCACGTAAAATTAGTAGCCTATGTCCGTCAGAGATAGTGTAGCTTTCTATCTGTGAAAGAATTTTTGAAATCGGTTCAGTAGTTCCAGAGATTACCCCCTACATACAAACAAACTAACAAAAAAACAAACTAACAAAAAACAAATAAACAAAGCTTACCTCTTTATTATATTAGTGTAGACTAGCGACCCGCCCGACTTTGCACTGATAGCATTAGAGTACATAATAAAACCTTCCGTGAAAAAATCTCTAAATGACAGTGAAAAGTTGCGTTGCGTGGTTTAAGAGAAGCGGTCGAAGATACCAGGACAAACAGGAATGTATAGCGAGTTTTTCTTTATACAGTCAAGGAATTAAATTTCCAACCCACCTAAGGTTCAATAGCATATAGCAAACTGTCACCATAAGAGCTATAGAGCAAGACGTTAGTTTGACATATCGACCTTAATGCATTGCGAATGTCAGACGACATTTCAACGAAATGGGTAGGGAATTAAGTTCCTTGACTGTACTATGTTCGAATTTGTTCGATAGGCGTGCATCCGCTCCGTACGTCCGCGCGACTTAGCGGATGCCCTAAAGAAAGATATAAAGATATTAACGTGCTGGCTATTTGCTGTAATTCGTTAAAGCTATCCTCGAAAGTGAACTAATACATTTAGCATCCTTCTTTAGAAATCAAAACTATCCGACATTGCGGCGACGCGGATGCCAGCGAGGAAGAATCTGTAAAACCATGCAACTTGAATGGCAGCTATAAGAGAGCGAAGTATATCTATTTCAACAAAGGCTTTGTTACAAAAAATATAGTATATCCCTCAAAGCAAATACATAAGTAACCCAGGGAGCCTGTTGACTCGGGTCAGCCCGTTTCAGAGCAAACACAGTTGCTGTTTGGCCCCCGAAATAGCATATCGATTGCGTTCTCAAGTGACTGCCCTTTTGTGGGTGTTTTGGTTCGGGGCTCGTGTTGTAGGCGAGTTTTTATGTTATGTTTTTATAAAAGGCTGCTGAACGGAAACGGCTGTTTACCGGATCCTAGTGGGTAGAGACCCGACTACAAAGTCAAAGGTTGCGGGTTCATACCGCTATAGGCTAGTAAAACAAAAGTAACAGATGACAGGGCAAAACGGATGTACAACATAGAACTTAAAGCTACAAAAAGACAAATGTCAATGTAAATATACTACACTAACAGTCGCCCACGACTTCGTTCGTGTAAAAATGAAAATGAAAAATTTATTTTGCAAGTAGGCCATAATATAGGTTCTTTTACATGTCTAAATCTACTAGCGCTTCGGAAAATGGAAGAATCTGCTGAGAAGAAACGCCGCAAGAAACTCAGCAGTTTATCTTTTTTTTTCTTCTCTTTCCAAAATAAGATTACAGAGCAATATACACAATCATAACAATAGTTCACATAAAGTGTGAAAAAAAAAGATAACAATAAATTGCACAGCAAGCTTTAAGCATATTGAACGAGCAGATTGACCAGGAGATGTATAATTATGGTCCCTGATCAAATACTTAGTCTAAATAATTTAGAGATGTATAGTCTCTAAGGGTCAAAAAATTGTGAAATTAGTAGCCTATATCCGTCAGGGATAATGTAGCTTTCTATCAGTGAAATATTTTTTTGAATCGGTTCAGTCGTCGTTCAGTTCGTCTGACGTCTTCTGATAACAAAGAAAAACATTTATTTAAAACTATTCAACACAATGCACACAACATGGGCACAGTTCAAAAACAGAAACATCATCGTTGTACGCCCACTGCTGGGCATAGGCCTTCCTTAAAAATCCCTAGAACGGTCGGTCATCCAAAATAAATAAGTGTTCATAAATGAGTGTCTGTATAAAAAGTGGTCCGGTTAACCTAAATTTAAGGTATATTTAAATACTGTCTAAACCGTCAGTTTGGGTGCGAAACATACTCGTAAGTTACCATCTCGTTAAAGGTACAAACTTTATTGTATAGTCGACCAAGTAACTGCTTGACCACTTTTGTACCTTATCCCTTTGTAATACGGGCGAAAAGTGGTCAAGCAATTTCTTGATCGGCTATACGAGTATTGTGAATATGAATATTTGTACCAGAGTGTGTCTGTGTACCACCCAAGACTTACTATTTACTAGGTATGTATTTTTCATAGATAACGCAAAACAGACAAAGACATATATTATAGCAGGTAAGTATATTATCGGCCTTTAAAATAAAGAAAAGGCTCCATTTTTAAAGCTTCCTAAAAAGTACGAGTTCAGAAAGACCGACCTATCAAATATGCTAACGTTGACCTATATTTAGCTTCGTCTAAATATTATTAATTATACATAAGTCAATTAACATTCACCCCTCAAACTTCTACGTGATATAATCCAAACTGTAAACCAATAAAGTGAAACAAAAACACAACAATGCCGTACAGTTATTTTAAATTCAAATTAATTTGGCGAACTTTTTGCGCAACGTATCGGTTTTAATGTTGGGCCAACGTTATTTGAAAATCAGCCACTGTATCAGCAGAAAGTTAGGAAAATATAGACGAATAAATCAAACGAACCACAGTACAAAAGGCACAGTAGATGAATCAATAAAACACCGTGGGATGATGAACGAAAATTTGGTAGTGCAAGGCAATTTAAGAGTTTATTTGGAGTAAACAGATAAACTGCCTTATTCATAAAAAGTTAACAATCATTTTAAGCTAACAAACAATATGTTAGATACAATGATCACCTGTCAGACGGACAAACGAATCTTTTGGTTTGATTAGTATGTACTTGTAAAACGGGAGTTAATCACAGGAAAAGTTTTTTTATTTGATGGACTCGGTTGTTTATTCCAAGAATCAGGAATTGATTTATGTTCATCTTGTATTTCAAACTTTTTTTTTACTTGACACGTTTATTGGTTTCGGTGTTTCGATTTTTGAGTTCGATAAAAAACTTGCAAACGGACTTTAATCTATTTTAAGTTTTCGGTTACACTTGAAATCATTGTTATGTGTACAGAATTGATAAGCATCCAATAACAAAGAACTGTCAACTGAAACGGTTTTGTTAAACATGTTTAGTTTATTTATTTTTACGTACTGTTTCTATTAATGCTGTGTTGCGATATATTATGTAGATGAAACAAAAAAATAAAAATGTACTCCCGTCTCTATTCTAGTGAAATATGGCACAGTGACGCGATTGTGTAGACAATCTCACCGGTCGGGCGTACGGAGTTATTCGTGTATAAACCAGTACATGACTGAAAGTTTTTATTAGGAATTTGGGACACAATCATATTTCTGTGCTAAATTTGTATGGAGTGTGACTATTTTTCAGTTCTTTTTAGGCAAACGAGCAGGTTGGTAAGTGATGACCACCGCCCAGACACCCACAATAGCAAGAATAGAATAGAATAGAATAATTTTTATTTTGCTTCAAAATATGGTATACAATAAGATGACTTAATAACTAGAGTTCCACATATTCCGCCAGCATCTGGCATGCAAAATACTGCAAGGATATTGCAGATGCGTTGCCATCCCAGAGGGCTAAGATGGAATACCTCTTGTGCTAGTAATTGCACCGGCTGTCTTGCTCTCCACGCCGGAACACAACAGAGCAAGCACTGCTGATTAGCCGCTGCTTTTTGGTGGGTTTATTTAACAAAAATGTATATAAATTGACTATTTCTCAGATTTTTGGTTGAGTGTGTTTTCCAGGATAGATCTAATGATAAAATGTGCTATAGGCATTCCAAAAAAAACATTAATTTATAGTTTTTAATTCGTTATACGTTTTTGCTTTTCTTTGATGTCAACTTAGATTTTTGAGTGTCTAATCCATATCAATGCGCATTCTTCCAGTTTTTTGTGCAAGTTCCCTGTTTTAATTAAGGTAATCGAACAACTAATAGTGAACAAATACCTTTACGCAAAAATAAATAAATTTATAAATTTATTTATTTTATTTATAAATTGATTGAATATATCAATTACAAATTAATTGACTCCAAGATTGTTTATCTCTAAACAGTCTATAGAAGAGTTTACGACTCATTTGTTTATGTGTTGACTTACGGCCGGTCCTGTTTTGTCCACTATTATATTTTGTTTTGACACATTTTCAACGGGAAATCTATCAAAATTTAACGGCTGTTGGAATAACGATCCGTTGTTGTTTAAAAACAGGAACACGTCATAAAGTGACAGTATCACTACCGTAAACAGTGGCAACTTTGCCAGTCGTGTCAACTTTGCCTGCCCGATACAGACTGTTGAGATATCAGACATCATACAATTTATAATACAATTCAATGAAAGAAGTAACTCGTAATGAGATAATGACGTACCTATACTTCGTTTCTTTTTCAGAGTAGAAAAATAACGGTCAAACTTGCACAAGTAAATAAAACAAATGTAATATTTTAAATGTGCTACTTCTGAATTTTAAATTTATTTTTTCTTTACTTTTATTTGTTTTCATATTCTTTTTATCTACACTAATATAATAAAGAGGTAAACTTTGTTTGTTTGTATGTAGGGGGTAATCTCTGGAACTACTGAACCGTTTTCAAAAACTCTTTCACAGATAGAAAGCTACACTACCCCTAACGGACATAGGCTACTAATTTCACGCGAACGTCTAGTCTTATAAAACAAAGTGCAGATGTCCTAACACACTTTTTCAAGTATGGCAAAGTTGCCTAGTTTTAGGCAAAGTTGCAACAATTTACGGCACAGTATTGCCGTAAAAATAGTCTACATCCCGCGTCTCGGTTGTCAACTGGTCCGCTAATTTCAGTTCTAGCCAAAGTACCCGATCCTGATAATCCAGACACAGCCTTACATACTGAAGCCGATCCGTAATCCCTTGGGCCTGACGAAGGTCGGCCTACCTAGAATTGTGGCTTTTTAGAGTACTGCAATAAAAAATGAAACCCTTTCACTATGCGTCTGTCTGTCTGTCCGTCAAACCCTTTTCTCAAACTGCGAGCTATGAAGTCGTTTATTTGCAGGGTAAAATGTCACATTGTTTTATTTCTCTTACTTCATAGGAATTATTGTTGCATGCTTGTTCCTTTCTACGACTTTGTCTACGTAGATTTTTTTAAATCTTATCGTCACCTTATCATCATCATCATCATCATCTCAGCCACAAAAAGTCTACTGTTGAACATAGGTCTCCTCCGTGGAATTCCAAAGTGACCGGTTGGATGCGGCATGCAACCAGCGCCTTCCTGCCTCCTGTATGGGGTCACCGGCCCATCTTGTGGCTGGTCGTCGTAGCGTTTCTTCTTGTATTTTCATTCGGGATATATTTTGACCATGATCTCAGATTTGACAGGTCAGGTTATAACATAACCCTCATAAGGGCCTCCGCTAAGTAGCGCGGGTGCACGCAGCGGGTGCACACTGCACGGCCTATCGAACAATAGTATGCTCTCATACTATTTTTGTGATGATATATAATATTTCAGACTGTGTGATACATTATGTCGTTCCGTGTAGAAATTCCAGGGATTTTGCATGAAAAAAATATATACATACTAGCTTTTGCGCGTGACTTCGCCGCGTAGACTTGTTTAATTGAATTTAACAAACGTGCACCCAACATGCAATCTGCAATATTTCCTGGACAAATTAATGAGAATTAATTGCTTTGCTGCTCATGACGTCACGGCGGCGTATAACTCACTTATCGCTATCCCGTGGGAACTATGCATTTTTACGGGATAAAAAGTATCCTATGTGTTAATTAGTAGGATGTCGCACAAATGCAGCAGTTTTGCACCTTTGACGCCACAGATCCAGACTTCGTTTTTTACGGCCACTACCGTACGCGACACGGAATGCCGAGGTTGCAGGTTCAAGTCCTGTCAGATGCCTTAGATTTTAGAAAGAACGAAAGAAAATATTTATTTTCTCTGTGTTGTCATATTATCACTTACGGTAATATAAGTTAAAAAACTTATGGGTACAAACGTTTATGGTGTAGCTGGGCTTATGAAAACGTTAAGCCGTAAAATATTCCATACCGCAGCTGATTTCCCACAGAACTCTTGTAATATTCCATTCCTATCACACTTGACCATTTTTCCCGCAAAGCTAAAGCGCAAAGGGAATTAACGAAACCTTTTTACACCCTTAAGATCCCTAAAGTTATAGATTCCTCAGGTAATGAAAAAAAGATATGGTTCTGACTTTCCCTCCTGTGACTGCTATGGATTTTGGGATTAATGTATTTATTGTGTTGATGGTGTGCTTCGGTTTTATTGTGGGACCTAATGTGATTAGGTTGTTGTAAACGGTAGGGGATGGTTTGTTTGGATGCTAAAGTCTTTTGTGAAAGGAAAATGTGTAAGTCTAACGATCGCGAGGGTCTTAGCTTTGTCAAATGTTTTTATCTATTCGCAATTATAAAATGGAGAAGGAAGTTTTGTATTTGTTTCACTATGTTTAAAAACTACTTAGAATTAACTTTTGACAGGGGGGTTCCACTCCGCAGTGTAGGTACGCTCAACCGCCTTGCCTATGGCACAGGCAAATCGCAGTAGGCTGTCGGCTTGCCGCGCGCTTGCCCGCTCGCCCCCGCCGTGTCAGTGTAATTAAAAACGAATGCCGCGCAACCCTAGCGTGTCGCCAGGAGTAGCGGGGGGAAGGCAAGGTGTATGAAGCCTGGCGCAAGGTGTATGAAGTAATACGAACTTTTTGTGCGTGTGAATAAAGTTAGAATTCGTTTAATCGCGGTCGTAAAATAGAAGTTTCTGTACGTTATTTATTGTGTGCTTTTGATTGGAATAGGAGTATGTGGGATAATTTTAAGGCCAGATGCGGCATAGCTTTTTCTCTCTGTTCTAATGATCCGAGCGTAATGGCTGACAATTTTGTGGTTAAAGACGATTATTTAAGAAGTATATGTTTCTTCGTGCACTATTAGTTTCCTTTGAATCCCGCCCCGTCCTACATATATCTCTAGACCTCTACTACACATCCTGCGTGAGCAAGTGAGAAAGTAATGTATTATTATGGCGGTTGAATAAGTAAGAAAGAACCAATATTTTAGTTAACTAGTAAAACAGGCAAAGTTGTCATATTTTGATAGATTTCTGATTTTTGTTGTTTTTCTCTATGACTTAATATGAGTCCTTTTGGTCATATGAGAATAAAATCTCATATTATTCATAGCAAATAAAACTTATTTTTCACCCTGAATCCTTTAATACATAGTGTTGCTGCGGCGTTGCTCTTATGAGCGAGGGTTGTATTGACATCAAGTGAAATAGCCAAAAGGGCCCTAACCTAAGAAATATAACTAATGCACAAAAATTGGCAGTTTCCTATCCCTTCGCCTACCAACTTCTACGTCAATGGAGACGGACTTACATGATTTGTAAAGATTATAATGGACCCCCGGGGCATTTGGGTACTCGGTCATTTCCTATCGTGCCCCTATTATGTGCTATTAGAAATTTCATCACGTTTTAGGGGCAAAACACCACTTCACGCGTTGTGACCAGGCTAAGATGATCTCGGATGGTTTTGCCAGCGCCCCCTTAGCGGGTAGTTAAGGTAGGTGCGGGGAGAGGCAGGGCGGGTCGGGGTAAGCCAGCCCCATGGTGCGGGGCGTCGTAAATTTGTGAAGAAATTGCTGGAGGCGAAAATGGGCCCTCTTCTTGTCTGCACTAGATATCAATTTAGCCCTTTGGAAGTGAATTAAGGCCACAAATATGCTGATGGGTTGATTTTTTTATGTTCCGGTTTGAATTAGGATGCGTAACACTCCTTGCTGCATACGGCAATGTTGCCGGATATATTTTTTTAATCCGTACTCAATACTGAAGTATCTGTACATTTTTAATTTTTTTTTATCTACCTTTGTAAAAATTTGCATTTCTTGTTACTTAAACTTCTGGACAGGAGAGCAATTCGTATGAAACCCCAGCTATTTTAACTCTGTAATCTTAGATTAAAATCTAAACAAATACAGATAAAGTTGTATGGCAACACTGGCATAGGGTGTGAATGATCAGACATTTAGGGTCCCGATGTGTTTGAAATAACTTTTTTATGTTTTAAAAGGTTTAATGCCAAGATTCTTACGACGCAGTTTTTTAGCAGATGCGTTTTTCCAAAGCGGTAGTGGAGTCTATATTATGCGATTTGGAAAGTTGTCATTTAGGGATAGTAATTAATAAGAACGTCACCTTAAAACTATACTACTCACAACAAAACCTTTTTCAGTAAAACAAAAATATAAAAATATGTAAGTATGTTTTAAAACTTTTTTAAAGTAGGTTTTTATTAACATGAAATTAGTAAACTAAAACCCTACTTTCAAGACTTGTATTAGTGGAAAGTCATATTTATTTTTATGTTTGAATTATACCGAGAAAGGTCAAGTGGCCCCTATTTTGTTTCGAGTAGTATATTATCTCATAAACAGATTATAAAATGTGATCATTAGAAATAATAAATAAACTTAGTATTCAAAAACTTTTGATAAATAGCTAACACTCAGCGCATAGAAGCATCATCTTAATTGCCGTTAAAATTAAATGGCCTGTTAAAATTCCAGCCCCTTGTCCGTATTAATTATATTAATCTAAAGCAGAAACGAGATAAACAAGGAAGTCACAATTAACACCTTGCTTTATTTGATAAACATTCATTACTTTCTTGCCGACTGTGCGAATTATTTTAAAATAGCGAACGCGAGTGACTTCGTTCACGTAAAATTAGTAGCCTATGTCCGTCCGGAATAGTGTAGCTATTTCATAAAAAAATGTAGATTTATAATTTAAAAATATTTTGTAATGTATCCTTAATTGTATCTATTTTCCATATACACCTTACTCGTAAGTAACGAAGTAAAAGCTACCCAATGCCATAGCTTCAACTAATAACGTAGTATTGGCATTTTATGGGGTCATTCAGCTATAAATAAGCAAGCTGACACTGTTATATACTAGAACGTGGTAATTGACTCACTCGGGGCTTCTAACTCAACAGTTTACGAGCTTTCGGAAAAGCTTTAAGTTTACGGCGACCTTGTTTACAAGCTTTTCTGATTTGTCCACTATTTAACTACAAATATACTCTTAGTTCTTCTGTAATTTTTTTCTGTTATAAAATAGGAAGGCAAACAAGCAAGTGGGTCACCTGATGGCAAGTGCTCAACACCGCTTGCCATCCTAGAGGGTTAAGATGGAATACCTCTTGCACCAGTAATTGTACCGGCTGTCTTGCTCTCCACGCCGGAAGATAACAGTGCAAGCACTGCTGCTTGAAGCAGAATTAACTAGCAAGAAGGTGGTAGCTATCTGGACGGACCTTGCACAAGGTCCTACCACCCGCAAAAACCCGTTCCTGTTTGTCTCACATTTCCGCCGCTTACTCCGTCTAAACCACGCAACGGATTTAGATACGGTTTTCACTGTCAATTAGATTTTTTTTACAGAAGGTTTTTACATACAATTAATTTTTAACACAAAACTACCGTGAGACTTGTCCGACCGCGAGGTCGTCGTCGCGCCACCGCCGCGAGGACTCATACGGACATCCACGGACTGATCCTAAACATGTCGGGCATTTCTCGACTTAAAAATACGTGAGTGATCCGTTTTATTAATATATACAATGCATTCTGAGGCTGCTTTTCCACCAGAGATGTGCGAGGATGCGTAGCGAGGGATGTGTTTGTAAGAACCAATAGAATCGCTTCATTTACCTCGCCTCGGTCTGCACAGCTCTGGTGGAAACGGCTCATTGGTTCTTTACAAACACATCCCTCGCTACGCATCCTCGCACATCTCTGGTAGAAACGCATTCAGCATCAGCTAACGGTAAACGTGCGAAGCCGCGGTGAGTCCCTAGTTCATCAGTAAACATAAAACAGGGAAACACCGGATAAAACGCTGAGCGGGGTTACCCATTTACCTGTCCATAAACCCGCTATTTTCCGCAATAAACGATATTTCCGCGGACGTGATATTTTCTTCTTGTGACGGCTTTGCTAATAGACGGATTTAAGACCAATCTTTGTTTAGATTTTGAAACCGTGAGAGCTCTGAACCGATCTAGTCGCGGAAAACCGATCTCGACGCTTTTAGGCGGCAGTAGATGCATATTGCTTTATAATTGTGTTAGCTGTATCGTTTTTAAAACTGAGAATTTGGGTCACGTTTGGGCACTAGGATCGCTGATGAGAGTCGCAGCGAATTGCTTTTTGTATTAGTTTTGAGTTCCACTGGAAAACGATGTTACGGTTCGGGCAGCCTTTCACTGTATAGCCCTTTTGACGATAACCTGTACAATTTTCAAACCATACAAAAAATCGTTTCTTACTTTTTTTGTCACTTTGGTTAGTTCCGAAAACCCTAGTAAAAAATAAGCGTAAGCGACGATATAAGTGTCAGTACGTTTCTCTTGCGCAAAAGCAACAAAACAATTTGATATCACTTGGGCTTGCCATGCAAATCCTAAGTACTGATCGTCTACCTTTAATTTGTTCGAAGCTAAAAAACACAATGTTATTTTCTTAATACTTGTCTATTTCACAAAAATGGCGCATGGTTTTACCTTTAAGTTTGTTTGTTTGTATGTAGGAGTAATCTCTGGAACTACTGAAACGATTTCAAAAATTCATTCACTAATAGAAAGCTACACTATCCTTGACGGACATTAGGGTGCTAGTTCAACGCGAAAAAAGTCGCGGGCGTCCTCTATGACTTATAATAAGCCACACAATTAATCCACGATACTTATTCCTAAATCTGGCAACACCACGCGTTCCGGTACCCCGCAACCAATGCCGGCGTCACAAAATAATAATTGGCAATACTGAGTTTAAAAATCTTCGCGAAGCCGAAAAAGGCCGCGTTCGGCGAAGCTTTGGCGACCCGCCAAGCCTGGCAACCCTGCTGAATATTATAGTTAGTTCGTTTCAATAAAATGTTTCGCTCAACCGAACATTGGTTATACATTTATTTAATTGGGTTATTATTTTTTATTTTCTTTTGGCCGTTAAACACGATTAAACTAATGCTTTTAAGTATGCGCTTCATTATATTCGCCGCTTAGTCCATGTCTCATAATTGACACAATGCGTATCTATGGGCGGTGGTGATCACTTGCCATTAGGTGGCACACTTGCTCGTTTGCCTTCCTATTGGCATAAGTGTAAATTTGTTGTAGATCATCATTAGGCATGATTGTGTTTATGTCAAAAGAATTATATTGTTTCCTAATGAGGCTGACATGTTTCATTTTGATCAAAGCCCATAAATAAATTAAAAAATTTCAAAAATATATCGAAAGAAGAACATAAAACCCCGGTTATTTCGAAGTTAAAAATTTAACTTGTAATGTAATGTAATATTATGAAATAAATAAATCTAAGATAATCGAAGATGGCGAGACGTCGAATTGAGGGATTGGCCGGTTATAGCCCAGGACAGGGAGATGTAGAAATCAAGAGGAAAGGCCCAGCAGTGGGACACTCTCTTAGGCTAAGTAAAAAAAAACTTAATCACAAAACATCCACGACTCCGATACAAACATTGAATATTCACCATCCAAACATTTGCCCTGCTGAATCGAACCCAACCTTTAGCTTCGTTGTAAAATAAAACTGCCACCTACGGGACCCGTTATTGTAATAATGCCATCAGTAATTTACCCCTCAGCGAGGCCACGACTCCTGGGATACTCGGCTGTAAACTTTACAGCTGTACAGCGTACAGTCGGTAAACAGGAGAGACACTTACAATCTTACTTACCACCCATGTGCTGTAATAATGGAGGTGGTAAATTTAAGACTTTAAAAAATGGTAAACGGGCAAGAGAGTCATAGGCATTAAGTAATCACAAATGAAATTTACAAATACAATTAAAATGCTGTGTAATGACAACACAAAGAAAAATTAGGGTAATGGCAGGACCTGAACCTGCACATCAGCATTCCGTGCCTTGCGTTTGCCAGTTTCGCCACTTTACCGCTACCATACCCTGCGAATTTTTCAATGTACTTTGTCTTACGGTCATTACATTATTGATTTTAAGGGTACAACTAACCCTCGGTGTCATCTACATGAAACCTTTCAACAAGTTATCATATTCAACTGGGTACCTTTACACTGTAAAGTTTACAGCTACCGTCAGCTGACGAGAGATGGCGCCGTTTTGTTTTTAAATTTTAATAATTTAAATGTTAAACATTTAAAAATCGAAAGACATGTCGGTTACGACAATTGCGATTGTATATTATTATTGTTTCCATCTGAAAAGTGCGCGAAAGCCCGCCTGTATTAAAAGAAAGAGGAGACTTCGGACTTCAAAGTCAAAGTCAAAATATGTTTATTCAGATTAGGCTTACAGGAAGCACTTGTGAACGTCGGAAAATTTACCACCGGTTCGGAAAAAACCTCTGATAAGAAGACACCGGCAAGAAACTCAACTAGGTGTAATTTTCAAATAAATGAAAATTATTCGTACAACGTTATTTTCACATCTTTAATATTTTATTAATATTATTTAGAATGTAGGTACTTATAACTGAATTTGAAATCATTGAAATTTATTTTAAATATCGATTTTTATTTATTTTATTTATAATATTACTTAGGAATATGACATCAAATGAATGAAACTTGTTTTTATAATTTTTTTTATTGTTATTATTTATGTATTTATATAGGAATGACTGGCGGTACTGTAATGTATGTTTAATTATTTTCACGGGTGGTAGGACCTTGTGCAAGGTCCGTCCGGATCGCTACCACCATCTTACTCGCTAATCCTGCCGCTAAGTAGCAGTGCTTGCACTGTTGTGTTCCGGCGTGGAGAGCAAGACAGCCGGTGTAATTACTGGCACAAGAAGTATTCCATCTTAGCTCTCTGGCTTGGCAACGCATCTGCAATCTCTTTGGTGTTGCGGGTGTCTACAGGCGGTGGTGATCATAAGTGAACTGATGACCTGATCACCTAGGGAGGCAAACAAGCAAGTGATGGTAAGCCATCTGGTGATCCACTTGCTTGTTTGCCTTCCTATTTTATGAAAAAAAAAAGATTAATTAATAATTGTGATATTAAATGTATTGCATGGATATATGTATTCTTTAAAGCAATAAACGAATTAACACTGAATATTGAATCTGCCACATCCAAGAAAATTCGTCGCGCAAATTCAGATGTGTCTAATTTGAAATTACCAACAATCTGTCTGTATAGCCTTATTGTTTGTGTTGAACACAGAGAGGCCGTGTTGAACACGGCACATGTTGAACACGAAACATGTTGGAATTTCACAATTAAAATTTTAAGGTTGGTGTAGAATGAAATGTGGGACGAAATGCGGGCAAAATTTTTCATTAACACTGTTGCAAGAATTTACACCTTTATTTCTGTAGTAAGACGAGAGGTTATTGCGTGAAAGGCTTTTCGGCTATTGTCACTGTTTTACAGAGAAATCAGAAACAAAACAGAGCGCATTAAAAAAAAATTAGCGTTTGACAGGTTCATCTGTAGTTTAATTTGTAAGATTGGTACGTAATGATATAATGCAGGTTCGAATCCTGCCAGACGACCAAGTTTTTTTGTGTTTCATTGGATCTATCATTTAGAGCAAAATAACCAACATTCCCATAATAATATGGTTTTAGCAAGATTGTTATAAATCACCTATTTTATTTACTGCCTTGATGATGAATATGATGATGATGCATTCCTTTCATCCCTCATCAGGGACATCTGCTCCGATCCCGCGCGGCTTCTTCCAACTCACTCCAGCCGTGACCAGTTGATGAAGCTTCACTCTCCACTGAACGTCTCCAGGTGGTACGATGGCGACCCGGCCCTCTCTTTTCGTAGGTCTGCCACGTTAAACTTTGTTTGGACAAGTGGTTGTCGGGTCTCCGTAAAACATGTCCAATCCAACGCCATTTCCTTAGACGAATCTCTTTGCCTACAGGTTTTTGGTCCGTCAACTCCCACAGTCTTGCATTAGATATGGTTCGTGGCCAGTGTAGACCCAGTATGCGCCTCAAACATTTGTTGATGAATTGTTTTAAACTTTCGCGACTTTCACACATATTTATAACATTATCGGGACTTAAGCGCGATAGAAATATATTGTTGATTTACCTCGACGTTTCGGCCATGTTTCAATGGCCGTGGTCACGAGTAGAATAGTCTACTCGTGACCACGGCCATTGAAACATGGCCGAAACGTCGAGGTAAATCAACAATATATTTCTATCGCGCTTAAGTCCCGATAATGTTATAAATATTTGTTGATGAACACCTGGAGCTTCACGATAACATCATTCTTGACGAGCCGTGTCTCGCACCCGTACACAAGATTTTTTATTTTGATGACAAAAACTGTAATTTTAGGTTATAATGTTGTTTAGTAGTTAACACGTTCACGTGCGCAGTCGATTTTATAGAATATCGTTGTTACGCACAGTATTTCCCCATACAAAATACAACGACGTCTATAGACTTTGTGATACAACGTAGGTAAAAATAACGCGAAATCTGACAGGAACGTTTCTTAACGTCAACTGGCGGAACTAGCAGCGACGTCATAGGACGTTGTACAGTTCCTTTCATGTATGTGCACTCTAGTCATCTTTAGTGAGGGTTAAGTTGGATATAGCGTGGCACTAGTGGTTCCAATTTTTGACATAATGTAGCACGATGACGTAGCTGATAGAATTTAGTACGGGCGTTCGGCGTTCAGTCACGTTGTATGAGATTTTTTTTTTTGACGGCTGTTTACGTTTTGTTGCGCCGTATATATACCATTGTTTTACGTCTTATCACGTAGCGCACATGAACGTGTTAAGACAATGAGTATAAATGTACTTCACGAAGATATATTACAGCGATCAATCCGATATTTGTAGAATCTCGAAACATACAAACTCAAATCGTAAACTAAAAATCCGAAGTGTTTTATTCAAATTTTACGATCGCGTTGTGCTTGGCTGGCGACGGGTCGTGGGTTCGATTCCCATTCAAATAAACGACACTCGGAACGGTTGGTGTATTTTTGTTCGATTTTAAAAAGAAAATGTACTTCAATCGTTATTCAGGAGAAAAGTATAGGAGACTGTAGAAAAAAAAGAATCTTGAAGCTTTACAATCAAAACAATAGAGCCAAATTATGCTGTTATAGCCCGACATTTCGCTTAATAAACAATTAAAAAGAATATTTCGTACGTGCAGTCAACCAACTTGATTCATAGGCCACTGAAGAACCTTTTCCTAATGAATTTCACAATGACTTTTCAATGAATGTCATAATATCTCAATGATAAAACACTGCGACAACATTCTACAAAGCCTATGAATCAAATAGGCGGACTGTACGTAACACAGTACTTTAAAAATCATGAAAATTCCCTTACGAACAAACTTGTGGATTCTTCCTTCCTGTGGCCCGTTTCACGAAGCTACAAGTTACAAGGCTAAACCGGCAACATTGGTCATTATGCCCATTGCCATTGGTCATTACTGACCAATGTTGCCGGTTTAGACTTGTAAAATTGTAACTTGTAGCTTCGTGAAACGGGCCACAGGAGTTGTTTTGGTAAAAAATTGATATAAATAAGTTATGAAATGGCACGATACTCTCAGTGCGTGAGTACGACTCGAACTTGGACAGCTCCGGTTTGGTAGCTGAACTAGCCGAGATTGACAAAAACGTAGCCAAGTTTGACAAAAACGTTATCAGCGTTTACCGAGATATCTCACTTTAAACTATGTCGGTGGCAAATTAAGTTTCGACTTTAGGTAGTTACTCATTGTCTTCAGGATACAAACTTATATTTTCGCTTATTTACCTACTTTACAACTAACAGGTTAAGACAGCTTGATTAAAACTTGCAAAGCTAGCAAAGACTTTGAACCTCCTGGCAAAGTTTTTGGAACAAGAAAAGAACTGGGGTGCAATTTTTGAATCTTGCCAGGTGACTACAGTTCACCAAAATGGCCGAATATCTGTGAAAAACGACCATTTTGGTGAGAGATGTAATCTACGGGTGATTTTCAAAAATCGCACGCCTACAGCTAAGCAGCAGTGCTTGCACTGTTGTGTTCCGGCGTGGAGAGCAGGACAGCTTTTTGTACTGGGATAGTTTCTAAGGTCGGAGAAGGATAAATGCTACTATTATCCCAATGAAACATGTAATTCCGAGATATTGTTTGAGACATGTAAACGAAGCCGCGGGTAAACACTAGTAACTATATAAAAAAAAACTAATAACCCGCCCTAGCTTTGCACGGCTACAAATAGGATGTATTGTACATAAAAACCATCCGTAAAAATGACCTATCCTAGTGAAAACCGTATCAAAGTCCGCATGCGTGGTTCAGAAGGAAAAGCGGCCGAACATACGATGAAGACAAACAAAAACGGATACCGACTTAATTTTATACTATATAAAGAAGATAGAGAGAAAGATACACACACAGAAAAATGAAGAAACTTCTTCATTTTTGGAAAGTCGATTAAAAACGGACCAACCTTATTTACATTTTAAATGAAGAGCAAAAGCAGTTAGTATTGAAAACTCGCTCGAATCAGTGCTGAAACTAACGAAGGTAATTCATACTGAAAGCTTCTGAATCGTGCCGATTGCTCAGCTTTCAGCTAAAAGCTCTGTAAATCGCTTTACTGTAATTTCATAAAATTAAGTCGTAATTCTGAATTACTTCTTTCGTGTTGCAGTCAGCGTTTTGCGACTACCGGAGCATGCTACAGTGACAATCCTTTTTCTAATTCTTGTGCGACTGATTCGTAAGCCTAATGAACAATACGGTATTCCACTCAAAAATCTAATGGCATAAAAGTGCAAAATTGTTGTAAACGACCACTAATAACATACTTATGTCCTTATGTATGTAGAAGTAGGTAAAAAAACTGATATTTTAGAAGTAACAGTGATACAAAGTTACAAAGATGACGAAGAGAAAAAGGTATTTTTTTTTGTTTCGAAATATGTCATTCGAATCCAAATAAACAATATAGAACTTTTTTGTATTTGAGTAATTAGTTAAAAACTCACAGTATTAAAATAAACAAGATTTTGTGTTGGCTCCATACAAAATCACTATAGTGACGTCACTGGTGCTGTAAGCAGCGCGATAGAGCGTTTTCGCGACGCACGCCCGTTGTCATTTTATTACTCGTGATATTTCGAAAAGTAATGATTGTAAAAGAAAACTAAAAACACAGTTTTTCTTCTTTTAACTAACTCTATCAATTTTGGAAACAAAAAAGTCATTAGAATACCGTATTGTAGTGGTACAGTCGTGCGTTTCTAGTGGCCGCGTTATACCCATACAGTAGGTATAGTCGACCAAGTAATTGCTTGACCACTTTTGAACCTTAACCCTCTGTAATAAGGTCGAAAAATGGTCAAGCAATTTCTTTGTCGACTATACCACTGTAACAGTGTACAGGTTAGTTAATAAAGGATCACGCATTTAGGTTACAAATAGCAAAATCATAACAGCTTGGCAAGCTGTGGCACTTAATGATAAATGAAATGAAATATTTCCTTGATAACATAATGTTATAGGTCAATTAGTTGGTACATTTCGTACAATCTATGATGTATGAATGTGGTATTATTATTATTAATATTATTAATTTTATAAACAATAAAGTCAAAATAAAACAATAATGCAATAAAATCTAAACTATGAATGTGTCAAGCGGATCCCAAACTATTCTAGGCCTGTTCAAAAACGCAACAAAAAGCCGTTTTGCGATGTTTCTCTAATAATCGCGAGGAAGTTGTTGATCTCGATTCATTATTAGCTCTCGATGTTAATTACGCCGGTGCTGTTCTTGGAAGGATCACGGATCAATGCCGGTTGTTTAATGCAGCGTTCCCATAGTCCGTTTATACGTAATTGTCTTATTGTGTAAACAAAATTCTAACCTAAAAGTTCACTTTTTGTCACCTTAGCAGTGTTAATCTCCCAAATAAAGCAAATCGGGGCTGTAAATTTATTGATTTGGAAAAGTTTTATTTGAACAAAAACTATGTATTGATGGCAAAATTAAATTTTTAGGTTTAATTTTGTTTACTACTAAGACAAGCGAGGATGAAATATGGTTTATATACAAACGTTGGATCGATTTACCTACCAGCTGTCAAATTTTGACAAATTTTTACCGAAAATATAATAAAATGTTACTGTTTAGCATTTTTGTAGTTTAGCTTGGAAAGTATTCTGAATTTAATGGAACTTTAACGTGTTGTTTGGGTCTTAGAAAGACAATCCTAAGTTATCGACCTCAAGAGGTCAGTGCTAGCTTGGGGGGGGGGGGGGGACAGAAACCTCAATTTTTTTTTACTTTTTTCAGTTTTTTGCTTAGGTATATCTTTTAAATCAGCTCATTTTGTGTGCCACATTGCATTGTAAAGCATTAAAATTCCTAAAATTTTGTAGGTGAACCAGATTCTCAGGCTCAATAATGACAGAGATAGGTCCAACGTCAATATATGCGTCATCATCATGAACATTTCAGCCGAAAGACGTCCACTGCTGGACATGAGCCTCCCCCAAGGATCGCTACAACGCCCGGTCCCGTGCTGCTAGCATCCAGCGGGTTCCCGCAACGATCACCAGGTCATCAGAATTCATTGATGATGAATGACGACCGACTCTTGTATTTATAATTGAAGAAGTAAATTACTTTTATTGAAATTATTGAAAACAATATTTTATGACTATTTATTTCCATACACCCCATTCGAAGTCGTTCTCTCTATTCTGACATAAATGATCAGTTAAGAAGTACGTCAACTGTTATTTTATTAATTATAACGTTTATAACATCCGTAAACAAACTCTGTTATACTTGTAATTCTTAAATGGTCATTGCCTGATCATTTATGTTTATTCCTCAACTTTTACGCTCCAGCCAGCAGTCACAAACCTTTGAAACTTTTACGTCATTGCAAACTCCAATAAAATTTCATAATTTGTTGTTACGACTTCGTGGCAATTACTTCAGCTGCAGAGCCATGCTTCTGTGTTGCCAGTCGTAAATTATGACGTCCCCAAATATTTGTTTTGTTGGCAACACTGGAGTTAGCATAATTAGGGAGGCCACCTGGCTAAGGTAAATAAACTATAAATTTAAGGCTCTTTAAGAAAACGCGCTTACCTGGTCATAAATATTAATAAAATGTAAATAAAGATTCTGCGTGGATTAATTAGCTGATAAAACAGTGGGAAATACGTTTAAAAATCTTATGTTTAAATAATAAGCAAAAATGAGAACTGACATAAAAATGCTGGCCATCGTTCTTTGTGTTTTTACCCAACTGCGGCCAGAAGGGAGTATAATGCCAAAAGCTAAATTTTGCTTGGTGGTGGTCAAATATGTTTTGTAATTTTTTTAAGATATAGGAATTTAAAAGGCTTTTTAAATTTACGCGTTTTTTAATTTAGGCGTTTTTATATCTACATTGACTTTTTTTTTTGGATTATAGAGCTTGATTTTCTGTATCCAGTTACATTTATACGCAGGCAGGTTTTTGATTTTATTAATAATTTAGTTTATTTATTCACGTTTTATTTATGAAAAAAGAGGTAACATAATGGTAAATTTCTCGTTTTTGGTTATTCTTATATCAGGATAGCATTCATTTGTGAGTCCTTGCCTTATTAACAAGGATGATGCAATTTCTGGAAACAGTAGGAAAATTTCTGACATTCCTGAAAACATTCGGAATAACTCTAATCCTGGTCTTGGAAATTCACAAGATATCCCTATTTCAAAAAATAATACTCAGGAGTCTGTTAATTGACATACATTCTAGACCCAATATTTACGCGATTTTTATGATATACTTATGGTATAGAACCAAGTCTTTTATCGGAGCCAAAGTAAGCAGAAAGGTTTATCTCAAAACACAATGTCCAGTAAACTACTTAAGGAACTTTGAAATCGTTCTTACTTTCGAAGACAAACGTAGTTTCCCCGAACATAAATCCTTCTTTAAACTGTCAACCGCAACGCTGAAAAAGCTTTTTCCTTATTCCCAAAGTATTATACACTTAAAATACTTTAGCAAAATACGAACGATAAAATCTTGAAGAAAAATATCTCCAAATGTATTTACATTTCGCAATACACTGTATGGAGAATTGAATTAACAGGATTCCACCGAATGGATCTCTCGGAGACGAAATATATTTCAAAAAGGTTCTTTCATAAACATTTTCAGCTACTTATCTATTGAAATAAAAATATAGGTACTTTGAAAGGAATTGAAAAACGGCTACGGAAATAATTCGTAATTAAATTATTGCTCGGAAAAGGTTGGGATGCCCTGGCTGCCGCTAAATAGTACCAATTTGGTACCTATTAGATGTTAATGTTATTTATAATAATATTTCATTAAAATTTACAAACAGACATTCACACAGTTATAACGTCAAACGGGACTTTAACGCGATAAAATCATTGTCTACACGAGTAGACGGTATTGCAATACAACCTGGGCACGAGCCCACGGCCCTTGCAATACGGTCGAAACGTCGAGGAAATGTAACAATGATTTTATCGCCTTAAAGTCCCATTTGATATTATAAATTGTGAAAATCGCGGAGTATAAAACATTTTATGATAGACATATCCTTAAACATTAACTCTTATTCATAAACGCTTCGTTAACGTTTGTTAGTTAACATGTTTTATGTCTTTATCTGTCATTGTGACGTTTACCTTCAAATGAAAGTAACAAAACAATTGTTAGCTTAAAAAGATTGTTAACTTTTTATGAATAAGGGGGTTAAAGTATACACGTATTTTTAAGTAAGTATGTATTGGTCATACACTCACACTCTCCACTGATGGAAAGTGATGTCACCATCATGAGTCACTGCCCACTGCTATCTTACGGAGCGACTTAATCCCATTAAAACAAAATGTCAACCCATTAAACGTCCGGCCTCTCTTTTCATCACTGTCGCACTGATATCATTATCCCAGCGCCGATAAAAAACCCGAAAATTCGGAATTAAGAAAGCCCCAACAATGGATCACAATGGCAACACCAAACAACACTTAATACGTTCTTTTGTTGCCAAATCTAATTCAGAGGAACCCTTCCGTTTGACAGTTGTGGAGGGTGAAATATTGTGGCGGGGTTAGAGAGCTGGCTGAGTGGCAGTGAAGGCACAAAAAAAAATAAGAGAATCTCCCTTCCTGTTAACATGGCCTATTTAGTTAGCTTAACTAATAAAAGTAAACTTTTTCGGACGCTTAGCAAATTTATATAAAGAAATAACATAAAACTCTAACCCTCCTAGGCTTCTACTTAAGCAGTAAGCCGGCGAAAACTAAAACTTACTAACCCTTAACATGTGTTTGTCTTTGCTTTCAGAGAGTAACGTCATTTCCCTGTCAAATTCAATTCGAGTTGCCATTGTCCTCTATGCACGTGTAAAGCTCAATACTTGACTTTGGCAGAATTGTGCTGGTAATACCAGGCCAGTAGCCATAAATAAAGAGTTAAGTGAAGTGAAGTGAAAAAATAAGAGTGTGTGGAAGTAGGCCAATAGAGAGATCTCTCTGTAGGTAGATGTTATGCCTGGGGACTAGAGTTGTACTCGTAAAACAGCGGTTCTTAGGTCCGTCCGAATCGCTACCACTATTTAGCTTGCTAATCCTGCCGCTAAGCAGCTCTGCTTTGCATTTTTGTGTTCCGGAGTGGAGAACAAGACAGCCGGTGCAATTACTGGCACAAGAGGTATTCCAACTTAGCCCTCTTAGTTGGCCACGCATTCGCAGTCGTTGGTGTTGCGGGTGTTTATTGGCGGTGGTGATAGGTAGGTGACCCAGTTACTCGTTTGTCTTCCTATGACGTAAAAAAATTGACAATGAAAACCGTTTAAAAATCCGTCCCGTGGCTTAGGAGTAAGCGACCGAAGATATTAGACCAGTTAGAACCGAATAGCGACTTTAATGTTATAGTCCAGTAAAATGAAATGAAAATGAAAATGAAAATGAAAAATTTATTTTGCAAGTAGGCCGTATAGGCTCTTTTACATGTCTGAATCTACTAGCGCTTCGGAAAATGGAAGATACTACTGAGAAGAAACGCCGCAAGAAACTCAGCAGTTTTTTTTTTCCTCTCTTTTAGTAAGGAAATAAAGACTAAGTTGACTGACCTCTACCAGCGTTTTAGGCCCGCGGTTTCTCCCGCACTGTGTTCCCTCCCTGTTGCCGCGCGAGTACGTAATTTTTTCATCTGCCCAAAACCGGAAGATACGTGATTGCCTTTATCTGTTTAAGCGGCCCGGGGCTTTGTTTTTATGTAAATGTTGGCACTTCCGGTCGGCGTGACATTTCCGGTCTTCAACACTGGCAGTGAGTAATAGAGGAGGGTTTTAAAACGGCGGTCAAGTTTTTTAACCCCTGTGGGATGTGTGGGTTTGCATGTGTGTCTGTTTGTGACAGCGTTGCCAAATGGGTTGTCCTCAGCAACTTAGTTACCAAGTAGCACATAACGCGCGCTTAGAATTAAAGTGACCCATTTCCGAATAATACACGTCCCAAAATATCACCTTAATTAAAAGACATAGGGTTTAATTTTGGAAAATATAATATTCAGAATTGAGTCGCTTTAATACTAAGGGTGCGATAAGCGCTATAAAACCTGCCTATTAGCTGAAGCGATCGCCTTTATACAGCTACTAGAAGCTACTATTTGGAGGCAAAAATCGCTAATACAAGTCGGGATCATTTCCAACCATCCCCGTCCAAGATATACCCTCTTATTCATAAACGCTTCGTAAACGTTTGTTAGTTAACATGTTTTATGTCTTTATCTGTCATTGTGACGTTTACCCTCAAATGAAAGGGACAAAATATTTGTTAGCATAAAAAGATTGTTATTTTTATGAATAAGGGGGATAGTCATTTATATTATAATAAGTAGGTACGCCAAAAAAAAACGTCCTTTTGACGATAGATTTGAATTTGTATCTTTTTCTTTAATTTGAAAATAATAACTTACTAATATTTCCACTTTGTTGTGACGTGTTGTAAATGTGATTTATAACGTTCTACAGTGGCATGAATGAAATTGGTTGACTGTATAGTCGACCAAGTAATTGCTTGACCATTTCTGAACCTTATCCCTTTGTAATACGGTCGAAAAGTGGTCAAGCAATTTCTTGGTCGACTATACATACTCATGAAACAAAAATAATATTACAGTGTATCTCATATAATACGTAGATTTCGTTTGTTACGTTCAAAATATAATATTTTTTGGCCTCACTCTTATTGCCGGAAAAACGTTGTTTTCCAGTACAGAGGAAACGAACAATTAAGATAGATATCACGCTATCTCGTTTCAAAGGGTTAGTATTATGTTCCGGAATAACAATAGCAAGTTTTTTTTTATGTTTTTTGATATGCGTAATGGCATACACTTGGTACACTAGCGTATCGTTTGTTACATAGTATAAAATAAATTCGCTATCCGTTTCTTGTTGTCTTCATTTCTTCGGCCGCATACTCCTTCTAAACCACGCAATGGATTTTGATACAGTTTACACTGTCATTTAGAAAAAAAAACTCGCGAGAGGTTTTATGTACATTACACTCTAATTGTACCGATGCGATTGCGGGCGGTAACGGATCGCTAGCACCATCTTGCTCGCTAATCCAGCCGCTAAGCAGCAGTGCTTGCACTGTTGTGTTCCGGCGTGACGAGCAAGACAGTCGGTGCAATTACTGGCACAAGAGGTATTCCATCTTAGCTCTCGGGGTTGGCAACGCATCTGCAATCTCTTTGGTGTTGCGGGTGTCTAGGAGGTGGTGATCACTTACCATCAGGTGACCCGCTTGCTTGTTTTTCTTCCTGTTTCGTAAAAAAATGCGAAACCGGAGAGGGTCGATAGAATACCAAATAAAAAATTTTGATCCGTCAAAGCACAAGTCAAAGTAATTAGAAAATTGCTAAAACTGGTTAACTTGATAATTGATTTGTACTCTTTCTTACTTATGCTACTACCATTATAATACTTAGTAACGTCAGCACACTTGCATTTCATAGACTTGCTTAAAGCTTCATTCCTATATCTATGAAATAGGGAGGTCTCCTGGGTTAAAACAACAAGATTTTAATTAGTCCGTCAGTTAGATTATAGAAAAAAACTCGATACGTATTTTTTTATTTGTCCATACGAATAATATTGACAAAGATACAGCACATTCAAATTCAGGAGTAGGGGCTCGTGACGTCACTCTTTCGTAAAAATTTTACGAAATAATGACGTAGCGCGAACTTTCACCGCTCTGTAACTTTGTTATTTTAAGTTTTAGAAGCAAAAGAAAAAATACGTATCTACTATTTTCTGGCGTTCTAAAAGATGGACTAATTATTAATTTTTAGTCAACATCCCAATTACAGTGTGCTGACGTTACCCTCCAATTGCATTCTAAGTATTGTAGACTAAGTAATTGCTGAGCCACTTTCACCCTTATCCGATTGTAGTACTATCTAAAAATGGTTCAGCAATTTCTTGGTCGCCCTTAAGATCTAATTACTCTCGGCTTTTAACGGTTTAACGGTGTTGCCACACTAAAAAAGCTGTGACACGATGGTCCACTGCCCTAGTCCCAACGATTTCATTAAGTAACTGGTATACTTAGTAATTTGTCAGCACGCTATCCCCAATCCTGTCACTGGGGGTTGCCAGTATTTAATTAAGGCTGTCGATAAGCTGGCATCATTAATTACCGGCATTATGGTCCATTACCCTTGCCATTCGTTCACGTCGCTTGAAAAAAGATTGTGCTCCATATTGATGGATTGGCTGCTCGGAGTGTATTGGGTTCTGTTGAAGGAACCCACAGGATAAACTTGACGAGTGTGTTAGTTTTATTATTCTTTTAAAAACCCAAATAATTCGTTCTAGCAGGTAAGGTTTAATAAAAAAAAAACTATGTTTTATCTGTAAACCAAGTTTTATTTTTTTGCATCATAGGAAAGCAAACGACCTAGTAGGTCACCTGGGCCCAATTTCATAAACGCTACAGGCGACAGGTGACAGTGACAATTCACTAAACATTGCTTGACCACCATGATGTTAAGTCTGTAAGTCTGTAGCGGTAGTTGTCGACACAGTAATGTACGGCGAATTGTCACTGTCACGTGTCGCCTGTCGCGTTTAAGAAATGGGCCCTGATGGTAAGTGATCACCACCGCCCATAGACACCCGCAACATCAAAGGGATTGTAATTCTAAGGAATAACAACATCAAAAACAACGCCTATAGGTAAAGGTTTAGAGGGTGGAAAACGTTATCGCCGTTTGTATGAAGAGCGCTGAGTACACAATAGTCTTATCATCATCATCATCAGCCTATGTTCGTCCACTGCTGGACATAGGCCTCTCCCATGGCACGCCACTGAGCACGATCCTCGGCCACTCTCATCCAGCTCTTGCTAGCCGCCCTGCGAAGATCATCGCTCCATCGAGTCTGAGGACGTCCCACGCTACGTTTGCCGATCCGTGGTCTCCACTCAAGAACTCGACTACCCCAACGGTTATCGGTTCTTCGGGTTATATGGCCGGCCCACTGCCACTTCAGCGTGCAAATGCGGTGGGCTATAACTTTGGTTCTCTGTCGGATCACTTCGTTACGGATTCGATCTTTTAGTGAAACTCCGAGCATAGCCCTTTCCATAGCACGTTGAGCAACTTTAAATTTGTGAACCAGCCCTACAGTGAGTGTCCATGTTTCGGCGCCGTATGTCATGACGGGCAGGACGCACTGATTGAAGACTTTCGTCTTTAGACTCTGAGGAATTGGCGATGTGAAGACTTGACGAAGTTTCCCATACGCTGCCCATCCCAGCTGTATTCTTCTGTTGGCCTCTTTCTTGAAGCTATGCAACTATGCAATTGGGTAAAAACAATTTCGAGAAAGAGGCCAATAGTCTTAACCGACACACAATAATATAAATATGTTTAAAAAATAAGTTGTACTTACTAAGACCTTTTGCGGGTGGTAGGACCTTGTGCAAGGTCCGTCCGGATCGGTACCACCATCTTGCTTGCTAATCCTGCCGCTAAGCAGCAGTTCTGGCGTAGAGAGCAAGACAGCCGGTGTAATTACTGGCACAAGAGGTATTCCATCTTAGCCCTCTGGGTTAGCAACGCATTTGCAATCTTCTTGGTGTTGCGGGTGTCTATACGCGGTGGTGATCACTTACCATCAGGTGACCCACTTTCTTGTTTGCCTTCCTATTTCATAAAAAAAGACGCTGTTCAATTTAATCATTCACATATATTTGTCAAGAATCTCTCCCTGCGAACGTAAATCAAATCACTTGAAATAACCTCCCTCATGTTGCTTCACACTCTACGCAACAAACGTAACGCTAGCAAATTAATTAAAACTACTTTTAACAAAAACATTACCAAGTCTCTCTTGGAATTGTCTCTCAACTTCGCTATTTGACTTGATGGGGGCTTATTCTAAACCAGCACAGAACGGGGGCCGGAAAGTTTAAAACAAACTGTTTAAGGAGAACATTCGTCTAATAATCTCAGAATTGAACTCCTTATAAATACCAAATTAAAAGTTGAACTTACCCTGAGTTTAAAAGGTGCCTTGTGTTTCTTGTGACATATCTTGAATGTAAGATGAATCTTAACATATCCCAGAATTAGGGGAATGGTCAATGATAATAAATAATAAAAAAGTTTCTATTCAAAACACTTCTTGGCAATATAACATCTATAGTCTAAACATACAAGAAGGGAAGAAACACTCTTACCTGAACCAGGATGCTCCTGTGTTTCAGGCGAAAATTGAATTACATCACAGACTAAATACAGAAACGTCTTTGACGACCGCGATTAAACGAATTCCAACTTTATTAACACGCTCAAAAAGTTCGCATTACTTCATACACCATGCGCCAGGCGGCGCGAGTCAAAAGGAACGCGCCGCCCGCGCCCGCCTTCCCCCTGCAATTCCCGGCGACACGTTAGGGTTTGCGCGGCATTCGTTGTCAATTACACTGACACGGCGGGAGCGAGCGAGCGGGCGTGCGGCGATCCGACAGCCTACTGCGATTTGCCTATGCCATAGGCAAGGCGGTCGAGCGTACCTACAGTGCGGAGTGGAACCCCCCTACAGTGGCGTAGCTACCCAGAGGCTAGGCAGTGCCGTGTTCCAGATCCCTCAAGGTCAGGGGGCCCCTGGCCAGCATCCCTCCAACTCTAGGTGTCCTACCACCAAAATTACATACCTATTTATATTATTTGACTATAGGGCCCCAATTTTTTGCCCCAAGGCCTGTAGTCACCAAGCTACACCATTGCTTACATATACAATATATCTTAAATTATCATTTATATTAAACAGTTCTGTTCTTAGTAACTTAATTAAATTTTAAAACAGTATAAACAAAACAATAACAAACTATACCTCAATATAATAAGGTTCATTATAAAATAATCAATCATTTCTCTCTATTTTCCTTCGGAGACATTCTAAAGAAAGGCCAGGTCAGGAGTACCCTACACAGACGAGCATGCATGAAGCATGTTATGAGAGTAAGAGTGAAGCAAAGGTTGTATGTCGGGATCGTAGCAAATGGAAATCCGTGGTCTCTGCCTACCCCTCCGGGAAACAGGCGTGACTTTATGTGTGTATGTATGTATCTTATAATGATAGATTTTGAAGATCTTCGTAAAGAATTTTCTTAATAACAGAGCATTGTGTCACTATGGCCAATAATAAAACAATGTTTGCGCCTAAACTCGACTGACATGACTGACAGAGAAGGTTGTGCGCCAGTCAGTCAATTTTAAACGCTATAGCCAATGCTATAAAGGCGATAATTCCACATCAGAACTATTCAATTAACTAGTGAATGGTTGGCGAAAGATCGAGCGATACCAGCCCTCTTTGGGTTAATTTAGTTTGAACCAGTTCGGGCCGGTTTCGCTGAAGAACTATGGTTAAGGCTGGAACCTAATTTTATGTATAGAAAGTATGTTTATTGATAAGAATTCGTCTGAAATCTTATATATTACCAAGGACTATACTTTGTTTAGTAATTTCTTATGTCTTCGTGACTTGTAGAAATTGAAAATAAAATAATTAATAAAAAAAACAGTTTAATATTACGTGTATTGTAACGAATGTAATTCTTGACGATTAGAGTCCTTTTCAGGTTCATGACCAGACTGAAAATAATAGTTAAAAAAATATATACATATATTAACAATTTAGTAAACTTAACAAATTCTTGATATATATAACTTTTTTAAGTTCAAATTGTTCTCATCAGATACCACTTTCCGTAGCGCTAGTAGACTTTGTAGCCTTAAGTTCTATTCAAAAAAGACATAAAATAAATAATCTACATAAAAACTAAATATAAACTAAACTTTAATGCTAAAATAATTACTAAAAGCTATCAAAAAAGGCCGCTTACTATGGGCCTTATAAGAAAGCTCAAAGTCACGCAACGAGCTATGGAGAGGGCTATGCTTGGAGTTTCTCTGCGTGATCGAATCAGAAATGAGGAGATCCGCAGACGAACGAAAGTAACCGACATAGCCCAGCGGATTAGCAAGTTGAAGTGGCAGTGGGCAGGGCACATAGCACGGAGAACTGATGGCCGATGGGGTCGAAAAGTTCTCGAATGGCGGCCGCGTATTGGCAAGCGCAGCGTAGGACGACCAGCCACAAGATGGTCCGATGACCTCATACAGGTGGCAGGACGGCGCTGGTGGCATGCTGCTTCCAACCGGCCACTTTGGAAATCCATGGAGGAGGCCTATGTTCAACAGTGGACTTCATGTGGCTGAGATGATGATGATGATGATGATGATGATGATCAAAAAAAGAGTGCCCCCTTAGCATGTAGAAGATAAGAAGCATTACCTATTTGCATAGCTAAGCTTATACGCTGTGCGAGGTCTGCCAGCTCTCCAGTCACCAGTGACGTCATCATTTTAAAACTAGTTATTCGGCTGAACACTTTGCGGGTGGTAGGACCTTGTGCAAGGCCCGTCCGCATAGCTACCACCATCTTGCTCGCTAACCCTGCCGCTAAGCAGCAATGCTTGCACTGTTTTGTTCCGGCGTGGAGAGCAAGACAGCCGGTGCAATTACTGGCACAAGAGGTATTCCATCTTAGCCCTCTGAGTTGGCAACGCATCTGCAATCTCTTTGGTGTTGCGGGTGTCTATGCGGTGGTGATCACTTACCATCAGGTGACCCACTTGCTTGTTTGCCTTCCTATATCATTAAAAAAAACTTCCTAAGCCTAAGCAACAGTGGAAATGCATCCAGCCTTATGGGCACTTTACCTCAGGGTACAGACTTGGCAGATATTTGTACATATAATTAAGTTTTTGTATTTTTTATTAAGTTAAGTTATTCATATCTCACTTGTATTCTAATAATTATATTGTGGAGTAAATAATAACTTGTCATAGCTTCAATTACCATATAATTTACAGCAACAGTTTAAAAAAAACTCGGCTCTTAATCTCAGAACCTTCAGGGCACAATTTCATAAACGCGACAGGCGAAAGGTGCCAGTAACAATTCGGTATACATTGCTTGTCCACTATGATGTGTCTGTAGCGTTACTTGTCGACGCAATAATGTACAGCGAATTGTCACTGTCACCTGTCGCCTGTCGTGTTTATGAAATGGGCCCAGGCCCCATCGTTCCTTACGTCTCGTTAATAACGCGTCCCCACATAAACAGTACCCTCAAATAACTCTACAATTATAAACACGTGGTTAACAGTGGCAATTTAGATGGCACAGCGATAGTGTAATAGTTGCTTTGTGAGGCCCGCGATTAAGGTCCTTAGGGAGGACAATGCCGAATTGATTGTGTTAAGCTATCTTGGTTTAGGAGCTTAATATTTTTAGACTTAAATAGTTTAATAGCGGTTTTCTTACTCAAATTATAAAAGGGAAACACTTAACATAACAGTTTTTTTTCTATTTGGGCAAAGAATGTTGCAATAATGGTTTAAATAAACAATTTAAACAGACATGTTTGACTGCCCGATACTAAATTCTGTTCGGGTTAATTTCAACCGTAGCCGAAACTGTCAAAATGGTTTTCTTTAGTGTGCGTCAAGGTAGTAAAACCTTTAAATTATTAAGGAAAACGTACATTAAACTACTTCAATGTACAACAAAGGAGACTATTTAAAAAAATCATGTTTATATGAGATGTCCAAAAATTGGAAGAGGAGGTTCAGAGTATGTAGTCATCTCTTTTAATTATAAAACTCCGTCTATGCTATACATACTAATTCTATGGAATTTTTTAGTATTGAAAATGAAAATGAAAATGAAAATGAAAATGAAAACTAACACAATACATTATTCATTATAAATAATGTTGATAAAACAAGTTATTATATATACATTCTCCATATCAAATTATATTAATTTTTACATTATAATCATTTTTATTTATTTAATTAATTCGCGTAAATCGTATAATTGTAATTGTAACAGCCAATCTTTTAATTTCTTTTTAAAAACGACGGAGGAAGTTGCATCCCTGACGCTATCAGGTAGTCGGTTGTACACCAGTGGACCGAGTACGTATGCTGAGCGTTCGCTTTTAGCCAACTTATGCGGCACGTAGGCGAGACAGCCCGCGTTTCTATTGCTGCGTAGACGGTGCCTAGCGTTACTCTGTTTTATTGCAAACTGTGTAATGTTAGTTCGGACGAATATTGCTATTTGTTGTACGAGTATACAGGGTAACGTTAGTATATTGTACTTTTTAAAATAATCGCGAGCAGAGACGTCGTCGGGTACGCCGGCTATGGCCCGCACCGCACGTTTCTGAAATACGAAGACTCGGTTCCAGTCTGAGGCCTGAGCCCATAGCTCGGTGCCGTATGAGATGAGCGAGTGTACTGTCGCAAAATAGCAGCTCCTGACGACGTCTCTGGTGGCGGTGCTGGCGAGCCGTCTGAGAGCGTAACATGCGCTGCCCAGCCGCGCGCACAATTGATCAATGTGGGCGTCCCACTTCAGACCGCTATCTATAGAAAAGCCTAGTAGCTTTGTAGTTGTCACCTGTTGGATGACTTCATCACCGACGCTGACCCTCATCGGCGACGTGGGTGTGTGGCCATTTAGGTTAAATCTCATGAAAAAGGTCTTGTCTTTATTAAGGGCTAATCCGTTAAACTGAAACCACCGACAGAGTCGTTGGACAGTTTCGTTAACATTCCGTTCTAGTTGTTCATGGGACGAGCCGGTATTGGAGTGGTATTGTAAGCTCTGTAGATGATTTCTTTCTTTTTTACTAGCGTCACAGACTTTCCTATTACTGCCACACTCGGCAAAAGCGCGCGAAGCCGCGGACGCATGAAATCCTGCCATCTGTCGCTGTCACTGATATTTATTAAATCAACATTGAATACCGCCTTATACGTCAGTTTAGGGGAGTGACACACTTCGCGAATCTCACACAACTTACTGAAATCAAAAAACGCATGTGATATCTTTCAATTGTAATGGAACGTAACAAAAAAAATATTTTTATGTTATCTGTGGCAACACCAACCCCTTTCTTTCTCTCTCTCTCTTGCTCTTTCTCTTGCTACGACCGGATAAGCGTACAACAAGCTCTGTAACTAATTATTATAATTAATGTGGAAGACTATAAAATATACCACTGAAGACCCAAACAACAACCTTTTATTTGAAATAATACATCGATAACGTCGTCGATTACGACCATCGGCGCACCTAGAACGAATCTTATCGACACGTATTAATGAATGAATGAATGAATGAAATGAGTTTATTTGCCACACCAGAATAACTCACTACATGACTCAGTGCGTCTCGTTCTAACAAGACCAGTAGAGGGAGACGCACTGGCGATACGTAGCGAGTTAACGCGTTTCGAGAAGATTCGTGCTGGGTGCATGGAAGTCCGATTACAGCCTGAGGGTACTCCAGCTGCGTCCGCGCCACTACGTAAACTTCGCTTCGTTCGTGGTACGCATTCCGCGGCCGCTGCTGCAGAGCATCTCGTGCGTGGACTTCTGGCCGAAGGGCGTCGTGTTCTGGCGGTTCAGAGGCAGCCTGCCACTAGAGACCTTGGCACCAGAATCGACGGTGCAACGGAGCCCCACCGTTTTGTCACCAAAGGGTTAATTGTTTTGTTATAGGTACAATTTTATGTGTGATAACCTGTAAGATTATGTATTTAAGAACCTTTTATAGCATAATAATAAATTATTAGAATTTATTAACGTTTTCAACTCCACGGCAAATACAAAGTCCTCATTCACAAGCCAATCCTTTTTTTGAAAGTAACGAAAGTTGAACCTTTTGTGAATGCACGTAGGTCACTTTTATATTGCACACGTTGACGGATATATCAGTCATTGGAGTCGGTCGAACCTATATAGATGGATATATTCATCTGTGGTAAATTAGTCGTTGCTAAGTCCTGTTTTTAACAATAATTATGCATTTTAACAACGACAGTTAAGTGTTTCTTTGTATTTTGTTTGAACTATATCCTGGCCGCGAGTTATATTGTTGTGGAAGAGATGCCTTTAAGGGATAAGTTCGCATTGGTACCACTTCCTATATTTTCTGTGTATTTTTAGGTGCTTATATACAATAAAGAGTTTATATACATATGTAATATATCTATTTGGCCTCGGTCTACTGTTTAACCCCCTTATTCATAAAAAGTTAACAATCTTCTTAAGCTAAAAAATGTTTTGTCCCTTTCATTTGAGGGCAAACGTCACAATGACAGATAAAGACATAAAACATGTTAACTAACAAACGTTTACGAAGCGTTTATGAATAATGGGTTAAGCATTTAAAAGTACTTCCATAGCTTTTGATAACAAAGTCATTTAAACACTGACGTTTTTTACCCAGTCCGGAAAAGTGCACAAATACCTCACCTTATAATTGAAATTCTAGATTTATTTCCGTGATACGAAGAGAAACCAGTATTTAAGTTAATCCATTTCTCTATCAGGCATTGTCTAATCTAGTGCTCTATTTGATATTCTGGGCCACAACCTGATCTCCTAGCTGTTCTGTTTTAAAGGAAGCTAATACAAAACGTGCCGGGCAGTATTCGTTCTTTTCCGCATTGACGATTTTCTAGTGAAGCAAAACGAATTGTATGTTTTACGCCCATGGGAAATATCCGTATTGTCAAAGACACATTTTTTTTAAATAGGAAGGCAAAAAGGCAAGTGGGTCACCTGATGGTAAGTGATCACAACCGCCTATAGACACCGGAAAACTAAGAAGATTGCAGATGCGCTGCCAACCCAAAGGGCTAAGATGGAATACCTTTTGTGCCAGTAATTGCACCGGCTGTCTTGCTCTCCACGCCGGAAATCAACAGTAACATTATATAGAAAAAAGAAAAAGTCAGTAAACCATAAATTTTACAAAATTTTGATAGTTGGAGTATCTTTTTAGGTAAATAATTGATTAAATTAAATATTAGTGACCGTTAAAGACAGAAGCATATCGACGGTGGAAATCTCAAATGTCGTAAGGGACATTAAGTTACATGTCCCTTACGACGTTTGAGATTTTCACCGTCGATATAATAATGCACTATGAAGTTGATATATCTATCCCTTTTGAGCATAGACAATATCCCTCAGTTCCCTCTCTAATGGTCTGATAAATTAGCTACTATTTCAAATACTTTTGTTTTCTGTACATTAAAAAATTTATATACATACATACTTAACCATAGACTAATTTAAAAATCGCAGTATCCTTAGCACTGGACAGCTACCGTGGACTTTTTAATTTTGTCGCATTATGCTAAAAGGCAATGATACTTCAAAACCTTTTTTAGGTCTTTTATAGTGCAGTATTTCGGTGACCATTACAATTAGAAAGAAAAAAGATAATTTCACGTTGCGATATTGAAAAAACCGAATAAATAATTACGAATTTCACTTATTAAGATTGTGTGTATTTTAATGGCAGTGGCCCTAACATGACTGGCCAGGTTTAGATTATGTCTGTCTGCGTCCCTTTCTTATGACACTAGTTAGACAGAGACACAGGGTTAAACTAAACCTGGGCTGTCATGTTAGGGCCGCAGCTGACAGTCAAACAATACGAAATACTATGATCCAAAGAGTCTGTGATAGATAAATCGTGCATGACAAAATATCTTACATATTGTTAAATTTTTTGTAACCGAAATTTCTTTCGATTTTTATTTTTAAATGTTTTTAACATTCAAATTATTAAATTAAAATTGTAATGACAACACAAAGAAACCGACACACCGACAGATGACACCGAGGGTAGTTGTACCCTTAAAATCAATAATGTAATGACCGTAAGACGAACCACATTAAAAAATTCGCAGGGTAGGGCAGCGGCAGTGTGGCGAAACTGGAAAACGCAAGGCACGGAATGCTGATGTTGCAGGTTCAAGTTCTGCCATTGCCCTAAATTTTGTTTGTGTTGTCATTACAATTTTAATTTTTTAATTTACATATTGTTCTGGAAAGTTTTTTCTTCTGCTAAAAAACGAAGTATAAAGCCAGTTAACTATTTGTGACAAGTGTGTGCCCGTCCTCATCTATCCACTATAAAGACGCGACTACATGAGCTGATCCGCTGTCAATATTTCGTGTACGTTCTGCCAGCTTATCTAGCGGTGTACGACAATGCCCCATTTTTTCCCTGAATTTTTTCGCCTTGTAATTTTGGTGCACGAAAATATTTTACGCAAGCAATGTGTTGCTAAGGCTGGATTACGCGTAGAGGGATGTTTTTAGAAAAATACACGAAAAAAAGAAGTTTTATGTTATAGTCCTAGACTATGTCTCAGAGCGGTGTAAAACTTGAAATTGAACTTATTATATTGATTCTTACTAATAACTTTTTTTTTTTAATAAAATAAACCTGACCTAATTTTTCTATCTTTACAACACCATCAACTTAAGTTTTATTTCAGACACAACTATAGAACATAATTGTCACTCGTGGCAGTAAAAAGCTAAGCAAGGCTTGTTTTGTCTCTATACCAGGGATATATATACACTTAAATACAAATATAATATCCAGGAGTTGAGGACCAACTTTCGTATTCATACAAATGTTGGCTTCTATACAAATTCGCGATCTCAAGCGTCGTAATTCGTAAAATGGAACCAATTCACATCAGCGGGTGGTAGAGTTTTGTGCAAGGTTCGTATGTACGGTTCGCTACCACCATCTTGCTCGCTAATCCTGCCGCTAAGCAGCAGTGCTTGCACTGTTGTGTTCTGGCGTGGAGAGCAAGACAGCCGGTGCAATTACTGGCACAAGAGGTATTCCATCTTAGCCCTCTGGCAACGCATCTGCTATCTCCTTGGTGTTGCGGGTGTCTATAGTCGGTGGTGTTCACTTACCACCAGGTGACCCACTTGCTTGTTTGCCTTCCTAATTCATTAAAAAAAAAAATAGGTAAAATAGTAACATACTTCTAACGGTTTGATTTGATATGTCACTTTGACATAGTCTCATGATGGGCAGATTCCCATTTCGCTTACTGTTCCTGAAAACTATGTAAGTACTCCTTTTAGACCAAAGAACTGATTTTAATTAGTTACACTTAGGCATCCTCAGAACGTAGTAAGCGACAGTAAGTGAAAAAGTTATTAATTGCAGGGAAGGGGAAGCTTCCCCCTCGCCATGGTGGGGGTAACAGATTAGGGCTGTCGTCCAAATTATTCTTCATAAGCTTTTGCCCGCGACTTTGATGGTAGAATTCGTTTTTAACTCATAAAAGGGGCATTAATTTAAGGCCTTTTTTTCGCGTTCATAACTATAAATAAATATTGTTTAAGACACTTCCTCTTTTTTTCTGGTAATGATTTTGTTTGCATAAGTTTACTGTACGGAACCTTCTGAGCGCAAGTCAAATTCATATTGGCAGCGATTTGGGACAATTTTTTTATCTTTAAGTTTAGAATAAGATTTTACTGTTGTTTTTTTTTTCTTCTTAATGTAGTGTTTCAAATAAATAACTTTGGTGGTATAAAATCATGTTTGGTTTTAGCATGATTAAAATTACTGATATAGTCGACCAAGAAATTGCTTGACCACTTTTCGATCGTATTACAAAAGGGGTAAGGTTCAAAAATGGTCAAGCACTTGGTCTACTCTACAACATTCCATCTTAGCCCTCTCAGTTGGCAACACATGTAAATTCTCCTTGGTGTTGCGGGTCTTTATGGGCGGTGGTGATCACTTACCATAAAGGGACCCATTTGCTCGGTTGTTTTATAAAAAATCAGACTTCAGAACCTTAAGAGGAGTGTGAACCCAGCGCTCTCCATACCAACGGCGATAACGTTTTCCACCCTCTAAACCTTAATTCTATTCATTACTTTAATGTATGTCATCGTTATGCCCTAGAACTAAGTTTGTATGTTTTGGTTTTTTAAATATTCTTAGTAATTTCAAAAATATTGACGCTTTTGTGTTTTTTATGAAACTCCTAAAATCCAAATATTATCAAATCTATAAAGAATATGAAAAAAAACAAAACATACAAACCTAGTTCTAAGGCATAATGACAACATACCAAAAAATCATTGCTATAGGTTTAGAGGGTGGAAAATAGAGATGCAACGGATATCCGGTTGCCATCCGGTATCCGGCCTATCCGGCCATTATTTTACTATCCGGCCGAATACCGGATAGTTGCGCACTATCCGGCCGGATACCGAATAGTGATTCTGTTTGGTATTTAACTCTGAAAAATGGTTAGTATCCACGAAAACAACAACAAATTATCAATATTTGTTTAGTAGTATTACGGCGCACCAGCCACAACAGGCGCGCCAGTCTATGTATCACACTTAACCAAATATGTGAAAATTCATCAACAACACAGCATATCAGTGTTCAAAAGACAGCCGTTGTGTTTTGAACCTGGAAATGCCTTGTTGAGTTGCGGCTATGTACGGTGACTCTACACGGCAAAACTATGCTTGCTTGCTTACGGAGAGGCCTATGCTTGGAGTTTCTCTGCGTGATCGAATCAGAAATGAGGAGATCCGCAGACGAACGAAAGTAATCGACGTATCCCAGCGGATTAGCAAGTTGAAGTGGCAGTGGGCGGGCACGGCACATAGCACAGAGAACTGATGGCCGATGGGGTCGAAAAGTTCTCGAATGGCGGCCGCGTATTGGCAAGCGCAGCCTAGGACGACCAGCCACAAAATGGTCTGATGACCTCATACAGGTAGCAGGAAGGCGCTGGTTGCATGCTGCTTACGACCGGTCACTTTGGAAATCCATGGAGGAGACCTATGTTCAGCGGTGGACTTCTTGTGGCTGAGATGATGATTCAGCAAAATAGGCGGGCGCACGTGTACTGCATACGAAAGAAATAGTTCCGTACACTGACCTAATAAAACTCGTTACTTGCCTAGAAAACGGTCCGCGCGAACCTACAATACGTAACAGGTTGAAACCTGCACGACGCGCCCGCCGCCAAACTAAAATGTAGGTATCGTTTTGCCGGCCGAATATTCGGCGGCCGGATACCGGATATTCGGCCGGTGATCAGGTCAAATATCCGGTATCCGGTATCCGGCCAAACAACTATCCGTTGCATCTCTAGTGGAAAACATTATCGCCATTTGTATGGGGAGCGCTTTTTGGGGCTGGGTTCACACTCCTCTTAAGTGTAAGTTTTTTGTCAACAAAGCATCTCAGCAACAACCGTCTAAAAAAATATTTGTGGTAACGCCTCAATTACTGTGGAAACTGGTGGTACCGTGTTGGTTTCGGATATGTGCCGGTAGAGGCGCTGTGAACATTTCCATAGTAATTGGGAAGTTATCGCTAACGCGTTCGAAATGTTAATTGTGACAAAAACTGACATTTAATGACAGCAATATTTTTTGCAATGTCTCTCGACACTGTCTCAATTCTCAACGCGGCGCGACACGCAGCCCTGGGCATGGCGACATTGTTAAAACTTGGGCGACATCCTTAGAGTACTTTGTACACTTTTAAATTAAAAATAAAAAGTTAAAACACATTCAGTCGTGAGCTTTGTGCTTTGGGTAGATTTGCTTAAAGCTTTCTTAGGGTTGCTTTACTACGGAAATCCTTAATAAGCTTTAAGTAATTCTGCCTAAAGTTCTAGTAGCAACAGTATTATAGTATCCCGAAGTCTGCTTGTCCGTATGTCCATCACATGTATTTTACTCGCACACTATAAGTACTAGTTGTGGTACTAGTGAGCTTAAACTTGGCTTGATCATCCATACTTAAGTATTGTCTACAAAGTTATCAAATAAAATAGAAATAGAAATGTTTATTTGCCAGAATACTTGGATTGGGGTACAGGATGTTATCGTAGAGTCTATAGTGCAGCATTCAGTGCAGCGTATTTATATCCGGTGTCCAGTACCCATAACACAAGCAGCTTTAGTTGCGTACTTTGGGACTAGGTCAATTGGTGTTAATTGTCCCAAGATATTTATTTATTTATTCAGTCGAAAAAGAGCGACATGCAATATTTTTTTTGATTATGTTACATTAATTTATAAAGAACAATATTCAATACAAACACAGAAAACCGTCAAATTCCATTTAAATGTCAATTAAGTTAATATTATAGTTATCAATTACAATTCAAAATAATATGTTACATTTATCATTTAAAATATTTAATTAAAATTCAAAAATTCCTTAACGCTATTAAAGCAATGTTCCAATAGCAACATTCTACCTAAAACAAAAATTCTGGATATATTGGGGTCATATTTTGTTTTCCGTGTACAGGCGTGAGAGGTATAGTTGAATAGGTCTTATTGGAGTTGTTTCAATAGTATTTTATGCAACTGCTATATAATGAGAGGCCTTAAAACACGAGTGTGGTTTTATGAAACGAGCGTTAGCGAGTTTCATAATAGGATCACACGAGTGTTTTAAGGCCTAATTATATACAGTTGCATACATTACTTTATCTACACACATATCATAACTGCAAAAAACCGTAACAGCAAAAAACCTAAAACGATGACAACTAATGGCGACCATGTATATTAAAAAGGTACTCTGTGATTCGATCTATCCGTCAAGACGAAAGTTTTTTTTAAACCATAGACGAACGAATGTAGTCCCTATTGTCATATCACTCGAGATCAAATGTCGTGCGTTTAAATTAAAAAACATACTGAGTTGACGTTTCGTATCGATAACTGTTTTAATATCTGTGGATACTAGAATAGAGACCAACTTGAATTTTGACAGCTGTTCCAAATTTAAATTCATAACGTCACGAGCAGTCACGAGATATCGGTAATGTGATGACCAATAAAGAACAGATTTACCTACTACCACAGACAAGAAAATTCTTATAATAACATTGGTTGTAATAATGCTGGTCATTTCCTAGGGTTTTTGAACGCGTTATTTAGCCTTTATGATATGTGTGTAGATAAACAATTTAATAGTTTAACATACCGTTTATATTAATTTAAGGTGTCTGCAAAACCTTTTTGCAAAAAACAATTGTTTGGCTTTAAAACAAACAAACACACTGACTAACGAACAATCGAGTGATACGAGTATTTTCGTCTCTATGAAGCCTGATGTAGCGGAATCGATTCCCATAGGAGGCTAACATCTGTGTGTATACGAATAAAAGAAATCAAAATAAAAAATATTTGAAACTGTTCAACACAATACACACACATATAAACAAAGCAAAATACAAACACAGAAACAATGTGTTGAACAGAATCAAAAATTGTTTGTAACTGAGTCGTTAATGTTATATATACGTTATTTTAATAAGCATTATTTATTTATCTTCATCATCATCATCATCATCTCAGCCAAAAGAAAAAAAAGAATTCTTTATTATTACATATAGCCGTTGTCCCCACAGTATAGCCGACCAAGTATTTAATTAGTCAGTTTTTAAAACTGTACCTTTGTAATACGATCGAAAAATGGTAAAGCAATATCTTGATAGACTATACAAGCTTTGCTTAGTTTGGGACTACGTCAATTTGTATAAATAGTCTCTAGATATTTAATTTGGTATTGAGGTAAATTGACCAAACTGGCTAAGATATAAAATGGCTAAAACTAGAATATTTGGTATGAAGAAAGGTTATAAAGTTTACCTTTCCTGTTATAATCTGCCATGGCTTATCTCCACAAAGGAGGAAGGCTCAAATAAGATTCTACTAAGGGTCGGAAAAATAATGAAGGCAATATTTAGATTGTCCGTCGCGTTAAGAATAAACTTTCTAAGCTATGGTAATGTCCCAAACTTCGCCCAAACAAAAAAAAGTGATTTCATAATCAAAAGCATTGAAATAGAAGCATAGAAAGAGTAATCAAATTGAAAGCGATACCTATATTAATAGAAAGAAAGAAAATGTCTAATTCAGCAATTAATAAGAAACAAAAACAATACAGATACAAAATAATACGTTTGATGCTGAAAAAGACCCCACTCAAACACACTGTTGAACACTGTTGTGTTCCGGCGTGGAGAGCAAGACAGCCGGTGTAATTACTGGCACAAGAGGTATTCCATCTTAGCCCTCTGGGTTGGCAACGCATCTGCACTCTCTTTGTTGTTGCAGGTATCTATAGGCGGTGGTGATCACTTACCATCAGGTGACCCACTTGCTTGTTTGCCTTCCTATGTTGTATAAAACTCAGCATAATATGCTGTAAGCAGCAGCGCTGATTTTTAGTTTCAGTTTTAAACTATGATAGCTGATCTCTTTACTTTAAATGGCAATACAATATGCCAAAAAGAGATGACTACATACTTTAAACCTCCTCTTCAATTGACACTCTGTACACACATGAAACGTCATAATTGTGACCTTTGGTGTACATTAAGGTAGTATAGTCGACCAAGTAATTGCTTGACCACTTTTGAACCTTATCCCTTTGTAATACGGTCGAAAAGTGGTCAAGCAATTTCTTGGTCGACTATACAATCTGTTTTTTTTAATAATTTGCAGGTTTTACTACCATGACCATTTTGACAGTTTTGGGTTTGTAAGCTTGACATTTATGGAGGCTATAACGAAGAATCAAAATGATGCCTCTAGAGTTAGGGGCGAAGATAATGTCTTGTACTGTAGTTGCTGAAGTACGGAGCTGGTTCAACCGGGGTAGTGCACACTCACACAGAATACTGGCATAAAGAAGTAACTCAATACGTACGATAAGTTGAAAATCCGAAGGTCGCACCTCTTTTGCTAAACCAATTGTTTTGATTAAGCGATCCATTTGTAAAATATTAACCTTTAAAGTGTAAATTTTTATTTCACTTAAGTGTCCCCCTCTGCCAACTGTTGTTTTTCGATATAATTAATAGATTCAGACGTTACTTTGCGGAGGTCCATAGCAACAAACTGGAACAAATTACCTTGCTACTCCGCGAAACCAGTGCCGAGCTCGTGCAAAATAGCGTGATATATGTTGTTTTGTGTGGAAGCGGAGGAGGGTGGATTTTATATGTGTGTGTGTGTGTGTGTGTGTGTGTCGCACAGACGCAGCTATTTTGCACGAGCCCGGCACTGGTTTCGCGGAGTAGCAAGGTAATTTGTTCCAGTTTGTTTTTGGATATGTACAAAGGTCACTGTAGTGTTATATATAAAGAAATTAAACGGAAAACAATCACAGCTAAGTACGCTTTACAAATTCACGAGTAATCAGGCAACTACCGAACCCTACACTGCGCGTGACCCGACACGCACTGGCCGATTTTTTCATTAAATAAAAACATTTTTTCCTCCATCCTTCGTGAACATAGTAACTCATGCACACAATGTATATTTAGTCAGCTATTCGACAAGTTGCCTATCTTTTTTATGTGTATTTTATTGTTCTGAATATAAAGAATTTATCACTGAACATCGAAGCATATTCGGGACGTCTGAAGCATTGTATTCAGAAACTCTATTTACATAAAACTATTACATTTTATCATGTATTGACCTTTTAACCTTAAGGGATATCGTAACTTCTTGTACGAAAGTTTCACAGTAAAAATTAGATACGTTTTCGAAGCATAGACACAGAATAAATAATAAAATATATTATAGAAAATATTTATTCAGTAAACAGAAAAAAAAAGATACAAAATTACACTATTGATGCTGAAAGGGACTACTACTACTGCGATTCGTACGGTGAGTAATAGATACGAATTTCAACGGGGGGAGGGACCTATAGAGCGGCAACGAATCAGTAATTCTCTTGTGGTTACGGGTTCCTATGGGCGGCGATGATTACTTCCCATTAGATGACACGCATGCTCGTTTCCCACAGTTTTCCGTTAAAGAAAAAACAATTATCTGCCATTGTCATCTGTTTCTCAACTCTGGGACTAAAACGTAAGAATTAAGGTCCGTTTTTGATTGTCAGTGTAAAAGTAATGTACCTACCAATTAATATTATGTTAAAATTAAAGTTTTAGTTTAATTAGACAGTTCGGGAACGGGTTGAGTTGATTTAAGGATGGGTTTTAATATTTTGCAACTAATTTTAAAGTTGTTTAAGTAAATTCGGAATAACGTTTCAGTAATTAACTTCGTACTTAAGCTGCCGAGTCTAATGGAGAGTCCATTAGTACCGGTGCTTTAATATCTTAGCACAATTTCTCGACCGATTGACTTAGTCGGGTTTGTTTACTTAAGCTCGGATTTTTTGACCTAAAGTCGGGTTTTAGGCCTAATGTCGGGTTTTTTTACCAACGTCGAGTTTTTACCCAATGTCGGGTTTTTCAGCGAACGTTGGGTTTTTTGACCTAACATCGGGTTTATCTACCTAAAGTCGGGTTTTTTGACCTAAAGTCGTTTGTTTTTATGTTCTTAAAGACAAGCCTTTTGACCTAATGGTCTGATTCTTAATTTAATGTCAGCAGCTGTTTTCACTTAGTACCTATTGCTACTTGCACATTGTGGTGGTGCAAGTCTTACTATGAAAAGGTTCCACACTGGCTCACAATTGAATTCATTTGACTCTAAAATTGTAGAGAAACACTCGACATCTACTCATTTAATTAGAAGCACAATTAAAACGCAATTTAGGTTTACTGAACATAATTTTTCGCACAAGTTTGATTAGGATATAATGGATGTAAAAACCATGTGTTATTAAATTCTAAATAAAAATAAAAACCGTATCAAAATCCGTTGCGTGGTTTAACCTCGTAAGGCCCCAAGTCCTAAATATAGGACAAATGTCAAACTGACTTTGAACTCACTGTCTCAAACGATATGGTTCAAAATTCATAGAATGAAATTTGATGTGGGCCTTACGAGGTTAAAAGGAGACGGCGGCCGAGATACACAAAAAAAAATTAAGACAGACAAGAACTGATAGCGACTTTACAATATATAAAGCTGATGTTCCATTAATTGTTTTTTAATTATAATAACATTTCTAACCAAGAGTTTCTTACACTTTTGGTTTGTTCAAAAACATCATGTATTTTGCGAAAGTATCGCCTTTCCCAACCAGTCATGATGATCACAAATCAAATCACACCAAAGCTGTCCCTTGACAAATGCACTAAAACTAATCCCGGATATTCGGACCCCCCCTAATCCGGGCAAACCCCCGATTAATTGCCCCCCTTAATTATTTCACCCGGGGCGAACGCATGTATGATGAAAGTTAATTTAGCGCCATTGTTAGGTGTTGGACTAAACAAAGGAACACTCTTTGTTATTTTTCTTATCTTTCCCGATATAGAACCTTGCAATAATAGTAGTTTTTCGGGTAGTAGGACCTTGTGCAAGGTCCGTCCGGATCGCTACTACCATCTTGCTCGCTAATCCTGCCGCTAAGCAGCAGTGCTTGTGCACTGTTGTGTTCCGGCGTGGAGAGCAAGACAGCCGGTGTAATTACTGGCACAAGAGGTATTCCATCTTAGCCCTCTGGGTTGGCAACGCATCTGCACTCACTTTGTTGTTGCAGGTGTCTATTGGCGGTGGTGATCACTTACCATCAGGTGACCCACTTGCTTGTTTTCCTTCCTATGTTGTATAAAAAAAAAGTGAACTATACTCATCTAGAGAGAAAGATACAAACAAAGAAAAGTAAAAAACAATAATTTAGAAAGAAGAAGAAAGAAAGAAAACACATTCATTTTTTTCTGTAACAACTTTGTTTCTTTTCCTAAAAAAATGTTCTTTTGCGTTTTTTTCACACTAATACAACTTTCGCTCACTGCAATTGGTTTACGCTTGTTTTGCATAGGTTAAAAGCCTCTACTAAGTTGCCCATTTACATCTGATCCCCACGACGATCTCACGATAACGATTACAACTCGTCTCGTCTGATCCCGGCCAGCCCCAATTAATTACATCCCTTATTTATATCTCACCCCTTGAGTAATGGCTGCGCGTATGATATGGGGCAATATGGGTAATTTATTACGGCGGGTGTTAATTTTTGGGGTATCTTGGGGTCGTTCTTTTGGGACGCCTCGAACGGCACTGTTATGTCAAGTCATTTTTGGCGACGTGGGAAATTACTAAATCAAAGCAAATCTTTTTTTTCTTTGTAGTGTCATTACATAGCATTTTAATTTAATAATTTGAATGTTAACACATTTAAAAATAAAAATCCAAAAATTTTAATTACTAAAGCATCAATTTAAGAGTAGAAATCATTGGTTACTACTGTGGCCCTCCCTGCGTCTCTGTCAGGCTCGTTTCATAAGAAAGGGACGCACAAATAAACTAAACTAGGCCGGTCATAGGACCAGAGATACAGACACAAAACGTAATATTTTATATGTAAAAATTTAAATGAATCTTTTTTTTTTATACAACATAGGAAGGCAAACAAGCAAGTGGGTCACCTGATGGTAAGTGATCACCACCGCCTATAGACACCTGCAACAACAAAGAGAGTGCAGATGCGTTGCCAACCCAGAGGGCTAAGATGGAATACCTCATGTGCCAGTAATTACACCGGCTGGCTTGCTCTCCACGCCGGAACACAACAGTGCAAGCAATGCTGCTTAGCGGCAGGATTAGCGAGCAAGATGGTGGTAGCGATCCGGACGGACCTCGCACAAGGTCCGACCACCCGCAAAAATCTTTACATAGTAAAGTCGCTATCCTTTCCTATCTGTCATTCGGCCACTCCTGCTACTTACTACTTTTAAACGATGCAACTGATTTTGATCCTCTAATTCCTATCGATCCTATTCGTTCACTGTCGTTTAGAGTTTTTTACGGTAGGATTTTATGGACATCACGTCTTAATTGGAGACATGCGAAGCCGGGGTGAGACGCTAGTTACTTAGATAGAACTCTTATCTTCCCAAATACACATTGCATTAAAAGAAAACAATGCACCACACAAATAACAAGTAAAGCAAACGTTCAAAGCTAACTTCCTCTGTCATAACATAATTATGAAAACTGTCCTGGCATTAACCATAATTCCGGTGTATGCAGGACCAACTTGTCCCCGGGGAACTGCAAAGTGAGGTCACCGCTGTAAACTGTCCTTGAGAATTCTCGGAATTTGTGATATTTAGTTAACTTAGGTGGGTAGTGCGGCGCAGGTAGAACTAAGTGGCTGTAAGGCATATAAATTCATGTCATTTTTGGAAGTGACCTTTTAAAATAAAGCAGAGTTATAGTCAAAATATCTTCAATTCATTCAGGCTTCAGAAGGATCATCTTGCTTGCTAATTTTGCCGCTAAGCAGCAGAGCTTGCACTGTCGCGTTCCGGTGTGGAGAGCAAGACAGCCGGTGCAATTACTGGCACAAGAGGTATTCCATCTTAGCCCTCTGGGTTGGCAACGCATCTCCAATATCCTTGGTGTTGCGGGTGTCTATGAATGGTGGTGATCACTCATCATCAGGTAACGCATTTGCTGGTTTTCCTTCCTATGTTGTATAAAAAAAAACACTGCTTTTGACTGAAAAAGTTTGTTGTAGCAAATGGAATGAACTGTCATGAAGACAAACTAGCAGAAACGACTGTACAATGTTATCTGAGTTATTTCTCAAGTCTTAAATAAAACCAACTAAATCAGATACCCTTTCTGTGTTCCACGGGTCCTAAACAGCACTTAATAACACTGTAATATGATAAAAGGTCCGTAACGAATTCGGTATCCTAGCCCCATAATTAAGGGACGAAATCTTAGAATTCCAGAGTTCAGGTTCAGGTTAGACCCTCAGACGGTCAGAGGGATTACCTTTTCGGATATTTTTTCAAAGATGTCGCAGGTATTATCAATTTACATTGCTCAATTTACATTGTGGTAACTAATGATGTTTAGCAACATTTTTCCTCTGTGGCAACACAACTGTCAGGGAGTTCTATAACATCCATAAAATGCACAATATGTGCTCCTGTGTTTTCTATCCTATTTGGAGAGTGCAGTATTTATACAAAGCTTTCTTTTATTCCGAACATAAATAGTTTATGGTTCTTCGTGTATCAGTAAAACTCGCGAGTGGTCGTCGTGTAATTGTGCATGAAAATTCGAATCGCATCTGCGGCGAGCCGGCGTTGCAACTTCTTTAAGTCATGTTGAGAAATCTATAATTTTTCTAGTATTTTAAGTAAGTAAACAGTTTATTGTACACTAGTGACCCGCCCCGGCTTCGGACGGTTACGATTAATATGTAATGTGCATAAAAAAAATATCTAAATGACTGTGGACACCGTATTAAATTCATTTCGTGGTTCAGAAGGAGTAAGCGTTAGTTGAAAGTTACTTTGTCTGAAAATACTTTTATCGAGAGAAATACATATTTTTTTTTATCTATTAATTTATTGTTTTTACGAAGTCTTTTTTTTGTATTTACGATCGCTGTTGGAGAAGTTGACATTCCAATTTGAATTTTATCTTTGTTTAATATATTTTTAATTATCTGGACATTATCCGGACATCCGGACTTAATTTCGTTTTAGTTTGAGTGTTTCATGGTTTTTATTCTTATTATGCTGACATTCCAGTGTTAATTTACTTTTAATTGTATTGTTTAATACTTTTTTATGTAAGTTCGACGATCTCAATATTAAAACGTATAATGTGATATTCTATCCCACCAAAAACATAAATGTAAAAAAGGAGAGCCAAGTTCAATACAAAAATTATGCTTGGCTGTGGGCTTAGCCGCAAAAAGAATGGAGATCTAAATGAGTGCCAAGTTCTATGCAAAATCCAAATATTTATTTAAAGGAACAAAATAACATTATGAACACGTGTTAAACTCTATTTCTTTGCTTTATTAGACACCTATAACAACTGCTGTTATTTAAAATGTGAGATCTTAAAGTAGGTTAGATTCGACTTGGCCAGTATTCATTACATCAGTCATTTTATAAAGTTATTCAACAAATATATTTTTTTTTAATTCTGATTAAAAAAAAATACCTTTTTTTAATTATTTCCTATTCTTACACACAATTACCGAGTTGGATTCCAAATTTCATCCTTCTAGGTCATCTGGAAGTAGGTTAGGTTTAGGTACTATAAGTCAGTCAGTCAATACTAAAGTTTACGACTTTTTGACCTTCAACCTTTATAACCGTTTGAGCTAGCTTCATGAAATTTGGGCTTCTAGATGTCCTTATGGATATAATTAAACACACGTAGTTTTATGTGTTTACGTTAAAGAGGTTTTGAATTATAGAAGGGTCAAAAGTGGCACCAAGTGGTTCGTGTAATATTACACTCGGTGCTGGCTAGCCAGTTTGTTTGCTCGAACTTGGCTTGACACGATGCCGCGTGTCTAGATGCAATTTGTAATGTACTCAATTTTATATTGACTGAAAACTAAACTAATTAATTCGTACAAAATGTAACATTTACAATACAAATACATTTCAGCTCAACATATTGTAATAGTTCAGAACAGTTTATAATGACTAAATATTATTCTAGACCAGAATACAACGCGAACTGTTGACAAGCGTTGACTTAGCAACTTGGCCTGGTTTCGCCTAAATTACAACTGTTTACATAAGTGTCTGCTGATACTAAATCAAACGTAAACTTTAGTATTAGTTTGGATGTCTATACTTAACATTTACAGTATAAATCAATATAAACTTACAGATAGGCTGGAATCAATAAGTCGTTAATGGGTAATTGCGGACGATTTCGCCAATGGGATAACGAGAAGTCGGTCAAAATCGACTTCTTAGATTTATTTATAGTTGGTTAGGTACATACTCGTGCCAATTAAGCTAAAAAATCTTGCAAAAAGGGACGGTTAACAAAACTGTAAGTGATCACCACCGCCTATAGACAACCGCAAAACCAAGAAGATTGCAGATGCGCTGCCAACCCAGAGGGCTAAGATGGAATACCTCTTGTGCCAGTAATTACACCGGCTGTCTTACTCTCCACCCCGGTACACAACAGTGCAAGCACTGCTGCTTTGCGGCAGGACTAGCGAGAAAGATGATGGTAGCGATCCGGACGGACCTTGCACAAGGTCCTACCACCCGCAATGTTCTCGTAAAAATGAAGAACATTGAAAAAATTCGCAGTTTTTAGCCAGGAATCAGTGGCTTAATTGGAAAGAGTTCATTTAATGACAAGGTAACAATTAGTGTCCTGCCAGATGTTCAAAAATTTTCTGTGTTGTTATTGCATAATTAAAATTTTATAATTTGAATTTTCGACCAAAAGCTAAATTAATTCTTGGTTTAAAACTTTTTTGCGCTACTGTTATATAAGTACGTAGCTATTAGGGTTAATGGTATAGAAAAAAGGAATGTTATTGTAAAGGTAGCAGGAAAGAGAGACCGGGTGGATTTAAGCGACATTCTGCGATAAAAATAACCCTCAGACACTACATCCCCTAAGTACAATTAACGCGAATGACCTACTTGGGGTGGAAACACAGCGCACACAACACAGTAGGGAAAATCCCTCTATCCAGGAAACTTTCCCTCTAATAAACTTTAAGCTTATAAATATTTAAAAATACACACTTTTTTGCTGACGGTAATTTCACCGGCTGCCTAGCTCTCCACGCCGGAACACTTCAAGCGCTGCCGCTTGGCGGCTGGATTAGCAAGCAATAGTGGAAGCGATCCAGACGGACTTTTCACAAGGTTCTGCCCGCAAATGGTATGGTAATATGACTTGAATTTTACCCCTATGCAGGGACGTGAGCAGGAAATGCGAACCCGGTTATTTTCTCTAAGAAGAAACCGGTTATAACCGGTTATAACCGCATACCTCAAACGATAGACCCGATAGGACAGTGGCCCTAACATGTCCGGCGGAAAACTCATCATCATCATATCAGCCGGAAGACGCCCACTGCTGGGCATAGGCCTTCTCCAAAGATCTCCACGACGGTCGGTCTTATGCTGCTCGCATCCACCGGTTTCCAGGGAGCCTCTCCAGATCGTCCGTCCACCTTGTGGAAGGCCTACCAACACTTCGTTTTCCGGAATTTCCAGTACGTTGTTCCGGTACGGTAAATTAAACTCTGATAAACTAAAACTTGGCCGGTCATGTTAGGGCCACAGCGCGTGCGACGACTGTTATATTTTATTATTGTTATATGCTCACGCCTTTCCTTTAGGGTAGGCAGAGACTTGTGCAAGGTCCGTCCGGATCGCTACCACCATCTTGCTCGCTAATCCTGCCGCTAAGCAACAGTGCTTGCACTGTTGTGTTCCGGCGTGGAGAGCAAGACAGCCGGTGTAATTACTGGCACAAGAGGTATTCCATCTTAGCCCTCTGGGTTGGCAACGCATCTGCACTCCCTTTGTTGTTGCAGGTGTCTATAGGCGGTGGTGATCACTTACCATCAGGTGACCCACTTGCTTGTTTGCCGTCTTATGTTGTAAAAAAAAAGACCACATAATGTCATTTGCTCCGGCCCTGGCATACTTCTCTCGCTTCCTCCACACACTCTTTTCTTCATACATGCTCGGCGGTTTCGGGTACTTCTAAGTTTTATTTTATTTTATTCCACTATAACGCAGTATAGAGGTCCTGCTGTAATTTGATCAAAGCGCACGCGCCGTAACAAATAGTGGGATCGCGCTCAGCTTACGCGGCTATCTGGCCATTCGACTCTAAGTACAGACCGGCGGCAGGGGCGCCATGTGTAACACCACCCTAGCATTCAGTACCAAAGGGCTAGATTATTTTACTTATTCTGAAGCTTTGTTGACCTAGTAGCTAAGGGAGTAAACTCGTGGTCGTGAGGTACCGAGTTCGATCCGCAGCGGTCGCCATCTTATGATTACTTTTCCTAATTTATGTACCTAAACACCGTAGTAACCAATGGTCTTATGATGAGGGAAAACATGAGGAAACCTGTGGAAACCTTACCTTCATGTAAACGCATGTTTAAACATGATTCTATGGGTCTGGTTTCCCTCTAACGGGAGTTAATGGGGTCAGATGGCACTCGCTCCACGGTAATTAGCTGACCTGCTCAATTTGGGATCGTGGTGAAAACGTCCCCTAACTAAGGAACGGGTAAAAGCGCTAGGAGAAAGAATGATTGTGCAGTAATCTTAAATGTACGGTTTATGTATGTATGTATGTATGTATGACTCTTTATTGTACTAAACACATAAAATAACAGGACAAAACTGATGTACAGAGCGAACTTATCCCTTTAAGGGATCTCTTCCAGGTTTTTCTCTTCTCTTCTTAGGGTTTACTGCCTAAAAAGGAAGGATTTCTTGTATTATAAATAGCCGTAGTCAGTATAGTACAGTCAGCGTCAAATATACCAGAGCGGGCAAGGTGGTCAGAAATATCTGAACACGCGCGAGCGTATTTGACAATAGAGTCGAGTTCAGATATTTTTGACACCTTGCCCGCTCTGGTATATTTGACGCTGACTGTACAATTACTTCAAGAAGATACCTGAGCCATCATCGGCGGTTTTTTATTAACTAGATTATAAACAGAATTCATTGCTGCCTTTAGATTAAATATCAAGTATCACATGGCCCAAAAGAGCAATGTAAACCAAACCCTGTCTTTGTCGCCTAACGTCGATATCCAAACTATATGTAATACATACTGTATATTAGTTGTAAACGCTTATAGAGATCGTATTAATAGGTAACTCTATTTGATCGAATAGCGTATGACGACACTTGAGAAGTAACGTAATTTTCCGACCGAGTTTCGAAACCGCATCGCACGAGTTAGAGAGAATTCGCAAGCACTATCACCGAGTCATTAAAGTCCGTTTATCTACACACATATCATAATTTCTCAATAACGCGTTCAAAAACCAAAGAAAATGACCAGCATTATTACAACCAATGTTATTTTAAGAATTTTCTTGTCTGTGGTAGTAGGTAAATCTGTTCTTTATTGGGTAGTATCTCTTAGTAGTCTGTGTTTATTGGTGATTACATTACCGATATCTCGTGACGTTAGGAATTTAAATTTGGAACAGCTGTCAAAATTCAAGTTGGTCTCTATTCTAGTATCCACAGATATTAAAACAGTTATCGATACGAAACGTCAATTCAGTATGATTTTTTAATTTAAACGCACGACATTTGATCTCGAGTGACATGACAATAGGGACTTCATTCTTTTGTCTATGATTTAAAAAAAACGTTCGTCTTGACGGATAGGTCGAATTGCCGCCATACTTGTTTGTTGGTTTTTTGCTGTTACGGTTTTTTGCAGTTATGATATGTGTGTAGATAAAGTAATGTATGCAACTGTATATAATTAGGCCTTAAAACACTCGTGTGATCCTATTATGAAACTCGCTGACGCTCGTTTCATAAAACCACACTCGTGTTTTAAGGCCTCTCATTAAATAGCAGTTGCATAAAATACTATTATCTATACTTTATTTGTGCTCGAAAGGGATAGAAATATCCACTTAATTGGGCATGTTATATGCCTCCCTTTTGGCGTCGCTCAACGGAGCTGGAAGCCGCAGCAGCCGGTTTAAGCTGGAGCGATCCGGAATCTGCCGCGCAATATCGATCCAAATGGAAAAGTGTGCTAAGAGCCCTATGCCCCTGCTGAGGGGCGAAAGGAACATGATGGTGATGATGATGATATGCCTCTCTTTCGTAAAATAACACCCAGTTACGACTTTAACAGTCACTTATAAATTCCATTCATACATACTTGTCTAATCATGTAAACAAACAAAATACTAACCTAAAATGTCGCGTTTTTTTGTATAAAATAGGAAGGAAAACAAGCAAGTAGGTCACGATGGTAAGTGATCACCACCTCCTATACACACCCGCAATACCAAGGAGATTCTAGATGCGTTGCCAACCTAGAGGGCTAAGAGGAAATATCTCTTGTGCTAGTAATTGCACCGGCTGTATTGCTCTCCACGCCGGAACACGACATTGCAAGCACTGCTGCTTGGCGGCAGGATTAACGATCAAGATGGTGGTAGCTATCCGGATGGACCTTGCACAAGGTCCTACCACCCTTATGTCACCTACTCGTCGTTTATCGACTAAATAAATCAAATCGAGTCTGTAAATAGAAGAAATGATTTATAACTTGTTGCTAAGAATGTTTTATTTTAACAATAAACAATATTTTATCAGCAAAAATTTAAATTTTAGGTTAGAACGTTATGAATATGGTTTAATGTGAAATAGTTTCACACACAAACGCAATAAATCTGCGCGTACCTATTAATTATTATTACACACTTGCAATCACGTGCTCTGATTGGCGCGCTCATTCGCACTAGTGATGCGCGCCGTCGATGCTAATTCGATTAGTCGATATGGCAAATCATTCGACTTGTTCAACTTCAATCGAATCATTCAACTCTATCCCGGTGCTTGCACATTTTGAAATGATGACGAGTTGCGAAGAAAATATGTGTAAAAAACGAGATTTGTAAGCGTTTTTGGTTACAATAAATTTTTATTTTATTTTATTTTTAGTTTCGTTTTATAATTACCTTATTTTTAATTTAGTTTAGTATTTAGTAATATACATATAATATATATAAGATACTACTGAGAAGAAACGCCGCAAGAAACTCAGCAGTTTTTTTTTCTTCTCTTTTCGAAGATTCTCATAACGCACTCCTGGATCTCAAGATACAGGCTCAGCCTAGTTTGAGGTCCGCGAGATATCCCATTTTGTGCATAATTCCCTTTTTTGTGTTTCTTAAGCAAATAAATAAAACAAAATCCTGTAAAACACTGACGGGTTGACTGGCAGAGAATGCCTTAAGGCATTAAGTCCGCCTTTTGTACATTTTGTATTTTTTGTGCAATAAAGTTTAAATAAATAAATAAAATTACACTGAGTTGATCATACTAGAAGTAAAAGACCTCGGTAAACTTCTGCGAAGGGTGTGAATCAGTCCTCTTAAAGAAATCTCAATTATTCACACAAAGACCTGTGATTTGTGTCTGGCTGGGCCAGCTCCCGGGTCCGGCTGAGCCGTATAAGTAATTTTAAGCGGACCCACGGAACCCTAATGGGTTTAATTTGAAAGGTGTTGGCTCCGTCCGGTTAAAAGACGGGAGTCCGTTCAGTGCATACCTACTACACAACATTTTTATACAATATAGAAAACTAACGAGGACCGCAGACGTGAGTATTTGGCATCAATTTCAATTCGATACCTAAACGCATTTCTCAGAAAGAAAGTCTTGACCGACAGACTGACGACAACGAAGTGTTTCTATAAGGGTCCCTATTTCCTTTTGAGGTACGGAACCCTAAAAAGAAGGGAAAAATTGTTTGTTACTCCTCAGTTATGACCACCATCTTGCTCGCTAAACCTGCAGCAGCGCTAACGCTGTTGTGTTCCGGCGTGGAGAGCAAGACAACCGATGCAATAACTGGCACAAGAGGTATTCCATCTTAGCCCTCTGGGTTAGCAACGCATCAGCAATCTCCTTGGTGTTGCGGGTGTTTATGGGCGGTGGTGACCACTTACCATCAGGTGACCCACATGCTTGTTTGCCTTCCTATTTCATAAAAAAAAAATATCTTTCAAATGGCTGTTAAGTTAGTCTAGGGTTAGTCGTAAAATCAATGCTAGTGTTATCGCAGTGTAGACCTACCTCAGACGGTAGTGAGATAATGTGGATTACCTTTAGCTGCCAGTTACCCTGTTGCCGCAGGGGGGTAAGTGGGGTTACCCCCCCCCCCCCCCCCCCACATTGGCTGGTTCAGGGATCTTAGTTCTGTCACGTTCTAGATCGATGAATGCGTGAACCTTCGGAGCGAATCTCGGCTCGCTAGCAAAACATTTAATCCTTTTGAAATATGTAATCAATCAATCAATCAAATAATTTATTTGTCAAACATACAGGATGTTACAATGTTTTGTGGTGTTTGGGGTCAATCAATCAATATATCTGTATCCGTAGGTAGGTACAAGCAATATAGGAATGTTTGCAACACTAGAAAATTGTCTATGGCAATTTTCCTATTTTTTCTTTAGTTCAATAAATTCAGTTGTTCCCGATAGCACGCAGTTTAATTTTCTCCAGAACCTAACAAATAACAACTAATTTAAATACAGTTCATTATTAAATATATGTTTTCTACAATATACACTGCAGTTGGTGTTATAGAGGTTACAAAGTTCTGCTATGTCGCGCCCTGAGGGCATACGAACAATTATGACCAAATTACGTGTACAGGATGCAAATTTGGTTCGACTCATTTTATTTTTGAAACTTGGCTAGATCATTTAAACTACCTTCTAAACACAACGGATTCTGATACGGTTTTTCACTGTCATTTAGAGATTTTTCTTACGAAAGATTTTTATGTACAGTAGGGGAAATATATTCACGTACCACCTTAGAACCCTATCGCAATGACGCGTTAAACGCCAGGCTATGTCATACAAATGTCATGCGTATGTCTCTGTGACTAGGTTCTACGGTGGTACGTGTTTCAATTTACTTGACTGTACATTACATTCTAACTGTAGGCGTGCGAAACCGTGGCGGGTCGCTAGTCTACATCTACACTAAAGAGGTAAACTTTGTCTGTTTGTTTGTTTGTATGTAGGGAGTAATCTCTGGAACTACTGAACCGATTTCAAAAATTATTTCGCAGATAGAAAGCTACATTATTCCTGATGGACATAGGCTATTAAAACCAAGCGAACGAAGTCGCGGGCGTCCGCTAGTTGGAAATAAAATGAAAAATCCGTTGCACTATTTCCGGGAGTTGATTAGAACAGTTAAAGTTTTCGTCGCGCACGATTGGCAGTTAAAACTTAACTGTCGTTGGCTGAGAACGAAGCAGTAAAGTTAATTGCTATTTTATTGCATCTCTGGGGTTTCTAGAAGCAGTAGTGCTCCAACAGCGTCTGGATGAGTCTAGAAAGTACTTCCGAGTTCTTCCGAAGTGAAAAGCAATTTGTATATTTCCTATACTTTGTTACTGCCAGGCAGGACTGTGAAATTTGTGGACATATACTCTGCAAACTGTAGGGTTTGTCATCCAAATAAGTTAGTACGAGGAAATCGTAAACTATAAAATGAAGGCGAGTTTGTTCTAAGGAACCATGTTGTTAATTTTAAACTTGAAAAAATGCATTTTTTTTATCTTGTACTGTAATTGAGTTCGGCTAATTTGCCTTAGATCAATCAGAAGTTGTTCTATTGTGGTAACTGATAGTGTAAAATGTTAGGCATGACCAAGCGTCGATAAGCTGCGGTAATTGGTTACCATCAGGCGAGCCGCAAGCTTGTTTTTCAACAAACTCGAACAAATTACCTTGCTACTCCGCGAAACCAGTGCCGTGCTCGTGCAAGTCAGCTGCGTCAGTGCGACATATATATTCATGCCAAAACTCACCCTCCTCCGCTTCCACACGAAACAACATATATCACACAGACCTTAACTACACACCACCACCATTAAACACTAACCAACACAATCAACGCGCGTTTCGCCTCTGGTTTTTACCGACATTGTGTAAATTACAGTCGGAATCAAAATTCCAAAAATTAAAATTCCTTTCTTCTAGTCTTATTTTATTCGAGCGAGCTCGTTTGAGCAAACAAATACTTTGATGTTTTACGCAGTATACTTCCGCATCTTTAAGGAATAATTGCAATTTACGAAGCACATACAAATTGTATTTTTAAATAATTTCTCCATATTATCTGTGTAAGTAAGGTAAAACAGCTCAAACTACCGAATAATGGATTTAAAAACATATGAAAAGTAGTTGATGCATGTGACATTCTACCAAATTTTATAATAATAATAATTTGCAAATAAATCACACACGAATATTAATCATTACAAATTTTGCATGCCATTAAATATGTGAAACTTATATTATTGTTTAAGATCTGTTATGTAACCATATTTATCTGCAATTAAAGTTCATTCATTCATTCATTCATTCTTTCATTCATACCGACCTTCTCTTAACAAAGAAAATGGTATTCCACTCATATGCCAACTGGTTGAAAAACTGTATTAAATTGTTTAGTTGTATAGTCGACCAAGAAATTGCTTGACCACTTTTCGACCGTATTACAAAGGGATAAGGTTCAAAAGTGGTCAAGCAATTACTTGGTCGACTATACACTGAAAAAAGCTTAAAAAAGGGACAACCGAACTAGTTTGGTTAATCGTGATTTTGGTTAATAGTAATCAAAGTTCATTTAAATTAGCAAAACTATTTGCTACTGATAAATATTTGATGATTTATTTACAAATCAAGAGTTAGGTAATGTGTAACAAATAGTTCGGTAGTCACTTCTTTTGTGTAAAAGGTAAACAAAACTTCGGTTACGTGTAGTGATACTGTTTTTTCAGTGTGTGGGTGTGTGGTGTGTGTGTGTGTATTGTTACTCAAAATGTTTTATGGCTAAAGAAGACAATGAAATAAAACGGTAAATTAGAACTTTATAGCTATACAAAATTACAAAAATGACAAAGAATCAAGGTTTATTTTGTTTAATAATTGGTTCCTTAGTTTCCCGATAAATAATGTAGAAAGTTTTATAACAAGAGCAATGATTTAAAAGCTGACAGTATTAAAACAAACGCGATTTAGTGTTGTGCCCTGTAAATTATTTAAAAATTCCGTCACTATTGTTGAATGACGCTCGATGGAGCATTTTTCGAGCCTTGCCCAGTGTCTTTTTGATACGTGATAATTAAAAAAAACAACTATTTTCTTTTAATGAATTCTTTCAATTTTACAAATGAAGCCAAAATACAACTGAAGGAGTTAAAGGGGCGGGCTGACATTCTGACATTTAGTAAGAAAACAATGCAAACCACAGGCATAAGTTAGTTATATCTACAGCTAATAAAAGTGTGCAATTCCAATAGTTTTGACTAACAAGAAAAGAAACGAAGCCGCCACGGAAAACTTTTTTTTAATGATTGATGTTCGTCTGTCTGAAAACCGCGAACAACGCAGTAAATGAAAAAACAGAAGTATCATGCCCAGTAGCTCAAACATTTGACAAACCGAAAAAAACTGAAAGTCATGCCTGAAAATTTGCAGAGTCTTACTTATTCTTATAAATTATAAAATTGGCGAATTTCAGCACAAGATTATTTTTACGAGAGAAATTTTATGAACTGTGAATTTATTATATTGTGGACTGAAAAGTCTGTTCCTTCATTTTAATGGCAAATAACTTCTGAAGAGCTTTAAAAAGTAAAGTTTGATTGTAATATTTTTCGGGCCTTTTAATAAAAACTTAATATTAATTGTGGCACAATTATTCGGTTTGATTTCGGTACTTTTGAAAGGAAGTTTCGTCGCTTAAGTTTTAATAAAAAGATCCCTTTCAATCGCTTAAAAGATTACAGAAAAAAAATTACAACTTACAGAGATTCTGGTGTAAGATTTACCTCACCATTTTTTTAATTAGATATTTATTATGTATTTAACTAGTATTTTTGCACAAAAAACATACAAATATACAAAATATTGACTTCATTTAATGCCTTAAAATGAAATGCTTCGTTTGAGGCGCAATTTTCATGCACCTCAAAACGTTACGTGTTTGATAAAATTGTCGCATCGTTTAATAAAACACACCAAGTGACTTGTTTGACATTTATAAATTGGATGTAAAAATGTGACCGTGCGAAAAAAACATCAACCAGCGCAATAAATAAACCGTATATTTTACACCAGTAAAGAGCAATCTATATAGCTAGCACGACACACCGCGACTCGTTTTCATTTCATTTCACTTCATTCATTTATTTCGATCAACAAAGATTCATATGGTATTAGCAGCAGTTACAGACTAAATAAATAAATATCTTGGGACAATTAACACCAACTGACCTAGTCTCAAAGTAAGCAACTGAAGCTGCTTGTGTTATGGGTACTAGACAACGGATATACATACTTATATAGATAAATATATACTTAAATACATATAACATCCACGACTCGGGCACAAACATTCGTATTCATCATACAAACATTTGCCCCTCCCGGGAATCGAACCCGGTACCTCAAGCTTCATAGTCAGGGTCACTAACCACTAGGCTATCCGGCCGTCAAACTACTGTTAGTGGATACGAGTGGAGTGTTTTGTCGCTCAGTACGTCTCTTTCTAACTAGCCACGCGACAAGCGAGAAAATTAACACTCTGCTAGCCTTTGGCCTAGCATGCTAGCTTTTATCGATGACATGAAGCACATATCTCTTTGTAACCAGCGGGCGTGAGCAAGAGTGACGGAAGCGTTTAACTTATTTATAACATTATCGGGACTTAAGCGCGATAGAAATGAATTGTTGTGAAAGTCGCGAAAGTTTAAAACAATTTAGCGTTTAACTTGTAAACGCTAGCGTGCTGCTAGTTGTGGCCCATACATGACCGGCGCAGGTTTAGCTTATCCCTCCCTGCGTCTTTGTCAAACTTGTCTTATAAGAAAAAGACGTCGATAGAGATAAACTCAGATAAGCTAAACTTGGCCGGTCATGTTATGATCACTGACAAGTTTACTAATTTGTCCATGATTAAGTTGGTACGTTATCGCATTGGATATCCTGTAATGATGGTGTAATGTATTCATGAATAAATAAATAAATAAATAAAATAAAAGTAATGTTCTTTACACCATAAAAATATTTCCTAGAAGATTTTTAAAGTATTTAGGTAACATAAAGTAGAAGTGGGAAATTGGCAAAAAAATATTTTGACTGTTTAGTTTTTAAATAGTGTTTTCGTTTATTACTTTTATTTTTATTTTAGCCCAAAATATAATAAATAATGTGTTGGAGACGGAATTTATGTCGTAAGGCCTTTGATGCTGTTCCTGTAACTTTTTGTTAAACATGGAGGAAGGGAAAAGATTTAGGAGGAATGATCCTTGTTCTTTTTAAGCAATTTTTTTGGCACGTAGGTATAATACCTAAAATATTTTTTGGAAAGATTTATAGGTAATTATATTGTTACTCATTCAAATTGCTTCGTAAAAAGATATGTGCAGTCGAGATGATTTCTAAGCATTTCTGTCCAAGACAGTCATTAATTCCATAATCCGCCCAAAAAAAATCTTCTTAAAAGTAGATTTTAATTTTGAATCATTTTGTTCAGTAATATTTTTGTATAGATGAAGCCCTAACGGTGGCGTATGACGTAGGTAAACTTTGACCTATATTCTGGCTCTACAAAATTTTCAACGGTTTTTAATTTTTTTTTTTTATAAGGAAAGTCTGAAGGTTATACGAAGTAAACATTGATTTGTGGCCCAATTAAATTAATCTGTAATATTTTAATTGTTTTGAAAAATTCAGAAAAAAGTTTCGTAAAGGCCTTAAATTAGCTTGTAAAGATATTTTAAAGTAAATGGTGATATTTGTGAAATGATTAACAATTAATTCTATTATTGACAGCTTACTGAGCTTAAAAATATATTTTTTTAACTTTTGCTATTTTTAGTTTTGTTACCAAAAAATGTTAGGGCATTAGGCCAATTTGATAATATTATTGGTTTAATTGTATTTTTGGCTAACGTAAATACCTAAGCAATATTAAAAAGTAAACGCAAACACTTTTCCGCAAGATATCTAAATAATATACTATAATAAAAAAATCTCAAAAAAATAAAAAAGGCATACTCTTAAATAGTAAGAAATAAATAATTAAAAATATTGAATATCAGCCCATAGAGACCTATAGGTAAATAACTCAAAGTCCAACCTATATCTACAAATTCCGTAAATAAAATAAAAACTCTATCTATTTATTTATTATAAATACAACACGATCTTTGAATATTTAAATGTTGACTTAATAATTTATCGCAACTTTACCCGAACTATTTATTAGATACCTAAAGTCTGACCAAAATAACGTTACCCTTAGCATTGCACAAATAAACCATTGTTTACACCTACCGAATAAAATATCCATTCAAACAAAAACACTTAGCCAAATGGGCATGTTGTTGTTCCAAGCTCCATACATCGCGGGTTATTTTCGAAACTGGCAACCTTATCAACGACTTAGCAACAATACTCACGCGATATTGCTGACCGGTCACTTTTCACACTGCACTGCACTTTACACTTGTCACTATCGGCACATTTTCACGGCGGAGCGGGAGCGAGCGCGCGTCAGTTGCCGCGAGAAACGGCGCGTATACTATTGTATTCTACTCAACTAACTGAGTACACGGGATGAGAGGGTTGCCGGGGAGACGGGGAGATTACCCCGCCGCATTTGGGGTAAAATTTGGGGGTTTTTGGGCCTTGGATTTGTTTTTAACTAAGGGCAAAAGTGGTTTATATACCGTAAAACCGGGTGACTTTGAAAAATAGGGACTGCTTTGATAGTTTTAATCAATGCAACACTTATTAAGCGACTTTTATGACAATTACTTAGACAGTTCATTATGACAACAACTGAATTAAAAAATCCTCCCTCCCTTTAGTCTCCTAATGGTGGAATTTTCAAATATCATTTCTTATAAACTTATAACATTTTCCACTCTCAAAGTGACACGAGTTCAAAATTATGTAAGTATGTATGTAAATTCTTCATTGTACAAAAAAAAAACATAAATGACAAAAAGAGATAAATTGATGTACAAAGGCGAACTTATCCCTTTAAGGGATCTCTACCAGTTAACCTTTGAGTGAGCCGGTGTAATTACTGGCACAAGAGGTATTCCATCTTAGCCCTCTGGGTTGGCAACGCATCTGCAATCTTCTTGGTGCTGCGGGTGTCTATAGACGGTGGTAGTCACTTTCCATCAGGTGACCCACTTGCTTGTTTGCCTTCCTATTTTATAAAAAAAAAAAAAAAGAGTGGATGAAAGGAGTATCATAGCAGGGACCGACAAAGACCAAGAGTTATGATGTTTTGTTCTTCAGTGGTTATATTTACTGTTTGTTGTCGGTCAGTATGTTGGTAGGACCTGTTTTAAATGTATACATACATACATAAAGTCACGCTTGTTTCCCGGAGGGGTAGGCAGAGACCACGGATTTCCATTTGCTACGATCCTGACATACAACCTTTGCTTCTTTTACTCTCATAACATTCTTCATGCATGCTCGCCGGTTTAAGGTGCTCCTGACCTGGCCTTTCCCCAGAATGTCTCCGATTTGGTCGGAGTACGTTCGCCGAGGTCTTACCCCGAGGTTTTTTTTAAAGGTGTAGAATGAGTTTATACAAGCAGTACGTAACAGTTTCACATTCTGTGGCTGTTGTGACGTATCAATAAAATAAATGAAAAATAAAATCAACCAATTTAATTAATAATTTCAATACGTATGTACAGTAACCAGCACCAATATCTGACACAACAAAGCGTGCATAAATATCTGATACGACTCTATTTCTAGGGCTGGTAGGACGTGTCAGATATTTTTGCACGCTTCGCTGTGTCAGATATTGGTGCTGGTGACTGTACTAGGAATTGTAATGTATGAAAACGAATCAATCCTTCCAAGTTTTTTTAAATGAATAGTGTTTTGTTTGTTTTCAAACGAGTAACTTCTTACTTTTTTGCAAATGACGTTGAGTTTGAAATAGAATTTCAATTAATGATTAACATCGTTTACCATCATTTCATAAAAAATCTTTCACAAACTGATTTATTTTATAAACTGATAATTTGACAAAACGCTTGTATTTCCGAAACTGTAAATATTTTAGGAATTTTATGAAACTAACCAAACCCAACCCATGGGGTTCTACACGAAAGTCCTGAAAAAAAATCCTGAATAATTTACAATTTCGGAAAAAATGCATTAGAATAGAATAGAACAGAAAAAACTTTATTGTTTAACCAAATCATCATCAGTCATTTAGTCAAATGATCAGTTACTAAAATGAATCGTTCGTTTTTTATAGAAAAAAAGAAAGAAAGAAAGAAAAAACATTTATTTAATACTATTCAACACAAAACACGCACATACACACATCACACAGAGTACAATTATAAGAAACACAGCAACGTTTGTGTAGAATAGAAACAAAAAGGGCCCCACTCAGCATACTGCCTCGGTAAACCGAGACGCTGATTTTCAGTGGGACCCTTGGGATTCTTAAAACTAAACTAACCTAAAATCAGTGACAACACGAACGAAAGTGAAATTTACAAAAAAAAAACAATTAAGTATAGCAACTACATCTAACTACATACACGCATTACATTTATAAACATACTTAAGGCGTTATAATAGGGATGGGTTATACTTGCTAAATCGCGTACCAGGGCTTAAAAGTACGTCCACCTTCTCATACCAGGTGCAGAAACCAGGTATCAAAATACTTTCAAAGTATTTTCTGTCCGACGCAACGAATCGAATACTTGCTTCCTTGCAAGTTTAAACCTTGTGATTATACAGATAAGATTCAAAATATATATTCCAATCAAGACGTAAAATACTTTAAAAGTATTTTATTTCACATATAAGTACAATCTGAACCTTATGTGTATGAACATAAGATATAATTTTGTACTACTTTAAGTAGTACTAACTTTGAAGGGACAGTATACTTTAATGGAAAAATACTTTCAAGTCTTGCAAGTATATCAGGTCGGTACCTGGTTGGTATACTTGCAAGGAAATACCAGGTATCAAAACCTGGTAACGTAAATACACACCATCTCTACGTTATAACCAATGTAATGCCATGATTAGTCACGATATGTTCCACATAACAAATTTAAATCATCCTGAATACCCAATTTTTTCTCCTAAATTCCTTCCAACTCTCCCCACTTTGGGGTAATCTCCCCACCTATGGTCTCCCCTCCCCAAGAAAATGGCGCGAATCGGCGCCTGCGTGACCCGCGGGGAAGAGGGACCCATTGAACCGGCATCCCTGTCACTCGAGCAAAAAAACTTTTCAGTGCAACTTTATTTATAGTTATTTGTAAACTTTTGCAATTTGAGCTGTTTTAGTGTCTTTACTTGAATTTCACTTACGTTTAAAAACGTAAAACGGGAATCAGATTCGTTAAATTGTATGTTTTCTTTACCATGACGTTTCAGTCGTTATTTAGTCACGAATATAATACCTACACTTCGTAGAATTTAGTAAATTTTCATAGTTAACATTCTATCAAACTTTCGCAATGAGACAGGTGATTCTTTCACTGAATGTCGATGTAAAGTAGCAGTATGCAACAGGCTCTACTCGTGTATATAGTACGGTCAGTGCGTCTCTTTCTTTTCTATTTCCCTATTTCTCAACTGGACTTGGCAGTGCACCATTATGTTCCATCTTGCGAGTGTCCATGTCGGAATCTTCCCAAAATACCGAAAAATGATTTTCCTTTTTCTCCTGACGGAAAACTTTATTGTAGACCTGGATGGTGTAGATATGGATAATGTAGAAAATAATATGGTTAGGTTTTCTGACAAAAAATATTTTCTTTCATTTTTTTTCATCGATATGCATAAACACTACGAAAAAAATAAAATTCGGGCAAATTATGCATTCGGACAAGTGAAACATCTAAATAACTGAGTGTCAGCAGTGATTACTTACCATGATGTTTCCTCTTTGTCCATTTTCCTATTACATTACATAAATTATAGTTACATTTAAATGTGTAATTTTATTTTTTTCCAAAATATAAAATAAAACAAGGAAGATTTTCATCTCAAAATATTGATTTCGCTATTAACTACAGACATATTCCTTATTTATTCTCCTTTTGAAAATATTCAGATCATAACTTTCCGTTTTTATTTAACTTAACATCAGTGTATGTATTTTTTTAGTTCAAATTTTGCAAGTCTATTTCGACACACTTCCTGTGGTCGGATTGTTTCCAAATATAGTAAGTGTATGTCCGTCACCAAATGTAGATCCGACGAATGCAATAATAAAGTACCGACCGTAAATAAGCTTAAATGAAAATTGAAATTATAAACAAAAAATAATACTTACCGTGAAAAGAAAGCTTAAATCAAAATTATTTTTTTTAACAGAAAAAAATCACACGTCATCAAAGAACTCCAGTGAGTAGTGTTTGTTTTATTCGTATATTTTAGTTTAGCCGATAAAAACAAAACACTTGTTGAACGCGAGCTATTTTCGTCCACTAATTCACAACTCTGCGAGCTAGAACGCTTTCCGTTCCACTGATTGGCTCCGAAACATATACTTGTATATCACTTCGGAACTAAACACCTACTAGCTAAGATGGGACTATACTATACGACCACCAATGATATTATAATGCATGGATGTACAGTGTCATACTAAATGACAGAAGAAAAACGGCCCGACGTAAGAATACAGGTTGACGCCAATGTTACAAATGCAAATTATTAGTTTACCATTTATTGTCATTGGATTTACAACTTTACGTCTAACTGCATACAATAATAATTTATTGAGTTTCGTTGCAAATAGGTTTTTTTACAAAATAATAGTATTGACAGCAGCGCCGTCGGTCCGACAGACTGACAGCGCGAGCGATTGTCGATTTATTCTTCTTTTTATCGTACTTTGATACGTCATTTTTTAAACACTGACTAGAAGTCCATTACTTATAGGTCAGTGACGACAAAGATGATTGTAGAATGTGTGGAGAGGAGACTGAAACAATGGAACACATTATATGTGATTGTGAGGCCCTCGCCAGAACAATAATGAAACTCCTCGGCAACGGATACCCCGAACCAGGAGAATTCAACGCACTACCGCTAAACCACATCATTCACTTTATGGAGGAAGTGGAAAAAGCGATGGACTAAGTGCGAAAGAGGGGTAAATACACAAAAGATCCCACTGGGTCGAAGTTTATCCGAAAGGACCCCTTGTAGATAAGATAAGATAAGATAAGATATACTTGTATATGTAGAAATACTTATAAGAACAGAAATAAGGTAGCTACACTCAGTGGCGTGACTGACCCTGGGACAAAAAAATTAGGTCCCTATAGTCAAATTATATAAATAAATATCTAATTCTGGTGGTCGGAGAATATCTGCTAGTAGGACAGGTAGAGTTAGAGGGATGCTGGCCAGAGGCTTCCTCAGCTTGAAGGCCCTGGGTAGCTACGCCACTAGCTGCACCACTTCTTGACACTCGTACGGCATTGTTTGTACCAATTGACATCATTATCTCTCGTTTATACGCATCCTTCGTATCTTCTCGTCGATTATTTAGGCCACTGTCTATAACTGGGCCCGTACCTTCGTTTTAGAAACAAAATAAAACTCGTAGTGTTTATGAAAAAAAATTAAAATGAAAAAGTTATTGCATAAAATCTTTACAATAACAAAAAGCTAACCCCATTCATAAACGCTTCATAAATGTTTGTTAGTTAACATGTTTTTGTCTTTATCTGTCATTGTGACGTTTACCCTCGAATGAAAGGGACAAAACATTTGTTAGCTTAAAAAGATTGTTATAAGAATAAGGGGGTAAGACTTTGGATCCTGAGCTAGGGTTTTCTGTGTTACAAGATCCAGGTACAGAGCAAGGCTGAAAAATAGTTCATCTAAAGAAAGAAAGCAAATATTTATTCAGCAACAAAAAAAAAACAGAAAACTGAAATAGACTATAGGTAAAAATATAATAATAATAATTAATTATGTTATTAATTAGGTAATTTATGCTGAAAGGGACCCCACTGAGATTAAGCTGCTGCAAGCAGCAGCGCTGATTTTCAGCGGAGCCCTGAACTTAAAAAACTAAACTAAAACTTATAAACCTTAACCCGATGCGGTGACGCCACGCCTACCAAGACCGTATGGCTATAGATTCCTTTGACTTGAAGTACATAAATTAAGAAAAGGAGGGCTACCAACGTTACGATGCTTACGTGTCGAACAACTAAAAAAAAAAATTAACTAAAACAAAAGTACTAGACAGAAGCACATTCCGCGGTTCAAAACATACAGAGAACGAGTTTATCTATTAATTACATAATATGCTTAACTGATGCCAGCGGGCGCCCGCTGCTTCGTTCGTGTGGAATTAGTGGCTTATATCCTTCAGGGACAGTGTAGCTTTCTATCGGTAAAATAATTTTTGAAATCGGTCCAGTAGTTCCAGAGATTACTCTCTACATACAAACAAACAAAGTTTACCTCTTTATTATATTAGTGTAGACTAGCGGACGCGCGCGACTTTGTTCGCGTGAAATTAGTAGCCTATGTCCGTCAGGGATAGTGTAGCTTTCTATCTGTAAAAGAATTTTTGAAATCGGTTCATTAGTTCCAGAGATTACCCCCTACATACAAACAAACTAACAAACAAACAAAGTTTACCTCTTTATTATATTAGTATAGATTAGTGTAGTTATAGATACACAACTAATGAACATTTCTGCGTATCCCAGGAGGCCCTTGGTGGAATGAGGTAGACCTAGTTCTAAGGGACAATAGCATTATACTAAAAAACCATGACTATAGTTTAGGTTTAGGGGCGTTTTTAACCTAGGGCCATCCAGGCCATGGCCCGAGGCGCGAGGCTGCGAGGGACGGCAGCCGCCCCTAAAATTAAATACTTTATCGTCATTTAATGGGGCGCCAAAGCTAACTGGCCCGGGGCGCCAAATCTTTAAATACGCTTCCGGTTAGGTTTAAAGGGTTTGTGTGCCTGGGTGTGTACCAGTCTTAAGTGTGACGTGATTCTCAAAATAATTATATAATAAATAAATAATAAATAAAATAAACTTTATTTCATTTCACAGACAGATTTACAGACATGTAAGCATACAGTAAGATTGGGACCTCCTAGTAAGTTATAAACTTGTGTCAGGAGACCCCGCTCTTCTTAAGCTAGAACATTTCCAGGAATGATGAACAAAGAAAGTTTTTTAATACATAAACTAATCCTTAATTAAATTGGTGTGTGGGTATGTGATGTGTGTGTGAATGTGTGTGTGAATTTGGTTAGGTTAGAGCCCACAAGTCGCAAAAACATAAGAATTAAGTCAATTCTAAACTTTTAATTGTTATTTTAAACTACTTTCAAACTGTTACAATTAACAACAATGTGTTTAAGACGTCAGCGTACACTTTGTAGTGTTAATCGCGAACCAATCTCACGGCGATTTTATCGTGATTTTATCGAGTACTCGATAAACTGAGTAATGGTGCGTAGTAAAATTTTAACGTAGTGGAAAACGGTTAAAACCGAGATGGTTATCCAGTATCCACCTGTGTGACATACTATTTTATGTACGTATTACCTTTTGCCCGCGGCTTCGTCCGCGTAGACTTGTTTAATTGAATCAAGCAAACGTGCCGTTCCGGCGTAGATAGGGTTGCGAACTCTAAAATTTGGCAACCAAGACAAGACGCATGAAAACCCCGGATTTTAGAGCCCAGAGGTGCAATTTTTGAATCTCACTAGGTCACTAGAGCTCACCAAAATGGCCGAATCTCTATGAAAAACGGCTATTTTAATGAGGTTTAGTTACCTGGTGTGTTTCAAATGCAATTTTTGAATCTCGCCAGGTGACTAAAGCTCACCAAAATGGCCGTATTTCTACAAAAACCGGCCATTTTGGCGAGCTTTAGTGACCCGGTGCGATTCAAAAACCGCACTCCAGAACCCGGTTGATCGCGGCGTGCGGGCACAGTGCGCGTGCCGCGGGCGGCCCCAGGTTTTAAATTTTTAAGCCAAGACTCCAAATGAAACCCCGCTCGGACGCTCCCCGGATGCCCTCTAAGGTAGGACAAAACGGGAAACCCGGACGGATGGCAACCCTAAGCGTGGAGAGCAAGACAGCCGGGACAATTACTGGCACAAGATGTATTCCATCTTAGCCCTCGCGTTTGGCAATGCATCTGTAATCTCCTTGGAGTTGCGATTGTCTATGGGCGTTGGAGAACACTTTCCGCCAGGTGACCCACTTGCTCGTTTGCCTTCAGTCCAGTAGGAGAGAGGCGCACTGAGTTACGTAGCGAGTTAACGTGTATCAGGAAGTTTCTGCTAGGTGCTCAGATACCTTCTTCTGGTCTAGTATGCATGTAGTTACAAGTTGTCCCGCGGCCTCGAAAACTTGCGCATCGACAGTGCGGCTACACATCAGATTGTCGGCTTGTCGAACTTCGACAGTTTGGACTGCACTCGGTGACTATTGGCCAGGGGTAGGCGGGCGCACTTCGCTTTCGACAACACTATTTTCGTTACAATTACTGGCACAACAGGTATTCCATCTTAGTCCTCTGGGTTAGCAACGAATCTGCAATCCCTTTGATGTCGCGGGTGTCCATGGGCGATGGTGATTATTTATGACACCTCTACACCCTCCCAAGGAACACGTGTTCCAAGTTTCATGTTTCCATATTCAGCTGTTTAGGCTGTACATGTCTGTCAATCCCTTCTCACGTGTCATAATAAAGCTTTGATTATTCACTGTGAAAAAGTTCTATAGTAGCTTAAAACCTAGATTGATTGGTCTGTATAATCAACCAAATAATAGCTTCACCACTTTTGAACTTCATTGCTTTGTAATACGATCGAAAAGTGATCAAGCAATTTATTGGTCGACTATACCTTTCAGGAAAAAACGGCTCTTTTACGATTCAACAACATTCTTTCCTTTCTTATCAGTTGTAAGTGGGGAAGGTTACCCAAGGGACCATTCACAACTGACAGGCTTGGCACATACGTACAGATACAGCTTTTGTTTTGCTATTGTTGTGTGTGAGAATAAAGGTTTAAATAACTAATAGATTCAGGATTACCTTTGCGGGAGTCCATATCAACAAATTCCGTATGTATGAACTCCAGCAAAGTGCTTCGATACTTTTTCATTACTAAGTAAACGAGACGTGGTCGCTAACAAAAGGCCTCATAAGAAAGCTCAAGGTCACTCAAAGGGCAATGGAAAGGGCTATGCTCGGAGTTTCTCTGCGAGATCGAATCAGGAATGAAGAGATCCGCAGAAGAACCAGAGCCACCGACAGTCCGACATAGCCTTAAGAATTGCTAGACTTAAGTGGCAGTGGGCGGGGCACATTGCTCGCAGAACGGATGGCCGATGGAGCCACAGAGTTCTCGAGTGGCGACCGCGTACCGGAAGACGCAGCGTGGGCAGACCCGCCACAAGGTGGACCGATGACCTGGTGATCGTTGCAGGAACCCGCGGATGCAAGCTGCACAAGACCGGTCGTTGTGGCGATCCTTGGGGGAAGCCTATGTCCAGCAATGGACGTCTTTCGGCTGAAATGATGATGATGATGACAAAGTAAATAGCTTCCTGTAGGTACTATTGCCTGCAGGTACGTCAAAATGTACCTCTACAAAGTTTTTAGCTCTCGTACTCCCCACTAACTCTTTCCTGACATTTCAACTTGGTACACAAAATCAGATGACAAATGTGTCGGGGCAGTTGTCCAGTCGAATAATATAAATCAGTGCACCGTTATTCTACGATATTTTACGTTTTCGCTTCAGCTATTCCTGGCGATCCCGCTAACCCCCGCTGGCCGGCGAAGCCCGAGCTACGAGTATTGCTTGCAATGGTTCCACTACGGAACCCAAATGTTGCAATAAGCATACTGCAAGGTAAACGAGTGACGTAACGCAACAGTAGTTCGAAAAAATAGTTGCACTTCAATGAGAAAAGGTGAATGTAGTTTTGATCGCGCGGAAGTTAAAAATTACTATACGGGGTGCCCGTGAGCATTCTGCGGGTTGTAGGACCTTGTAGAAGGGCCGTCCGGATAGCTACCACCATCTTGCTCGCTAATCCTGCCGCCAAGCAGCAGTGCTTGCATTGTTGTGTTCCGGCGTGGAGAGCAAGACAGCCGGTGGAATAACTAGCACAAGAGGTATTCCATTTTAGCCCTCTGGGTTGGCAACGCATTTGCAACCTTATACAAAGATCGGACGCGACCTCTGTACTGGGGCCGTAGGAATGAATACGAGTGATATGGTAAACAGAGAAGCTTACAGTAGAGCGCTTTACCTAAACGCTGTTTTGTTCTAAAGAGACTTCTGTACTTGTTATTCCTTATTCTGTGCCCAGCGCTAGCTATATGTCATTATGCTACATGTCGTGATGCTATATGTCGTTATGCCGTATGTTTATGCGCGTCGCGGCCGCCAACTTCAATTTCACGGTGCCGGAGATGTCTATGTCATATGGCTCATACGAGGTTTGTAGGTGCAGCGAGAACATTTAGAATACTGGCTCGTTTAGTTAATATTGACAGTAACTGGCAACACACTTTTTAGCCTTCCGAAAAAAAGTTTATGGAAAATAGGTTAAGTATAGAGGTAGGCAATTACCACCTTTGCATGCACTGTCATCTTTGAAAAAAAAACTTTTACTGCCCATTTTAAAGACCCTTATGCTGAACCTTCCTGAAAAATCCTCAGCAGGGCGCTTTCTACAGTCAAAATATACTCAGAAAAGAATTTAAATAATTTGAACCTAGAAGGTCCATCATGTCGAATAATGCACACAAATACCCAATTTTAAGGAAATTTTCTCTTTCTAACCTTACTGAACATACACAGAACCGTAACGTCGATAATATTGAAACAAAATATTATTTGTATTTTATAGTTGATTATATAGATAAACAAATGGCAGCTATGCAAAAGAGACAGCGAACTTTAAAAGTGATTAGATTGCAGACCAGATTCATTGCAGAAGACTGATGCAGAAGTTGTCGAAATACGGCCTTATAATAATAAAACTAGATTTTTTAATTAACTAGCCGCTATTGGCCTTCGCTAATTACCTACTCATTATTTCCATGGGCTCATTGAGCCTCCAAACCCTTGATAAAAGAATATATAATTAAAGCTTCTTCCAAGCCTACGAAACTATATCTAAGTCTCAGAGCCCTGTTGGTCATTATGAGAGTAAACTCAGCACTGTTTATTTTAACCAAGTCACACTAATTATCTTAGTACCTTGTGCCTAGGGTCACCAATTGTGCCAAAAAATCTTGTTATCAGATTTCAATACCGTGTAAATTAAAGTACTTAACTCAGACTTTAAAAAGTAGTTTTACGTAACTCAGTGCGTCTCTCTCGTACTGGGCTAGTTAGAATAAAACCTATTGGGTCATGTAGTGAGTTAACGCGTGTCGAAAAGGTTCGTGCTAGACTGCTAGGTGCACTGATCTCATCGTCACCTAGCATAAACCTCCAAAAATGCCAAATAGCTTTAGGGCTAATGTATGATAAATAAAGATAAAAGTAAGTAAGGTCAAATTTATTTATTTTTATTAAGATAAAACCAGTCTTATAATTTCAAACACCTTATTGCTCCTTTTTTATGAAAAAAAAGGTGAACGAGCATGGTCACCTGATGGGAACTGATCACCATCGCCCATGATGACCAGCGGCCCTGGCCTTTAGGGTCAATGAGCCTTTATTTCTCATTCACTTCCCGTACGAAACGCAGTAGCCTACTACTTTAAATCGGTATTCTGTGAGAGTATGGCCCACCCATCGTACTGCACTCAACTGGGTACAATGAGGCTATACCACTATAATATGCCTTTAATTTGTCGACAACCCTACTTTTGTCCACCATGTATAATTAATGTACATTTTGAGTCAACAACAATATAATTAAAAGCTAACCTTTTGTCCGTCTGTAATGTTAGTACGCAATTTCTAAGTTCTATGTGTTAAATTTATTCATCTAATTTTTAACCCTCTAACTATGTACTCAAGGTTCAACTACAAATGTGCTAACAATGTCTCGCGTACCCTAGTAATTTTGGCCTGCGATAATGCACGTTAATTATTAATGCGTTATTTGAAATAGTTTCACAAAGAACTGAGGCTCTGTAATTACGAGTCGGTATGTTACAAATGAAACATGGGTAAGTAATGAAACTATTGCCCTTGTAAAAACTGAGCTAACTGTCAAACTTTATTTTAACAATCTGGAACAAATTAAACGCAAAGTAACGCCTGAATATATTAATTATTCAAACTTTGCAATTTATAATAACTAAATAACAATTACAGATGAAAATTAGAACAAATAGAAATGAGACTCATCAGTTATGACGTATTCAATCTATATGAGGTACCCAAGCAAGCATAACACCTTACAAAATTAACTATTTAAAATCAAGAAATTCTGTTTACTGCCTTGTAGAAATCCCTCCATAAAATATATAATATGCGACCTTTAAGTGTATCATCGTTAAAACTAATCAGGTATTATTGTGGTTGTTATTATCCATGACACTAACGCCGCAGAACGCTTTTACAAGATCACACTACACCTTATTATCTCCAGCAACTCTTCTTGCATCACTCTAATTCAATACATAGGCTCTGAATTCGCTATCTACAGAGTTAGTCATGTCTTCTTCATTCTTTAGAAGTCCTCTTTTCCTCCTTCTTTCTCACCTCTTCCGAAATGAAATGAAATATTTCATTGATAACCAATTGTTACATGTAATTTTTTAAGCATTACATTAAATAAAAAGCTGTGCCCAACACTGATTACAGTGCAAGAGGCAAATCAAAAAATAAAAATATTCGACTGTGTATCCAATTCATCTTTCAGTCGTTTTCTGGCACAATTCTAATAAAACTTGTGTGTCGTTTTTAGCATAAACATGGACAAGATTGGTCTTAGTAACTTATTGACACAAAGTGTCTTTAAGCTTTGAAATACATGATTGTACTGACTTAAGCCACAATAGTTTTTTGTCTATTGATTTGCGAACCTAGCTTCTCAGTAGTTTTATGAAGTTCGTGAAATCGAGATCTTATTCATATCGCCTGAAGTTTTAAAAATGTATTAGTTTCGGATTTAAAATAGATACTGTATAAAGTATTTAAGGTTTAGAACACAGTGTCAGTGAGGTAACAAAGTGAAACAACTTTGAAAGTCAAGTAAGCAGTCCAGCTACTGGCGCGAGTATTCGTTTAGGTTCAAACGCTGCTCAGGGTATAGTCGGCCGCGCACTTGTCTCATAGCTTTTTAACATATTGCCTGTACTTTTGAAGTCATATCCTGCTCATATCGTAATAATGTTTGTGGGGTGGAGCAAGTTATTTGTTTTTACTTTAATAGTGGGGAATGAACTTCAGAAAGGAAACCCTTCCAATTGTTAGTCATGTAAAACCTCTTTGGTGTTGCAGGTGGCCATAGGCGGTGGAGATTACTTAGCATCAGGAGATCCACTTGCTCGTTTTCCTTCCATTTTATTTTACAAAATGCAAAAACCCACCCTCCTACGCTTACAAATGAAGCAACATACAATTACACAGATTACTACGAGACGACTACATACTCTAAACTCCTCTTCAATTGACACCCTGTACACGACCAATAGACAAAATGGTCACCTTTGGCTATGGTAATGTATACATTAAGGTAGTATACTCTAAGTTTTTCTTATTAATTTGCAGGTTTTACTACCTTGACGCACACAAACGGTGACCATTTTGACAGCTTTGGCTATGTACACTTGACAAGTACTGAGGCTATATCTATGCTTTAGTCCTTCATCCAAGGTTTTTATGTGCAGTTCATCCTAGAGTTGTACACGTACGAATACAGGGAGGGGTTCCACTCCGCACTGTAGGTACGCTCGGCAGCCTTGCCTACAGCGTAGACAAATCGCAGTACAGTAGGGGAAATATATTCACGTACCACCTTAGAACCCTATTGCAATGACACGAGGCGTTAAACGCTAGGCTATGTCATACAAATGTCATGCGTATGTTTCTTCGTCTAGGTTCTACGGTGGTACGTGTTTCAATTTCCTTGACTGTAGGTTGTCGGTCTGTCGCGCGCCCGCTCGCTCGTCCTCGCAGTGTCAATGTAATTGAAAACGAATGCCGCGTAACCTCAACGTATCGGTGGAACTTGTGGGGGGAAGGCGGGCGCGGGCGGCGCGTTCCTTTAAATTCGAGCCGCCTGTCGAATGTGTATTGAAGTGATACAAACTTTTCGTCCGTATTAATAAAGTTGGAATTAATTTAATCGCGGTCGAAAAGAAAAGTTTCTGTTCGTTAGTACTATTAGTTATTCTGTGGCGCTAGTCTATGAATAGTTTACTACCTTTAAAGACTTATTTAAACTACTAATTGTTTTGGTGGATACTGTAAGCTTGTATTAGTATGAAAATATTACATTTCGATACTAGTGCGGAACGTATGTCATTACTTCACGAGTCCCGAGATATCATGCCACTAGCCGCAGGCGAGGCTAGTAATAAAATATAAAATCTCAATATTTTGATATTCTTACATTAATAATAGGTTTTTAGTTTTATTACGTCTTGGTACAAACTAACATTATAATAACTCTTTGGTAAGTAGTTGTGAATTGGAACAAGTATAAATTTATAAAAAAAATCTAGAAAAGTAAATCGCACTAGTTCGCAAAAACCAACTTTGCGCACGCAAAAGAGCCAAAAAAGGGCACTTTTTGAGCAACTGCTTTAAAAAAAATTAACTATGTGGTATTTTTTATTGTTTCACTAGGGATCGTTGCGTGCGCGCGCATTTATCTCTGTACGAGGAACTATGTAAGTTGATTATGAGATGAGCGGTAACTGGCCGCGACGTGGCTGCTTGTGCCACAGACAAGAAAGCTCTCATCAATTTAAAAATGACAAAGATACTTGGGCTATTCAACCGAAACTTTGGATCGCCCTGGCGTTACCAAAATTTACTAATTACGTTTGTCGAGACTTTAACGAGATAATAAACTGTTTATTTATTTACCTCGACGTTTCGGCCGCATTGCAACGGCCGTGGTCACGAGCAGACATTAAAGTCCCGACAAACGTAATAAACAAAGGTAATAAGTATGTGTGAAAGTCGCGAAAGTCGCGCAATAACTTTTGAAAATATATATAAACAGACAGACAGACGGACAACAAAGTCATCCTATAAGGGTTCCGTTTTTCCCTTTGAGGAACCCTAAAAAGAAAAAGTAGTAGGTAGCCAGCTAGCTAAAGCTTGAGTCTAACAGTTTAACTAATCTCGATGGACGCGATTAATAAATAAATAAATAAATAAATATCTTGGGACAATTTACACCAATTGACCTAGTCCCAAACTAAGCAAAGCTTGTACTATGGCTACTAGACAACGGATATACATACTTATATAGATAAATACATACTTAAATACAAATAACATCCATGACTCAGGTACAGACATTCGTGTTCATCACACAAATATTTGCCCATACCAGGATTTGAACCCGGGACCTCTTGCACAGTAAGCAGACACATGTGCCACTGTGCCATACAGGTCGTCATAACAAAAGCATGGCTCCATACAAATCTTAACATTGTGCAATACTTTATTGTGGATGCTATTTTTAAACGCATGGCATACAGTGAATTGTTATTAATAGACAGGTTATACCCATACAAAAACTCTAAGAAAAATGATCCGAATGCAGTGGCGAACACACACATGCAAAATGTTTCGTTTTTACTTTCACGCACACATAGTGAACTGTGTAAAAGGGACAACGTGATTAAAACCATAGAAACAAAGAAGATAGCCAGTATTTAGCTGTTGCGAATATTTTTTTCCAACGGACCAATCACGGCCTTGCAGGGTTTTGGAATTTGGAATTGACCGCAAACACACAGCTAAGGTTAATATGCGCACCGTTCGCTTCACGGTGTTTTCACTGCCATACAGCCACATACGGCACATTGGATTTAAAAAAGTAAGTGATATTTGGCCGGGAACTGGTATATGGCGCTGTACGAGCAAAATCAGCGAACAGAATTAGAATGGCAGAAAGGGTCCGAAAATGTTTTGACATTTTACGTTTCGTTTCATGCAGTTTCCTTTAGTTCACTACAACTTTATTGTATCTTGTACTCTCATATGTTAGAACGACAATTGCTTTAACTATGTTATAATAACAATGTTTACAAGATGTTATAATTTTAAATTAATTTGTATTTTTAGACGTCATAAGTTAGAATTTATGAATTGTTAAATTAAACTTTTAGAGTATAATGGAATACAAGTTTTTGACGTTTATTTCTCCATTCCTTTATAAATTTGACATTGTCCCATCAGTTACCACGAAAGCAAGAATGCTTTCGTGGTAACTGATGGTGCATTTCCATGATTAACTCTGCTCTTACTGATTTTTTACGACAATTCGCTCCCCTTTCGGCTCCGAAGACCCTGCTTTCTCTTAATGAAATCTCTTTCTATTAAAATGAGTTGAAAAGAGAATTACGATTGTATAACAAGTTATTATGAACAGTGGCCTGTTTAGTTGACTTATTGGATGCAACATTTTTATTACACTCGTCTGGAATAAGTATATTAAATTCGAATTGAGTTCATAATATACATACATATTCCAAGACAAATGTAGTAAAAATGTTATATCTAGCAAAAATATTACAGCGGAGTGAGATGGCTGGATGACTTATAGGTATAACTATACATATATATGTTGTATGTTATGTTAGTTATGTGTATACATATATATTGAATGATATTACTTGGCTTAGTAACAAAAGATTGCGCTTTAATCGAAAATCTTGACTGACAACTCTATTTCTTATAGTTCCATGTACTCTATGGTTCGCTTGTTGCTTTGCGACTGAGGACACTGGTGCTGTTTAACTCCAATTTGGAGCTCGCTACCGGAGCGCTTGTAACGTTTCTACCTTTTTTAATATCATTGATGGCATACGAGTCTTAAAAATTGTGCAATACTTTATTGTCTGTGCACGACAAGATAGTTCATTGTGGAAATCAAATTTGCTTCTTTGAGCAGGACTGCTGGCTGCGGAGTTGAATCGCATTTCTTATTTGTAAACCATATTACTGTCATTAAGTAAACAACATTTTTTTTTATGAAATAGGAAGGCAAACAAGCAAGTGGGTAACCTGATGGTAAATGATCACCACCGCCTATAGACACCTGCAACAACAAAGAGAGTGCAGATGCGTTGCCAACCTAGAGGGCTAAGATGGGATACCTCTTGTGCCAGTAATTACACCGGCTGTCTTGCTCTCCACGCCGGAATACAACAGTGCAAGCACTGCTGCAAGATGGTGGTAGCGATCCGGACGGACCTTGCACAAGGTCCTACCACCCGCCAAACCCCCACTCGCATATTCTATTAAATTTCAGTTTTTGCCATTAAAACTTTGTTAACTAGCGATCCGTTCCAGTTTTGCACAGGTACAGTCAAGGAATTTAATTCCCTGCCCATTTCGTTGAAATGTCGTCTGACATTCGCAATGCATTAAGGTCGATATGTCAAACTAACGTCTTGCTCTATAGCTCTTATGGTGACAGTTTGCTATATGCTATTGAACCTTAGGTGGGTTGGAAATTTAATTCCTTGACTGTACAATCGAGATGTAATGTATATAAAAACCTTCCTTAAAAAAATCTCTAATCGACAGTGAAAACCGTATCAAAATCCATTGCGTGGTTTAGAAGAAGGCGGCCGAAGATACACTATAAAAATTTTGGACAGACAGAACAAATGGCGACTACTTTATACGATGCCGCGATGTAAAGAAGCAGATATAGAATATTAAAAGAAAACTATCGGACTAGTGTAGATTAGTGCAGATTTAGATTGCCTAAATAAATAAAGTACAACTAGAAGTTATTCATAATTAATGTGGTTTTTTTTTAACAATATTTTGATTGTAAACTTTCATGATTTTCACATTTACTTTTTACGTTTATTGGGAATTAAACGCGATAATAAACTGTTAATTTATTTACCTCGACGTTGCAATGCGGCCGAAACGTCGAGGTATCTCTTATGTTATCTTATCTTATCTATGCGGGGTCCTTTCGGATACACTTCGACCCAGCGGGATCTTTTGTGTATTTACCCCTCCTTCGCACTTAGGCCATCGCTTTTTCCACTTCCTCCATAAAGTGGATGATGTGGTTTAGCGGTAGTGCCTTGAATTCTCCTGGTTCGGGGTATCCGTTGCCGAGGAGTTTCATTCTTGTTCTGGCGAGGGCCTCACAATCACATATAATGTGTTCCATTGTTTCGGTCTCCTCTCCACACATTCTACAATCATCGTTGTCGTATAGTCCCATCTTAGCTAGTAGGTGTTTAGTCGAGGTAAATAAATAAACAGTTTATTATCGCGTTTAAGTCCCGATAAACGTAATAACAATATTTTGATTTAAATGATAATGACAACACAAAGAAATATTAGGGTAATGACAGGACTCGAACCTGCAACATCAGCATTCCGTGCCTTGCTTTTGCTAGTTCCGCCACGTAACTAACTAACTACCATACCTACCCTGCGAATTTTTCAATGTGTTTCGTTTTTACGGTCCTAACAATAAAAAAAATCTGAAGTAACTTTCGATTACAAAAATATTTAAGTTAGAACGTTGTTTGCTATTTAAGACTAGTAAGGATTAATGTGCTTTCTTCTCTTCTTCATCGGTCCCTCACTGTTGAAGACGCGTTTCTTTTAACAAATTCTATCAATTTCGGAAATAGAAAGTCATTAGAATACCGTATTGTGCTTGTGAACCCAAGAAGGGTCACTGGTTCTGGAATAAAGGAATATCTGTTAATGTCTGTTTGCACCTCCGAGATACCGTTCGCGCTTGACGCCTGCGTCTCAACAAACAACGGCTGAAGGCTGTCAGGAGCAAAATTAATTTCCTCGTGTCAGTGACGTGGAGGAAACATTAATTTTAGCGCATTGCCCGGTGAGCTGACATCACAGACTTTCGGTTATACTCGTAGTACCGTGGACCTCAGTTCGAACCCCACAACATGAAACAGTGCATCTAAAGTCACTTCATACGTACTTGTCTCATCATTTCACTTTTCGCCACCTAACCATCGTTGATTTGTATATAATTGTATTGTTTCCTAAAGGGGCTGACATGTGCAGTTTTAGCGCATTGCCCGCTGAACTGACGTCACAGACTCTCGGTTATACAGGTTGACTTTTAAGTCGTGAACAGAAACCACGTTTTCCGATAAAGCTGCCTAAGATTAACACGGAGCACTAATAAGATAATGTAAAATAAGAACATCAATCCCAACTTATCATGATCTATGGTCACCCTACTCGGCCTAGACCACGTGACTTGTTTGCGATGTCTTCATAAGTGCAAACGTCATCAATATCATGCATCAGTTCATACGTACTTGTTTGATCATTTCACTTTTTGTCACCTAACCATCGTTGATTTTTATATAATAAAAATTGTAATGACAACACAAAGAAAAAATAATTGTATATAATTATGTGTTTTTGTGTCTTGTTCTTTTTGTATATAATTGTATTAATAACGTTATCGGGACTTTAGCGCGATAAAGTCCCGATAACGTTATAAATATATTATTGTATTGTTTCCTAATGGGGCTGTAATGTGCAGTTTTGATCACAACCCGTAAATATAAAGTTTAAAAAAAACACGTTGATTGCCTAAATAAAACAAATTACACCTCGTTGAGTTTCTTGCCGGTATCTTCTCATCAGAGGTTTTTCCGAACCGGTGGTAAATTTTATGACATTCAACAAGCCTAATCTGAATAAAAATATTATGACCTTGAATTTGTCTTGAAATCAGGGCTGTATTTTAATCAAAGTCTATTTTTAATTAGATTACGAATATGAAGTTAATGTTTCTCCTAGCCATGTTCACTACCATCAGTAGATAGAACCTTCCATATTCTGTTTCAAATTAGTTCTTCCATGAAAAATCAAACGACTTTACATAAGAGGAAAATAAGTGAAAATATAGTATTTTATGCAACTGCTATATAATGAGAGGCCTTAAAGACGCTCGTTTCATAATAGGATCACACGAGTGTTTTAAGGCCTAATTACAAGTCTGATGCAGCACTTTAGTAAATGTAAGACTCTACTGAGAAAAAACACCGCAAGAAATTCAGCAGCTTGTACATTTTATCTTTTGTAGGAACTTGGTAGGTGAAATTCGGCCTCTACCAGCTTAACACTTTCTTTCTTTATATCTTAACACTTTCAATGCCATGAATCCGTTAGTCGCTACCACCATCTTGCTCGCTAATCCTGCCGCTAAGCAGCAGTGCTTGCACTGTTGTATTCCGGCGTGGAGAGCAAGACAGCCGGTGCAATTACTGACACAGGAGACATTCCATCTTAGCCCTCCGGGTTGACGACGCATCTGCAATCTCCTTGGTGTTGCGGGTGTCTATGACCCACTCACTTGCTTGTCTTCCTATCTCATAAAAAATACTAGGTAGGCGAAATTCGGCTACTACTAGCTTGTTATAGTTTTATCTTAACACTTTCAATGCCAAGGATTCGTTGTTAGGTTTTCTATTCGTAGCCACCTTTGCATCGTGACTGAAAATCCTTTAGCGTCCTTTAGCTCTATGTGTCAAGGAAGTGTTAAAGTTATATCGTCAAGCATATTTTACGCTGTAAAATGGATATAACTGTAATATTATGTAAAGTCATCGCGAGCGGCGTTAATTGCTTAAGCAACGGAAGGGTTGAGTCGCAATAAATCTGAATTAGGCGCAAGATGGAAACGCCAGCAAATTGAGCGCGACGGCAGCGCTAGTGTTGAGTTTTTTGTTCTCCTAGTTATTAATACTTTAGTAACTAATAAAGGTGCTGGGAGAATAATGAAGGTTAAAAGAAGGTACAACTTTCGAATTCGAGTCAAGGTCACAATGGGACTTTTTTTTATACAACATAGGAAGTCAAACAAGCAAGTGGGTCACCTGATGGTAAGTGATCACCACCGCCTATAGACACCTGCAACAACAAAGAGAGTGCAGATGCGTTGCCAACCCAGAGGGCTAAGATCCATCTTAGCCCTCTGGGTTGGCATACTTCTTGTGCCAGTAATTACACCGGTTGTCTTGCTCTCCACGCCGGAACACAACAGTGCAAGCACTGCTGCTTAGCGTCAGAATTAGCGAGCAAGATGGTGGTAGCGATCCGGACGGACCTTGCACAAGGTCCTACCACCCGCTACCCGCTACCGCGCGGACTTGCTTGAGCAATAAATTTGGCTGTGTATTCATGTGACAGTAAATAGCCAAAAACCAACGGTTACAGCAAAAGAGAATAATAAATATTGCATTTATGGATTTTTGAAAAATCGTCTCTAAAATAAAAGTAAGTCTCCATTGCGTAGTATTTGCTGTTTCCAATAATTAAAGTAGTTGCGGTGCATTTCACGTGACGGGTGAAAACAAAATTAAAAGGTAATTATTAGTTTTCATGGCCTTTCATTATTTTGATTGTGTTTGTTTTTTAGAGAAAAATTAACCTTATCAGTCACCCTTTCGATCTGCATCAAAAAAAACGGCGTTTTTTTGCCGCATTTGACCTTACGAGTCCCGACTAAGACAAACGATTTTTCATTAAACCATAAATGCAGAATTTATTGTTTTTAAAAATAAAGGAAAGTCTCCTTTACACAGAATGTGCTATTTCCAGTATTAAAGGTAGTTGCCATCCATGTGCATTCAAATTATCCACCCTGTATATGCATAAAATGTCATTTTAGTCTCTGAATCAAAAGACAGACTAAAGAACACACTAATATTTCGTCGAAGATTGTTTTCAAAGACAACATTTATTATATATTTTTATCACATGTATCTCTTCGCCAAAACGATCCGGCTGGCTGGGAGTCGGCAGTCGCTCAGCACGTGGATTCGGTCGCTGCGTTCGTAGGCTGGCTCGGAGTTAAGAGCATGCAGCGCAGTTATTGCTTCTGAGCGGGAGAGGGGGAACTCTTGCGTACCTGTCACTCTTGAGAACCAACGGGCTTCAGTGCATCTGAGAACGAAAAGAGAGATCATCCAACAAGCCTTTTTATTAGTTTTTATACTAAGATAGTTCTATGCTACACCATTTTCACACTATTTAGACTTCAATGCTGTATGTAATTTTCTTTACGCAGAGGGCGCTTCCTATCTGTACATCGAGGTAACGAAATTAGACATCGGGCTACCTAGTGCAAGTGCACTAAATACTTAAATTTAAGGAAGTCATCCGTATATTCATCTTCATTCGCATTCTCAGACCCATTTGTATACCCATTCACATCCTTATATTCATCTTCATTCGCATTCTCAAACTCATACATATACTCGTGCACATCCGCATAATCATCCTCCTTCACATTCTCGAACTCATCCATATACCCATTCACAACCGTATATGCATCCTCAGTCGCATTCTCATACTCATTCTCATACTCATCCTCATACTCATCGTCATACTCACGCTGGACAAGGATCGGCGGGCACGAGCAAGTTGACAGGTGGCGCGGTGAAACAGGGCTCGGGGTGGTCTGCGTGGACGGTGTACTTCCTCAGCCGGGACGTGCTGCTCTTTTCCTTTTTCTGGACATAGCGCTCCTGTGAACGTGAAGATATTAGGCCGTCTCTTCTTCTCTTAGATAGATAGATAGTTTTTTTTTTTTTTTTGGTGGCCTAAATGTCTCGAATCGCAAGAGGCGACGGCGTACGGGCGACTACGATTGCTTAGCAATTAAAATGAATAAATGCATCGTAAGGGTTATGATGAAGATCGAAGGGTCCATCGGCCCGTGCGACACGAACGCGAGTTCGAACCACCACCAAAAGTCGGCTAAAACGGTGCTTGATCTTAATTTACTTTACTTATGTAACATCTTTATGCAAAATAAACATTATTTTTATCATATGAACATGAGTATGATCTAAACGACTAGCCCGAGTGGTCGCCACACGCTTAGTCACTCGGTCTGTTTGATAGATAGATAGATAGATTACTTTATTAATTGTTGAAAATTACATTAAGTTTAGAATGTCTTAACATAAGGAATTTAAAATGCTATATAATGAATGACAACACAAAGAAAAATTAGGGTAATGGCAGGATTCGAACCTGCAACATCAGCATTCCGTGCCTTGCGTATTCCAGTTCCCGCCACATTACCGCTAATAAGGAATTAGCAACAAGATCTTTTACTTAAAATGTACTCAAAATAAACAAATGTAATAATATAAAATATCTAAATTTTAACTCTAGAAAATGTCAAAATAACAATAAATTGAAAATAAAAATATCAAAAAGTTGCAATAAATGAAAATGAAAGAGAAAATAAAACAAAAAATAAACCTCTGACCCTGACTATGAAGCTTGAGGTTCCGGGTTCGATTCCCGGGAGGAGCAAATGTTTGTATGATGAATTTGTCTAGTACCCATAGTACAAGCTTTTCTTAGTTTGGTACTAGGTCACTTGGTGTGAATTGTCCTGAGATATTTATTTATTTATGTACTTCTAGCTACGCAAAGATACGTCTGACTTAAGACGGTCATATTTGGGCCCCTAGGTGGTATAGAATTAGAATATACTAACAAAGTAATAGACAATCTCAATGAGTTCCTTGATCTTGTCGTTGATCAGGCATAGAGTCAGCCCCAGCTGTGGGAGCGAAGGCTGCTTCTCTCCGAGCAGGTTTTGGAACGGCTCTAAAGACAAGTTCAGCATTCTGGAAGATAATGATTCTGTCGTTTTCACGTATTTTTAGGCTATTTAGTGAACTAAATAGTTGAGTCGTTCCAACATGACAAACATACTCACAGATTTTAAATATTAACTAGTGTCACAATTGGATGTCTAGGTTCAAGATTAGGTATAGATAGAGAGCTAGAGAGTCCACTAATAGTTAAACTATTGGTCTGAATAACTAATTATTATTACAGTGACGCCATCTGGTGATGACTGACAGCACTAATGACTCCGATGGTAATGACGATGTGAGCCCTTAATTACTGGTTATTGATATGCAAGCAAGGTCCAACAGCTCATGCGTAGGTTCAAACTTGGACTGAACAATAAAATGTTATCAGTTTTATTTAATTGTAGTTACAGTTAATTCTATTTTCATATGCTGACTTTAATATTAATATCTTAATGTTTAAGTTCATTATTTGTGTAACACAAATATTAAAATAGGATGATAAGGGTTAAGTTAATAACAATAAATGAAAACTATTTACTGTTTTAAATAAATAAGTTTCAAATAAATGTTATACAAATACAACGCAAAGAAATCTATTGTAATGTGGTATTCAATAAAGCATATTGTATTGTATTGTATTGTAAATCTTAACCACCAGGTACAGACAGACACACACACACACACAGATACACAAATTAAACTTATACTTAACACAAACACACTTTGTCCATCAAAAGTTAAAAATATTTGAAAATTATCAAAATTTGCAATTGAAGCACTGAAAAACCGAGTTTTATAAAAGCGCCATTATTTTGAAAATTACATGCGGGTGGTAGAACCCTGTGTAAGGTCCGTCCGGATCGCTACCATCTTGCTCGTGAACACAGGCGCTAAGCAGCAGTGGTTGCACCACGAGGACGACCTAAAGGACATACAAACATGATAACTTACTTAAAAATATCGTAAATCTTCTCCATCGTCCCGTCTACGAGCTGGTCCTTCTCCCTCTTTCTGTTCCTGAGCTCTTCGTTCCTCGTTCTTAGCTCGTCTAACTGCTCCCCCCACATCTGCAGCTTCTCTTGCCTCTGTGCCTCCTGGGACTCATTGCCATCTTGACGGTCCACTGAATCACAAAATCTTTTCAAAATAAGAATGAAGCAACTATAATATTTTTAAGAGACCAACACTTAAAAAAATGCTATGTTATGAAATGACAACACTTAAAGAAAAATTAGGGTAATGGCAGGACTTGAACCTGCAACATCAGCATTCCGTGCCTTGCGTTTGCCAGTTGCGCCACATTACTGCTAACATTAGCGCATTAGCATTAGCGGTAATGTGGCGCAAAGCACGGAATCGCAAGGCACGGAATGCTGATGGTGCAGATTCGAGTCCTGCCATTACCCTATTTTTTCTTTAAGTGTTGTCATTTCATTATATGTACAGCATTTGAAATTTAATTTGAATGTATTAAAAAATTACAAAGGAAAATTCGAAAATAAAAAAAAATCTATTATAAAAAATCTTTAAAAAAATAAGATGTGACGATAAACGCTGCTTAGGTTGCAAAAAATAGAATTATAGGTTAGAGAGATATATAAATAGATGATAAGACAAATATAGATGGAAATAAACTACTCGAAACAAAATAGGCCTCACTAGACTTTACTTCGTGAAATAAAATAAAAAAATAAGTGTGCGTTTCTTTCTACCAATATACTTTTAAAATTAGGGTTTTATTTTCTATAAGTATTAGACAATTACTAAAACCCTACACATAAAAATAAGTTTTGGCATTGGCACATACACATTATACCTATTTTAGTTTTGCAGATAAAAGTCAAGTGGGCGCTATTTTTACTCGACTACGGCCAAAAGGAAGGGTTATGTTTTTAGCAGTCTATGTATGTTTTATTTCGAGTAGCATACTTTAACTCAAGCGCGTTATTTGTCGACTAAAATAGAAGTTGCTTCTTGCAGTTGGTGTATGTTGGCTGTACCGATTTCCTGGCGGATGCGGTTGACCTGACGCTTCAGGACTTCGTTCTCCGCGCAGTACTCCGTCATCAGCTTGTACATGGAGAAGTTCTCCTGCTCCACCCTCTCGAAGGCGTAAATTATCTTGTCTGGACTCAGCTCTTTGGTGTAGTCCTAGTTTAAAGTATCATATTATTAATAATAGGTCCTGTCAAGGGGTTATGGGGGAGGTGATTTCCAGCAAAAAAAGGTCATGTGATACCCTGTCCAAAAATTCCCTGTCCAAAGAGAGTCATGAAAATAAGAACTTTCCATACTAATATCGTAAACAAAAATGCCAAAATTTGAAACTAAAATCAATTTCTCGAAAAGTAATAATTTTCGGGAGGACCTTTTTTGCTTAAAATAACCTCATCTGCCTTGGATAGGAATAGGTCGACTTACCAATAACCCTGTAGATGTTTTTGTGAATTATGTGGTGCTTTCACCGGTTGGGATAAATTAAACTTCGGCAGTCATATTAGAACCGTTAGGCTTTAGAATAATGAATCTTCTGTAAATTGCTATTAAAATTTATTTTTTGGACCAGGCTCTCTCTATTTGCTTGTTACTTACGTTTATCTCCTGCAGTATGTTGATATGGTAGTCCAAGTCCTTCTGCCACTTCTCCTCTATACTCCTCTTTCTCTCCTCCTCCCGTTTTTCCTGTTTTTTGTTGACTCTCATCACTCCTTTCTTAGCCAGGAAGTTGAACATCTTCATCTCGTGATCGAACGCCTTTTGGAGGTCTCTCATCTCCTAAAATACAATAAAAACAAAATATGTGTAACTTGCTTCTTTTTAGTTTCGTATGTAGTATCCGAATAGCTTTATTTCAAATAATAAAACCATTGCATTAGTTTACTCCTAAACTTGTAATACTAACAGACGCACGCAACTTCATTCGCGTGGAATTTGTAGTCTATGTCCGTCGGGAATGGTGTACATAGCTTTCCATTAGTGAGAGAATTTTTGGAATCGGTTCAATAGTTCCAGAGATTACCCCCTACAGACAAACACAAACGATCAAAAAAACAAAGTTTACCCTTTTATTATATTAGTGTAGATGTAGATATAGATTAGTGTAGACTAAACGTCCTGCATGTCCAAGGCAATACGTAATATATTATTGTGGCATTTGCATGAACAAGAAAGAAAAAATAAACACAATAGCCTCATAACCTGTTTTGAAAGACAGACCAACTAAATTAGACCAGCTTTAGTATGAATTTAAGCACTATTTGGAACCCTATACACATTTACTGATCAAAAATGGTAACCTCAATAGGTTCTTTGTTCATCTACACGCATTTATATATTTATTATTCAAAGTTTATGAGTTTATTCAGGGTGTCCCAAAACCCTTCAAAAAAACATATAAAGCGTGATAGAGTGAGTGATTGCGAACATCCCTGTGTTTTTCTTTTTTGATTATTTTAATTTTTGACGACGTAGGATCAAAAAAACGAAAGTATTAAAACACGTTTGCTCCCGGTACCTCCCAGCTTTACAATGGATTCCCTCTGACGTCATTTTTATAGTTCTTAGATATCGGTCACAATTTTAGGCCATCAACTCTCAACACTAATCATAATTGCAATAGGATTCTAAAATGAATGTCATTAAATCTAAATCATTCGTTCCGTAGATTCGTTCATTCAAACGACAGTAACCAGAAACAACAACAATCAACTAAAACTTCTTGTTGCCAAACTCTTGTCTCAAACTGCATGACTAGCACACGTAATTAATGTACAATAAGTTTGCATCTCTTTCTGATTAGACCAATATGAAAGAGGGCATAAACGATGACGGCGGAGAAATTTTAAGGCGCATGCTTGCCTTTCTGATTCAGATAACTATTTTGCTATCCCTCTCTAACTTTAATGTGTCCTTTTCCATCGGCTAGGTAATATAAACAGTAAAAGGAGTCTTATGAGCGAAGCAACTTAAAAAAGGAGCCATTAAAACAAATTGAGTACAAACGTAATTGGACAAAAAGTACCTATCCATTTCGCAAACGTAAACTGGTTAGAAAAGCGGATATAAAGATATACGCTTTCTGTTAACGAAGTGCTTTTTAACGCGTACAGCCACGTAGTCACCGGATATATTCCCGCGTATTGTACCAGCTCGGATTCGAGCAGTGCACCTAGCACGACTCTTCTCGATACGCGTTAACTCCCTATGTAACTCAGTGCGTCTCTCTCCTACTAGACTGGTTAGAATGAGACGCACTGAGTTACGTAGCGAGTTAACGCGTGTCGAGAAGATTCGTGCTATGTGCACAGGTTACAAGCGCGCAAATGCTAGAGGTGATTACGTGGCTTGCCTACCCCAAACACAAATGTGCGTTTTAGGCGCTGCCCGAGGTGTGATTAAAAAGTTGAGTCAACAAACGGGCACGCCTCCAAAGCAATAACCAATTGCACTTATGTGTTTGAGGCCGTGAATGCGTTTACCAGAAATAACAAACAAAAACATTTTTGAAACTGTTTATTCCTATTCTCAAAAAGTAGTCCCATAGTGCGCTAGTTAGTCTTATAATGATTGTGGTTGTATGAAATTGGTTTATTTAACAAGCGTATAAATTTTTACTTCAAAACGACAATACATGTTTTGACGTACTTTCGCACTGTGCGGTTACATAAGGTAATTTGTTGAAAAAGTACATTGCAGCGCATGTAAAACCCTCTATAGGATGAGCAGGGCTTCGACGACATCGGTACTGTTGCTGCATCTGTGGGCGCAGAACTGGGATGCTCGGTTTTTTGCGGCGTTGACCGCGTAGTAAGCGTTGCAGCTCGTTGCAGAGATGCGAGTTATTACAGACGGCACAAACCCACCCACAACGTACCTTCACAGGCAAATGGCCAAGGGTGTAGCCAGGATTCTGTTATGGGAAGGCAGGCGAAGAAAAATGTACCTCCCTAAAATACCTGCTTTAAGGTTCGTGAGCATTCCTGCTAATTAACTGCATCTTCTAGGGGGGGCGCAGGTATCCTGCCCGTACCTCGCTACGCCCCTGCAAATACCGTGCGCACATGCACTAAGATGGCTTCGGCGGATGGCAGTTACAGACGAGATTCAAACGGCATCGCCACATATGACGACGATAAACTATAACAAAGTAGCCTAGAACTCTCTTCCGTGATGAATATGAGCACAGTGGTGCCCGGCAGCCCTATTGGTTTGTGGTTTAAGTATGTCGCGTGACTGCGTGACAGAAAGTGAAAACCACAAGGTGGCGCAAGAGTCTGCACCACCGCTACACAAGTTCTTAACACAGCGGGGTCGGTGACGAACGCGACGACGACGCGATGGTAGTCTTCGTCGCGTTCGTTCGCCTAGCACTATGTCCAGGAATGCTAACGTGATACGCACCTTCTCGACCGACACTGTTGACCTGTACATTAGGATGCGGGTGTCGAGTTGCGTGATCCATGTCGCCAGCGTAGGAGATGATGCTAACGGTAGAAAGGCAGCGACTAAGACAGGTTGGCCTAACAGCGAGCGTGGGCTACAATTATGTCTCGCAGCTATCCTAGCCATCGCTCGCAAGATGGCGCGAGCATAGCCGCTTGACGAGGTACTATACAACCTTATGCGAGCTATACACGATCACTATTAACTGACAGTCAAAACTGATTCTGTGCAACATAAGATTCTCCTACTTTCACTGTCAGTTAAAACTGAACTAACACTGAACAGTGAAAACTGACGGTTAAAAGTATTTTTAGTTAGTTAATAAAGGAATCCCAAACAAAGTCATTACACATCGGTATTTGCGAGTAGCGTGTCGTTCGCCGGTCGCTGCAGTCTTAAAGCAGAGGTGGTGACTAGTAGCGGTGCGGCGATGGTTGTGTGCTGCATACGGAGACAAGTACTATGTGTACTAAATAAACGATAACATTGTGATGCTAGGTTTAGGTTTTGCAGGTGGTTGGATCTTGTGCAAGGTCCGTCTGGATGACCACCATCATTTTGCTTGCTAATCCAGCTGCTAAGCAGCAGTGCTTGCAGTGTTGAGTTCTGGCGTGGAGAGAAAGAAAGCCGGTGAAATTACTGGCACAAGAGGTATTCCATCTTCGATGTTAGCCTTCCTGTATAAAAAAAAAATCATTAACTTCACCACCATACCATAATATTTAGTGGATTTGTGTCGGAGAATTAAGAGAACCCTTTATTGTCTAGTATGTGCGTTTTATTAATGTAACACAATGTCTTATCAATAGCAAAACTTTGGTAATGGCGTAGGGTAATGGAATTTCGAAAATTAGTTCAGGACTTTAGACAGATTGATAGACAGACAAACGGACGGACGGACGGACAGAAGTGCAATCGAACGCCGGCCATTAGGTCAGTCAAACAGACGGACGGACGAACGAATTGGTAGGCGGACGGACTGACGCCAGGTGGACGCATGAACGGACGTGCGGACAGGCCATTATGACGGTCGGTCTGTCGAGCGGGCGGACGGATGAATGGGCAGCGGGTGTGACGACAGACGGGCTCGGACTGGCCGGCTGGCAGGTTACCAGTCGGTCAGTCGGACGATCGGACGGACGGACGGACGGCAGCCGGATGAGCGGACGAATGGACGGGTGGACGGACTGACGGACGGACGAATGGATAGGCGGACGGACTGACAGACAGACGGACGGATGAACGGATGATTGGGGCTCAGGCCCCACGGTCGGCCGTACAGACGGACAGACTGACAGAAGTGCAATCGGACGGCGGCCATTAGGTCAGTCGGTCTGTCGGACAGACGTGCGGACGGACGGACGAACGAATGGGTGGGCGGATGGACTAACGCCAGATGGTCGGAAGGGCGGACACGCCATTATGACGGTCGGTCTGTCGAGCGGGCGGAGGGATGGATGGGCAGCGGGTGTATCGACAGACGGGCTCGGTTGGCCGGCGGCCGGTGGACCCGTCAGTCGGTCGGTCGATCGGACGGACGGACGGACGGATGGCAGCCGGATGGGCGGACGGACGGACGGACGAATGGATGGGAGGACGGACTGACGGACAGACGGACGGACGAACAGATGAGCGGCGGTCTGCGGACGGACGGACGGACAGACGGACAGACGGACGGAGGTACGGACGGAAGAACGGACGGAATGACGACCAGACGGACGGACGGACGGACAAAATAGGGATGAACATGGTCGCTTTTTTAATTATGTTCTTTAATGCATTCGCATATGCATAAAAAATGCCATAATAAACATAAAAACGAGTTTAATTTATGACTATAGGACAAGAGCATATCTTTATCTTTCCATCCAGTTCCATCTTAGTACCTGTTTGAGCTCATATCTCCGGCTTCTTACTTCTTCTAAACCACGCAACGGTATGGATACGGTTTTGACTGTCACTTAGGCAATTTTGTACAGAGAGTTTTTATGTACGATACATTTTAATCAAGTTTTCGGTGGTAAATTACATCCGTGCAAAGTCAGGGTGGGTCGCTAGTAGACTAGTAAGATTGGGTCTAACTTTGAATTTACTAAAACCCTTTTTTAATCCCTTCCCGGGGGTTAGAATGTGCAAGGAAGGATTCGAACCTCAACCAGCCGCCATGACTAATAAGTTTTTCTAACTTTTGTTATTGCTGTAGTAACGAACGCTTTTACGGTGAGGGAAAGTGTCGTAAGGAAACATGCACATTCATGATAATGAATATGTAACTATCATCCTGTCGGTATGTTTTACTGCAACAGGGGTTATGGTGGTTAGTTGCATAGAGGTATTGCTAGAATACTTACCACATCAGTTCTGATATTCCTAAGCGCATCAAAGTTATCTGAAGATGTCAATTAAGTATTGATCGGTTTTACAAAATTTTCTTTCAATAGAGTTTAAACTAAAATAAAAATTATACTATTATAAACAATCTTCTTCGTTTTGCATTAGCCCATTTGCTTACTCTGATTGACGTACAATATTAAGTGTAACTGTCATTCTGTCATGGCCAGGTACAAGTTCCTTGTCGATCGACCAAAGAAGATAGTGACATAAAAGAGGATTTATTTAAAATGTTCCAACTTTTCCATCCATTCACCACATAAAGTGGTATTAGGCCGACCCATAGGCCGACCAAAGCATGAAAAACCCCCTATGAAACTTTTTACAGTCTTTTCCATCATCCCATTAAAACAATAAATATGTTAATAAAAAGATCCCGACGAATTGAGAACCACCATTCTTATTTTAAGTCGATTAATGGTGGTGATAAATATAACCTTGCTAGGCAGTGCAGGTGGTTGAAGACCGGGTGCAGCGACTTTGATTAGCACACAGTTTCGGACGTGGATGACGATTAAGGCCAGTGCATGGGTATGGGGGCACGCAAAAGAAGTGTAAACGATTGCGAGGCTTGGCCAACCTGCGTTCAGCAACGGACAGGCGACCCCCTGGGTCATGTGGTTTGCGTCGTGCGGTTGTTAAGTGCGGTGACAAAAGGCCCGCGTGCATCGATGGGGCTAAGGTGGCGAAGGGGCTTGCACCACCGCCGCTATGTTAGTAAAAGATAACTAAGTACTATACAATTCTAGTCAAAAATCCTGTTTTTACCACTAAAGCTGTGGCAAATTATTGCCATTGCACCTTATTGGTGAAGTCATTGAAAATGAGCATGAAAAGAACAGTTACACCTTAAGCGGTAAATTATGTTTATTAAATGGTGCAGATCGAGGTTTCAGCGTTTCGTTTTGCCTCCTCTAAAACTTAAACAGTTTTGATCATTCTTTCTGAAATAAAATTACAAGGAAAGGATCAGTGTTCGTGTGTTTTAATGTTTTATAAAATATACGCAGATTTTACTCAGTAAATGTATTTTCTGGAGAAAGAAAGATATGATATTTAGTATTTTGGAGAGTCGTAATTAATAAATCATATAAATTATTCTCACAATAAACAAACATAGCATTTGATAAACATCTCTAACATAGGTAACTACCTAAAACTCATTGCACCAGTGACAAAATGCTGGGAGAATTAAGGTAATTTTTAAAGATAGATCACATAATATTCTCTTATGTATCCTCAGATATTGTAGTTATTAAACTTTGTTAGTATGTTATAAGCTAGCGTTAACATAAAATAACAGCATTGAAATTTACTAATTTCATTGGGCCTTGCGAAGCTACTCTCAACGGCAGACGAACAAATACACAGTAAGCGGGTCTTTTTCTTACGACACTCGTCGTCAATTGTCTGCTAATTATTTGCGAATAAAACTGAAACGTAGACTTTATTCATTTAATTAAATGCGAATATAACTTTCATCTGAAACTAGTAGAACTGTTAAGATATTTCCTGATAATGACTTCTTTCTACCCATCTTCCCATAGTGGCATCAGTCCTGCCCAGGAACAAGTTGCTCGAGGCTTCCCCCATGCACCCTTTCTTCACTCCCTAGAATGTTCATTTCTATCCCTTCCAACTGTGTCTGCAGGTATGATCACGCGATTTTAGTTTTGGTTTCTGTGTAGTCGCTATCGAAAGCAAACGCGACTTTTTCTTGCCACTGACTAAAGAAGGATGGACTTATCCTCTCAACTTCGTTTTAAAACAGTCCTTAACAAGACACATCTAGATCGCCAGGTGTCTCTCGCCAGCACAGGTAAAATCCGTGGTGTTCGCATTTCTAAATGGTTTCCTTATCAGCATAAATATGATACTAAAGCCCATGTCTGAGACATCAAGAGGGTATTTTCTAGTGCGCACTTGTAGATAGATACAATAACGCTGACTATCATAGGGCCGCAACAAAGGTCAGAATCGCCACGCACGTTTAACATAACACGAATATAATACTTATAATAAGGCCTTGGATAAAAGCCTACTGATGAGACATCTTATTAACACCCGCGCTCGCTTTCTCGCCATTTAATGGTAACCCATCGAGTTCCACCGAAGTCAGCAACTCGTAAATAGGTAATATTCATGCAATATGCAACTCAACAATAATAGAAAAACATTTTGATGTTGATCCGCTTGACAGAGGCTTGACAAGAAACGACAAGACTCGGTCTTGGTTATCATTCGTTCGCTCTATGTTTAAAACATTTTGGTCTGAATGACTGTATGATGACATTTTACATGCATCTTTTATATTGAGTTGGAGAGGCACTAGGCGCAAGTAAAATGTTTTATTTTTTATTAAAATTTTCAAACCCAACCAAATTAAAAAAAAAATACATAGGGTTGTTCGCAATCACTTACACTACCCCCCTGTATATGTTTTTTTGAAGGGTTTTGGGACACCCTGTTTATGAAGATTTATAAAACAGCCAAACCGACAGTCACTTTGGCATTTATTTGGAAGCTGGTATTTTTGACTGGTTTATAAATAAACTCAAAGAAAATTAGATTATTTTTGTAATTAATTAAGATTATTTTAAAGTCATCACGTCGTTTTTGGTGAGATAAAACTTTAAATTTTTTAAAGTGTCAGTTACTAAAAACACTACTTCTTGTTGGCTAGAAATATTTTTAGAAAAAAGCACGTAAAGGTGTACTGCACTATTCTCTAAGCGCATCAGCGTCGGACTCAACGTTGAAGCATCGCCCTGTCTCGCTCACTCGAGCTAGCGCTAGAGCAAGGCAGGGCGCTGCCTCAGCGACGAGCTCGTCGCTGTGGCGCTTAGGGAATCGCACTGCCATAACCGCCAAAAGTAAATCGCTTAAAATTCGCCAAAAGTAGCGCTTGCGACTATCCGCATTTCAAATCCAATTTTACGACCATCTCTTTATGAGCTGTAAATAAATATACAATATGTTTTACGACGCATCTGTGTGTTGCGATTAATTGCTCGGAAGACCCAGTTTCCTTGTTAATAAATAAAACGACAATGTTGGTTAGGACGGTAGTTAAGTTATTGCTTTGACATTTAAATTTAACGCCAGTTACAACATTGCAGGTTAATATGCTCAACTGTTTAATAGTTGTTGTTAAAAATCGTAACTCCTTTTTTATACTTCGTGTCTGCTCATGGCTGGTGCCGTGACAAAACGACCGAAACGTCCACGTAAATAAAACGCGAGTTTACGAAATCAAATTTCGTGTAACTAATAAGTTTTTGACACGGTTATAGTTTTATAGATTTGTGTATTTGATGACCTAGAGCGATACGCTTCAGTTTTATACATCTTTCGTCTCGAAAGAACGGCGCGTGTTACATTCAATTGGGATGTTGACTAAAAAATAATAATTAGTCCATCTTTTAGAACGCCAGAAAATAGTAGATACGTATTTTTTCTTTTGCTTCTAAAACTTAAAATAACAAAGTTACAGAGCGGCGAAAGTTCGCGCTACGTCATTATTTCGTAAAATTTTTACGAACGAGTGACGTCACGAACCCCTACTCCTGAATTTGAATGTGCTGTATCTTTGTCAATATTATTCGTATGGACAAATAAAAAAATACGTATCGAGTATTTTTCTATAATCTAACTGACGGACTAATTAGAATCTTGTTGTTTTAACCCAGGAGACATCCCTATTCTGAATGATAATAACATGACTAGAGTATTAACCTGCTTTTACAGCATCTAAACCACATTCAACATTCTAACCTAAAATTTCACTGTTACCATCATATTATGATTAAAATACAACATTTGAAAAGTACCTTTTCTATTGAGAAACCCAATTTGTTTTATTTAGGTGACGAAGGATAAATTCCAATGTGTTTAAGGAGGAAGGAAGAAGGACAAAAAGAGAAATTTTAGGTTAGAATTTTGTTAACATAATGTCCAACTTCGACAAAGAGGTCAATCGGTGATTCCGACACGTTTGGGCAGCGTTCGGGAAGCTACGAAACATCTTCTCGTGCAAGATACCGCAGTGTCTGAAGACGAAAGTCTTCGAGCAATGTGTGTTGCCAGTGATGACGTACGGTACTGAGACGTGGTCGCTAACAAAAGGCCTCATAAGAAAGCTCAAGGTCCCTCAAAGGGCAATGGAGAGGGCTATGCTTGGAGTTTCTTTGCGAGATCGAATCAGAAATGAAGAGATCCGCAGAAGAACCAGAGCCACCGACATAGCCTTAAGATTTGCTAGACTTAAGTGGCAGTGGGCGGGACACATTGCTCGCAGAACGGATGGCCGATGGGGTCATAGAGTTCTCGAGTGGCGACCGCGTACCGGAAGACGCAGCGTGGGCAGACCCGCCACAAGGTGGACCGATGACCTGGTGATCGTTGCGGGAACCCGCTGGATGCAAGCAGCACAAGACCGGTCCTTGCGAGAGGCCTATGTCCAGCAGTGGACGTCTTTCGGCTGAAATGATGATGATGATGATGAATAAGACAAGTATGTATGAACAGACTATACTGCCTCTCTTCGTCAACGTACATTCCAATTTGGACATTCAACTGCAGAAGTAGAGTCCAAATTTGCATTTGTTGCTGCAAGATCTAGTTCAACAATGAACTAATAAGCATTAAACGTAACTAGTACTATCAAATAGCCTTAACCCACGGAGCTAGAGTTAAGGTCTGCAACCATCTGATCTAATCAACCCTTCCAGATTACCTTTGCTGTCAGTTACATTCAAAATTAACCCATAAGATGTAAGAATAAGATCCAAACCTGCACTTGCAGCATCTTATCCATCCGACCCTTCCTTATTGCTGTTGTTATCGATTACATTCAAAGTTAATCCATAATCTGTAAGTATAAGGTCCAAACCTGCACTTGCAGCATCTGATCCATCCGACCCTTTTCCGTCATTGACCTCAGCTTGGTGCACCACTCGTCGCGCTGGTCGTACGCGACGGTCGATGACTCGAACAGGTCCGTGAGAAACTTCTTGCCTTTCTTGAGAGCGGTCATCATTTTGGACCAGTCTTGGTTAAAAATTGCCCTGTGAATTAAGAAAACTACAAACACAGATAAAGACCAGGGCGGCGGTTTCAGGTTATGCAGCAATCCGAAATAATCGTTCAGTAATTGAGCCGTCCAAATATACGAAGTAGACAGACAGACAAATGGATAGACTGACTTTTTATTCTATTGATAATATTAGGTGCAGAAGTAATTTGGTGAAGGTTGGAATCCAATCAAACGAGAAAAATAAAAGAGACAAACAAATAAAAGAATAGGGACAAACTGGAACAAATTACCTTGCTACTCCGCGAAACCGGTTTCGTGGAGTAGCAAGGTAATTTGTTCCAGTTTATTAAAGTGGACCTCTGCAAAGTAACGCCTGAATTTAATAAATATTTAAAAGAAAAGGGATACAAAAAAAAGATAGTCTCGAAAGTTCCGCCGGCCGGCTAATTACAGTACCCAGGGTTTCGCAACCTGTGGCCCGTTTCACGAAGCTACAAGTTACAATTTTACAAGTCTAAACCGGCAACATTGGTCATTATGCCCATTGCCATTGCTCATTACTGACCAATGTTGCCGGTTTAGACTTGTAAAAGTGTAACTTGTAGCTTAGTGAAACGGGCCACTGGGGTCCGGGGATCTCTGGGAATCCGCGAACCTATCCCAGGAGGTCCGTGGACAAAATATGGCCAGGTCGTGGTAAGGTTGCACTAGGGATCCGCCCTTGAAAAAATTTGGGAAATCCTACTAATATTATAAATGTGAAAGTTTGTATGTTTGGATGTGTGTTACTCAATTAAGCAAAAACAACTGAATAGATTTGGATGAAATTTGGCACACATATAGTTTATAACCTGGATTAACACATAGGATACTTTTTATCCCGTTAAAATGCATAGTTCCCATGGGATAGCGATAAGCGAGTTATACGCCGCCGTGACGTCATGAGCAGCAAAGCAACTAATTGTCATGAATTTGTCCAGGAGTTATTGTAGATTGCACGTTTTAATTAAACAAGTCTACGCGGACGAAGTCGCGGGCAAAAGCTAGTCTTCCAATAATCATTCAGTAAAGCTATATTGTACCTGTCTTTCAGCATGTGCTCGATCTGTTCTCTAATGCGCTTGTTTTCGTACTGGACAGCGTTGAACCGCAAGTTGGCTGCCTCCAGTTTGTTCTCCGTTGCTATCAGTCGCCACTCGCTCGCCTGTCGCCTCTCCTTTATCTATAGTCCAAGGTAAAGGTTGGTTTGGTCAATGTCAGATTGACAGAATTAGAAAATTGATAACTGCTGCCCCAGTGACCTTAACATGACCGGCCCAGGGTTAATTTATCTCTCCCTGTCTCTGTCAAACTAGTGTCATAAGAAGGGGATGCACATAGAAATAAACTCAGATAAACTAAACTAGGCTCTGAGCCACTGCACTGGTTAAAAAATGTTATATTGTTTAAAACACAATCGTCCTTGTTATAACTGCGCGGTGATTAGTAATTATTTTTAATACAACTTTAAAACAATCGAATTCTATCTTCGGGTCAAGACTCGGAAATCTGGAAATTAAGACGATGAGCAGAAACTCGTAGCACTGCTACGTATTTGGCGTAGCAGCGGGCAATGCTACGCGCAGGCCCACTTAACTATCGATGTCCCGAATTTTATTTTCCAAAACTAATTTTCGTTTCCTGAACTTCTGATGCAACACTTTTTTGTCCAAAACCGTGAATTATGAGTAAACACTACTGACAGTGACAACGGATCCTTTTAACATAAGAGCATTTGCTCATGTATACATACATTTATTCGTGAATATGTTTATATTATGAATCTTTTTATTTTCTGCTTTTACTGAATTTATCTGACATTATCTAGATATTTTAGGTATTTTATTACTTCGTGGACGCTTTACATTGACGATATTATTGTGGTTTTATTATGTTTTGATATTCTTAACTAGCTTTTGCCCGCGACTTCGTCCGCGTAGACTTGTTTAATTGAAACATGCAATCTGCAATATTTCCTGGACAAATTAATGAGAATTAGTTGCTCACTTATCGCTATCCCGTAGGAACTATGCATTTTTACGGGATAAAAAGTATCCTATGTGTTAATCCAGGTAATAAACGATATGTGTGCCAAATTTCATTAAAATCCATTCAGTTGTTTTCGCGTGATTGAGTAACAAACATCCAAACATCCCAACATACAAATTTTCACATTTATAATATAAGTAGGATTTAATGTAGTTTTTATAGGAATTAAATTGATTTAATCTGGGAGCCTTATGTCTCTGATGAGGGATAAAAGGATCGCATCATCACCATCATCATCTCCTCATCAAAGTTTTTTTTCGAACTGGTGATAAATTCAGAATCAGAATAAATATATTTTGACTTTGACTATTTGCTGCAGTATACGGATGAGTTTGCTTTAGCGTAGGGACCTTCCATCCCCCCATTATACCTCCCCCCTGCTCGCGTTGACCCTGTTCTTCAGCTCCTGCATGTTGCGATGGTCCAACTGCAGCAGACCTTCCAGCTGTGCCATCATTGTCGAGCCCCCTGTAAAGTCAAAGTATCACGAGGTGGTGGTAAATAGATTACATGTAATGTTAAGAACCCAATTTGTTTATAATACTAATATAGCTATTAGTAAATAAACTAATCTATTAAACTAATTAACAAATAATGGATCCGACTTATCTGAATAAATAAATAAATATTCGGCAGCTAACCAATGTAGCGACGGCACGGTTGGTCTATTTTGCCTATTTTAATAGCATTATTTCGTACGGCCTTATTTTATGGGGATCTGCTGCAGATATTGAGTCAGTTTTCATTTTGCAAAAAAGGGCAGTTAGAGTAATTTATAATATGGATACTCGTGAGTCATTAAGGGAATTTTTCAAGGAAATAGACATCTTAACCCTACCGTCGCTATATATTTTTGAAATAATCATGTACGTTAGGAAAAATATATGCAATTTCCCTACCAACTTCGATAAGCCAAAGGCTACTAGTAATACAGGAAAGCTTAAAGTTCCAACTTACAGACTGGCTAAAACCAATAAGTCGTTCATGGGAAATTGTGTAAGATTTTACAACAAAATTCCAAAAAACATAACTGAAATAAATGATACAAAATTTAAATCTATTGTCAAGAAGACATTAATTTCTCGGGCGTATTATAAAATCAATGACTATATCTTGGACAAGGATGTTTGAAAATGATCCCGATCTATATTGGTGATCCCTGGCTCCAAAGATTGTACACCTGCTGTGTTAAATTGTAAAAAATTTGAATATTTGAGATGTAAAATAACATTGTAATTTTGATTTATTTAAAAAATTACACCTCGTTGAGTTTCTTGCCGGTATCTTCTCATCAGAGGTTTTTCCGAACCGGTGGTAAATTTTTTGACATTCATAAGTGCTACATGTAAGCCTAATCTGAATAAAATATTTTGACTTTGACTTTGAATAATAAAAAATCAAATTATATAAAGCCTGACCATATAAAAAACCTCGCCACATATCTGGTGCCCTAAAAACAGATTTTTTATATTTTGGTCGAAATTTTGTACATGTCATAAAAAATAAAGAATAAAATAACTGTTAAAAAACAACAACCAACCACTATCATTAGGTGTATTTAAATTAAAATAACAACATGTCACGTGGTTTCAATATCCATTAATATTAAAAATCTTAAAAGCTAATTTTACTTAAGAGCGCGGGAACACTACTTAGCAACTGAATTAGCGACCAAGATGGTGGTAGCGACTCGGATGGACCTTACACAAGATCCTACCACCACCACCTGCAAGTATCACACAAATTGGCAATGTTGACATGCCTTCGCATTCCTGCTCGGTCTTCATCCGTAGTAATAACGTCCTTTGTAGTTCAGCTTTCATTCTCTTGTCGTTTTTCTTGTGCGCACCTGATCTCGCTATCTGAAGGGAATTTTAACAAGATCATTACACTTAGCAAGAAATAATAATATCCATCCTCTAAGCCAACAGTCATGATTTTTGAATATACTGTTTTGCCTTAGAACCTTTAAATCCTTGTTAAGGTTGATGTACTCCCTCTTCAGGGTCCCTAGCAGCAGGTCCTGGCGGCGGAACTGTGGATGAACGCCCATGGTGCGGTTGAGACGGTCCATCTGGATCCCCCGGAACTGACGGACAAACATACTTATTATAACTGTTTTTATATACAACATAAGAAGCCAAACGAGCAAGTGGGTCACCTGATGCTAAGTTGATCAGTCCTGCCTATAAAACACTTGCAAAACCAAGGATATTGCAATTACGTTGCTAAGATGGCCTCTTGTGCCAGTAAATTTACCAGCTGTCTCACTCTCCGCGCCGGAACACAACAGTGCAAGCACTGTTGCTTACCGGCTGGATTAGCGAGCAACATGGTGGTAGCGATCCGGAGGAACCTACACAACCGGTATCTTTTCATGACAGGTTTTTTTCCGAACCGCTGGTAAACTTTTTGACATTCTGTAAGCCTAATTTAAATAAATATATTTTGACTTTGACTAAACGCTATATTACACTAAGTTATGAATTACATCTTATGTATTTTAACTTCACGTAGATAAAGTTGGTTCCGTATCCTCAGGGATGTCTCCGTCAAAATTTAAACTGTAATTACTCATTTTAAAGTTCAAAATAGCCAGCTCGGGATACTTTAAACTTTTAAACATTTCTTAACACATTTATAATTTAAAAAACCCTCAACTTGTGGAATTAAGAAACTTCGAAGTGCTTGCTTAGTACGTGCAGGGGGGTGATTATCTTAACACCACAGCGGTGAGCTCGACGTCGAATTAGGGAGCGTTCAAGTATTACGTAACGCAATTTGGGGGGGGGGAACGGGGAATCCCTCGATTGTATTAGTCTGGTCGTAATTTTTTTTTATTTGTTCTCGCAAGTTGGCAAACCTTTTCGTTTATATTTCACGGGGAATCCCTAGATTGAATTGTACGTCATTTAATGTTTTTTTTGTCATTTAGTGTTACGTAACGCTTAGAGAGGGGAAGGGGGGGTACAAAAAAACGTTACAAGGGGGGGAGGGGGGGTCAAAAATCTTCAAAAATTGCGTTACGTAATACTTGAACGCTCCCTGAGCGCCCTATCCTACTCTAGCGCTAGCATGAGTGAGCGAGACAGCGATGCCTGATGCTATTGCTCTCCCCATAATTTAGTTGTTCTTGATTCTTAAGGAAATTTCGTAATTTCCGGATTGAAATGTTTTTAATCCTAAGCAGGTTTTCCTATTAAATTTCACGTTTTCCAAGCGTGATACTCGTTGTACTGCGGTGCCAATGAAAACAACAAATAAATGCTCTTAAACCATCTTAAACAAGACAGTTTAAAAAAATTACGTAAATAGGCATACCATAGGCGTCCTTATCGCCAAAAGAGATCTCCTTTAAGACGATAATTACAGAAACGCTCACAAAAAAGTTGACAGACGGTGTGCTTAAAATGCCTTAGCTGACAAGATCAAAATACATAGGGTCTCTATTACTTTACTACTATGAAAGGTTACTTAACCTAGACTAGAAAATAATAATCAGACTCTTTTATTTATTATTATTTATGTTACGGGCCTTTCTTTTGTCTGATTGTCTTTTTCCTTTCTTGTACAGTCAAGGAATTTAATTTCCAACCCACCTAAGGTTCAATAGCATATAGCAAACTGTCACCATAAGAGCTATAGAGCAAGACGTTAGTTTGACATATCGACCTTAATGCATTGCGAATGTCAGACGACATTTCAACGAAATGAGTAGGGAATTAAATTCCTTGACTGTATCGTTGTGAAAATATTATAAAATGCTTCTTCTTAAGACTATTTTTTTTGACGACTGGATTGCTCCTGTAAGGAACGGGTGTTAGGACCTTGTGCAAGATCCGTCCGGATCGCTACCACCATCTTTCTCGCTAACCCAGCCGCTAAGCAGCAGTGCTTGCACTGTTGTGTTCCGGCGTGGAGAGGAAGACAGCCGGTGCAATTACTGGCACAAGAGGTAATCCATCTTAGCCCTCTGGGTTGGCAACGCATCTGCAATCTCTTTGGTGTTGCGGGTGTCTGTAGGCGGTGGTGAACACTTACTATCAGGTGACCCACTTGCTTTTTTTCTTTCCTTTTTCATAAAAAAAAAGAAATTTTACATGCAGTTCATCCCCTAGATCAAGGCCGACCAATAGATTTTCCAAGTAGGCATTTTTTTATACGCTGGCGGTGTCTCGCCACTAATTTCTTAGGTTACTACCAGATTCATAAAGAAGTAAATGATAAAAAAAAAATGTAGAGGCAGAGTCGCGGTCAGCTGGGCTTGGCGGGCAAATTCAAATGTCTTGACGGGTCTGGGTTTGGCCAGCTTTGCCCTAGATTAAAAAGGATTCCATATAATCCTTAAAATGAGTAGAAAGTATCACGCGGGTGAAACCGGCGGATAACACTCGTCATTAATAAAACAAATGATACCTGTCGCTGTAACCTGAAGTGCTCATCTTCTTTCTTTCTTATCATCTCTAAATCGTTGCTTTGGCTTTCAGTTTGGGTCTCCATTTTATTAAAGCAAAACCAAGAAAATAATTCTACAAAATAAATTTAACTGACAGTTCGGCCTACTAGATTTTGATTTGAAATTAGGTACAGTCAAGGAATTTAATTCCCTACCCATTTCGTTGAAACGTCGTCTGACATCCGCAATGCATTAAGGTCGATATGTCAAACTAACGTCTTGCTCTATAGCTCTTATGGTGACAGTTTGCTATATGCTATTGAACCTTAGGTGGGTTACAAATTAAATTCCTTGACTGTACTTATTTTCATTTAGATGAAACTACATATTAATTCAAACGGATCACTCAAGTATTTGAACTCGAGTAATTGCTCGACATGTTTCGGACCAGGAGTGCTATTTTTCAATCTCACCGGGTGCCTAAAGCTCATCAAAAAGGCCGAATCTCTATGAAAAACGGCTATTTTGGTGAGCTTTAGTTACCCGGTGAGATTCAAATGTAATTTTTGAATCTCACCAGTTGACTAAAGCTCACCAAAGTGGCCGTATTTCTATGAAAAACGGTCATTTTGGCGAGCTTTAGTCACCGGGTGAGATTCAAAAATCGCACTTCAGAAGTGCTATTTTTCAATCTCACCGGGTGACTAAAGCTCACCAAAATGGCCGTTTTTCATAGAGATTCGGCCGTGGTCCTTAAATAAACTCAAGATAGATAAAACTATTTTTTTTGTTGTAGAAGGATATTGGTGTTGATAGGGATTATTTAGGCGTTGTTATTGAAATTACAAGTTGAACCAGTTTTCGCAAATGATCCGCTAACTGTTAGTTAATTGTAACTTTACACTTAAAGTGACTTGACCTTAAAGTCTAAGTCAAAATCAAAGTATCTTTATACAGATCAGACTTATCAGGGTGCACTAATGAACGCCAGACAATTTACCACCGGTTCGGAAAAACCTCTGATGAGAAGATACGATATAGCATCTCAACAATATATTTTTACAAATAACCAATAATATTTGTGTTTTTTTAAAATCTAATACGCGAACTATGAAAAAACGCAGATAACGGATACCTTGTGCAAAGTCCGTCCGGATCGCTACCATCTGACTCGCTAATCCAGGCGCTAAACAGCAGTGCTTGCACTGTTGTGTTCCGGCGTGGAGAGCAAGACAGTCGGTGAACTTACTGGCACAAGGTATTCCACCTTAGCTCTCTGGGTTTATCTCCTTGGTGTAGCGACTGTCTATTGGCAGCGGTAATCGCTTACGATCAGGTGACCCCACTTGCTCGTTTTCCTCGTATTTAATATAAAAAAAAAATGTTTGCCAGAATAGCTATGCTAGAGAATTGAACACCGCAGTTTTAAACAGCAAGGAAAAACGTGTGTGCAAATAAAAACCTGCACCCGGATTTCGTCCCCAGTTCCGTTTCTGCCGGACTTCCGGCGACACGTCTGCCGATGCGTCGCCGGATTTATGGGGCATGCTTGCTTTAAAATATGCGTCCGGAGTCAACGAAAATGTATCGTAAATTGAAGACTACACAATGTCGGCTATTTCGATGTAGTCTGAGCGCTTCCACTCTTTTTCCAGCGAAGTCATCCGTGTAGTTCTCATAACCCCCCCCCCCCCCCTTTAAACCTTTTAGGCTGCGTTTCCACCAGAGATGTGCGAGGATGCGTAGCGAAGAATGTGTTTGTAAAGAACCAATGAGCCGTTTCCACCAGAGCTGTGCTGACCGAGGCGAGGTAAATGAAGTGATTCTATTGGTTGTTACAAACACATCCCTCGCTACGCATCCTCGCACATCTCTGGTGGAAAAGCAGTCTTAAACCCCTTAATGGTGAAATTCCCTAATATCTTTTCGTGGTCTCCGTCGGCAAGAGTTACTTCTGTTGCTGAAGACACCTCGTCCATCAAGTGCGGCAGTAAATCCAAGAGAGTCGCTAGCGGCCGCTCGGGGGATATTTATGGCGGATTCGTCCTCCCCAAGTTCAAGGATGATACAACTAATGTATTGCAACGTTATAAAAGTGTTACACCACTGTTAAATCACACACGGGTTTATAAATGTGTTTTAAATAGTTTAAAAAGTAAAATGCTCTCTCTTGCTCACTTCACTGCACGAGCACCCAAGTGAACATGCACCAGCTGCCCTAACATGACAGCCCAGGTTTAGTTTAACCCCTCCCTGTGTCTATGTCTAACCAGTGTCATAAGAAAGGGACGCAGATAGAGATAAACTAAACTTGGCCAGTCATGTTAGGGCCACTGGTGAGGTGCCGAAACTGCATTTGTATGGAACATGGTGATGGTATAGAACACTCAAGCCATGTTTCACCACTCTCTGATAAATTCCCGATATCATACCTAACAGTTATCTATAATTCCATCCCTGTTTGTGTCCATAGAATAAATAGAGACGGCATAACAGATATCTATTGGATGCAATACCAAAAACTTTTGAGAGAGCGGGGAAGCAGGGCCTAGTTAGTACATAGATATCATTGATAATTTGCGGGTCCGGATCGCTAATACCATCTTGCTCGCTAATCCGTGTTATTTTGTATCTGTATTCTTTCTGTTTCTTATTCTTTGCTGAATTAAACATTTTCTTTCTTTCTTTCTTTCGTTAATCCCACCGCTAAGCAGCAGTGCTTGCACTGTTGTGTTCCGGCGTGGAGAGCAAGATAGCCGGTACAATTACTGGCACAAGAAGTAATCCATGTAAGCGCTCTAGGTTGGCAACGCATCTGCAATCCCTTTGGTGTTACGGGTGTCTATGAGCGGTGGTGATCACTTACCATCAGGTGACCCACTTGCTCGTTTGCCTTTCTATGTTATGTAAAAAAATATCTGACATTTAAACAAAATTTTTACGACTGTTTCGGACATTGAAACTAATTTCATCTGCAACAACTGTTCTTCTTACTTAAGTTAATTTACCTTTCAAGGTGCGAAACCCTAAGTAGAATCCTCGTTCAGCATCCTTGATCCAATTCGGAAGCGCTGTAAGAACATTGTCAGTTAACCTCAAGGTGGACTTTATCCGGCTCCAAGGACCATTGACCTTGAAAGAGCGGCCAAGGGCAAACTATATTGCGTCCTGTGATATATGTCCTTTAATTGCAGCTGTTGTGCTATATATGTGGTAAATGGCTAGATTGTACCGTACAGGGTTCTTTTCTGTTGTTTTATGGTTCCGTACACAAAGGATACCAATAGGACCCTATTGCTAAGCCTACGCCGTCCGTCCGTCCGTCTAAGCGACCTTTTGAGGGACCTTTTTGAACCTCAAATTTGAGAAACCTCGAGATTTACCAGATTCACAAGTTCTTCTTAAGAGGAGTTTGAACCCAGCGCTCTCCATACAAACGGCGATAACGTTTTCCACCCTCTAAACGTTAACCTATAGCCATGATTTTTTTTGTATGTTATAATTATGCCCTAGAACTAGGTTTGTATGTTTTGATTTTTTAAATATTCTTAATAATTTCAAAAAAATTGACGCTTTTGTGTTTTGTATGAAACTCCTAAAATGCGAATATTGACAAATCTAAGAAGAATATGAAAAAAATCAAAACATACAAACCTACGAGGGGAGGTCCAAAAGTCCGCGGAATGAAGTAGAAGTAGGTAAAATTGTACAAAACCTCTTTGCTTATCTAGTATGAGAACTCTTTAGAAAAAAAAAATATAAATGTCAATTCATAACCGTCATTTGTTTTAAAGATATCGCCGTTTAAACAAATTATTTCGCAATAAACGTGCGACTATGGAGCAAATTGAATATCGTGCCGTGATAAAATTTCTATCAAGGCAAGGAAAACCTCCGCAACTTATAATTAATGAAATGAAAACCGTCTACGGGGACCGATGCCCTGCTAAAACCATGATTTTTAAGTGTCATGGCCTCTTCACACATGGCAGAGAGTCAATTGAAGACGACCCTCGCCCAGGACGGCCGATTGAAGTCACATCGTCGGATATCGTTCAAAAAGTTGAAAAACTTGTACTAGAAGATGCTCGACTTAAAAAGAAACAATTGGCTGCATTAGTTGGTGTATCAGATGCAACAATTTTGAGGATCCTACATGACCATCTTGGCATGACGAAAGTGAGTGCTAGGTGGGTACCAAGAATGCTCAAACCGCAGCAGATGCAACAACGAGTTGAAGCATCGAAGCAATTTTTGAATCTGTGCGGTGACAATCCTACACACATATTGGAACGAATTGTGACTGGAGATGAGACTTGGGTTCATCATTTTGAATCTGAGTCGAAACAAGAGTGTATGCAGTGGCATAAGAAGGGTGCACCACCTCCGAAGAAGTTCAGGGTATCAGAATCAGCCGGAAAGGTGATGGCTACGATTTTTTGGGATTCAACAGGAATTCTTATGATCGACTACAAGGACAAGGGTGTTACCATAACTGGGACATATTATGCAATGCTATTAGAAACACTACGTGAAGCCATTAAAGAAAAAAGGCGGGGAAAACTGTCAAAGGGTGTGTTGCTGTTCCACGACAATGCACCGGTTCACAAGAGCCATGTTGCGACTGCTGCTCTTAACAGGTGCGGCTTCGAAGTGCTGGTTAACCCGCCCTACAGCCCTGATCTGGCCCCCAGCGATTATTATTTGTTCCCAAATTTAAAAAAAGAACTACGAGGAAAAAAAATTTGTGACGATGAAGAAGTGAAGGAGGCTATTTCGGTTCATTTTGAAGGCAAAGATAAAAAATATTTTTTTGATGGTCTACATAAATTAATTAGTCGATCTGAAAAGTGCATTAAACTCGAGGGTAAATATATTGAAAAGGAAAATTACTTCTATAGTTTTATTTAATTTGCAAATACTTCATTCCGCGAATTTTTGAACCTCCCCTCGTAGTTCTAAGGCGTAATGACAACATACCAAAAAATCATTGCCATGGGTTAGGGTTTAGTGGGTGGAAAACGTTATCGCTGTTTGTACGGGGAGCGCTTTTTGGGGCTGGGTTCACACTCCTCTTAAATTGTAATTTTTTTATTATTTGCTGGTGGTAGTAGGACCTTTTGTAAGGGCCGTCCGGATCGCCATCACCACTTTGCTCGCCGATCCAGCCGCTAAGAAGCAGTGCTTGCATTGTTGTGCTCCGGCGTGGAGAGCAAGACAGCCAGTGAAATTACTGGCACAAGAGGTATTCCATTTTAGGCCTCTGGGTTGGCAACGCATCTGCAATATGCTTGGTGTTGCGGGTGTCTATAGGCGGTGGTGATCGCTTACCATCAGGTGACCCATTGGCTTGTTTGCCTTTCTAAGTTGTATAAAAAAAACATATTCATTGCTTTTGACTGACAAAGTTTGTTATAACAAATTTAATGAAAAGAAACTCGCAAAAACGATTCAGTACAATGTTATGTGAGTTATTTCTCTAGTCTTAAATAAAACCAACTAAATCAGATACCCTTTCTGTGTTCCAAGGGTCCTAAACAGCACTTAATAACACTGTAATATGATAAAAGGTCCGTAGGACTAGCAACGCGCGCGACTTCGTTCGCGAGAAATTAGTAGTCTATGTCCGTCAGGTACAGTGTAGCTTACTATTAGCACAAAGTTTACCTCTTTATGATATTAGTGTAAATGAGCCAGGTTGATAATCTACACTAATAAAAAGTTTTTTGTTTGTTTGTTTATAGGGGATACTCTTTGGAACTACTGAACCGATGCCAAAAATTCTTTATCTAAAAGAAAGCTACACTATTCCTGATGGACATAAGCTACTAATTCCACTCGAACGAAGTCGCACACGTCTTCTAATAGTGGCCCGTTTCACGAAGCTACAAGTTACAATTCTACAAGTCTAAACTGACCACATTGATCATTATGCCCATTGCCATTGGTCATTATACCAATGTTGCCGGTTTAGACTTGTAAAATTGTAACTTGTAGCTTAGTGAAACGGGCCATAAGTGTATAAAAGTAGCGCACCGCGACTACAAAAAGTACAGTTTCTCTCTAAATTGCCTTTCAACTCATATCGTGATGACAGCTGGATAAGAGCATGATAAAGTAAGAAAGCCACCTGCTTACCAAGTATAAACTAACACCTAAACTGACATTCAAAGAAGCTGCCTCGTCAAAGGAAATATAATGACTGGCCGTTAAAACACCTAAGAATTACCCGAAACATTGCTAAGTCGTAAACTCAGTTCAATTTAAATGGAGCTTTACTTATTTAATTTGAACAACAATATCGTTCCGACCGTTAAAATATTTGAAATATTGAGAGACTCCGCTCGAGAAATTATATGAATAATCTACGGAAGATTTGTGCTAATTTTAAACGATGTAAGAGGTTACTTTGTTGGTATTTTAAGGTATTTTTGGGCGTGATGAGTAAATACGATATAATACTCTATTATTATCAAACCGCGATTAGAATATAATTGGAGAGTAACGTCAGCCCGCTGTCATTAGTCCTTACGTAAATATAGGACTGAATCTTGACGCAAGTCTATGAAATGACATTACTCTCGAATTATATTCTAATTGCGGTTGGATAATATTTACCTTGCTACTCCACAAAACGCGGTTTGCGGTTTCGCGGAGTAGCAGGATAATTTGTTCCAGTTTGTTGACATGCACCTCCGCAAAGTAACGCCTGGATGAATTCATTACTATAGAATCACGTCGTGCAAACCTTTTGAATATTGTATCTTAATTCTTTTTTTTATTAAAAGAAAAAATCGTTTATTACAGATAAAACTCCATAAGTGTTAGTAGTTATAAGTTTCTGTCATTTAACTGCATTTCTATTATTTTTGCTTTAATTTTTAAAATTTTGATGAATGTTTTCTCAATATTGTTTTTATTTTTCTAGAAAAATATATAAAATCCCAATAAATTGCACCCTTTTAAACGAATCCAATCCTCCACTATCCGCGCCTGCATGGGCCACCAGCTCTACTCGCCGTACGAAACGAAAAATTTAGCTACTACTTCACGCCGGTGCTGTTTTACTACTCCAGTCGAGCCAGTCCCATTTGTAGTACAAGAACTAACTGGCTATAGTTGGCTCTACTATTACCACTATCCTACTAATAATTTCCTTTTTTTTATATAAAATAGGAAGGCAAACAAACAAGTGGGTCACCTGATGGTAAGTGATCGCCACAGCGCATTGACACCCGTAATACCAGGGAGTTTGCAGATGCGTTGCCAACCCAGAGGGCTAAGATGGAATACCTCTTGTGCCAGTAATTGCATCGGTTGTCTTGCTCTCCACGCCGAAACACAACAGTGCAAGCACCTTGCACGAGGTCCTACCCGCAATAGACTTCGATTACACGCTAATTCTGGCGTCAGTTCAGTCCATCATTCCGGTATAGTTTTGACTGATGCCAGAATAATGACAAATGGACACAGTTACGATCAGTTCAGACTGAAACGACACGAGACAGGTTACACGATAATTCTCTCGTCATTCTGACCAGAATGATGGACTGAACTGACGACAGAATGAGCGTGTAACCAACGTCATATGCTTTCAAATACTTTGAAGTAAAAATACTAGTCATTATAAATACCCTAGCGACTTTTACGTTCTACATCCGCGAAGACGCCAATATAATTGACTTAAAACTTGCAAGGAGGTAACTTTTCTGGAGGCATTGTCATGGGTAATGGGGTAATGGGGGGTGTTCATACGGGGGACGCTCTAAAGGGGGACGTAGTGGAGGGACGTTCTAATTGCGGGAGGAAAATGCGCCGGATCCTCTTTTGTTGCTTTTGGTAATTGGATTAATGAGAAAATTATGTAACATTGTATGGGGGTTTATATCACACTAGAAAAGACGAGGTATTGCGGTGTCAATGGTGTAAATTTTATTTATTTATTAACTCAAATACACCGTAACGAAAAGTATATAATATTCCGCTAAACTGCATAGCAGTTACTTGGCAGAAAATAGAGATGTTTTAACATACTAGCGAACCGCCTTGCCTACCGCCGTAATGTACCTACATAAAAACCTTCCGTGAAAAAATCTTTAGATGGCAATGAAAACCGTATCAAAATCATTCGAGTGGTTTAAAAGGAGATGGCGGCCGAACATACACTATAAGGATTTAAAACAGACAGGAACGGACAGCGACTTTACTAAGTATGTAAACATAAAGATAACATCTCTATTTTTCTGCTAAGTATTATCAAACCGTAATTAGAATACAATTGGAGGGTAACGTCAGCACACCGTATTTTCATAGATATAGGAATGTAGCTTGGCGTAAGTCTATGAAATGACAGTGTTCTGACGTTACCCTCCAATTATTTTCTAATCACGGTTTGATAAAAACTGCTTGTGCTTATGCATAATTTAGGAAATATAAAAAAACTGCTGTGTATGTACTATATTTTATGGATTTCACTTTAAAATCTAAATTATATATCTGGTAAAATCAGGCATGTACGCATGCGCGGCCTGCTTACTAATTTTTTTTTTTCATTTTTATAAAATAATAGGAACTTGAATCATTTTAAAAATCAACGCTTTTTAACGTTTAGGTTTGCTAACGCTAACGCGTTCGAGATATTTATTGTGACGTAGTTTTACACTTAAAGTACTGATTTTTACGATGCTATCTTAACGAACGTTAAAAAATCTACCTGGTATATTCATTTGACGAAACTTTCAAATACAAATAACAAATACAAAGTACGTAACAAATGTATGTAGGTATTTTAGGTACATTACTTACAGGATTATGTAATGCGATAGGGTACTTTCAAGTCAAGCGCTACCCGAGTGCAGTTTCGTCACAATTTTAATTCCAACTAAAAGCTTTTAGTCAGCTAAACAGTTAAGTGGGTACCCGTTTCAACTAAAAAGTCAAATCCTCAAACTTGGCCCGAGTTTCCGACCTCCCTAACTTTAATCCTGATTGTTTTATGGGTTCGCGACTAACATTTGTAGTGGTTCAGTCAGGACCTTATCTAAATCATCTGTTAAAGAAACAGCCAAGAGTGAGTCAGACTCTCGTACCGAAGGTTCCGTATCTCCAATTTGCTAATTCGCTATTTTTTTTTTAAATTCAAGTACGCAATTCTGTCACTTAAAGGACTCCCAACGAAATGAAAACCTTTCTTTTATGAAGTCGGTTAAAATTGCGCAGCAGTTTAAAATTACATTTTATTTTTATGTAATAGGAAGGCAAACGAGCAACTGGATCATCTCATGGTAAGTATCACGATTAAAGACATTCGCAACACCCAGGAGATTGCAGGTGCGTCTTCAACCCAGAGGGCTAAGATGGAATACCTCTTGTGCCAGTAATAGGGATGTCTCCTGGGTTAAAACAACAAGATTCTAATTAGTCCGTCAGTTAGATTATAGAAAAATACTCGATACGTATTTTTTTATTTGTCCATACGAATAATATTGACAAAGATACAGCACATTCAAATTCAGGAGTAGGGGCTCGTGACGTCACTGTTTCGTAAAAATTTTACGATATAATGACGTAGCGCGAACTTTCGCCGCTCTGTAACTTTGTTATTTTAAGTTTTAGAAGCAAAAGAAAAAATACGTATCTACTATTTTCTGGCGTTCTAAAAGATGGACTAATTTTTATTTTTTTGTCAACATCCCAATTGCACCGGCTGTCTTGCTCTCCATACCGGCAGTGCCGGATTTAGAGGTCTGGAGGCCTCGATCCAACAAAGGAGTAGAGGCCCCCTAGCCGCGAATTATCTTCCAAATAAAATGGTCAATTTTTTTCAGTCGCGTTTTGCAATAAAAAAAAATTCCGAAGTCTCTATGGTGGGGGGCCCTCTTCTGTGGAGGCCCCGGGGCTGTGGTCCCGGTTGCCCTCCTCTGAATCCGGCACACCGGAACACAACAGTGCAAGCACTGCTATGTAGCGGCAGGATTAGAGAGGTGGTGCACAAGGTCCTACTACCCGCAAAACTTCACTAATTTCACTGATTTTCGCGCATTTTTACTCTTCCCTTCTCACCATCGAAATGAGAAAACTATAGAACTGTGTACAACGCAGTGGCAGAGTAGCCGACCATAGTCTGTTTGGTAGAATATGTTGGATAGCGCATGCTTACCCTGAATAAAACTGTCTGTGCCAATTGTCAAGTAAACAGCTCTGCGTTTCTTACGTTTTAAATTGGCGTCATATTTTTAGTTCTGCTATCCGACGCCTGTGTCGCTGCTAGTTAGAAAATTTAGAAGCACTTTATTCACTTACGATAAGATTCAAAGTTAAACCAATGGGTAAATACTGAAAGCCCCTCTTCACCTGCTTCACCCCGTCGCAAAGTGGTGACGCTAGGTTTGTAACAATCCGAACAAGTAAGCAGATCTAATGTCTTCTTATATCGATGCTTGTCACCCTTGACTGTACAATTCTATACTTATACCTACCTATCTAATACCTACCTATTGTTTTACAAAACTGTCTGTCGGCGTGGCCGTGCGGCCGCGACGGATTTGTGTTATTTGTCACCCACTGCTGCCGTTACCACGGTCCCTGAGCATGGTTCGAAATTTAAATTAAAAATGCATTGTATAGGTAAATAAGTATTAAGTTTTCTACACTAATCTTCACTTATCTGCAGCATCTACGCTAATATAATAACTGACTGACTGAACTAAATTCACGTGCTAGTAATTAAGTTATTAACTAGTTATGTATAATAAATCTTTATGTTAGTCCTTAAGGTATTTATCTATGGGCCTATGCAGCCTGAAATAAACTTTATTCTAGTCTATTGTAATATAATAAAGAGGTAACTTTGTTATTTTTAAACATAAAACTACCGTGAGACTCAGACATATTAATAAAACGAATCACTCACGTATTTTTCACAACATAGGTACATAACACATACACATGTCGGGCATTTCCCGACGCAAAAATACGTGAGTGATCCGTTTAAGGTAACTTTGTTTACAAAAAATATTTAACTACTGACGGAGACATTTAAGCGAAGCCAGCTCAGGGCATAGTTTACCCACTGGCTTATATCAGGTTTGAGCCTAGGGTAAATAGGGCTGAGGGGGCGCAAGTACCATCCACGGCTTTACAGAATACGGAGGTGCAATTTTTGAATCTCACCAGCTGACTATTAGCTCACCAAAACGGCCGAATCTCTATTAAAAACGGCTAGTTTGGTGAGCTTTAGGTACCCGGTGAGATTCAAATGCAATTTTTGAATCTTACCAGGTGATTAAAACTCACCAAAATGGCCGTTTTTCATAGAAATGCTTTAGCCCGGTGACGGTACCGCCGTGGGGTACCGGCTTAGAATAGTACTTCCCCATCTTTTCCCATGGGTGCCGTAAAAACCGGCTAAGGGGTTTCTTCTCCAGAAGGTGGGCAGCAGCGCCTTCTGCTCGACACGTAAATACTGCGCTCGCCAACCCGCTTGCCAATCGTGGTGAGTATGGCAAAACCCCTCCAAAGGAAACTAAAATGACTTCACAACAAAGGACCAGGCCCCCAGTCCCCGGCGGCTCCGCTATTCCGGGCCACGGTAGCAGCCTCGGTAACGGCGGAGCAGGGGGTGCTAAGAATCCCCGGCAGACGCCCGGCTACCACTCCCAACCCAAAAGACGACTGGCCCTGGTAACACACAACATTCGGACACTGAGAACTGACGAGAAGCTAATCGAGCTGGAAGAGGAGATGAGTAGGTTACACTGGGATATTTTGGGGTTATCCGAAGTCCGTCGAGAGGGTGAGGACACGATAACTCTGAAATCCGGCAACCTGCTCTTCTACCGGGAGGGTGACAAGCGGTCCCAAGGTGGTGTTGGGTTTCTCGTTCACAAGTCCCTTGTAAACAACATTCTCACCATCGATAGTGTGTCGAGTAGGGTAGCGTACCTGATACTCAGAATATCTAAAAGGTATTCGCTGAAGGTCATTCAGGTATACGCGCCGACCACGTCACACTCCGATGAAGAGGTAGAGGCAATGTATGAGGACATTAGTAGGGCCATACATACCTCTAAGACCTATTTCAATGTTGTTATGGGGGACTTTAATGCAAAGCTGGGCGAAAAAAGCGATAGTGACCTGAAAGTGGGGCTATTTGGTTATGGACAACGGAACCAAAGGGGTCAGAGGTTGGCTGACTTTCTGGAGAAAGAGGGACTCTTTATGATGAACTCTTTCTTCCAGAAGCCACCTCATAGGAAATGGACCTGGTTAAGCCCTGATGGTTCCACGAGAAATGAAATCGACTTCATATTGACTACTAAGAAACAGATATTCAATGATGTCTCCGTGATCAACATGGTTAAAACCGGAAGCGATCACCGCATGGTTAGAGGCAAATTGAATATCGATGTTAAACTTGAGAGGTCTCGTCTTATGAAGTCCACGCTCCGTCCTTCTCGCGCCCATACCCAAAACCCCGAAAGCTTTCAATTGGAACTCGCAAATCGCTTTGAGTCGCTAGACAGCTATGCATCGGTGGACGAGATCAATAACAGGTTAGTGGAAACTGTCCGTATGGTTGGCGCTAAGTTTTATAAGCCCAATCGTACCAATAGACCACAAAAACTCTCAGACCATACTCTCGACCTCATGGCTGAACGACGCTTGTTGCAACTGCAGTCCTCTCACGACGCGAAGTCATATCGACAGCTCAATAGACGCATATCAAGTTCCATGCGGCACGACATCCGAACCTTTAATACAAATCGTATTAAAGAGACGATTGAGCGGAATAAAGGCTCCAAAGTGTTCGCAAAAGACTTGTCTATTGGGCAGAGCCAGCTGACGAAGCTGAAGAGGGAGGACGGTAGTATAGCGTCGACCAAAGCAGAGGTGCTGAGGGAGGTTGAGAGGTTCTATGGACAGTTATACACCTCGGTCTCAAAACCTGTTAGCAGCCTGGCCAAAGATCCAAGAGCCAAGCTGACCCGACACTATACCGAAGATATCCCGGACATCAGCCTGTATGAGATTAGGATGGCCCTGAAACAGCTTAAAAACAACAAGGCGCCGGGCGAAGACGGAATCACATCAGAGCTTCTGAAAGCGGGTGGAACACCAGTACTTAAAGTCCTTCAGAAGCTCTTTAATTCCGTGGTGCTCGGAGGTGCAACGCCAGAAGCATGGAACAGAGGGGTGGTGGCGCTGTTCTTCAAGAAAGGGGACAACACTTTTCTGAAGAATTATAGACCCATCTCGCTTCTGAGCCATGTTTATAAGCTGTTTTCCAGGGTCATCACGAATCGTCTCGAACGCAGGTTTGATGACTTCCAGCCTCCCGAACAAGCCGGCTTCCGAAAAGGCTTTAGTACCATAGACCACATCCACACGCTGCGGCAAGTTATACAGAAGACCGAGGAGTATAACATGCCATTATGCTTAGCGTTTGTGGACTATGAGAAGGCCTTTGATTCGATCGAGACGTGGGCGGTGCTTGAGTCTCTCCAGCGATGCCGTATTGACTATCGGTATATCGAAGTGTTGAAGTGTTTGTACAATAACGCCACCATGTCGGTCCGAATACAAGACCAGAGGACGGAGGAAATTCCATTGCAAAGAGGTGTGAGACAGGGAGATGTTATCTCTCCGAAACTGTTCACCAACACAATGGAAGATGCCTTTAAGCTTCTGGAGTGGAAAGGATTCGGCATCAATATCAACGGCGAGTACATCACTCACCTTCGATTTGCCGACGATATAGTAGTCATGGCAGAATCGATGGAAGACCTTAGCACGATGCTCGAAGACCTCAATCGGGTTTCCCAACGGGTGGGCCTTAAGATGAACATGGACAAAACGAAAGTCATGTCGAATGTCCATGTAGTGCCCACCCCAATAGCAGTAGGAAACTCAACTCTCAAAGTTGTTGACGAATACGTCTACCTAGGACAAACAGTCCAACTAGGCAGGTCCAACTTTGAGAAAGAGGTCAATCGTCGAATCCAACTCGGCTGGGCAGCGTTCGGGAAACTGCGAAATGTCTTCTTGTCCAATATACCTCAGTGTCTGAAATCGAGAGTGTATGATCAATGTGTGTTACCAGTGATGACTTATGGCACTGAAACGTGGCCGCTTACTATGGGCCTTATAAGAAAGCTCAAAGTCACGCAACGAGCTATGGAGAGGGCTATGCTTGGAGTTTCTCTGCGTGATCGAATCAGAAATGAGGAGATCCGCAGACGAACGAAAGTAACCGACATAGCCCAGCGGATTAGCAAGTTGAAGTGGCAGTGGGCAGGGCACATAACACGGAGAACTGATGGCCGATGGAGTCGGAAAGTTCTCGAATGGCGGCCACGTATTGGCAAGCGCAGCGTAGGACGACCAGCCACAAGATGGTCCGATGACCTCGTACAGGTGGCAGGAAGGCGCTGGTTGCATTCTGCTTCCAACCGGCCACTTTGGAAATCCATGGAGGAGGCCTATGTCCAACAGTGGACTTCTTGTGGCTGAGATGATGATGATGATGAGCCCGGTGAGATTCAAGAATCGCACCCCAGGTCTGGCCTACAGGCGGGACAGGCCGCAGGGGGGGGGTTTACGTTCATAGTCAGCCTAGAGCTTGTTTTGCAGGTGGTAAGGACCTTGTGCAGGGTCCGTCCGGATCGCTACCACCATTGTGCTCGCTAATCCTGCCGCTAAGCAGCAGTGCTTGCACTGTTGTGATCCGGCATGGATAGCAAGACAGCCGGTGCAATTACAAACACAAGAGGCATTCCATCTTAGCCCTCTGGGTTGACAAATCATCTGCAATCTTCTTTGTGTTGCGGGTGTCTTTAGGCGGTGGTGATCACTTACCATCAGGTGACCCACTTGCTTGTTTGCGTTCCTATTTCGTAAAAAAAACTATCACAACTCTAATCCCAAATGAAACATACTTTTTTATTCCTAAAACAAAAACTTTTCACGTAAACGAAGCTGAAAAAGTCGATTCTAAACACGATGTAAGTGATCCGTTAAGGCGACTACGGCTGCGAGTTCCCGTGGTACCCCGAGACGAATGTGCCCCGCGAAGCCCCGGGATTAAACCCATTTCTCCGTTTGATTTAGGTCCAGTTTTTACCCGGATTAGTTATGCCCCGATTTGGATCTGCGTATCATGTAATGACGCTTTAACTTCGCCGTTTAAGGCGAAGAGTTCTTTAAAGTTGCCGGGTAAAGATAAGTTAATATTTTTTTAAATAATTAATAGATTCAGGCGTTACTTTTCGGAGGTCTATTTCAACAATCTGGAACAAATTAACTTGCTACGAAACAACATATATCGTGTGGAAGCGGAGGAGGGTTTTTGCATGAACATGCACGGCACTGGTTTCGTGGAGTAGCAAGATAATTTGTTCCAGTTTGTTAATACATTTTTCTAGCGAAATTTCTTTCTTTTTTTTTCTTTATGTTGTCATTGCATGTGCGGTGGCTGGGCACCCCGAAACTAGGTCACACGTCGCCGAAGTAACGTGCTAATTTTAATGTTTTATTTGTATGTTAGTCCTTAAGATATTTTTCTATGGGCCTATATGCAGCCTGAAATAAATGGTTCTATTGTATTCTATAGCATTTTAAAGAATAGTTAAATTAAATTAAATATAAAATATCTTTTAAATTGTATATTAGTCTCTTAAAATGATAAATTATGATTTATGATACATTAAAAAGTCGTCCATCATTATAATTAATTTAATTACTATCCTACTCTAAAGAAACACCACTCCGCATCGTAAAATATATTGACTTCGGACAAAAATGAAATATCCATACCACCAAAAATAAAATACTAATACCAACTGGCTCAAAAAGGGAATAATTAGAAATTAAATTAAATAACTAATTGGGCTATAATCTTAATTTTGTGTAATCAAGAAATTCAAAGTCACACAGACGCACCTGTTTTGCATGAGCACAGCACTGGTTTCGCAGAGAAGCAAGGTAATTTGTTCCAGTTTGTTGATGTTTCTCTGCAATGTATCGCCTGAATCTATATATTAATTATTTGGGCGGTTATATTTTCAGTATTTCAGTTATTACGTAGTTGCACCTGCGGTAGCCACATGCCACATGGGGCATGTTAGAACCACAGCATAAAAATGTTACCCCAATTTACCCCAAAGACAGTTTGGTTGGTGCCAGCAGCGCCTTAAGTTCGCCGCTTTACCGTCAAATAGGAATGTCGTCGGAGCGATTTATCACCACGATGAAGAAATGGGTTGATTTATCAATATTATTAGTAATAGCCCAATTCGGTGGCCCTCGACCGTGGTCAGAATAGTGTAAAATTACATTATGGTGGAGCTTTCTAATTCAAACGAATATTTGGCGAGTGGGCCACCCCACTCGCCAAATATTATGTGATGTTAATTAAATTTGAAATGTTTGTAATGTTTGTGTTGATTTTCGCGGTATATGCTCATATGCCCTAGGATCAAAACGAGTTGTTCCAATAATTAATAGATTCAGGCGTTACTTTGCTGAGGTCCATATCAACAAACTGGAACAAACTACCTTGCTACTCCGCGAAACCAGTGCCGGGCTCGTGCAAAATAGCTGCGTCTGTGCAACACATATATGTTCATGCAAAAACCCACCCTCCTCCGCTTCCACACGAAACAAGTTTGTGATAATATAAGGGGGTACTTTTGTTTTATTTTTAAATTTTGAGGGTAGGCTTTGAGAAAAATAATAAGGGTAGTAGCTTTTGATTTCTGCAGTTGTCAATTCATTGCAGAGTTATTGTGGGTCTACTCTGAAACAAGCTTATTTAAATAACCTTCTTGCGAACCACAGCATGTACGATAGTATTAATAAATTATTCATATTTATGAACAAGTTGAAATAAACAGGGCGAGTGGTATACAAATTCTAAAATTATACATATTTCTGCACCTAGCACGTACCCTGTCGACACGCGTTAACTCAGTACGTCTCTATCTTTCTGGGCTGGTTAGAGCGAGACGCACTGAGTTACGTGGCGAGTTCGTGCTAGGTCCACTGAGACTTGCATAATACAAGCATTTGGTCAAAGACATGCAAAGTAGCTGCAAAGTGTCTAAGTTGCAACCAGCCAGTAAGCTTCAGAAGATATTACACATAATAATCCATGTGACATATCATATATATGCAATGTTTATGCAGCATAAGGTAAAACTTATTTACTATTCTTATTAAAAGAAAGAAAGAAAGAAAAAAAAATTACTCACAAAATTACATTATTAATGCTGAAAGGGACCCCACTCAGCATAAGCTGCTGCAAGCAGCAGCGCTGATTTTCAGCGGGGCCCTGAACTTCAAAACTAAACTGAAACTAATAAACCTTAAACCTAAACCTATGGGGTGACGTCACGCCCACTGAGAATGGTCATGAATTCCTTGATTGGTTTTATAATCTTGATTTATTTAGGGGCTTTGATCAAACCTGAATACGTAAGCTCCATCAGAAAACAATATACCTATCTAGAATTAAAACAAGTCATCTTGACATGAATCTGTATTCACATAACAAGATTTTTTCTATTATTAAATAGGAAGGACAACAAGGAAGTGGGACACCCGATGGTAAGTAATCACCATCGCCTACAGACACCCAGAACACCAAGGAGATTGCAGATGCGTTGCTAACGCAGAACGCTAAGATGTAATACCTCTTGTGCCAGTAATGGCACAATGTTAGTATCCAAAACGTTAGTCAATTCAAATTTACAAATGTCTGTCCTTTAGATATTCTAAAATCCTTTAAATCATTAAAAAAAACGGAAGACTTGTGGAGCGTATCAGTCAAGGTTTTACATGCCATCGGACGTCGTTGCGCCAACTCTGGCTACCATTTTAATAACTGTATAGACGTAGGCGTATTCCCCAATCTAATGAAATGTAGTAAAGTAGTTCCTATCTTTAAATCAGGTAATAAGGATAATCCTTCTGATTATCGTCCAGTGTCCAATCTATCAGCGTTTAGCAAAATATTCGAAAAAATAATGATTTCTCATTTAAATAAATAAATCTTAAATTTTTTTATGAAATAGGAAGGCAAACAAACAAGCAAGTGGTCACCACCGCCTAGAGACACCCGCAAAACCAAAGAGATTGCAGATGCGTTGCCAACCCAGAGGGCTAAGATGGAATACCTTTTGTGCCAGCTTTTAATTACACCGGCTGTCTTGCTCTCCACGCCGGAACACAACAATGCAAGCACTGCTGCTTTGCGGCAGGATTAGCGAGCAAGATAGTGGTAGCGATCCGGACAGACCTTGGACAAGGTTCTACAACCCGCAAAACATTTACAGTAATTTGGATTCACTAAGGGTAAATCTACAGGTCGCATGCAACATTGGTCGCAACAGTGAGGCGAGCGACAGTTGCAACCGCGTAACATTGTCACCGCAGTCGGCGGACAGACTAAGGCTGCTTTTCCACCAGAGATGTGCGAGGATGCGTAGCGAGGGATATGTTTGTCAGAACCAATAGAATCGCTTCATTTACCTCGCCTCGGTCAGCACAGCACTGGTGGAAACGCAGCCTAATGTGAAGACGACGTTCGTTTGCCGAAATAGTTTGAAATAAGTTCAGCGACCGCATGAGGTAAACGACGTAGTGTAATTGCAGCTGGAGTGTGAATCCAGCGCCCTCCATACAAACGGCGATAACATTTTCCACCCCCCAAACCTAAACCTATATCCATGATTTTTTTGTTTGTTGTCATTATGCCCTAGAATTAAGTTTATGTGTTTTGATTTTTTAAATATTCTTAATAGTTTAAAAAATATTGACGCTTTTTTGTTTTGTATGAAACTCCTAAAATGCAAATATTGTCAAATCTATGAAGAATATTTTATAAATCAAAACATACAGACCTAGTTCCGATTCATAATAACAACATACCAAAAAATCATTGCCATGGGTTAAGGTTTAGGGGGTGGAAAACGTTATCGCCGTTTGTATGGGGAGCGTTTTTTCGGGCTGGGTTCACACTTCTCTTAAGCAGCCGAAGAACTGAGGTCAAACCGGAGCGGATAGCGACTTTCTTTAATACTATACAGGATTAGTAATAACATGTAAATGAAATCTCTAAAATACGCTGCGCGTTCGAGTTGTTTAAAAGTGCTCATATGAAACATTAGGAATCCTCTGAGTATCGTATTCCTCCATTCCGACCATAGAGTATCTACCCGATAGAGAGGAAATTGACGATTATTTTGCTTTAGAACAATACGGTATTCTTGTGTTTTTTTTTATTTGCAAAATTGATAGAGTTGGTTAAATAAAATAAAACTGTATTTTTAGTTTTCTTCTAAGATTAATATTTTTCGAAATATCACGAGTAATATAATGACAATGGGCATGCGTTGTGAAAACGCTCTGTCGCGCTGCATACAGGGCCAGTGAAGTCACAAGCGTGATTTCGTATGGAGCCAACACAAAATCTCGTATATTTTAATACTGTAAGCTTTTAACTAATTACTCACATACTAAAATTTTCTACATTGTTAATCAGGATTCCAATGAGCATATTTCGAAAAAAAAAACTTTTTTTTTTTCGTCATTTTTGTTACTTTGTATCGCTGTAACTTCTAAAATATCAGGTTTTTGTACCTATTGCCTTGGAGATAAATATATTTTAATTGGATGTCTACAACAATTTTGCACTTCTATGCGTATTCCGAAGAAACACAGAGGTGCGCTCCGATTGATCGACCTAACGTCAAATAAAACACAAACAACCAGGGATAAAATAGATGTAATTGAAAAAAAAATTATATCACTAACCGATGATGATATGACTGTTTCTTTTATAGTTTTCCTTCACCAACGATCACAAAAGCACGTCTCATTTGGGTGTGCTTCCAGTAACGCAGGGCTGGGCGGAGTGGAGAGGAGCAAACCGTGAATTAAATTAACCAACCACATGCTCGAAATCTGGATCAGTGGAGATTTCGAGCACTGTGATTGGTCTATTTACATTTCGCTCTTTTCCACTCGCCCAGCTACGTAACTACTACTAACTGACCTACCCTCATCCGCTTCCAAACGAAACAACAATATCAGACTCAACTATAAACCACCACCATTAAAAATCTACACGATCTACGCACGTTTCGCCTCTATAAGAGGCATCATCAGGATCAAATAGTACGAACGTTTGCTACTTTAACAAATGGTTTTGGAATTAAATTACGTATTACCGCTCTATGGGGTATCTGCTTGATGATGCCCCCTGAGGTGCTTCAGTCAGCTGGCGCTGCTGGGGCCTGCAGGGCTCCGGGGGCCGCGGTAAGTGCTGCGGGGCCCCGGGGACGGGAGCTCCGGTTCTTTGTTAAGTCTGACGAATAGTTTTATTTGTAGCTCAGTATGTATGTATCTAAGTATACTATTCTGCTCAAAATAAAATAGAGCCCACTCGACTTTTCCCAGTAAAACAAAGCTAAGTATAAAAATATGTATGCGCCAAAGCATATTTAAAAAATAGGGTTTTATTTTTTAATTTATACATAAAAAATAGATAAAATATAGGTAACCCTTCTTTCAAAACGTGCATTAGTTTAAACACACTCATTTTTATAATTTCATTTTACCGAAAAGATTAAAGTGGACCCTTTTTCGTTTTGCGTCGTTTATGTATGTAAATTCTTTATTGTACAAAAAACATTAACGACAAAAAGAGATACAGTGATGTACAAAGGCAAACTTATCACTTTAAGGGATCTCTTCCAGTTAACCTTTGAGTGGATAAAAATAATCAATAATCAGTTAATCAAAAAATTCTTTAACAACGCAGCATTTCCGGGTTCAAAGGGTAGCTGGTCTTTTGAAGAACGTAAACGCCGTGTTAAGTTGCGGCCATGTACCGTAACTTAGTGTGACGATGTTTCAGTTCCGACAGCGTGTCTAGTATTACATAGAAGTCCATGCCTAACGTTTAATTTTATCTTTTTTTTTTAATAATGATAATTTTTTTTTCAAAAATACTGTTTACAATATAACATCTATAGCTTAAACATCTATGGTCTTAAGTGGCAGTGGGCGGGGCACATTGCTCGCAGAACGGATGGCCGATGGGCCCAGAGTTCTCGAGTGGCGACCGAGTACCGGAAGACGCAGCGTGGGCAGACCCGCCACAAGGTGGACCGATGACCTGGTGATCGTTGTGGGAACCCGCTGGATGCAAGCAGCACAAGACCGGTCGTTGTGGCGATCCTTGGGAGCGGCCTATGTCCAACAGTGGACGTCTTTCGGCTGAAATGATGATGATGATGAGTCTAAACATACAAAAGGTAAGAAACATTTATGCCTAAACTAGGATGTTCCTGTGTTTCAGGCGAAAAGGACTTATATAAATTAAATTATCACTTGCAAAAAACAGTTGTTCTTAATAACTAAACAGATCAATAACAATATATGCCTCTACAAAAGCAAAGTTCATTTCGAAATAATCAATAGTTTATTTTATCAAGTTTATCTTTACATACGAGTAGCATACAATTCCTAGGGATGATAAAGTTCCTAAGAAGTTTACACATTCTTGATTATTTATTGCCCACTACTCTGTTATTTTATTTTATTACACAAAACAAAGAATAAACTAGGAATAGTGAGAAACAACTGTCGGGGATAAAGGAATAAAAAAAAAAATTCCCCCGCTGGCAAAGCGCCTTGCTAGCTTATTATCGCGGGCGGAGGGTGTGTCGATAGTTTTTTATCGATAGAAGAGTTTTTTTATCAAACTTAAACAAATTAGGTACCATGCTACTCCGCGAACCCAGTGCCGTGCTCATGCAACCACCTAGTTGCATCTATGTGACATTTGTTTATTTTTCATGCAAAACGCACCCCCATCCGCTTCCACGTGAAACAACGTATATCACACACAGCCACAGCTATAAACCTCCACCACTATAAATTTAAACTACATAATCTACGCTTGTTTTGCCTCTATACATGACATTGACTGGATCTTAACATAATAATATATTAAGACTGTTCGGTACAAAAAATATGATCGTAACGGTATTATACCTTCGCAGACGTTTTTCAAACGAGCAAGTGGATCACCTGATGGTAAGTGATCACTACCGCCTATAGACACCCGCAACACCAAGGTGATTGCAGGTGCGTTGCCAGCCCAGAGGGCTAAGATGGAATACCTCTGCCAGTAATTACACCGGCTATCTTGCTCTACACGCCGGAACACAACGAGCGAGCCAGATGGTGGTGGCGATCCGGACGGACCTAGCGCAAGGTCCTACCATACCCGCAAAAGACATAAAATAGATAATAAGGTTAGTACAATAACGAGTTTAAAAGGAAAACCATAAGGGTTTGGTAGCTTTATTAAATTACTAGACTAGAACGTTTTTCACCCCAAATCATGGAAAGTAAAATAAACCTCGGAAGAGCTTTTTATCGGTCGTAGTGTAGACTAAGGAACCCGACTCAAAGCATTGCCAGACATGATCTTGCCCAGCTATATCATTGGGCTTGCGTCTATTCTATCGATATCGACACATTTATCCCATCATTATCTGCACAGGTAAGCACAGTCAGTTTGCGGTAAATTAGGTGCAGAAACAAACCAGTCAACGCTGCCTGGACCTCAGTGAGAATAAATTAGCGGACCATGGCTTGCGAATAAAATACCTTCTCCGTAATTAGGCTTTGAGGATGCCTGGAAAAAGACCCTTTTTCTCATTAGGTTGGCGGGCTTGGAATTAGCTTTAGAGTATTGTGAACCAAGCAAGGAGGTTTTAAACCCATGGAGCAAGCCTGAAAAATTGAGAAAAAGCGTGAATGTATCTGCTCCATTCACTCTTACGATGTAACAACGTGAAGGAGTGAACAAACATAACCATTTGACACCATCTTTAAATTTACTACCGTACACACTCAGTGCTGACATTTGGTCATATAGGTCATGTTATTATACAACAGTTTAAAAAAGTTTCTTTCGTGTATTGAATATGCTGTCGAATAGCAGCCATTCTTTTTAGTCGCATAATATTCACGTCAAATTTTGATGACGGTTCGTAGAGCTCTCGGTGCAATTTAATAAAATTCTTATGGTTATCGTTAGATTTTTGAGACCAGCAAGTGATATTTATTGTGCGAAATGGCATACTTCGTGCATGGTTGCAGTTCGCATTCATCACGGTGTCCTAAAGAAAGCAATGAAGGACAACACATCGGCGTTTACAAGTAAGTATTATTTGGTATTTATTTATGGGAATGTCGCGTTTTGGACGGCTAGTATTATTATGTGGGTTAAATTATGGAGCAAAGACTCATATGTGCTTGTAAAAACTAAGCTTATTTATTAATTTTAATGGTAATAAATGATTTATTATTTCTACAAGAGGTTATGGAAATATAGACTAGTGATGCGGTGCATCTGACATTTTGTAGAAATTATCGATAAGGTATCCGCCAATCTGATACCTTTCCCTCGTATGGGGCAATCGTGTCCAGGACTTTTGGGAAGCGGGCGCGGAGCCGTTGCCAACACCTAGAGGCCCTTTCGTCGATTTAGAGCGTCCGATACGTCGCGTGGGTGCACGGAGCGGGTGCACGCCTATCGAACAAATAGTATGAGCCCGCAGCCGCACCTGTGCGAGTTAGCGGACGCTCCCATACTATTTGTCTACAGGCGTGCACCTGCTCCGTGCGCCGGCGCGACTAAGCGGAGGCCCTTAATTTAGTTTACTCTTCTCTTCAGTCTTCTTCTTCAGTCGCTACTCCCCAACAGCTCGCCACTTAATACTATTTTTTTTTCAGCTTTCCCAAAAAAAGAAGAAATGAAAGAGATGGATTAAAATATTGGGACGGCCACAGGAACTAGTTGATTTATTTAAGAAATAACACCTTGTTGAGTTTCTTACCAGTATCTTTTCATCACAAGATTTTTTCCGAAATGATTATAAATTTTCTGACATTCATAAGTGGTTTCTGTATGCCTAATGTAAATAAAAATATTTTGAGCTTTGGTTTTGACTTTTGACTTCACACCACCACTCGCCCTTCGGGGTTGCGAGTTGCTCAAGAGTAGGTACTTCCATCAAAGGGACGCTTCGGCGCCCGCGGACAGAGCTAGCCCTTCGGGCTCGCTGGGGGAGTAGAGGTAGGAGCATACTTGCTTACACCGCCGCTCACCATTCTGACTCGCAAGTTGCGCTGAAGATAGAAGCATGAAGTTCGGAACATGTGTACCCTCGGACCAGGGGCCTTTTTTAAAACCTAAACGAGTCAGTCTGAGCGTAATATTATCATTGTTTGAATGCAAGTTAAATAATTCGCTGTCTTAAATAACGCAGTTGTCCACATTCACATTTGATTCACATATCTGAGAAAATAGCTAAATCGGGTAATCTTTTGTCTCTGCAAAATAAATTATTTATTAAGTTAGTAAATCGAAATTGCAAGAGGGTTGAGCTATATGGTTGTGTGTTCGCTAATATTATTAAAGGTTTTATAAGACTTTTTTAGTTTGTTAAATAAATAAATAAAATAAGTATATTGGGACAGTTAACACCAATTGACCTAGTCCCAAAGTAAGCAACTAAAGCTGCTTGTGTTATTGTGTCGTGTTGCTTGTGTTGTGTAATTCATCGTCAGTTTTGATCGACTAATCTACATCACTAGCAATTTTCAAAAAGTGTACGCAGCGGGAACCTTTCAGCTCACTCTATTGTTTTAATAGCTCTGTGGAACCAAGCTTAAAAAGCGCTCTACATACAAACGGCGGTAACGTTTTCCACTCTCTAAACCTTAACCTGTAATTAATTTTTTTATGTTGTTGTTATGCCTTATAACTAGGTTCGCATGTTTTCAGAGTGTCCACGGCAAACATGGGCGTACCCAGTTTCTGGCCTGGGGGGGGCAAGTCAGATGCTAGATTCGGTAATTTTGCCAGTGTCTACTGCGCGGTTTATTTTAAAGTTAGAGCATAAGGCCCTGTTTACACTTTGATTAGTAATTAGGCCAGTTCATACATGTTCTGCGAGATTTCCAGGGGCGCAGCTGCCCCCCCCCCCCCCTGGGTACACCCATGACGGTAAGTTTTAAAAAACCTGACTTTTCACTGACTTTCCCTGGCCATTTTGCCTAATTTCCCGGACCATACAAAACTACTACACTCATATGTAAGCAAGTTTTCCTTATTTTTATAACAAAGTTTCGTTAATTGTTGGTTTCTTTACGTCAGGTAAATTCATAAACCAAACAATAAGAACGAGTACCTACATTACACGAGAAGAGAAAAACTCACTCATTTATGCTATGGAAAAGCACTGAACTTGGGTTGGGAAAGATTGGGAAAGTGTGTTAAGCTAACAGTAGGTTTCAGTTTTCCCTGACTTTCCACGTGATCCCCTCGATTTCACTGACTTTCCCTGACCACATTGAGCTTCCTTGACTGTTTCCTGACTCTCCCTGACTCTTCAGAATGTGGTAACCCTGGATTTGGCTTTTTTGATCCAGCTGTTATTTAGAAAAAGAAACACAGTTATCACAGAAATAAAAATAGAAAAGTTAAAAAAAATTAAATTAAAAAGCTCTAAAGAAGATCGATAGAATTGTAATTATAGGAATATTCGATATTGTTTATAGATTTGATGTGATATTTGGAGTTTCATACAAAACAAAAGTGACAATACCATTTAAAAAATTAAGATCGTAGAGCCGTAATTACGCGAATTTACTCGTCCATCGCCGTTTTTACCCGACTACGGCCAAGCCAAAAGGAAGGGTTATGTTTTTAGACAGAGTACGTCTCATTTTATACTTTAAAAAAAGTACCAACGTTTGATTTAACTTATAGGGCTTTTATTTTAGATATTATTAGTAAGTTCGAATAAAATACTTATAGTGATTAATAATAAAATAGTGATTTGTTACTGCGACGAGGTTCTACGATGGCTCTAGCATTTTGGCAGCTAATCCATTGCCATCCTTTAGGATTTTTATTGAAGCATAAGTTTGATTTTAATTAAGTGAAAAACTTTAAGGAAATAAATTTAGTTTTTTTTTATTACATGCAAAAATGCTTTACAGGGAGATTAAATTTAAAATGCTATATAATGAATGACAACACAAAGAAAAATTAGGGTAATGGCAGGGCTCGAACCTGCAACATCAGTATTCCGTGCGTATTCCAGTTTCCGCCACATTACCGCTGCCATACCCTGCGAATCTTTCAATGTGTTTCGTCTTTACGGTCATTACATTATTGATATTTTTTTCTTTGGGAAAACTACCCTCGGTGTCATCTATGAGAAACTTAATCAAGTTATCTCATTCAACTTGGTCATTTATGAATGCCCGTTAGCTGACGAGAGATGACGCCATTTGTTAAAAAAAAATACAAAAAGAAAAATCGAAAAAATTTAAAAATAAATAATTTTGATTACCATAACTTTACAGAGAGCACTATTTTTCATGAAATAGGAAGGCAATATATAGGAATACCTTTTGTGCCAGTAATTACACCGGCTGTCTTACTCTCCACGCCGGAACACAATAGTGCAAGCGCTGCTATTTAGCGGCAGTATTAGCGAGCAAGATAGTGGTAGCGATCCGGACGGACCTTGCACAAGGTCCTACCACACGCACTTACTGTAATGTACTGTGTGAATGTATGTCATAGGGTACTAAAGACAGAATGAAACAGAAACCATGGTATTTACTCTGTGTACTTTCATTTTATTTTATTCTTAAATTCAACAAGAATCAATAAATATTCGAAAATAAAGAATAGAAGCAAGAATATTCTTATATTTTATACATTTTTAGTTAGTTTTAAATGCCATCCAAAACATGAATAAATACACAATTAAGCTATTTTATTTCACAAAAGATATCAATTTTCAAAATTGCACAATAACTCCACTCTTTTAGGAGTTATGTGTCTTGCTCAGTGCGGCCTCGGGGAGTTGGGGTCTTCTTTGAAATTACTTCCACGATGTGAGGAGTAAATGAGTTTTATTATGATTTACTTAGTTACAAATAATGAATTACTTTCTAAATGAGGAGACTCGTAAGAACCGATACTCAAGCGATACGGAGCTTGTGTTCGGTCTGAGGAGTCGATGTGAACTTTTTTTACAATCGCAAAGCTCAACCTTATATACGTAGCTGGGTGGCGGCACCAGTTGTTATCTTAATAACTAGTAAATACAATTAAATTAATGAGTAAACAATGAATAATCTTATTGGGTAAATATGTACCATCCATTAGGATGGGAAAATAAACACTACACTTCCTGATGATGATGATTCTGATTAGCAGCTTCGAAGAAGCAATTTAGATAGTAGCTGTTCCATGATACCCTCAAGCTTCTGGACTTTGGTTGGTGGCATTCCTTAACTCCTCCCCCCTTAAGAGAGAACTAAGGGTGTAACGGGTTATGCCCGTGTTCTCATTGTTCCTGTTTCTTTCTGCGCACTTGTGATAAATGGAGCATCCGATGATACAAAGTAGGATTCCAAATGTGATAAGGGTCCAAATACTAGGAATCCAGATGTGATGTGCAATATTTAAGTTTCGGGTTCTGTCCAACGGTTTTAGATTGATTTTTGAGTCGTCATCTAATTGGTTTTTGTTGCCTCTAATTTCATCTTGGAGGTCCATCTGTATTTGCCGGACTTCCTCTTCAAATAATGTTTTTGCCTTCGAGATGACCCTGGTTTGAATGCTTGACATCGATAATTCGCAGTCTGATTCCAAGTGTAGCTTATACGGTCCTTTAATAACTTCGTAATGCGTTTCCTCGCATTTAATTGTGACTCGTTGCGCTTCTTTGGAAAAAAGCAAGAATAGTCCATCTCTTACGGTGACCATAGATTCTTCTTCGCCTAGGCTGTTTGTGATGCAAGTGTGGTTTGTTTTCAGATGCAGAGCTTGATGTATGCAGTCAGGAGCATTCACGGCGTCTTTCCACCAGATGTGTTTGCAGATCATTGTCCTTTCTCTTCTTTTACATTGATTGGCGATCGGATAGGCGTACCAGGAGTCTTTTATTAGGATTATAGGATATTGGATCTGAAGGATTTGTCCATTAGGATTGGGAAAGGGTATTATTTTGTATGCATTACCTTCCTTGACTTTAGTTTGTGCAATTTTGGCAACAAAGTGAATAATATTCTGTACCGTGTATACCATTATGTGGTCAATTTCTACTTCATGTGCCTCTTCAAATATATCCCTACAGGCTATACCCGGTTTCGCTAATGTTATTCCTAATTCTAAAATGTTGATAATGTCTTCTATGAGTACAAAACTAGTTAATATATCTAGATTAATCTTATTATTGGAAGTTGAAGTATACAATGTCTTTAAATCTTTTTTGATACTATTTAATCTGACCTCTACTTTGCTAATTGTCTCGTTAAGATTCGATAGGAGGGTTTGTTGATTATTTTGTAGTTCCTTTATGTTTTCGTTAATTTCTTTTATGTCGCTCGCATCAGGGTTTCCCGTTATGAATTTGATTACTGTTCCTAGTTTTTCAAAATAAACTCCATTCGGATTGTCAAGTCGTGTCAGTCTGTAGTTTTCTTTGCCCTGGCCGCAGAGGACCCTGCAACATTTATAGGTCTTAGTTTATTTGCAGCTCTACGTTTTCCTCGAATGTCCAGATATACTTTGGGAGCTTTAATGTCGCGGATATATGTTTTACGTCGCGTGCAAAATACATTTGCTTGTTTATTTGTGGTTGGTAGTTTTTCGTGGGTACTTAATTGTGGTGCTGGCAATTCAGTATTTTTATTGTATTTATCGGTTCGTTTTATTTGGGCTTCTCGTTTTGTTTTATATATGTGACTGTATATTGTTTTTAAGTGTTCCCGATGTTTTTCCAATAGAGTGCTAAGCAGCTGAGAATCGTGTAAAAAGTTTAGTAAAGGTTCAGTTTCTATGTGACCAAATAATATTTCATGTGGTGTTAATTTTGTATCTGATTGTATTGAGTTATTGTAAGCAATTAAAGCTAATTTCATTTTATCATCGTGGGTTAACTTGGTTTTATACTGTTCACTCAGTAATCTGCAGTGTTCTCTTAAGGTTGAATGAAATCTTTCAACAATACTATGTGACGATGGATTATACGGAGTGGTAAAGTTTACTTTAATATGGTATAAATTAATTAATTCTTTTAAAAGAGCAAATTCTTTTCCTGCATCGGTTGTTATCTCTGCGGGTACACCATATTGTGCAAAATACGATAAAAGTTTAGACATAACCGTTGAGCTATTTTTATCTTTTAATCTCTTGACCACTGCGAACCGTGAAAATCCGTCAACTATGGATAAATATAATTTTCCTTCTATGTCTACTACGTCACAAAAAACATTGTGTAGCGGTTTCATAGCTATTGGGGGTAATAACATTGGCGGGCGCAATGGATGGCGTTCGTATTTGCCTGCTTTGCAAATTGTACAATTATTTATATATTCTCTAATGTCTGATATTATATTTTTCCACCAATAATTACGACTAATGTGCATTAGTGTCTCTGTAATACCACGATGGTTTGTATTGCCTTCGTGATAGTTTTCAGTATTTCGATCCGCTCGTTTTTGTCTTCCACAGTTTTTACAATTTGCGTGCAACGTGTTATTCGAATTTCGGGATTATGCTCTTTAGTTAAAATTTTTATCATTTCTTGATATAATTCCTCTACGTAAAAGAAACCATAGTAATGAATTCCTGGTTTAATATATTCACGAATAAATTTTCGAAGTGCATTAGCTGGCCTTTTCGAAGTGTAAAGACTGACCTCTATGATTTCGTTACCGTCCTGATTCTTGACTTCTATGCTATCTAATTTGTTATGTAGCCTAAAATAAATTTGATGCTGTTTTTTATTTATAGCATCTTCAATTATAGGGATCCCTGGGTGAACATTGTCATCCTGCGAATGCTGGGTTTGGGTCTCCTCGCGATCATCGTTCTGTTCTTCGACTATACTACCAGCTTGAGCTAATATTGATTCGTTAGAATTGAAGTTGATTTTTACTCGAGATAAGGCGTCTGCGTTTGCGTTAATCGCACCTTGTTTGTACTTGATTTCAAAATCGTATTCGGCTAATCTAAGTCTCCATCTAGTCAGTCTAGAGTTAGGGTCTTTTAATGACATTAACCATGTTAATGGTTTGTGATCAGTATAAATAGTGAACTTACGACCATACAGATAAGGTCTAAAGTGCTTACAAGCCCATACGATTGCTAAAAGCTCTTTTTCTGTTGTGGAGTATTTAGTTTCTGTATCCGATAAGGTACGGGAAGCATATGCAACTGGTCTCTCAATGTTATCTTCTTTTTGTGATAACACCGCCCCTAGTGCCATGTCGCTTGCATCTGTTGTAAGGATAAATGGCTGTTCAAAATCTGGGTACTTCAAAATGGGTTCATTAGTTATTATCTCTTTAAGCTTTTCTACTGCTTTTAGGAATTCGTCGTCAATAACGATTTTGGCTCGCTTTTTTAGGCATTTGGTTAGTGGTTTCGTTATTTGTGCGTAGTTGTCTATAAATCGTCTATAATATCCTGTAAGACCTAGGAATGATCTTATTTCTTTTTCGGTTTTAGGTACAGGGTAGTTTATTATGTCCTGTACTTTTCGCTGATTAGGAGTTAAGCCGTTAGGCGTTAATTCATGTCCTAAGTACTCTACATGTTTTTTTAGAAATTCCGATTTGTCCGGTTGTATTTTTAAGTTGTGTTGACGTAAACGCTCAAATACTTTTCTTAATTTTCCTATGTGTTCATCTAGTGAAGTTGAATAGATTACGATGTCATCCAAGTAAACAAGGCATGTGTTGTACAAGAGATCGCGTAGTATTAGGTCCATTAAACGCTGAAAAGTTGCGGGAGCATTCTTTAATCCAAATGGCATTCGGAGAAATTCCCAATGACCATGGTTTGTCGTAAACGCAGTTTTTTCAACGTCATCGGCATCCATTTCGATTTGATGATAACCACTTGCAAGATCTAAGGTGGTGAAATATTGAGCTCTACCTAACTTATCTAAAATTTCTTCAATGTTAGGCAACGGGTACTTATCTTCTATTGTTTTCGCATTTAATTGTCTGTAGTCGATGACCATACGCCATTTAATTTTACCGGATGCGTCGGGTTTCTTAGGAACTATATGTACTGGGCAACTCCACGGAGAGTTTGATTCGCGGATTATGCCATTGTCAAATAATTCCTTGACTTGTTTGTCTATTTCCTGTTGCTGATGAGGGGGTTTTCTGTAATTCTTCGCGTAAATTGGAGCGTCATCGGTCAGCCGTAACTTATGTTTTACGGTATGTGTAAAAGACAAAGGTTCTTTACCCGTATGAAATACGTCTTTAAATTCATGTACTAATTTAGTTACTTTAGATTTTTCCTCTTTATTCATATGATCTGTACGTATTACTAATTTATTTTCTTCTAACTGATTTATTTTTACAGTTTCCGCTGCCTCTGACAACGTTTTTAATTCGTCAGGGATTGGTTGTAAAAAATTATCAAAATTGTTTCTAACAAGTCGTGTTTCCTCACTAGAGTTAGTTAGCCCTAGTCTATATTTACCTTCTTGCACTGAAACGAGTGCGCAATTGACTGAGACGTGACTTGATCCGATTTCAGGTATCAAGTAATCGCCATCAGGTTTTTTTGTAACACAGGTTATTAGATTATCCGAGAGTGGATCGATTTTCAAGATCTTCTCCGGGTAATCTATACTTATTGGTATTATTTTGTTTGGCATAATGAGTTCACATTTATTTAAATTTATTAGTGCCGTTAATTTTTTTATTAGGTCAACCCCTATCATTCCTGCATATTTAGGGTCAAAGTCGTACAACAAAAATTCATGTTGTATGTTTTCACCCATTGGTTCTAAACTTAAATTTATAGCTCCAAAATGATTTGTTTGATCGTGAGCCGTTTTTATAGTGAATGGTTTATTTATTATTTTGGATTGTAACGCCAGATTATTTTGTATTAGTGACGGTTTAATAAGACATCTCGTACTTCCTGTATCTATCAAAAATTTTCCTCCCCATTCGTTGATCGTAATGTACGGCAAGTGATCCTTATCTAAATAATTAATTTTTATGTGAGGTGTTTTTCCTGCTGTCCTTGTTGAAAAAACTCATTTTCGATTTGGTTTTCAGTGATTTCGGTATTGTATACTTCTACGCCGCGAGCTACGTTAGGACGATTATTGTTGAAGGGTCGTCTGTTACTTCGGTTGCCTACGGTACGCATGCTCACGTCCGTGTCTTCGTTTTCTAACCGTGGTTGCTGGGGTTTTGCTGGATACATACGTCTCCATTGTTCTGGTGTTGGTCGCGGTAGGCTAGTCCAATGCGGTTGGTTTTGGTTAGTCATCGGTCTAGGTTGCGAGTATGGAAGTGTCGGTCTGGGTGGTGTATTAGGTACTGTTGGTCTGAATTGTTGTGGTTGATTAAAGCGGTAATTATTGGGTTTCTGATATATGTTTGATTTTTCTTGTTTCCTAATAAAATATTCGGGGTGTAACTCAGTTTCGTGTTTCAATTGATTGAATGCCTCATCAAAGCTAGTATGTTGCGCGGATCGTATTAGTCTGTCCGTTGCGATATCTAAATTTTTGCATAATTGGTCGATGCAAACGTTTTCTAGTATTGTTGTTGCCTGAGGTGTTTCTGATTTATTTTTAGCTGCGTATAACAATTCTTTAAGACGATTAGCGAAAGTTAACGGGTTTTCGTTCGGGAAACGCTTGATGCGAGTGATCTCTGCAATTATTTGTTCAATGGTGCGATTGTCACCGAATTTAACTCTTAAAGCCTGTATAATTTCTTCGACTGTATTGTTAGGCATATGGGCTACCGCTTTGATAGCTTCGCCCCGTAATTTACTTTTTAAAATAATTGGGAATAGAGCTTTAGCGTCCCCATCAGCTGCCCTAGCTAGCAGGGTCACCTGATCTAAAAAGAAGTTAAGTGTGTCTCTATCTCCTTCATATTTGGGTAAATATTTTTCAATTGTTGCGTGGTTAAGAGCCATGATATAGAATGACGCAAATACACACAAAAACAAAATAGAAGTAATGCACACAATATAAAAGAGGTTAGGTTCAAGGAAACGTAGGGTTACTCACAAGGTAGCCAATATAATTGCCGTCTTCATATGGGTCTTCTTCAGTCTCTTCAAGTCAGAACTTTCCAGGAACCGGTGCAATTTCGAGCTCGCGATTTCCTGGGAGACTGCTGCAGCGCTGTCACCAGTTATGTGTCTTGCTCAGTGCGGCCTCGGGGAGTTGGGGTCTTCTTTGAAATTACTTCCACGATGTGAGGAGTAAATGAGTTTTATTATGATTTACTTAGTTACAAATAATGAATTACTTTCTAAATGAGGAGACTCGTAAGAACCGATACTCAAGCGATACGGAGCTTGTGTTCGGTCTGAGGAGTCGATGTGAACTTTTTTTACAATCGCAAAGCTCAACCTTATATACGTAGCTGGGTGGCGGCACCAGTTGTTATCTTAATAACTAGTAAATACAATTAAATTAATGAGTAAACAATGAATAATCTTATTGGGTAAATATGTACCATCCATTAGGATGGGAAAATAAACACTACACTTCCTGATGATGATGATTCTGATTAGCAGCTTCGAAGAAGCAATTTAGATAGTAGCTGTTCCATGATACCCTCAAGCTTCTGGACTTTGGTTGGTGGCATTCCTTAACTTAGGCCAAAAAAAGCTTTTTTTAAACCTTGATTGGCTTATTAATAATTGATTTGGAAAAATTAAATATTATTTTCTTCTTGATGAACTATTGTTTCGATTAAATGCAACGGGGAATGCCTATTTTATCATAAACCTAACATTATATTGTCTTTATCTCAACAGAAAGAGATAGTACACATTCATACGTTAATAAATCATTTGTGCAGAAGGACACTTTGGATCTTAAAAACTACAAAACAAACAATTATTGCCTGAGTATTGACGTATTCACTGCTGGCAACGCATATAATATCAGTTTTCTGCATTTTTGAGGCGATTCTCGATTTATGCAAGATTAACGCATAAACCGAGAAACGCCTTGTTGAGCAAAACTACAGAAAACGGATATACGCGAAAACAACTGCCAAATCCCGTGGAAATTTTTGATTTTTGACGTATCTCGCACGTAGGCGGAATCTCGCAAGAACCGAGAATTGGGTCCGGAACCGCTGTCTCGATTTTGCAGATAATTGACGCACAGGTGAGATGGCGGCTCTTGCGAAAGTTCGAAAAACAAGCCAGCAGTGAACATCACAAACAATACACTTAACGCTTTTAAACGCTACGGAAAAATATTGTTACTTAATTAAACAACTGGTGTTATTAACAATTCGCAGAGTAAAAAAATAGGTTCAGCCACGTGCAATAATCGGTATCTATTTTGACGTGTACACGATTTCAAAAAACGCTTTTTACAAGATAAATTTTAAGCATCCATATTATTGTTCGTGGCTGTACTTACATTTTGCGATTAATTATCAAGTAATCTTTACTTTTTTAAGTACGGAAATGATAACCTAAATGCTAGCACATGCTTAAGTTATTCATGAACACTGACAGAAAAATACCAAGAAAACAGTTCAACTACTCAAAGACATTTTGACACAAAATATGTGAAAATTAGTTAAATTTTTAATGCATTCAAAGTTGGATTTACAAAACGGCCTCAACTTGGTCCACGACCTACTTAATTGACATAATGCAATGTTTCACATAATGCTCCTTTGACATAATTTCACTCCAGCTAAAGTAGCAGATATTTTAGAAAATTTCTACAACTCAGAATAGGTTAGATTATGTTATTCTAACACTTATTTAACTAAGCGAAGCATTACGTTAGAAAAATCGATCTTAATACGAGTCAAAAAGGTACCATTTCGATCACATCAACAATTAAACATGTACAAAAAATTATCGCTCATTGCATCCCTTTCATTTGTAACCAGCTGAAAAAGGACGTATAAACGAAACGGCACGTGCCAGCCAAAGTGTTTGTGTCAAAATAAAAGTATCTAAAAATAAATATGTCCTAGGTTCTAAATTGACTTGGCATAGAGTTAACAGCGAATAGAATAGGCATCTAAAATATACGCGTTGTTCGTTGACTTTGGAAAGTTTGGCGGACAACATCTGAAACAAAATTAACAGGTATTTGGTAGGGAATGCAATCCCGGTGATTTTCTCTATGAAATAACCGGTTAAAACCGGTTTTGTTTAGAGAAAATAATCGGCTTTGCATTCCCTAGTATTTAGCAATCCTTTACGGGATGAATGAATGAAAAATGAATGATTTAATGAATGAATGAACGAATGAATGAATGAGTCGTTTATTCACAAGAATATATGGTACATTTCAAAGTCTTAGGGCCAAGATGGTAAAACCAAATAGTATAAACGTGTTGAATTTCTGTAGATTCTCATTAAAAATGTGTCAATTAAAACGAAATTTTAGAAATTATAATAACTATTAAAGTTACACTAAAGATTTTTTTTAAATGATTTGTTTCAAAATACATTCATAGGTACCAAAACAGAATAAAATGTAGATTGTAGATATTGTGTGAGAAATAATTTTAAAATCTGATAGTATTGAAATAAACACGATGTACCCCCTTATTCATAAACGCTTCGTAAACGTTTGTTAGTTGACATTTTTTGTCTTTATCTGTCATTGTGACGTTTGCCTTCAAATGAAAGGGACAAACATTTGTTAGTTTATAAATATTGTTAAGTTTTAATGAATAAGGGGGTTAGTGTTGCACTCTTCGATTAACTACACCAGTGGATATAATGCATGTATAGTCGACCAAGAAATTGCTTGACCACTTTTCGGCCGTATTACAAAGGGATAAGGTTCAAAAGTGGTCAAGCAATTACTTGGTCGACTATACAGTCAAGGAATTTAATTCCCTGCTCATCTCGGTGAAATGTCGTCTGACATTCGCAATGCATTAAGGTCGATATGACAAACTAACGTCTTGCTCTATAGCTCTTATGATGACAGTTTGCTATATGCTATTGAACCTTAGGTGGGTTGGAAATTAAATTCCTTGACTGTACATGACATTCGTGGCACATCTAAAACTCCGCCAAAACGTAGCCATGGCGGATCTAAATGGTACACATTGCGACAACGTTCTACAATGGCCTATGAATCAAATTAGTTGACAAACTGGAACAAATTACCTTGCTACTCCGCGAAACCAGTGCCGGGCTCGTGCATAATAGCTGCGTCTGTGCGACACATATATGTTCATGCAAAAACCCACCCTCCTCCGCTTCCACACGAAACAACATATATCACACAGACTCAACTACACACCACCACCACTAAACACTAAAACTACACGATCGACGCGCGTTTCGCCTCTATACGAGGCATCATCAAGATCAAAGAAACAGTACGACCGTTCGCTACTTGAACGAATGGCGCACTGACAAACTAAAACATTTTTCTTTAATCCCGCCTACCGCCAACATTTTTGCACAACTACCCTTATTATTTTTCTCAAAGCCTACCCTCAAAATTTAAAAATAAAACTAAAGTACCCCCGTATATTATCACAAACTACCCACATAATTTATCTCAATCTCAGCTACCCCCATTGTTAAAGACAGAATTTAAGCATACCCGCAATAAAGTTTAAATGTTGGCGGTAGGCGGGATTAAAGAAAAATGTTTTAGTTTGTCAGTGCGCCATTCGTTCAAGTAGCGAACGGTCGTACTGTTTCTTTGATCTTGATGATGCCTCGTATAGAGGCGAAACGCGCGTCGATCGTGTAGTTTTAGTGTTTAGTGGTGGTGGTGTGTAGTTGAGTCTGTGTGATATATGTTGTTTCCTGTGGAAGCGGAGGAGGGTGGGTTTTTGCATGAACATATATGTGTCGCACAGACGCAGCTATTTTGCACGAGCCCGGCACTGGTTCCGCGGAGTAGCAAGGTAATTTGTTCCAGTTTGTTGATATGGACCTCCGCAAAGTAACGCCTGAATCTATTAATTATTCAAATTAGTTGAGTTTACGTGCATGCATGTATGCGTGTGCGCATGCGTGCATACGTGCGTGCCTGCGTGCGTGTGTGTAAGTAAAGGTCGGTCGCGAACCACAGAGAAAATCGAACGTTGACCTTTGCATCTACAATCAGTGATCAACAACATTTTTATATTCGGTTCAATGAATTATGGCAAGCATATATTAACCAAATAAAATGCAGTATGTTTCTAAATTATTGTAGAAATATTCAAATTCAAATTAAAATGTATTTAAATCGCACAAGTATCCATAGAGTATTAGTAACAAGCAAAATCTTAATCTAGTGTTAGTATTAACAATTTACTAAATATGTTCTTTTTTCGTATATTAATGTATATAAAAAAAATCGTAATAATACCAATTACATTTAAAAAAGGCATTTTACTTGATTTCATTGCATTTTATTGTTCTCATTGCCATTAAAACTAACTAAGGTACCATAAGGTACATTAAGGTATGCATAAGGTGAAGAACCAAACGCCATATGATCATGGGACCAATAATATTGGAAGAAAAATAACACGTGCGTAAGATCCCGCCCGTAATTTCCCGTACTTAAGGTTTACAATCTCTGCCGCCGGCGATCAAGGTTACCGTGCGAGCGTAAGGGCACTATTACTGTGCGCGTGCGACAGAGACAAATAGAAATAGGGCAATGCTCGATTTTCTATGTAGTTTGCGACCGACCTTTAGTAGGATCAATCGGAAAGCTTATTACCTTCTACTTGTCCTTCTCGTCCTTGATCTCGGTGACCTTGGGGTTGTTCTTGTAGACGTAGTACGAGAGCGAGCCTGCGTAGCCCAGCCACGCGAGGTACGGCAGCATGAGCGCCGCCGCGGTTTTGTCCACTTGCACGAACGAAATCGTAGTGGCCGTCGCAACGCCGGACAGCGCCACGATTTCTATGAACGCCTGAAAAAAGGTCTCATTGCATCTTTATTGTTTACTAGCGACCCGTCTCGGCTTTGCACGGGTACAATTAGGATTTAATGTACATAAAAACTAGAGATGCGCCGAGTAACACTTTTGCCGAGTAACGAGTACCGAGTTTTACTCGGTTCAATTTTTTTTCAACCGAGTACTCGGCCGAGTAACTCGATTCAATCAAATTCCCATTTCGCGCGCGTAAACAAGTACAAACAAGTTCGCGCCGGTCGAGCGAGCGGCTCGCGTTGATACACGCCTCACCCCGCCCGCGCCTTTCAACTACCAGTCAATTGACAGTTCGCAAACAAATACTTCACGTTGCGCGTCATAGTAGATAAATAATTGAAAAAGTTAGTTGAATAACGATTGACTGTGTGCAGTAGGTACATGATCAGTGATGACCTGATTTTGATTAACACTGTTGTTTTAATTATATCTACCTAAATATATTGCTTTTCTTAAACCGAGTATACTCGGCATTCAAACCGAGTTATTCGGCCAAGTACGAGTATCAAAAACCCCGCCGAGTACGCCGAGTACCGAGTATCAACCGAGTACTCGGCCCATCTCTAATAAAAACCTTGCGTAAAAAATCTCTAAATGACAGTGAAAACTGTATCAAAATCAAAGACCAGATAGCGACTTTACTTTCTAGTATGTAAAGATAAAGATTTATGGTGTACAGTCAGCATTAAATATTAATAGATACAGTCGTCTGAGCGTCGAGAATTCACCCGCTCCTGATGATGCCTTGTGGAGAGGTGAAACACGCATCGAGTGGTAGTTTGTGAAATTTTGCCGCGTTGACGGATATATCCGTCATTAGCGCTGAGCGTCAAGTAACTTTTTATTAACTAACCAGTTTAAAGTCTTTCAGGCCGAAGAAGATGGGCGTCCACGCCCAGTTCATCAGGAGCTGGGTTCCATACAGGGACAACGGGACCACAGCGCGTTCTGAAAAAAAACAAACAAAGAAAAATGTTTTAGTTTGTCAGTACGCCATTCGTTCAAGTAGCGAACGGTCGTACTGTTCGATCTTGATGATGCCTCGTATAGAGGCGAAACGCGCGTCGATCGTGTAGTTTTAGTGTTTAGTGGTGGTGGTGTGTAGTTGAGTCTGTGTGATATATGTTGTTTCGTGTGGAAGCGGAGGAGGGTGGGTTTGTGCATGAACATGTATGTGTCGCACAGACGCAGCTATTTTGCACGAGCCCGGCACTGGTTTCGCGGAGTAGCAAGGTAATTTGTTCCAGTTTGTTAAACAATATATTAACTAAATAAACAATATTAAATAAACAAAAGATTGTAGCCGAAATTTCTTTCGCTTTTTATTTTTAGACATTCAAATTTAAATGCTACGTAATGACAATACAGAGAAATATTAGGATATTGACAGGACTCGAACCTGTAACCTCATCATTCCGGGCCTTGCGTTTTTCAATTCCGCCACATTACCCAAAGAAACCTACCTAACTCTAAAAACGCTACGAGTATATCGCGCTGCATACAGTGACGTCACAAGCGTGATTTGTATGGAACCAATACTAAATCGCGTTTATTTAAGTACTGTAAGCTTTTAACTATTTTTTTATTGTAATCGAAATTATTTATTTCCAAATTTTTTCGATTTTTCTTTTTGTATTTTTTTACATTCAAATTAAATTTAAAATGCTATATAATGAATGACAACACAAAGAAAAATTAGGGTAATGGCAGGATTCGAACCTGCAACATCAGCATTCCGTGCCTTGCGTATTCCAGTTTCCGCCACATTACCGCTATTTTTTTTTATAAATTTGGAATGCAAACAAGCAGGTCCAACCTGATAATAAGTGATTACCACCGCTTATAGACACCCGCAGTACCAAGGAGATTGCAGATGCATTGCCGACCTAGAGGGCTAAGATGGAATACCTCTTGTGCCAGTAATTGCTTGCATACTAACATTTTCTACATTTCTTGTCTGAATTCGAATGAGCATATTTCAAAATAAAAAAAGAACTTTTTTCTTCGTCATCTTTGTTTTGTATCGCTATAACTTCTAAAATATTAGGTTTTTTTACATTTCTTTTGACATAAATATATTAGTGGTGCCATGCCATTCGATCTTTGAGTGGAATACCGTATATTGTTAAATTTAAAATGCTATATAATGAATGACAACACAAAGAAAAATTAGGGTAATGGCAGGATTCGAACCTGCAACATCAGCTCCGTGCCTTGCGTATTCCAGTTTCCGCCACATTACCGCTTAGTATCGCTTAATTTCGATTACAAAACCGTATATTGTACCAAAATATTAATCTACACTAATTTACACTTCTACACTAGTATCATAAAGAGGTAAACTTTGTTTGTTTGTTTGTATGTAGGGGGTAATCTCTGGAACTACTGAACCGATTTCAAAAATTCTTTCACAAATAGAAAGCTACACTATCCCTGACGGACATAGGCCACTAATTCCAAGCGAACAAAGTCGCGGGCGTCCGCTAGATTATAATTATTTATTAGACGGCATCTAGAGAAAAATGCATTCACTATCAGAGATGTTTGAGATAGTCACAAGACCAACCGATATACGACATCTTAATCCATCACAAGCTCCACTGATAACGATAAACAACTTGATAAACAAGGAATTGTCTTACTTTGTTAGGTACATTAATTTTGTAACCGAAACTTTCAATTTTTTATTTTAATGTGCAACATTAATATTTTTGTAATCGAAATTATTAATTTCGATTTTTTTTTTGACAACACAAAGAAAATTTAGGGTAATGGCAGGACTCGAAGCTGCAACATCAGTATTCTGTGCCTTGCGTTTTCCAGTTTCGCCCCATTACCGCTACCATACCCTGCGAAATTTTTCAATGTGTTTCGTTTTTACGGTCATTACATTATGTAATGTATGCATTTTAAATTTAATTTAAACATTAATTATTATAGTAAATTTGATGATTATACTATATTATTAAATTTGAGTTTTATACGCAAACTAGTGACCGTTCAAATAGCTAGCAGCGAGCCTGTACAGTCAGCGTCAAATATACCACAGCGGGCAAGGTGTCAAAAATATCTGAACCCGACTCTATTGTCAAATACGCTCGAGCGTGTTCAGATATTTCTGATCACCTTGCCCGCTCTGGTATATTCGACGCTGACTGTACATATAAGGACTCATACTATGTAAAGAAGACGACAATAAAGAAAAATATTGCTCATCTTGCAATTTCTGGGACACTGTAGAAACTTTTCACAGTAAACGTCAATATGACATTGACACAAGTACCATAATGTGACAGCGACGGCTCATTGCGAGAGGGTTCTACACTACAGTGGTTCAGAATTCAAATTTATTCAGCATAAGAAGTTTCAAGGCCTTGTGTGTTTCCTTGCATAATCTTTTCTAAGCCTAGCGTCAGAATTATTTAAATTAATCGCAAAAAAGATGGAATTTTTCTAAATGAGAACAAGTCTATATTTAGTTTACCGGTCGATCGAAATGAAACTACGACTAAATAACAGTAGTGTAGTGGTTCTAGATTCAAAACCGAAGGTCAGGTTGGATTTTAGGAGCGTTTCTATTGAGACATAATTTTACATCGAAGACGTTTATATTAATTAGTTTAGCGTTTAAATTTTATCCCTGTATCGCGGGGAACCATAACTGGTTCCCCGCGATACAGGCATAGCCTAGTGCACGGAATTCAGAAAACGGGGGAAGTGCTTTAAAGCATTATTTGTACCCGTACCGGTGTCGCCACACGCACACACTCGTGGATATCATCTTATACTACACTACTAAAATAACATAATCTTGATTGGTTAACATTGCCAAACGATATAAGACATGGTACACAAGTTTTTGTAAGAAAATATTTCATATGGTAGTGACACTAAGGTTTACTTTTTATTAACGTCAAACTGATTATACGACATACTAATCTGTAAACGTCAAAAGAAAAATTTGGCTTCGTAGTTCCGCTACTCAACACTAGATGTCACAACTGTAGCACAGAACCTTCCAGAGCGAAATAGTCATTGCAGTCAATCAATAATGAACTTTATTGTAATCATATACGGTCGAATTTTGACTAAATGTTCTGTTAAATTATTAGTACAATGAAAATAACTAAGATTTTTATGGAATATCATTAAAATCGTACTTAACGGTGGTAGAAACTACCCCATTTTGAAGAGTTATACTCCTACTATGGTTCTTGCACTCTAAAACTTAACAATACGGCGTGGCTAGGGAAAAATAAGGTATTTCGCGAGACTAACACCTCCACGGGATGACAGTACACGACTGGGAGCGGTTTAGCTAGCGGAGGTTACGTACAACAGTACGTAATGTTGGCACGCGCATCACGTGTACATTGCACTTCCCCTGTTTTCTGATTTCCTTGGCCTAGTGTGTGGACCCCTGATAAAGTTATATCTTTTTGCAAAATAAACAATTTTTTATTTATTTTATTTTATTTACCAATGCTTTTATGTGCGCGATAAACGCTAGCGTGCTACCAGAGATATTGTCTTAATATTATCTTACCTGTGAAGCCATCACACTCTTCAAACACCCTGTAAGAAGCGTATCCCATGGAACTGTACAGGATGGTCCAGGCGGGCCCGAAGACCCACTTGGGCGGGTTCCACCAGGGCTTCTTCAGCTCGTCGTACCAGGCCTTGCCCTGCTCGGTCCGGATCTGGCCCGCGAAGTACACCCCGTTCGCCCAGCCCCCCACATTCGGGAGGATAATTGAGCCAATCGCCGGCCAGTTCGCCATTATGAGGTCACTGGAAACAAACATGGCGGGTTTTGAGGTTTTTTTTTATTTCTTTGATACTTTGCGGGTGGTAGGACCTTGTGCAAGGTCCACCCGGATCGCTACCACCATCTTGCTGACTAATCCTGCCGCTAAGCAGCAGTGCTTGCACTGTTGTGTTCCGGCGTGGAGAGCAAGACAGCCGGTGCAATTACTGTCACAAAAGGTACTCCATCTTAGCCCTTTGGGTTGGCAAAACATCTGCAATCTCTTTGGTGTTGCGGATGTCTATAGGCGGTGGTGATCACTTACCATCAGGTGACCCACTTGCTCGTTTGCCTTCCTATGTTGTATAATAAAAAAATTCGTTGGTAGAACAATGCAGTGGAGGCTCTAGCTATAGGAGGTGCAAGCAGGGGGGTTCCACTCCGCACTGTAGGTGCGCTCGCCGCATTACCTATGGCCATCCTATGGCATAGGTTAATCGCAGTAGGTTGCCGGCTTGCCGCGCGCGCGCCCGCTCACTCTGTGTCGCGCGTTGAGATAGTATTATAGTGAGCAGCCCAACCCTAGCGGTGCGCCAGGGCATTGCGGGTGGAAGGCGGGCGCGGGCCGCGCCTTCCTTTTGACGCATGCCGCCTGGCGAATGTTAATGAAGTAATACGAACTTTTTGTGCCTGATCATAAAGTTGGAATTCGTTGAATGGTGATCGAAAAAAGAGAAGTTTCTGTACGTTAGTATTATTATTTATTCTGTGGTGCAAGATCAAAAGAGAAGGACATCTTAGGCTTTGCGCGACGGGTTCTGTAGCATGATAAATAGGACCAGGATAGCTAAGCTAGCACGACACACCGCGCCTTGCTTTGTCGCTCAGTGCGTCTCTTACTAATTAAAACCGGCGTATAGAGCAGAGTTTCTGCGACAAGTATAGTCAGCTTCAAATATATCGGAGCGAGTAAACTACTCAGACATATTTAAACTCAACTGTATTGTCAAATAATTTGATAATACGTTCGGGCGTGTTCAAATGTATATGTGGAAGCAGACCACAATAGAGAGATCTCTCTCCAGGCGGGTGTTATGCCTGGGGACCGAAGTCCGAAGGATGAAAGTTGGAAGTTGTATATATGCGTCCGTGTTACGAAACTTCGTTAGCGTGCTGTCGCGCATGTCAGTTGGTTTCATCTATTCAGCACTAGATGGCGTTAGAGTCGCTACAGATATGTATGTAAATTCTTCATTGGACAAAAATATAAATGAATGACAAAAAGAGATACAGTGATGTACAAAGGCGAACTTATCCCTTTAAGGGATCTCTTCCAGTTAACCTTTGAGTGGTTGAAAGGAGTTGTAAGATGATAAGATGATGATGATGAGGGATAGTCAGATGATTCTGACTACCTTGACCTATGACTTGACTATGCTGGAAGCTGACAATCCTGCGGTTTTTTTTCAGAGCATCTCTTCTATATCTAAATACACGTGAAACGGATAAAGATATGATAGAGATACGAGGTGCCAAATGATAATAGTTTTTGCGATAGTTGTCTGAATTGTTAAGAGAAGTGTGAACCCAACCCCAAAAAGCGCTCCCCATACAAACGGCGATAATGTTTACCACCCTCTGAACCTATGGCAATGGTTTTTTGCTATGTTGTTATTATGCCTTGGCTTTATACAATTGGATGTTTTGATTTTTTTAATATTCTTCATAGATTTGACAATATTTCATACAAAACACTAAAGCGTCAATATTTTTGAAACTATTAAGAATATTTAAAAAATCAAAACATACAAACCTAGTTCTAGGGCATAGTGACAACATGCAAAAAAGTCTGGCTAAAGGTTAAGAGGGTGGAAAACGTTATCGCCGTTTGTATGGAGAGAGCGCTGGGTTCACACTCCTCTTAATTCAATGTGCAATGGATTTTGATACGGTCTTCATATAAATACATTTTTACGGATGGTTTTTATATATATACAATGCATTTGAATACATTTTTGTAAGTAAATTGCACGCGTGCATAGCAAGGGCGAGTCACTAGTTAAGTATAATAAAAAAATTCAATAAAAATATTTAATTTTTTTGATGTTTAGATTTGGAAAAATCCACTTATTACCCTAAATTCAGATGAGTATAAATATACTGCTCTAAATAAAATAGGGCCCACTCGACTTTTCTCAGTAAAACAAAAATATAAAAAATATGTAAATATGTGCCAAAACATATTTTTGTAGTCGGGTTTTATTAATTGTTTGTACATTAAATTAGTAAAGTAAAACCCTACTTTCAAGACATGTATTAGTAGAAATACATATATATTTTCTTGTTTTGAGTAGTTTATAACCAAAAATAATTAATAGATTCAGGCGTTACTTTGCGGACGTCCATATCAACAAACTGGAACAAATTACCTTGCTACTCCGCGAAACCAAAAAACGCGGGTTTCGCGGAGTAGCAAGGTAATTTGTTCCAGTTTGTTTATAACCAAATATCTGCTTACCCATATGTTTAAAACAACTTGTGATACAACACGCTAACAATTCGTTCCCTGACGTAATTTGTCTGAATTAAGAATGCCGAATGGGATATGTTAATATTGATTTTAATTACTTAATTTTTCAACGTCACATCAAACACCACTGTCGTCACTCACACACTGAGCATTTTTGTAATGAAACCGAAGTTAAACCCCAAGCGAATGTATAGTCGACCAAGTAATTGCTTGACCACTTTTGAACCTTACTCCTTTGTAATACGGTCGAAAAGTGGTCAAGCAATTTCTTGGTCGACTATACGTAGGTCTTCTTATTAGTACAGTACGCGTCCACGGAAATATCTGTCGTGTGCTTTGACCCTATAGTGACTGATATATCTGCCTTTAGCGTTGAGAAGATAAAATATAAAGGTTTAAAAAGTTACCTGGCATCCTCAAAAACCTCCATGTTCATGTTTATTACTATAAATAGCTCGATTTTTATTATATAACTCCACTAATCACCTTACTCATACAAGCAACAAACACATACTAAACAAGATAAGCCGATATCGGCTGTGGTGACTTTACATTATTATACATACTAATTATTGCTTCCTGGTTTTCCTGCTTGTTTTTTTTGGCAAAGGCATTTGTTTGTGCAAGTCATTCGAATAAAAAAAACATGGTTGATGCATGCATGTCATGCCATTTTATGCTTATTACAGATTTTTTTACTGTAAACAAGCAAGTGGGTCACATGACAGTAATACAAGAGGACATAAGTACAAGAACTTAAAGGCGGGGCACACACTGGATGCAGCACGGCTCCGGAGACTCGCGTATGCATATTTTAATTTATGGATTTTTTTCTATGAAATAGGAAGGCCAATAAGCAAGTGGGTCACCTAAGTGATCATCACCACCTATAGACATCCGCAACACCAAAGAGATTGCAGATGCGTTGCCAACCCAGAGGGCTAAGATGGTATACTTACACCAGTAATTACACCGGCTGTCTTGCTCTCCACGCCGGAACACAACAGTGCAAGCACTGCTGCTTAGCGGCAGGATTAGCGAACAAGATGGTGGTAGTGATCCGGATAGACATTGCACAAGGTCCTACCACCCGCAACATCGTCATTTATTTAGAATGAATTTGAACGTTACGTAAACCTACGATGATCGCATTTATATGTATTGTACGCACTGACGAATATCCGCAATTGGCAGTCAACCTATGGTAAATTTACGAAATACAGATTTTGAGCGAACAAGATGGTGGTAGCGATCCAGACGGACCTTGCACAAGGTCCTACCACCCGCAGAATCAATCCCGCAAAGGCGATTGTTTGTTGAGATGCCACATCGCTTGCGTTACGTGCACGTAACGCCCTACGCAGCTACGAAGCGAGCTGGAGCTGTGCTGCACACGCATCCATTGTGTCCTGGCCTTTAAAGAACTTACCAGCTATATAGTCTAAGAAATCCCCGCTGACATCCTAATGACAATGTTAATAGGGATATACCTACAGGTAAATCCAAATATAATTAAAACTAAGTTGACACAGGAAATTCCAGTGTTATTCAGTCAGTACAAAAAGTAATAAGGAACAGTTAGTTGGTCCAAGACAGGTGAATATTTCTATAATAATTATTATTTTTCGTTATTTTTATTTTTATTTATTTTACTAAATAGGGAGCAAAACAAGCAAGTGGGTCAACTGATGCCAAGTGATAACATAGCATCAGGTGACCAACTTGCTTGTTCCTATGGCTGCAACACCAAGGAGATTGCAAATGCGTTGCCTACCCAGAGGACTAAGTTGGAAAACCTATTGTGCCAGTAATTGCACCGGCTGTCTTGCTCTCCACGCCAGAACTCAACAGTGCGAGCACTGCTGCTTAGCGGCAGGATTAGCAAACAAGGTGGTGGTCGCTATCCGGACGGCCCTTGCACAAGGCCCTACCAGCTGCAAATCTTTATAGTGAAATTAATTTAATGGAGCAATATTCCCTTTTGTCATAGAATTTAGTGTTTTGTTTCCTATGTTAATAAATGATTGTCTAACTAACACAATCAATGAACGCCTCGATAAATGAATTTTATTATTATTTTATTCATGAGGTTATCATAATTAATAATGTGGTGAGAAGGGTATATGTAATTTAATTTGAGTATATTTATCATTTACAGCAGGGTAGACATAGAAAACTAATTCTTTAAATATAATCATTATGCATTGTTGCAAAATGAACTCGATTTTCAATAATTTACTTTTTATAATGATAAATAGTGGGTAGGGCGAGGAACCAAGTTCACTGGATTTACTTAATAATATGCAGCTGCACCAATTCTAATCTCATCATTTATCATTTATCATCATCGATCATTGAAAACTGAAGATAAGGCTTCGGCCTTGACACATTCCTTAGACATGGCTGTATGGGGATAGATGCTTTTGCTTTATCCAGAGAAAAATGAACTCGACAAAAAAAATGCTCAGACCACTCTCTTAGAAAGAAATGGAGACACCAAAATTTTTACATAGTCATCCTTCTTTGCACTTAATTTGAATAAAGTAACAAGCATAGTAGTCTTATTATTAAATACACACGGTACACTATTACACACTTATTATGATATAGACATATAGATTATTAATACGCCATTGACCCCTCGTTCAGTCCTAATTAAAGATAACGGTACCAAAGATAAGAATACAATTTAATTATCAAATTTACCAGTCTCTAGTCGTTCCAACGAGCAGTGATTTTTGACGAAGGGGATAACTACTTAACTTATCACTTGGGTGTTACTTACGTAAGTTATGTTAAATTATGAGCAATGTTTATCTTTCTATAAATAACTTGCCGGTTTCTAGAAGCTTTGAAATGTATGGAGAATATATTTTTATCATAAAACACCGTACGTACCTGTTGGTACTGTTACACGGAACTGATGAATCGGTCGGTGAAAACCTGTGGCGAAAACAATCACGAGGTTCGAGAAAATGGAAAGAATGGGAGTGAAAACCACTGGTGAAAAAAAATAGAAAACCCTGATGACTGGTATGCGAGAAAATCAAATGTACATTTGAGATGTAAGATAACAATACATGAGGTTCCTTTCGGATTTAGCAGGATAATCGAGGTAAATAAAAAGTCAGATGGTTTGATTTCGTTCCGATTAACGTTAAGTTTTTATAAAAGGAAGCAGAAAGATAATCTTACTGACGTAAAATTGTACATCCCATCCAGTACTTCAATATAGAACTTGAGACAATTTTTGTGTAATTTTCACAAAGTTAGAAAAGAATTTGCCAAGATTTTTATGTTGTAAGATGTGCAAAAGATGTGCCTGAAATGGAACGCTGCTGTCAGCCACCTGTCAGCTTAATTCGTAAACTTGTGTTAAAGTTGAGGTAAAGTTATTTTGCATTTTTTTATTGATATTATGATATATTGTTTAAAACCTTATTTTAATGCACTGAAGTTGAAATTGTGTACACAAAGTTTGAAGAATATTTGATACGAGCTGCTGGACAAAGTTTTTCTTACTTTTTCTTTTATTTTATTTTGGGCCCGGGTGTAGTAATAACGTAAGTTATCATTTTACATATTCTGACATATAAATAAGTCTTCATAGGTGTATATGTAGATTATCTATTACAAAATAAGAATAATGTGTATCTGCAATAACACTGATAAGCATAATTATTATCATTATTATCAAATAGATATTGAAAAGTAGATAAATAATAGATAGTGTTTATTTACTTCGTATAATCCAAATTTATCAGTATCGGAACTTAAAAAGCAAACAATTCCAAGCCTTCAGGCCGGCTGGGCAGGAATTCAAGACCAAGAAATAGGCAGGTATTGGTATTTATGACCAAATAGCAAATTATACTTAGGAATTACTTTAAACATTAGGGAAGTCAAACATGTTTCTTGTCGTATTTTTCTTTTTTTTTGTATTTCTTTATCAGAAGATGCTTTATTGTTCTGGTTTTTTCACAGGTTTTAATTTAAACGTATCTTCACTAAATTGTTTGCCCTCTTTTTATAGGTCTTTGTAAGCAGGCCATACAGAACTAAATTCCATTACTCACTAACTAACTAACTCACTAACATAGGGACAAAGTTGTACATAATAAAGTTAAATTAACTAATTGAAACTTTACAGCTCAAATTAGAATTTTATAAATGTTATTTGCTTAAACAAAGTTTTTGTTACAGCTTCACGCCACCAATCCAAAATGTTAAACTTGTCAGCACTGGGTTCAATACTCTTGCCGAACGTTGGGGGTTGGGTCAGCACTCTCACGATGGCGGGGCAAGTCAAGAACCGCGACGGTACAGCCTGGTACCAGACCATAAAGAAACCCTCGTGGAACCCCCCCAATTGGGCGTTTGGGCCTGCCTGGACTGCCCTGTACAGCGGCATGGGGTATGCCAGTTACATGGTGTACAGAGACTGTGGGGGCATGACTGGTAAGAACATGCGCAAACTTAGTTTTTGAGATCTAGTGCTTTTGTTTTTACAACTTTTATAATTTACTTTCGGCTTAAGTTTCATGTTAAAATTAAAGTTCCAGTTTTTTTTTTATACAACTTAGGAAGGCAAACAAACAAGTGGGTCACCTGATGGTAAGTGATCACCACCGCCTATAGACACCTGCAACAGCAAAAAGTGTGCAGATGCGTTGCCAACCCAGAGGACTAAGATAGAATACCTCTTAATTACACCGGCTGTCGGCGGCGTAAGTTTTACGGTTATTTATAAATTAAATTATAATTGGGGTATTAGAAATGCAAAGGTATTATTTTATTCAATGATAAGATATTTGTAGCGATTTCATACCATTTCGAAATTGTCATTAAGTTTTTTCTCATTGGAAATGTATTGAAGAACGTCATGTGATGCACATATGGGAAACGGTTATTCCTAGCTCGATGTTGTCTAAAATGTAAATTTTCGCGCTTGCATCATAAACTACTATTTTCTACATCCTAATTCTCAAAGTTATTTGACCCTGCTACAATTTAAGCCTGACCTGGTTATTATGCAAGTTCAAATCCTGCTTATTTTATACCCCGTTTTCAAACATTTATTTTCAGATAAAGCAATCATTCCTTTGGCTCTGTATGGAAGTCAGCTCATTTTTAACTGGACGTGGACACCGGTTTTTTTCAGAATGCATTTAATCGGTTTGGTAAGTAAATAAAATAAAAAAACCTTATTTTACTCTTAGGACATGAAATAATGAGTAATCGTTTACATTACAATACTTTATTTAGGGTTTTTGACATGACCTAGTAGGGCTTAGAGCAGTGATTCCCAAAGTGGTCCAGGTGGACCCCTAGGGGTCCACGGGAGACTTGCTGAGGGTAGAAATGTAGCAGCAGGGGGTCCACCGAAACCAGTAAAATTTTGAAAGTGGTCCACGAGAAAAATAAGTTTGGGAAGTACTGGCTTAGAGCATCCATGCTCTAAGTAGTAAGGCGACAACGACCACCATTTAAAAAAAAATGCATTCATATCGGTCTACCTATTATACAAATACGTCGACTAGGAAAGACGCAGCCACCCAGTGGGACAATTCTGGCGTCAGTAGAGATGAAGTCACACTCGACATATGCCAAAAAGAGCTGTCAGATCCCTTTAAAATCTGTCATTTTTTGACACAAGTCGAAAGCGAGATGAATCTCGATGAGTGCCACAATTGGGGTCCAGGCTTCAAACAAACAAGGTTTTATGCGCGTAATGAAGATTTGCTTCAAATAACACCCAGCAAAATGCCCTGTTCTGAGCGCCGAATAATTTTTTTTCTTTATCTTTTCCTTTAAAATAGAGATGGTTTTACATTTTTTAGGCTTTCCTTCACATGCTGGTGCTTGATGTAGCGGCCGCCGCCTGCGCAGCCAGTTTCTACGAAGTGAATCCCAAAACAGCTTACTTCATGCTGCCCTACCTCGGCTGGCTGAGCTTTGCTACCTGTCTCAACTACACTATATGGCAATTGAACAAGAACAAGAAAAGTGACAGTGACAAGCAATAAAAAGGGATATTTTTTTATTTTGACTTGGAATTCTGTCACTTGGCCGTTTCTAGCTAGCTAGCTTTTATCGCTGACGACATAAAGTGTATATCCCTTTCTAACCAGTATACGTGTGCGAAAGGGACAGATAGCGTTTATGTATGCAATAAACGCTAGCGTGCTACTAGAGTGTACGTACCGGCATTTACATTTTGACATATTTTGACATACATATTTTAGGAAAATCTGTCAAAATTTGACAGATAGGTAAAATGTTCCATTGTTTATATTCAAATAGACCATGGCATGAGCTGTTTTTTTTTTTTGCTTATTGGTTAAACACTTGTTATGTGAAAATACTGTTATTTGACCGGAAACCCTCAATAACACTAATTTTTGAGTGTTTCAAAAATGTAATTTTTGGAGTTATGTCACTTTACATGCCGTCTTATGATTTATAAATAAATAGACTACGTAGAGGAATAATATAAGAAATATTACTTCAGTTACCAGAAACCAAAACAATTCCATTAAAATTATTTTTAATTTTAAGAGATTATAGCCTTCAATATGAATTTAAAAGTCCTTACTTATTTTAAGTTCATGGTATAACGCTGAGTGGGAATGAATATTTAAATTAGAAAAACCATATTATATTATTATAATCGAGTAACAAATTGAAATTAAATCTTGAATGAAACATTTGTTTCAAGAATTTGCAAGCAGAAGTGGGTTCTTGCATGAAAATGTAGGTATGTATGACCAGACGTTCCACGGTGGTCTATGAATCAATTGGTTAAAGACATATAAATTAAACAAAATATTAATTCATCACATTATGTTTTAATTTGACATAGAAATATACAATGTTAATTATTTCCCGCGTTTTAATTTATTCAGCTCTCCTTGTTGTATGGACGCGTCTTTGTAGATCTGTTTCACTTTTTCTTTCCTTATGTTGTCACTGAAAAATAAAATAAAATGACTTAAGCTCTTTGGTTTTAGACTTTTCAATGGCACGAGAAATACAAAACTCGTCTTTTTTTATAAAATAGGAAGGCAAACAAGCAAGTGAGTCACCTGATGGTAAGTGATCACCACCGTCTATAGACACCCGCAACACCAAGGAGGTTGAAGATGCGTTGCCAACCTAGAGGGCTAAGATGGAATACCTCTTGTGCTAGTAATTACACCGTTGCTCTCCACGCCGGAACACAACAGTGCAAGCACTGCTGCTTAGCGGCAGGCTTAACAAGCAAGATGGTGGTAGCTACCCGGAAGGACTTGGCACAAGGTCCTGACACCCGCAAAATCGTCATTTAGAATGAATTTGAACGTTACGTAAACCTACGATGATAGCATTTATATTGTTCGAGCTGACGAATATAATATACGCAATTGGCAGTCAACCTATGATAAATTTACGAAATAAAGAATTTGTCTACAGCTTCTTCATATGTAAAACACATGTATACATCGCACCCTTAGAATTAAATCGACTCAATTCTGAATATGATATTTCCCAAAATTAAACCCTATGACTTTTAATTAAGGTGATATTTTGGAACGTGTATTATTCAGAAATGGGTCACTTTAATTCTAAGCGTGCGACATATTTTAAGCGTAAACCTACGAGCTCGATGTATGCAAAGGTTGGTGCATTCATGCGCAGATGTACGCTTTCTTTTTTTTCTAACATGACCGCTAAGTGTAATTTATCTCTCTGTGCGAGCCTTTCCTTTTCGTTAGATAGAATCGCATGAACAGATACATTTCATTGACAATTCAATTTGTTTATTTATCAGATAACTTGGAACCATAATTTGTGAGTTATTTATATGAATACTTATATATTAGCATAGCCAGGGGGGTTCCACTCCGCACTGTAGGTACGCTCGACCGCCTTGCCTATGGCATAGGCAAATCGCAGTAAGCCGTCGGCTTGCCGCGTGCTCGCTCGCTCGTCCCCGCCGTCTCAGTGTTATTAAAAACGAATGCCGCGCAACCCTAGCGTGTCGCCGGGCGTAGCGAGGGGAAGGCGGGCGCGGGCGGCGCGTTCCTTTTGACTCGCGCCGCCTGGCGCATGGTGTATGGAGTAATACGAACTTTTAGAGCGTGTGAATAAAGTTGGAATTCGTTTAATCGCGGTCGTAAAAGAGAAGTTTCTGTACATTATTTATTCTGTGGTATAGCTGAAAAAAATATCACCGCCCCGCGATGCCTTGCGCTACGGTGCGACTTCGTCATCCGGCCATATTATTTAACCAGGATCTTAATTAAATATAACATTCGTAATTTTCATTTCGTTGACAAAAAATATAGCCTATGTCACCCAGACTACAATTACGAACCGATTGATACCTCGCTCATCAAAATCGGCTCAGTCGTAGGCACTACAATGGAACATACGTAAATACAAACATAGACAGGCTGCTAAATACATAACCCTTCCTTTTGGCTTTGCCGTAGTCGGGTAAAAAGCAAAAATACCTCTTTATCTTGTCTCTGATCTTGACGGAGGCTATAAACGCCTTGTCCCGGCGGATCTCTCTCAGCGCCCCTTTCATCTCTCTCTTGTACTTGTGCTCGAGTCTCTGTTTCGCCGCCATCTCGCGGGACAATTTGGAACTCTTACTGCCAGTGAAACTGTCAACGAAATATTTTTTTAATTTTTAAATTGTTAGGGGCTTTGATCTAAACTGAACATTCAGCCGAGTTAGAAAATAGTATATCTGAAAAGACACCACATTACAGATTCACAATAGTTTTTTTTAATAAATTATAGAATTGGTAATAAAATAATTTATAAGCCCGACTTTTTTATGACACTGTATTACAGGTGGGTTTCGAGTAAATATTCGTTCCTAAATAAATTATTAATTAGGTATTCAGTTGTCAAAATCGGTACAGTTAAACAGGTCTCGAGCGAATGGAAAACACTTGATCAATTGCTTTCCGAATTAAAAAAAAATTTGAAGTTCTCAAATGTCTAAACAAAAATTACCATTTGTATGAAAAATTTGTTTCGTTGTTTATCACCGTATCTACATTTTTCATAAGCTGTACTATGCAGTCAACCAATTTGATTCATAGGCCACTGTAGAACGTTGTCGCAATGTGTCACTGCTGGGACATTATGACATTTGTTGAAAAGCCATTACGACATATATTGTGAAAGGGTTCTACAGTGGCCTATGAATCAAATTGGCTGACTGTACGTCTCTAATTTAAGACATAGAGACAAACCATTATACTTACACTTCCTGTATGTCCGGTTCATACAACCTCAACACTTTGGGCTTCGGCTTTTCTCTTGACAATGGAGTATACGTCTTCACTTCAAGCGATCCCTTCATGTACTTTATAATCCCTTCAATAGTACTCTCTACCCTTTTAGGGTACATTTCTAACTCCAACCTACTTAGTAGTTTAATGTGTGGCTCAAAAATGCATTCCTGTGCCTCCATATCGTTGCAGTTGTCAAAAAACTCTTTCAACATCAACGTTGCATTCAAAACGGTGCGAATTTTAAATTCGTTGTCTATGGTATCCGAAAACAAATCCTTTCGAGTCATTTTCCAGCCAGCATCGATTTTCGAACAATCGTCTTCCAAAATCAAAATTTTCGCATCCCTGTGCAAACGGAATGGCGGCACGACTTGGATGGGATTCAGAACGGTCGTTTTCGCGCTCAAAAACAAAATGCCTCTTAGAAAATTCACAGCGGCAGGCACGTATCTTTTAGATAATTCAGTATATTCCAATATTAAAGTTGTTACAAATAAGCCTCTGGAGATTGAGTAGGCGTCTCGGAATTTGCAAGTTGTTAGAATTTCCGACATGAAAGTTAAAGATGGAGTCGTGAGTGGATGGCGGAAATCAGAAGTGGGATAAAGTAGAGAGATCAACTTGAAGAATATTAACGTGTCAAAATCCGGTACTTTCTTAGGTTTCTTTTTGTACTCCTCGTGTTTTTCTTTTAACAATTCTGCAAAGAATTTCCTTGAAGATACTTTGTTAATGTGCGCGATGTCATAGAAGTATGGTGCTATTTTATCTATGATGAGGTATGAATTCATCATTTCTCCTTCGTCTTTTAGATTTGTGAATAGATCGTTGACGTATTGGAGCATGTTTGCGAATAATCTTGATAGTAATTCTTTGTTATTTTCCCCGAGACTGGGGTCGTAGCTTTTAATAAGTTTTTGTAATGCTGTAGACTGCTGAGATGGTGTCTTACCAGATAATAATTGCTGAAAGAAAAATAAAAAACTTTAATATTGATTTATTTAAACCAGAATAAATCGTACCATAAATAATAGTAAAATACTTAAATTAAATCCTGATAATACTGAGATAGACGAACAAATTTCGTTATCCCAAACGTCCAATTTCCTAAAAATCGCTTTTAAAATGGTCCATCTATTTATTTTTATATAAAAAAAGTAATTGTTAAAATGTTCTTCTTAAAGAACTATACCTTTAAATTTTCATACTCCGTAGTCTTGCCCAAAAACGACTTTAAAATTTCATCATCTTCCTCTTCGTCTTCATTATTTGATTTCTTTTCATCACTGTCTGAATCACCTATTAATTTTTTACGTTTCCTCTTTTTTGCCCGTTTACTTTGAACTTTACTTTGCGATTTCTCTATTACATGTTCATCTTGATCACTCGGTTCTTCTTCATCTTCTTCACTGTCTTCCTCTCCCTCATCATTGGAGAGATCTTTTCCATTTTGTTTTATTTTTGAATCATTTATTTCTTCATTGTCGTCGTCTTCCTCAGACTCACCGTCCTCGCTGTCATCGGATTTCACCTCTTCATTAGTATTGATAAGTTGACTAGAATTACTAGGTATCGCTTTTCTATTTAACTTAGAATCTTCATATTTTTTATCAGATTCATCGTCTTTAGAACCAGATTTAGTAACTTTTTGCCGTTTTTCTTTTTTCATTTTACTTTCATCGCCGTGGCTATCGGTTTCATCTTCCTGATCATCGTCATCTTCGCTGTCATCCGAATTTTGGAACAATATACTCTTTTCTTCTTTATCAGTTGATTTGTCTTTACTTTTATCTTCTAACTCATCACTTTTCGTTTCTTCATGTTCGCTTTCTTCTTCGTCATCTCCGCTTTCTTCATCGTCGCTTTTCTCATCAGCTTCGTCCGCTTCGTTATCAGACGACTCTGTCAGACCATCGTCATATTGTTGTTTGGAATTTGGCACTGCAAGTGGAATATTTAATTAAGGTATATTTCGAAATTTGGCAAGCGCAGCGTAGGACGACCAGCCACAAGATGGTCCGATGACCTCATACAGGTGGCAGGTCACTTTGGAAATCCATGGAGGAGACCTATGTTCAACAGTGGACTTCTTGTGACTGAGATGATGATGATGATGATGATGATATTTCGAAAAGGTAACGTAAGATACGAAAGATAAATACGTAAAATTACGGAGTCGCGATATCTGTTAGATATGATATTAGGAACTTATCAGAGAGTTTTGAAAAATGACCTAAATGTTGCCGATTGCGTAGCATACCCAAGATGCAGCGCGGTTCAAATGCGACGCACTACTGGCTGTAATATGATCTTTACTGCGACTACTGTCTCTAGGGAAGAATGCCGTACTTATGATGTTGAAAACCCAATAAATCTGAATGCGGTATTTGAAAGAAAGTTCTCGAAGTTTTTACCGGAATAAGATTTAAGCACGTGGTCGGGAACGAGCGGTTTCCCGTCCTTGTCGTACGCCAGCATGAAGTCCTGTTCGTCGTCGAGCACGAAGTTGTCATCCAAGTCATCGGCTGACCTGGAAACAACAGTGTATTCAATTTAAGGCGCGGGCGGTCATTCCCAAGAGCGGTTTAAAAGGGCAAGAGGCATCATCAAGAGCTATTAAATTAACCTCTCGACGCTCAGTCGACAAACTCAAGTCGCTTCGGTAAACTTTCGTTCACTGAGCATCGAAAGGTAATTGATATGGACTTCTTCAAAGTAACGCCTGAATCTATCTATGTATACATATAATAAAATCGTTGAGACAAAAATGTTTGTACGCGCGTCACGTAAAAACCGCTGTACGGATTTGGATGAAATTTTGATAGATCTACTTAAATAAATCCAGAATAGGTCTTCGGCTATAAAAAAATGGAAACAAGGGGGAGAAGAGGGAAAAATAGGGGGTGCTGTTTGTTTGGAAAAAAGTTATAAGATTGTTCTAGGACCATGAAGCTCAGAATTCATACTTATTATTAATTATGGGGTAATCTCTGGAACTACTGAACCGATTTAAAAATTTCTTTCACCGAGAGAAAGCTTTACTATCCCTGACGGACATGTGCATATGTGCTACTAATTCCATGCGAACGAAGTATATTAATAATACTGTACACTTTAGCTATCATACCGGTGTTTGTTAACCGGCTGCGTCTTGGCCGCCTCATGGTCCCCCAGCATGCGGAGGTCCCTCTCCTTCTCCAGCTGCGCTATCCTCAGCTGTTCCTCTCTCTCCGTCTTCTCGTCACTCTTTATTGCGTCTGACGGCTGAGACAAAAAAATGGTACTGAGTTTCCTTTCAGCAGAATCCTTCATTTTCTGAAGCGCTCCTAGACTCAGACGTGTAAAAGAGAACAGTACTTGAAATATATATTTTTTGACGACCTGTATGGCACAGTGGCACATGTGTCTGCCTACTGTGCAAGAGGTCCCGGATTCAAATCCTGGTATGGGCAAATATTTGTGTTACGAATATGAATGTTTGTACCTGAGTCATGGATGTTATTTGTATTTAAGTATGTATTTATCTGTATATGTATGTTTATCCGTTGTCTAGTATCCATAGTACAAGCTTTGCTTAGTTTGGGACTAGGACAGTTGGTGTAAATTGTCCCGAGATATTTATTTATTTATTTATTTTATTTATTTTTATTTATTTTATTTATATTTATGTCCATAAATCGAAACAAAGAAAAAACAGCAAATAAATTACAGATATTAAACTGACAGCTTAAATTTTCGAAAAATTTAACATGCCTAACGGCCGAATGTATCATTTATTTATTTATTCATCTCATTACAGTTACCCAATACGATAGAGTACCCATTTCACATTATAGGTAGGTAATTAAGAATTAAATTTGCTAATGATAACATAACACAAATAAAGTAAATCATGGATCTCTAATATATTCTTGTGAATAAAAATTTCATTTCATTTCAAGTCTTAAAATTTCAACTCGGAGAAGTCTATTTTTTTTTAGGGAACAGAGAGGAAAACGAGCTTGTGAGATACCAAATGAGAAGTGATCACTGCCGCCCAAGGGACCAGCGATCTCAAGAGAATCGCTAAGCCGTTTGCAGTCTTAAGCCCCCCCCCCCCCCCCTCGCCTCTGTGTGCCTCACTCCCTAAGCAAAACGCAGTAGCCAGTACTACCTCGCGTCGATATTCTATGATAGTGTGATACTACCCCGGTCGAGTTGGACCATTCTGCAACACATCAGCAATTTTCTTGTACGGTTGGTGGTTTCAGTAAGCGTTGGTGATTGGTGATTCCTTTACCATTAAAAAAAACAATGTACTCACCGTGCCTCTCTTCTCGAACCTGAGCTCCCGCATCATCTTGTCATAGTCCTGGCTGTTCTGTTCGGCTTTGCCGAGGAGTTTGTCTATGACGGATTCCTCTTCGACACGCGCTCTATGGTAAACAATAATGCATACATTACATTTTGTTTATTGACATACCTACACACTAATTTAATGTCATACAAGGAGTGTGTGTAATGACAACACAAAGAAAAATTAGGGTAATGACATGACTGGAACCTGCAACCTCAGCATTCCGTGCCTTGCATTTGCCAGGTCCGCACATTACCAGTAAACTAAAAACTGACAAACGCAAAACTGGCAAACGCAAGGCACGGAATGCTGTGAGTGCGAGTCCTGCCATTACCCAAATTTTTCTTTAAATTTAAATTTCATTTGAATATCTTTATTTACGTCTGCACGCGCCTCGCGGTAAATCTACAACACAAAATTGGGTGCGGATGTCCCAGTTGCAATGCTGGAGGTCTAATCTACACTAATATAATAAAGAGAAAAACTTTGTTTGTTTGTTTTTTTGTTAGTTTGTTTGTATGTAGGGGGTAATCTCTGGAACTACTGAACCGATTTCAAAAATTATTTCACAGATAGAAAGCTACACTATTCCTGACGGACATAGGCTACTAATTTTACGTGAACGAAGTCGCGCGCGTCCGCTAGTTTACAATATAGAGCTTGTTTTATCATCATACGCCGCCTAGAATTCAAGTTAGATACTAACTACAAGATTCCATGCGTACAAAGTTGCGAGTAGAAGCTAGTACAGTAGAATCTCACTAATCCGGCACTCTCTGTCCGCACCTCCCTCGACCCTCTTCTAGGCCGTGCACCGTGCCTTCGCTCCGTCGCGTCGTCCGTCAAGCAGATACCTATGTTATTGTTATAAAAACATGTAGCACAGAAACCCAAATACATCGTACTTTCTTAATAAAACGCTTTATTTTAATTATCACAAAATTTTCTATACAATCCAGTAATCCGAACATTCCAATAATCTGGCACCCTCTGGTTTTAAATAGTGCCGGATTACTGAGTTTCCACTGTATATTCTCTTTTTGTTCCTTCTGTATGATGCTTTACCTTTTAAACACTACAGGCTGTAAGTCCTTCCACTCGCTGTCCAGCTTCTCTGTCAGATCCAGGGTCTGTTCTTTTTCCTTCTGTTTCTCTGCTTTTCTCTTCTTACTCTCGGCTATCAGCTGCTCAATTAGGTCTTTGTGGGATTTGGCCCCATCCTTGTCGGATTTGGAGAGAACTCCACCACCAAAATGACCATCGGCAACAAAGTCATCTGGGAAAGGACAGAATGGTTGTTGAAATTAAATAATTTAGATATACAAAAACAGTTTGTATCGTGTATATTGCAACAAATTCAATTCCCGCATTTTCAGGAATTATGTGTATAGTAAATTGTTTTAAACTTTCCCGATTTTCACACACATTTTTATAACATCTCTTATCGTCTCTGTTGTCATCATCATATCTTCTTGGTGTTGCGGTGGTGAACACTTACCATCAGGTGACACACTTGCTTGTTAGCCTTCCTATTTCATAAATCAATATATCAAAGATTAATTTAATAACCCTCTCTTCTGACTACTAGGATAAAAAGTATAGAATAGGCTATTTTTATATGAGCATAACTAAATCTGTTAAAAAGACTGGAAAAGTATTTCTACTCGTCTGTTTAGACTTACATCACCTCAAGATACAGGCTGGACCTCAAGATACAGGCTCAGCCTTAGTTTGAGGTCTGCCAGATAGCCCATTGTTTCTTAAGCAAATAAAAAAAACACATTTGAACACCGAAACCTAGTGTTAAGATGTAAATTATTCGTTTTTTAAAGCATTCACTCACCATCCAGTCCTTTGAAGCCTGCTTCATCTTCTTCATCAGATCGAGGATCATCAAACTTTTCTATCTGTTCTAATGTTTGACCTCTGAAAATAATTTAAAATTAATAATTTAAATAATTTCACTAAAAAAATTTCAAAGTCAAAGTCAAAGTATTTTATTTGTTGAGCATAGGTAATAAATAACATGGTTGGTTTGGAACATGAACTTGTCTCACTGTTTTGCCCGTTAGGCGTACAAATTTTGTGTTGCCACTCTATTTTGAAATGATTACAGTACATTATTAATTGCATTTTTAAACTTACTAATTACATTACAACAATGCATTACATTTTATAACAATGTTGTAACAAATTTATTCAATCTTATCTTCATAATTTAAAACAACGAGATATCTTAGTCACAGTTAAAGTCAAAGTCTAAATATCTTTATTCACATTAGGCTAACAGGAGTAATTAATTAACTGTTACCTGTGTGTCAACACTTCATCATCAGCCAAGTTATAAATATTCTTCCGGCTATGCTGCTTCACCCTCTCCGCAGCAAACCGAGCCACCATCTTGTCCTCTGCTGACAACTCATTATTCTTCTCGCCGATACGCTTGTCTATAAACGTGTTGGTTTTGTGCATTAACTTCATCTCCAACCCCAGGGTTTCTTTTCTCTATAGAAAAAAATATATTTACTTACTTGACAGGGTTACAATTATGATTTGAGTATGTTTAGTGAAGTCGATTGGGGTGTAGCAAAAGGGGCCCGATTTTAGGACTTAGAAAATTTACGACCAAAAGTTTTTGGTTTAGGTTAGGTTACAGTGTCATCCTGCTATCGGGCTCCTTTTCTATACTCCGACCGTGAAGTCACCAGACAGCCAGACCATACGAAAATATGCTTAAACTCAAAGTCGAAATATCTTTATTAAGATTATGTTAAAAAAAAACAAGTGACTTAAGTGAAGAATTTCCTGAACCTATCAATAAAATATAGTCGTTACTGTTCAGAAAAGCAACTAAGTATATTGAATCATGGCAAATAAGTTGACAAGAAAAAGTCCATATATAAGTACTAAAACTTGGAGCAGGCTATTGTTATAAAAACGGTACAATGAATGGTGGGAGTAAATAATTTACCTTTTGGACAGCCTTAGCACGAGATACGCCAGGCAAACCCCTGTCGTGTTTAGATTTCTTACCCAAAATCTTATGTTTTTCTCTATTTACATGCACTTCAAAGGGGTTTAACTTTTTTTTATTTGCCTCAGCCTTTCGCTTCTGGTTAGCTCTATCGGCCGCACCAGCGTTCCGCTTATTTTTCACTTTAGCCATTGTGTAAAACTAATATTATATAAACTCTCAACAGAAAACAACATTCACTTTTGCTTGGCGAATGAGGTTAGAAATTTGACATAACCTCACGCGTGCTTTTGACAGCATTGAGACGTATTTCTATGATGGTTGTAGGTATTCTGCCAAAACGTTCGATCTTTTCGAATGTTTTTCATTCGTTTGGCAGAGTAAATTGCATAAAAACTGCAATTTTGAATCAATGTACAGTAAATCAGTTTAAATGGCAAAAGTATTAGTACTCCTTGTAGAAATTCGAAGTCGTTATCTACCACTGACCTATAAGTAATGGACTTCTAGTCAGTGTTTAAAAAATGGCCTTATCGAAAGAGGAGTAAAAAGAGGAGTAATTCGCCCCTTTAGAATTAAAGCAACTCAATTCTGAATACGACATTTCCCAAAATTAAACCCTATGTCTTTTAAATAAGGTGAAATTTTGGGACGTGTATTATTCAGAAATGAGTCGCTTTGATTCTAAAGGTGCGAATTGTGCTGTCAGTTTCCGTGCGACGGCGTTTCTGTCAAAATGCCATACTGCACTGTGAAAACATGTAAAAATTACAGTAGCAAAGCCAAAAGAAAGGATGGAATATCGTACTTTCAGTAACTAATCTATTGTGTTATAAATCAGAAGTTATTAATTGCTCACTCTTTCATTTATATTGGAATTAAATTACCATATCAATGATTGAAAAATTCAGAACAAAGAAACTATAGAGCCGCTTGGATGTTAATTTTATATTCATACAAATTCTTATTAAATGCCTGATTTTGCTGTTTTCCATATGCCCCAAATCACGTTTAGTAGAAAATTAGGAATGTTAAAATTAGTAATCAAGAATTTTACCTACCTAATTTTACCTAGCTCAACCAATTTTTTTTGCTTTCATTTTGAAAAATATTCGGAAAATATAACAGAGTCCTAATAAAGTTTTTGGGACTTGTAACATTTGGAATCAATTAGAAAATAAAATTTTGGAACATTAACAGAAATAGGACTAAAGTGTTGTGTTTCAGTAAAGACGAATGGACTTCATTGCATTTGTAAGCTTTATGAAGTTAAGTATTTTTAAACCCTAATTTCACTTTTTTGCTTTTCTGAAAGCAATTTGAAAAAAATGCTGAAACAGGTGTGTTTCTTAATTTTAAATAGTAAGTATGGATTCTGAGTTTCATGAGTCTAAAACAATCTTTTAATTTTTTCCATACAAAGGTCACCACCCCATTTTTCCCCTTTCCTCCCCTTTTTAAAAATTTTTGTAGCCTAAGTTGTATTCTGGTAATAGTAGTTGTATTCTTGTATAAGGTTGCTGGTTCCAACATGTAAAAGTGCGCTGTATTCAAAGAATTGTCACGCGATGTCTGTGAAGATGTACAACCATTTACCTGAACGTATAAGACGTATTACAGTCATTGTCAAATTTAAGAACGAATTACGTGTTTGGCCGAGAGAAATGTGTTTTTACTCCGTTAAGGACTATTTTAACTATGAGACCAAAGTATTGACCTAATACATTTAACTAAATATTGTAAATATATAAAACCAAGTTTCCCTTTGTTTTTTGCTATCAATATTGTAAATTTGACACAATCTAGACATATTGGACATATAATTAATATATTAAATAATAATAATAATATTTGCATGCTAGAACTGGCTAAGTGTGTACTAACCCTTAAAATAAGACCATTGTAATCCACACTTAACGCGAATAAATGAATCTGAATCTGAATCTGAATCTGGATTTATTTGAATAGGCCTGTGAAAATTCCATCAAAATACGTTCAGCGGTTTGTACGTGATACGCGTTCAAACAAACAAACAAACAATTTTTTTTAATGGTCTTATCGTGTTCAGTTACTCATTTTAAGTCGCCTGGGTGGTTCTTTTTTTTAAATCTTCAATGTACAGACTTTTTGTCTTAACGATTTTATTATATGTATAGATAGATTGGGCGCATATATTTAACTTTTATGTTTGTACATGGTTGTAAATAAAGACATTGCAATTTAGAATTATTTTGATTTCACGGAAATACCACTGGGGACGTGTTAAATAACCGTTTAGTTTACAAAATAAATAATTATAATTTAACATGTTCCCAGTCCAGTGGTACACAAAAAGTATACAATCAGATCTTTAGTGACGAAGTGGCGTAGATACTTAAAGTTAAGCGAAATGCAGGCTGGGTTATTGCCGGAAGTTTGAAAAATTTCCTCTTACCAGCCTCAAAAACCATCATTTCACTCATGGTCGTGTTGTATCTGAGGCTCAGATTCTGAGCTCATGAGCCTCAGCGTATTTTTCAGACTTGTGATGCAGTCTCTCCATGCTATGAAGAAACTTAGCAAAACCATGTTTTATCTCCATAACTGACAATGTTAACTGAAATGGTGGTAAACCGTAAAAAAAAATTTTGGTCATCTAAAACAAAAGCTATCCAGCTACCAAATTTCGAGTCAGTAGGTACCCACCTACTGACTCGAAATTTGGTAGCTGGATAGCTTTTGTTTTAGATGACCAAAATTTTTTTTTTATGTGTAATAAACACTCAAACATTCATTCTTTCATTTCAATGGTATTTGTGGTGGTTTTTTAATTAGTTTTATGCTTCAAAGTACATTTAATTGTCATTATTTTATTAATAAAATAAAAACTATTAATAGTTTCTACAAGTATCTAAAATTAAAATATTTAACTGTTGAATTAGGAGAACTGCGACTCTATTAGTCTCTGTTCATTGTGACAAGACACCCGCCATTTCAATGCCGATGTTTTTTTTTGTAAGTTCAAGCTGCCAGACATATTTTTAGAAATGCAATAATAAAAAAACCTATCTCCGACAAAACTTTATAAACGATAATTTTATACCATTTTATACAGTATGGCGTCGTAGATAGGTTGAAATTAAAGAAAATATAAAAAGTCAATTAAGAGTGTACATTTTGAACATTGGCGTCAACCTATTCTCATTTGTCGGGCCGTTTTTCGGCTGACATTTAGTATGACATTGTACATCCATGCATTATAATATCGTTGTTATCTACACTTTATTTAGAAAAGTAAAAAAAAATAACGGTTAACTTCTAAAAACGCCTTTGCTTTGAAATTGTTTGACTTCATTTTAAAAACGCTAGGTGTGTTGGTCAATACAGTACGAGATTAAGATTATTGTATCTAGTATCACTTTTTGTTTTATTTGTATTAAATAGTAAACTTCAATATAAACAAGTCAATTCATAGATCCTACTATAATACCTATGCAAAGAATATTATTGAAGAAAAAAAAGATCGACTAAAAAAATTCAGGTTTTTCGCGTTAAATTCATTTGCTAAGATAGACTGAGAATTTGACAGCGCTCCCTGGAGGCTCCCTGCTACGAAAACAACTTCCGAAACACAACTTCTGAAACGCACCAGGTGTTGAAGTATGAGTTTAATTTGTAAATAATTAGGAAGTATTCTATTTTCAACGGCTATAAGCTAGTGAAAGAAGTATTTTGTACTTTTATCAATTTGAAACAACGTAAATTTTACAATTACATATTAGAGTTATTGTAAAATCAGCCTAAGCATGTACAAAAACAAAGAAGCGTTTTGAAATATAGCGCATTTTTTCGTCCAGTGTACGTCAAACAATCTCTATTGTGATTGGTTAAACACGTTGCCGCTCCTAGCGTTCATTGGTGATTTTTTCATCCCGAATAACCCCGATACGATCTTCGGCTAAATTCGTTTAGACGCCGTGTAGCACCTAGCGCGTAGGTATATTATTGTGTGGCTTGCTTTTCCTTGTATAGCGGGAGGAAATCTACTGATTTCAGAGAAAATGGCAGACATTAGCAAGGAAGAACTTGAAAAAGAGATCGCAAGTAAGTTCAATAGCACTATAAAGTCGCGGAATGTGTTTTTGTTCAAATTCTGAGTCGTAAGGATCATTTTGAGCTATTAATGTCCTAGGTTTAGCTGATGTCCGGGGGCCGCATAATGGCTTCCTACATTGTTCAAGGGGAACTTATTTTTCGTATGTTCAAATGGAAATATCTCTGATAGTAAGGTGATTAAACGAAAATGTTTCAAGTGAAAGTTGTTTGACATTATTGTGCGGTTCTTTCAGAATATTTGCCATCATTTTAGGCTTTCTAGATTAGCTTGCCCACTGGTGGTTTATTTTTGTCCAACGCGTAACTTTCATCATGAATGCTCCACGTATGTAGCGCGGCAATGGCGGCCTAGAAGCATTATTTTAGATTGCGAAATGGTGCGCACTATATAAGTTAGCAGATTTTACTTGAAAAATTTTGCTTGAAACGCTTTATTTTCACCAGAATTGGTTATTTCCGTGTGTAAAGTGTATGTTTTGTCATTTTTGACGGCAGCCATTGTTACGTTCCGAATCGCACATCGATCGTTTGTTCGACGCATACATAGTGTTCTTTCCGGACGATAAGTAAGCATTCTTATGGTTTTATGTTTTTTTTACGAGCCTCCGAAATTCTGAACGTAATTTTATGATCTTTAAAATAAAATAGATAAACAAGGCAAAAAAGTTCTTTTATTACCTTGAACTTGTGCTTGAACTAACTGTGCTAGTTTCATACTCTTTGTAAGTTTGTAAGTATTTTTAAATTTGGTCTACTTTTCAGTATGCATTCGAAAGTAATTTGTAATTTAAAAGATGACTGTTTCTTTAGTAAACTATTAACAACCCTTCCTTCTGGTGGCGGTTGGGTAAAGACTTTAAAATAAAATAAAATAATAAAAACTAGTTTTTCCTTTTGTAAAGTACTCATAACTCTTACAATTAATAAATTAGTATGCCCTGTTTATATCTTTTTTAATTTTGGAAATATTAATTGAACAGTAAGTTTTTCTGAACATAAATTTACTGCCCTAAACTACTTGATCTGTAACAGCATTCCCTGCTATTGTTGAGGATGTTAAAAAACAAAACAAAATAATAATTCTTGTGACTGACTCGTGACTGTCAGTAAAAAATACACAAAAATAATCATCTCAAGCCAATATAGTCAACATAACAACTGAAGCTAGAAGGCAAAAGAATGTTTCATAAACCATTTGTAATCTGTAGAGATCCTCAAAAATGCAAACCTGGCCAGCACATCTTCGAAGAAAGTCCGCCAGAAGCTGGAGAAGAGCTTTGGCTGTGACCTGACTGAGAAACGGAAGGTCATCGACCAGCTCGTGATGGACTACGTCAACAGCAAAGAAGATGAGGGGTCTGAGGAAGAGGAGGAGGTATGCCATAGGCTTAGAAAAATCAGCTCTATTATCAAGATGACAAAAATTAATCTGGCCTGTACCGCAAAACTTGCAAGTATGGAAAACTAGATGATTATGTAAAGTTAAAGGACTTGCAATTTTTGTGGTTCAGGGGGCTGGTGTCACAGAATAAATAATAGTACTAATGTACAGAAACTTCTCTTTTAAGACTGCAATTAAACAAATTCTAACTTAATTCACTTGCCTAAAAAGTTCGTATAACTTCATACACCATGCGCCAGGCGGCGCGAATCAAAAGGAACGTGCCACCCGGGCCCGCCTTTCCCCCGCTATTGCCAGCTAAACGCTAGGGTTGCGCGGGATTCGTTCAATTACACTGACACGGCGGGGCGAGCGAGCCAGCGCGCGGCAAGCCGACAGCTTACTGCGATTTGCCTATGCCATAGGCAAAGCGGTTGAGCGTACCTACAGTGCGGAGTGGAAGCCCCCTGCTGGTGTGTTTGAAAATATTGTACACCAATGTTTGGGAATTACCCTGAGTCCTTGCTCCAAATAGTGTACCTACTGTGTAGCTAATTTACAATTACAGTTTTATTGTGTAGTAAACAATAAAATTGTAATAGTGTTTAATTTTTTTTTTATGGTAGTAGTATCAAATTGAGTTTCTTGCTGGTATCGCCTCATTGAATGTTTTTTCAAAACAGGTGGTCAAACTTTGACTTTGACTTAATCACTAAGACTTACTTACTCATGGTACCTCTTTTGTGAATTGTCTCTCTTAACTCTTACCCTATTAAATTCTATACTAGGTGTACTTTTGTTCAGTGTGGAGAAAAGATGAATTTGAAACTATGTGAATACAAAAAAAAAAAAAGTTCAGCCTATTAACCAGAGTTTTTATACTTAGTAGTACTTAACTCTTATTTATTAGTTAATCGTTTTATTTCCAAAGGAAGAGGAAGAAGAGAAGAAGCCCGCGAAGCGAGCAGCACCGAAGGCCAAGAAACGCAAGGAGAGCTCCGAAGAGGCAGACGACGCCTCCGGAGGCAGTGACTCTGACGAAGTAAGGTTTTCCAGTTGTTGTTATCATCAATTCGACCTGAATACATGCACAATTGAATATAGGCAATCCCGAGGCCCTCCCAAAGCATTAGTAGGTTAATTTTTAAACTCTAGACCGACCTTGGGTCCACTTGGAGTTAGTTGTGTCACAGAATAAATAACGTACAGAAATTTCTCTTTTACGACCGCGATTAAACAAATTCCAACGTTATTAACACGCTCAAAAAGTTCGTATTACTTCATACACCATGCGCCAGGCGGCGCGAGTCAAAAGGAACGCGCCGCCCGCACCCGCCTTCCCCCCGCTACTCTCGGCGACACACTAGGGTTGCGCGGCATTTGTTTTCAAATACACTGACACGGTGGGGGCGAGCGAGCGAGCGCGCGGCAAGCCGACAGCCTCCTGCGATTTGCCTATGCTATAGGCAAGGCGGTCGAGCGTACCTACAGTGCGTATTGGAGCCCCCCTGTCATGGTACACAGTAACTATCATAATATGTTGACAGTGGGTTCATTCACTTTGTAGCTTGGAATCTTTCTGGTCATGGTGGTTCTGGTGGTGGTGGATCACAGGGCGAAATAGAATCTGATCCTCAATAATGATTTTCAGAAACCAGCGCCAAAGAAGAAGAGAGGAAAGAAGAAGGGATCAGACCGAGACTCGGATGCCGACTGGGGCAAGTCTAAGAAGGAAAAAACGCCCAAGGCCAAAAAGGTATGATTCACTTATAACCTACTTTACAAATTGCCATTAAACTATAAGTTCGGTCTTACTTACTTATTCAACTTACTTACCTACTCCGCTGATTCAGTGACCTGAAGTGAATCTTGTTCACCAGTTAACACCAACGCGTTCTATTCTGAATGATTCAACTTCCGGTTTCCTGTTTGCTTTTTATAAAAAAAAAAACAAGTATTTTTGGTTCGGTGGCTCTGTTGCTCTCACATTATTTAATCGTTTAACCACCGACTACATTTTCATCGGACATGCCCGTGTCGCCATCTATACAAAAACTATGACATTTGTCTTTAATATAAGACAGCGAAAAAAAAATGTTTTGCCTCCGTCAGTCGGACGTCTTCTTTCATATAAGTCTTTTACCGCTCCGTTTAATATATATTCTTATTAGTTCACAAATGCTATTTATTTCCGAGCCCGACCGTCAACGGTACCTTTCTGTGCTGTATTATGGTGATCGATGAAGAATGATCATATTGTCTTTAGGCGGGCGGGCGCGGCAAGGGCGGCGGCTACACGCGCGCCTACAAGCTGTCGCCGGCGCTGGCGGCGCTGATGGGCGAGCCGGAGCTGGCGCGCCACGAGGTCGTCAAGCGCGTGTGGGCGCTCATCAAGGAGAAGAACCTGTACGACCCCAACAACAAGCAGTTCGCCATCTGCGACGACGCGCTCTACAAGGTCATCGGCACCAAGCGCTTCCGCACCTTCGGCATGATGAAGTACCTCAAGACGCATTTCCTGGACGAGTAACTTTACGTTGACGACTTCATGTTAGGGTAAGCCCTGTATTCAGACAGTCTTTGTAAGCAAGTAAGCACGGCCGAACCCATTCGGTCGGTCTAATTAGACAGGCTAACTCTTATTACACTATGCTAAATCTTAGTAAGACTGTCTGAATACCGCGTAGTGTAATAAGCCCTTAGGAAGAGAACATCCGATGTTAATGAAGTGGAGCGGATGCCATTTGTGTCGTTACGAGGTGGAGATTCTAAGTTTTTATTGCATTTTTTGTATCGCTGTTTGTTGGGTGTTTGAAGTATAACTTTGATAGTGTTTTATGCGGTGAATAACTTGAGAAACGTTGATAGCAAAATGGAATAGCGTGTGTGTCTGACACCTTTTTAACGAACGAGTGGTTTCCAGACGGTCTTAGGAGTTTTACTATCGAATTTACTTATTATTGAGCCCACTAAAGCTAAAAATCACCGTTCAACGTCGCTCTGACCCTTCTTTTCAGAAAGATTTATAGATTAAACTGTTAAAAAAAAACGTACTGGCAAAATTTTATTACAATCGCTTTACATGTAAAATTTATTGTGAAAAGGTACCTGTAAATCAAATCGGTTGACTGGTCACTGTCTGCAACTAGACAGCACTGCCCTGCCTCCAGTCCAGTGTTGTCAATTCAACATTGGTGCTGTTTAAACCTTAAACAGGTCCCATACATACAAATACTATATGTATATTCAACATACAGTTTCATGTTTGGAACGTATTGGAGAATTATTTAAAAGTGAGCTATTTTCCACGTAAATACAATCGAAGTATTAATACAAGTCTCCGATCAGACAGGTTGAACAACTTTTGACAAGAGGTGACGCTCAAAAAATCGAATTATGTCATTCTGCCTAAAAAGCTATATAACATATTCTAAACCTTTTAGCAACTTCTGATTTAAATAAGTTTGTAAGAGGTTTAAAATAATAAAATATAACAGTCGAAATCATTATGTATATCCGACTGCGGTCAGGAGGTAAGGTTATTTACAATCTAAAAAAAATCTAGTTTAATCTATTACGTTTAATGAAGTAGTTTTTAATGCACTACTACAGTTGCCGTGTCTAGTTTTATCAATGAATAAATCTTTTCAAAAAATACGATGTAAAAGCAAGCTATCTGCATTCACATAAGATTCTAACTCCATCTATTATTAGTGACTACTATTGTAGCATAGCGTTGAAAAGATAAACCCCTTATTCATAAAAAGTTAACAATCTTTTTAAGCTAACAAATGTTTTGTCCATTTTGGGGCAAACGTAAAACATATTAACTAACAAACGTTTACGCAGTGTTTATGAATAGGGGGTAAGATTCCACACACAGCAAACCGGTCAGTGTAAAGCAGCGATATTTGTGTTGTTGCGTATTTGCAAGCGGAATTTCGGTGTGCGCAGGCGACTTGAAAACCATACATTACAAAAAACACTGACCGCTCAGCTATATGCGGACTCTGGTGCGGTGGTTTGAACACGTGTTGCCTATTTTCTTGCAAAGTCAAAGCAGCTATAGATTAAGGTACACTAAGTGAATCCATTAAAGAAACTCCAGTTCAAAAATATTCCAATTAATTCTTAGGATATGGTCAATAAAAGAATACCACTATGTGACTGACTCAACACCACCAATCTTCCGAACACATAGGGAGAAAAAGTGTTTGACCCTGCAATCATTGGGGTACAAGCTAAACCTTGCTCTGTCGAGAGACGGAGACAAGAGAGACCAACCGGGTAAAGACAACGTCAAACCGGAAGTCAGAGAGTTAGAACTACCGCAGTGATCAGCTGGGCAGGAAACTCCTATTATTGGCATCTAGTTTGTGCCCATCATTGGAGAGGTGTTGACAAAACATAGGGGTGTTCACCTTATCTCATTAATATTATACAGGTTGTTGTAAATTTATGGATAAATGTAACAATTGAATTTCGTTGGATCTCTAGTTTGACATTTCTCTAAATTCGTACAAGATACATGATTTTTAGATTTGGCTAAGAAATTGCTGTGATATCTTTATATGGATTTTAATGTGTAAAAATGACATAGAATTAAGACAGCAATTTTAAGCTATAACTATCAAAATTAAGTATACCTTTGTAAGTTTGCAATTTATAATTTTAAAGCATTGAGGAATAGTAATGGTTCCATTTGTATAACGGGAGTTTGAGCAGTTTTAAATTATAAAAGGTATATTTTTAAATAGACTTATTCCTCGATGCTTTAACTTTAGCATTTATATTTCACACGCTTCCAGTTAAGTCAGTAATTAAATTAACTAACGATTAAGTACATAGTTATTATGTACAAAGTTCTCTATAATTTAAGAGGTGACGTTAATCATGTAGAGACATTGGTTCCTGGTTCTAGTTTCTAGTGCGCTAGTTTGAATGGTTGTAACAATAAGGTCTCTAATAGATTTGGAACTCTGAGCAGATTTGGGCTTACAGCTATAGGTAACCTAAATTAATGTTTGTTCTAAAGTGCACTCTAAAGACAAAAGCTGATACCAGAGTCGTAGAGGCCATGAAGATGACACATGACTCTTAGGCTGTTTCACCACTTCCTGGGCCCAATTTCATAAACGCGACAGGTGACAGGTGACAGTAACAATTCGTTATACATTGCTTGCCCACTATGATGTAGTCTGTAAGTCTGTACTTATCGACGCAGTAACGTACGGCGAATTGTCACTGTCAACTGTCGCCTGTCGCGTTTATGAAATTGGGCCCTGGTATTATAATCAACAGATATCTGTAATGCCATCTCTGTGTCTTCTATGAACACAAACAGAGACGGTGTCACAGTTGTCTGTTAGATATTGTGAATTTATTGGAGAGTGGTGAAAGAGGCCCACAATGTCTAGAATGTCTAGCACACGTGCTTTTTTTCTCGCAAGTCGCTCAGTGTGTCTCTATCATACTGGACCAGTTAAGAAGAGAGGCATTTAGCACCAAAATGATTTGCTGTGAGTCATACTAGCCGTACGCAGTAAGAGCTTGTTCGTTTGACTTTTCCAAGAGTTCAGCAACTTCTGCTGCAGAGTCATCATTTCTTGCTACGCTTTCTTATATTGTTAGGGCCAACTCTGCTCTGGGTTTCAAATCTATGATGAGACATTTTGAGTTTAATAAAGACTTTGAAATCAATTGTTTTTTTTTTACTGGCTAGTTTTCCGAACTGATTTATAGTGAGTTTGAATATAAATTTATTTTTTACATAGTATAAAGTCGCTATTTTTCCCTATTTCTCCGAAATAATTATAGTGTAAGTTCGGCCACCTTTTCGTTCTAAACCACGCAACGGATTTTGATGTGGTTTTCACTGTCATTTAGAGATTTTTATAGGGAAAGTTTTTTTATCCCGATTATACTCGTGTGAAGCCAGTGCGGGTCGCTAGTTACTAATAAACTAATATGAAGACTTATAGCTCGAAATAAATTATTTATTATTATAGTAACTATATTATTTACTATGTTGTGGTCTGTGCTCTAAGTGAGACTGGTGAAGCTCGCAATCCTTTTAGACGTCGTAGAAAGCCGCCTTCTCCTCAAATTCCTGGATTTCCTCTTCCGATACTTGAGCGACCGGCGCAAGCGCCGGGCCAAAGCAAGGCCAGGTGCAAGCGGTGAATTTTTTAACTAAAATCATAAAAAATATACAAGGCCTCGTTTTCAATTGCCATAATTAATGCCTAATTACTCAATCAGGGATTGAATTACCGGTTTTTTCACGAACCGGTTACTTCCCTGAAAGAAACTTGTTCCAATCAAGTCTCTTTAAAATTCTGGGCAGGCTATAAACTATTCATCTATTTCTTAATCTCTTGTATCTACCCGAGCAACGTACCAAAAAAGCAACCTTAATTTAAATTGCAGTGTTTGTACTCCTTACTACAATACTGGTAAATAGTAAGTGAACGAAATGCCGCATTATAACTCCCCATCAGGTAACTCGCTTGCTTATTGGTCACCGTATTCTTGAAATAAAATTTCAGTCTCACCTTTCAACTTCTCCGGACCGTGTTGCAAGTTGAGATCGATCGCGTGCTGTCCGTACCCCAGTTGCCCCCGCAGTCCCCAGATGAAGAACTTGTCGCCGCCGGTGTTGACTCCGCAGTCCTTCTTGGTCTGCTGCGTCTTATCTCGCGGCTCCACGGTCTGGCAGTGGATCTCTGAGCGCAGGTGGCTGTAGTAGGTCTGCGTGGACTTCGTACGGCAGTTCACTATTGTCGCCTAGAAAGGGCGGTATATGGGAAACTTATATCAACATATCTACTTTGGCGTCGAAAACGCTTACAGAAGGTAGGCAGAGACCAAGGGGCGTTTTTTTAGGTACATGTCAGTATAAGAAGTCAAACAAATGTGATACAGCGAGGTGGCTCGAGCTACTGAAATTTGCACGTATTCGTGGAGTTTCACACCCCGTTACTGTCGGTGTGCACTATATGACTAATTCCAGAATTAGCACAGTTCAACATGTCAGTTATATACTAAGCATAAAGTGTTGGACCTAAAATAGAGCCCTGTGCTACTTCTCTCCTTATCAATACAAAATAGTTGAGATCGGTTTCGATACCGATTTGATAAATTCCAGTAAGCTGCTTTCTATCATCAAAGTAGCTAGTAAAACACGAACAAACAATGTCATCACATCCTTTACATTAACTTTGTAACGAGAAGCTAAGTATCAAGGCAATCAAAAGCACGCCTGAAATCATTCAAACCAGAGCTACTACACCGAGCGCCATCTAGTTCCAAATGGAAGTAAAATGACATGCTCTGCATCAGGCTTTCGAGGTTTCTTAACACGTTTGCGTAAATACAAATTCTACATCTCAATAGAGAGTTCTCGATTGCGCCTTCTACAATCTACATTGCACTTACCCATTGGCATGCCCTCCTCTTCCATTCCCAGAGGTCCCAATGGTAATTCTTCTCCATATACTCCTCGATAGGGTGAGTTTCCGTCTGTACGTCTTTCTCGAACACCTTAACTGGAGGTTTAAGTATTGTTACTACGCATTTCCAAGTTTATTTTTGCGTTACAGAAAAAACTAAATATATTGAGGCTACAATTTTGTACTGATGGCTTAAATTATCTACGGTATCCCAGTCGCGACCACCGACGCGTATCACACTCACGACTATGGTCGCTAGTGATCAGACAACGGCGTCCCCACGCGATCATAAAGCACGGCAGTGATCGCGTCGGGGATACAATACGACGTGAAGATACAAGTTCGGACGCGGCTCTAGCCGCCTTGGCTTTTTACCGTCGAAAAGGGAACCAAACGAGCATGCGGACCACCCTGATGGAAAGCGTTCACTGCTGTCCATGAACACAATCGCAGCAACCCTGCGGCAGTCATAAATCTGTTGCCGGCCTTAACTACAAAATTGTGACAGCTGCCGACTACCGCAAACGCATATATGCGTTACCGAACACCGGGACCGCCTAAGGCCGGATCGAGACTTCACGTCAAGGTCACGTAGTAGAAGTCCAGTCATGACATACTGAATCATCTATGAGATCAGAACTATTACCAGTCGTCAACCTGCACCCAGCCCAGCGGCCCTAACATGCCAGCCCAGGTTCAGTTCAACCCCTGCGTCTCCGTCTAACTAGTGTCACAAGAAAGGGACACAGATAAACTAAATTTGGCCAGTGATTGAAATAAAACAATTTAAACGGTTTATATCGCCAGGTTTACGGGGCTCATGACCCCTGTGACCCCTGGGTCCTCGCGATAACTCACTCTTGGGCACGAGCCGCACCACCAGGCTGTCGACGTCTCGCACGCGGTGGACGTCCTCCCACACGTTGAGCAGGTTGATCACGTGCGGGTTTTTCCGCGCGTACTCCAGCACCTCGCTCACGTACCTATGGCACGATAAGTCTTATAGGTAGCAAACATCGATACAAGAAGACGATAGATCTGCTTACTTGTTCGGATTGTTCCAAGCCTAGCGTCACCACTCTGCGACGGGGTGAAGCAGACGAGGAGGGGCTTTTGATATTTAGCCATTGATTCAACTTTGAACCTTATCGTGAGTGAATAGAGCGCTTCTAAGTTTTCCGACTAGCAGCGACGCAGGCGTCGGATAGCAGAACTAAAAATATGACGCCAATGTAAAACGTATAAAACGCAGAGCTGTTTACTTGACAATTGGCACATGCAATTTTATTCAGGCTATCCGACGTAGTCTACCAAATAGACTACGGTCGGCTACTCTGCCACTGCGTTGTACACAGTTCTATAGTTTTCTCATTTCGATGGTAGCAAACAAACTGACAAGTAAAGCCCAAACATGTGTAATGCGAGTAATGTCACTCGACCGCGTAATGCCATATTACACATAACTTGGAAGAAATAAGCAGTACCTAAGTAGGTACACCAAACATCGCTCGATGCGATATATTCCTCGACCTGAGCGTTGTAATGGCGACCGAACGGCTCTCGCTCGAATCTTACCGTGATAAGAGTTGGTGAGATATTACATTCTTCGTGCGATCGCCCGGTCGACGATCGGTAACGCTCGGCTATGTTCGGATGTTGCCGTGATAGGCCCGGCAATGCGTGACGTTTCGAGTGATGTTATATCACGCTGTTACATATCCCGAGATGTGATGTGATATGACATTACTTCTAGGCGCACTGTTTTGCGCATCTCTACTACATCTAAAGTAAACATCAGGTACTTAAGTTTTTATGCTACCGCCTATACCTACAAATAAGGAACGACCAAAATCGTATCGCATCCGGCTCGAAGGGCCAACTATTAACTCCGATGTTATTTTCTTTATAGCTTATCCCTCCGGAACATGCATCTCGCACACAAAAAATAGCCACATACATTTAAGATTTCGTCTTAATTTTACTAGCAATATATCAATTTGTTACGATTCAAAATCAAAGTTTTTGGCTATTTTTTTTATTCCTTACCGTTGGGAGTCCCTGCTGAACCGGACGGCCATCTTGACGCTGCAGAACCCGTAGCGGTGGCCGGCGTGCCGGATGAGCCCGATGCGCGTGTCGGCCGGCACCAGTGCGCCCGCGCACAGGCACAGCGCGCAGAAGCCGAGGTACTGCGGACCAACATCAACACGTGTGGCATGTCTCAGGTGTGAGCTGGTGAATCTTTACATACTTTTATGAAATAGGCAGGAATACAAGCGAGTGGGTCACCTGATGGTAAGTGATAACCACCGCCTATGGACACCCGCAACACAACAGAGGGCTAAGATGGAATACCTCTTGTGCCAGTAATTGCACCGGCTGTCTTGCTCTCCACGCCAGAACACAACAATGCAAGCACTGCTGCTTAGCGGCAGGATTAGCGAGCAAGATGGTGATAGCGATCCAGACGGACCTTGCACAAGGCCCAACCACCCGCACTATAAAATAAAGTCGCCATATGTTCCTATCAGTCCTCAATCCTCATCGTATCTTCGGCCGCACAAGAGGTATTCCATCATAGCCCTCCGGGTTGGCGACGCATCTGCAATACTCTTGGTGTTGCGAGGCTGGGCGGTGTTCATCTTTACCATCAGGTGACGTACTTGTTCGATTTCCTTCAAGGGTGTCACTGAAAATCAGCGTCAGTATGCCGTGTGGGGCCCTTTTTGATTCCACCCAAGACTTCATACGTCCTATTTTATAAAAAAAAATGTCACCTCCACCATGTGGCAGTGCGAGTGCAGCTCGCTGACGGCCGTGCTGCTGTCACTCTGCACATAGTTCCGCAGCGCGGCCATGCACAGCCGGTCCTCGATGCTGATCGGATCCGACATGCGCTGCTGGTCGCTCACTACCGGCTTGCCTAGCCAGACATTATTTGGAAACGTGACAAGCATCGATATAAGAACACAATAGATCTGCCTACTTGTTCGGATTGTTACAGCCCTAGCGTCACCACTTTGCGACGGGGTGAAGCAGGTGAAGAGGGGCTTTCGATATTCAGCCATTGGTTCGACTTTGAATCTTATCGTAAGTGAATAAATAAAGTGCTTCTAAGTTTTCTGACTAGCAGCGACCCAGGCGTCGGATAGCAGAACTAAAAATATGACGCCAATTTAAAACTTACAAAACGCAGAGCTGTTTACTTGACAATTGGCACAGACAGTTTTATTCAGGCTATCCAACATGGTCTACCAAATAGACTATGGTCGGCTACTCTGCCACTGCGTTGTACACAGTTCTATAGTTTTCTCATTTCGATGGTGACAAGGTTTAAAAGTCGACAATATTTGTCACATTTTAGTATGGAAAAGTTTAAATTATTGCCGTATTGTAGCACGTAGCGTTTATCCATAAGGGGGCTGCCCGGAAGGGGCAGAGGTCTTGTCAATGTTACCTGCCAGCATCTTGTCCACGATCTCATGCGGGATGGGCATGCGGTCCTGCAGGCTGGCCAGCGCGGACATGAGCCGGTTCACGGTGGACACCAGGTACATAATGTTCTGCATCGCGCGCCACACGTGCCACAGCCGGGAGAAGAGGGGCTGGAAGGGACAACAACATCAACATCTGTACTAGAAAGAAAGAAAGAAAAAACATTTCTTTAAAACTATTCAACATAATACATACAAATACACACAACACGGACAGAGTACAAAACAAAACATTATGTTGAACAGAATCAAAACGGGCCCCACTCAGCATACTGCCTCGGTAAACAGAGCCGCTGATTTTCAGTGGGACCCTTGGGATTCCTATTACTAAACTAAAAACTAATAAATAAGTTGGCAGGCCCTTGTGCAAGACGTCCGGGTCGCTACCATTTGCTCGCTATTCCAGCCTCTAAGCTGCAGTGCTTGCAATGTTGTGTTCCGGCGTGGAGAGCAAGACAGCCGGTGACATTACTGGCACAAAGGGTACTCCATCTTAGCCCTCTGGGTTGGTAATGCATCTACAATCTCTTTGGTGTTGCGGGTTTGTAGAGGCGGTGGTGATCACTTACCAGGTGACCCAGAAACTTGTTTGCCTTCCTATGTTGTATAAAAAAAACTTCGTTACTTACAAAAAAGCTTCACGACTGAATGACGACGTGATGAGCAAGGCAGACGGCAAAGTTACTGGCACAGAGGTATTCCATCTTAGTTTAGAATGGGTAAGCGGCCGAATATACGACAAGGACAGACGGAAACGTATAACGTATAGCGACTTATTGTTATTGTTTTATACCAGTGTTTTTAACCTGTGGTCCGCGGACCCCTAGGGGTCCGCAGTTATCTATGGACCATTTAACAATCATAAATAAAATGCCACCAAAAGTCTTGTAATCGCTACGCACGCGTATTTTTTTGTAATTTGTAGTACTAAAATAACCGATCCGACATTTATTGCTGCTTTTTTAATTAAGGTGGTCCATAAAATTGTGCTTTTTTTATGAAATAGGAAGGCAAGTGTACAGTGGTGTGTGTGTGTGTGTGGTGTACCACAGCCTATGCAATATCGAAGAGATTGCAGATGCGTTGCCAACCCAGAGGGCTAAGATGCAATACTTCTTGTGCCAGTAATTACACCGGCTGTCTTACTCTCCACGCCAACAGTGCAAGCACTGCTGCTTGGCGGCAGATTTAGCGAGCAAGATGGTTGTAGCGATTCGGACGGACCTTGCACAAGGTCCTACCACCCAGTGCTTGATTTCCTAAGCGTTCTGTGGACAAATAAGGTTAAGAAACGCTGTTTTATACTGTACTTTGTAAAGAAAACAAAGACTCACGAACACAGTAGCAACGGGCACAGCGGCCTTGTACTTGACGGCGCGGTGCAGATCCTCTAGCGCTGTGCGCACGCGCTCCACGTAAAGGTTCGCGTTGTAGAGCATGGTCTCCACGTCGCCCAGCAGCCGCCGGATGTACACCTCGTACTGCCGGCTGAAGGCCAGCAGGTCGAATATGTGCTTGTAGTTGTCCCTAGCGTACAAGAAGGTACATCATCATCATCATCATCTCAGCCACAAGAAGTCCACTGTTGGACATAGGCCTCCTCCATGGATTTCCAAAGTGACCGGTTGGAAGCAGCATGCAACCAGCGCCTTCCTGCCACCTGTATGAGGTCATCGGACCATCTTGTGGCTGGTCGTCCTACGCTGCGCTTGCCAATACGCGGCCGCCATTCGAGAACTTTTCGACCCCATCGGCCATCAGTTCTCCGTGCTATGTGCCCTGCCCACAAGAAGCTGCTACAAGAAGGTACAGTGAGCGTCAAATATACCAGAGCGGGCAAGGTGTCAAAAATATCTGAACTCGACTCTATTGTCAAATACGCTCGGGCGTGTCCAGATATTTTTGACCACCTTGCCCGCTCTGGTATATTTGACGCTGACTGTACAGTATTACTCGGTTGAATCAGCACATGCCATGGTATAGTTTTTTTAAGCGCAGAGAATACTGTTGGTATCTAATGCTAAAAAATCGAAGATTCTGGATTTGTTTTCATAAGACACGTCGTACTAACTGTCGCATTAACTGTCGTACTAACTGTCGTACTAACTGTCGCACTAACTGTCGCACTAACTGTCGCACTAACTGTCGCACTAACTGTCGCACTAACTGTCGCACTAACTGTCGCACTAACTGTCGCACTAAGTGTCACGCTAATAAATGTGTCACTACTACCCTTCAGGAGGTGAGATGTACCGCAGACATCGTATTAACTGTAGACTACTACCAGTCGCGTGTCATGCCTATATGTGTCGCACTGCCTTTTATACAGTCAGCCTCCAAAGTAGCTTAACACTTAAGAACCTTGTCGTAGTAACGTATGAAATGAGAGTTGCTCGCCTTTGTCAAATTTGTGACAGCGACAAGGTACTCAAATGTTCAGCTTCTTCTGAGGCTGAACAGACATGTACTGACTGTCGCATTAACTGTAACACTAAATATCACCACTACCGATCGTGTGTTGTAGTCTGTCGTACCCAGATGTGTCGCACTACCTGTGGTACTCAAGACATTTATTTGTATTAACTGTCGCACTAAATGTCACTACTACTAGTCGTGAGTCGAACAATACACTAGTTTGACAAAGACGCAGGGAGGGACAAGTTAAACCTGGGCCGGTCATATTATGACCATTGGCAAATGGAAGATGCCATTAGTCTTACAAAGTCAAGTCCGTCTCAGGACGCAGGTTGATCAGCACGTTGCCGGTCTCGTCCTGCACGGCGACGGTGTTCTCGATGGCGGAGGTGAGCGTGTTGACGCGCTGCATGACGGCGATCAGCGAGTTGGACAGCGCCGTCAGGCACGCCTTGCCCGCGTCCACGAGGTTGAAGGGCACTGGAAAACGCCTATACGAGTAAAAGCTTGCCTGATTGACTGCATCGACGACCGGCTAGCGGTTAGGGACCCCGACTATGAAGGTAGAGGTTCCGGATTCGATTCCCGGGAGAGGCAAATGTTTGTACCTGACTCTTGGATGTTACATTGGAAATTTATCATTTTTTGACGTATCTCGCCCGTGAGATGCATCTCGCATGAACCGAGAATTGGGGTTCTGGTAGTTACGGCACTGCCTGAATCTATAAATTATAATGCTTACAATCAGGTATCCCGTCGCCGCCTTTCCTGCAGTCCCGGTTGAACAGCCGGACCCCCGACACTATAGCCGTGAGCTCCTGGAGCTGGTCGTCCCGCTCGCCGCGGGGCAGCGCCACGAACAGGCGCAGGTCTTCGAGGGAGAACACGCTCTCGAGGGCAGCCATACCTTCTTTCAAAGTCTATAGGAATGCGGGAAGTAATTTATCTAAATCCGCTTTGAAAGTGGCCAAGCAAAGCAAGCAATAACTCATTATAACTCCATTGTACCCTTGCGTATTCCATTGGACTTGCATGAGGTTCAACTATCGCGGGTGGTAGGATCTTGTGCAAGATCCGCCCGAATCGCTACTACCATCTTGCTCGCTAATCCAGGCGATAAGCAGCAGTGTTTGCACTGTTGTGTTCCGGCGAGGAGAGCAAGACAGCCGGTGAAATAACTAGCACAAGAGTACCTATTCCATCTCTGGGTTGCCCTCTGGGTTGGGATTGCATCTGCAATCTCCTTGGTGTTGCCTTCCTATGTTGTATATTAAAAAAAAAATAGGGAGGAAAACAAGTAAGTGGGTCGCCTGATGGTAAGTGATCACCACCACCTATGTGACACCCGCCACACCAAGGAGATTGCAGATGCGTTGGCAACCCAGAGGGCTAAGATGGAATACCCGTTTTGCCAGTAATTGCACCGGCTGTCTTGCTCTTCGTTGAACTTCGTTACTTACAAAAAGAGCTTGGCGTGTGAACGACTAAGTACTTTTGTACTTGACATGGGAGTTAAAGGGGTAATAAAGCCTTACCATGATAATACTAGGATTCCCCAGCCCACTGGCCAAGTTAATGTAAATAGAGATCTTCCTAAAAAGCTTCTGGAATTCAGCCTCGTCGCCCGGCTCAGGGTCCGCGTCCAGGATCTCCATCACCAGGGGGCGGAGAGTGGTTTCTATGGACTCTAGGTGCTTGTCTATGAGCTTGGGCAGCTTGTCGTAGTTAGTTTGGATGGTGAACTGCATCTTTAACGTGTTTATTGTGGTTTCGTCCCCTGGAATTTGTGGTGGTAAATAGCGATCACTATTGCGTAAAGCACGAAACATAGCAAGCGCCCCGAGCGCAGCGCCTCGAGCGCGCGGATACGCAGCGCCCGACGCGCGGAGTGCGCGCGCCTGGGCGGCAGGATGACGCAACTTTTTGGCCAACTTTGGAGCTTTTAACATGCTAACTGGAGTACCAAAACCCCATTGGTAATTTAAGTATTATTGTGGTATTATGGAGGAAAGGACAAAAACAAAGAAAAAGGAGAAAATATTGTTCATTAGCGTTTTGAACGTTCTTTTTATTTGCGTATATTGTCACTAGGTACAAATTTTGATGAGACTAGATTCTAGTCACATTAATGACCCAGTCCTGACTAAACTTCTACGACTAGATCACTAGAACATCGAGAGTGCTGGTCGACCGCCTAACAGGAACAGTGTTGCTTTCCATTGCTGAAAGATTTTTGGAATCGTTCAGTAGTTCCCGAGATTGGTGTAGATATATAAACACAATGACCAGTGCGTAGGGGAGCGCACTGGCACAGAATAAACAACGTACAGAAACTTTTCTTTAAACGAATTCCAACTTTATTCACACGCTCAAAAAGTTCGTATTACTTTATACACCATGCGCCAGGCGGCGCGAGTCAAAAGGAACGCGCCGCCCGCGCCCGCCTCGCCCCTGCTACTCCCGGCGACACGCTAAGGTCGGCAGGGCAAGCGGACAGCCTACTGCGATTTGCCTATGCTATAGGCAAGCCGGTCGAGCGTACCTACAGTGCGGAGTGGAACCCCTGGCCCCGAGCAGAAAAAAGTAAACATTACTTACCCGTCAACATCGAAACACATTCGTTTACAAAATACTCCAGATTGTTTCTATTCAAAGTCTTCGAGAACAATTTTCCATATTTAGGGTTCAGTAGTAATAAATGTATCATATAAGCCACAAACTCTGGCTCCACCGCCACGCCCTGAGAGTGGCAATTCCTTGTGATTTCATTGGCCATGTTTTTAACAATATTCTCGTTACACGCCATTGTTATAAATGTTATAATATAAGTTATTCAAGTAGGTAAATAAAAGAAAATAACGTAAAGTTGGTATAAAATTGATTAAATAAGTTGCTATGGCGATGACAGCGTGTGATTATCGCGTTGACATACATCAGTGGCAAAGTATAGATCCTTCATCCAAGGCAAATCCAAGGTATAGATGCATAGGAGTTTTAAAATTGAAAGCAAAATTACAATGACTGATCTCTTTACTTTAAATAAAACCTCCTCTTCAATGGACATCCCATACGCACTTGAATAGTCAAAAATAGTTTCATTTGGTAAAGGTAGTATACCTAATCTGTTTTTCTTAATAATTTAAAGGTTTTCCATTTCAAAAAATATACATTCCGTAAGAATTTTGGAAGGATTTAGGCAAGTTTGATATGCGTCGACTTGACACATAAGCTGTGCACATATGCAAGATAAAAAGCAAGACGGTGTTAGAGCGGTTTCGCACTACGTCCGTTTCGAATCCGTGAAAATATGGTCCGTAGTAGTAGACTGGTTCACTTTTCTCAAAAGTGGCCATTTTTTCACTTCTAGCGGCATTTTGGAAAACATTTGGCCAATTGTGTTTTTTTTACTAATTCGGACCTGCTGAACACGAATATCGAGGTTGGCATTCCTGAATTTTGACCGGAAGCTCAGAATTCAAGATGGCGGCCAAGATGGCGGACGCTTTCTTACTAGTACGATTTTTTTCGTGTAAATGCCGTTTTCGGGGTTATTTTTATCATAGAATGCGAAAACAATTGTTTAAGAATGTTCAACCAATTATTTAGCCCTGGCAGAAGCTCAGAATTCAAGATGGCGTCCACGATAGTGAACGTTTTCTAAATTTTTCGATTCCGGACCGACCTTTCGTTTTAGGACTGTTAATCGGATTACATTTGTCGAATAATACGATTATGATAGTTACACAGTGTTTAAGCAACTACTTAAACGTTAGAGAATAAAAAACTACCCACAAAACATGAAATTATTTTCAGTGGAATGCCCTTACATTTGACAAAGTTCATGTTTTGATATGATGTTGCATGGATAATCTTTGTCTTTTTATTGTATATATTTGCCGATATTTCTGGTTTGGCCCTTAATTTGACGTTTGATGAGTGAAACTAGGTGGTTGAAGCTATTTACTACTTTTAGGTAAATGCAATAATATACAATATGTGCCGCGAGAACAGGTAAACTACGCTGCCCGAAGGTAATGAGGAATGAAATATCTATTATAGTACTAGACTATTCAAAAATTATGTTAATCATTTAATCATCATCATCTTTTCATGAATTTGTACAAAGTCCGGAACAGAAACACGTTGACGTACACATTAACATAGCCTTTCGGCATTTGCAAAACTTTGTTGAAAAATCTTTTTTGCAACAGGAAAGAACAATATTGGTAGCAGTCTTTGAAATGGGTTCCAGTTTGGTGAAAATGGGGATGTAGCCGTCTATTTCTTTCTTATATCTGCAGTCTGTAATTGGTGACAGAAAGGAGCTTGGCAGGTGAGCGTTCTCCCTTTAGGAAGTTTGGTAGTAATTTAATTTAATATGTTCTATGATCAGCGAAACAGACTCTGGGTTTTTTACTTGACCAAATAAGCGCAACGTTAGTTGAAACTATTGAGTCAGCTACCTAAAGAAGATAGAAACCAAATTAAATTGTACGAGCCAAGTCAACGTCGGTAACAATAACAAAGTAAGTTGAACTTACAAGTAATACAAACCTTGCACAATATTGTCGTATAAGATATAATCGCACCGTGCTTCTCAGATTGAAAATCACGGTGCCAAGCGAGGACCACAGAGAATTGCTTTTGAAACACTTGAAAAGCTGTTGTCTTGTAATAGAAACTTTGTAAAGATGATGTGTCATCACTCCCGGTGATCGCTTGAAAGGCCGGTAAACTCTTCACTGGTAAGTCAACTGGTAAGAAACTCTCCATTGGCTATGTATGTCATGAACAGGTACAAAAACTCTCTTTCTTGCATTTCCACTCATTAACCTGTCGCCGGCTAGCCGGTCGGAGAGAAAAACTCAGAGGGTTTCGATAAAAAGTATAATACAATATAAAAATAAAATATAATACAGCTTGTTTCAGTCAGTACTGCTCTTGAAACGGATTAAACTGGCCTTAGACGTTGTGTAGGCAGATGTGAAGGCAGGGCAGGGTAATCCAGGAGGCCTCGGAGCTTCCAGAGGGATTCAATCTTCACCGGCGGTCTGCTCCGAGGCAGAAAAGTGATAGGAGAAAGCCGGAGAGAAGAGGTTGGAAGCAGGGAAGCAGATCAGGAAGGGCTGAAAGCAATACCCTGCTTTAAGGCTGCTTGAGTGACCCATCCAAGCCTCGTTATACTGTCTAGACCAGTTTATAACTAAACGAGACTTGGATTAGGTTTCACAATATATTATTATGTACAGTAAAACAATAGAAAAGAATATAAAACAGTACCTGCGTAAGTGGCAGCCCTTTTATACACACAAGTATAACATGTAATTTTAGAAATAATGCAATTTAATTATTTTTTGCTATTAAATTGCGCCTTGCGCGTTGCAAATTGTACAGCGGAGTGAAAAAAAACAAAAGCCAAACGATCGATTTAAATTTAAAATTTAGTTTTTATTGTAGGCGGCCAGTTACGCACCATGGAGGTTAGCCACGTTACAAACCATACTTCATTTGCATGTATTTTATCCAACTGATAATGGAGCAATAGAAAGACATTGTGTATAGCAGACACAACAGTTTGCTTTGCAGTACTTGCCACTGCGTTCAGAACAATTCATGTGTCTCCTTTATCGTGAAAACTTTCGAGGGAGGAAATCAGTGTTGTTTGCGGGTCTTTAAGGACAAATGGAAGAAAGAAATAGACGGCTACATCCCCATTTTCATCACGCTGGAACCCATTCTAAAGGCTGCTACCAATAAATATTGTTCTTTGCGGTTGCAAAAAAGATTTTTCAACAGTTTTGCAAATTCCGAAAGGCTATGTTAAGTGTACCTCAATGTGTTTCTGTTCCGGACTTTGTGCAAATTCGTGAAAAGATGATGATGATGAGGATGATGAGGATGATGATTAATATAAATTATAAAAGTCTGGTATTATAATAGATATTTCATTCGTCATTACCTTCGGGCAACGTAGTTTACCTGTTCTCGCGGCACATATTGTATATTATTGCATTTACCTAAAAGTAATAAATAGCTTCAACAACCTATTTTCACACATCAAACGTCAAACTAAGGGCCAAACCAGAAATATCGGCAAATATATACAATAAAAAGACAAAGATTATCCATGCAACATCATATCAAAACATGAACTTAGTCAAATGTAAGGGCATTCCACCGAAAATAATTTCATGTTTTGGGGGTAGTTTTTTATTCTCTAACGTTTAAGTAGTTGCTTAAACACTGTGTAACTACCATAATCGTATTATTCGACAAATATAACCCGATTAACAGTCCTAAAACGAAAGGTCGGTCCGGAATCGAAAAATTGAGAAAACGTTCACTTTCATGGACGCCATCTTGAATTCTGAGCTTCTGCCAGGGCTAAATAATTGGTTGAACATTCTAAAACAATTGTTTTCGCATTCTATGATAAAAATAACCCCGAAAACGGCATTTACACGAAAAAAATTGTACTAGTAAGAAAGCGTTCACCATCTTGGCCGCCATCTTGAATTCTGAGCTTCCGGTCAAAATTCGGGAATGCCAACCTCGATATTCGTGTTCAGCAGGTCCGAATTAGTAAAAAAAACACAATTGGCCAAATGTTTCCCAAAATGCCGCTAGAAGTGCAAAACGCCGAAAACTGGACCAGTCTATAGCCGTAGAACTATTTCTATGATAATTTACCTACATCCGATTTCTTTCCGTCATTCTAGAATCTCCATTCCGGAGAACATTTTTGACGGACCGAAGTAGCCATAGTATTATTTGTATGAAAGCTCGCGCACTGCGTCCGAGTTAAAGCCGAGCTGCGTACGAGCAGAGAGGCAGCGGGGCGGGCAGAGTCTGCGGCTGGGTGACGTGAAGCGCAAAGAGTATTGTAATATAGAATGAGAAGAGTGGCAACTCTGGGTTTTAACTTGCATGTATGGAAAGTGCTGCTGTTAGTGTCAGGAAAGTGAACTAATGCAGTATACTTGTATAGCTATAGATAGGCATACATACATATACGTGTATATGCGCACTTGCGCGTGTGTGAGTGTTATTTTTAGAACCAAATATACTCAATCAAAGTTTTGTTCCAGCAAATTTTATGAAAGCTTATATAAGCTCTTACTTATACAAGTTTTCATAAAATTTGCTAGAACAAAACCTTGATGAGTAAACAAAAAGAGATAACCAAGAGCGCATCAACGTCCAAGCAGACCAAAGCCAGAGTTGACAGTGGCCTCCTCCGACACGAGTGACAGATAGTTTTTTTTTTATTTTGTACTCACTTTCCAGCCGCGAGGGGACGGTGCTAACTGTCAAATTTTATGAAGTTTTAAGTGTGCCCCGCCTGGTGAAGCGGCAGGCATTCAGTGTATTAGTTCAGTGTGGCAGCGAGCGCATGCGCACGTTGTTATTTGCGTTATATTTCCCTACGATATACTTTAATTAAAAATGTTGAAAATAACACATATTTTCACGGGTTCGGATCGGATTCGGATCAAACTAGTGCGTAAGCAATATCCGAATTCGGTCCGAGTTTTCTAGACCCATGTTTTCACGGGTTCGGATCGGATTCGGAACGGACGTAGTGCGAAACCGCTCTTACAGGTGACAATACAGCAATACAGAGTAGAATGTTGACAATCACTTGACAATTGGTTTATATGTCTATGATCTTAAACTTAAAACCTTAGTTATTCTAAGTAACTAGTTGTTACCCGTGACTACGTCCGCGTAGAATTCTATTATCGCTATCAGTTTACATGACACATGATAATCACATGATTACATAGAGAACAGCGGGACCTTGTGCAAGATCCGTCCGGATCACTACCACCATCTTGCACGCTAATCCGGCCGCTAAGCAGCAGTGCTTGCACTTTTGTGTTCCGGCGTGAAGAGCAAGACAGCCGGTGTAATTACTAGCACAAGAGGTATTCCATCTTAGCCCTCTGGGGTGGTAACGCATCTGCAATCTCTTTGGTGTTGCGGATGTCTATAGGCGATGGTGATCACTTACTATCAGGTGACCCACTTGCTTGTTTGTCTTCATATTTTATATAAAAAGGAGTATTTTTGTTTTTGACATGTAATGGCGCAGTGTTCATCGTCTCGCAGCGTTGAGCAGGTCCCGGGCTTCCCTCGCCAGCGTGATGTCCTCGGCCCTCTGCTGCAGCGTCAAGGCTTCGCTCCTTAGTGACTCCAGGGTGGACGCGAGCAGCTCCAGGGACTTGGGGTAGCAGGCTTCTGGTGCGGCGAGCTTATTGAATTTCGTCTGAAAAAAAAATTAAAAATATACGTCTACTAGCTGACTCGGCAGACGTCGTCATGCCCGAAAAAGCAGCCGCACCTGCCCCGATAGCAGCGCCTACCGGGTCCATTTGTTTTTCAAACCATCCAAAATGGGACTGGTGACCAGGACCACTTCCTAATTGTATAAAAAAAAAAACTTTATAATTTAACGTAGCGATAAAAACGCCTAAGTATATTGTGTGTGTACCTTTTACATTTTCTCCCGATTGTACCTTTTTGTACTGTTTTAGTGATCAATAAAGAGTTATTGTAATGTATTGTAGGCAGTGTTGTACATACGGTGCAATCCTTCAAAGAAGAAAACGACGGTAGTTATTCGTCCCGCTGCGCTGAGCACTCGAGCTGCGTCAGGCGTCGGATGCGTAGTGCAACAGTGTGACCAACTTCAAATTAGAGATCCTGCCCTACTTAGGCTAGAAAACTGACAAATCCTGCCAAAGCCAAACTCTTATGGCTAAGCTCCTTTAAGACTGGGTTCACAATCAGAGTTTATGAGCGATAAAAACGGAAAAACGCGGCAATGGCTGTCTCTGGTTGGGCAATGGCCACGTTTTTGCGTTTTTATCGCCCGCAAATGCTTACTGTGAACCCAGTCTAAGGCTATACTCCCAAACGTGCCAGCTTATATTGCAATCCTGCCAGATTTCGAAAACTTCAACCGATCCTGCCAGAAGTCAAAATGAAAGGGCTAAACCTGCCAAAAAGGCGGGATCCTGCCACATATGGTCACACTGTAGTGCAAAGACTACAATATAATACCTACAGTGGCCCTAACATGACAGCCCAGGTTTAGTTTAACCCCTCCATGTGTCTCTGTCTAACTAGTGTCATAAGAAAGGGACGCAGATAGAGATAAACTAAACTTGGCCAGTCACGTTTGGGCTACAGGTACAGGGAGATAGCGTAGTGTTTATCGAGCCTCAGTAGCGAGCGCTCAAGTTTAAAGAGCGTTCAAAAAACAATATCGGCAAAATCACGCGCTCACATGCGTCCATATTAGCGATCATGATACGCGTCGATGGTCGCGACTGGGATACGATACGATACTGAGTGTAAACGCGACTTAATCTTTTGAACGCCTTTAACCGATACCGAACGCGTACAATATAAAATTAACCTACGCGCATTCGCATAAGGTTCAACTTCGTTACTTTCAACAACATAAAGCTAATCGTGTGAATGACGACCTTTTTATTAAGAGCTTACCTTAGCCAACTCGCAGCTCTGCTCATAAGCGAACACCTTCTGCTTCATCTGCCTCACCAACTCCTGAATACTCTCAGGATTAGGGCTCTGCAGCCTAAGGGACTCCCTTGAGCGCTCCAACTCGCTCCGCAAATCATCCAAAAACTTATTGTTTCGCTCAATTTTCGCTTGCAACTTCTCATTTTTCTGCTTAAGTTTTAATATTTCGTATTCGTCTTGGAGCTGTTCGGATAGCTCTCGTGAATGTCGAAGGGTGATCGCGATAGGGTCGAGTTGGTCGATGTCTATTGCTTGCTGGCATTCGGCGGCTTTGAGCAACAGCTGTTGGCATTTATGTGGCAACGCGTCGATGGACACGGCGAGTTTTGCGAGGGTCTGCGATGTTACTGCGGCTGTAGAACAATTTTCGTAGTGGAAATAAAATATAGTGTGTTGACATGGGGGTTTCGGCTAGCGCCTTCCGTTCCCCTGATTTTGCTTCAATATAAAAACGAAGCAACGGAAAAATTATGGGACAGTATGAAAAACCAAAAAATACTATATCTACAAAAAGGGTATGTTTGGAATTTTTTCAAACTCTCATTTACACTTTATAAAACATTCACAAAAATCGTCCTGACAGACGTGCAGACTTAATCTTGCACTAAGCTAAAAAAATCTATTAGGTTTTATTATAATATTACAAAGAAAAACATTTTACTCAGTTGAAAGTAACGCCTCCGAAAAATTACGACGCGATTTCTCATTTATAGAGTACCTGTGTAACTTTCATCATATAAGACCCTTAGCGAAAAAGAAAATAACCATCAGGTAGGACCAACTATGAATAACTAAGTAAAACAATAAATCATCTAAACAACAGTTTATTAATTTCAATTAACTTCTAAGCTAGGGAAATCAACAAGTGTCTCTATCCTCTTGGCTACATTGAGTAGCAGCTCTTCGGATAAATTAGGCCCCATTAATTGTACAGACAATGGTAACTTGTTTATAGATAAACGGATCGGTATAGAGACAGCAGGCACCCCCGCCATATTTGCAGGCTGCGTACAATAATCTTGAAACGCACATTGATCACGATTATGCTTCGAAACGAAATCATCATATAATGGTGCATCAGATAGAGTCGTTGGAGTCAACAACAGATCAACGTTGTTAAACACCTTATCAAAATCGTCAGAGATCATCCTACGCAGCTTCAACGCTTTTATAAAGTATTTATCATAGTTTCTTGATAGTAAGAAATAGTTCCCAGCAAATATTCTTGACCGTACAACATTGTTAAAGCCTTTAGAGCGAGATGATGCATAAAGTTCTTCCGTAGAATGATCCTCTTCAGTTCTTAATCCATATTCTATGCCATCATACCTAGCCATGTTACTGGCAACTTCGCATTGATTTAAAATTGAGTACACAGCAATAGAAACCGATGTGTGAGGCAACGAAACTGACTCAACTGATGCATTCTCATTTTCTAATAAGTTGGTTACTAATCTCCAAGTGTCTATGACATCTTCTGACATTCCTGGACAGTGATATTCTTTAGGAATCCCAATTTTAATCTTCGACATATCAAAGTCAGGGTCTAAAGCCACCGGATCAAATTTTCTTTTGATTGTGGTTGAGTCTAAATCATCCGGACCTGCCACGCAGTTTAAAACATTAACAGCATCTTCTACTTTCCTAGTCATAATTCCTGGTACATCCATAGAATTGACTAGTGGTATCAAACCATGTCTAGAGACGAGTCCATATGTGGGTTTAAGACCTAAGACACCACAGAGAGCTGCAGGGTTCCTCGTGGAGCCTCCTGTGTCAGAACCAATGGCAGCTACACAAGCTCCAGAGGTGACTGCTACAGCGCTGCCTCCAGAACTCCCTCCAGCGATCCTCCAGCACTCTCTGTAACCCCATGGGTTGCGGGTTGGACCAAAAATTGAGTCTACAGTGCCTGCACCCATTGCAAACTCATCTAAGTTACACTTTCCTATGAGACAAGCACCGGCATCCCTCAGTCTTGAGTAAATAGTAGCGTTGTATGTCGGTATGAAGTTCTTTAGCATGTTTGAAGCGCAAGTGGTATGTATATCTTTGGTACAAAAATTGTCTTTCATGCCGATGGTAATACCATCTAAGGGTTTCGTTTTCTTGTCTATGTAGAAGCGCTTTTCGCTCTCGACGCCGTGGTTTTCGGCTTCTTCTTTAGTTAAGGTCACAAATGCATTCAAATCGCGGTTTTGTTTCGCGTTTTGTAAACAGAGATCAACGAAACTTGTGGGCGTTAGCAGTTTATCGCGGTACGCTTTATGGATTTCTTTTATAGTGTAAGTTGTTAATTTATTCATTGTGATGAGTTTTAATTCAATTTAGATAGAATATTTCACTAATTAAGTGTCTACATTACAGGTTAGCAATAGAGCAGCTGACGTATAACACGACTAAATTAAGAAAACGTTTTGAAGTGCAAGTGGTGTAGATTTTTGATCATTTTTAAATTAGCCGCGTAATGTCTAACGTAAATTTTGAAATAAACAACTCACCCGTAGCTAAATGCTCTTGTTTTGACTTTTCAGTAACTTCAGAAAGTAATTTTTCATGTTCTTCCCGGATTACAGACATATTTTCCATGTCGTGGTTTGACTTTACGCAAGCAAACACAAAAATATAACAAAGAATTCAAATATTTTTGACAGCAAGAATGTACAAATGCAGGAAAACAGCGCTTTGTGTTCGAGACACAGCTTAAAACACACAAATAGTTAATAATTTATTTTTTCTTACTAGCAACAAAACCTGTTTACCCAAACCCCGAAAGAACGAAGGCCACAACTGTCAAAAAAGTAACACAAAAGTCGAGATTTTTTTGTGTGCTGTGTAATTTTTACTAAAATTGATAACACAATAATAGATTATCAATTAAAGTAATATTAGAGTACCGACTTAAATGTAATTAATTAAAGCCTAACTTAAACAAAAGATGGCTCATTTACAGTATATGCCCGGCGATCCGCGGTTAGTCGATCAATTAGTTTACGAATTGAAATCTAAGGGAATTTTTGATCAAGTAAGTATTAATTGTGATCAAATAAGCATTTAATTTATTAATCATCTGCACAATAATTTAACTAAATAGGCAGTTCTTCATGATCCTTGGATTTGAACTCTAAATTACGAATTAGTTTCGTAATTTGCATTGCATTGTAAATTTTTAATGCTACAATCAATAACTTAATCTCATTTTGTTTAATCGAACTCCCAAAGATAAATCTAAGGTCTTAAGTAGTTGAAAACTCTTCGTAAGGTTTTATTTCTTCAACAATCATAAACAAAATCAGAAAATAAGAGGAAATCTGCTAAGATTTGTAGGATGCATTTTGATTTATGTGAAATCGGGTACAATATTCATGAATATTCTGTTTCACTTAAAATAAAAACAAAATATTGTTTCTTCAACTGTAGGTTATAATAGTATAGGAAACTGTAAATAACCTTGAATGACAGGTTGGAAAATGAAATATTTTATTTGAAACCAAAATTAAGATGCATGTTTAAACTTTCAACCCCAAATGGTCTTGTCATTGTCAAAAGCCTACATTGTAGTCTATTTGCTTTGATATTGTGGAAATACTTCAGAGTGAAATGAAATTAGTGTTTACATGGTGTATTGCTGATTCTCATGACCATAACTTTCCTCAAATAATTCCCCAAATAATTTTATGTGCGAGAAGAACAAAAAACATTGACAAAACACTGTACATAAACCCCTGAGGTTTCAAATAGTAGCACATATGTTAAAATGTATTTGTACAAATCATCTATATTAAAAAAAAAAAAAATTTTTTCAACATTAAGAAAAGAAAAATTAAAATTAAAAACTACGTTATCTTATGTCATGCTAACAGCCCACCAATATGTTTAGGTGATTACATTGTGCAATACTGACCTATGTGCATGTGTTTAAACTTCAAATTCGCGTTAGACTTAATGCAACCTGGCATGTGGACGACAACTTGCAAATGCGTTGGTGGTGGTGAAAAGGTTAAAATTGAAAAAATCACAAGACGTTTTGGTTAAAAAAGGATCCAGCTTAAGTTCGCCAGGTTTGTGTATAAGAGAGCGTATGGATATTATCCGTTTCTATACCCATCCTCATTTGTTTTGGGAATGGTGGGATTTCACACGCTCAAATTGCGGCGCAGGCTCCTTCTGCTCCTGCATTATTATAATCTATTACGCAATAGGGTGAGCAATCCTACTGTTCTCGAGCGCATGGGGTTACTTGCACCCATTCCACGGCTGTGTGTGGCGGGCGCGGGTGGTGCGGGGGGCGCGCTGCCGTGTCGTCGCCGCCGGCACCTGTTCGCGTGCCCCACGGCGCGCACTCGCAGTGCTCAGAACGCGCCCACTGCCAGGGCGCTGACACTCTTAAATTACTTGGCCCTCCAGGCCCCAAATGTTGACGTATTTGCGGATTCATCTTCCTCATTTGCGGATGGTGCTATACAGTATCTGAGCAAAATGTAATGTGTGTTTTCTCTGAATAGTTTTTGTTGTTGTTGTGTTGTTATTTTATTATTATGTTGTTGCTCCTGTTTTTTTATATTATTTTATGAGTATAGTAATTTGTATTGTAAATGTATTGTGTTGTGTGCGTACGAGTGTTTTGGTTTTTTCTTTTACTGTAAACTTGTATGTTAAATAAATAAAATAAAATAAATAAAATAAAAAAAAAGTCAGTTTTACTGTTCTTGTTTGTTAACCGGCACGGTTGTTTCCAGTTTCGCAAGGACTGCATCTCGGACGTGGACACGCGGCCGGCCTACCAGAACCTGCGCCAGCGCGTGGAGAGCTCCGTGGCGCTGTTCCTGGCGCGCCAGCCCTGGAAGCCCGACCTTAACAAGAATCAGCTCAGGGAGAAGCTGCGGAAGCATATACTTGAGTATGTTCAGTAATCCAGTGATAGGGCATGTATGCAATATCGGATGATTTTCGATTCCCGATCTGAGTTTATCGTAACTCAGTTCGGGAATACTGGTTCGATTCCGGAATTCCGGAACCGGTTCCGGAATTAGAAAAAGTATAGGAATTAAAAAAAACAATAAATAGGCATTAAATTGTTTTGTTAAATTAAATTTTTATTATTAAAACTAAATATATCGACAAAACTCTTGACTGAGATCAATTAAACAGCCTTCTATTTGGTTTTTCTAAGTAAATATAACGTCGCCGCTGACTGGTTGGCGAAATGGCGAACGAACGAAACGCAAGCGTTGATGGCGGCGATTTGAATTCAAACTTCGCGCGCGGTACGGTACATTTCGCAAGAGCGTACAAATATGCAAATTTCATTATTGTGGTAACTTATCTTACAAATAATTATATGAGTATCGGATTGCGATATTTACTTCAGTTCCGGAATTGTAATATTGTAAAAATCATCCGAAATCTCGGAATTCCGGGATCCATGCCCTAATCAGTAATTTATTTGCTCAAACATGGTATACAGACAAGTTGGTGTTTTACAGTCAAATTACAGCACTGCATGTTTCGTCGCAAAGACATGCAAATATTAGTTAACATCAACGTGGGGTGTATCACATGCACAAATTACTTATATACTAAGAAACAATGTCATTAAGGTATTCCTGAATCGAATAATGAGCCTTAGATGCTAAAAACTTATGTACTTAATGCATTTTTAAATTCCATGACCATTACATGACATTACCATTATTTAATGTTTTTGAAAATGTTAACAATCAAGTATTTGTTCCAAATGTTCAGTGGTAAGATTGTGTCTTCAATCATTAAAAAAAAAATTATAAGTGGAAAAAAGATGGAAAAAATGTGAAAAATATTGTAAATGTGCCGATTATATGCATCATAACTAGATCTTAGGTAAAATATACTATTACCGCCGAAGATGGCTTAAAAATGCAAATGCATATAATTCGGTCTCTAGTTATTACTTGTTTGTTTGGGATCGTATTGTCAACAATTAGGTTAGAGGTAAAATAAGCAACAGTTTGAAAAATATACACTAGAATTGCCTTCAAAGTACATTTCGGTATCGATTTCATAGTCACAGTGATTAGTTAGATGGTGTTCGGGAATGCATACATGCAACTGAATATCATTATCAGCTTTAATGAAATTTTCATTATTTCATTAGAATGAGTTACCTTGCTACTCAGTAAATTTTCACTAACTATTATTGTTGGTATTGTTGGCTGAACTGATAAACATTATTTCTTTTCAGTGGCAACTATCTGGAACAAGGTGTGGAAAGAATTGTTGATCAAGTGGTCAACCCTAAAGTAGCGTCAGTGTTCATCCCGCAAGTTGAAGACCTGGTCTACAACTACTTAGGAATCACTCGGAAAAAATCCACTCCAGAAACTTCAGTTGACAAAGGAAACACGTCCACTGATTTGCTGCCCAATGACCTTGAAGCAGTCAGCCCTGGATCAGTTAAAAGCAACGACGATAAAGATGAAACCATGGAAGAAACCAAGGACGATGGAATGGCAGTTGATACAGAAGAGAAACCTCAAGATGTCAACGACATCACGATGCCCTCTGAAGCAGAAGACAAGGAAGGGGACACTCAGTTATCTGGTATTAGTGATTTGACGTCACATGATTCTGAAGTCAGTCTAGGTAAAATGAGCATACCCATGCCAGCTGATGATATCAATCTAGAGAATATACCATCTCCTGAAAATAGTCCTCCTAAAATTGATCTGGACAGCATAGAGATGCCAAAAGAAGAGCCAATTGAATTGAAAGATATTCCTCTACCAGATGAAAGTCCTAAGGATGAAAAGGAGCAATACTTCAAACCGGTTAATAGTGAAGAAGATTCCAGCTCAGATTCATCTATTATAAGAAACATGTCACCACTGACGCCGATTAGGAATTTTAATAATGAAAATTCCTGCGATGCCCAGCAAGCGTTTGAAAATGATTCTGATATCAAAACTGATGACAAAAAAGAACCTAATACATTTAGGTTTACTATTGAAGCCAAGTCGTCGGAAAATAGTTCAGATAATGTTAAGGAAGCTAAACCTAAGAAAGAGGAACAAGCAGACTTGGCTTATCAGTTTAATGAGCAAGTTAATATTAACACGTTCAATACACCTATGTTCGACGATAGCTCGAACAGTCATAATCTACAAATAGACTATGAGAGTGATGTTAACAGCAAAACTAATTTGGACAAAATCCCATTCCCAGATGATCCTAATTCTGAAGATTTCAAGAAAGAATCAACAGAAGAGAAAAAGAGTCACAAAAGTTCAAGATCTAGAGATTCACATAGGCATAGTTCTAGTAGCAAAGATAGAAGAACAGAATCCAAACACTCAAGTTCTAAAGATAGAAAAGATTCTAAACACGACAAAAGGACGTCTAAAGATGATCAAAGTAAATCAAAATCAAGTACAGATAGGTCGAAAGAGAGAAGTGACAGGAAAGATAGCAAAGACTCTAAACATAAGAGCTCCAGCAGCAAAGATTCTAAGCATAGAAGTTCAAGTTCAACTCAAAGACATTCAAGCAAGCATGATGACAAGAAGTCCTCAAGCAGTTCTAATAATAAAGATAAAGAAAAGACATCTGATAAAAATTCCAAGGAACACAGGTCATCGAAAGATTCTAAATCACGCTCAGAAAAAGACAAGAAGAGTAAGAGAGACGATAAAGACAAGGATAAAAAAGATAAGAAAGATAGTGATGATCATTACAGTGCTTCAGGCAGAGGAAATATTACCCGCCGTTCTACTGACAGGGATTCTAATGACGGCAGTTCATCGTCGAAAGGATCGCAAAATCAGTCTAGTTCGAAATCGTCAGAGAGTAAAACTAATAAGGGTAGTAGCTCTAAATCTGATAATACGTCACCCAGTAGCAACTCTACGAGTCCTAGCGAAAAAGATATAGTTCCTGAAAAAGGTACACAAGCTACTCTATTACAATACAAACCTATAGTGAGGGTAGATACACATTTAGAAATGCCGAGGGCAACACCGCCTCGCCTGCCTTTTGTACCCGATGTAACATTAAAAAAACCTAGATTCGCTGCTAATCTTGAAGAAGCGAAAAGGCTAATGAAGATGAGAAAGTTTCTAGATGAAGAACAAAAGCGAATGAACCAAGAAGCTGCTCTGTTGCTTGAATTTCAAGCGAATGTTAGACCTAGTTTGAGCCAAGTTTATTCTAGTATCCCAGGTCCTGAATTAGAGTTCGCTTGCATATCTAATGTTGTGGAACCTGTAAAGCCTATTATAGAAACAAATTACGCAGAAGTGCAGCCTATAGAAGAAATTGCTGTTCCTGATTCCATAGAAATGGAACTCACCGAAATGAATAAGGAGACAAAAGAAATTGTGCAAACCGAAATTGCAGATACAGAAATATATACGCCTATAGAATACAAAGCTGATTTTGAAGACACTGAGAAAATATTGAATGAGATCTCAAAAAAAGTGTATGGTGTTGTTGATGATGATGATGATACAGTGGAACGAACTTATGAACCGGAATTAAAACCTACTGATGAAGTTATCACAGAAGTTATTAAAACTGAGCAGATTAAATTTGAAGTCACACTTGTAAACGAAGAAATTGAAGAAAAAGAAGTGATAAAAGAAACAGTTATGATCAAAAATGAAGAAAAAGAAACGGTTGTACCAAATGGTGAAAAACCTTTAGAATATTTCGCGGAACATGAAAAGTACGATGCGGAATTAGAAAGAGATAAATTTGAACGTTTTCTCAAAGAGTACCTGACTATCACGATCACTGAGAAATTGTATCTGATAAACTGCGATTCCTATGAAGAAAGCATAATGAAAGAGGTCGCTGAAGCTTTCGGACATTTTGAAATTGTCAATTACCATAAGAATGGTCATAAAAATAAGAATATAGTCAAAAACGTCAACGTTACAAATGAAATTGTGCTACCTTTGGATAGGATTACACCAGTAGAGCATATTACTATCCATTCTAATCCAATTTCACCAGTATTTAGCCCTGTGAAATCAGAATGCTCCTTCGAACTGAGTAGCGACTATGATGCCAAGTTGGAAGAGATGGTTAATAGAACATCGAGACAAGAAATTATGGAAATCATACTTGGTGGGGGTATCCCAGAAGAGTCTCCAAGCGAGATGCCTCAAATAGATTACTTCATGGACGACGACATCGAGAGAGATGTAGATCTGAAAAGAAAGATGTCTGTTGAAAGCACTGAGAATAATAACGGGCATGTTCTCACGCCGAGTAAGATGAGGAAGCTCAGCGATTCTGATCAGATATCCTCCACTACTGAAGGTAAGAAGCATTTCTTTAATAACAAGATGCAGACAAACTACATAAGTACATATATAGACATAGCAACTACCCTTTGTTCTACGTCTGCCTAAACCGCAATATGCCAATGCCGTGGTTTGATTCTTTATTGATTTACACATGTCAGTGAACAGAAATCCTTACTAATATTATAAATGCGAAAGTAACTCTGTTTGTCTGTCTGTCGCGCTTTCACGCTAAAACTACTGAACCGATTTAAATGAAATTTGGTACACAGATATTCTAGAGCCTGAGAAAGGACATAGGCTACTTTTTAATGCGAAAAAAGGGTTGTAAGGGGTTGAAAGGGGGGATGAAAAGTGGTATGGAAGTATCGTCAGTCTTAGAGCTAGAAGCTTGAAACTTATCTATTGGGCTATTGATTCGATATAAATAAATATGACATTCAAAGTTTGTAAAAGTTTTACCCTCAAGGGTGTAAAATAACAATAGGGGATAGGGATGAAAATTTGTAAAGAACATACTTTTGAAGAAACTATTCGACGCGGACGAAGTCGCGGGCACAGCTAGTAAAAAATACGTGTCACCACTTGTACAAAAACTGTATGGCACTTGTTTATGAGACTGCGGCGAATTGGGCTGGTATTTTGTGCCTTAAGATGGCGGATGAAACAAAAAATAAAACTTTATTTATATCCGTTTCAGAAACGCCGGATCATGACAACAGAACGAACGCGGTTCGCTCAAAATACTTGGGCAAGGCGCGGCGCGTCGGCCTGCCGCGGCCGCGGCGCACTGGTAAGCAAACTACTACCTACCTACCTAGTACTTACCTATCTACTACCTACCTACCTAGTACTTACCTATCTACTACCTACCTACCTAGTACTTACCTATCTACTACTTACCTATCTACCTAGTACCTGCCTACCTTGTACTTACCTATGTATATATCTAGTACCTACTTAGTATCTACCTAATTAGTACTTACCTACCCTACTAGGTCGACCAGTAACTCAAATCTCCTACCTACGTAGTACCTAGTATTATGTACTTTGTGGTAGTACCTACCGAAATTCAGTGTGCGTTACCTATACCCAGGTGTTCAAAGTTCATTGTCCGTGACCTCAACTCTTGTTGCGTTACTTATAATAATAGTAATATAACATTTTATTTCAAACGTTGTCCATAGGGTTAGTTAAGTACAATAAACTCGACCCTGGTACTCGAGTGCTCAAACTTCAGCGTGATGGGCCTCAAGTCTTGTTGCGTTACTTATACCCGGGTGTTCAAAGTTCACTGTGCGTGCCCGCAATTCTCGTTGCGTTGCATACAATCGGGTGTACAAAGTTCACTGTGCGTGACGTCAACTCTTGTTGCGTTACTTTTACCGGGTGTTCAAAGTTACCTATATTGAGTGTATTTGAACGGTTTTCAGTTCACCCCAACAGTCCGTCGAGCGACAAGTCCGTAGAGAACTACGACACGAACGACAGCGTGGCCACTCCGCCCAACGGGAAACTCAAGTTACAGAGGAAGGTCCAACGGTATGACACCTCAGACCTCTACAAACCCAAACTGCACTATCTGTCCCGGAGGAACAACATAAGCTAAGTTCTATACCATATCCATCCTTGCTTAAAGAGTAAACAACATTCTAAGCTACAATACGGTATTCTAATGACTTTTTTTATTTCCAAAATTTATAGAGTTGGTTAAAAAATGAAAAACTGTGTTTTTAGTTTTCTTTTACGATCATTATTTTTCGAAATATCACGAGTAATAAAATGACAACGGGCGTGCGTCGCGAAAACGCTCTATCGCGCTGCATACAGCACCAGTGACGTCACTATAGTGATTTTGTATGGAGCCTACACTAAATCGTGTTTATTTTAATACTGTAAGCTTTTAACTAATTACTCACATACTAAAATTTCACTCACGGACTTATTTCGAAACAAAAAAAAAGAACTTTTTCTCTTCGTCATCTTTGTAACTTTGTATCGCTGTAACTTCTAAAATATCAGGTTTTTTTACCTACTTCTTTGGACATAAGTATGTTTTTAGTGGTCGTCTACAACAATTTTGCACTTTTATGCCATTAGATTTTTGAGTGGAATACCGTATTTCAATTTTTGCCATTAAATATTGTTTATTGTTAAAATAAAACATTCTAAATCAACAAGTTATAAATAATTACTCTAGCTGCAGACTTGATTTGTTATATTTAGGCAATAGACGACGTTTAGGTGACAAAAGTGAATTTTGTTTACATGATAAGGCAGGTATGAATTAACGGACTTTTTACGTATAGGTGTTATGTATTGTAATACCGTTAACAGTGGCAACTTTACCTGTTTACAACTTTGCCACCCACTACAGACCCCTGAGATAAATTGTGCACTGCCAGCTATCACTTCAGTACATACTGCAAGACTATTAAAGTTAATATAAAAAAACAAGGTGAAAATAAAATTCCACACAATCCCAAATACATTAGCCAATCAACAGACAAGTACCCTGTCTGCACGACCGAGGCGCGCTTCTACAACTACTTCAAAAATATTTGACATAATTGTAAAGTTTTTCATACAATATCGTGACAATTAATGTTAAATTTGTATTTGTAAGTTGTGATATCTATAGGCCGCAGCGAGCCAGTGACCATAAAAAGGCAGCAACCCTGAATATCGCGGGTAGTAGAACCTTGTGTAAGGTCCGTTCGGATCGCTACCACCATCATGCTCGCTAATCCTGCCGCTAAGTATCAGTGCTTGCAACGTTGTGTTCTGGCGTGGAGAGCAAGACAGCCGGTGCAATTACTGGCACAAGAGGTATTCCATCTTAGCCCTCTGGGTTGGCAACGCATCTGTAATCTCTTTGGTGTTGTGGATGGCTATAAGCGGTGATGATCACTTACCATCAGGTGACACACTTGCTAGTTTGCCTTCCTATTTCATAAAAAAAATGTGACTCATACAAAATACTTCAACATCAGACACAATTTGTACACATTCAATGAAAGCTGCTCGTAATACGAAAATAACATAAATAAATTATTAATAAGAATACACTTATAATAAGAAATAGAATATAATACTCTAACACAGTTTTTTGGTATGGCAAAGTTATACAGGCAAAGTTGCTTCGGTTTACAGTACTGAAATAGGTTAAACTGTACCGCTTCTCAAATGTAGAAGCATACTGTAATGCTCGTATTAATAAATGATGCTAGAGTGCAAGATTGTATTTTCACCGAAGCAGCGTCTTATTCTATTTTTCAGAAACTAAGAAATGATATTTTTTTGTTTTATTTTCAAAATTTAAAAAATCGGTAAATGAAGAAAGATTATTACTCTACAATTGCCCATACAAATAGTTAACGCCGTCGCTAGCGAGTACGGTTACGGCTAGGTGCACTGTACTCATTTATTAATTTTATTTTATTTTCATGAAATAAGAAGGCAAACAAGCAAGTGGGCCACCTGATGGTAAGTGATCACCACCGCCTATAGATACCCGCAACACCAAAAAGATTGCAGATGCGTTGCCAACCCAGAGGGCTAAGATGGAATACCTCTTGTGCCAGTAATTACACCGGCTGTCTTGCTCTCCACGCCGGAACACACAACATAAATATTTTTCAGCGTTTCATCAAACTACATAATATATACAAAATGTCAAGAGTAGTATTTTCTTCCGATATCATCATTTACTACAATCTGACTATGTTGTATACTTGAGTATTTTTAATCGTTAAAAAATAATATAAGATTTTATTTCAGTGTAATTATATATTTTTAATCACAAATTTGGAAAATTATTAGAATATTATTGGAAAACTTAAAAGTAATGGAAAAAAAAACTATTATTTTCGTAACGAATTTTTTGTATTACCTATCAGTTGATGTGATTGATCGCTTGAACTCGCTCCTTGTAAATGGGCCTTACGAGCTTGTTCGGGTCATTAAGGCCTCTTTTAGTGTAGTAACTGCTCCTTATTCTACATTATGATTGAAATTATATAAAAAGTAATTAATAATAATCAGAATTATACAGAGGGTTATAGATTAAGTTACTTTATTTTTATATTTTCTTAACGTCCCTTCCGTTCTAGTAAGTTGATGGGATGTACCCTAACATGACTGACACAAGTTTAAATTGTCACTCAGTGGAGCCATTTGACACCAATTAGAGTCGCGCTGCGGGGCTATTCTCGATTTATGCGAGATGCCTCTCGCGCGCAAACAACTGTCAATTCCCTTGGTAATCTGTCATTTTTTGACGGATCTCGCACGTGAGATGCATCTCGCATGAACCGAGAATTGGGGTCCTGAAGGACAACTTGTCATTAGGTTAGTCATGTAAGATGCGTTCTACGCCTGGGCGAATATTCCAGCGTTTCAACCGCCGTCATTGTTCTTTGCTGGATATTGGGGAGTAGAATGATGATCAACATCTATGTATCTGTAATAAAACAGAGCAGTACTCGAAACAATGACTGTTTTAATCAAAACTTGATAACATCGGTCATCTCTGTGATCGGTATCCCGTAGGGAACAATAACGGCGATTCAAACGCCCGAATATTCTCCCACCTACCTCTTTTTAACGACTTCTAAAAAAAGAGCAGGTTCTCATTGCGTATCGTTATTTTTTTCCTATGGCTGAACGGTTTTGTTTCCATAGCCCCAAATAAATAAAAAACTAGCTTGCTGCGGGCGGAGGTGATATGCCATCAAACCATAGACTATAGTAGAATCAAGTAAAATAGCTTCAACACTCTGTTTCAGCCTTATCCCCTCATTCATAAAAACTTAACAATCTTTTTAAGCTAACAAATGTTTTGTCCCATTCATTTGAAGGCAAACGTCACAATGACAGATAAAGACAAAAAAAATTAACTAACAAACGTTTACGAACCGATTATGAATAAGGGGGTTAGAAGCTACCTTTTGCTTTTCTTTTCAACCGATTTCAAAAAGAGGAGGTTCTTAATTCGCCGCATATACATACATATATTTTTACCCGACTGCCGCTAGAAGGGAAGTTTATTTTGCGAGTATATGCTTGTACTGTATGTATGTCTGTTTCTTTAGCACGAACTGCAGCCCAAACGGCTTGAGGGATGTTTTATTATAAATAGGTAGCTAACATCTTGGCGTGCAGCGCTGTGTGTGTGAGCGTCTTAACATGCATTTTTGATTGGTGCGGCAGTGACGCGGCCAGTGATGCCAGGTCTCCTGATTTTTCGGGGGATTTACTGATTTTTCCAGAATTCAACTGATCTACTGATTTTAACTAAAAATCTACTGATTTTTTCAAATACTAGCTTTTCTTTAAAATATTATATGTAATATAAAAACCTGAGTGAAATGACACACAAAAGTTATCATGGTTTGGTTGGCACTATAAATTCGTCATCGTAAAATGGACAAAACGGGGTGGACACATAGTTAATCTTGCTCCACAGTCAGCGAAAAATGATTACATGACTAAATTAAATATCACTTAATGGGATTCATGGAGAAAGCGATACCATCTTTTTTTCACTTATGCGTATTTGTATATGATATATACATTTCTTTTTATCAATGGATGCATTCATCTACTGCTTTTTTGAAAATGTTCCCCATACATCTACTGATTTTTTCTAGTTGCATCTTCTGATTTTTCAAAAATGGACCTGGCAACACTGGACGCGGCAGCCGTCGTCCGAGCAACACAAATCAAAGCTGTGTATTCACAAGCTCACCCAAACAAGTTGAATTATCTGTATAACTCTTATGTATGTGAATAATATGGTACCAGCGGCCTTATCATTACTCCCAAGGATAACTTATCTCTCAGTGCAGTTCAGTATCACTGGTGTCGTTATAGCTGCACTGAGTGATAACGTGAACTTGGTAAGTCATGTTACGGCCGCAGTGTATAAGATGTACGAGAGGGTTTCCTTTCGAGAAATTATTAAATGTAAGATGAGCTAGTTATAAATTACAGATAGGTATTCTCCTTCATATCCCGTATTATACCAACGTTTTCATATAAATGTAGGACAGTGTTAATTGTTAATATATATAATTATAATGATTGTAATAGCTTTTTTCAACTGTTAACTTTAGTACGATTAATGGAATAATTATAGTGAATATAAATGTTAAAAGAAAATATTAATAAAATGTCAAGCAAAATGTGTTTTTTAATCGCTCCACATTCACTTTATTTTCTCTTCCCTTTTCCTCGTATAAGTTTAACAATACAATGTATAAAAAATGGTCCCTTGAACCGGTATAGAGACTTTGTGTCTGAATCTCACGATATTTTTTCTATTAAAAATTGTTAACGCATTATTTTTTAAACCAAGTTTCATGAAGTGTTTGCCAATTTGCCACCCATAGTTGAAAATATGGGGGAGAGAAGCACTATGTGAGGATCGCGAAAGTTAAAAATAATAACAATAAGACAACAGTGGTCCGTTTCACTAAGCTACAAGTTACAATTTTACAAGTCTTAACCGGCAACATTGGTCCATAATGACCAATGGCAATGGGCATAATGACCAATGTTGCCGGTTTAGACTTGTAAAATTGTAACTTGTAGCTTCGTGAAACGGGCCACAGGTAACGTTAACAACTCAATAAACAGCTAACGTTATCAAATGGTGACTGCAATTAAGATCATATTTATATCAATAGGTAATTAAATGGAAATATTCCATCGGCAGTCTTCTTAAACCCAGAAAGCTGTAAACGCCAATAACGTGACTCGGGTGTTACGTCGTTTTTCACGTAACACGTAAAAATGAATCGTTCATTGTTTATTTCCGTTATCGCAAGACGGTTTATCAAGAATTGTGCAATCGCTGTTTACCTATTTTGAGTTGATTCATAAAAAATATCGTTACGCTATCTTCTTTGCATGGGAAAGATTTTTTATTGTCATGTCTGCTGAATTAAACCTTATCCATGCTTTATCGTATTTTTATGGTATGGCAGATTTGTTAATTAATTGATATCGCATGTCTGTTAGGTACAAGTTTTATCTAACAATTTTATGGTTCAACTAGATAGTGCAAAGCCACACAATTTAAATATTCATGCGAATTCATTGACTCACTCAGATATCTGAATAACCTACCACAACACTTCATTAATTTTGCAATTATTTATGTTTGTTTATTTTCATCCTCCCCCAAAGATCGCCAGATCGGCACAATGTCCCGTCCTGCGCTGCTGGCATCCAGTAAGTCCCGCAATCATCACCAGGTCATCGGTCCACCTTGTGGCGGGTCTGCCCACGCTGCGTCTTCCGGTACGCGGTCGCCACTCGAGAACTCTGGGCCCATCGGCCATCCGTTCTATGAGCAATGCTCCCAACCCACTGCCACTCAAGTCTAGCTAATATTATTTATTATTATACCTACTCGTACTTAACTAATAAACTATTTTATTGGTCCATTTTTATTGTGCAGAGTTCAGTGAAAAAACACTTAACAGGGCCAGAGTTGCCATAGGTATTTCAATTTTGAAAGCAAAGAAACAATTAAATAAATAGTCATTTATTTAAAACAAAATTTACAATGTTGCTTAACATTCTTCTAAGTTGTCGAAGGGATGAAATAAATTACATCACATGGCCAAAGAAATAACTTACATGATCAATGATTGTGTAACACAAAACTCTAACAATAAAAAAAGAAATAATACTTTGAATAAATTCACTAATTCCTTAATGTCTTTAGAAAATATGGCTGATTATTTGGTAGGTAAAGGTACTCCATTGTTGATTAACATTAAAAATAAATTAACAGTGTATTGTAAATACAGTCAAAAAACCCTAGTATAAATGCCTGATTTTGCAAGATTCTAGAAGATTCGAAGTTACAGGTGCAATAACTTGTATCTATATTGGTTACAGTAGTTTTTGCCACACCATCTTACAAAGAAATATGGTTTGTGGAAAAAGCCAGGCGTTAAAAATTACCCAAGGCCTGCCACACTAATTAAAATATGTAGTAACTACCACATGAGTAAGATGGTTTGTATATGTGGCTATGTGCACGCGCCATGTTTAAAAGTCGGCGGTTTTCCGTCTATGTAGGGGGGTGGCCTGTGTAGCCATTCTGTAAGTGATTATTCTGTGAACTTTACAATCAATACTATTATTGTCTGCAGTCACTGAGGCAAATGTTAAGTTACAAAAAACAGGTGACATCATTATTGAAAATAAATTACTAGTATTGCACCTAACAATATTTTATACAAATTTAGGTTCACCCAGTGAGATTATAGCGCTAGTCTGACCTAACCTAAATTATTCACTTAAGTACAACCATTTTTCTAAAGACCTTGTGTAGCCATGTTCAGTTGTGTGCCGCAGTTTTCTCTAAGCCTGCAGGGTCCATGATCGGTGCTTGTTTCTTCACAATACCGGAGAGCAGGGTTTTGATCTGGGCAATAGCGCGGCCAGGGTTCAGGCCTTTTGGGCAAGTTCGCGTGCAATTCATGATCGTATGGCATCGGTAAACGGAATAAGTGTCTTTGAGTTTCGATAGTCGCTTGGCGGTAGCATCGTCTCTGGAATCAATGATCCAGCGATACGCTTGCATGAGCACAGCAGGGCCGAGATACTTGTCTCCGTTCCACCAGTAAGACGGACAGCTAGTTGAACAGCAAGCGCAGAGTACGCATTCGTATAAACCGTCCAGCTTAGCACGGTCGTCGACATCTTGCAGCAACTGAGTCTCCTTACCTTTGGTAGGTTCTTTGTCACGCTGCAGCCAGGGCTCGATCGATTGGTACTGGCGGTAGAAGTTCGTCAGATCCGGGACCAAATCCTTGACTACGTACATATGAGGCAGGGGGTAGATCTTTGATGGTTTGTTGAGGTTCTGGTCGATATGAGCGATGCACGCAAGCGTGTTCACGCCGTCGATGTTCATAGCGCAGGAACCGCACACGCCTTCGCGGCAAGACCTACGGAAGGTCAAAGTGGGATCGATTTCATTCTTGATTTTTAAAAGCGCGTCTAGCACCATAGGCGCGCAATCGTCGAGGTCCACCTGGTAATTCTGCGTGTGAGGCTTCTTGTCAGGCTCGTCAGGGTTCCAGCGATACACCGCGAAGGTCTTCACGCGCTTTCCTAGCGCTGGTGACGTCGCGAAAGTACGCAGCTGCCCAAAAGTCCCCGATGTCAACCTGAGCAGAGGCATTATGTAATGCTTTTATTTATTCCGGGAGAAATGCTACTTTCTTTGTGAGAAATAAACAGCACGGGCGCGAGACGATGCGCGCTCCAAAAATCCCTGAAGGTCAGCTCGCTCGGGGATATTACTTGCACGACATTCGAACGAGTCGTTTCGGTGAAATTTTGATGGATGAAAGCTAGGGAGGAGATATCTGATTGCGGTTTGTCATATCGATTATTCAAATCAGCGACGAATTTAAGAAATAAATAAATTAGAAAATCTTAATGTCGAACTTCTATTTAGGGATGCCTGGTGTTATGAAAACTCTTCAGACTAGGAGATGGATTTTAAGTAGAGAGCGATTAAGACATCCATAAGTAGGTACAATCCTTTAACACAAATCTAAGTAAAGCATTAAAATGACAAAATGGTGTGTTTTTCACCGTTTCCCACGTCGTTAATGTCTTTTGTCATCCATAAGCATACCCCAGCAAGAGCAAGTTTAGACCATGTTGTAACATGTTAACAATTAGTTTTTAAGTCTACCTCAACATTTTGGCAATCCGTTAATTTTGGTAAGTTGGTATGAAGTATTATCGATGTTTCTTTTGACATCACTAAAAAGCTATTCAAGACACAGTCGTTCTTATTAACTAAATTTATTGAATCCTACTAAAATGGGCGGTTATAGTTGTGTCTTTAACACATCTTCAGCCTTTTTAATCTGTGGATTTAAAAATTGATTGGCGGGAACATCTGTCAATGTCAAATCAAAGAAGATTGATGGCTCAATGGCTCATGTTTATTTACAGAAAAGAAAATAAAAACAATTTCTATAAAGTATTGCTCTGTGAAGACGGTAATTAGAGTACAAATATGAAGAATGTTTCGTCCATAAAAAGCAGCGCTAGAAGTGAGTCTCCTAAGACCCCCGGCGGGATAAGTAAAGCGTTACTGACTCCTTGTAGGCGAGTTGGTCTTTCACGTAATTGGAAGAAAAAAGGGCCTTCGCCGTTTATATCACCATTAACCTCTAACACGCCTCTTAATGTTGAGGTGAAAGTGGAAAAGAAAGAAACTAGGAAGAGAAAAAGCATTGTCGAATCTGTGAAAGCAGACGAAAATGATGACCCTGTTGACGAAGTAAGTGATGTTACTTCTAATGCTGATATTGTTAAGACACCGTTAAGAAACGTCGAGTTGCCCCGGCGTAAGAAATCTAAAACCTTCTTAGCCGCACTAGACAGCCAGGAATCTAACAATGAACTAAAGCCAGTTTCTCTCAGTATTGAAGAATGCACTGAAAATATAACACCTGAAAGTCTCATCGAAAATGATATTAGCGTAGTAAATTCCAATTCTGAAGAAATTTCTGTAAATATTGAAGATGCTTCATCTCTAGCTGAACTCAAAAAGGCACCACAAAAAACCAAAAAGTTTAAAACACCAGTAAAATCTACAGATACTGTTAAACTTACTGATAATGAAACTACAATGGAAGAAAGTAAAACAGAAAAAAAACTGAGTGAAGAGATAGCTAAACCGAAAAAGAAAAAATCTGAATCTACAACCTCTAAAGCTAAAAGTCCTAATGATCTGACTAAAGAATGTATTGTTGTGATCCAAAAGAAATTACTTAAAGTTAAAGAAAAGTATAATAAAGATGAAACTGCTACAGTCACAAACAAACTAAAAGAATCCTCACAGCCTCTGTTTGACTCTGACTCTGATGATGTACCTCTTAGTACTATAAATAAAAAAGGAAATATCCCAGATGATAAACCAATAACAGTTTCAGATGATGATGATGAATTTGTAACAACTGAGAGTAAAGCTAAAACTAAGAAAGCAGAAAGCAAGTCAAATAATTCAAACAGTAAGGCTGTTAAAACTCAAAAACCAGTAGCGTCTAAAGCTGTTCCGGAATCTAGGGCAGCATTGCAAAGTTCTTTTGATGATGAAGATGACTTTTTTGACAAAAAAAAGACTATCATCATTCGCAAAACTTATGACAAAGTAACTAAGCCCCAAAAAGCTAAATCCACAGGCTCTGTAACTCAAAAAGATATAGATAACCTAAAATCTAGGATAGAGGTCAAGAAACAAATGCTCTTAGCTCGATCAACGACTGAAGAGACAGAAGAGTTAAGAAGTTTAATTAAAAGGTGGCAAAAAGGATGCCAAGAGGCTTTGGTGGAGTTGATGGACTTAATGAAAATTAAGTGTCCCGATAAACACAACATGGACTACTCGGAGATCCTGCAGATGTTAAAAATACCGCCCTCATTGGTTGGATATGACTCTGATCATGACTGCTTCAACACTCCAGATGATTCCAGCGCTGTCTTGTCTAAATTTAATGATATTTAAGTAAACATGGAGATATGAAGTTTGGTATTTTAATAAATGTTACTGTTCAACTTCTGTGTTTGAATCAATGAAAATATTAAAATTAATATTATACTTTGCTATTAGGCCACATAGCTTCCTTTATAAGTCTTATTATATTGTAAGTAGAATCCCAGTTACATCTACACTAATATAATAAAGAGGTAAACTTTGTTTGTTTGTTTGTATGTAGGGGGTAATCTCTGGAACTACTGAACCGATTTCAAAAATTCTTTCACAGATAGAAAGCCACACACTACACTATTCCTGACGGACATAGCCTACTTATTTTACGTGAACGAAGTCGCACGCGTCCGCTATTGTTTAGATAAAGTTATAGTAAAACATTCTTTATTTCTTATTTTGCATGTGAATAGTTTTGATTCGACTTCAAGATATTTTTTAGTCCAATGACCATTGCATTGCTTATATTTCAAGTAAAATTGCCATATTGCTCAGGCCAATTTATTCTCTGATTCTTACAATTGGACTGGATAGTTTGTCATGAGTACCATACTTGCTACGTTTTTGTTGTTAACAATATATTTTGTAACATAAATAGAGAAAACTAAATTTAATCAAGTTCTAAACATGTCGACAGCGGTAATCTTAAATGTCGTAGGGGACATTAAAGGACATGCCCATTATGACATTTGAGATTTCCACTGTCAATATCACAACGCACAATCTTTTAGTTTGCAGTAACAGCTGCCCTGTCCTGCGAGATGGCACCAGTCTAGAGCCCCTGGCACCACCTTCTCGGCTTTCCAATGACTTAGTTACATAGGGCATTGCTGACACTATTGTACTACATTATCTACACTAATATAATACAGAGTTAAACTTTGTTTGTTTGTATGTAGCCGGTAATCTGTAGAACTACTGAACCAATTGCAAAAATTTTTTCAGATAGAAAGCTTCACTATTCCTGACTGACATAGGCCACTAATTTCAGACGAACGAGTGTCGCGGGCGTCCGCTAGTTAGTTATGAAGGGATTAAATGAAAGTACCCTTTTGTGTAAAGATTTTAGGAAACACTAAAACACAAATAAACTAAAAACAATTTATTAACATAACACTACAAGCTAAATACCACCAAATTAAAACCTGTGCGAACGTATAGGGTTCTCAGGATCAAACAACTTAGGGTCTTTAAGAAAGATCTTATCTTTATAAAAGTATGGCATAAAAGCACAGTTCTGCGCCTTCCTTATCTCCGCTTCTACTAATGCTTGCTTCGTTTTGCACAGGCCGGTAATATGGCGGCCGTAGATCCTGCCCGTATAGGGGCTCTGGAACTGAGTTAGCAAACGGTAATTTTTGTAGTCCGGAGTGATGTTCAATTTACATAATATACATTGACGTGTTTCCTTCTTGTAAGGGTTCTCGATTTCCACTGGAGCGTTTTCAGTGTTAGATAGGCTTGAGGTGAATCTTGGAGCTAGTGCGAGCCGCGGGCTTACTGAAATTAAAAAAAAACCTTGATGAGTCGCCCGAGTTTCAAACTTTTTGTTATAGAATTGTACTATGTACTTACAAATTAAACGCGACACCATGGTTTTGAGCAGTGCCATGTTTAGTTATTTCTTATGTTAACTTAATAATCAGAATGTAATTTAAGCTATTGACAAATTTAAAAAAACATAACCTTAAAATAAAATTACTGCTTGACATTTAGTAAGCGTTTAGTTTTTAGATTTGGTTAGATTTCGTTAGACTTAAATAGGAAATAATTTATTACCAACAATTAGGAAACAATTTAAAAAGTACGCTATAGTGCATATGACGAACTCTATTCAAAATTTTAGCACAAATAATGATATTAGAATAGTGATGATGTGATGATAACGTACTACCGAAACGCAAAAAAACTCAGAGGCCCTCCTGTACCCTGGCATGCTTGCATAGCTTTTGTCACGGAATCGCGGATATAAAGCAATTATTTAATTACCATTCTAAGTCATCTTTTTAACTAATAATCGTGTGTGAAAGGGACGGATACTTTACGTCCGCGATAAACGCTGGTATGCTAAACTAGTACTGATTAAAAACTCCTAAAAATCACATTCTACACAATATTGCTCAGTAAATAATTGTAGGCGTCTATTTGCGATTGTTTAAAACTAGGTACACATTTTCGGACACATTATGCGGTCTCCGAAGCATTGCCTTGAGAAGCAAATCATCTTGGGCCAAGTAGAAGGCAGACGTGCTCAGGGTAGGGCGCCAGCGAGATGGTCGGACACAGTGAAGAGGGCGGTGGGCGGCGGCATGCATCGCGCGGTCCACACATCTTACGATCGCAGTCTGTGGAAGGAAACCATATGTGGTCGCGATCCTCAGCAGTGAGGGACCGATGAAGAAGAAGAAAACTAGGTACAAACTGAATTTTTCAGTTACTATGCTATGCAGATGCACCAGACTGTGTTGTAAATAAGCACGACTTATTTTCAATCCCTAATCGCAAAAAGAGGGTTGCTATAAGTTTGGAGCCTCTGATGTTTGTTGGTATGTTTGTCTGTCTGTGACCTTGTAGCGCTGGTTCCGAAGAACCCACAATTCAGTTGTTTTGTTTGTTAGCAGAGTTAAGTATAATACTCGGAGTTTTTAGGCTTTTAACTTTTAGGTTAGGAGTTATTTTTTTATAAAATAGGAGGTTTAACTATCAAGTGGGCCACCTAATGGTAACTAATCACCACCGCCCATAGACGCCCGCAACATCCTAATTGCACATTGCCAGAGGGCTGAGATCGAACACCTCTCGTGCCAGTAATTTCATGCCGGAACACAACAGTGTAAGCACTGCTGCTTAGCGACTGTATTAGCAAGCAAGAGGTGTACAAGCTCCTACCACGATCAAAATTCTTGTGTGTGTCAGTTAGTATGTTAGGGTCGCAAGCGCAGCATTAATGATATAAGACGTACGTTCTCATAATTGTCTGTTGCGAATGTTGTGTCAACGGCAAAAAATCAAACAATGTTGTTACCTTAGCACTTGGCCATCAACAATAGTTGACGTCAGTTGATAATGTTGACATACATGTCACAATTGTCGTATTATTGTACCTTTTTATGTTTTGTGGTGATCAATTAAGTTATTGTATTGTATTGTATTGCCGTAGTAAAGGCACAGAATAAATAATAGTACTAACGTACAGAAACTTCTCTTTTTCGACCACGATTAAACGAATTCCAACTTTATGATCAGGCACAAAAAGTTCGTATTACTTCATAAACATTCGCCAGGCGGCATGCGTCAAAAGGAAGGCGCCGCCCGCGCCCGCCTTCCCCCCGCAATGCCCTGGCGCACCGCTAGGGTTGGGCTGCTTACTGTAATACTATCACAACGCGCGACAGAGTGAGCGGGCGCGCGCGCGGCAAGCCGGCAACCTACTGCGATTAACCTATGCCATAGGTAATGCGGCGGGCGCACCTACAGTGCGGAGTGGAACCCCCCTGGTAAAGGTAGGAGAGACGAACAACAAGCGAGAAAACGAGCCAGTGTGCTAGCCGTTCAGCAACTGGCTACAGCGTAGCTCTATCAAAATGATGAACGTGGCTACAATAGCACGCTAGCGTTTATCGCGCACATAAACGCCTCCGTCCCTCTCGCACACGCCTAATAGTTAGAAAGGGATATAATGCTTTACTTCAGCGATAAGAGCTGGCGTGCATCTGAGGCCTGTACCACAAAACTGCTAGAATTAAAAATTATATGACAAATTGTAGCATTTTTAATTTTTGTGCTACAGGGAGTTGATATGCTGCCCTTACATGACCGTTCAATTTGAATTTATCACTCCTTGCAGCTCTGTCTGACTAGTGTATAAGGGGAACATGAACATTGTCAATCATTAATTCATGTGGTCTGTCCGTAATTGTAAACTTTATATTATTATTACCTATTTATTATTATTTATATGTTTATGCGTAAATCATAGGATGTAGTGACAACACAAAAATAAAACTTGGTCATAATAGTAGGACTCGAACCAGCAACCTCCTCATTGGGTATATGTATTTAAATGCATTAAAAATAAAAAAATGTAAACAAATTTCGATTACAAAATCTTTATATCTATGTTTAATGCTACGACAAGCTTTGTTTTGGGGAAAAAACGATTCCTTCGTGTTCGTTATAGTTGTGGCTTGCTACATATTAACTTAATCCCAGCATTTATTTAATAGTGCCTACCCGCAATTGCGAAAAACTTGCCCAACGGGCCAGCCTGTCCGCCGGTTAGTAAATGTTATGCCTCCATTTTGAAACGCACCGGCTGAATGCGGAAATGCACTTCGCTTTACCACGTTTTCCTATGACCGGGTTGTACCTAGTTTCACGTTTCTTGAGTGTGTAAACAAGAAATCGGCTCATAACCGGTGGAGCCACGATCCGCAGCGCGCGTGGCAACCGTGACATTTAAAAAAACCTCACTTTTTTAATTCCTAGTGTCTGTGTTCGGACGGCAGTTTTGCGCGGGAAAAGTGACAGTGACGCGTTCCAATTTTTGAATTTAATTTTTTGAGCTCTGTGTGTTTTTGGTGACATTTATTTTTTTATTTAGAGGCGTTTTTTCTGGATTCCTAACTACTCTCATGGCTGGTAAGTGGAGTTTAGATATAATGATGGAAAATTTATTGGTCGGGTACTTGTGCAATCGATGTCCGCGTTAATTAAATATCGCATTAACATGCGTTATGCAAGTTTCCGTGGCTGTAACGTTATTTATAGTCGTTATGGTGAACTATGAGCAAAGTTATGATTTTGAAAGTGTAGAAAAGTAAAAGTTTTGATTGTCCGGTGACAAAAATGCCAAGTTACGATGTACGGAGCGTAAGAGGTAAGAAATCAAGGTTGTGCGGAGAAAGTGACCCAGCTATGAATGAGGCGGCGGCGCGCGCGCACGTAAAGATGACGCTGCCCGGGTTCTTTACCGTTCTTACTTGAATTCCGGATATCTTTATGCGATTTTCTATCACAACGTTGCTGTCAACGATGCGGCAGCGATGAAGATTATACAGAGATTAGCGTGAGCTAGAGAGACAGAGCACTGGGGCAGCGTTGCGCGCAACGATGTGACGTTAGAGAGCCGCCGAGCTGCTATTACACGCATTCGTCGCCGATCCCAACGGCCCTTACATGACTGTCTAAGTTCAATTTATCTTGTAGTGCAGCTCTTTCTAACTAGTTTCATAAGAAAGGTATGCACTGCGGGATTTCAACACGAGGCAGTGTGTAAGCCAAGTTCGAAAAAGTGGTCGACGCACCGGCCGTCTGCATTGCACGAGCTATTCCAGCGGGACAATTCTCGCGCCAGTAGAGATAAAGTCCTACTCGAGATAAACCATAAAGAGCTGTCAAATCCCTTCAAAACCTGTCATATTTTGACACATCTCGAACGTCAGATGAAACTCGATGAGCGCCAGAAGTGGATGCCAGGCTTTCCACTACTTTAAATTACCCGTGGCGACACCTCTGCCGCGGATATGGCACATCAGCATTAAATACCTATTACTCAATTACTCATTCATTACTCAAATGAACCATTACTTAAATTTACTTGACCTAAACAATTTGTCATTTTATACATAACCTGTAATATAATAATTAAACCCCTTTTAACATCTTTCATCTTTCATCTTTTTGCGGGTGGTAGGACCTTGTGCAAGGTCCGTCCGGATCGCTACCACCATCTTGCTCGCTAATCCTGCCGCTAAGCAGCAGTGCTTGCACTGTTGTGTTCCGGCGTGGAGAGTAAGACAGCCGGTGTAATTACTGGCACAAGAGGTATTCCATCTTAGCCCTCTGGGTTGGCAACGCATCTGCACTCTCTTTGTTGTTGCAGGTGTCTGTAGGCGGTGGTGATCACTTGCCATCAGGTGACCCACTTGCTTGTTTGCCTTCCTATGTTGTATAAAAAAAAAAATCTAGAATCCTCAAAATGTATGTATTTAGGTACAACTATGTAAAACTCTTTATTGCACATAATAATTATAATGACAGTTTACAAGAAAAATAAGTAAGTAACATGTACAAAGGGGAACTTATGCCTTTAAGGAATAATCATGTATAACTAACTTAAATATTATCTAAGTTCTTGAGTTTATTACACCAGGTGACTAAAGCTCACCAAAATGGCAGTTTTTCATAGAAATTAGGCCGTTTTGGTGAGCTTTAGTCACCGGGTGACAATCAAAAATTGCACTCCAGGGAGGGTTGTTAGTGTAAGAAAACTAAGCATTAACCATTCTTTTGAACGACTGCTACCATAGAACCATACTTATGTATGTAAGTATGTAAACTCTTTATCTACATCTACACTAATATAATAAAGAGGTAAACTTTGTTTGTTTTTTTGTTAGTTTGTTTGTATGTAGGGGGTAATCTCTGGAACTACTGAACCGATTTCAAAAATTCTTTCACAGATAGAAAGCTACACTATTCCTGACGGACATAGGCTACTTATTTTACGTGAACGAAGTCGCGCGCGTCCACTAGTTGTGTATAAACACTTACAAATACACAGAAAAATACAGGAAGTGGTACAAAGGCGTCTCTAATATGACCGACAAAGTTCGATTTAACCCTCCCTGCGGCTATGTCTAACTAGTAATAAGATAAAGGACGCTCTAAGCTAATAAACTAAAGTTGACCGATCTTGCTAGGACCACTAACTGACTGACATACAGAGTACTCAGTGCGTGCAAAGATCCAAATATATCTGAGCCTATACCACGAAACTTCATCATCATCATCTCAGCCACAAGAAGTCCACTGCTGAACATAGGCCTCCTCCATGGATTTCCAAAGTGACCGGTTGGAAGCGGCCACAAAACTTACAACGATGTAATATATTTGCCACATTTTTCTATGAAAAAAAAACAGTTTCCTATCTCAAATTGTAGTACTTGTCATTTTTTTCCTCTTTTTTTGTGGTATAGGGGGCTGGACTTTGTTAACAGCTTGTTAACAGAATAGAGTTAATGACTGCTAGGTACTTACAGGCTTTTGCGTGATTGGCAGTTGTTTTTGTTGAGTGCTAGGTAATTTCATTTGTTATAAGACTTACAGTATTTTACAAGTTTTAGTAGAATAAATTCAAAAAAAGTAATTTGACACGTTTCTGGACTATCTTCTTAAAACCATTAAGACAAAATAACTGGCTATGACACCTAATTTTTAGGGTTCCGTACCTAAAGGGTAAAACGGGACCCTATTACTAAGACTCCGCTATCCGTCCGTCCGTCTGTTACCAGGCTGTATCTCATGAACCGTGATAGTTAGACGGTTGAAATTTTCACAGATGTTGTATTTCTGTTGCCGCTATAACAACAAATACTAAAAAGCAGAATAAAATAAATATTTAAAGGGGCTCCCATACCCGCGATTTTTTTCGCTCGTTTTTATAGATAATGGCACGGAATCCTTCGTGCGCGAGTCCGACTTGCACTAGCTGGTTTTTTAAACATGAGAAATGTTGTTAACAATCTTGTCGTTTTTTTTTTGAAATAGTGCTACAAAGCGCTTCATAAAATATAACATATTTATAAATAGCCTTTTTCGAATACATTCTACTGAAATAACATGTGTTATTGTAAGGTTATTGTATATCTTTGTTAGCACCCTTTGTTTATTTTAAAACAGCACTTTTACAAATAAATACTTGCCAAGATTGTTTGCAATATTTATTATTCTTAAAAAACAGGGTATTGTAAGTTCCAACCAATAATAACTGTTAATGCTTTTATACTATAAAGTTTGACTAGAAGGGAAATGCCTTAAGAGGAGTGTGAGCCCAGCCCAAAAAAGCAAAAAAAAACATACAAACCTAGTTCTAGGGCATAATGACAGCAGACCAAAAAAACATGGCTATAGGTTAAGGTTTAGAGCGTGGAAAACTTTATCGCCGTTTGTATGGAGAGCGTTGCGTTCACATTCAATCCTCTTAAGGCTTTAAAATCCATATTTTGTACCTTATACTTTTTTTTCTGCAAACATTAGCGTCCATAAAATAACGTTTCAAACGAGTTACACTAACGTTAATTGGTTATTAGTATTTCATCTGACGCGTTTTTCGTGAGGGTGTTTGTTTGCGTCATTCTAAAGTATGATCTTGTCAATAAAAACTGGATTTGGCGGCAAACTGGTTGAGACGCAAGCCGTGACGCAAACTACGGTTTTAAAATGTTTAAATTAACTTACTATGCTCGAGGTATTTCTTTAAATCTGCGGGTTAGCGGGTCGAACAGGTATAATATCAGTCGTTCAAGAAAATGGTTAATGCTTACTTTAATGCCCGCCTTCCACTGCGAGCGAACTGTATAGAAGCGCTTGCACTGAATAAGAGTGAGCATTGCGAGTTAAACGGACTCCGTACGGACCCGGTTCCGCTCGCAGTGGAAGGCGGGCACTATTGTCGGGAATGCCGTGGTAAAATAACAATGATTTCTGAATACAAGTAAAATAAATTAGGCGAGATACAATGCTGCTTTTATATAGAATATTATTTATAACGAATGGTTCAAAGAAGCAATGTAAATTAATAACGATCGTTCTCGGCAGATAATGAGATCCAAACTAAAGGTGTCGCTTGTAAGTGCAACTGCACAACCTCGACAAACTTATATCTGCTGACGGTCGAAACAGGAACTAAAATCTTCACGAACAAACTTCAAGTTTACAGTTACACAGTAGCGCCAATTGGATGTGCTCGCTTAAATTTGTAATGGCGTCCGTATGAAACTCGATACTGCTTTTGCTTCAATTCGAAACCTGATAACTACATCTCGCTAAACAACAGTATTATATTGTTAATCTCTTAGAATAGAATGTGGTAGTCAGTTAAATGGGGTTAAATGGATGAGATGCGTTGATCTCTAAATTGATTCCAGCGCCATCTCTCGATCTTTCACGAAATTAGTCTTCAATGAAAATGACGTACAAATAACAATAAGTTATTGTTTATGCGTTGATCTATCACATACCATAACCCTTTTCCAATTGAATGCCTACTGTAACTCATTTCATCAATATGCATATTAAAAATATTTTTTATTTATTTATTTATATTCTGCAGCAATTTTTTCAGTTTATTTTTAATGGTCTTAGTCGCCCGAACTTTGGTATATTTATTTCTACCAATTTATATGGTGACCATTGTGGTTCTGAAACTACTCGTGCTAGCAAGTCAGGGCGCTGCCGCGACGGCGAGCTCATCTCTGTTTAGCTTAAAAAACCACCCTCGGTTTGGTTCAGAAGATGCTCCTTCCAAGGATACTGCGGTTGTGGTATGAGCCCACTGAGGTTCTAGCCAGGTTTTTGTTATACATCATAGGAAGGAAAACGAGCAAGTGGGTCACCTGATGGTAAGTGATCACCACTGCCCATAGACACCCGCAACACCAAAGGGATTGCAGATGCGTCGCCAACCCAGAGGGCTAAGATGGAACCTCTTGTGCCAGTAATGTCACCGGCTGTCTTGCTCTCCACGCCGGAACACAACTGTTGTGTTCCGGCGTGGAGATGTGCACTGGCAAGCACTGCTGCTTAGGTTCAGCATGAGAACCTTAAAAAATGGATACAAGGGTCTCGCAGCGTGTGGTTCCTCTAAAATGACAAGCGTCCATAGACGGCGGTAATTGCCTACCATCTCGCGAGCAATGCCTGTTTTCCACCACAATGGTATTAAAACAGCATAATTAAAAAAACATAAAATCTGTAGTACCCATGATACTAACTCGTTGTAAACAGGTACAAGATCAAAGAGCAAGATTTGCTTGACTTTTATCTACTTACAATGTAGTAACTTGTCAATACCTCGCATGTCAACTCCTGCGGCTTCAAATTTGAAACGTTACAGAATTATGAAAAGGTCCAATATTGAATCATCGTCGATATGGATATAACACGTTTTGAAACTAACGATGTTAGTATGACGTTACTCAAGTACGGAGAAGAGTTATGTTTGAATTCAAACAATCCTTTGTTTGTTCATTTATTGATCAACTAACCATCGGCGCTTGCGTTAATTATAAGAAAAAAAAGGTAAAAAAACATCATTCCATACAACATTTTTTTTACTGAATGCTTTATGGGCCGATCTCTTAAAAAATGTATCCCCCAAAAAAACATGGTAAAAAATTATTGTTGTGATGATAAAAAATAAACAAATACTTATGTTATTTTTGGGACAATTAACTCCAATTAAGCAAAGCTGGTACTATGGGTACTAAAGGCAACTGATAAACATACATAAATAGATAAATTAATACTTAAAACATACACCATCCACGACTCGGTACAAACATTCAAATTCATCATACAAACATTTGCCGCTTACGGGAATCGAACCACCTCTAGCTTCGTACTCAGAGCTACTTATTACTGGGCTATCCGGTGGTCGATTGGTTTATGATATTAGTAAAGAGGATCTAAACAATACGTTGTTTAATGCAGCATTTATTGAATGGTATAAATAAACAATTACAGGTATTATCAATATTATCATAATAAACGGTGCGCGTGCGCTTCCGCTGTGACAGGTCGCGGTTCAAAGGCTCTATGTAGTATTTAATACTCATTGAAATAAAACAATTTAAACAGTTTATATCGCGTGTATTGTAACGAATCTAATTCCCGACGTTTCGAGCCCTTTACAGGTCTCATGTTCACGGGCAGACTGGCAAAAAACTTAGAATACAAACTACCCAATTTTGAAAAATTCAGACTACAGAGTCTACCACCGCTTCGGAAGTGGCATCTGCTGAGAAGAATGCGCCGCAAGAAACTCAGCATTGAGCCCGAAGCATTGTAAAGGGCTCGAAACGTCCGGAATTAGATTCTTTACAATACACGCGATATAAACCGTTTAAATTGTTTTACTTCAATGTCTACAAGTCGCGAAAACATAAGAAAATAATAGTGTTAGCCAAACTGCCGCGGCCAGTTGCATGCACTACATTTTTTTTCGAAATAGGAAGGCAAATGAGCGAGATCCCCTGATGGTGAGTGACCACCACCGCCCATAGACACCTGCAATAGGCTGCTTTTCCACCAGAGATGTGCGAGGATGCGTAGCGAGGGATGTGTTTGTAAGAACCAATAGAATCGCTTCATTTACCTCGCCTCGGTCAGCACAGCTCTGGTGGTAACGGCTCATTGGTTCTATACAAATACATTCCTCGCTGCGCATCCTCGCACATCTCTGGTGAAAACGCAGCCCTCAGGAGACTGCAGATAGGCGCAGAGCACTCAGTGAAAGTTTTCTGTCAAAAAACAACATTTTGTTGCAAATACGCGCCGCAAGAGACATTGTCCTAGCTTCCATAGTAATTGAGAAGTTAACTCTTAACGCGTTCGTTGCGTTTCTTGTAACAAAAACGTACACAAGGATTGAGATCCACTGTAGTCGGCACGGTCGGCATGACCGTCACCTTGTGCAAGGTCCGTCCGGATCGCTACCACCATCTTGCTCGCTAATCCTGCCGCTATGCAGCAGTGCTTGCACTGTTGTGTTCCAGCGTGGAGAGCAAGACAGCCGGTGCAATTACTGGCACAAGATGTATTCCATCTCAGTCCTCTGGGTTGACAACGCATCAGCTATCTCCTTGGTGTTGCGGGGACCATTCACCATCAGGTGATCCACTTGCTTGTTTGCCTTCCTATAATCTATAAGCAATACGTTTAAAATTAAATCAAATCCATTCAACCGCTTGTTTAGTCTGTCCGTCTGTTGGCACCATTCTAGCAGCTTATGTAACCGTACCAAGCCAGCTACTTACCAAACAGGTTATTAGACTTATTTCCTAATTGTTGCACGTGAGCGGAGTCACGTGTGAGCGCTAGTATCCAAGCTACGGGGAAATGAGGGTAATGTTTGGTTACAACTAGTTTTTGCCTGCGGCTTTGCTCGCAGATACTTGGCAAAGAAGTTGGTTTACTTTGACCATTCCGTGTTCATTAAGAAGATTGTATGCCTGGCTTCAAAAAACACTCCATACAAACAGCGATAGCGTTTTCGTAAAAACGGATAGTTTTCCACCCTCTAGACTGTAAAGCTGTGAATTTGTTGTATTCTGTTGTTATGCCCTGGAACTAGGTTTGTATGTTTTTTTTTATTATTCTTCATAGATTTTTTTATACAACATAGAACGCAAACGAGCAAGTGGGTCACCTGATGGTAAGTGATCACTACCGTCCACAAATACCTACTACCTTACTACTATTTATATAATTTAACTATATCTTTTTTGCTTTAAATTTTAACTGTTTCACTTTTTTTTGTATACAACATAGGACGGCAAACAAGCAAGTGGGTCACCTGATGGTAAGTGATCACCACCGCCTATAGACACCTGCAACAACAAAGAGAGTGCAGATGCGTTGCCAACCCAGAGGTCTAAGATGGAATACCTCTTAAATTAATGATGTGTACACATATTTTTGGATTGTAAATTATTTTTGGTCTTGATCATTATTTATTATTGTGGTATTTTACTATTAACACTCTGTTTGGTGTTCCAAACAAATAAATAATAATAATATTTTCCTCCCCATAGTCTCGTATGTTTAGGTCCCATCTTTCCACGACAGTCTCTATGCCTGGCGGGGACTGCTTCTGCTTGTGTCCCTATGATGCGGGCAGGAACAGCACCCGCTCGGTGTACTCATCACATTTCATTAAAACGTCTAAAGGGCCTCTACGTGTTGGCTTCGGCTCCGCGCACGCCTTCCAAAGGCCCGGGACGCTAATATTGTCTCGTAAATGGGAACGATATACTAAAAATAAAATGTATAGGGCCCAAATTATTTTTGCCCCAGGGCCTATGGTCACCAAGCTACGCTTCTAAAAGTGCTATACACTTCATTGCCTTCGAGTTTTGACTTACTATTTCCGTTCCAGATTAATTTAATACTAATACAATTACCAAATAACCAATTAATTAGTAATTACGTGTATGAGTCAGTATTAGATCAATGTGTCAGTCGAACAAGGTGCGATATGCTCTGGTTCTTACCAATGAGCACTACCAGCCATTAAAACTGGCTAACATAATTAATTTAATATTAACTAGTTCACTAGATGGAAGTATATTTAACTTCAAGGATGTTTGGAAATGATCCCGATTTGTATTGGCGATCCCTGGCTCCAAATATTGTACACCTACTGTGTTAAATTGTTAAATATTTAAGATGTAAAATAAATAACATTATAATTATTATTTATTTAAAACATTACACCTCGTTAAGTCTCTTGCCGGTATCTTCTGATCAGAGGATTTTCCGAACCGTAAATTGGTAAATTTTATGACATTCGTAAGTGCTACCCGTAAGCCTAGTCTGAATAAAAATATTTTGGCTTTGACTTTGACTTCCAAAGAAGCGGCTCCCAGTTCGACTTCTTTCTTCTTCAATTCTGTATACATTTTATAGATATTCTTTATAGTTTTAAAAATATTGTTACTTTTTCGTTTCGTATTGAACTCAAGAGCAAATATTGTCAAATAGAATATTGAAGAATATTAATGAAATAAAACAAACGAATCTAGTCTAAGGTATAATAACAACATCAGTGGCGTAGTTTGCCCTGGACACGCCCTATATCAAAAGTGGTCGGGGGCCCTTCTACCCGACTGCGGCAGAGCCCTAATGGCGGTAATAGTTTTATAGTTCTCCAAGGCGGGACCCCTGTAGCTTGGGGGCCTCGTATCATTGATACGGCTGATACGACGGTAGCTACCCCCTGAACAGCATTCAAAACAATTATGGCTCAAGGCACTAAGGTTTAGAGAGTGGAAAACGTTACCGCCGTATGTATGGAAAGCGCTTATACATAATTATGTAGAATTGATGAGGGTGCAGGGTACCTACAGCGGCCTCCAATGTTCAATAATAACAAGATTCCTTCTTGTTGTTTATTGTAGTAAAAAAATGAGTTAGCAGTACTTAACACAACACACTGTGATAATATAAATACGGTGTTCGCCGTGAGTACGAAAATCTTAACATAACACAGATAATCTCATCCTACTTTTCTTTTAATGGTTTACGGCTTGGGTTCGAGCCCTTCTAGCCGGTCTCATCCTACTCTCTCTCTCTCTAGTGTTGCCCTCATCATGTTCTATTCGGATGCGTGGCAATTCGCCGCGCAAAATAGATTTTATTATGATTTTGAAATCAAACTGAGTTACCTTGATTATTGTGAAGTACTAAATTAATTATAGTTTTGAAGAAATTTCACGCACGGACGGACGACGGACGAGCGCTTCCGATAAATGCAACAGCAACAGAAATTTAATTACATTATTACATAAATTAATGCATGTATTGAAATGAAACTAATGTGGACGGACGGATACGGTCCGGTTTATTTAGCAAACGAATTTTTTGTAAGAGTTTTTTCGATTTTTATTTTTTTAATGTAGAACATCCCTCCTCTTGGCACTTTTCCCGTTTGTTAGACGGGTTAGATAAGTTTTGACTATAATTCTAGACTTGGCAGGTCGGATTATTATATAGGGGTAGTTCTACAAACTAAGGAATTTTCGGCGGCCCAGCTAAAATACCATAAAAAAAATTGATACAAACTAATTTATTTGTATAACATACTGTACAACATACCTATGCCTAGCTGGTCACTAAAAATGATGGAGATTAAAAATTATTTTCTTGACGAAATTTCAATTCAAAACGTAAAATTTTCAGGATCCTGGAGTGTCCCACAAGCAAAATAGGATCGAAAGTGTACTGTGATTTATTTACTACGACATTGAGGCCATAAATGAAACAAGAATAAAAAAGGACTTTTTATTTTTTCTTACCTGGGAGACATATTATTATTTTGTTGCACCAAAAATATTATAAAATCCTGTTCTAGAATTTGTCCCATCAGTTTTATGTCAGGATTCTGTTCAATGTAAAATAAGCGAATATTCAATATTCTATTGGCCGAGCGACGTTGTCGTTCGGATGAGTTAGGTGTGCATACGAAAAAGACAAAGAATACCACCTATCTCTTTGCACCTAGCGTGTTGTTTAGCCGGCCCGGCACAGTTAACGGAGGCAATCGCGTCGTAATCAGTCAAGTTCACAGAATCCTGGTAAGATATTTACTTACGAAATAAACATAATAATATGGTAATTTTAGCATTTTTATATGTAAGTTGCTTACACGAAGGCTTAGTTCTGCTTAACTTTGGTTAAATGTTATAAATCGATGATTTTTTTAAATATAATTCAAAAATTCTCAGGCACCTGGTCTCAGGATCCTTTCAAATTAAGACCCAGGATATTGAGAAATCTCCAGAATCATCAAATTACTGAACAATTACAACAGATAAAAGGTCAGAGGAAAGCTATAACTCAAAAAAGAAAATTTTAAGATATTGTTAACGTGCAAAAAAAAGAAAATATAAAAAAAAAGTTAAAAAGGAGGTAAAATAAAATAGACAACCGAAATCAAAAGAAACATAGAGATAAAGAAAATAAATTAAAAATAACAAAGAAAAATAAGCACGAATCCAGTGACTGTAAGTGCGTTATTTGTGGTATTCTCTATAGCGAAGATACGACAGGAAATAACTGGCTCCAGTGACTTTAATGCAATAATTGTTATTTATTTGTAAAAATATTCAGAAATAAACGTTAATTTCTGTTGATTTTCGACTTAATCCTCAGTTTTCTGGTTATATTCTCAGTTTCCTGTTACTTGATTTTCTTGAAATGGCCATAAATCTGAAATTTTGAAATATTTTGACTGTTCCACTTAACATAGGCTGAAAGGTGTTGTATTCTTTATGATAGACTATGTTTTGCAACCAGAATGGGAAAAAAAATGTCGGGCCGGATTCAGACTCATTTTCGTCCTTCGTTTGTAGAACAACCCATAGAACATTCAAATTATTATATCAATTGTTTGTTAAAGCCATTTTAACAATATTTAAGTTTTGTATTTTTTATTAGGTTAAGATCTTCATATTTTACTTGTATTCGTATTGTTAAATAATAAACATTATTCAAAAAAAAAGTTCAAAACATTTATCTCAATTACTTTAACCAAATTCAAGCAGATTATACTATTAATAAAACTAAACTAATTTTTTAAATGATTAGCAACATAATGACAACACAAAGAAATATCTTGGGCAATAAATAATAAAGTGAATAAATGAATGAAAATAAATAAACATTTTAGATAACACTGCAGCCTCTTTTTCGCTCTTTCTAAATAACCCACAGAATCCCTGCTAGACGCTGCGAATTTATCAATGTGCTTCGTTTTTACGGTCTTTATTGCGTTCATGATTTTAAGGTGAAGATCCTACCCTCCGTACTATCTATGAAGTAAAGTACCTAATCCAGTTAAATGAGATAACTTGAAAAGTTTGTGATAGATCGCACTTGCCACTTTTTGTTTTATATTAAACTTCTAAAGTGCAAATATCGTCAAGTTTGTGAAAAATATTGAAAAAAAACTAAACACACAAACGTAGTTCTAAGGCATAACAGGATACTAAAAAATCACGGTTATAGGTTAAGGTTTAGAGGGTGGAAAACTTTATCGCCGTTTGTAAGGGGAGCGCTTTTTAGGCTTTGTACACAATCCTTTTAATACACGACTGCAGTGCCTGCATAACTGCAAAAAGCCACTGCGGCCCTAAGTTTAAAACCCCACTTACAACATAATACGACATAACTTACAAATGGCGGACATTCCATTCGCAGGGGCACCCACTCAAACAAACACTGTGGTTTACACACACGTTAAGTGATAAAATCAACCTTAAAACTATGGCGCAAGGTCTCAAGAGGTTGCTTATAGTATTTTTAATTATGTTTGCTCTCACTTAGTATTCTAATGATGTGCTAAAAGTACTCTGAGGCCCGTTTTAAAATAATTTAAGTCAAACATTTAAGGTTCTTGCATCCCTTTCACACGCTAACTGATTAGAAAGGGATTTACTATACTGTCCACGACAAAAGCTGGCCTGTTTAAGAGGAGTGCGAACCCAGCCCAAAAAAGCGTTCCCCATACAAACGGCGATAACGTTTTCCACCCTTTAAACCTTAATCTATGGCAATGATTTTTGGTATATTGTCATTATGCCTTAGAACTAGGTTTGTTTGTGTTGATTTTTTCAATATTCTTCGTAGATTTGACAATATTTGCATTTTAGGAGTTTCATACAAAACACAAATATCAATATTTTTGAAATTATTAAGAATATTAAAAAAATTACCACATACAAACATAGTTCTAGGGCATAATGATAATATACAAAAAAATCATGGCTAAATGTTAGGGGATTAGAGAGGGTGGAAAACGTTATCGCCGTTTGTATAGAAAGCGCTGGGTTCACACTCTTAAAAAGCCCAACCTATTTCCAAGCAACCTTATTTCCAACGCTGCAACGACGTCGTTCTAATATCTCTTCTTAGACAGATTAAGAGACGTCATATTAAAAAAAAATGTATCCATAGCATTCCACTTGACTATTGGATGCTTGGATTAAGGACTAAAGCATGGATATAGCGTCAGTATGTACTTGTTAAGTGTTTATCCAAGACTGTCAAAATGGTTACCTTTGGGCGCGTCAAGGTAGTAAAACCTGCAAATTTATTAGAAAAACGTAGATTATACTACCTTAATGTAAACATTACCATAACCAAAGGTAATCATTTTGTCTATTGATTGTGTACAGGGTGTCAATTGAAGAGGAGTTTAGAGTATGTAGTCATCTCTTTTTGGCACATTATATTGTCATTTAAAGTAAAGAGATCAGCTAATAAAATATCGCTTTTAATTTTAATACTCTTTCTATGCTATACTATTTCTATGATTGGATGCCGTGATGTTATAACCGCATATTACTAATATGATATTAGTAATGTGTTAGTATGTATGTCGTACGTTTTTCCAAGCCAGTTTTCCGTGATGTTTGTTTGGGTATGAATACGCGTCCCAGATATAACCTGTTGTGTTATGTAACGTCCACGTCGACTCCTTTCACCGGTGTCTGTCTGTCTCTTTAATATACTAGTTTTGACCACTTCAAACATCAATGACATCAAGACGAAGCGGATAAAGAGATGATTAAAAATCAATTCTAAAACCTTGTGCAAGGTTTCTCGGATCGCTACACCATCTTGCTCGCTAATCCAGCCGATAAGCAGCAGTGTTTGCACGGCGTGGAGAGCAAGACAGCCGGTGCAATTACTGGCACAAGAAGTATTCCATCTTGGTCCTCTGGGTTGCACGCATCTGCAAACTTCTTGGTGTTGCAGGTGTTTATAGACGGTGGTGATCTCTTACCATCAGATCACTTGCTTGTTTGCTAAAAATGTTGGTAAAAATGTCCCCAACAGGATCGGCCAAGTTTAGTTTATCTGAGTGTATCTCTATTCTATGTGCGTCCCTTTTTAATGACACTAGTTTGACAGAGACGCAGGGAGGGATAAATTAGACTTTGGCCGCTCATGTTATGCCACACTGGTGTCACTTTGTGAAGGTTCATGCCCATAAAACAAATTGGAACAAATTGCCTTGCTACTTTTTTTAAATAACCTGTTGATGTATCTCACTGCTAGGCAAAGGAGTCTTCTCTTGACCTCTACAACTCCTTGTCTGGTGCAGTATCAGGCCAGCACCTATCGTACGTGTCATCGCGCCATCGCCGTCTTGGTCTGTCTCGTCGTCGCTGTCCGTTCTGCCGTTAATTAATTAATCAGTTTAGTTTTAATTTCGCGGAGTAACAAGTTACGGGTAACGCAACGTCAGTTGAGATCACGCACTGCAGCATGTCTGTGTGTATCGGAAAGTTTCGTTCGAATTTTCAAATATTGGTTCTGTTTTGTATGATGCTGTGTTGTGGTGTGTAATCTTACGCACGGCACGGATGCGGAGGTTGCAGTAATGAAAATGAAAAATGAAAATGAAAAAATTTTTTTTGCAAGTAGGCCATATAGGCTCTTTTACATGTCTGAATCTACTAGCACTTCCGAAAATGGAAGATACTACTGAGAAGAAACGCGGCAAGAAACTCAGCAGTTTATTATTTCTTTTCTTCTCTTTTCAAAACAGATTACAGTGCAATATACATAATTTCCACAAAAGTACATGACATACACAGGTTACATAAAAAAAAAGATAAGAATAAAGTTCTACCACTACCCTAGAATTTTGTTTGCGTTGTCATAACATAGCATTTAAATTCCCTTCAGTAATTTTAGTGTAAGTTTTCATTACAATAAAAGTCTCAGACATGTTTTATGTTAAATTCCTAACCCTGTCAACACCGCGTTGAATACTAAAGTCGTCATTCACACGTAAGACTTTTTTTTTAAGTAACGACGTTTAACCTTATGCGAATGCGCGTACGTCAGTTTTATATTATTTATTTATTATTTTGAAATAAAACCATTTAAACGGTTTATATCGCATGTATTGTAACGAATCTAATTCCCGACGTTTCAACGTCTACAAGTCGCTAAAACATAAGAAAATACTATTTATTATTTATTTATTTAAACTTTATTTCACTAAAAATACAGAATGTACAAAAGGCGGAATTAATGCCTTAAGGCAACCTCTACCAGTCAACCTCTGGACATAAACAGAAAAGTTGTGGTCGGTGCGGTAGACAACGAGTAATAGAAAGACAATGACAAATGCTACTACATACATACAAAATATATAATACAATACATAGATATAAAGATACACACATAATAATATGAATATTATACATAAAACACATAAATAAACATACATACAATCTGTCCAGAAGAAAGCTGAGAGGAGTATATTGCACCCGTCGTAGGTGTTAAACCTATAGTTGCGTGGACGACACAGACAGACATAAAATAAGGTTGCGTTCTTTTCAGTGTACCTAATGCCAATTTTAACGACTGGATAGCCTATGGTTAGTGGCCCGACTACGAAGCTTGAGGTTCCGGGTTTGATCCCTGGGAGGGGCAAATGTTTGTATGATGAATACGAATGTTTGTTCCCGAGTTTTGGATGTTATAAATGTATTTAAGTATACAATGTGTCCCTACACAATGGACAAAAATTAATACTAGGCATCATAGATTTGTTTTTAGATGTTTTTTTTTCCTTTAATTATAAACAACTGTGCATGTTATTGCATTACAGGGGTATATTCCTTGTCCATATGCCCAGGACACGCTGTAAATTTATCTATATAAGTATGTACATATATCTGTTGTCTAATACCCATAACACAAGCAACTTCAATTGTTTACTTTGGGACTAGGTCAATTGGTGTTAATTGCCCCAAAATATTTATTTATTTAATTATTGGAAACTATCGGGTTTTGCGGGTGGTAGGACCTTGTGGAAGGTCTGTCCGAATCGTTACCACCATCTTGCTCGCTAATCCTGCCGCTAAGCAGCTGCAGTGCTTGCACTATTGCGTTCCGGCGTGGAGAGCAAGACAGCCGGTGAAATTACTGGCAAAAGAGATATTCCATCTTAGCCCCCTGGGTTGGCATCGTATCTGCAATATCCTTGATTTTGCGGGTGTCTGTGGGCGTTGGTGATCACTTACCATCAGGTGACACACTTGCTTGTTTGCCTTCCTATGTTTTATATATAAAAAAGCATTATACGAAACATAAGATTAGGATATTCGATATGAAACTGATGCAACTAATGCAACTAATGCATTAAAAAAAGAAAGCCATGGAACCTCTAGCCGCATGGCGTGCATAACTGACTGCATTCCAGAATAACCCGTTCCAAGGGTTGTTGACCCTAGGCCTATTAGGTCTATAACGTTCGTGTACAGGCAAGGTGTCTAAAGCTTCATTCAGACTACGATCCCATACGCGGTCCACTCAGTGTATGCATACACTGGTTGTATACTCGTCAGTGTTGCCAACATAGTTTTGTAGAAGTCGCTAGAAATGTTGCTAAAAGTCGCCAATTCATCAAACTGGTACAAATTACCTTGCTACTCCGCGAAACCAGTGCCGGGCTCGTGCAAAATAGCTGCGTCTGTGCGACAAATATATGTTCATGCAAAAACCCACCCTCCTCCGCTTCCACACGAAACAACATATATCACACAGACTCAACTACACACCACCACCACTAAACACTAAAACTACACGATCGACGCGCGTTTCGCCTCTATACGAGGCATCATCAAGATCAAAGATCAAAGATCTTGATGATGCCTCGTATAGAGACAAGCAAAAGGGTAGCAAGATAATTTGTTCCAGTTTGTTGATATGGACCTCCGCAAAGTAACGCCTGAATCTATTAATTCGCCAATTCATGTCAAATTGGGTCCAAATGTCACTGAAGGAGACACTTAAAGAGATAAATCTAACTTGGCCTGTCATGTTAAATCAAGGTATATACGAGTAGGTACGGTCAGCTTTTAGTACCTTGTCGCTGTCAGTGATGTGACAAACTCAAGCAACTCTCATGTCCTACATTACTACGACAAGGTTCCTAAGTGTTTAGCTACTTCTGAGACTGATTACTATGCAACTAGCACGAACCTCCTCGATACGCGATAACGCTACGTAACTCAGTGCGTCTCTTTCCTATTGGGCTGGTTAGAACGAGACGCACTGAGTTACTAGCGAGTTAACGCATAAAAATTAAAATTAAAAAAATATTTTGCAAGTAGGCCATAGGCTCTTGTACATGTCTGAGTCTACTAGCGCTTCGGAAAATGAAAGATTCTGCGGAGAAGAAACGCCGCAAGAAACATCTTATGTTGAGAAGGTTGGTCCTAGGTGCATAGTACAGTAGGGGAAATATATTCACGTACCACATTAGAACCCAATCGCAATGACGCGACGCGTTAAACGCCAGGATATGTCATACAAATGTCACGCGTATGTCTCTTCGACTAGGTTCTACGGTGGTACGTGTTTCAATTTCCTTGACTGTACATACTAATAAAATTCATTGAGTTGTCTGTCGTAATCGTCGACACTAAATATACCCAAGTAAGTACCTAACACATCCGAAGTTTCGACAAGCAATAAGTGGTTAGTTAAAGCTGCGCCACCACCAAAGCTGTTCGAGGTAGCCAAGCGGTGAGCGAGAAAATCCACCGATGGTTAAGATAAATATACGAACATAAAACAAAACAGGGGCGTAACTAGGGTGGAGCAGGCAGGGCATGTGCCATAGGCGCCAAATAAGGGGGGGGGGGGCGCAAAAAACGAAATTTACTACCTATTAAAAAAAATACAATCCAAATTCGTATACATGGCCCAATAAAAGTCTTTTGAAGATCATTTAATCGTTATTGTAGATACATTTATTCCAGACGGGGACATATTTATGGTATTTTGTTTGTTTTACATACATTACATAACAAAATTAGTAAAATAATTAAAAAAAAAAGTGTAGGTTTTTAAAATAATTTATAAACGGAAAGGAGCGCAGTTTGGACGCGAGCCCTGGGCGCCATTTTACGTCGCTACACCCCCAAAAACAAACAGTACTAACAAACAAAACAAATGAGACGACAGCCGTTGAAATTACTGGCACAAGAGGTATTCCATCTTAGCCCGCTAGGCTAGTAACGCATTGCCAAGCCCTTGGTGTGGCGAGTGTCTATAGGCGACGGTGATCGATCACTTACCATCAGCTCCCTGTACCATAAAAATTACAACTGCTACAACCTGACATAATGTATGTATGTATGTACAGTCAAGGAAATTGAAACACGTACCACCGTAGAACCTAGTCGAAGAGACATACGCATGACATTTGTATGACATAGCCTGGCGTTTAACGCGTCGCGTCATTGCGATAGGGTTCTATGGTGGTACGCGAATATACATATACATATATATATTCATATATATTCCCCTACTGTGTGTATGTAAATTCTCTATTGTACAAAAAACACAATACAAATGTTGTTGCGGGTGGTAGGACCTTGTGCAAGGTCCGTCCGGATCGCTACCACCATCTTGCTCGCTAATCCTGCCGCTAAGCAGCAGTGCTTGCACTGTTGTGTTCCGGCGTGGAGAGCAAGACAGCCGGTGTAATTACTGGCACAAGAGGTATTCCATTTTAGCCCTCTGGGTTGGCAACGCATCTGCACTCTCTTTGTTGTTGCAGGTGTCTGTGGGCGTTGGTGATCACTTACCATCAGGTGACCCACTTGCTTGTTTGCCTTCCTATTTTAAAAAAATCAATACGCCTAAGAGTTTGGCTTGTCTGGCGGGTAGAGAACCCTCGGTGCGCGAGGTTGACTCGCACTGGGCCGGTCCGCTCCGCTACTTCGCACAGCTCTGGTGGGTATCCAGCCTAACATTAGTAGTTCAATGAACCTTCAACGTTACCTCTTGCCATCCTAGTTGCGACATCTGCAACTCACGAGGATGCGACACATCGTCCTTGCGGGTTAGGAAGGAAAACGAGCAAGTGGATCTCCTGATGGAAAGTGATCACCACCGCCCATTGACACTCGAAACACCAAGGATATTGCATGCCTTGCCAACCAAGAGGGCTAAGATGGAATACCTCTGTGCCAGTAATCGCACCGGCTGTCTTGCTCTCCACGCCGGAACACAACAGTGCAAGCACTGCTTAGCGGCAGGATTAGCGAGCAAGATGGTGGTAGCGATTCGGATGGACCTCGCACAAGAACCTACCACCTGCAGTTGTGTATTTTTATGTTTTCGCGACTTATAGACATTAATAAAACAATTAAAACGGTTTATATCGCGTGTATTATAACAAATCTAATTTCCGACGTTTCGAGCCTTTTTCAGATCTCATGTTCACGGACAGACTGACAATACACGCGATATAAACAGTTATAATTGTTTTGTGTCAAACTGATTATAGGTTATTTTTGTAACGAATGGAAAATCCAATTACAATCCCAACTTAATTAAATAATTGATGAACTTTAACGAGTTTTTATAATTACGTTTAGACTACTGTAAGAAAATGAAAATGAAAAAAATATTATACGAGTATTTATTCCGTGGTTCCACTCCGCACTGTAGGTACGCTCGACCGGCTTGCCTATGGCATAGGCAAATAGTAGTAGGTTGTCGGCTTGCCGCGCGCTCGTTCGATAGTCCCCGCCGTGTCAGTGTATTTGAAAACGAATGCCGCGCAACCCTAGGGTCTCGCCGGGAGTAGCGGGGGGAAGCCAGCTGGTGTAATTACTGGCACTAGAGGTATTCCATCTTAGCCCTCTGGGTTGGCAACGCATCTGCAATCTCTTTGGTGTTGCGGGTGTCTATAGGTGGTGGTGATCACTTACCATCAGGTGACCCTCTTGCTTGTTTGCCTTCCTATTTAAAAAAAAATCAATACGCCTAAGAGTCTGGCTTGTCTGGCGGGTAGGGAACCCTCGGTGCGCGAGGTTGACTCGCACTGGGCCGGTTTATAGTTGCTTGACAGCGCAGAGACTCAACTGGAGCGCGTGCGCATATTGTGGTAGAGTTACCATTGTAGTCAGTTGCTGGACCCCAATTCTCGGTTCATGCGAGATGCATCTCACGTGCGAGATACGTCAAAAAATTACAGATTTCCAAAGGATTTGACAGTTGTTTTCGTGCGAGATGAATATCGCATCAACCGAGAATTGCCTCGCTGGTTGCGGTTTATATATGCAAGCTTGACTGGGGTAGACTGGGCCACACTCTCATAGAATCCGAATCAGTTCCGTATGGGTGACTAACGAAATCTAAGGGGTCAGAGGGTGAAACTAAAGACAAGCAAAGGATCAGCGATTCTCTTGGGGTGGGGGTCACCACTTCCCACTTGGTGACCCGTATTCTCGTTTACCTCTCTTTTCCATAAAAAAGCTTTCATGATTTATTGTCGTTGAATTACTTACCTTGACATTAAGTGGAATATAACTTAAGTACCTACAACTTGTCATTACTCGAAGGTTAAAAAATAGTACATAATTATGTGCAGGTGATTAATCGTCTGCCCTGTAAGTTATTTTTAAGTTTTATTTTGTTGTTTCCTTCATATCGATTCGTAAATATTGATTTGTAATTTTATTATTTTTATTTGCTTCTTCAAGAATTGGAACTCATTTCATGCAAAATTCTTACATTCGAATTACGCCAAAATCTACTGATACCTACGGGATTTGACAATTTTTTTGCATCAGTTGAACTAGATAATTTCACTGAAACGAAAACTGGCTGACTGTTTATAAATAATATTACGATTATGAGCTTTCTCGATTTTAATACGTAATCAAATATTTAAAGATGGTTTGGATGAAAACAGATCAACAAAAAGGCTGTATGAAGGGAAAGTGGATGGAATAACGGAAAGAAGGGCTTGCACGAACACCAATCAAATCGAACATTTTGGAGAAACGCCAGGAGTGAGATTTTTGAATCTGAGATTCCAAAATTGCACCTCAGGTCAGGATTATTCTAAACCAACGAGAATGCAAGAGGTTTTTTTTTTTTTTAAATCTTTTATTATTAATGTAAATTACTTGTCAGGTGCACTATCGTTCGTGTCGTCATTGATCATTAGTTTTTTTTTAGTTTAGTATTAGGAATTCCAAGGGTCCCATTGAAAATCAGCGTCTCGGTTTACCGAGGCAGTACGCTGAGTGGGGTCCTTTTTGATTCTGTTCAACATAATGTTTTGTTTTTGTACTCTGCCCGTGTTGTGTGTACTTGTATGTTTTAGGTTGTTTGAATAGTTTGAATAAATGTTTTTTCTTTCTAAGATTGTTATGAGAGTATAAGTGAAGCAAGGGTTGTATGTCAGGATCTAGGCTATCAACGGATCACCGGTTCGTTTGGGGGTACTCGTGTTGGTTCCTATTTATGGACCACTTCTCATCACGTGGAACGCGGGTTCAAAGGCCCCATTAAAAATACCTATCTCGAATTTGAGGTGAATCTCACACGAACCGAGAATTGGAAGCCCTGCCGGCGATTTTCGGTTCATGCGAGATTGAGCTCGCACGAAAACAACTGTCAAATCCCTTTGGAAGCTGTAATTTTTTGACATATCTCGCACGTGAGATACATCTCGCATGAACCGAGAATTGGGGTGCAGGTCTTGTGCTAAATCTCTAGTAGAGCTTACTAATTGTTAATATCTTTTTAACTTCTTTCTTTTTTAAATGGACTTACGCTTTTAGCTTCAGATGGCTTTTTACAGTTTATTACGTAGGGGGGGGGGGGGCTAAATATATCAGAGTTGGGTAAAAGTACCAACGAACTAAGAAGTTTTTTATTGCACAACAATCTTCAGTATTAACCGTATTAATTAATAACTCGATCATGACTATTATGACACCAAGAGCCAAGACAAAGCGCAATTATGAGCAAAACACCACAATTACCGCCGGGTCGCAGCCCAAGGCGACGGCCATCTTGCGCCGCCATCTTGACGCAAACGTCACTATGCACGCTTACTGAGTTATCTTCTAAGTTAAAAGCTAACTTTATCTCAGCAACGAGTATCAGCAACTAATAAAATATAGGTGCAGTCAAGGAATTAAATTTCCAACCCACCTAAGGTTCAATAGCATGTAGCAAATTGTCACCATAAGAGCTATAGAGCAAGACGTTAGTTCGACATATCGACCTTAATGCATTGCGAATGTCAGACGACATTTCAACGAAATGGGTAGGTAATTAAATTCCTTGACTGTACCTAAGAATTTTGCTAGCAAAGCTGACGTTTTCCATATAAGAACTTTATTGAATTTGGTGGATCTGTTCTGACTACTGACCACAAGTTTAAAGTTGCAATAGCCTACTTTTTCTGTCAAGGATCTTTTTTTCATCGTAAAGCAAGATAAACGGGCATGCGAGACGCCTGATGGAAAGAAACCCACCACCGACCGGTATCGTATGAGAAATTAGGTCCTTCTCACATGGGCCTTCGGATCTTTCACCGTACGAAACGTAGTAGTAAGCTACTACTTCACATCAGTATTCTTGAAAATTTCATTTGAAAAAGAACATGTATCATGTTATATTAGTAAAACGGATCACTCACGTATTTTTGCGTCGGGAAATGCCCGACATGTTTCGGACCAGTCCGTGGTCCTTAATCATAAAAAAATACGTGAGTGATCCGTTTTATTAATATGTCTGAGTCTCACGGTAGTTTCATGTTAAAAATGTATCATGTTTTCTTGTCTTTGCTAATAGTTTGATATCTCTTACTATTTTCTGGTAAGTACGTATTATATGCCTAAGTTCAAAACAACAAAATTCATAAGGCCTATAAACGGACGGTCGAATAATAAAATGTCCAATGTTTAAATCAACGAAAGTTTAAAATCACGAAAGCACCGAAAGCATGAAATTTCGAAGGCTAATCCCAAAGATTATGCCAAAGATGATAATCCAAACTAACTTCTTGAACGTAAAACGCGAAGGTCTTTACCAAAAGCCAAAACTATACCTATCTCCATTGCAGTGTTATCTAAATAGCACTTAACATCCTTTGTCCTTAAAGTTCAAATCAAAACGGCCAATGTAATGAAAAGAAGCCTTTCTGAATGAGCAATTGTCAACTTAATTAGCAAGTCGTGTCACATCACAGGCCAATGCAAATTTGTACGCGTTAAAAAACCTGCGAACGGTATCTTAAGCTTTACTGCTGGATATGTAGACGATTTGCTCATAACCATTATACAATGATAAATTACATTTTTAACATAAAGCTACCGTGAGACTCGGACATATTAATAAAACGGATCACTCACGTATTTTTAAGTCAAGAAATGGCCGACATGTTTCGGACCAGTCCGTGGCCCTTAATCATGAACCCCCGCGGCGGTGGCGCGACGACGACAACAACAAGTCACCATGTTGTCATGTCAACGTGTCGGGAAATCCTCGACTTAAAAATATATAATAAATATATATATATAAAATATAAATAATAATCCGTTTTTATTAATAAGATTACATTTATAAGCTTAAAACATTGACAGATTCGCCTCTACATTAGTCGTACTAATGTAACCCAAAATCGAAATAAACAAATTCCGAAGGTATCGCCGGGTCTGCATCTTCTTCTTTATTTTTACCTTCTTCATCTTGACATAGTATAGAACAAAGTCGGTATCCATTCCTGTCTATCGTCGTCGTACAGTCAAGGAATTAAATTTCCAACCCACCTAAGGTCCAATAGCATATAGCAAACTGTCACCATAAGAGCTATAGAGCAAGACGTTAGTTTGACATATCGACCTTAATGCACTGCGAATGTCAGACGACATTTCAAGGAAATGGGTAGGGAATTAAATTCCTTGACTGTATCTTCGGTCGCTTACTCCTTTTTAACTAATCAACGGATTTTGATACGGTTTACACTAACATTTAGAGATTTTTTTACGGAAAGCTTTTATATTGCGGGTGGTAGGACCTTGTGCAAGGTCCGTCCGGATCGTTACCACCGTCTTGCTCGCTAATCCTGCCGCTAAGCAGCAGTGCTTGCACTGTTGTGTTCCGGCTTGGAGAGCAAGACAGCCGGTGACATTACTGGCACAAGAGGTTCTATCTTAGCCCTCTGGGTTGGCAACGCATCTGCACTCTCTTTGTTGTTGCAGGTGTCTATAGGCGGTGGTGATCACTTACCATCAGGTGACCCACTTGCTTGTTTGCCTTCCTATGTTGTATAAAAAAAAAATGTCGCACATACTCATTGTACTCATGAAAATTCAAGGCGGATCGCTAGTACGATATACTGTATAAGTAGTTTGTCTACACATATATCATAAATGCTCTATAATGCGTTCAGAAACCGTAGGCAATGACCAGCATTATAACAACCAATATTATTAGAGAATTTTGCTAATTTGTTTCTATGTTTGTTCAAATTCATTTTTTATTACATTATTTTAATAGTAGCTAGTAGCAATGCAGGTCATTGCCCTATGGCTTCTGAACCCATCATAGAGTACTTGTGATATGTGTGTAGATAAAGTAATGTATGCAACTGTACATAATTAGGTCTTAAAACACTCGTATGAAAACTACACTCGTGTTTTAAGACACCTCATTATGCAACAGTTGCATAAAATACTATTCTTTTATTCGATTCAGGATGTTTGGCGCGATTTATTAATACTGGTTTGGTTTTTACTATTTATTGTTTAAATTTAAATCTTGCACTATTATTATGTCTATTATCTCACCAAGTGTGACGTATTTTGACGTACCTTGAGTGTTAGAGAAATCTCGCAGAACCGAGAATTGGAGTCCAACAAGGCAATTAATACAATCAATGAGTTGAAGTCACTTTTGTGATGTGTCAAAAATAACTGTCAAATACAGTTGTCATCTGTCTTTTTTTTGACTTACCTCTAAATTGAGATGGAGAACTGAGAGCTGGGGTCCAGCGAAGCAGTTCGTCTACCGAATAGCTTAGTCGTTAAGGCCGAACCACAACGGTCGCGTACACGCGAGTATCACACGCGTAATGCCGCTCTACGGAGCTAGTTGGAGCCGTGTCGCGTACGCGACGTTTACGCAACCGTTGTAGCCTGGCCCTTAACTACGAAACTAGAGGCTGTGTGTTCGATTTCTACAAGGGGCAAATATTTGTATGATGAATATAAATCTTTGTAGGTACTTACCTGGGTCCTGGATATTTATATATATGTATCTGTATTTAGGAATATATTTATCTTATATAAATGTATGTTTATATGTCTAGTTCACATAGTACAGTAGGGGAAATATACTCACGTACCACCTTAGAACCCTATCGCAATGACGCGACGCGGTAAATGCCAGGCTATGTCATACAAATGTCATGCGTATGTCTCTTCGACTAAGTTCTACGGTGGTACGTGTTTCAATTTCCTTGACTGTACAAGCTTTGATTAGTGTGAGGCTAGGTTAATTGGAATTAATTGGTTTAAGACGCTTTTTTTGCGTCAATGAGGTGAAGCCATATTTGGGATGTCATAAATCTTCTTTCGATTCCTATGCGTTAATGTCGTGACTTCGCCAGACTACGTCTTTGCCTAAGGTGCAGTGTTTGAATGTCACCAGGTGACTAAAGCTCACCAAAATGGCCGAATCTCCATGATAAACAACTACTTTAGTGAGTTTTGGTCACCCGGTGAGATTCAAATATCGCGCTCCAGGTGACTAAAGCTCACTAAAATTGCCGTTTTTCATAGTGATTCGGCCATTTTGGTTAGCTTTAGTTATCCGGTGAGATTCAAAAATCGCACTCCTGATCCTAGAATTGGCCCATTGTAGAATAGGGATTTTTGTGCGAGATCGATCTCGCATGAGCCGATATTGCTGTAATTTATTTTATGACGCATCTCGAATGTGAGATTCGTTCCGTATTTCGTGTCCTATCGATCCGATATGACACGGCGCATGGATGGAGGGGGAAGTGTCGTTTCTATTCTGTCTGTATGCAAATGGTTGGCGACCATTTTTTAGAACCATTGACGTATAGATCTAAAATCTGACGAGGTCGGTCGCTTGCGCAAGCGACGCTCAAAGTCGAATTACGAGTGCTGTGTGTTTTATACGCTGGGACATGTCAGGCTTAGCAAGGTTAAAAAACTTGCATTTTAATCAGATGGATTAAAATAAACGAATTCTTGTCTTATTCATAACAGGTAGAAGCGTGCATGCGTTCTAAGTTTTTATTCTAGTTGTAAAAGGTTCTAAACTTAGAAGATATGATAAACGCACCGTCACCTACCCGGTCTACCATTTTCGAAAAGTCTACCCTCAAGAAATGCGTTAAAAAATTACATGTACAGTCAAGGAACTTAATTCCCTACCCATTTCGTTGAAATGTCGTCTGACATTCGCAATGCATTAAGGTCGATATGTCAAACTAACGTCTTGCTCTATAGCTCTTATGGTGACAGTTTGCTATATGATATTGAACCTTAGGTGGGTCGGAAATTTAATTCCTTGACTGTACCTAAATCAGAGTACCTTACCTACCGTGTTGGAAGATTTGTTTAGTATTTTAAAACAAAATTGAAGGAATAGTCCTTAACATTAAAAAATAATTTAATAATTGGATAACATTAAAAACATGATATTTAATAAATCTTTTATTTTTCAGATAAAATGGCGATGGCAACCCCTACAGAACTGCCTGCTGAGCGGGTGAAACAGATGTTCAGCTGGACGACTGCGTGAGTTAGCTTTAAATGTTATAGATGGCGCTGTTTTCAATGTTACTTAAAAAACAGAAAATAGATCATGTAATTAGCTAAAAACGATTAATTACTGATAGTATCGTTTTCATTAGTTGAAAATCTGCATGGAGAAAGGAGAAGAACCGTTTATTGAACGTTATACAGAAATAGGGTCTGTATTCAGGGTGTTTAAAAATCATTTCGTCTTTCAGTGATCAGGTAGTCGATATTTATTTATAGGTACATTTTTTAACCGTTATCGAGCATAAATTGAGGAAAATTTCCTTTAAACCTTCACTTGGTCTACGCACTTGACCAACTTCAGTACCATTAAAGTATCTTTTGCCAAATCCCTTTACCCTGAAGGGGCTGAGGTCAATCTGTCTATAGATCAATAAGCTGTGTATATTATAATTATTCGTGGTTTTCCTTCAACGAAAGAGAAAAATAATATCTCGAATCAAAACCGACACAACCTTTTCGACAAGGTTGACGAGACACGTCTGTATTGAGTGCCATGTTAGTTTCGCTGATATTATTGTGGTTAGATTAGAAAATTATTGTTAAAGATATGGATTTCAGTTCCAGAATAATTTGCGCAAAACTTTTCTATTAAGAGTATTAATATATTGATATAAATGGATCACTTGCGTATTTAAAAACAATGCCAGCGGGGCTCATGCACTGCCGTGAGATTCTGACATATTGATATAAAAGAATCACTTACGTATTTCAAGCCGAGTTATTGCTCGATGTCGATATGTTTCGGTCCTTTTAGAATGCAATTTTTGAATCTCACCAGGTGACTAAAGCTTACCAAAATGGCCGTTTTTCATAGAGATTCGGCCATTATTGTGAGCTTTAGTCACCTGGTGAGATTCAAAAATTGCATTCCAAAAGAACCGAAACATATCGAGCAATAACTCGGCTTGAAATGCGAGCGACTGCCATCTGATCTCCGTAACCCTGTTACAGGGAGACCAGACGGGATCATGGTTACACATTCATTTTACATGAATATGCAGATTTCCCAAGTAAGAGCGCTGGTTGCTATAGTGCTAGTAAAATTCAGTGGTAGATGGTGATATCTAAGGATCAAACGCGGTACATCACGATCACGAGTCCTCCTCCCCCCCACTAGCGCTCTCTACTCAACGCTTTCTATCTAAACGGATATTGGGTTGAATATCGTGACAAAAACCTCGGCGTAGTGAAGACTTGTATGTGACGTGAGGCTCTGAAAAGGTCAAAGTCCGTGACCACAATCGCCAATTACTCAACATAAGTGCCGTAACACCTAATATACACTTAACAAGAGGGAGTCTTTGAAGTACTTAAACATTTTTCCAAGTATAGTCGACCAAGAAAGTGCTTGACCACTTTTCGACCTTATTACAAAGAGATAAAGTTCAAAAGTGGGCAAGCAATTACTTGGTCGACAATACCAAAAATAGCAACGATTGAAAATAGAAACGTTTTTAAAAACCCATTTATTTATTTATTTATAGTTTTTCTTATGATGGCAGTATTACTATGGATGGCAGGGATCATTTCCCACTTGCCACTTTGGCTACCTATTCCATAAAAAAAATTACAAGGACAGAATATATCTGCAGAATACAAGGATATTGCAATTTTTTCCCTCCAAGAAAGAGTGACAAGATACGATACAAACGCATAAAACGTCAAGTTTCGTGAATGTCTACTTGTCAAAAAGGCTTTGGTACAATCAACTACTGTTATGTATCAATTTTTTTCTTTATCAATGCAATAAAGTGCAAAAGTGGATACATCTTTGTGTAGTAGACTGTACTAAAACATTTTCACGCGACTTAAATGTAGCATTGTTTGGATTTAACGATAGATGGCGCCACTCGCTCTTCACACCGAAGAGTTTTATTCGCCGCCATTTGTTTGAACCAATAATAAATGTCACTTTTTTAATAAGACCCAATTATGTGAAGACATTGTGATTTTAATGGTCATTTATGAATGCGGTGTTTCAGAATGGTTTTAACATAAGACATGCATGACATCTTGGTTAAGTTCCCTAAAACTAGAATCATGTTTGATTTGTCTGATTGCTTTCACAATTTCTCTGCACTTTACTGACACTGGGAGTACATAACATCCTTCGTGATGCAAGCGTTACGAGGCTGGTGACGCAAGAGCCACTTTCGCGTGCAACGCCGGCGCTGGTACGCAGGCCTGATAACCCAGATGTGGGATACTTGACATGCCGTTGTCGACCTTATTTGCTTTGGCTTTAGTTAGTGTCTTTTATTTCTCTTATTTTTGTTTGTATTTTGATTTGAACAGATAGTTGAAATACGATCAGCTGTGATGGAAAGGCTTTCGTGCAAAGTAATTTTGCCTTCAGTCGCCCATTTTAGACCCGATCCTAACATCCCAGACAGAGATAGACAGTCATGCCAACAGATCAGACAACCTTTAACTGTCGAAGGTTAGTAAAATACTAAAATAATGAAAAAATCTTGTTTATCAATATCACAGGTATATTGCTTACAGCGCCATCTCTTAATATTGGTTGCAAACTGCTGTCTAGCACGCCATCTGTGGATGAACACCAATGATTAGCGACGCTCTCAGCGAAGAGTTTACGTGGCTCTGCACTAGGTGGCGTTAGTAGTCTTATTTATCAGGTTTACGTCTACATAATTTTTTTACAAGTTTTGTTTTTGATGGCATTAGGTTTACGTCTACATAATTCAAAGTACAAATATTATTGAAATTTAAATAAGAAACTTGACGTTTACTGTTTAAGCGAGTTATTTTATGACTTCTACGTAATAGTACCTTATGACATTTTTGTACTTTGTTTTTAAGATTATCTTATTTAATTGTTGTTGTTATACCTAGTGAAAGTGGCGCAATTGGTAGGCATATTGCGTCTTTTTAACCCGACTACGGCAAAACCAATAGGAAGGGTTTGTTTTTAGCAGTCTATGTATGTATGTTTGTATTTAAGTATGTTCCATTGTAGTGCCTAAACGACTGAGCTGATTTTGATGAATGAGGTATCAATCGGTTTGTAATTGTAGTCTGGGTGACATAGGCTATATTTTTTAGTTTTTGGGAAGTTTTATGCAGAACCAAAAAATATGCACTACAAATAAGAAACCACTTCCCCTATTAAAGTCTGTTAAAAAAGTACAGAATCAAATATGAAATGCATTATAACGACATATAGTAAAACGAAAATTGAAGTTTTTCTTTCCGTAGTCTTGTATTGTATAAATAGTAACATTACAATACAATACACTACAAATACTCTTTATTGTTACACTACACCACACAAGATGACAAACAAAGGAAATGCAAAGAGAGGAAAAATAACAAAGGTTTACAGGAGATGAGACGGTAACAAAAGGCGCCTACAACAAAAGTTCAGGAACATTGATAATTTACATTTATTCTTATTCACAATTGCCTATCGAAGAACTAACTCAGATTTATGTCCAAAATTTACGAACTATGAGTTTCTATTTCCAATTGTTCCAATTCCCTTCTCAATTAATCACTTTATTTATTTTTGTTTTGGTATTGGTTAACAATTAGTTAAAATTGTAATGACAACACAAAGAAAAATTAGGGCAATGGCAGGACTTGAACCTGCAACATCAGCATTCCGTGCCTTGCGTTTTCCAGTTTCGCCACACTGCCGAAGTCCTGCCATTGCCCTAATTTTTCTTTGTGTTGTCATTACAATTTTAATTTAATAATTTGAATGTTAAAAACATTTAAAATAAAAATCGAAAGAAATTTCGGTTACAAAAAAATTTAACAGTTAGTTATCAAGTATAATTAAACGTAGAGGTATCTTTGACTATAAACGGCCCACTTGTGTCCAAAATTTTGTAAAGGCCCTTTATTATCTCATTAGGTTGTACAGTCGATGACACATACTAATAAGTCACCATTAAAGACGGAACTGCGAGAAAGTGTCACTTTTCGAAAGGGAGGCATATAGAATGCACTGTGAAGATGATAGATCTGATCTATCCCTTTGGAGCATAGACAATTTCTCTCAATACCCTCTTTAATGGTCGGCTAAGTTTGTTGATGTTTGTATGTAGTAGGGTAAATGGATGAATGGAAATGGTATGGACCATATTTCAAGCAACGCCTACCCTAAACTTTAACACTTTAAGCACCGGTCCATAGAACCAGTCTGTCGACTGTTGACCTCAGCCGGGAGGTCAACAGCAAAGTTTAGGAGCAAAGTGGACTTTCGGACAACTTTTTAATTGTGGGGTACGACCAGTCGGACATGGGCTCCCTTGGCACAGACCACTTCAATTACTTCAATTACTTTCCAAAATTAAGTTCTGGACATCAGAGCCAAAAGATCGAATGTCCAATTTTAACATTTTTTGTTCTCTTTCAGACCATCTAATCATTTTATCGCTACCTCTGCGAAATCTGCGTGACTTTATGTATGTTGCTAGTTGCCTTCATGCGAGAAAAATCTCGCATAAATCGAGAATAGCTCAGCTGATCTCATGTTCACAGATAGACACCGACAAGACGGACAAAAGTCTGCAGTGAACATGAAATCTTAAAAGGACTCGATATCGGAAATTAGATTTCTTGCAATTTACGCGATATAAATCATTAAAATTGTTTTATTTTAATGCAATTTATAATTTATATCGTCCCATTTTTGTATTAGATACGAAATAAATATAGCTACTAAAATATAGATTACAACTTGAAAGAGAAACTCTGTAATCTCTAGGTAAGATTTACCGACGAAAAAACGGGGGGGTTTCAAGTTGACCCAAATATTTTTTTATCTGTTTAAATATTTTTATTTGTCACTTCAATTCCGTCAGTATGTCAAGGAGCCATCATCGGCAACAGGTTCTTCTTAGTCTTGATTAAGTACGGTAAAACATCCTTGGATGTCTGCAGTCTGCACAACGCAGCAGGCAGGCACGATTGACAATTTCACGGTTGCGTTCTATTTGTGTACCTACTTAAAAAATAAAAGTGTTGGATTGAGCCAAAATTATTATTATTATATATTTATTATAATGATTAAATTTCGAAATAACAAGATCTCAGTATTGTTAGTAAAAAATACTTATCGATGGATTTGTTCTATTGGATTTAATATTAAAAATAGGGTGGCCCCTTCTTCGTTCGGCCTTAGGGCAAAACTCAAAAGCTTTTTTGATGTTACTTATTACATTTTAGGATATTTTTTTGAAAATGGTGCGTTGACATTTAAAACGTTTATAACGGCAATTGTTTTTGTCTAAATCTGTCTTGGTTTAAACAACAGTGGCCCGTTTCACTAAGCTACAAGTTACAATTTTACAAGTCTAAACCGGCAACATTGGCCAATAATGACCAATGGCAATGGGCATGATCAATGTTGCCGGTTTAGACTTGTAACATTGTAACTTGTAGCTTCCTGAAACGGGCCACAGACAGTAGACTGTTGATTAAATAAACACATAGGCTTCTGCGTTTCTTATTCTTTAATATTGAAACCTAAACTACACTGAAAACTCAATGCATGAGTTATGTGTATATGTGAAAGTGTTATGAAACAACTTTTCCACCATATTGTATTTCCGTTTTCTAATAATATCGTGATCTTGACACTTACTATAAAAAAATATTCAAAACTTAAAATTTCTAGAATATTGTTCCAAAAATGGCGCTCAAAGCCGCAGTGTCACGCGAAAACTTAATTGTCGTTGCTTAAAATTGCTCATTACTCTAATTATTCCAACATAATTGTGATTACGTAAAAACCTTATGTTTGGAGATTTTACCGAGATTCAGTTTTCCGCTTTCTGCGTCTAATACGCGGTTAGCTCTCACTTATTATAATAAATGTTAGGTAACAATTTCGAGATTGAGCGAGCCTTTTCCCTTTTTAACGGATTTTATTACCCTCGGTTGCCATGGGTTATTTTCAGCTCAGGGCTAAATCCAAGGCCTTGGTCAATAATCTACTTCTTCTAACTCGGTAAGTGATAGTAAATTCTTTATAACAATCATTTTTAACATAAAGAGAACGGTTTGGTAATGAAATGAAATCGTTAATGAAATGGTTTACTTCTAAGGTTGCAGAAAAACGTTTTTATTGTAGAAGACGCAATGACGATAGTTATATTGTGGAATTCGTAGGTCCAGTAAGTCTCTATAAAACAAACGAAAATGTTGAAAAAAATTCAAACAAAAACAATTTCGTCGCTGCACCTACTAATGTAGAAGATGCAGTAATTTTTCAAAAAGTGGCAATATCCCTGAAAAATTCACAATCCCTTAAGAAATTTTCCGTTGCACATCAGCAGGAATATCCAGTTGCAAAAAGTCTTAAACAAATGGGAATATTTTTGAAAATTTCAGCAAGTTTTTCAATTTTTTTTGTTTAAACTTAAAAAAATATATATTATTTCATGGAAATTGTATTCATAGACATGCCATTTTTTAAACAGTTCGCGACCCCAGAGGATGAGCCCATAGTTGTCAAACGATAAAAAAACTGTACCTACACTAAATGACGCCATTTGGACGAAAATTTCGCTTCCTGGTAATAGTTTCATGGTTTAAGTATAACTTTTATTATTATATAAGAATTTCGTACCCATCACCTTTGCCATAAATCTTTGTGAATCTGCATTCGAAGGTTAGAATTAGTTTTCTATTTGTTATGGTATTTGTGTTAAAAAATAAGACCAATCATAAACTCGTGCTCATGTACAGTCGACCAAGAAATTGCTTGACCACTTTTCGACACTATTACAAAGAATTAAGGTTCAAAAGTGGTCAAGCAATTACTTGGTCCACTATACTTAGCTTAACAATCGTTTATTCCTAGACTTGTAACAACTGTTACTAATTTTTTCATCATTTTCATATAAACCATGGAAATAACTGTCGATAGCTTTAGTATAGCTTAGTAAAGCTTAGTAAACGTTTATCTAAAAACTTAGAAAAAGAACTATCCCACTTCCATCCCGAAACAAAATAAAGTCTACGCCAACAAAGCACCATGTAAAATGTGAAGTTTGCAATTTTTTCTAGAAATTGCCTTCATGGAAAGAAAGTGTAATGTCCATCATTAGCGTAACCATTCGGTTAACTTAACTGACACCTAACCGCCGGTTATCCGCCGGTTAGTTACGCCAGCGCGGTTAACTGATGGCTGCTCGTAATAGTAATTGCCTCTGCTCCCTTTACCTTGACGTTATTACCGGAGGGAATCCTGATTTCTATCTTAAGAGGATGTATAGCAAGCCTCAAACAGCGTTTTCCATACAAACGGCGTTATCGCCATAATCCTCTCTCTTTTGCTCAAAGGTTAGCTGAAAGAAATCCCTTTAAGGGATAAGTTCGCTCTTGTACCACTTCCTGTATTTTTCTGTGTATTTGTAAGTGCTTATTTACAATAAAGAGTTTACATACATACAAACGGTGATACCGTTTTTTACCCTCTAAACCTTAGCGCTTTATAAAATTCGATTGAATGCTCGTTTCAATTGAATGCTCAAATTTATCAGCACCCTTATAATATGAGTATTGGGTGAGCATAGTTATTTCTAGGTCCATCCGGGTATTGCGAGTAATTTTTTACCACTAAAAGTTTTTATCCTCGAATAGCAATCAAATTCAAAAGTGTATAGGAACTTACAATTTACTCCACATAGAAATAATATCCGCACGCTAACAGCAGCAAAAACAACCATTAAACCCCGTAGGAAATCCGATGCATCGACTAAACGCGACTGACACAATGCTGTCACGATCGTTGCGTTCGAACCGGATAAAAACTGTCATCGAGAGTCGCAAACAATAATTTGCTGTGGCTTGTAGTAAAATTGGCTCTAAAATTAGTTGGGAGTTATGCTGACTGGTTATACTTCAACCTAGCTACTGTCATCAATTAAAAAGGAAACCTATTTCATAATTTAAAACAAGAATCTAAAACGGATGCATCTAAAGCAATTTAAAAAAAAGTTGCTGATGTAATGCTGGCTGGTAAGACGTGTCGTCTATGGTTTCCGCGGGAAATATTCCCGCGTTTTTTAAAAACAAAGATGGCGTCGTGATTGCGTTTGGTTGCGTCACATGTGTAGCGACTATTCCTTGGCTTAGATGCTTATTCGCTTGTAAAGAATGTCGTTTTAGTTTGTAATTTCGTTTGAATTGACGCTTTCCGTCCTTTGAGACTGCGATTTTGGTTGGAGATTAAATTTTAATTTAAAAGGTTTTTGATTGTCTTTCCATAAACAGCCTTGCTTGCGTGTCTTCGGAGTTTTGCCTTGGCACTGACTCTAAAAATATGTTAGATCAAATGCCCATGAAACCCTTAAATTTCGTTTTAATAATTATCATTATTTCTACCCTATACATATTCGCTACTGAAAGGCATCGCTTTGGGCGTTAGTTAATTATCGTCAGTAGATAATAAAAAATTGGAACAATTAATTGCTACTCCGCAAAAATAGCGAGTAGAACAAAGAGTTGTTTCACGGACTAGTGAGGTAAACGTTCCAATTTCTTATGGACTTCCGCTAAGTGTCGCATGAATCGATCAATTATTACTTGTTAATTATTTTTTTATCGCATCCAATTACAATTACAGTCAGCTATTTTTTTTGTATTTTAATAAGGTACTTTAAAGTAACGATTCTCAAATGCAGTTTTAAACATTAATTTGTAAAAACACGTTCGCAATTCAATTTTGGTCATAATTTCCTGCCTTGGCCCGCTATATTTCTAAAGTTCAGACAAAGATCGTCAAATATGGTTTTTATACCCCGGTATTTTCAAATAATTTCATTTCATCGAAAGTTATTTTCTGCAAGAAAGTAATCTGTTCATTATTGTTATGGATAAAGTGCAACACTAATGTAAGATACTGACAGGAACACGTCTTCAGCAGGAAAAGGTGTGGATGAAATGAAATCCTGCGACACGATACTTTCGGTGTAATGTATTTCGGTAAAACAATAGGCAGTCAAATTCCCATAAGATTGACTTTTCCAGTAAGATTTATTTGTGTTTATAGCTGATATAATAAAGTCTAGCTCATTTTCTTTAAAGTAAGGAAGTAATTTAACACTTTATTGTACATAAAATATACTGTATAGTCGACCAAGAAATTGCTTGACCACTTTTCGACCGTATTACAAAGGGATAAAGTTCAAAAGTGGTCAAGCAATTACTTGGTCGACCATACATCATTGCAAGCAAAATAAACTAATACAAAGGCAAACCTATTCCTGTAGTCTTCTATTGCATAATAATCAAGAAAACCTATGAAGACGCACGCTAGCGTATAGAATAGCGCCGTCAGTTATTTATGAACTATCGGCAACTAGTTCGTCCTTGCGCGGGCGCAGCGCAACTAGGGACGTCCGATGAACAAAACATCGATAGTACTGATCGATATATTGGGATCGATATTTACCATTTGTTCATCAGTCAAGACTCACGATATTCGATCTTAGCCCACAACTGGACGTCCACCGTCGAATACCCTCTCCCTTAAAACTTCTGTTTGGAATTGACCTATTTGATTAAACATCATTATTTATTTTCTACCTATTGTCTACATTGTTAAATTGTATCTTTGCTTTTTCTTCTGTATTTTTAAATATGTACCACAATAAATTGTTGTTGTTATTTTAAGTTTTGTTTGATTAAGATTTGTCTGTAACCATATTTATCTGCAAATAGACATTCACTCATTCATTCATAACAAACATTTATTTTTATTACATTTATCGGGATTTTGACGGGAGGAAAATATTGTTTATTTATCTCTATTGTCAATACAATAGCAATAGCGGTTACAATTAACAGCTATGTCTATTTGTGTTCGTGACTAGGTACACTAGAGTGATTCTCTAAGCGCAACAGCGACGAGCTCGTCGATCCCCAGATATCCAGTGATCTGTTACCTTACCAGCTTTTAGGTTAAGGTGAATTGGGGTAAAGTTGAAAATGGGAGAAATTGAAAAATCGCGTTTTTTACTAAATAGGGATTTATTTTATACTCTGGGTGCATTTACCAAAAAATGTATTTTAATCAATCTTGCTGGTAAACGCACCCAGAGTATAAAATGACTCCCTGTTTAGTAGAAAATCGCGATTTTTAAATTTCCCTCATTTTCGTCTTTACCCAAATTCGCCTTACTTCAAAGCCCCATGTTTTAGACGATGCATCAAAAAACGCGTTAGGTGCCTATTTCCCATCACTAGCGCAGACGCCGGTTATAAGCGGACTTTGATCTCCCTACAGATCAATGCACTGATCTACGCTATACATAAATAGGTAGCAATAAGGTATCAGTGCAGTTTCCTTTAATATTTGCCTTTTAGCCGACTACGGCGAAGCTGAAAGGGTTATGAAAATACGATTATAACACGATATAATAGGAAAGTAACAGTCGCAGTCTTTGACCCAATGATTGACGAGAAGATACGAAGACATACGAGTATAAACGAGAGACAATGATGTCAACTACTGGTACAAACAATGACTTACGTGTCAAACACTGGTACAGTTACCTTATCTTCTTCTATACATATAAAAGGCTTCCCTGACTGACTGACAGATAATACAGCCTAAAGTCACAGGTTATCCTCTAGGTATATACCTTTGAACTTTATGCCAACGAAGTCGCATGCGCTCGCACTATAGTATAATCCATCGATATCTAACGTATAGTCGACCAAGAAATTGCTTGACCACTTTTCGACCTTATTACAAAGGGACAAGGTTCAAAAGTGGTCAAGCAATTACTTGGTCGACTATACTTATTAGATTGGGTGCTCTAAACTATCACTATGTTCCACACAACTGCGGTGCCGGCACCTCACCTCACTAGCTCTGTCTCGCTTTTACTCGAGAAAGGTGCTATAATGTGCGCCTTGTTGCACGCGTGGTCGACGCGCGAGGACCACGATCAGATTGATGATCGAATGATGATCGATCATTGTTCTAATGTGCTATTTAGGGAATGTAAACTCGGTTGTTCTCTCTTAGGAAAACCAGTTGTAACCGGTTATTTCTTAGAGAAAATAACCAGGATGGCATTCCCTAGTACTATTCTAGTGTAACATATATTTCGTTGAGCATTATAGATTCTCCTCAATCAATAATGGTTTCTAAGGGGTTTATTTTACTCCTTGCACAATTAAATATAAATTTGCCTCTTATGGAGTTAAATTGCTTCCAATAACGGCTAACAATTTGCAGCAAATGACGTTTAATGATTAAGGTATTTAATAACTTTATTAAAAACTTGCGGACGCGCGCGACTTCGCTCGCATGAAATAACCTATGGCCGTCAAAGATAGTGTAGCTTAGCTTTCTATTAGTGAAAGAATTTTTGGAATCGGTTCAGTAGTTCTAAAGATTATCCCCTACATACAAACAAACAAACAGTGCTTAGTGTAGATGTAGATTAGTGTAGATAATATATCGCGTTTTATAATTTAGAAATCCTGGAGTGCGATTTTTGAATCTCACCAGGTGACTAGAGCTCACCAAAATGGCCGCATTTAACTTATATAAGTTTTCATAAAATTTGCTAGAACAAAAGTTTGATTGAGTACATTTGGTTCTAAAAATAACACGCACCACGCGCAAGTGCGCATGCACACGTACATGTGTATATGCCTATCTATAGCTCTACAAGTACACTGCATTAGTTCACTTCCTTGACACTAACAGCAGCACTTTCCATATATGCAAGTTAAAACCCAGAGTTGCCACTCTTCTCATTCTATATTACCACACTTTTTGTTACGTCGACGAAGCAAAAAAATGACCTGTTACAGACCGTAGCAACATCGCAAATGTTTAAGTATTTGCAGTTACCTACTATTAAACACCTGCTTAGATAATGACTCGGATCATGGGATAACCTCAAAATCATGGAGCGTGGAATTGCGCTATACTTGCTTGTAATGTACCGATTACCTCTATGTAGTAACTGTGAGAAATCGCTCGTATTTCATTTAATAAAAAAACCGGCCAAGTGCGATTCGGACTCGCGCACGAAGGGTTCCATACCATATATATATATTATAAAAATGAATCCCTATTTCCCTTGGTCACGACATCACGCCTGAACGGCTGGACCGATTTCGCTAATTCTTTTTTTGTTCTGTTCGTTATTATCAGGAGAAGGTTCTTATGAAAGAAAAAATCAAAAATCTGCTCATTTATGGCGTCTAAGGCGGAACAAAGTTCGCCGGGTCAGCTAGTTATTTATAAAAACGAGCAAAAAATCACGTTTGTTATATGGGAGCCCCCTTAAATATTTATTTTATTCTGTTTTTTAGTGTTTGTTGTTATAGCGGCAACAGAAATACATGATCTGCGAAATTTCAACTGGCCAACTATCACGGTTCATGAAATACAGCGGGGCAATTCTGGCGTCAGTAGAGATGAAGTCACACTCGACATATGCCAAAAAGAGCTGTCAGAGCTGAGCTGACGAGATGTATCTCGATGAGCGCCAGAATTGGGGGCTTGGTGACAGATGGACGGACGGACGGACAGCGGAGTCTTAGTAATAGGGTCCCGTTTTACCCTTTGGGTACGGAACCCTAAAAACTACTGTAATGATATAATAAACAAAACAAGTCAAGTCTATCTGTATGTTATTGGATAAATGGCGCTATTTTATACGAATTACCTACAACTCACACGCACGGTTAAATTGCGAAAATCTGCGCGTTATTTAAGTCTAAATTATAGTCACACAAACAGAAACAAACTTGGCCGACCATTAAAGAGGAAACTTTTATATATATACATATATAAAATAGGAAGGCAAACAAGCAAGTGGGTCATCTGATGGTAAGTGATCACAACCCTGTAGAAACCCGCAGCACCAAGGAGATTGCAGATGCATTCCCAACCTAGAGTACTATGATGGAATACCTCTTGTGGCAGTAGTTCAACTGACCGGCGGTAAGTATTTGAAATATTACGAGTAGTAGTTGTAAAATGACCCTCTATACGGCACTAGTGACGTCACTATTGCAAAAAACGAACAGTAGTACTGTCAGTATTTAAATAATAATCTCGTAATAAAACGCTCTACATTTTTTACTTTATTTCTAAAGGTGTCAAACATATTTTAATAAAGCGCAGGCCATACATGCGCAAATTAGAGAGGTCGATTAGGTTATACTGCAGGGTTACCATTGCTAACCGAGGTTACAAATTCCTCATTTGTTAAAAAACATAATACAACACTTTTAACCAAGGTTTTGTTCCAATTTGTTGATAGGTCCTTCGCAAAATAACGCCTGAATCTATTAATGAACGGAATTCTGTATGTATGGTAGTAATGCATTTTGCGTTCTCTGTCATAATCACCATAATCACATACTTAGAATATTATTACATAATTTATAATACGTTAAGTTTAATATAAGATTTAACAAAAAAATTGACAGGTGCCAGTAGTAACCGGACGTGGAATTTTCCTACACGTCTATTTATAGTTCCATTCATTCACCTGCAGATTTACTGACACTGCGAATTGAATAGGTTGTTAATATAATATGTTATAAGGTCAAAGATTCATAATACAAAGGTTAGGAACCTGTTAGTTTTTGGCAGTATGTACCTTGAGAGTTGTAATCAATTGAAATTATTATTTTTTTACGCGCGGATTTGTGGGAGTAGCAAGGCAATTTGTTCCAGTTTGTTTAAATTACTACACATCAGGTGAACCACATTTTCCTTAAGCAAAGAAAAAAAACCAGAAAAATAAAAATTGATTCCAATAAAAGGTTTTTTTAGCCGACGGCCAAATGTTTCGTCACTTGTTTCGGTTCTGATGTCGGACTGGACTGGTGTTCAAATTTTGTACCTTCATGCCACGATCATTGAGTTGTTCTTTATTCTTTAGTATAGATGCCAATGATCGGGTAAACGTGACGCATAGCGATCATTACGCACATCAGACCCGCGACCCCTTAGAGTATGTTTTCTGTCAAAAAAACGTCTCGAACGTTAACTTCTAAATTGTATGGAAAGTTGGAAACATTTTGTTGCAAATACGCGCCGCAAGAGGCGCTGTCCTTGCTTCCATAGTAATGGAGAAGTTAACTCTAACGCGTTCGTTGCGTTTACTGTAACAAAAACTTAAACTAGACGCTCTGTAATCGCAGTATACGATTTGCAACACAGTGAAGACACAGGTGTGGACGCAGCTTTACAGTTTCGTTGTCTTTTTTATGGAATAGGAAGGCAAACGAGCTAGTGGGGTACCTGATGGGAAGTGATTAACACCGCCAATGGAAACCAGCGACCTCCAGAGAATTACTGATCAGTTTATTAGTTACCGACTTCTAGGTCCCTCCCGGTGGACACACGGTACGGTATGGTGAGAGAGTGTGTGTCCGTCTGTCTGTATGACATTGTAAATTGTTATTCTAAAGATGGATTGACTTAAAGGAAAAACTGGAATTTCCTGGGCAATTATTTTATCCATGTTTGATCAAAGTTGGTGTTACTAAATAATTAATAGATTCAGGCGTTACTTTGCGGAGGTCCATTTCAACAAACTGGATCAAATTACCTTGCTACTCCGCGAAACCAGTACCGTGCTTGTGCAAGATAGCTGCGTCTGTGCGATATATATCTTCATGCAAAAACCCACCCTCCTCCGCCACTAAACACTAAAACAACAAGATCGACGCGCGTTTCGCCCCTGTACGAGACATCATCGGGATCTAGCAGTACGACCGTTCGCTACTTGACGCTTTATGTACGTCATTAGTTCAGTACATGTGTCGGATTAGCTTTTTTGTATGTTGTTTACAATTGCAATTATGTTGTTTCAATAACAAGATGGGTGCTTTTAATCCCAGTATTTTTCCATGATGTATTTATAGATATATCGGACCTGCGCTTGAGTGGTATTTTCGACGCGAGGCGGGGTCATCGACCTTGAGCGAGTCCTTATATTGGCCATAACTTTCCTCTTACTTTTTGTTCGGTTGGTTAAAATACCGTTCCTGGTCAAACGCGGTATTAAATTACTTATGACATGAGAATAAAGTTGTTTATCTTTTATGAAAGGCGGCCGGATTCTGCGGGACAGTCCCGTATTCGAAATTTAATCCTGCATTAAAATAAAGAGCTAAAAAATCCCGCAAAACGTCAAACGCAGGAGGTAGGATTCTGTACAGAGTCCGTTCGGATCGCTAGCACCATATTGCTCGCTAATCCAGCCTTCAAGCAGCAGTGCTTGCATTGTTGTGTTCCGGCGTGGAGAGCAAGACAGCCGGTGCAAATACTGGCGCAAGAGGTATTCCATCTTAGTCCTCTGGGTTGGCAATGTATCTGCAATCTCCTAGGTTTTGCGGGTTTCTATGGCCGTTGGGAATCAGGACGTAAAATACATTAAAAAAAACTAAATGACAGAGACAACTGTATCAAAATCCGTTGCGTGGTTTAGAAGGCGGTCGAAGATATGAGAAGATACAGTCAAGGAATTAAATTTCCAACCCACCTAAGGTTCAATAGCATATAGCAAACTGTCACCATAAGAGCTATAGAGCAAGACGTTAGTTTGACATATCGACCTTAATGCATTGCGAATGTCAGACGACATTTCAACAAAATGGGTGGGTAATTAAGTTCCTTGACTGTACAACGGAAAGAGACTCTGTTTTTTACTATGTGCAGATAGTTTATAGATTCAGGTGTTACTTTGCGGAAGTCCATATTGATACTAATAATGGAATCAATTTCTTTGCTAATCCGCGAACCCAGTTCAGCAATCTTGAAAAGACAACGCCTGTGCTGAATACTTTATAAGAGATAAAAAACAAGCGTTTTATTTATTTTGTTGTTTGTTTTATTTCTTTTATAAAGTATTCAGCACAGGCGTTGTCTTTTCACGATTGCTGACACTGGGTTCGCGGATTAGCAAAGAATTGATTTTATTAGTATCTATTAGTATGTGAAGATAACCGAAATTAAATATTATTTAATGGTGGTTATTGTCGATGGTGCAAAGAGAATGACTCACCGTGGATGACTTTCATTTATGACTAAACACTATTATTATACATGTTGGCATGTACTTTGGACTCTTACAACATTCATCTCTTGATCTCAACATGGTATAATGCATAATGTGCCTCATTACACTGTTGGCATAATGTGGTTTCAAATAATTTCTGTACGCACAGGTATTTATTATCAGTTGAAGCGTGAATGTTTTATTTGTTAGGTACTGACTGACAAAGTTTTTAAACATAAATCTAAGCAATACGGTTTTATGCATACATAATGTTTATTACAAATAATGATAAACTGGCATAAAGTTATTAAGTACAAATATAGTTTTTACACTTACCACCACACCTTGCTTGCTAATCTAGCCGCTAAGCAGCAGTATTTGCATTGCTGCGTTCCGGCGTCGACGCGAGAATTGCAAGACAGCTGGTTCATTACTGGCACAAGAGGTATCCTATCTTAGCCCTCTGAGTTGGCAACGCATCTGCAATATCCTTGGTGTTACGGGTATCTATGGGCGATGGTGATCACTTACCATTAGGTGACCCACTTGCTCGTTTTCCTTCTGTCTTTCTAATTGTGAATCCACTTTTACAGCTTGACATTTTTTTTCAATGTCAGCTATGCGTGTCTTTGCATGCGTTTACGCATAATAATACGCCACCATTACTTTGAACGTAGAGACAGTTAGCATTGGCAATTTAGACGCGTAATAAACATTTAAGAATAATGTTGGCATAATGACTATGATACAGTTAGGGTTGCCACCTGTTTGTAGGGCGAATAAAGTTTTTTCATTTTGGTAGAACAAAAATAGAGTACACATCATAAAAAAAGAGTCTTTTTTTTCATTATTGTCCGTAACGAGTCATTAACAATCAGTTTTGCGTACATAGAGTGTTTTAGTGTACTTTATTGGTGTCGTAGAATATAAAGTACGTCTACATGAAAAAGAGGACAACACCAGGGGGGTTCCACTCCGCACTGTAGGTACGCTCGACGCCTTGCCTATGATATAGGCAAATCGCGGTAGGCTGTCGGCTTGCCGCGCGCTAAAACCTAAAAACGAATGCCGCGCAACCCTAGCGTGTCGTCGGGAGTAGCGGGCGGCGCGTTCCTTTTGACTCGCGCCGCGTTGCGCATGGTGTATGAAGTAAAACGAACTTTTTGAACGTGTGATTAAAATTGGAATTCGTTTATTCGCGGCCGTAAAAGACAAGTTTCTGTTATTTATTCTGTGTCAATGCTCTATTTTAGAGTACGGGTGGCAACCCTCGATACAGTATATGTTTTCCTTATCAAATTACGTGTTGCGTAAGGTTTTTGTACTCCGAAATGATCAATTAAGATTACACGCTTACAAGACGGACTTCGAATATACAGTGCCCGTGGTCATTAAAAAAACTTTCGGCTTTTAAAAGGTACTTTGTTTGTCTATGGACTACACTACCGGATAGCCCAGCGGGGCAATTCTGGCGTCAGTAGAGATGAAGTCACACTCGATATATGCCAAAAAGAGCTGTCAGATCCTTCTAAAATCTGTTATTTTTTTACACATGTCGAATGCGAGATGGATCTCGATGAATGCCAGATTTGGGGTCCAGTGGTAATAAGTCTTAAGGTACGGATAGACTTGAGCATTCACCTGTAGCAGAACAGCCCGCATTCACGTTTTTAAACGCCTGCACTGCGCGCTGTTTTTTCCTATTTGTTTTGTGAGATTTGTACCATTTGTTATTATAGAATGCTCAAGTCTATCAGCACCTTTATCGCATTGTTATACAGATATTTTTTATTGCTGGTATTTAAAAAAATAGCTACCACTGACCTACGTTAATACAAATACAGGGCGTGAATTAGTCATAATGAAAAAAGGTGCATCTGCGTTTTTTTGTATACGAGACGGATCGATATGGATCGATGTCAGTTGTTACCCGGGCACGAAACTATTTTTAAATTAAATGAAATTAAAACTTTTTTTAGGTCAACTTGGATCAAAATGCTAGTTTATTCACATTTAGCATATCATTAATTTGTTTTGATCTAGTTTCAATTCGATAATCAATACACTTAATTATTATTCCTTGATTTAAAGAATTTATGTATTAATTGACTATATTTGTTTTTGTTTCATTTTCGTTTTGTTTTTGCTTATTATGACATTTTCACCTTTTGTGAGATTGTATTTATATTTTCATTGTTTCATATTGATTTTTTATTTTTGACATTTTGACATTTTCTAGACTTATTTCTAGACATTTTTGTTTTTTATTATTTTGTTTACCTTTTTGACGATCTTATTGTGATTTTTTTATGTTTGACATTCTAAATTTAATGTAATTTCCAATAAAAAATAAATGAATCTATCTATCTATCTAGCATAACTTACATTCTATTTACCTAACATTTAAAATTGAATGTAATTATTATTCAATTAACACATCTTGTGTATTAAGTTTTACATACATTGATATATTATAGAATTATTAATATATTTATTAGTTACCATGTAAATCTCACCCCAATGTTTCATTTGGTTTTACAAAACAAAGAGAAAGCATCAAGTTTTGTCAGTTTTTTTAAAAATATTTTAAGCCCAGTTTCATAGACCGTAACGTAGGAACCTAGAAAGAGAAATAAAGACATATTCTTCGTAAGAATATCATCAAACAATCGCATGTAATTAATAAACAGAATCAGGCCATGTCTGAGGCAATGAAAAATCCCCGCGAATTAAATCGTTGCCCAAACGGCTTGCGTCATTCGTTCTTAGCACACCGGACGGGCCAGCGAAAAAAAAACTCAGCCATAGACAGTCGACTAAGGAACGCGCGCGGAAACAGACGTCAGCTGTCAAAAGACGCGCGCAATTTGAAATTAGAATTTATTTTTTTATTGTGCTGTGTTGTGTTGTGTTTTGTGCCAGTGCGTATGATACACGGAAGCTGACGACATAATGCTTATAACGTGAGTTTTTTTCTTAGTTGCCAGTGCTAAATAGTTTTTTTTTTAATTTGTAAGAAAGAAGTCCTGCTTATAAGATGTTTAATTAACTTAAGTTATTGAATTTTAAACTAAATGTAAAAAAACTCGGTCACGTTCCCACTAAAAAAACAAATTCATAACTATTACTAGATTATTATTGCATTTAATGAGTTAATGAGACGATGACCTGGTAGAAATGAGAACGGAAATACCGAAGGCGACCTAGGTTTAAATTGCTAGGTTAAGAGGCAAAAATTCCATGCGTAAATAACCGCTGGATGCGACCAGCGCAGGACCAGCGGGCAATTCTGGCGTCTGTAGACATAAAGTCACACTCGAGATAAGCCAAAAAGAGCTGCGCTTGCAGGTTCGAGTCCTGCTATTACCTTAGGTTTTTCTTTGTGTTGTGATACACAGCATTTTTTTATAATTTGAATGTTTAACATTAAAAATCAAAATTGAAAGAAATTACTGTAACAAAAATTAAAATAAACAGCTGTAAAAAAAAAACTTGTATGTGTAGTCTCAATTTCTTATTTATAAAAGTTAACATTTTTTTTTAACTAATAAATCTTCTGTCACTTTCATTGGAAGGCCAAGAATAAAGACAAAACACACGTTAACTAACAGAGGTTTAAATTTTTGTAACCGAAATTTCTTTCCATTTTTATTTTAAATGTCAGCGGTAATGTGGCGAAACTGGCAAACGCAAGGCACGGAATGCTGATGTTGCAGGTTCAAGTCCTGCCTTTACCCTAATTTTTCTTTGTGTTGTGATTGCATAGCATTTTAATTTAACAGAGGTTCGTGCAGCGTTTATGAATAAGGTTTAACTTTTGTTAACGTAATTAGAACACGGAACTAATATAATTGCATTATGCAGAATATTAATTCAAGTTCTCGATTCGTTCTTCCTTATGTTTAATTAGGTAAAAATACCTTAAATAAAAATATAGTTTTTGTACAGCGGTTAGAACGCTGAAGATCCGTCCCAGACGGGCGGTCTAAACGCTGATGCACTGAATGATAAAGCCCCTAAGCCTCGTTCAAGGGTTTATTACACTACCAATATTTTTACGACCAGGTAGCCTAGTGGTTAGTGACCCTGACTATGAAGCTAGAGGTTCCGGGTTCGATTCCCGGGAAGGGCAAATGTTTGTATGATGAATATGAATATTTGTATCCGAGTCTTGGATGTTATATGTATTTAAGTATGTATCTATCTATTTAAGTATGTATATCCGTTGTCTAGTACCCATAACACAAGGTTTACTTAGCTTGGGACTAGGTCAATTGGTGTGAATTGTCCTGAGATATTTGTTTATTTTTTTATTTAAAATAATTCTATTAATTCTAAGGGACTCTATTTAGAACCCAAACTAGTGTAGTGAAATGTGAAAATCGTATGAGCATATCACCATTAGGTATAACTCTTTATCTGTTTTTGCGGGTGGTAGGACCTTGTGCAAGGTCCGTCCGGATAGCTACCACCATCTTGCCCGCTAATCCTGCCGCTAAGCAGCAGTGCTTGCACTGTTGTGTTCCGGCGTGGAGAGCAAGACAGCCGGTGTAATTACTGGCACAAAGGTATTCCATCTTAGCCATCTGGGTTGGCAACGCATCTGCACTTTCTTTGTTGTTGCAGGCGTCTATAGGCGGTGGTAATCACTTACCATAAGGTGACCACTTGCTGGTTTGCCTTCCTATGACATAAAAAAAATTATACAAGGAAAAAATCGTTAAAAAAATTGACGCCTCAAAAAAATAACCTTAAAACTGATATCGCCGTATTTTCCCCCCAATCTGGGGGTAAACCCAGCATCAAAACTATGAGCAGTGAAAGTGTTACCCATACATTATTAGAGCAAGTTACGAGAACGTGTTGAGTAATGTAACCGACGCTCAGTTTAGTCGAGTCATGCGTTTAGTCTCGGCTGACATACAAACGGTGACAGCGGATCAGAATAAATAATATTACAAATAGTACCAACATCAACAAACTTAGCCGACCATTAAATAGGGAACTGACAAAATCCATCTCAACTTAGAGATGGGAAAGCCATAATAAAAAAAAAAGAGGGAACTGAAATAATTGTCTATGCTCGAAAGGGATCTAATAACTTCACAGTGCATGCTTTATGCCTCCCTTTCGAAAAATAACAGGAAACGTCAAAATTGTTGCCTTTGGTATACATTAACGAAGTGTAATCTAGTTTTTGTTATTAATTTACAGATTTAACACCCCTGATGCACAATATGGCTTCGGTCGTCGCCATTTTGAATTTTGATTATTGTCATATGTTTAGTGACACTTGCTAGATTAACAAAAATCGATTGACGTAGGAATTTGCGGATGGTAGGACCTTGTGCAGGGTCCATCCGGATCGCTACCACCATCTTGCTCGCTAATTCATCTATAATAAAACCTACGCGGATATCTATAATAAATGTAGTGTTATGAATAGTAACGAATACCTATGAATAAGCTTATGTTCCATGTCAGAAAAAGCTGTTAAAAAAGCTACTGCAAGCTTGCTGGATTACATCGAGCGCGTTGAAGTCTTTTATACTGAAAAATGCAAAGTCAAACGAAGGTCATTCGTAAAACTTGGTTATACTTCACTTATAATTATAGTTTTATGAGACATTAGCCTTATTATAATAATGGTGGGACAGATTATTTGAAACGAGGACGTGTAATACTTATATATTTCATAATATGATAAATAATATGATGTGTAACACGCGATGTTGCGAACAAGTAATATATAATTTAATTGTTTTGTTCAAGTTTCGTGTGTTACAGACGGGTGTCGTAAAAACTTATGAAAACGAGTTATATTTTCTTATTTTTTTTTATTGCATAAATTTTGCAAAATGAGGAACAAATAGGGAAATCTTTTAAAAGTTAATCTCAAGTTATTTTTAATTCTTAACTATGTACCTGTGTATGTTGTAGAAATAAATAATTATGATTTTGATGTGTCATAGTTAGTATATTTGTTAATATTTGCTTCGATCAATGATCCATTGAAAGCAGGTACTGTTTTTAAATTAATAAAAAAAAGTTAATACCACGTTATTTTTTTTTAATATTTTAATTCAAGTTTTTAATATTCTTAAAGCCCTGGGCAAAACCGGGTAGAATAACTTGGAAATAAAAAAAAGAAACGAAACAACTGACATATAATTAATCATATGCAAGAATGTCGTTCTGACATTGAGTTGAAGTAAAAGTGCATTTTGTCAGATTTCCGGAAGTTAAAAAAAAGAAGGTAAAATTATTCAAGTGACACCACAGACTAAATAACATAGCAGCGCCCGCGACTTTGTCTGCGTTTACCTTTATCTTTATACTTAGATATACTATGTAAAGATACTTAAAGATTTGTAAAGATAGAAAAGATTATTTTATTCGATACTGGCATTGTGTATCTCAAAAAATGCAATTTTTTTGTTGAATCGTTTTTTTTGCCTTTTCTGAAACATAAAAAAACTTTTATTTTAATTTAACATGCACGCTGACGTATAACCTTGGAAATCTTTGCCATTCTAAAAAAAAATTAAGTCGTATTTTCAGAACAAAAGACTTCAACGCGCTACATGAAAAAGCATTCACATTTTTATAAACTAGATACTGTATTGAGTATCTATTGGAAAAAGAAATCCTATAAGAATAATATAAAAATTTCACTGTCTGTCCTTAGTTAACACGTGTGAATGAACTGATAGAAAATATCTTAAATTGTATTTTCATATGTTTTCGCGACTTGTAGACATTGAAATAAAACAATTTAAACGGTTTATATCGCGTGTATTGTAACGAATCTAATTCCCGACGTTTCGAGCCCTTTACAGGTCTCACGCTCACGGGCAGACTGACAAAAAACTTAGAATACAAACTACCCAATTTTGAAAAATAATTGAACAAAAAACTAAATATGAAATCGTTCCGACTAACGCAATGAGGCTACAGACTACCAGCGCTTCGGAAACGGCATCTGCTGAGAAGATTACAATACTCATGATATAAACTGTTTAAATAGTTTAATTTCAAATATCTTAAATGTTCATTAACCCGCCTAAGGGAAAATTTTAAATAAATAAATCATCTAATAACGAATATTTCTTGTAGTGTTATTGTCGTTAAACTGTCAAAGTGAACGAAACATGCATTTAATGCTCATATGTAAATACGTATTGTCCGTTTGTGAGTCAAGGATGCCGTTCTCCCACACTTAGCCGATTGTGGATAGAGCATTGTTGGGTTTGCTTTTTATAATTATTACACGTTTACTACATTAATTAGAAACGGGAATGTTTGTTATGTCCTAACAATGTATGTTTAATTTTAACAGCTGTTATCTGTCAAAATTAATTTATAACTGACAGATAAAACAGTATACTACAGTGAATTAGTAATAGTTGAGTCTACACGATGTTTCATTTGGATAAGGAGGGTGGGTTTTAGCATAAAAAATATTATATGTCCAATGAAAACAGCTGTTTTGTATGTGCACTGGTTTCGCGGAGTAGCAAGGTAATTTGTAAAAGGAGTGCGGAAATATTTGCGAACCTAATTCGGCTTTCAACCCTAATACCGTTGTGATAGACAGAAAGACAGAATCACACCAAAGGGGCTATTATAAATTTTTAACCTTATTCAAAAAGCGAAGGAGTTTTTTTTTCTTTTTTTTTTTTTTATGAAATAGGAAGGCAAACAAGCAAGTGGGTCACCTGATGGCAAGTGATCACCACCGATTATAGACAACTGCAACACCAAGAATATTGCAGATGCGTTGCCAACCCAGAAGGCTAAGATGGAATACCTCTTGTGCCAGTAATTACACCGGCTGTCTTGCTCTCCACGCAGGAACACAACAGTGCAAGCACTGCTGCTTAGCGGCAGGATTAGCGAGCAAGATGGTGGTAGCGATCCAGACGGACCTCGCTCAAGGTCCTACCACCCGCAAAAGTTTTTTTTTAAATATTTTTGGTATGGAACCTTAAAAAACTACAATTTCAACCAACAATTTAATTTGACGCAACTCTAGCGCAGTATGCACTTTTTGCGTCACTTTTTGCGTCATCCAGAAGTGTGTCGGTCAGTCACATCATTCGAGGTCATTGACCTATTTTTTGTGACGACCGATTGGACATTATTTACTGTACAACTGTACAGGATGACTTTTAAGAGGAGTGTGAACCCAGCGCTTTCCATGCAAACGGCGATAACGTTTTCCACCCTCTAAACCTTAACCTATAGCCATGATTCTTTGTATGTTGTCATCATGCCCTAGAACTAGGTTCGTATGTTTTGATTTTTTAAATATTCTTAATAGTTTCAAAAATATTGACGTTTTTTTGTTTTGTATGAAACTTGTAAAATGCAAATATTGTCAAATCTATGAAGAATATTTAAAAAATCAAAACATACGAACCTAGTTCTAGGGCATAATGACAACATACAAAAAACCATTGCCTTAGGTTAAGGTTTAGAGGGTGAGAAACGTTATCGCCGTTTGTATGGGGAGCGCTTGTTGGGGCTGGGTTCACACTCCTCTCATGATTTTATAATATGCTGTCATTATGCCTTAGAACTAGGTTTATAACTTTTTTTATAAAAAAGATGGCAAATAAGCAAGTGAGTCACCTGATGGTAGGTGATCACCCCAGCCCATAGGCACCCGCGACACCACAGAGATTGCAGTTTTTTTTATACAACATAGGAAGGCAAACAAGCAAGTGGGTCACCCGATGGTAAGTGATCACCACCGCCTATGGACACCTGCAACAACAAAGAGAGTGCAGATGCGTTGCCAACCCAGAGGGCTAAGATGGAATACCTCTTGTGCCAGTAATTACACCGGCTGTCTTGCTCTCCACGCCGGAACACAACAGTGCAAGCACTGCTGCCTAGCGGCAGGATTAGCGAACAAGATGGTGGTCGCGATCCGGACGGACCTTGTACAAGGTCTTACCACCCGAGAATGCAATGATATGTGCAATTACTGGCACAAGAGGCATTCAACCTTAACCCTCTGGGTTGGCAACGCATCTGCAATCTCCTCTGTGCAGCTGTGTTGCGGGTGTCTATAGGCGGTGGTGATCCCTTACCATTAGGTGGTCCACTTGCTTGTTTGCCTTCCTATTTCATAAAAAAAATGCTAATATAAAAATAGTGTGGAAGGGGTTAAAATCATCCTGTATGTTTACGTGTCTTATTCTGTGCTTCTCTTTCCGATGGTGTAAGAAAGGGATGCATATATTGATGGAGTTGCGGCCATTGTGCAAGTCATGATGACGGGCTTTTGAGGTCAACAAACAATAGTTTAGGTGTCTTGTATAAAAAACCTTGATACTGAATAAACCTTGTGCCTACCAATCTGCAAGTTGCAGTACTTGCAGTACATCTACACTGATCTACAATAGTCTACATCTACACTAATATAATAAAGAAGGTAAAATTTGTTTGTTTGTTTGTTAGTTTGTTTGTATGTGGGGGGTAATCTCTGGAACAACTGAACCGATTTCAAAAATTCTTTCACTAATAGAAAGCTACACTATCCCTGACGGACATAGGCTACTAATTTTACGTGAACGAAGTCGCGCGCGTCCGCTATTTCGAAATAATATGGGCATCTTCTCAAGAAATTACTGAGAATATTTTGAAGAACATTCTTTTCCCATTTAAAATAAATAAATATTTTTGGAACAATTAACACCAATTGACCTAGTCCACGGTAAGCAACTAAGCAAGCAAGCGTGCGCGAATGCAGAATTTGCAGCTTAGAGTCCTGCCATTACCCTAGATTTTTCTTTATGTTGTCATTACTATAACTTGAATGTTTAACATTAAAGTTCTGTTGTCCGAAATAAATAGTTTATATATTTTTTTGCACAATTTACTGTGTCATTCTGTCAGTGGCCATAGAAACATAAAACGACCTCAAAGCACGCGGGCAAATATTGCTCAGGCAAACGATTAGGACCTTGGATGCGCACACAGACACACAGACGTACACGGAAACACTGAGATGTTTCATAATATTTTCGTAATTTTTCTCGGCCATAACATAACTTTTTAGTTTGTCTTTTATAGGCTTAGGTCGCGGCTAAACTGGCACCAAGAGAATTTACGTACAGGGGTGCAATTTTTCAATCTCACCGGGTGACTAGAGCTCACCAAAATGCCCGAAATTCTATGAAAAACGGCTAGTCTGGTGAGCTTTAGTTACCCTGTGAGATTCAAATGCAATTTTAGAATCTCAACAGGTGACTAAAGCTAACCAAAATGGCCGCGTTTCTATGAAAAACAGCCATTTTGGCGAGCTTTAGTCACCCGGTGAGATTCAAAAATAGCACTCCAGGTCCAATCCGAAACCGAAAATCTGAAGTTTTGCACTGTTTGTATGGGTGCTTAGCTTTCGCAGCGCGTCCGAAATGATTTCAACTAGGTTTCAAATTTTCTCGGACCGTAGTTTTTCGGATCGGACACGGGGCAACCTTTATAAAGACTGTGACTTGACTCACTCTATACCAACTGTTTTGGCAAGATACGCGTGTCGTTATCACATTTATTATAATCACTTGAGATAGTGTTTTTTTTGTAAAATAGGAAGGCAAACGAACAAGTGGGTTGTCTGATGGTAAGTGATCACCACCGTTTGTTTACACTTGCAACACCAAGGAGATTGCACATAAGTTGCCAACCCAAAGGGCTAGGATAGAATACCTTGTGCCAGTAATTGCACCGGCTGTGTTGCTCTCCACACCGGAACACAACAGCGCAAGCACTGCTACTTGCTCGTTTACTTTCCTTGTTGTAAAAAAAACGGAAACGTTTTGGGAAAACAGGGCGGATGGTCAAGAAATTGCTTGACAGCTTTTGAACCTTATCCCTTTGTAATATGGGCGAAAAGTGGTCAAGAAATTTCTTGGTCAACTATACTAAGTTTATGCCGGAGACTCTAAGGTCAAACGCAAACCCATTTCCAATAAAAGAAACTGTTCACAATATTGTTTGAGGAAAACGTTGAGTTGGTGCGTTCGTGAGGCAACATGCGCCCGCGCATGCCAACGTGCGCTCAAGGCAAGAGAAAACGGCGCTGCAATCCCGGATGACCACTGCACTGCTGTTACGATTCTGCGTTTCATTTCAATTAATTCTTCAATATTTTATACCATTTTATATATTTTTTTACTGGAGGAGATCCCTTTGTGCAAGGTCCATCCGGATCGCTACCAGTATCTTGCTCGCTAATCCTGCCGCTAAGCAGCAGTGCCTGTACTGTTGTGTTCCGGCGTGAAGAGCAAGACTGCCGGTGCAATTACTGCCACAAGAGGTATTCCATCTTAGCCCTCTGGTTTGGCATCGCATCTGCAATCCCTTTGGTGTTGCGATTGTCTATGGGCAGTGGTGATCAATTACCATCAGATGACCCACTTGCTCGTTTGCCTTCCTATATAAAAAAAAGTCGCACAAGCGTATTGACAAGGTTCGCGCTAGGTGCGCCGCACGCGCATGCGAAACCCCAAACAATACGTTATAAAAACATAACAACTCGATGATCCAAGCGAGATCATGACCCACATGGGTACGTGACATAACGAGAGCCTTGCGTCAGAAGGAGGTTATGTGTTTGACGCGGTTTTGACACGTTCGGGCGTTAATGAGGAAGGCTGTCGATTCATCCCGTTTGCAGTCGTGGGACTGTATTAACAATCTAAATAAATTTGTATTTCGGAATAATTAACACCAAATGACCTAGTCCTAAGCTAAGCAAAGCTATGGGTAATTTTACTCTATACACATATAGATAAATTCATACTTTGATATAGAAAAAACCGTCGGCTCTGCTATAAACACTTATTTTTATCTTAGAAACATTTGCCCCTAGTGGTTAGGAGCACCACTGTTATAATAAAGGGCACAATAGCAAAATAAAGTTCACAGATATAAAATTTAGAGTCCTGACTGACTGATATATCAACGCACATCCCAAACCGCCGGACATAGAGACTTGAAATTTTGCACATAGACTTATACAGGGTAGGCATCCACTAAGGAAGGATTTATTTTTATTTTTTATTTTATTTTATGAAATAGGAAGGCAAACAAGCAAGTGAGTCACCTGATGGTAAGTGATCACCGCCGCCTATAGACACCCGCAACACCAAAGGAATTGCAGATACGTTGCCAACCCAGAGGGCTAAGATGGAATACCTCTTGTGCCAGTAATTACACCGGCTGTCTTACTCTCCACGCCGGAACACAACAGTGCAAGCACTGCTGCTTAGCGGCAGGATTAGCGAGCAAGATGGTGGTAGCGATCCGGACGGACCTTGCACAAGGTCCTACCACCCGCAATTTTTTACCACCCGGATTTTTGGAAAATACACTCCTGTCATCTGTTTTCTGTAGACCACGCGGGTGAAGCCGTAGGCAGAAGCTAGTTAAGAAGAAGGCTAACTTACTGTCATTATGAAATCACCTCTGCTCTCATAACCTTAGGTGCCTAAGTCATTAGGTAATAGATAAACTCTTCCTACTTCATCCACGGGTACAGTCAGCATCAAATGGTAGTTAAAGTGGCCAAATATATCGATACGATATCGATAATGTTCTATTGGCGTAAATCACAAGCGAAGTTTAAGGTAGAAATTTAAGGGATCGATATTGAGACAACAAATATGTTATTCGGGCGGTAGGACCTTGTACAAGGTCGGTCCGGATCGCTGCCACCATCTTGCTCGCTAATCCAGACGCTAAGCAGAAGTGCTTGCACTGTTGTGTTCCGGCGTGGAGAGCAAGACCGCCGGTGAACTTACTGGCACAAGAGGTATTCCATCTTAGTTCTCTGGGTTGGCGACGCATCTGCAATCGCCTTGGTATTGCGGGTGTCTACGGGCGGTTGTGATCACTTGCCATAAGACGACCCTCTTGCCGTTTGCCTTCCTATTTTATAAAAACAATGAAGATGTGTACCAATAATCAATATGTTTGGCCGCTTTAGCCGCACCTATCTATTTGAAGTTGGCTATACGTGTTACTCATCGAAATGAGAAAACTATAGAACTGTGTACAACGCAGTGGCAGAGTAGCCGACCATAGTCTATTTGGTAGACTGTGTTGGATAGCCTGAATAAAACTGTACGTGCCAATTAATTGGCGTCATATTTTTAGTTCTGCTATCCGACGCCTGTGTCGCTGCTAGTCAGAAAACTTAGAAGCACTTTATTCACTTACGATAAGATTCAAAGTTGAACCAATGGCTAAATATTGAAAGCCCCTCTTCACCTGCTTCAACCCGTCGCAAAGTGGTGACGCTAGGCTTGTAACAATCCGAACAAGTAGGCAGATCTATTGTCTTCTTATATCGATGGTGTTACTGCATCTCAAACCGTTCGATGCGTAGGAGTCGACTCATGATGCCTTCCTCTTCACACGACACCGTTCACATTTTATGTAATCTCATATTGTTACCATTTTAATACAGCAATGGGACTAAAATTTGTTACACCGCCAGTGGTGCAATGTGTTAGGAAATGTTAAGATGTAGGAAGGGGACAACGTATCAGCGATTCTTTTGAAGTAGCTGGCTCCCATGGGCGAAGACCACTTGCCATCAGGTGACCTGCATTCTCGTTTGTCTATCTTTTCCATAAAAAGGCCTAAGTTAAGGATGTTAGTGTTATATGTATTTAAGTATGTATTTATCTATATGTTACTATAAAATGTTTATCCGCTGTCTAGTATGATAGATAGACTAGGTCAATCGGTGTGAATTGTCCCGAGATATTTATCAATTAAGCTTTTATGGAAAATTGAGGCTAACGACTGCTGCGGAAGGACCCAAAACCAGAGGTTTATTAATCCGTGTTGGCCTTTAGTTCCCCCCCCCCCCCCCCTGGCCTCCGGATCGCACTCACCGTAGTTAACACCTTCACAGTCACACAACCAAACAAAATAGAGAATTCTAGTGATTATATGTATTGTTATAACGTGAAGTTGTTCGTGAAGGTGTTAAACTACTTTACGCTGGTGTTCTGCAAGAGTGTAATAAATACCCTAAACCCTTAATAAGTATAAAACCTACAAAAAAACTTCATTGATTCACCCCTGTAAACATACAGACAGGGATGCAGGAAATTGCTCTTCAGAACTGTAGAACAAAATTTAAAAACAAATAACGCAAAACGGTTTCATTTATCTGTGTACATATGTTATTTTATTACATTTATCTGTTTTTCTAGATCGCTCTGTTGTCATGTTATTGCACCACCAGAACGGCTAGCACACGTGCACATTTTCTCGCTTATCCCTCAGTGCGTCTCTCTAATACTCGGCTAGTTAGAAAGAGACGTGCTGAGCGACAAAGCGAGTTGCGGTGTGTCGTGCTAGCCATCCTGCTCGCTCTAATCTGTTCTAGTCTTCATTTCTTCTTTCTAACGGTTGTCTGGAATAGATCGCTTAAAGCGTTACGACTACCTACTGTGTCTTATGTATTTTCTTTAAATGATACCTTTTCATGTTGTTTTGTGGTGATCATTAAAGAGTTATTGTATGGTATTGTACCTACCATGCGCCAGTCCAAAATGAAGGAAAGAAAGAAGAAGAAAGAAAATGTTTTCATTTAAAGTACTACCACCATTTACAAAAACAAACTTACAGAATTATTCATAACTTAACTATCGATGGAGGAAATTGTGAGACACCAAAAAAGGGATCTCCATTCAGCATATGTTGCTACACAAGACGAGTGCAGCAACGCTGGTTTTCTGTGGAGCCCTGGTTGGGGTTGCGCGACAGCAACCGAGGGGAACACCCTGAATAAGTTTGCTATACACCAGTCCCTACGATGGTGCAACGACTTGAATGAGCTGCGGTTTAACTCTTAAAAATCGTTCAAACGCACAGTTTGGATTACCAGCAAAATTAATCGCAGATTCAATTTGACCGCGATCCAAACCGTAGCCATATTCGATCATAATTAGCGCAAACAAGTTCAGCTCTCAGTGACCATAATATGAAGTTTAATTCATCTCTGGCCGCATCCTTTTCTAATGATACTAAGTTTTTGAAATTCCAAAATGGCGGTGCTAACTTCACTTACATAACTTAATGAGAGCCGCAGTGAGGAATAAATCAAACTTGGGCGGTCATGTTAGGGTCACGTCTCAACTGCGCGGATCTGTCCGCCATTCAGAGCACATTCTTAGATACGAACTATTTTGCTGGCTGTTTTGGACAGATTTAACTAAAACAGGTTTAGTGAGGGTTAATAAATATTAGAGCTGGTTTAAAATAGCTTTGACATGAGGCACACAAGACATGGATGCCCTTAATAGCATCCTAGTTATGCAATAGTTGCAAGAACGCGATGTTTTAATTGTTGTCACACTCATTACTCACACATTGAACAGTCATTGCATATTTGCGTACACTTTGGTATACATACACACGTACTTTCCCCTAGGGTTGCCTCATAATCATTATTGCAAAAACAATTTAGTGAAGGAATTAAAAATTTGGAAGAAGCTGATTTTAAATTTACGTTTAAAATGTCTTTACTCAGTCATGATGATATCACATAATGTTATAACTATTAACTACAAAAAATCAAATTACAGCTATTACCTAAGCTATTTCTATTAACTAAGTATTTTTTACAGTTAAGTTAGCGCATAATTCTTAATTTCTTTTAATTCTGATTCATCCTTACACCTAAATTTCTCCAAATAAATGCTACTAGAGTTAATCTTTAGACCGTTACACCTCTTGTCTTGAGTCTCTCAAAATTTAATGCCAATTTAGGAATTATAGGTAATACAATAAAAACAATCAAGTTCAGTATACAAGGTCGTTTCACAAGAGCTGCCACCTAATGAATAAAAAATTAATGACAGCTTCATACAATTTTCGGTCGTAGCTTTTATGAACCGACCTATATAAAGATTTCGCCGACCTTGCACAGTCAAACCGTTTCGATTAACCCAAAGTCAAACCATTTCCAAATAAACTAAAAATGTTTAAATTTCAAGTAATTCCAATTGAGTTTTGCATGAATTATTTTAAGCTTACGTGCTCCTTTGTTTTCCTATTTTAAATATAAATACTTTTGAACCCACAAAATCTATTAAGCTCCATGAATTTTGTGTCGACAATCATTTTGCCAGCCCTATCAGGAAGACAAAGAAATCGCGAATGCGCTGACGCAGCGAGCAGAATGCGCGGGCGCCGCGTCAGCAGCTCGCAGCGACTCATTTTATATCATTTGTCATCTGTTATAGTTAATTAGAGATCGTTGGATTAATAAGATAACAAATATTGCTTGTCGCTCTTCACATAATGATAGCTGGTTAAACAAATGAACTTCCTGAAGTAAAGCATGCTTTACTACGCTTTGATCAAATGATCACTGCTTATATTCTTATATTTTTCCTTAGTTCTTATTTTTAATCGACATTACAAACGACGAGATTCTCAATTCTATTAAATATTTTTTTACGGTTCCGTACTTCAAAAGGAAAAAAAGCACTCCTGATAGAATCACTTCGTTGTCTGTCTGTCTATCTGTTGGATTAGATTTTAATGTTAAGAACTCACTATAGGCATAAAATACTGTATATGTCTCGAGGAGGCTTTTCCATTTAAGCAGAGCGGCGTGGAGATGGTAGCGTTTTCATACATTTCAAATATCGCTCTCTACTCCGCTTGGAGTATGAAATGTATGGAAATGCCGACATATCCGTTTTACCCAACTGGAAGATCAGCCTCAGGTGTACGTACAGGCAGGTACTTAACCATATTTATCCAATAATAATACAAGAAACTTTCTCCATTAAATACGCGAACCTGTGAAATAGCGACTCGGCCGGCGATCAGGTTTGTGACATAATATAAAAACTGGCCAACTGTGTCACTGTGCCACTACACATCCGAAGTTGTGCAACGCGACCTTTTGCCGACTTAGCGCAAATGTTGGCCACATATTTTTGCTAGTTTAGGATAGTTCAAACACAAAAATACGACGGTCGCACTGAACAAAGAATCTGCAGGATGACAATGTCTTAAATGTACATAAAACACAAACTTTTTAAAGCAATTTTTTTTTTAAATATGACTTTGATATTTGTGCAGCCCAATATGGCTTGCATTGTTAGCTTAACATGTTCAATACTCGTGTATTGAACATGTCGCACGCTTAGAATTAAAGTGACCCATTTCTGAATAATACACGTTCCAAAATATCAACTTAATTAAAAGACATAGGGTTTAATTTTAGAAAAAATCATATTCAGAATTGAGTCGCTTTAATTCTAAGGGTGCGATGTATGCTAATTTTTTTTTTTACCTAGTCTAAAACAAAGTCTCTATCCGTTCTTGTCTATCCTATAAACCCACTAAAGGTGAAAACGTCAAAATTATCAGAAAACACAATAAAGTAAAAATAAAACAAATACAACAGGGTACAAAATAATTACTGGAAACAATACCAAAAATAACATAAATATTTAACTGTCATTCTATTTTCATTTTTACAGAATACAGTGATTTATTTAACAAAACTTTTTTAGTCGGCAACCAAATGCTTGGACTCAATATTATTTTTTTGGTCAGCTGCTAACCGCTCGTGAAAATAGCCGGCGGGGACAAACCAATGACAACGGGACCGGTTGATGCAGGTTTCATTACAGAATACAGTAGCCCGAGCACGAATATTGGAGTCATGCGTTACGTTTTCGTATCGCCTTTACTATTCGATTACGTTTACTTTACTTTAACGCAAGCTGTCGGTAGCACGAATCTCTAAATCTGACTCACGTTAACGTATCGAGTACACGCTACGATAGTTAAATAAAGCTACGAATCTACTGGATAGGTACGTTCGGATACCTCACTGAGCGAAGTCAATTACTAAGAATCATTTTAAATAAGTTAGAAATACAGGAAACGGCTTGAATATTACAGAAATCTGTGTAATTTGTATATTTATTTATGAAATTATACGAAAAATATATATACAGTAAGAAAATAATTAAATACGTTAATATAATAATCATTGGGACGAAAGAGTTGAAATTTTCGAACGTTGTATTTTGACACTTGTACTCTTGTATTGTACTCAAAATATAAATAAAGTTCGAACGGAATTTATTAGTTGTCGTTATTTAGATAGTAAATAAAAAGTAAAAGTGAATAATTTGTATTGGAAAATGAAACCAAGAAACATTTTCTCGCAGTTGGCCATAATGGCAGATTTCATGGAGAGGTAAGCTGTTAAATTAATTCTTACAACTATGATAGAACTACAATCAAGGACTAGCTCCTAATCTTCTAATTAATTAAATATTTGTTGATACGTTAATACTTTACAATATAGAAATTGATGTAAGTAAGTAGTTCATCAGTCTCTCAGTAAACATTCATTGTAATTTGAGTTTTATGAACGATACTTTAATTAACTTCCATTCTCGTCTAGTAACAAACAATAAATATAATAAAATAATAGAATGTACCAGCTGCTTCACTTATTGCACAGATCGTAAAAGCCAACCCCAGGCATGGACAAATCTCTCAGAAATCATGTCATAGGCAGTAATACTAGCCAATCTTAAATGCCATTGACACCTAATAATATGACTAATGTGGGTTTTCGTTACCTTTACTCTGTAAATGTTAAAAACGTGATTAATTTGCGGGTGGTAGGACCTTGTGCAAGGTCCGTCCGGATCGCTACCACCATTTTGCTCGCTAATCCTGCCGCTAAGCAGCAGTGCTTGCACTGTTGTGTTCCGGCGTGGAGAGCAAGACAGCCGGTGTAATTACTGGCATAAGAGGTATTCCAACTTAGCCCTCTGGGTTGGCAACGCATCTGCACTCTCTTTGTTGTTGCAGGTGTCTATAGGCCGTGGTGATCACTTACCATCAGGTGGCCCACTTGCGTGTTTGCCTTTCTATGTTGTATAAAAAAAATATATATAAATGAATAAACTTTATTTCAGGTCCTCACGTGATTCCTATGGAGATAATGCTGTCACCTACATACAAGTTCAAAATTGTGTACTGTGAAGTGTAAAATATGCCCGGAGCATAAAGTTCATGCTCAGTTAAATAGATGCGCACTCATTTTAGACGAAGAGGAAGAAAAGATTTTCTCTGTGAGGTGCGAAGACTGTGTAGCTTTACAGGGGGATGTAAACATGCCGTTGCATCACAGAAGTGAGGAACCTTCCTGCACTTTTGTTGAGTGAATGAAAAGACCTACAATAATTAATTACCTATGTAAAGAATGGAAAGCCTACAGGAAAATACAATCCCCAAGTGCAGCTTCAAATGTTTTTATCACAAAAGAAAAACTTATTATTGTGTAGCTGACCCAGACTATCCCAAAAATAAAAAAGTGAATATAATAAATGTATCATTCAACCTTGCATATGTTGAAGATTTAGTTAACCATAAGTTATTAAACTTTTGGAAAACAAATATATACCCTTTATTATATCATTATATATTATTATTATATCAAAGTGTAGAGTGAGTGTGCTTATGTGTAAATGAGTGTTTATTTAAATAAAAAACCTATTTGAAATTACATACTAGTTTTATTTTATTAAGGCATTGCTATTATCAGATGACCTCATACAGGTGGAAGGAAGGCGCTGGTTGCATGCTGCTTCCAACCGGTCACTTTGGAAATCCATGGAGGAGGCCTATGTTCAACAGTGGACTTCTTGTGGCTGACATGACGATGATGATGATGACTGCTATTATCTCCAGTCTTTGTTTTTTTTATCATGTATGGTCGTTCTGAGCTGCTGCATGTCCGTTTTCTTCTGTCTTCTGGACATTCAAATTTACTTCGAGTACCTACATCCTGGTTTCAAGCGCACTTCTGATACTTTTCCCATAATATAGTATCATATTGATACTTGAGCGGTATAATTGAGCATATCATTTGGTAACTAAAAAGAAACAAAAACCTAACCTCAAACAATATTTACAATAGTCAAATAAAATTCATCAGTTTTGTTATAATGATGTATTTCCTAAATTACATTTTGTTAAATACTTACATAGAAATGACCTTTACATAAATACATTCTTGAATATGTTGATAAACAATGTGCATCATTTTTCTTGCAAGTGTTTTTCCGTATTTCTTGTTTACTTGGGATAAATATAAATAATTTGTTTGGTGTTTAAATGCTTGTGCTTTCACACTGGGGCAGCATACAGTACTTGTAATACGAAGGATTAATAATTTTTAATCACAAAACATTTACAATCTCGATACACAAACAGAAGCCCGAGCAAGAATATTGGAGTCATACCTAAGTAACTTTTTAGTATCGACTACTCGATAACCTAACGTTTACTTTACTTTTACGAAAGCTATCGGTAGCACGAATCTTAAAACCTCACTCACGTTAGCTCGATACGTAAACGCGACCACAGATTAGACGATTTGCGACGATAGTCAAATAAAGTCATGAATCTGCTAGCTAGGTATGTTCAGAAACCTAACACTAATCATAGTAAGTTACTATGGATCATTTTAAATATGTTAGAAATACAGGAAACAGCATGAATATTACGGAAACCTATGTAATTTGTATATTTATTTATACAATAAAAGGAAATGTTGAAATATGGCAAGAAAATAATAAATATGTTAATATTTAATCATTGGGCCGAAAGAGTTTAAATTTTCGAACGTTGTATTTTGACACTTGTACTTAAATTATAAAGATCGAACTGTTCGATCGAAATGTATCAGTTTTCATAATTAAAATTAAAGTAAGGATGAAAAGTGAATAATTTGTGTTGGAAAATGAAATCAAGAAACAGTTTCTCGCAGTTGGCAGATTTTATGGAGAGGTAAGCGGTTAAATTCATTCTTACAACTTTGATAGAACTACACTCACGGACTAGGTCCTTATTAATTTAACATCCATTTTCATACTTTACAATATAGAAATTAATGTAGTTCCTTAGTCCCTCAGTAAACATTCATTGTGATTTGGCTTTATTTTCCTAGACTTTCTACCTACGGATATCCATATTGTGAATATTTGTTTAAGACACGAAAATTTATCTAAATCCTCCAGGGGCTGCAGAGACGCCACTGGTGCACATCACCAACTGTAGCTAGCCGACAGGCTAGGCTGTGACGAGACAGGCGATATCCGAACTGAAGAAAACAAGCAAAAGGTAAGCACTATATGTATAGTAAATGCGCCCAACCTTTTAATAACGTACCACATATTAATGTCATTAAAATATACCTACTTAGTGCCTACTTACTGTACAGTTCGATTAAAGTTTGAATGTCTGCATAACTTGACAAGGTCCTGTTTGATTTACACTGTTTTTTGAGTAAATATCTGTCCAGATATACCAGGTTACCACCTTTTTAAGGATCTTATGCCTTAGTTTAATATGACAAAACGAATTGTAAAACCAGCCTTTTTATACTTTTCACTGTATTATTTAGTGATTTGACTGGTCAAATGTAAAAAGCTGGACAGGCGGAACACCATCTAACTTGCCTGAAGACTCCTCCATAAAGCCTAATTATGCCAGTACCATTAAATGTACTTGTTTGAATGTTCAATATAAATGTTTGTACCAGTGACATGGATGTTATATGTATTTAAGTATGTATCCACACCATATTTTTGTGTTGTTTGTGTTAACTTTGACATATTGGTTAGTACACTCACAGAAGCACAGATTAGTTCAATTTGTGTACATCGTCCCAAGATATTTATTTATTACCAGAGATTACCCCCTACATACAAACAAACTAACAAACAAAAAACACACAAAGTTTACCTCTTTATTATATTAGTGTAGATTGAGAATAATTATTGTGCATTTTACAAGTCTTTCGCTAAATCTCAATTTTGCTGCAGGGTGTCAGATTTTTGGGGTAAAATGTAGCTTATATTCATCCTAAAAGAAGGACAAGTTATCTCCATCATGCATTATGGCTAACGGATTTGGATTCTTGGTCACTTAGAACCCTGTCACATTGAGTTATTGTTGTGAGATGGCATTTTGTACTGCTGCAGCGCACACAGACAATAAGTACTCATCTAATTTGTTACCTTTCGTTTTTTTTCTTCTCAATTGTTTGTAAATTTGATTGTGTGTGCTTGCAGTAACAAATAAACGTTTTATCTGTCTACCTATCTGAAGAGTCAAAATGAAATTTATTGTGAAAAGAATCTCCGTAGTCAGAAATCAATTTAGTTGACTGTACCTATAATGGAAAAAACAAGGTTATAATTAATTTTTAATCATATTTTAATTACTTGCCATTCTTATATACAGATTGAAGAATGCCACCAGCTATGTCTGAAGACAACGACACACAGCCACAAGAAATGGAAAAGCAAGACATCACTTGGTAAGCATTTTTAAAGTTGGATCGAGTGGCTTAGGTATGAAATTAAAATTTGTAGTCTTTACGTTTCTATATCCTAAGCACAAAACCACATTTCTGTCACCCTGCTGTCTGTCTGTGACTCACGCACGGGTCACTAGCTTGTGAACGGAATTTTGTATATTTTGTTTAAAATTTCTACTCAAAGCTGAATACTGATTTACAAATTAAATTTTATGCAGGGCATACTATGAAATATTATTATTTTATGTTACCCTAGCATTTACGGTCAGTCTCAGAAGTAGCTGAACATTTTAGTACCTTGTCGCTGTCAGTGATGTGACAAATTCGAGCAACTCTCATTTCATACGTTACCCCGACAAGGTTCTTAAGTGTTTAGCTACTTCTGAGGCTGACAGTAATAGGGTGATCATTATCATTTTTAAAATTTGAAAGGTTTTATGAAATAACTAGCGGCTCGGCTCGGCTTTGCACGGGTACAATTTGGATTCAAAATCCGTCGCGTGGTCTAGAAGGAGTAAGCGGCCGCAAATATGAGAACAGACATTTTATACTATGTAAAGATAATAAATTATTTCTATAAATTTTAGATGCAGATACATGGAACACTTCTGACTGCAGCCGCCGGACCGTGCAGACCGCCGCCGGGCCGAGCAGCCCGCTGTCGGACCGAGCAGCCCGGCTATGAGGCAGTGCCGGATTAAGCCAGCGCGGGGCCTGTAGCAAATTCTGTCAAGAGGCCCTTAGTTTGCTTTAGGTTCTCAAGTTTAGGGTATTAAATAATTTTTTATTGCGGTCAGACAGGCGTAGGAGCGCGGCGCCCGTAGCATTAGCTACTCTTGCTATGTGGCTAATCCGGCACTGTGAGAAGGAGACTGACTGCAGAAGAACAATTTTTAAGACCTGAGAAGAATGCGAGGAGTCTCAGAGAGGGATTAAATGTGAATAATTGAGATTATGAATGAACGCAAAATGTAAGTCTGTATGTGAGATGAGCGCTCAGGTTAGATCGCGAGTAGATTAGAAATAGCATGATGACTAGTAAAGAAAAATTGTATTTTTAGTTATTGTCTACTATCACTATTGGGTGAAATATCGCCCCATGCAAACACTATACAAAATTATATATGTACTCGTAGTTATTTTAAATAAAAAAAACAACGAATAAATATAAAATAACAAAGCCTTTATTTATTTACCAACATAGGTGCTCCTTTTAACTTACCTACCCCTTACTTCTAAACCACATAACGGATTTTGATATGGTTATCACTCTCATTTAGAGCTTTTTTAAGGAAGGTTTTTAAGTAATAAATAAGATTAACCTTATCCATACAAGTTTGCCAACCTCTCTTAACTACATAACGTAACTTATGTTTCGTCTCTTTCATTCGAGGGCAATTGTGTAGACAACACACGTTTATGAATCAGGGGGTTAGTTTTTGTAGTGGTAGAGGCGCACTGTGAAGCCAGTATATATTTGCAGTACGAATGAACGGGTTCGACCAGGGTAGTACCACACTCGCAGTACATCAGCGTGATGTAGTAGCTTGCTACTGCGTTTCATACAGTGGGTGATCGATCCGGAGGCCTAAGGGCTTACAACACATTAGTGGTTCTCTTGTGTCCCGCATTGCCTACCTAATAAATAAATAATATTGCATAAAACAAAAAATAAAACTGAAATCACAATCTTTTAATAAATTAATAATTAAGCAATTATTTTACAATTAAGATAGTGCCTATTAGTAAGTAAAATAAATTAACTACATGGAGTCCTTACAATTTTTACATATTCAATGAGTGAAAGTGTTTTCTACAATAGTAAGCAGGAGTTAATGTTTAACACCTTTATTTGGAAGTGTGATTCATCTATACAGACACAAACACCCGATATTCCATATTTTGCGTAAAATATGATAAGATAATATTGATATTAAGACAAGCAATAAGTAGTACCAATAATAATGGTAGAATAAGCTAAGAAAATTTAATCTATAATATATAAGTTAAAGTTAAATGAAATCTTCAGCAGTGTACTCAATGGTACTTAGTAATTTAGATGAGAAATATATTTTTTAGGAAAAAAAGTGCGCTCGAGATGGGCAACTGTTGATGCTTTTACCACAAAAGATAATATTTGTACTGAACACAGTTTACAAATAATTAATCTTAAGAGGAGTGTGAACCCAGCGCTGTCCATACAAACTGCGATAACGTTTTCCACCCTCTAAACCTTAACCTATAGCCATGATTTTTTTGTATGTTATTATTATGCCCTAGAACTAGGTTCGTATGTTTTGATTTTTTAAATATTCTTAATAGTTTCAAAAATATTAACGCATTTGTGTTTTGTATAAAACACCAAACCAAATATTGCAATATTTTCAGCACCAATGCAAATAAACCTAGTTCTAAGGCATTATGACAACATACCAAAAACCATTGCCATAGGTTAGGGTTTAGACGGTGTGAACCATTTTCACTGTTTGTATGGGGAGCGCTTTTTTGGCTTGGGTTCACACTCCTCCTAAGACAACTTGGAACACTTTTCCTTGCCTAATCAAATCCCTTTCTGCCCTTGTATTAGGGAACTTTATGAAAGTTTCAGCAATGGGTGAGCTGCAGAGAACATCCATCACTTCTCTAACATTTGCTGACACTAGTAACGCTAATGTGATTGTTAGTCTTTAAGGTATTTATCTATGGGCCTATGCAGCTTGAAATATTCTATTCTATTCTATTATATGCCTGCCCACATTGTTCTGGTATGAGCTAGTAGCCAAGAACGACAAGGAACATAAAACCCAATATAAAGACAAATAACATAAAATAATTTGTTTCAATATTCATACCTTATTCAAATTGAAAACTAGGTACCGACCTATTAAATAAAATACCTTGAGAATTCTATTACTCGACTTTAAACTTGTTTCGTTGCGGAGTTCTTCGCACAGGAATGCAAATGCCTCTTTATTTGCATCTGACAAAATGCAATTTCACTGGCATCTGATATATCCAGAGGATGTGTTGTTTTTCTCATCGTAACTCGTTGACTCATTCCCCTTTAAAGAAAGATACCTATTTATAAATGTATTTTAATTATTTTACTTTCAAAAAAATAAAAAGTAGAAGTAATGTTCTTAGATTAGTTACCTCGTTTCTCGTTCTTCATTTCTGGATTATTTGATTAAACCCAGGTAAAATAATAGCGCAAGGCACTAGTATGCGAATTTTTACGCAATCTTATGATTTTTTCCGGTGATATTTTGAAAGAATAACACCAAAAACTAACCGCAACTTGTTCTCGCAAATTGTGTCACCATCAAAAGTACAGTGAGAAAGTTTGCGTGTTTCTCGATAGCCAGCCTTCGTAAGTTTACTTTACCTTACGTCAAAAAAATATTCGTGCTACCACTTTTTGACAAATACTTTACGCAAACTTCACGTTTACTACTCGATGACGATACGAAAGTGAATGTCAAAGTTAGTGCTATCAAATTTTAGTTCCAAAAACGCCCATGGGGGCGCTGCTCCAAACCTCATACAAATCTTCTCGATGGCGATACGTTAACGTAACTACTCGATAGAAGGAAAAAATATTCGTGCTACCACTTCCATACATTCTGTGACGAATACTTCACGCAAACTTCACGTTTACTATTCGATGACGATACGAAAGTGAACTTCAAAGTTCGTGCTACCAAATTTTAGTTCTAATTACGCCCACGGGGGCGCTGCTCCAATCTTCATACAAATCTTCTCGATGGCGATACGATAACGTAACTACTCGATAGAAGGAAAATATTCGTGCTCGAGCTACAGCCCAGCCTGCATTTTCATAAACGTTGCGTAAACCTATGTTAGTTAACTGTGTTATGTCTTTTTATGTCATTGTGACTTTTACCCTCAAATGAAAGGGAGAATACTTTTTAGTTTCGAAAAAATGTTTTTTTTTAAAGAATAAGGCGATTTGACATATGTCTCGATGCCTATTATGCCAAAAATTGGTTTAAAAATGTATGTGACAGGTGGATACAAACATTGGTTCAAATGTTGGCCACGCACTCGGCTGTGCGAGTTGGCAAACATAGGCGCAACCGCGCGTCCTAGTTATATTTGGCGAGCAGCCTTGATTGTCGGAATATAATAACATGCGTTAAGCGTAGGTTTTGTTACGTAGAGGAGTGTGAACCCAGCCTTAAATGCGGTCTGAACACAAACGGCGATAACGTTTTCCACCCTCTAAACCTTAACCTATGGCAATGATTTTTTGGTATGTTGTCTTATGCCTTAGAACTAGGTTTATATGTTTTGATTTTTTATTATTCTTCATAGATTTGACAATATTTTCATTTTACGTATTTCATACAAAACAGAAAACGTCAATATTTTTGAAACTGTTAAGAGTATTAAAGAAATTAAAACGCACAAGCCTAGTTCTAGAGCATAATGACAACACATAAAAAATCATGGCTGTAGGTTAAGGTTTATACGGTGGAACATACATATTTTTCATGCAAACCCCAACCCTCCTCCGCTTCCACACGACACAACGTATATCACACAGATCGGATTTTCTGTCAGATACATGTTTTATTTCTTTTATGTTTCTTTATTTTTTTAATGTAGTCAAGTTGCTAGCCACCACGCATTTCCTAGCAACTTTACATAACAGCTTGTTAGAGTGTTAGTGTGTGGGGTAGGCCCAAGGTCTCACGTGACATAACATGTGAGCTGACTTGCACTATTGCACAGGTACGGGTAGTAGGACCTTGTGCAAGGTCCGTCCGGATCGCTACCACCATCTTGCTCGCTAATCCTGCCGCTAAGCAGAGGTGCTTGCACTGTTGTGTACCGGCGTGGAGAGAAAGACAGCCGGTGCAATTACTGGCACAAGAGGTATTCCATCTTAGCCCTCTGGGTTGGTAACGCATCTGCAATCTTTTGGGTGTATACGGGCGGGAATGATTCTTACCATCAGTAGACCTATTTGCTCGTTTTCTAATGTAATAAAAAAAAATCTGAATAGGCATTTGGAATGCCATTAGGATATTTATTGCGAAAAGGTACCATATTGGGTCACGTTTTAATTAGTTTAACTGTACCTACTAGTTATATTAGAACATAACTTGGTATAATTTATCGTGATTGAAATTTTATGTGCGACGTTATGTCTACCAAGAAAACCAGCATTAAAGGAACCAGCGGTCTCAAGAGAATCCATGATCTGTTTCCTTTTTGCAAGGGTCTTACAATTGCAGTAAAGTTTTGATTTGGTCCAGAGTCATTTAGTTTCTGCATTTACTCTATGACATTTTTGGCCCTCAATTCCCACGTTTATCTCACATTCGAGATATATCGAAAAATTACAGATTTTGCAGGGATCTGACAGCAATTTTAACATATCTCGAATGCGACTTATCTCTTTAAGAATCACCCCGCTGAAATTGACAAAAATATTTTGCAAATATGCTAGGCTCTTTCAGTTTAATAGTTTAGTTCATTTATTCAGTCAATATAAAGTTACACTATAAATTGCATAAATGTCAGTTACATGCATTAATATTGGAATCAAAAAATATCAACAATATAGTAAGTACTTATCATAAAGAAGAATTAAAGAAATATTAACAACAATAAAATGTGAACAATCTTCTTTCACATGCAATACCAAGCAACGCCGTAATGATGTTGACCGACGACCTTAGAACATAAAATAAGCAACTCGTGCGCAGCCATCTCATAAACGAAGGCCTCGAGGTGGGGTCGCAGCCTTGCGGGCTCTTTGACGTTCTCGGAAGTAACAAGTGTACTATGAATTTATTATACTTTAATTTGTTGCTATTGTAATATTCACAGAAGTTTTAAAAGATCCTTGTTATTTTTTTTATTTCTAATAGAAGCTTCTAATTATTTAGTTTATTTCAATTTCTACATGTTTATTATATTCCTCTAGAATAATCTATACGAGATCCAACACTTACAGTGTTATCGATTTAGCTACTTTGTCGCTAGATCTGGCGGGTTTTGGGACTGCGTTGGCGACTATTTCTGCAAGTGTTTCATACATTTTAGCGACTACTTATGGCCAATGCTCCACACATCTAGAGACATTTGGATCCAATCTGACATGAACTGAATACTTTTTGTAACATTTCTAGCGACTTCTACAAAACTAAGACGGCAACACTGAACACTTATAGTTTCATCAAATTAAGTAATGATTTCAGTAAAATAAAATAAATTAATAAACAGTTTGGAACTATAATCCGTTCATCCACACTTATGTTGTAAGAAATCGAGGCTGTAAATAAAAGGAATAATTTATAACTTGTTGCTTTAGAATGTTTTATTTGATCAAAAAACAATATTTTGATGGCCAAAACTGAAATTTTAGATTAGAACATTGTTTACCACTTACGACAAGCAAGGATGGTTATTGGTTTAGGTCAATTGGTGTTTAAATCTTCACCGATGTTTATTTCTTATTTATTTAACTATTTTTATGAAAGAAAACCCGCGTCATCTCATCTTGTTTTTCCACAAACTTTACGCCAGTAAAGGCCTTTTGTTCCAAGAAATAAATCTTCCCACGTTATTGCCGTTTACTTAGTAAAAGATATCTTATTTGCGGTTTCATTTGTGTAATAATTTATATGGTTTATTTAACGTGAGATGACGCATAGAGTTGATCTACTGGTTAGGTTACTCTACAATTTATGAGTACGGTCGCGGAATAAACGTTTGTCACTTTTGCTACGTATGATTGCTAAAAGTGTTCGAGAAAACCCAATGTTTTTATCCCTAAAATCGTTTTTGTTTTTAAACAATATTTTAATAAAATCAGTTGAAATTTTCGTGTTGAAAACGATAAACACTGCTCTTTAAAATGTATTTTTTTCGATAGGACATTTTAAGGTTATTTATTGTCATTAAACTCGACAATTTACAGTAACGAAACATTAAGAAATGTTGGAAATAAATAACATCAAGACGTATCTCGAGTACCTATACTCATCTCTAATAGAATAGAACCATTTATTTCAGGCTGCATAGGCCCATAGAAAAAATACCTTAAAGACTAACATACATATTTATAAAACAAAAAAATTAATTGGCCTGTCATGTAGGATCAATTCCCACTTATGAAGTGATGGCCCCTATTAAACATCTGCATGCCTAGACTAAGTAACATTATGTTAGCGTAAACGGTAGTAGAAACGTCAATGTATCTACGAACTTGATGTAAGCTGGGAAGAGTAAATGCCAAAATGTTTCGATTACCAATGTCAAGCCCATTAAGTCCTTCCTTACAAAATGCCACTTTGCTTAGACGCCCTGCTGCTCTGGTAGACAAACTTTTCGTCAGCTGTTTACATCCATCCGGCACCGTTAGATGTGAACAGCCTCATTAGCACTAGATCACCTGACGACCCGACATTTTGTCAAGCTCGACACCCGCCAAATCCGAACTAGCTCTAAGACTGGGTTTTACAAATATCCGTTAGATTGTCAAAGTGTTCTTTTACAATACGCGAGACGATAAAACGCACCATCGCTACGAAAATCTGTCTACACTATAGCTCATTCTGAGGTGCCGGCAACCCGTAAGTGCTGCCAGTGCTACAAGCGTCTAGAAGCTGCGGGTTTGCTTAAGTACTAGCGCGGTAGTTTTCCACTGAGTATGTAAAAAAATGTTGCAAAAGAATCACCTTAAATAAACCTTTAAGTACATTCGCCGGTTCCCAGGCACGTGAAGACAGTAGTAGATGTCGGCGCGTGCGCAGCCTTGCGGCGCCTTTCCCGTCCGCGCGGATGTACGCGCGCTTGCGACACGCGCTGTCCGAGTAAACCGACGATAACTAGGCTCTAGCACAGACAATATAATATAATACGACTAGCGACTCCCCCTAGCTTCGAACGGGTTCAATTAGCATTTAATGTATATAAAAACCTAAAAAATTATCTAAATGACAGTGAATACTGCATCAAAATCCGTTACGAGTTTACGACTAGTGTGAATCCAGCCCCAAAAAGCGCTCCCCATACAAACGGCGATAACGTTTCCCATCCTCTACACCTTAATCTATGGCAATGTTTTTTTGGTATGTTGTCATTATACCTTAGAACTAGGTTTGTATGTTTTGATTTTCTTAAATATTCTTCATAGATTTGACAATATTTGCATTTTAGGAGTTTCATACAATGCAAAAAAGCGTCAATATTTTTGAAACTATTAAGAATATTTAAAAAATCAAAACATACAAACTTAGTTTCAGGGCACAACGACAACATACAAAAAAATCATGGCTATAGGTTAAGGTTTAGAGGGTGGAAAACGTTATCGCCGTTTGTATGAAGAGCGCTGGGTGCACCTCCTCTTACGTGGTTTCGAAGGAGCAAACGGCCGAAGATATGCAGACAGGAACGAATAGCGACTTTGTTTACTTTGTAAAGATAAAGATAAGATACCCGATCCTACCGTACTTACCAGACCTGTCGTACCTACCAGACTTACCGTACATTCTCCCGATGTGTCTAATGTCAACCAAAGTTGTAATTAGCGAAATCCATTTCGACCCAAAGATGGGAAGCCATTAATAAAAAAAAAAGATAAGATAAGACAAAAGATGTATTGTAAACAAACCATTTTTTTAGGCCTGTCGCAAAAAGGAGGGTGTTCGTGATTGTCATAGTCATAAGTTTGAAACACTTTTGAAACAATGTGATGTTGTGTCTGTGCCATCATATTGAAAGTCACTCAGTCATCATGAGATGGTAATGATTAGAATGGTATAAATCATTAGACCAGTACTTCGTAATTACTATAGTAATGATAAATCCATAAAGCGCTTACGGAAGATTCTAGTACATACAGAAATATTCCGTACAACGTAAATTAAGTACTTACTTTTTCAAGTACATAGGTTAAGTAGTACTTAAACTGATAGCTGGTTATTTTAAAGGCTAGTATTCGCTAGAACAAAGTCGAGAAACTTATGTGTCGCGACGCATTTGCACTCCGCATAGTCATATTATTATGTCGTCAGCAACATCCTGGCGATCTCTCGCGACACCTAGCACGAAGCTTTCCGACACGCCGTATCTCGCCACGTAACTCAGTGCGTCTCGTTCTAACTAGCCCACTGGGAGAGAGACGCACTGAGTTACGTAGCGAGTTAACGCGTGTCGAAAAGGTGCACTGGGGCGCAATTCATTTCGCGCTCAAAATATCTCAAAAACGATTTTATAGAGAGCTGACATTTTTGTCAGCTATTTTTAACACATCTCGACTGCAATTTCGTCTCTACTAATGCGAGAATTTGCAATGTTGATTTCGTGTCAGAAGACAAGGTCGCGGTACCAATTATGACCCTTAGTGATCCGGCTTCGGTGTGCATTGTTCCCCCTTTATCTTTAAATCAATGCCAGAGATGGAAATCACAATACGTCAATTCGCCTTCAGCACCCACACATACGTACTCGGATGGGACTGACGTCATAACAACCACTTTCGAAGGAAATCCAAGATGGCTGACGCACGCAACTGTCATTATTGAATCTATTGAATGACGAGAGGGAAAAAAGATGATTTTATTAAATAAGTCTTGCTTTGCATATCTATCATTTGTTGTAAAATACGTATCAGAATGACTGTGCATTTTGTATACCTACTTGGATTATAAGTATACCTACCATTTGCTATAGTAACATGCTGTTTATCTTTACAGTCGTTTTAAAATACATAATATTAGCTACTTCCTTTCCTTTTACAAAGTATTCTGAATACATGTTCCATTATGCAATTGTAGCGCTACATAGATATGCTAAATTCCAGATGTTATCTCTTTTTGACAGAACATTTTGAATAATAAATAGATTCAAGCTTTACTTTGCGAAATTTTGAGTTTTTAGTTTTTTTTTACGACCTCTAGATGTCACAGACTGAAGTCCTTATAAGAAATTCGGGCGGCTATGATCAGGTCGCTGATTCCCATGGGCACCGGTAGTCACTTCCCTCTGGGTGACCCGCGTGTTCGTTTTCCTCCGAAATAATCAAAGTTATAGTTGGCAATCTGGTTAATCGCTGCAAAAGCCGACTTAAGATAAATATGAAAGATCTACCTCTGGGTTGGCCAGGACCCCCAAATAACAGTTAAACTAGTTCTAAAAGAGGTTTATAACCTGTTTTTAAACGGCTCGATATGTTCTCGTACTGACGGTGCCATAAATTCAGCATTAAATTATTCGCAGCCCATAAAAACGGCTCGGATCGCGGCGTACCTATATACAGCGATATGAAAATAATATTTTCTTCGGATGCTGAGTTTTCCTCTCGCAGTTTATCTGTAACTAGCGACCCGCTCTGGCTTTGCACGAGTACAATCGGGATGTAATGTAAATAAAAAACTTCCTTAAAAAAATCTCTGATTGACAGTGAAAACCGTATCAAAATCCGTTGCGTGGTTTAATAGTATTTTATGCAACTGTTGCATAATGAGGGGTCTTAAAACACGAGTGTGGTTTTATGAAACGAGCGTCAGCGAGTTTCATAATAGGATCACACGAGTGTTTTAAGACCTAATTATGTACAGTTGCATACATTACTTTATCTACACACATATCATAAGTACTCTATGATGGGTTCAGAAGCCATAGGGCAATGACCTGCATTGCTACTAGCTACTAGTGCTAGGTACCTATAACATATCTATAGACTGTACACATTAAAATAATGTAATAAAAGATGAATTTGAACAAATATAGTAACAAATTAGAAAAATTCTCATAATAATGTTGGTTGTTATAATGCTGGTCATTGCCTACGGTTTCTGAACGCATTATAGAGCATTTATGATATATGTGTAGATAAAAGGAATAAACAGCCGTTGATATAAGGACAGACCGGAACGGACAGCCATTTAATTTCTTACCATGTAAGGATAACAAGATAAAGAAAAGATGCGTTCCTCTTAAAGTGTTAGTGCATGATCGTATAAGAGAGTTAATAGCATGTTATAACACCTTTATATGATCGATTTTGGCGATGTTGATAGCAGTATCGTCGGCATATCGCTCGTTCGAATAAGCCCAGTAAACGAAATAGAAAGTGAAGGAACTGTATCAACGGTGCCGCTCTATTTGTTGCCCAATGAAACGCCTTGCGGTGCGACGGAAATAAACAATATGTTATGGATAATAGACTGCTTACTACAAAGTAAGAACAAAGTCGAAAGTCAAGTCAAAATCGAAATATCTTTAAGATTAGGCTTCAAATAAGCATTATTGAATGTCAGAGAAACCGGTTTGGAACAAAACCTTTGATGATACCACTGAGCAGAAATACTTGTTTTCTGTTCTGTGTGTGAACCGCGCTTACCCGTTTTCCACAATACAACAGTAAACGAAAAAAGCCGCAACGAAATCGGTATATCGGATCAGACAGTGTTGGCCATGTTAGCCCTCTGAGTTGGCAACGCATCTGCAATCTCACTGGCGTGGCGGGTGTCTATAGGCGATGATCAGGTGACCCTTTCATAAAAAAATATGCATAGTTCTTCTGTTGCTTGCCGTATTGAATGTCATACGTAACGGATCTCATAGCTATGACTGTTATGACGCAACTTTATGAATAGATTTCATGCGTCTATCGATCGATACTATGGTTCAATTGGTGAGAGTACCTTGCTAATGTTACGTCTGTCTTTCACGCTGTTATAGCTTGAAAATTAATTATGTACCTTACAAGTGATGATGGATATAATTATGTTAGGTTATGACATAACATAAGTCAAGATAATTGGTTCAGGTAACAGTGTGGCTTAAAAATGAGGACTATGGAGGTTTAAGGTCTCTTAACGCGGTAAGCTTGTAACCGAATTTTCTTCTGATTTTTTACTTCCCGTCCCCGGTGGCTTCATCGACAATGAAAAGTTTAAAAGAACTCGTAAAAAAGGGGGTTTTGAAAGAAAGAAAGAAAAAACATTTATTTAAAACTATTCAACATAATACATACAAATACGCACAACACGGGCAGAGTACAAAAACAAGAAATTATGTTGAACAGAATCCAAAAGGGCCCCACTCAGCATACTGCCTCGGTAAACTGAGACGCTTAGACTACCATACAAAACAAATTAACCAACCATTACTTTCAAATCGACAGGTAAAATTCAACTGGAAATACTTAGCTGAGGTCATACACCTCATGTCATACATAAAAAGTGACAACTGAAACTGATAATTTACACAATTATTTAAAGCAATATTTTTCTGTACCTATAACAAATAATAATGACTGTAACACTTATCCTAAGCTTACAATTGATGAATGTGTCATGTAATATTTACTATAGGTGACAGGTGACTAATACCATTTAATTTCGCGTCAATCATTTGCATCAAACAAACTAAATGACGGAAGAATAGTAAAGAAATAAAAACAAGTTTTTTTTACAAAAAATTAGGTATCTACCGCCATTTGTAGGCGTTAATACCAATTTCAGATCGGCTCCTAGTCAGAATACAGTATTCGAATGCCTTTCCTCAATTTTTTTTCAAAGATTAGTTAAATATAGAAAAAGTGTGTTTTCTTAAATCTTTTTTTTTTATTATCGTCATATGACAGCTTTGCAAAAACGCTCCATCGTGCTTCACATTTACAGCAAGTGACGTTCTATTTGTAATAAAGTATAGAGCGCAAAACTAAATCGTGTTTATTTTAATACTGTCAGCTTTCTTTATATTAGTCTTATAACAAGACTTTTCTACATTTCAAACTGAATTTTAATGAACATATTTAATCAAATTTAAGACTTTCAGTCTTGTTGGTGTAGTGCTTTCCAAGCTTCCCTATCGACTGCCAGCTCTTTGACTTCTCTGTAGGACACGACACAAACCTTCTCCTTCACTTGATCCATATAACTTCTTCTAGGTCTGCCTCTTCCTCTCTTTCCTTCTAGCCTTCCTTCTATAAAACGTACTTCCGTATTGTATCACTATAATTTATAAAATATTGTTCTTTTTCAATTTGCTTCTTCTATTTGGATTGTGAACGGAATGCCGTGTTCTACGAATAATCATAGATCCATTGTATAATAAAATTATACTTAGTCATCATTATAATAGCAAATATTTGTTTTCTGGCCTTCCCGTGACCATGACAACCTTTGACCTTAACTTTTGAACTCTAAAATTTTTTACAAGCTTGCATTTAACTTACCGCGTTTGTTTGATTGTTTGTCTGCCATTCAAGATAAAAATCTTATTGCCATTATCCATAATATCTTTATATCTATAATATTTATGGAAAAAAGCATCCTATAGTTTAGCGAGTAGACATATTAAATAGTATACAGACAAACATACTTGAATATACATGAACATATAAACTCGGTAATTATTTATTTTATCGAGAATTTGGAAAAGTCCAAGCCCCCAATTGTCACACTATCGAAATTCATCTCACGCTCGAGATATGTCAAAAATGTCAGATTTTGAAGGGATCGGACAGGGCCCCAATTCTCGGTTCATGCGAGGTGCGTCTCACATGCAAAATACGTCAAAAAATGACAGATTTCCAAGGGATTTGAAACATGTCCGGCAAATACTTGGCTTCAGATACGTGAATGACCCGTTTGCATTAATATGTCCGAGTCCCACGGTAGTTTAATGTAAAAAAATCATTTTCGCCTCCTGTATTACCCACTTAATCTAATAGGTTAGATTATTTTCCTATACCTTTTTATCAGACCCGCAAACCAAATCGTTACGAGAATTAAACTCCAAACGTCATTGACGAAACTCCATACGTAACACAGATTCCATCCAAGTTGCACTTACCAAGGTCACCATAAGAGCGTAAGAGACGGGTATAGTTCTAATTGCTGCGCCATGTAATTTATCGTAATCGTAATTTCGCCATGCGACCGTGAGCGATATGTCAAAACGTGCCCTACGGTGGCTGAATACGAATTCCTATGCCTTTTGAATTAAAAGTAGTATGACTACCAAGTTACCAGGACATGCGGCGAAATGTGGAACTAAGGTTGCGAGATATGAAATTCCCGTCTTCTCAAAGACAGTGGCGACGCTATTGGTATCTAAAATATGTTTGTAATGCCATAGACAAGGGACAATAAAAAAAGCGGGCTGTTTTAAATTGCGTTCAAGTTTTAGTCGTAAGTCGACTCTGTAGAATCTAATTTTCTAAGTTTCCTGTGTGACTGATTTATTTGCTCTTTATTTTACTACAGCGACGATATTATCAATTGTCTGCGAGCTTGAGATTTTGAGATTCTTAACTACCAGATAAGAAGGTTTCTGCGAATTTAAATAAATCAGCGGCGCCTTTCATCTGGTCTTTGGCAAAGCTTTCATGCTTACCTTTGCACTTAGCGACTTGAAATACCGTTTTTCCATCGACCGGTTTGACACGCTTTTCCAGGATTTATGACTCAAAGTTGCCAATTGATTTTTTTGCTAACTTAGCTATTGTTTGTTATGTCCCTTTGCTTTAATCTTACTCGTTGTTTCGGAAATGTGTAATTTTATAAATACTTATCGCGAACTTCTTCATTTCTCATAAAGCCTAAGTTCTCGGAATTATCTTACCTGAACTCACTTACCCTAACCTACCTTACCTTTGAAGGCGCAAGTTGGACGAGTGAGTTCATGTACTTATAGCTGTACGACCTAATCGCCCGTATGTCACCTTTGTACGCGAACGACGCGAGTAATTTTGGGCGATAAAAGGTCGTAGAGCTTTACTCGTTCATCTATCACCCCTTTATGGGGCCTAATACACCTATAGTAGTTTAACTTCTTCAACACCACGTCAAATACAAAATTCGTCATTCACACGCCAAGCTTTTTTTTGTAAATAACGAACTTAAACCTTATGTGAATGCTCATACTTTTATTTGGTACGCGTTGACGTATATAATCAGTCTCTGGCATTGAAAGGGTTAAAACCATTTAACCACACACACATGATATGGTATCACACAACGCGGAAGCCATTTTTAAGGACGTTTAATGTTAACCAAGTTTTTTTAAATACGGACTAATATTTCGGCTAGGTTATTGGATACTTTAGCAGAAATTAAAACGCCAAAACACGCCCACGGTGCGCTTACTGTGTGACAGGGCCACGACTGTGCTCAAGTTAATTTGTATTGTATTGAAAACATTCTTGTTTCCTTGTCCACAGAGAGACCTCGCCTCCGTCGCCCAACGGCGACGCGAAGGATTCCAAGATGAGCCAGATCCAGTTCTCAGTACCCTTCGACAAGGAGAACGGGGTTAGTACCTTTATAATTTAACCATTAACGAAAAAAGAGGGTATTACAAGTTTAACCAACACATGTACAGTAGAGGAAATACATTCACGTACCACCTTCGAACCCTGTCGAAATGACGCTACGCGTTAAACGCCACGCTATGTCATACAAATGTCATGCGTATGTCTCTTCGACTAGGTTCTACGATGGTGTGTACGTGTTTGGATTTCCTTGACTGTATCTTTAAAAATGAAAATAAAAATTATTTTTTCAAGAAGACCACTACATGTTTGAGTCTACTCAAGTGTGTCGGTCTGTAGCATCGTAGCTCCCAAATGGATGAGATAATTTTAATGAAGATTTTTTTGCTCTCATTTTCTCTTTGCGTCTTAAACTAATATTAAAATTGTACTGTTTTCGTAAATGTATGACTATCTATACATATAAAAGAGTTACATTACTGACTTACTGACAGATCAAAAAAAAATTACAATTCCGCCATTATGGGAGTTTAAAAGGGCGTAAAAGTTAGAATGTAATCCAAAATCTATGACTCGCACTTATCTGGTTTTTTATTAGCTACTTTATTCAATTATAATGTATAGGATTTCCCTAGAATCAATTAAAACCACCCACAATGATTCAGGGTTCTCTATGAGATATTAAAAACTCATTAGTTGTTCCGTTTTCCATGTAATTAGTTACGTGACGTGGTCGTCGTGACGCACTGACCTAAACCATATTCATCTTTACTTGCCTTAAGCAGTAACTGCTAGCAGTGTTTTATTTAGGTGATAAATGATATTCAGGTGATAAAAAGTGAAATTTAAAGTTAGAATTTTGAAAGAAAAGAAAGAAAGAAAAACATTTTATTTAAAACTATTCAACATAAAACATACAAATACACACAACACGGACAGAATCAAAAAGGGCCCCACTCAGCATACATACATACATAGCATATTTTGTTTATATGATAAGACAAGTAGGGATTAAAAAACTTTACCTGGACCCAATTTCATAAAAGCAACAGACGACAGGTGACAGTGACAATTCGGTATTCATTGCTTGCCCATACGATGCTAAGTCTGTAAATATGTAGCGTTACTTGTCTTGTAAATTACGACGATGTCACCTGTCGCCTGTCACGTTTATGAAATTGGGGCCTGATATATAATATTTGACGACATATTCGTCATTAATATTAATAGGGTCACTCCCCATTTTTTATTGTAGAGGGGGGGAAAAGAACACGCGGGTTACTTAATGAGAAGTGGTTACCACTGCCCCCGTGGAAACCAGCGACCGTAGGAAAGCTATTCAGTTGGCGGTATTAATGAGACGTACCTCCTTGTCTGATGGTAGTCAGAGTGATGGTAGCGAGTACGCTCCAATGTAATAGAATAGAATATAATAGAACCATTTATTTCAGGCTGCATAGGCGCATAGAAAAAATACCTTAAAGACTAACATACATAATTAAAAAACAAAACATTAAAATTAGCACGTTACATCGGCAACGTGTGACCTAGTTTCGGGGTGTCCAGCAACCGTCTGCGAAAACGACGGAAAGCGACTCTCTTCGGCCAGAATTCCTGCTTCATAAAGGTCGAGGTTAATCTGACCTGTCAAATCTGGAATCATGGTCAAAGTATACGGTCGAGATATTTAAAGGATTAACACTTTTGCTTCATATCACATCGCATAAGGATGCAAAAATGGCAATACTTTACTTTCCTCAAACGCACTTAATGAAAAAACAAAGATACCTTATTTTTTCTTCGACTGAACAAACCATGCTTAAAGAAAGATGAAATATAAAGAACTAAATCAGTAAAGAGAGAAACGTATGGTTTTTTATAACGGACTAACAAATCACAATTGCTTACCTAATGTATTTAAAATCCTGTTTCGTTATCAAATAAAATATACCAGAAACCAGTAATCATTTACATTCTTATATGTTGTGTCTTCTTTAATAATGAATTCAAATGAGTTAAAAACTGGTTTCCAGGTGGTGATGTTGTTTCACAAAAATGTTTTGATTTTTTATACATTATTGGTGATAAGCAGCCTTAGTTAATATTACTATAGCAGAGACCCTAGTACGCTAGCTTTTATCGCGCACATAAAGCATTATATCCCTTTCTAACCAGCAGGCGTGTGCGAGAGGGACGGGTACTTTATATCCGTGATAAACTTTAGTGTGTTACTATAGCAGTTATTAAATATTTATACCAGAATTAATTAATTGGGCCACCTGCCCATTGCCAGCGTCTTAGATGATTTTATACACACTATGTGCTTAGATTTTTATTGATTTCGTTTAAGTCAGTTATGGTCTCATTTATTATAGATGGGTTTGCGTTTGGCTATATAATTTAAGAATAATGCTCGGATCGTATAGAATTAACAAGATATTCAGTTTTTTTTTTAAATAGAACAACTCTGTCTCTCTTACAGTCAAAAGTTAACGACATACCTCCTCATTCATAAAAAATACCACCCTGTTTTAATTATCAAGATACTTAATTATGTTCTGTTCCTTTCATTCGAGGATAAACGTCACAGTGACAGATAAGATAAAACACATGTTAACTATCACAGTGTTTATGAATATGGGGTTAAACAAGTGTTGAACTATAGAGCCTTAACTACCGGTCACGGAAAAGACATTTGCGAATCTAATGGTGCTGGTGATAGACGGGCGATTAAGTTCGCGTACTTACGGCTCTACGACCTTTTATCGCCGAAAATTACGCGCGTCCTACGCGTACAAAGGTGACACACGGACGATAAAGGTCGTAAAGCCTAATACGCGAACTTACTCGTCCGAATATCACCCCTTTAATTGTGATTTTGTGACATACCTACCTAATTGGGTTGGCGTGTGGCAGTAGGAAATCTATAAGGAAATCAAAATAAATAAATAGATACTTGAGACAATTTACCTTAAGCGACACTTTTGAAACTAGTAAAACCATACTGAAGCCAGTTGCTGGTTGCTGTATGAATGGGCCGGCTCCACTAGAGTAGTACACTCTTAAGAATACCGGCGTGAAGTAGTAGCTTGCTGCTGTCTTTCGTACGGTGCGTGAAAGATCCAGAGACCCACGGGGAGACCTATAGGGCGTCAACGTATCAGCAATTCTTATGAGGTCGCTGGTTTTTTTTTATGACATAGGAAGGCAAACAAGCAAGTGGGTCACCTGATGGTAAGTGTACACCACTGCCTACAGACACCCGCAACATCGAAGAGATTGCAGATGCGTTGCCAACTCAGAGGGCTAAGATACCTCTTGTGCTAGTAATTACACCGGCTGTCTTGCTCTCCACGCCGGAACACAACAGTGCAAGCACTGCTGCTTAGCGGCAGGATTAGCGAGCAAGATGGTGGTAGCGATCCGGACGGACCTTGCACAAGGTCCTACCACCCGCAAGGGGTAGGGTGTCCTCAGGGTAGCGGTAACCCCAACTTACCTTAACCTTCTGATAACTTACCTCTACAGTAACTTAGGCACTTAGTCTACCGATTGTTATCGCGACAGGAAAATACACTGACAGCCAATAAACTCGCAAATTGATACATAATTACATGGTATTCCTTAATAGAACTCTAAAAATAACTTTACGACATGTCTTTAGAGACAATACTCTTGACAATGCCTACTTACGCTTGATATGGCAAACAAATCCGCGGCCAGCCAGCCATGTCATACCAAATGAGGGTTTAACTTCGTGGTAGGTAATAAAAAATATTGAATGAGTCATTTTAATAGGCTTGTTGGGAGTTCTGAGAAATCGAAAGTTATAAGTATTCTTATTTATGAAGGTCTTAATAAATAAATAATAATTAATAATTCTACCGACAATTATATCAATTATTAAATTGTTAATTTATTGGCGTTCACGTGACATTCTTCATAAGTTTGACAACATTTGCATTTAAAAAGTTCAATACACAACAAAAAAGCGTCATTTTCTTCTGAACTATGAGGAATATTAGAATGCAGTAGTAATGTCAGAAGCTTAGGCATATTCAAAAACCATGGCTACAGTATAAAGTTTTGAGGGTGGTCGCCGTTTGTATGGAGAGTACCGAATACACAATAGTCTTTGTACAGTTGAGCCCCCAAATGAAACACACACTCACTTAAATGCACTGCACTGTATTTACTTCATGTATGTATCACTAATTGCTTTGAAGGAACTACAGTGCAGTGCATTTAAGTGAGTGTGTGTTTCATTTGGGGCTCAACTGTACATTTGGTTCATCCGGTTCGAAGGACCAAATGTACAGTTGAGGCCCCAAATGAAACGTCTTAATTTAAATTTTTACACTAAATTCAAGCGCGAGCGACTTAGATAGACCACCGGCGTTGCGTGAATCACAGCAATTTTACTTTAGAAAATAACTAAAAATAATCAAAAGATATAGTATCTCAATTCAAAAACTAACTGTCCCAAGTCGATCATATCTCTCCCATGTTTCCTTAAGTAATCGTAATGATATCTACCACAAACAATTAACACCTTCCAAAGTGGTCAGCGGTCAGTTAGACTGTTTTTACAACTTCCTTGACGGTTTCCTTCTAGTTTTCCTCTTTGAAGTATTTCCTTCCTCGTCTGGACTTCTAGTTGATGGTGCTGTCTTTGATGGCAATTTGTTTATTATAGATTCATCCTTTGTGTAGGACACTGCGGTTTTATGCCGGAATGAGGCCAGAATAATTAAGATCTACATTTAGGGTCATCCATTAATTATGTTGACTCAAAATGGGAATATGAGTTCCAGCAAAATCTCAATTTCAGTAAGGGGAAGAGGGTCAATGATAAAACTCTACACCAACTTTTGTAAATATTGTGGATGGTAAGACCTTGTGCGAGGTTCACCCGGATCGCTACCACCATCTTGCTAGCTAATCCTGCCGCTAAACAGCAATGCCCGCACTGTTGTGATCCGGCGTGGAGAGCAGGACAGCTGGTATAATTACTGGCACGAAAGGTATTCCATCTTAGCCTTCTGGGTTGGCAACGCATTTGGAATCCCTTTGGTGTTGCGGATGTCTATTGGCGGTGGTGATCACTTACCATCAGGTGTGCAACCATCAGTGGGTTTGCCTTCCTATATCGTATACAAACCCGCTGGACCGGTCGTTGTGGCTATCCTTGGGAGAGGCCTATGTTCAGCAGTGGACGTCTTTCGGCTGAAATGATGATGATGATGATTGTACTTATACAAAAAAAAAGCTCGAATCAAATCGAAAATGTTAATTGCAGGATCAATCCCATATTAGCTTTAGTCAGTTATAACTACGTACAAGATTATAACAAGGACATCGTTTCATCTTGTTTATCTTAAATAGTATAAACAAAGTAGCTATCTGTTCCTGTCTGTCCGCATATCTACGGCCACTTGCGTCTTCTAAACCACGCAACGGATTTTATTAAGGTTAAGAGGAGTGTGAACCCAGCCCCAAAAAGCGCTCCCCGTACAAACAGCGATAACGTTTTCCACCCACTAAACCCTAACCCATGGCAATGATTTTTTGGTATGTTGTCATTACGCCTTAGAACTAGGTTTGTATGTTTTGATTTTTTTCATATTCTTCTTAGATTTGTCAATATTCGCATTTTAGGAGTTTCATACAAAACACAAAAGCGTCAATATTTTTGAAACTATTGAGAATATTTAAAAAATCAAAACATACAAACCTAGTTTTAGGGCATAATGATAACATACAAAAAAAATCATGGCTATAGGTTAACGTTTAGAGGGTGGAAAACGTTATCGCCGTTTGTATGGAGAGCCCTGGGTTCACACTCCTCTTAACACTGTCATTTAGAGTTTTTTTTACAGATGTTTTTATGGACATTACATTACATCCTACTAACATACATAAAGTCACGCCTGTTTCCCCGAGGGATAGGCAGAGTCCACGGATTTCCATTTGTTACGATCCTGACATACAACCTTTGCTTCACCTACTCTCACGACATTCTTCATGCATGCTCCTTGGTTTAGGGTATTCCTGACCTGGCCTTTCTCTAGAATGTCTCCGATTTGGTCGGAGTACGTTCGCCGAGGTCTTCCCTTTCCCATTTTTCCATCCACTCTCCCTTCATACAGTCTTTTTGTTGATCGATAATATTATGCTGTTTTCTAATAAATAAACTAGAACAAATTACCTTGCTAATCCGCGAAACCAGTGCCGTGCTCGTGCAAGTTAGCTGTGCGACATATATAGGTTCATGCCAAAACCTACCCCTCTCCACACGAAACAACATATATCACACAGACTCAACTACACACCTCAACCACTGCACACTAAGCAACACGACCGACGCGCGTTTCGCCTCTCTACGAAGCATCATCGGGATCAAACATTACGACCGTTTGCTACTTGAACAAATTTCCATTGCCATTTGTTAATTTGCTCAAATAGCAAGGTTATTTGTTCCAGTTTGTTGAAATGGACATCCGCAAAGTAACGCTTAATCTATTTATTATCTAATAAGTACATTTGTCCCCAGATGTGGCACAAGCAACAGCACGCCGTGTGCGTGCGGCACGCCTTCAAGCACTACGGCTCCAACAAGCGGCCCAACCACGTGCTCAGCAACCTCAACATGACCGTCGCCAAGGGGACGATGTAAGTCTAGTGTCACCCCCTTCCCCACCCCTCTCACCCCCCTTTATGTAAAGTCCGATTTAATAGAAATGGCCAACGTTGTAAACAAACATTGCTAGTAGTGACACAGTATAACTTTCAGTTTTCAATGAAAGAGTTTATTGACATAACAAATAGTTGATGCATGTTTGAACGGATATATTTGAAGGATAAAAAGCACAAGTTGGCAATGGGACTATACCTGTTGCTCAAAAGTGAATGATTACACAGTGATACTGCTAAATTGTTTTGTTTTCCACATAGGCCTTTTCTGTTGAATCCGACTTTACAAACATTTGTAACCACGTATTTCGTCTTTATCTGTAATTGTGACGTTTTCCTTTGAATGAAAGAAACAAAACATATTTTAAAAGCTTTTTTAAGTCAGATTTGATAAACCAATTACCAAGTGTTCCTAATATAATTGGCTAACCAATCCAACGGTTGTCGCATTTAGTTAAAGTTACGTAATTAATCTGATTGAATTAAAATAATGACTAATTCTATTAGTAGGCAGGTAATTAAGGGACCAATACATATAAAATCGTTCTTAAGAATAGCGTTGACGCACTCATTATTCCGTATAATATATCTTTGCAATTTCCCTGGACGCTTCTCGCTAAAACCAAGGTTGACAAGGGCTCTGCCTCTTAGTGGCTAAGAGACACCTATGACTAAACCATTTAAGTACTTGAGTCATGGGTTCGAGTCCGGAACCCGGGTCATTCACTCGAATTCCTATCATTACTTACGAGTACCATATAGATTCCTTGGTTAAACCTAATGGCTAACAGCCAAGGGCATCCCACAAAGGCTCATTAACCTCTCGCAAATAACTTCAAGTCTTCGAACAGCCTATTGTGAACATCTGTTACGCTAAATCGGCGCTTGTTTTGATTGGCATAAGGAACTGGTTCCCTGATGATGGTTTTGGAGCGTGACGTTGGTTCTTATTTGTTCCGGTGGCCAAAATGGGAGGTGGTTGTTTAGATAGTGGTGTATGTACGGAACAAACACAGCTATTTGCAAGTTGGTACTTGCAATTGGGGATCAAGTGGAATTTTACGATTTGCAAGACAATGTCGCCGGCGTGGAGAGCAAGACAGACGGTGTAATCAGAAACAAAGAAAGAAAGAAAACCATTTATTTAAAACTATTCAACATAAAACATACAAATACACACAACACGGACAGAATAAAAAAAACAAAACATTGTGTTGAACAGAATCAAAAAGGGCCCCACTCAGCGTACTCCCTCGGTAAACCGAGACGCTGATTTTCAGTGGGACCCCTGGGCATCTTAGCCCTCTGGCTTGGCAACGCTTCTGCAATCTTTTTGGTTGCGGGTGTCTATAGGCGGTGATGATCACTTACCATCAGGTGACCCACTCGCTTGTTTGCCTTCCTATTTCATAAAAAAGAGGCTTTGCAGACATCTATCGCCTGGAGGCTCGCAATGTCTAAGGCCACCTCTGCATAGACGCAATTGAACACGGCATTTGCGGGTTCCAAGGATAATGCCTGCCCTTTGAAACCGGAAATGCTGTGTTGTTGAAAAGTTAAGTGCGATACATAAAAGCGTCTGCTTCTTACGCTTGCGCACATGAGTTGCGGCCATGTTCTCAGAATGTCAATGTTTCTATTATGTACGGTGTGTCTACTGTATACATAGAAGTCTTTAGGCTGTACTAATGTTTAATCGCTAGATCAGTATCAGCTTTGACTAGAAAGTTCCAGAAACTCGATTCTCTACAAATGGAACAATAATAGCGTTGAATAATGACCTAAAGGAATGTAGTTTACATTCAACTGGCTAACAATACCCTACTGTACCACGTGACGTAAATGAAATCAATGTCCGTGATTGGTCAATTTATCTAGGTTAATTTTAGAGCTTATGTTAATATTGTATGAAATAAAAAATCTTTTGAATAAAATTTTGCTATGTTTTAATCCTTAGGATTGAAATACCAGATAGTCTATAGTGTAATTACTGTAATTAGTCTTTATTTTTACATATTTAGTATAAAAAAAGTCGCTACTGGCCTCTGTTTGACCTCAATCCTCATCATATATTCGGCTTCTTACTACTTTTAAACCACGCGATTTGTACGGAAGGTTTTTATGGATCTATTTTTTTATTTAGGTACTTTAGAATATAATTATTAGATAACAAGTGAAATATAAATAACTTAACCTAATAAAAAATGCAGATTCTTAATTATATGTACAAATATCTCCCAAGTCTGTCCCCTGCGGTAAACTGCCCGCTGCTGGCTGCATTTCCACGTTGGATCGCAACGCCAATGCGTTGGCCAAGAAATGCACCAGCCCTATGGTCATGTGAGATTTCAATCAATTTTGTTTTTAGCTGTCCAAAAACAGGTTTTTATGTACAATACTTTCTCATTGTACCCGTCCGAAGCCAGGCTAGGACGCTAGTGTATATAAAAAAATGATTCACGCAAATTCCGTGAATCTGAATAGGAGTCGATTTGTCATTTATACCAGTTTGCTATGCGTGGATTTTAACAGATGATCTTTCTTGTTTGCGCTAAGAATTATCACGTTCTGCCGATGATTAATATGGCCACTGGTTTACCAGTTTTAAAGTAAATATAAAAATGATTCAAATGGTTAATCTCATCCTAGAATAATCGGGACCAGTTTTTAAGTTTGCGGTTTTTGATTTTTTAAACTGAAGTAAGTCTATTGCCGCGCCTGAGTGCGGCGCCGCAGTGATACATGTTATGTTTCACTCCTTAAGGCTCGGTTCGACTTGTGGAAGTAAGTCACAATAAAGAGATCTCTCACCAGGGCGGGTGTTATGCCTGTGGACCGAAGTCCGAAGGACGAAAGTTGGAAGTTGTTTATATGCGTCCGTTTTATGAAACTTCGTTAGCCTGAAGTAGCGTACGTGCATAGTTTTATTATAGCAACTTATAAATACGTTCTTATGCGAAATGCACTCTTTGCATTTCGTTTTCAACGCAATACCACAAACGTGATTTTATCACGTTAAAGTCCTAATTGACGTTATATATATAACTTAAACGTGTGTGTTTTAATGTTTTTTTCATTCAAAAATTTGCATAGAGTCATAATAGAGTTCGTAAATTAAATGTAGTCATAATATGTGACAACACGTGTCTCGCTCTGTAAACGACCTGCATTTCATCTGATTTTATCCTCGCCCACTGAGGAAACCTGGCCACACTACTACATTCATTTTACAACCAAACTAAACTAAATACAACCCTTCCACAACTAACCAAGACTCAATTTCAAACGCAAAACTGCAGCCTTTCAACCAGTTTAACGTACCCTTAGACAATGGAAAGTGGTCTTTTTGTTGTAGCAGTAAGAATCACAGCTGCGGTAAATGTAGAGTGGTGTGGAATAGAACGTAAATGGCGGGTTTCGTAAGTCGACTCGTCCCTGCGCGCGCGCCGCGCTTAAGTAATGGCCGTTGCAATCGAATTGTGGACTCAGATTTAAATAGATTCAATTGTAGGTGTTGTGGGTCATTTATAGTCAGTTGTAACCTTTTTTTATAAAATAGGATGCAAACGAACATATGTGTGGTGGAACACCTGGTGGTAGCCCAGAGACTCCCGCAATACCATGGAGACTGCAGATGCGTTGTCAACCCAGAGGGCTAAGATGGAACACCTATTGTGTCAGTAATCTCACCAGCTGTTTTGAGTAATGAATTGATTATGGGAATAAAAAACTATACTTTGCATATAGGTGCATATTAGGCTGGCTGTTTAAAGGCCTAGTTTAGCTAGAGCTTATGAAAATTAAAGACTCTGCTAAGATACAACAGTTTCATTTTCTTATCTTTCTAAAACAAAATTGCGGAGTAATATATGTTTATAGTAAGTAGTCTACACCAATCTATATCTACACTAATATAATAGTGGTAAACTTTGTTTGTTTGTATGTAGGGGTAAAACTAAACCGATTCCAAAAGTTCTTTCACCAATAGAAAGCTACACTATCCCTCACGGACATAGGCTACTAATTCCACGCGAGCAAAGTCGCGGGCGTCCGCTATAATTTGGTATAAATAGTTAGTATAAAGAATCCGATAACAATAAAATAATACTACATTGTTCTTCTTATGGCCTGTAGTAGGCGTATTGGTTGTTTACGACAGGACCGACACGCATACTATAATATAAACTGACTAGCGACCCGCCCCGGCTTCGTATGTGTATAATTAAGATATAGTGTACATAAATACCTTCCTTAGAAAACTCTCTAAATGTCAATGAAAACGGTATCGTACTGTTGTATGGATTAGACGGCGTAAGCGGCCGAAGATACAGCTTATAAGAATAGACAGGAACAGCTAGCGAATCACATAACTTTATACTAAGTAGTGACGATAATATTGTTTTGTTGCGGATCGTTACCACCGTCTTGCTCGCTAATCCTGCCGCTAAGCAGTGCTTGAGCTGATGTGTTCCGGCGTGGAGAGCAAGACAGCCGGTGCAATTACTGGCACAAGAGGTATTCCATCTTAGCCCTCTAGGTAGGCAACGCATCTGCAATCTCCTTGATATTGCGGGTGTCTAAAGCGGTGGTGATCACTTACCATCAGGTTAATCACTTGCTTGTTTTCCTTCCCATTTTATATAAAAAAAATACAAAAAGTTCAAAGTCTTAGAGAGATTCTTTAATCTAAAAAGAAGTTAACGAGCAAGATCCGGACGGAATTGTAGTGCGGTATAAACGTTTGAAGTGATTGGTTTCCCTCCTCAGATACGGTCTTCTGGGAGCCTCTGGTTGCGGCAAGACCACTCTACTATCCTGCATCGTGGGGCGCCGCAAGATGAATAACGGAGAGATCTGGGTGCTGGGCGGCAAACCGGGCACTAAAGGTAACCTTGGCATAGTCTTTGATTGAAATGAAACACAGGAGATACGTGACTTCCTAACAGTACGCCCTGGAATCTTAGAGGATCCATACCTCCTGGTGACGTATCTCCCGTATTTTCAGGGGCGTAACTAGGGTGGGGCAGGCAGAGCATGTGCCCTGGGCGCCAAAAAAAGGGAAGGGGGTGCAAAAAACGAAATTTACTAACTACCTATTTTAAAAAAATACAATCCAAATTCGTGTACATGGCCAAATAAAAGTATTTTAAGGATCATTTTATCCTTATTGTAGATACATTTATTCCAGACGGGGACATATTTGTGATATTTTGTTTGTTTTAGGTCCATTACATTTCAAAATTAGTAAAATAATAATTTAAAAAAATATATTTATAAAGGGAAAGGGGCGCAGTTTGGATGCGAGCCCTGGGCGCCATTTTATGTCGCTACGCCCCTGCGTATTTTATATTAATCAAAAGATAGTTAGTAAATAGTTGTGTCCTGAGGTGACCGCATGTTCGTTTTATTTCATAAAAATACTAGAAAACGTCTTTATTCATATGCTTTTGTAACCGTCAAGGTACCAACAGTTGAAGTGCGATTTCATTTGGTCATTGGACGCGTCGATTAGCCGACATTCGGCTCTCCAAATGACTTTGCACGAATTCTAACATTAAGCAACAACTGCAGTCTATAGACGCTTGCAACACCAGAAGTCTCGCTTGCGGGCCGCCGAACCTGCATATAGCGAAGACTATTAATTACACACCCATATAGCACCCATGAAATAGCTCTGTATTTAAACTATAGAGACAAAAATCACCTTCTTCATCAACAAAATTACAGCTCACACTGCTGGTTAGAGACCTCTTCTTAGAATAGAATAGAATAGAACCATTTAGGTATTTCAGGCTGCATAGGCCCATAGAAAAAATACCTTAAAGACTATACATAGGGTTCTATAGGGTTGTGTTTCTTAGGGTTCTGTAGTCTCATCAAGGACCTCTTATAGTTTCGCCATGTATATCCGTCCGTCTGTCCGTAGCTTAGCTCAAAGAATTTTAATTCTAGAATACTGTAATTTGACATGGATATAAATTAGTCACGCGGATAAAGTAGTAAAATAAAATCTTTAAATTAATTTTTTTTAGGGCTTCCTACACGTAAAATGGGGATGCGTTGTCTCGTATAGTCAAGTGTCTCCCCCCCCCCCCCCCAGCTAAATGTTTGTTTTTGTGTGGTTATGTAAAGAAATACGGTAACTTATTTCTTCTCCTCAAAACAATTCATAAAATGTACTTGTAATTGCGGAACCCTACATTGCGCGTGGCCCGACACGCATTTTGCCGGGTTTTTTATAAGCCTAACCTTACTATTCGCCCTCAGGTTCCGGTGTGCCAGGCAAGAGAGTGGGCTACATGCCCCAAGAGATCGCCCTCTACGGAGAGTTCACCATCCGAGAGACCATGATGTACTTCGGCTGGATCTTCGGCATGGAGACGAGAGAGATCATCGAGAGGCTGCGCTTCCTCCTCGAGTTCCTTGACCTTCCCAGCGAGAACCGCATGGTTAAGAACCTTAGGTAAGCCCTGTGCTCCTGCTATCCTATAAATATAAACCCTATTTGTACTCGATTAAGGTACAAAACAAATAATAGTACTAACATACAGATACTTCTCTTTTACGGTCGCGATTAAACGAATTCCAACTTTATTGACACGAGTAGAAAGTTCGTATTACTTCATAAACAATCGCCAGTACCCTTACCATGAGTACAGTGCACCTAGCCGTAACCATACTCGCTAGCGACAGCGTAAAACGATTCGTATGGGAAATTGCACAGCGCCTCTAGCGCTCACTTAGATAACTAAAGATCGCTAGTATGAGTCCAACGGTAAATTACCTATCGAAATCAGAACGTCAGTGTCTAACGTTTTGTAGCTGTTGCCGTAGAATATTGGTACCATGAGTCACAAATTTGACACATGTCATCGAAAAATACGTATCGACTATGGTTAACTCTTTCACTGACAAATGGGAGCGTATTTAACCGCTATCGACTGTAGTAACGTCATACGAATTTTCGATAGAAACTCATGGTAATGGTACAGTACTATTACCATGAGTTTCTATCTATGGCTCGCGTCAAAAGGAACGTGCAGCTCGCAACTCCCGGCGACACGATAGGGTTGAGCTGTATTCGTTTTAAACATGTTTTAAATTACACTGCCACGGCGAGCGACCGGGCGCTCCGCAAGCTGACAACCTACTGCGATTTGTGTAATCTTTTTAAAAATTCTTATGCATATAATTAAATATTTTGCGGGTGGTAGGACCTTGTGCAAGGTCTGTCCGGATCGCTACCACCATCTTGCTCGCTAATCCTGCCGCTAAGCAGCAGTGCTTGCAGTGTTGTGTTCCGGCGTGGAGAGCAAGACAGCCGGTGTAATTACTGGCACAAGAGGTTCTCCATCTTAGCCCTCTGGGTTGGCAACGCATCTGCACTCTCTTTGTTGTTGCAGGTGTATATAGGCGGTGGTGATCACTTACAATCAGGTGACCCACTTGCTTGTTTGCCTTCCTATGTTGTATAAAAAAAATGAATTTCTGCACAGATGCATGTAGGATTCTTCATGGTGTACTCCTTTACCGAAAAGTTAATATCACAAGATTTATGATGCGTTTATGGGAAAATATATTAATAAACCTATAGTTGAGTATGACAATCACTTTGGATACCAATGACGAACGATGAACACACCAAGGAATCGTGTATTTGCAAGCCTTGTCAAGTCAGAAAGATGTGTCAAATCACCAATCACTAAACCACAATCCTTAATACATAAAACAAGTAAACCCAAGCCAATAACATAACATAAGCGAACCACAACAAACATTACTCATCTGTGAGTTATAATTGTAAAGGGACATAGTGACCTCGTGAAAAAAAAAGTTCTTTATCCTAGTGTTTAAATAGGTATGAATGCTGGCACTATGCCCGTTTGCTATGCCTATGCTCATATTTGTGCAGTGGTTGCATAGTGTATAGTTTTATTGTATTCGTTTACTTTGCCTACGTCAATGATCGTAATGACATACCCCCTTATTCATAAACGCTTCGTAATCGTTTGTTAGTTAACATGTTATACGCCTTTATCTGTCATTGTGACGTTTGCCCTCAAATAAAAGGGACAAAACATTTGTTAGCTTAAAAAGATTGTTAATTTTTTTATCAATACGGGGATAAGCCCCTTAAGGGTTTCGGTATGTCAGTTTGTATGTCACACTCACTTATTCACAAAAACGATAAAGTAAAATAATAAATTGCAAAAAAAATATGATGTAAAAATACATTTATAGCAGGGAAATCTTTTTTCCCCTAGAACATCGAGTGAGGTGAAACGCAACAGCGTTACGTAGTTCTATGAAAATCGAATAGGTTTATTCCGTTAGGTTAATTTGTCATTAAAACTAAAGTTGTTTTGAAAAGAGAAGAAAAAAAGATCAGCTTCTGAGTTTTTTGAAGCGTTTCTTCTCACGAGAAGCTTCTATTTTCCGATGCGCTAGTAGACTCAGACATGTAAAAGAGCCTATATGGCCTACTTGCAAAATATTTTTTTCATTTTCATTTCTCAATATTCTAGATGGCGCAGCATAGAGGCATGTTGCCTTAATATATTTTATAGTACCTAATGACCCTAAAATCGCGTTTCTCGGCCTAAAACTCTTAGAGGAGTAAACATAAGAATCGCAAAAAAATGTTTATTTAACATTTAAATATGGCCTTAAAACCGAGTTTCGAATGTACTTACACTTCAACAACAACTATGTTGGAAAAGAAGCAGTTTTTAACTTAAAAATTGCTAAGGTTTTTGAACTTAAAAACTAAAAATAAAATAAAAGCATATTAATGACTGTTGAAGGAGAAAAAAACATTATATTTTACTTAAAACTATATATTTTTTAACATAAACAATTTTGGAAAAAATACATGAAAAATAGAAATCTGCGGACCGTGTAGAGGTGGGCGGAATTGCCTAAGGTCATTGATGACTCTAGAGGCCGAGTGAACAAAGTATAACTTTGCACCCTCGGAACAAATTTAACGTAACAAATGTAACTCCGAGAAAGAGAACATATATAACTACGATACCTGAGGCTACCATATCTGGTTAGCCATATGAATATTTTGAAATACTTGTACTTTTTTCAAAGTCAAAGTCAAAGTCAAAATATTTTATTCAGATTAGGCTTACAGGTAGCACTTATGAATGTCAAAAAATTTACCACCGGTTCGGAAAAACCTCTGATGAGAAGATACCGGCAAGAAACTCAACGAGGTGAGTTTATTAATAGATGAAGTGTTACTGTGCGGAGCTCCTTATCAACAAAGTTTAACGAACTACCTTCTACTCCGCGAGACTACCCTACTATTAACTATTCTTGCTCTGGTTTCACGGAGTATCAAAGTAGTTTGTTCCAATTCGTTTACTTATACTTCGCACCCTTAGAATTAAAGCGACTCAATTCTGAATATGATATTTCCCAAAATTAAACCCTATGTCTTTTAATTAAGGTGATATTTTGGGACGTGTATTATTCAGAAATGGGTCACTTTAATACTAAGCGTGCGACTTGTTAAGGTAACGCAATATCGAGGTGAACGATTACATGTATACCTACGACTATGCAGCGTCGTACAAAACAAAATAAAAATTGTAAATTTGAACGAAACTCTCAGGTACACTGTATAGCAGTATACGTGACCCCAAGTCGCGTTGCGTTACCATACTTGCTACAGCTCGAAACTAAGTATAACAAAGCAAAGCTACAATGAAATCGCACGCTTAGTATTAAAGTGACCCATTTCAGAATAATACACGTCCCAAAATATCACCTTAATTAAAAGACATAGGGTTTAATTTTGGGAAATATCAAATTCAGAATTGAGTCACTTTAATACTAAGCGTGCGAAATATGCGATGAGGTCTCTTTGAGATACCTACTACTTTAGTTTTTTTTGCGTTACTTTTGCATTTTACACTAAAGTTACGTATACTTCCGTCGACAGTTCAGTAACGTTATTTTTTAAGTTTAGATTTTTTTGATACTAAGTAAAACTTGTTGTCTAAGAATCACATGTTGTTGTGTAGGGGTCACATATTCTCATGAAGGCGTTTGCTTCCTTATACAAAGAACCTTGAGCTAGGAGTAACGATCAGTACGTATTGTAAACAAATAAATATTATAATGTATCTCTGGAGGTCAAATATTAACTATTAATCCAGTGTTGTGAGTGTACGTCCCATTGCGGTAGACCATGGGTAACAATAAAAATCCTTGCGTCAACTCAGTAACTCAGGCGCAGCGCACTGCGCCAGTGCGCCGGCTCATTGAGTTAACTCAAAATTGCGCAACAAAATGGAACCCACCGTACAGTGTTGCCAACCCCAGCATAGAGCTAAACTGTAGATATGCCAGAAAAAAACTGTAGAAAACTGTAAATATCAAAATAAAAAACAGTAAATCTACAGCTTTATATTTTATTATTTAATGATGGTATTAAATATAATACATTTTAGAGAGGGATTTAAAAACAAAGAAAAAATATCATGTGATTATCAAAGTTTTAATCAAATTATATATCAAAAGTCATACAGATACATTATGTCAAATAAAATTAGTAATATTTAAAAGCTAGTATTGTAACACTTCAGGAAATGTGAGTAGCGATTTTTGAGGAAGTTTAATTACATCAGCTGCTGATGACTCATGTTAGATAGTATCACTAGCCACCATCTCGTTTTCAATTTGTAAATCTTCTTGAGTTTTCCATTTCATCAAAAAACTGTAGATTTCGAGGCGTAAACTAAAAACTGAGAGAATTTCCCAAAAACTTTAGATCTACAGTTAAAACTGTAGGGTTGGCTACACTGCCACCGTATGAGCTGCATAGCGCGCGCCATCTGTGCTTCTAGCACGAATCTCCTCGACAAGTGTTAACTCGCTACGTAACTAAGTGCATCTCTATCGTACCAGCCCAGTAGGAGAAAGACGCACTGAGTTACATAGCGAGTTAACGCGTGTCGAGAAGATTCGTGCTAGCTGCACTGCACGTCGCACAAACAGCGCACACGCGCAAGTGTTGCTTCGTAAACTCAACGAGTGAGTAAGAGAATGAATGAATGAGAGAGATCGGGTTTGTTGTCACTTGATTGTAAGTATTTGCTTGACTGCACTGTGTCCCAACACGTTTTGAAAAAGTGAGTCAACGCATCCTGCGCAGTGAACTGAGTTGACGTACGTACCTAATTAGGCGGCGCATGTCTACATGTCTACAAATAAAATACCAGGTCATCAACCACATCGAACTTCCACTTACTTTCTCATAATATGAAAGGGCAACTCTTGAAACACAATAGTATGTAAAATCATGCAAAATACAACAATCAGTAAAGTCAGTCATGATGAGATATTAAACTTTGTGAGTTTGCGACATGTTCCACAATCTATTTTCCGGGTCACATTATGACTATTCATGATACAATTGGAACTTAATGATCTAACCACGAATGATGTTAAGGCGATATTATATTATTTTATTATCACAGCTAACTGTCGTATCTAATAGTAGTTTACGTGACAGTTACGACTTACCCAGTTGTGTACGCAGCACTCTCCATACAACGGCAGAAACGTTTTCCACCCTCTAAATTTTAACCTATAGCCATGATTTTTTAGTATGTTGTTATAACTCTTTAAAACTAGGTTCGTATGTTATGATTTTTAAACAATCTTCATAGATAAGTAGATAGCAACACTTTTTGTTTTGTATGAAACACATAAAATGCATTGTCAAATCTATGAAGAATTAAACAAACAAACTAACCTATTAGTTCTAGGGCATAACAAAAGCATAGGAACTACAAAAAAATAGTGCCATTGGTTGACGTTTAGAGGGTGGGAAACGAAGAGCGTTTTCGAGGCTTGGTACCTGAAGGTAGATTACCAGAACCGTGAAGCGATTCGCAACGAACTGTACACCTGCACGAAAATATACGATACGCCGTAACTCGATAATGTAGCCCAGTGCTTCTCTCTCCTATAGGGCTTGTTAGAAAGAGACACTGAGAGCTACCGTATCGTTTTACGGTGTGTTACAGCTACAGGTTCGTGCTAGGTAGAGATAAATTCGAACATAAACTGTACAACTGTTAAACTCGGCGTGGCCTTAAGCATTTCATTCGGTCATCGATTCGTTCGGCAGCGAAAGTGCGATGACATAAGAGATGCTGCAGGCTTCACGTTCTACTTACAGCTGGTTTTTAATTGAGTTTTAATTGTTAAGGAAGAATATGTTACATGTGGTTTTCGGCGTGCATTGTTTTCGAAACGGTGTCCACGACACGACCAACAAAAAGTCGAGTTTTTCTTTGACGAAAAAGTTTACACACAACCGTGGTAACTTTGAAAACCACTGGCTTTAACATGACCGGCTAATTTTATTTTATCTGTGTTTATCTCTATCTGCGTCCCTTTCTTATAACACTAGTTTGACAGGGACGCAGGGAGGGATAAATTAAACCTGTACCGGTCATGTTAGGGCCACATTGCTTGACACAATAGGACATTGTTCTACTAGTTGACATCTAATCTCTCGACTTTATTCATGTTTCTGTATCTTCTCGGCAGTAAAAAGTAATTACAAATTTTATATAAGTATGATTACAAAGTTTAATTTGCAATTATATATATTTTTTTTATTTTATTAATACAATAAAATTAAATTTAAAATGCTATATAATGAATGACAACACAAAGAAAAATTATGATAATGGCAGGACATTTATTTTTCGCTGTTTTATTTCTCTTTAATATTTCTACGTCTAATATCTCAGGATATGCTGAACTGAATTATTGTACCGTCTTCTTTTCCATGTATCATGATCGAGGAAAAAAATACTGTTCTATTCTACTCTATGTAATTATTAGATCACTCAATGACGACACAAAAAATGTGTTATGGCCGGACTCGAATTTGCAATATCTGAGGTGCAATTTTTAAAATCTCATCAGGTGACTAGAGCTCACCAAAATGGCCGAATCTCTATGAAAAACGGCTATTTTGGTGAGCTTCAGTCACCCGGTGAGATTCAAAAATCGCAGTCCTGAGCTGACTGAGGTTGCAGGTTCGAATCCTGAGATAACCCTAATTTTTCTTTGTGTTGTCATTGCATGGCATTTAAATTTAATAATTTGAATGTTTAACATTTAAAAATAAAAATCTAAAGAAATTTCGGTTACAAAAATTTGTTAGAATGAGCATCTGGTTATTCATGATCTGTATCTAACAAATGAGATGCTCATTCTTATGAAGAACTACACTTTGGCGGGAAGGAATTTCGTCTGAAATCTGAATGTTTTGGAATTATTAGATCACTTTCAAGGACTGGGACCGTCACCTTATTTATTTTGTCTCCCCAGCGGTGGGCAGCAGCGGCGCGTGTCGTTCGCCGTGGCTCTGATGCACGACCCCGAGCTGCTGATCCTGGACGAGCCGACGGTGGGCGTGGACCCGCTCCTGCGCCAGTCCATCTGGACCCATCTCGTGCGCATCACCAGCTCGGGAGACAAGACTGTCATCATCACCACGCATTACATCGAGGAGGCGCGGCAGGCGCATTGCGTGAGTACCCTGGGAGTTATTTTCGACATCCTTTGGTCCCCATCTTTGCCCTTACCTTATCTTTATCTTTGCAAAGTATAAAACAAAGTCGGTATCCGTTCCTGTCTGTGCTCAAGTGCTCATATCTTCACCCGCTTACTCCTTTTAAACGCGCAACGGATTTTGATAAGATTTTCACTGCCATTAAGAGATTTTTTTATGGAATGTTTTTATGTACATTTACATTATAATTTTATTCGTGCAAATTCGGAATGGGTTGCTAGAAAATTATAAAGTTCATATTCTATTGTTATTGTTATTATCTTCTTTATTAAAGTTTTTCTCTTGCTTTTTACATTTTAAAAAATAAATCATGGTATGAAAGTTACATTTTAAAATATAACTAAGTACTACAAAAAATATATAATTACATTTTATTGTTATTTATGTATATTTATTTATTGTTATTATTGTTATTGTTAGTCATACATAACGCTGAAATTGTACACTTTCAGTACTTTTTAAAACATCGTCGTTCGCAACCCAGTAGTTTCTGATTAGTTTTATAAGATTTACGAAAATTAATGGATTCAGAAAAAATGCAATATGACTATTATTAACGATAACATAATAAAATAAAATTATGACCAACAATACAGTACTTTTGTATCAGTTAGTTTAAGGCCGCTGGAAGGTTTAATAGTTTTATAATAGGCAGTTTGAAACATATTTTGCGATAAATATTGTACATATAAGAAATGATCTATGTAAATATTCCTTTGGTTACGGATTGCTCAGAAATATTTCGCGCAATAATGTGAGTTTATTTCAACAAGTCAAATATTCGTAGTTTTGACTATCAATAAAAAATACGAATTCATATTGAAACGTTATAGTACGTAGTTTATGATGCATGGAATTGAAATATGTGGGTTTTATTACATTATACATATATATATATGTATACGCATAATGTACCAGCATAATGGTTCTGTAATCTTTTTTTGAAAAGAGATAAAAAAGGGATAAATTGCTGAGTTTCTTGCGGCGCTTCTTTTCAGCAGAATATTCAATTTTTCGAAACGCTGGTAGATCCAGACATTAAAAGAGTCTATGTGATCCAATTCCGCCATCTTGCTCGCTAATCCAGCCGCTAAGCAGCAGTGCTTGCACTGTTGTATTCCGGCGTAGAGAGCAAGACAGCCGGTGCAATTACTGGCACAAGAGGTATTCCATCTTAGCTCTCTGGGTTGGCATATTTTTAGTTGGATAGCTAGGATCTCCTTTTTCCATAAGAACATCTGACATCGCACGAGGCCGAACGCTCGCTTTTATCATAAACCGATAATGTATTCTCGTTATTAACATAACTAATCGAGTTCTCAAAGATTCCATGTAGTTTTCTGGCCTTGTGGTGTACCAGTTTGCTTTTGGGATAATGTCCTTTATGAAGGTCATCAGCGCCAACAATGATGTCCTTGCTTAAAAATTAAGCATAGAAACCAACCTGATTAACTAGTTATAACTAAAAAAATACTAGTGACCTGGTTCGGCTTCACACGGGAACAATTAGGTTTTTTTTTATGTAATAGGAAGGCAAACAAGCAAGTGGGTCACCTGATGGTAAGTGTACACCATCGCCTATAGACACCCGCAACATTGCAGATGCGTTGCCAACCCAGAGGGCTAAGATGGAATACCTCTTGTGGCAGTAATTACACCGGCTGTCTTGCTCTAAACGCCGGAACACAACAGACAGGCAGAATTAGCTAGCAAAATGGTGGTAGCGATCCGGACGCACCTTGCACAAGGTCCTACGATCCGCAAATGTAAGTAGCGGATGTAATGTACATAAGAACTTTCCGTAAAAAAATCTCTAAATGATACTGAAAACAGTATTCAAATCCGTTGCGTAGTTAAGACGGTGTAAGCTTCCGAAGATATGTGGACAGACAGGAATGGATACCGACTTTGTGTTAGGAAAGCGTATAATAAGACCGGCGACGGATCAGCGATCCTGCGGCCCTAACATGACAGCCCAGGTTTAGTTCAACCCGTCCCTGTGTCTCTGTCTAACTAGTGTCATAAGAAAGGGACGCAGATAGAGATAAACTAAACCTGGCCAGTCATGTTAAGGTCACTGGGGTCACTGGATCCCATGGACAGTGGTAATGACTTTGGATCAGATGATTCTCATGCTCGTTTACGTCCTATTTTCATACAAAGGTTGCTGTCGCGTAAAGTCCAATAAACAGTAATTTTTTTTCGAATTTCGGCTTTTTTTTCTAATATTGATATTTTACCAAATCGCAAGTCATGCTACGACGTAAATCTTAGGATTTAATGGGTGTATTAAAAATGGACAGTACAAGGAGTGGTTATGCTAATTATTAGCGTACGTGGATGATCATGAAATTCAGAGCGTTGGTAGCCTTGTGGCCAGGGGGGGGAGTTTTTATCAATTTCTGGCCAAGTTTAGTTATCTCTCTGTGCGTCCCGTTCTTATAACACTAGTAAGACAGAGACGCAGGGAAGTATAAAAAGTATAAATGAAACCTGTGGTTGTGTTGTTAGGTAAACAAGCCTTTGTCTTCCCCCATAGGCTTTCGGATCTCTCACCAAACTGGTATTGTATTGTAGCGATTCATAGCGCCATCTAGTTTAGAACGAAGGAAACCAGCTGATATTCGCTATGTCACGCTTACAAAGTTTTGTAACACGGATGCGTTAATACAACTTCCAACTTTCATCCTTTGGACTTCGCTCCCCCGGGAAATCACCCACCTGGTGAGAGATCTCTGTGGCTACCCACCACAGTATGTTACATTTATTGATGGTTGTATTTGTTCGTCTCCAGATCGGTCTGATGCGTAGCGGGAGGCTGCTGGCTGAGGAGTCCCCGCAAGCGCTCCTCACCATGTACAGCTGCCTGTCTCTCGAAGACGTTTTCCTCAAGCTGTCGAGGAAACAAGGTGAGTCCACAGCATCACTAACTAACTGGGTTTGCTCAAAACCTTAACCTAAATTTATCAAGCGCCCGTGGCCGACTCGCGTACCCAGACGTGTTCAATCCCAACGTCCAGGAGCTTCAGACCTTGACCTTATCACCGTCTTCGGCTTCCGCTGCACCAGGACCGCCGTAGACTTCACCCAAAACGATCCTTTTAAATCCAGCGCAGTTACACGCCAATCTGTAGCTGGAAGCTAAAGCAGTATGTACCCACAGTATTAGCTCAGCGATACCTCTGATGACCAACTAGTCGTCCACAGAATAACGGCCTAGGGGAAACTTCAAACTTGTTTATTTGCACAGAATAATACAGTCAAGAAGGATGTTAAATTACATAGGTTAAATAGATGCTAAAAAGTACCTATTTTTACAGCTATCCTACAGAAGTATATATGTAAGACCCATCATTTGACACATGACAACACCCATATAACGTAAATGTGCATTATCCATTGAAATTATAAATAAAATATTCAACAACTTTTGAGCTTTACAGATACCTAAAGGCTATGTATATGCTCTTTTGAGGTGCAACTAAGTGGTTATTACATTTATTTCTATCATAATAATACACTATTTCATACTAACAACTCAACATGTAAACAGTTACATATTAAGTCTTTTTTTTCTTAAACTTAGTGTAGTGACCAAGTTCTTCGTTTCGATTCAGATAACATTTTCGTAAATTTGTTGAAATCGATTTATTTATTACAAAATCAATAAGATATCAAAACATTAAGTCAAACATTAAAATGAACCAAAAAAATCCCCATGACTAAGAACGCGCCCTTTTTAATCGACTTCAAAAAAAGGAGGAGTATGTTCCGGGATTACTCGAAGACGGCTGGACCGATTTGAAAAATTCTTGTTTTGTTGGAAAGGGTATATATACTTTCAAGTTGGTTCCATTGTCATCAGGTCACCATCTGATGGTGGGATCCTGGAGAAATCGAGGGAAATCTTAAAAAAATATATGCACACCTGTAGCGATTTGGATATTTTTTATAGTAACTTGTACTTTTGCTATCGGAAAACTGGAACTGATGGTGAATACAGACAGCCTCCGGAACCACTCAATAATAAGTATTTCACGGGTGGCGGTACGCGCGGTTATTTTAATATACCTAGTTGCTAAGGCAATTTATGCTCATTGCAATGCATTTGGTTAAATAAGGCTGATGGTGAAGAGGTGCAATTTTTGAATCTTACCAGGTGACTAAAGCTCCCAAAAATGACCGAATCTCTATGAAAAACGGCCAGTTTGGTGAGCTTTAGTCACCCGGTGAGATTCAAAAATCGCACTCCAGGAGAACTCCTCAAGAATTAACGTCCCTTGGGAAAAGCAATATTTTGTTAAGGGTTGTGAGCAATTGACATTAGGCATGTAACTAAGATAAACAACCAGACTCACTAAAAAGCGAATTTTGAATTTTCAAAGCATAGATTTCTGACTGAAACAATATCAGATTATGGTACCAATCCGGGCGGAACCTGCACGAGGTTCATCGTCGTAACTCAGATAAAAATATTTTTAAAAATCGTCACTATAATCGATTGCAATAACCTGCCACCCTTAGTCGATAATCGGTAGATACGTAAATCAACAAGCCTTAACCTCGTCACTACAAACTTCAATAGACAAGTGGCAAATATCGTTTGTACCATCTCAGCAATAATAGATTCAAATGCGCATATTACGAAACAAAAAACAATGATTTTTTTATAACTTTGTATCGCTGTAACTTCTGAAATATTGTATTTTTTTATCTGCTTCTTTGGACATAAATATAGTTTTAATGGTTATCTACAACAATTTTACCTTTTCTGCAATTTTTGTGTCTGGAATACCATATTAAAGAGTCTCACAAATAGCAGCAAAGTATTTATACTTTAAAAGGAGTGTGAACCCAGCCCGAAAAAGCGCTTCCCATACAAACGGAGATAACGTTTTCCACCCTCTAAACCTTAACCTATAGCAATGATTTTTTGGTGTGTTGTCATTATGCCTTAGAACTAGGTTTGCGTATTTTGATTTTTTTAGTATTCTTTATAGATTTGACAATATTTGCATTTTAAGAGCTTCATACAAAACAAAAAAGCGTCAATATTTTTGAAACTATTAGTCACAAGGTCGCACATTGCACTATCAGTAAATATGAATAAAGAAAACAAGCTAAAAGACACTTTTAACACAGATAATACATAAAATAAACAAATTTAACTGATTTACCGCAGGTAACGTTGCGTTGTCTGTAAGTAACGCGGCATTAAAGTATTGTTTTGTTGATAGTATTTTACGATTGCTTAGCAAAATGTTGCTAACTTAGTGACGTCATACTTTAGCATTGCTGTATCTATTGTCTGCTAATTATAATTATATACCGACGACAGTATGTTTCCCAATCGGAAAATCAGAGATGTGACGTGTTTTGTGAACAAAATATACACGTTTCTTGTAAACAATTATGCTTTTTAGGGTTCCGTACCTCAAAAGGAAAAAACGGAACCCTTATAGGATCACTTCGTTGTCCGTCTGACTGTCAAGACCATTTTTCTCAAGAACGCGTAGAGGTATAGAGTTGAAATGAATATCAAATACTCGGGTCTTAAGTCCCTTAGAGCTGTGAAAAGATCAACCATTTAACAACGCAATCAAACGATACGATCGCTTGCAATTCCAAAGCTTTTGAAAACCTATAGGACACTTCCCTTTGACCTGGAACCATGAAATTTGGCAAGGAGCAAGGTCTTACAGCACAAATAAAGAAATTAATCCGAAAACTATACATTTCCAGTTACATCTTTAAAAAAAAAGTGGGTTGTATTGTAGCTACTCCTAGCGGAACCCTCGGTGCGCGAGTCCGACTCGCACTTGGCCGGTTTTTTTATACAACGACGGTGGCAAACATGCGGCTTGTCTGATGAGAAGTATAGACGGTTGTAGCGCCAAAAGATCTCTAGCCCGTCGTCGACCCCGCTATTTGTAGTCAGGCTTAGTTTGTCTGAGTTTATCTCTATGTTCGTCCCTTTCTGATGTCACTAACTAACTGGAGCCAGCATTATGCTGAGTTTATTCCTCTTGCCGAAATTTAAAAAATGTTTAATTTATCTAGGTTTTAAGAAGTTGTACAAGGCAATAAATATTTTTTCTTTCTTTTCTTTCTTCTTTCTTACTAGTTTGACAGAGACGCAGGGAGGAATGAGTAAGAGACCATGTAAGAGGCATTTCATTTCATTTCATTAATTTATTCAATTACATAAAAGCTTACAGTGTTTTGAACACCAAATCGCTTACATCGCAGGCATTGTAGAGGTCGGTTTTCTCTCCGTCCACTAAGCTGCATGGTTTGGTATTTTAATCATATTGACGAAGTTTGCTGTTTTAATTTGCGAAATTTATGTTTATTTATTTAAATACAAATATACGTTTTCCGAGATAATTTGGTACTTATAAACTCATACTTCTTCTTTTGCTGTTGTGGTGTTAACGCTGTAAATCGTATAAGTATTAAATTAAAATTGTAATGACAACACAAAGAAAAATTAGGGCGATTTTATTTTTGAACATTTAAAAATAAAATCGAAAGAAATTTCGGTTACAAAAAAATTGTATAAGTATTGTTACTGCGCCAAAGCCTAGTTTGCGGACGAAAAAAAATTAAAAGAAATTTGATGAGACATCTCCATTCTGTCGGGTATAAATTGAATGAAATTGCGAAATATTTAGGTACCAACCTACGCTAATTAGCGTAGTTAGTTTCCTTAGAAACAAAGTTAAAAACAATTTGTGTTATTAAAAAAAAATAACGCATTGTGCAGCAATAAACTTGACAAGGACTTTGACTTTGACTTTGAAATAAATAAAATTTAAGATTGTCACTCACTAACAGTTGTTTACAATAAAACAACGCATTTACAAAATATTCACCAGCTTAGCAGCGAATCTTGTTTACTTCATTTTTTGTGCAGCCAATTATTTCGTTTTAATATTCTTGTTATGGTTGATTGTTAGAGAATACCTATTGGTATTGTTTTTTGTAAACTATGCAATCAAAGTTAAACCCACTAATATTGTAACTGCGAATGTAATTATGTTTGGATGTTTGTTCCTCAATCACGCATTAACGGCTGGACGGATTTAGATGAAATTTAGTAGACAGATAGATCGTATACTGGATTAAAACATAGCTTTGTACCCCGTAAAATGAAGAAACAATCCGGCGTAAAAGCTAAATAATAAATCATAGACACTTGTTTGAATAGAGCATATTGTGCGTCGAAATCTTCTATGAACTATGAGCTCACGTACACACGTCTGAACAAACTTTATTTAAAACCTGATATTTTTTATGGGAAGCGCTCTCAACAGCCTTCGGTATATTTGTTTATACAATTAACACGTCCGCTGTCGTTCCGTGACCTGACAAACATCTGTCGTCGCGTAGACGTGACGATTTTGCGATAAATTCGCAATTTTACTTTTATCTACTGATATGTATTTTACGTGGAATGTACGCACACATGTGGCACATTTGTACGGTTCCATAGTTCCATTTGAAAATGAAAATGAAAAATTGTTTATTTCTTTAAAATTTAAGTCTACTTGTTAACAATGATTGGAGATTCCTAGTAGGTATGCAAACCTGTGTCATGAAGTCCCGATCCTCTATAGCTACAAGTCTCAGACAAATATTTTAAAGGTGAACTATCTACTTACTATTACTTAAATATGATTGAATGAGTCTAAACGTGGTGTGTGTGTGTGTGTGTGTGTGTGTGTGTGTGTGTGTGTGTGTACGCGTGTGTGTGTGTGTGTGTGGTGTGTGTAGGTGTGTGGAATTTACTATCGAAAACAGAAGGCCCAATGAACAAAAAGATCTTTTACTTTTAATACACTGCTCGTAATTTTAAGTGGTTAGGAAGGCAAAAAAGTGTCTCCTGATAGCATGTGAACACCACCGCTCATAGACACTAACACCAATGAAACAGTTGACGTGTTGACGACCCAAATAACTAAGACGGGCTGAGATTTAACTCGGTAACGCCATTTTCCTGCCCCAAGCAATCAGCACATATTTAGCTCCCATACATCGTGACATTCACCCTGAATCTTCCATTCCAGTAAACAAGCAATCTCCGCAAATTACCTTTAAGTATTGTGTATCTAGAATTTCCTAACAACGAAGATTCTTGCCGAAGCATTGTCCGTCAAGTTTGCGCTAGCCTTGCATTGTGCGGGTTGCTGTCACGCAACGCTGGGAGGTGTTTACGGTTTTGCTGCGTTCTTATATTTTAACTACGGCTCTTTTAACTTGCTAGGCGTCAAATTTTGACAGATTTCCCATAGAACATGTGTCAAAATTTAACCGTTCGATGGCACCATGATCCAATCTTTGAATACATAATAGGAACTCGGTATAAAACAAACTCGCTGTCCATTCCTGTCTCTCCGTATAACATTGGCCGCCTACTCTTTTTGAACCATGCAACGGATTTTGATATTTTGATAGGGTGTTCACTGTCATTAAGAGACTTTTATACAGAAGAATTGCTTGACCACTTTTCGATTGTATCACAAAGGGATAAAGTTCAAAAGTGGATAAACAATTTCTTGGTCAACTATAAACACGATCTAATTTAGTTGTCATAGTTTATGTTAGCATAAAATAACTACCTAGTTTTGTTGCGCTATTTAGGATGCCATCTTCTACGGGTACAGCGTGAGACATTTTAGACCCTAAGTGGGTAACTGTGACCACCGGACCCCACGAGACAGGCTTAGCCTAGCGTGGTGGTCATGCGTAATCTGTACTATGTAACTATGTGGCGTTTTTTTATTATTTATTTGAGTTTTCGTTAGTAAATTGCAGACTGGCGTATCCGGGCGGGTAGCTAGTTAATCAGAAAAGAGGTGGGCTGGGTTAGCGGTAACGAATACTGCACGAAGTAGGTTTACCGCGAAACCCTAAAACTCCCACACCCAAAACACGAGAAATTTAGAAATGGCTAAAGAAAGCTCAGGGGTGCAATTTTTGAATCTCACCAGGTGACTAAAGCTCACCATAATGGCCGTTTTTATAGAGATTCGGCTATGTTGGTGACCGTTAGTCAGCTGGTGAGATTCAAAAATTGCACCCCACGACAGATCCCTGTCTGCCTGTGTAGCGACTCTAGCGCTTTCTGGTGTTGAATAGATAAAAGCAACTGACATGCGCTACATCACGGTAATGAAGTTTCGAACGCATATACATATACAACTTCCAACTTTCATCCTTCGGACTTCTGTCCCCATACATAACACCCGCCTGGAAAAAGATCTATGTTTTGACCTACCTTCCACTTGTAGAAGAAGGGTAGGAAGGCCTTTGCTCAGCAGTGGGACAGCACAGGCTAATATTATTAATAATATGTTTTACTATTCAAAATTGTCTAGCCAAAATTAGAATGGAGGAAAAATATAACATACAAGTAACTAAAGTGAAAGTACACTCGCGTTCAATCCAAGATGATATTAAACAAGTGAACCAGCTGTTCGAATGCTGACGTTATTGTAGTGGAGTAGAAATGAAATTCCGTCAAGTCTAATTTTCTGAAGGGAAGTCGTTTGTAGTCATTCTGCTAAGCGCCGTCGCAGTGAATAGATTGGTCGCGCTGTAATCGACGTTAAATAACACGGTGGTCAAGAAAGGTCAACTTGGGAATGTTGACTTCGTAATGGTCGTTCAAGTGCCCTAACATGACCGGCTTAGGACAAACAGAACAAGTAATAAAGTCGTATTACCTACAATATAGAGGTTCTACAGCCCGGGTTTAGTTTAACCCCTCCCTGTGTCTCTGTCTAACTAGTGTCATAAGAAAGGGACGCAGATAGAGATAAACTAAACTTGGCCAGTCATTTTAGGGCCACAGGGTGCGATAAATTCAACTTCACCGGTCACGTTTTTCTCACATATTATTTTACTATTTGGTTTCTTTCCAGGTCAATCGAACCAGGTGGCCGAGCTGAACGTGTCCGGCGGAGGCCTGGGGCTGAACAAGCTGTCGAAGCGCGAGGAGGCACCCTACGCAGCAGATGACCCGCAGGCTAAGGGTCTGTACTTCTGCCAGAGCAAGGAGGTGCTCATTGGTGACGCGGCTATCTCCAATGGTGATGTAAGTTGATACCAAACGAATAACACGGGCCTGTATGGTCTCCGAAGTAACTAACCCCAGGCCCCAATTTCATACACGCGTCAGGCGAAAGTGACAATTCGCCGTAAATTACTGTGTCGACAAATAACGGCTGCAGACTTACAGACTTAACATCATAGTGAGCAAGCAATGCATATCGAATTGTCACTGTCACCTATCGCCTGTCGCGTTAATGAAATTGAGCCCAGTAATGCGACAAAATCGAGCAACTGTCATTTCATACGTTACTATGACAAGGTTCATAAGTGTTTAGCTATCTACTTCTGAGGCCAACTGTACCCTTCCTGTAACATAAAAAATACATGTGTTACAATTTAACATATTTGTATGAAAATTTTTACAATTTTGTCGATTGTAGCACTGGCAGAAGGCCGCCAACAGATCAGCGATTTTCCCGGTTGTGCTGGTTCCTATGGGCGGTGGTCACTTCCCGTCAAGCGGCCCCCGTTCTCGTTTGACTAATTTTTCCATTAAAAAAAGCAAAGCAAAAAAACTAGAATAGAATATAGAACCGTTCGGATTTCATCAATATCTGTACTTACAAAAAACGCTGTCGCAAGCTACTACTTCACGCCGGTTTAAATGAGCGAAGGTGTGTTACTACCCCGGTCGAGCATACCATGCAACCATGTGTTTTTCGTAGTTTTCCTTTACTTAGAAATTCTTTTTTTTCAGCTACCGGGCAAGCTCCATCAGTCTAGGGCACCACAGTTCGACTTGTGTGAAGAGCTTTTTAACGTAAGTATTTGGTTAAACGTCACCAAAAATTATAAATAAAATGATGTGTACTGAATTTAATTTGAAAGCTATCATTTCAGAACAGGTTCAAAGGTCATTACATTAATCAAAATCAATTCAGCCATTTCTCAGTGTGAACATTTGTAAGTAAATTAAGTTCAATATGAAATTATACTTACACCTACTTCATATCAATCAATAAGGATTAATATTCACTTTGTCTAAGAGAATTTTATTATAAAAAAAAATATGCACCGTATCGAACATACCACATCCTCTATTTTTGAAATGGGTTAAAACTATTAGTAGCGGCCTCTTCATTAATTCAGTAAACCTAAACCTTTCTTTGAAATTTTATTATAGACTTATTTTTTTACCAACATGACTGCCCGAGTTTTATTTATCTCTCATCGCGTCCCTTTCTTATAATACTCGTCAGAAAGAGCCACACGCAGGGATTACTTAAACTTGGGTAGTAATGTAAGGGTCGCAGTATCTGATCGCCCCCGACCAAGCCCCAGTTTCCGAAACCGACAAGCAAAGGAAAGAGATATTCCTCCAAAGTCTTAATGTCATTTGTAAACCTATAAGGGTTTTTACCATCATTTACTTCTTCCTCTTGTGCAGCAGGGACTTGCACACTCTATCCATTTGGACTCTTTCTAAATAACATCAAAAATTCCCAAATGTTCCAGCTAACATCCCGCGGCAAGATAAAGGCGCTGATCCAGAAGAACTTCCTGCGCATGTGGCGCAACATTGGCGTCATGCTTTTCATCTTCGTGCTACCTGTGATGCAAGTCATCCTTTTCTGCCTCGCTATCGGACGGGATCCCAGCGGGCTCAAACTGGTGAGTACCAACAGTTCTCACGCGGCTTAAGTATCACGTGTCCATCTTCGCGCTTCCCTTAATGTTAGTCACCCTGTTCTGCCTCGCCATTGGTCAGGAACCCAGCGGGCTCAAACTGGTGAGCACCAACCTTAGTTCTCCACGACGCAGCTTAAGCGTCACACGTTCATCTTTGCGCTTCCTTTAATGTTAGTCATCCTTTTCTGCCTCGCCATTGGTCAGGAACCCAGCGGGTTCAAACTGGTGATTACTGACCTTAGTTACCTGTGACGCAGAGTACTGCCTGTCATTCTGGCCGCCTTGTTCTGTTTCTTTTGGCGAGAAGTAAAGAGCGTCTCCATTAACACTTTCGCGGACAGTAATGGGCTACCCGTTATAACAATAGAACAATCTATTGTTTGGGTCACGCAGCGAAAGCTTTAAAGGAGTTAAAAGGGGGTTGAAAGTTGGTATATGATTAATATCTTCGCCAACAAATTCGCAAGAAGTAAAAAGCTACTATTAGACATACTTACTACGTTAGTGCAGTGCTCAAAGTAAATCTTGGCCTCCGACACCAGATTCCGTCAGGCCTCCCGGTTCCGAACTAGCTCCCGCCAGACACAATACCGAGGTTCTTTAGATCTTTCTGGAGTTTATCGCTCCAGGCTTACCTAGGTACTTTAAGACATGTAAGACATTAATTCCCACCTTTTCCAGGCGATAGTGAACAACGACGTGAACGTGTTCGACGGCTACTGCCCCTACAACTCGTCGTGCTCTATGAAGAACCTGTCCTGCCGCTACCTCGACCACCTCAAGAACGCGTCCATCATCAAGGAGTACTACGCCGACCTCAGCTCCGCGCTCGACGCCGTCAAGGACGGCGACGCCTGGGGCGCCATCTACTTCAACGAGAACTACACAGACTCGCTGGTCGCCAGGCTGGCTTTAGGTGAGCTCCTGTTTACCTTTGGAGGTGCTGATGTTGATAGAATTAAGCATTAAACAAAACAGGAAAAAAAATAGGGCACCTGATACGATAGGTCAGTTTCTTAAAAACATCGTCGAAGACAAGGTTGATAGGGAAACGGGAAGAGGAACACCTAGACGCAGTAAACGAGAAAGTTAATGTCATGTCGTATCATGAAGTCAGGTCTTTGGCAAGGTAAAGAGAGACACACCACCGACAGGAAGCTGTTAAATTATATGATGGTGATTACATGATAAAAATAAATCAGAAATGACTACATCTCACAACATAAAGTCGCATAAAGTCCAGAGAACTTGGTTTTGTTGGACCGAATTACCCTGTTACTTCTTGAACGTCGAAAACAGCTCCGTCTGTGCGATATATTAATTAGGGCTTCCACATTAATTAAACAAAATATATATCTCCATACTAAGGCGTGGTTTTATTAATTATTTAATACTAAAGTGTTTTTTTTTTAATTTTCAGCGGACACGGCTGACGAGGAGACGATAGAGTCATCAGAGGTGCAGGTGTGGCTCGACATGTCTAACCAGCAGATCGGGCTGATGCTGAACCGGGACATACAGTTCTCCTACCGGGATTTCGCTAAGGTAAAGAAAAATTAAGGTATTCCTTCGTAAGAAACTTAACCAACAATAAACAATATCATGCTTTCGTTTGTAAAGCAATAAAATATTGAGTATTGAGTACTGAGTAATGAACACATAATCTTTGGACAATTTACATCAATGGCTATAGTCTCGAACACAGCAAATAAAGCAGCTCGAGCTATTGGTAGAGATATACATACTTTCATGGATAAATAAAACGTAATATCGATCTTAAATGTAGAATGTTTAACGTAAATAAATGTCTTAAATGTGTGCTACAACCTTTCCAATGGTCGAAACTGGCTAAGATGAATCTGTGGCGTTGCAGGACCTGCTGCGCACGTGCGACTACAACCCCAAGGTGGGCGACATCCCCATCGACTTCAAGGAGCCCATCTACGGCGACAACAACCCCTCCTTCACCGACTTCGTCGCGCCCGGCGTCATCCTCACGTGAGTCCGTCTCTACCACGCTCGAAACAATAGCGACGTCTTTCGCGACATTCGGAATAAGACCATCAACTTTTACAACACTTAGAGCAAAAACAACATATTTTTTTGCAACATTTAGAATAACAGCAATACCTTTAATCACACTAGGAACAAGACCGACGTCTACTACGACACTCAGAACGAGAATAACATCCTTAACAACACTCAAAACGAGAACAATTATATCTTTAACAACACTAAGGATAGGAAAAGTATCTTTCATAACGCTCAAACCAAAAACAACATTTTTTACAACACTCAGGACAAGCATAATAATATCATCTTTTACAATACTGAGTGCAAGAATAGTATCTTTTACAATACTCAGAACAAGAACCACATCTTTTACCACACTCAAAACGAGAACCATATCTTTTCCAATATTCAAAACGAGAACATCCTCTTTTACAATCCTCAAAACGATAATAACAACATCTTTTAAAACACTAACAACGAGTCCGCATCTCTTCCAACACTGAAAACGGAAACATCATCTTTCACAACACCGAGATCGACATCATCTCTCACAACACTCAAAACGAGAACATCATCTCCCACAATTTCGTCAAGCCCGTCGGTATTAAGTGTCGACTTGTCCGCAGCATCGTGTTCTTCCTGGCGGTGGCGCTGACGTCGTCGGCGCTGATCGTGGAGCGCATGGAGGGGCTGCTGGACCGCTCGTGGGTGGCGGGCGTGTCGCCGGGCGAGATCCTGTTCTCGCACGTCGTCACGCAGTTCGTCGTCATGGTGGGCCAGACGGCGCTCGTGCTCGTCTTCATGATCCTCGTGTTCGGCGTCAAGTGCAACGGCAACATCGCCTACGTCGTCATGCTCACGCTGCTGCAAGGTACCCTCCTCCGTTCTCTGTCTTTATCTTTACGTAGTATGAAATTGAGTCGCCATCCGTTCCCGTCTGTCCCCGATGCGTCCTCGGCCGCCTCCCCTCTGAACCGCGCGATTTTGGTACGGTTTTCCCTGTCGTTTAGAGAATTTTTACTAAAAGTTTTTGTAGAGGGTATCGGGGGTTGCTAGACTTTTTTTATAAAATAGGATAACTCGAACCCCGCAATCCGAAGAGTGATTAATGTAATCTCCGACTTGATAATCGTAGGGGCCTCATCACCCTACGGTGCCCGATAGGTAATTATTAAATTTACAACGGGGAAACGCTTCGAAGGCCTCTAAGTTAGGAACGGAATAAAAACTTAAGGACCATAATTTCTATACTCACCCTGGACACTTATCGATTCAGGACGATCTGAACTTCACTTCGATTCGAGCTTCGACTGATGTTCTTCTCTGATTCTTTACTAATGACAACATTTCGCTCCAGGCCTCTGCGGCATGTGCTTCGGCTTCGTGATCTCCGCCGCCTGCGAGCTGGAGCGCAACGCCATCCAGCTGGCCCTGGGGTCCTTCTACCCCACGCTGCTGCTGTCGGGCGTGATCTGGCCCATCGAGGGCATGCCGTGGATCCTGCGCTACGTGTCGCTGTGCCTGCCGCTGACGCTGGCCACCACGTCGCTGCGCTCGATCCTGACGCGCGGCTGGCCGCTCTCCGACCCCGAGGTCTACATGGGATTCATCGCGACCCTCCTCTGGATCGCCGGCTTCCTGATAGTCACCCTCACGATATTGAGATTTAAACGCGGGTAGGACGCTGGACGAGGACGAGCGGTGTCGCTTCCTCCGCTCGTCGGAGACGTCTCTAGGGTATCGAATAGTCGCAGAGGTGAAGGGAGAAGGTGTTCCGTCGGCTGTTTTATTTCGCCCCGGATTCTGACTTTTTGCAAACGTTTCTAATTTTAAATCTTGGCACCGTGTAGTGTTGCCAGTATTTATAACTGACATTACGATTTTTTAAATGTTGACAGCCGAATTGACGTTTTGAATAGTGTTGCCTGTTTCCGTTTTTGACATGTCTAGTGATTAATGGGTGTGTATAAACGTTTGTATAGTCTGTTTCCTCTATTCCCGTGCGGGGTTTTCTATTTGCTCAATCCGAACAAACTGACTTACTTAGTCCATAGCTAATGACTGTTAGTCGAATGTAAATATTAGTATTGTATTTATAATTTATCAGTTAAGTACGTAGGTACTGTAGGGATATTCGGGAATGTTAGCAATAATAAATTAGTCGCGCTTTGTGGGGTTTTCAGGTTCTTCTGTACGATAGCCTACAGTGGGTGATGAAGAGGCCATTGTTAACCAAAAAAAGGTGATCAAGCATACGAATGATCACTCAAAAAAGGTGATTGCTTTACAAGGCCAATGATCGTTGTAGAAAATATAAAATGGGTTGTAATTCGCTCAAATCCGATGGTTAAATTGGTCATAAATTGTGATGTACCTCTGTAATCACCCAAAATGGGCGTTCGTACAGAAGAGATATTACATTGGGCTTTCTTCTTAGGACTTCTGTTGAGATACCTGATTAAATGAGTTACCATAGATTAAGATGGTGCCATAGACAATAGTGATTGTACCCCAAGGATTGATTATGAATTGGACCTATTTATTCTTGCTTATTATTGTGCCGGCATGCGCCATCTTGAATCGATCATGAAAAAATCTGTTTTAAATTTGACGTGGACAATTGATAGCTTTACAGAGTGAATTTTATTTTTAATTCTAGTTTTAGGTGTACAGTAAGTTAGTTTATCATTTTTGTATTGACTTTAGCAGGTTTTGACAGTTGTGTGGTGTTGCATGTGTAGAAAATCTGGACTTTTTTTTAATGTGAAACGGTTTTTAGGTTAAGCGCTTGCGTTATCGGATAGTGTACCGGCTTCTTAAGACCTGGACGAGTAAAGTGGCAGACTGTGATTATTTTTGCTAACATTGACATTTTTTGTAATGATAATTATACAATTATACCGTACCAAATATACTGGTGTTTCTTTTATTATTCCTGGTTAATTTTCACAGTAGGTAGTACAAAGGGCAATAGTGGAAAAGAAAAGAGAAGAAAAAAATAAACTGCCGAGTTTCTTGCAGCGTTTCTTCTCAGTAGTATCTTCCATTTTCCGAAGCGCTAGTAGATTCATACATGTAAGAGCCTATATGGCCTACTTGCAAAATAAATTTTTCATTTTCATTTTCAATAGTTTCAGAGGGGGAAATTATTGAGTCAGTAGACTATGTCAAAACCAGCTGTTAGATCCCTTCAAAATGTTTAGTTTTTGTCATTTTTCTAACGTGAGATATATCTCAATAAACGCCAGAATTGGGGGTATGCAGATGTTACAACTCACGAAGTCCTTTTAGTTGTGAATGTAATCAGACGTGAACGCGGAAGTATGTATCACAGAACATTTGAATAAAGTTAGAATGGCCTTGTGTTCTGAGGCCGCGCCAACAATTACGAGCAAACGTTTATATTGTCCCACTTTTCATTTTCGATGTATGTGTGTTAGCGTTAGATTATCTTTCCGATCTACGATGTTACTTTCCATTAAATGGTTAGACGGGCGATTAATGCATTAGTCGCAATAACCTCACAGTTACAAATAACCCTGGTTCACCCGAGACAAAAAAACACATTCAAATATAAAATGAACAATTTTAATTAATGCAAAACAACAAATGCACTTACACGAACATGATCACAGGACCGTTAAAATTAAAATAAAATCACTTCGTTAAAATCTCGCTCAGAGCCTTCTTTTTCTTCTGCCCTTTGTCAAACTTGTGTTTCTGTAAAAGAAAATATGAAACATGAATTTTCTGAAAGTACTATATGCTCGGAGTTTCTCTGCGAGATCGAATCAGAAATGAAGAGATCCGCAGAAGAACCAGAGCCAACGACATAGCCTTAAGAATTGCTAGACTTAAGTGGCAGTGGGCGGGGCACATTGCTCGCAGAACGGATGGCCGATGGGCCCAGAGTTGCGACCGAGTACCGGAAGACGCAGCGTGGGCAGACCCGCCACAAGGTGGACCGATGGCCTGGTGATCGTTGCGGGAACCCGCGGATGCAAGCAGCACAAGACCGGTCGTTGTGGCGATCCTTGGGAGAGGCATATAGCAGTGGACGTCTTTCGGTTGAAATGATGATAATGATGATGATGACGATAACTGTGCGCGGTCCGAATCAGTTGACATCGCTAAGAGCGCTCAAACGGTCGGACCGAATCACGTTCGCATCAACCACAAGACATACCGTGACGTCTTTAATGGCGTCATGGATTTGGCTTACATCGCTAACACTGATAGGCGAAAGCAACGTGGACGGAAACGTTCACATTTGATAGAACTGTAAACGATTTTTTTTTATGAAATAGGAAGGAAAACAAGCTAGTGGGTCACCTGATGGTAAGTGATCACCACCGCCTATAGACACCCGCAACACCAAAGAGATTGCAGATGCGTTGCCAACCCAGAGGGCTAAGATGGAATACCTCTTGTGCCAGTAATTGCACCGGCTGTATGGCTCTCCATGCCGGAACACAACAGTGCAAGCACTGCTCCTTAGCGGCTGGATTAAGGAGCAAGATGGTGGTAGCGATTCAGACCTTGTACAAGGTCCTACCACCCGCAAAAACTAGCGAATGAAAGATTACCTTCTTTTTCTCAGCTGTCACGCCAACAAACTCCTTCCTGGCTTTCTTCTCCCGGGCCGGTGGGGCTCCATCGCGTGGCACTTTGCTGGGCGGACCCTCGCTTCCGCCCTAAAAAAAACATCACTCACTAATCCAGATTTTGAATAACCGGTTAATTTATTAACGTAACATTTTAAGTAACATTTTTTTTTATTTAAGACGTTCTTTGCTCTAGTCTTGCAATATTTTTTTTTCTTTCAATTTTAGGAAAAACTTTACTTTTTTTCACAAATCCGAATTTAAGTACAAATTTATTAGGAACCCAAAATGGCCGAAACGTCGAGGTAAACCAATAAACAGTATACTATCGCGTTAAAGTTCCGGTAAAGAGAATCTACATAATATACTACTATAAAATCAAAAATCAAATCAAAATAAAAATGTGTCCGATAAAATATTTTGGGTTAAAAAATTGTAAGAAATGGTTCACGTAGTATGGGTCCGTTCCCTTACTCACTCCTTACCTCCTCGCTCATGATTTATTTGAAGCTGACTGTACAGTCAAGGAAATTGAAACATGTACCATCGTAGAACCTAGTCGAAGAAACATGCATGACTCTATGATATAGCCTGGCGATTAACGCGTCGCGTCATTGTGATAGGGTTCTAAGGTGGTATGTGAATATATTTCCCCTACTGTACATACTATGTAAAAAAACCATACCTGACTCTTTCTCTTGTTCATCACTCTCCGGTAAGCTCCTTCCTTCTGTCCTTCGTTCTCCTGCTTTCCGAAACCTTTATTTGCATGGAAATTTCCACCTTGATTATTTCTTCCTTCATTGAAATTCTTGTCTCCTTGGAAATTTCTTTGCCTATTGCCTTGACTGACTTTATTTCCTTGAAACCCTTGTCTGTTCGGGGGTCCTTGTCTATTCGGGGGTCCTTGTCTGTTTGGGGGCCCTTGTCTGTTTGGGGGCCCTTGTCTATTCGGGGGACCGTATCTATTCGGGGGTCCTTGTCTATTAGGGGGGCCTTGTGTATTCGGGGGTCCTTGTCTATTCGGGGGCCTTTGGAACTTGCCTCCTTTCTGTGTCTGACGCTGCGTGGTCAGAGTGCAACGCTTCACGCGCATTATTCGGTTCTTAATGGTTAAATCTTCCTCGGTTAACGCTAAGGCTAACTCTACGCCGTCTTTTGAAGCGAAGTTGACATAACCGAAACCTGTAAGTAATAGATTCAGGCGTTACTTTGCGGAGGTCCTTATCAACAAACTGGAACAAATTACCTTGCTACTCCGCGAAATTTCCGCAAGATTTCGCGGAGTAGCAAGGTAATTCGTTACAGTTTGAAAACCATAATCTGTGGGACAAAAGTTTGACGAACAAAACTTTGACGGTTAAAAGCACCATTTGTACAGTCAAGGAATTTAATTCCCTACCCATTTCGTTGAAATGTCCTCTGACATTCGCAATGCATTAAGGTCGATATGTCAAACTAACGTCTTGCTCTATAGCTCTTATGGTGACAGTTTGCAATATGCTATTGAACCTTAGGTGGGTTGGAAATTTAATTCCTTGACTGTACCAGTACCGGTGTCGCCACACGCACACACTCGTGGATATCATCTTATACTACACTACTAAAATAACATAATCTTGATTGGTTAAAATTGTCAAACGACATAAGACAAATGGTACACAAGTTGTCTTAACGAGACCCTATTACTAAGTGTCTGCTGTTCATCTGTCTGTTACAAGGCTTTTGAACCATAATAGTTGAAAATTTCACAAAAAGTGTATTTAGGATGGCCGCTATGACAACAAATAGTAAAAATACAAAAGTTAAAAATGAAACGGAACCGTACAAAAAACATTGTTTTGTTCAGCTTTTTTGAGTCCAACTCATCTTTGTAATTTTTTTCTATCAATTTATTGTCTTAATTATCTGTAAAATATGCCAAAGCATTCAGAGGCGTCTCTAGCCCATGTAGCGACGGTGTGCAAACATTAAGCTAGCATCCCCCGAGTAGGGCTCCGCAGCGAGCGGCGCTCGGCGCCCCCTAGGTCCGCTGCGCCCGCCTGCACCATAAGTAAATACGCCTCTGAAGGCATTTGACGATGATACACACTGAACTATAAGTAATGGACTTCTATTCAGCGTTTAAAATATGGCCGCATCAAAAGTCGATAATCGCTCGCGCTATCAGTCTGTCGGACCGACGTCACTGCTGTCAATACTAATATTTTGTAAAAAAAAAACCTATTTGCAAATTATTATTTTATGCAGTTAGACGTAAAGTTGTAAAACCAATGACTATTAATGGTAAACTAATAATTTGCGTTTGTGACATTGGCGTCAACCTGTATTCTCATGTCGGGCCGTTCTCTGCTGTGATTTAGTATGACACTGTACATCCATGTATTATAATATCATTGATGATACACAAACCTTTTAAGTCCAATCACAGTGCGCCTCATAACCAAACAAAAGCTTATATAAAAACCAGCTAACCTTTCCCGGCGTTAGTTTTCTTGTCCCGAACGATCCGGACGCTCTCGATCGGGCCGCAGTTGGCGAACTTCTCCCGGAGCCCCTCGTCCTCGAGCGCGAACGGGATGTTGCCGACGAACACCGAGCAGCGCGGGTCATGCTCCGCGCCCGTGCTCCCGCTGCGGGTCACGCGCAGGTGGTTGTTGTTGAGGACCGTGTTGTTCTCTGCTAGAGCCTGCGGAATGGATTTTTTTTATACCGGCAAGTAAGGAAAACAAGCAAGTGGGTCACGAGATGGTAAATGATCACCACCGCCTATTATTCACACGATTTTTTTTATTGATGATGGGTTCTCGCTTGACCACAGTCACACCTGATGGAAAGTGTTGACGAGGCCGAAGGTGGGACGCGATTACCCAGAAAAAAGCCTATTTACTCTCCTTTTGAAAGTGTCCAGATCGTATCATCTAGGACATTGCAGATGCTTTGCCAACCCAGAGGGCTAAGATGGAATACCTCTTGTACCAGTAATCGCATCGGCTGTTTTGCTCTCCATCCCAGAACACAACAGTGCAAACACAGCTGCTTAGCAGATCAAGATGGAGCAAGATCTGGGCGGATCTTGCGCGAGGGCACAGGAAAGCTTGTCATAAAAGTCAAATAAACATGCAGCCAAAAATCAGTAAATTATTATCGTCTTACATCTTCAACACATCGGGGGTTGGTGAACTTGACATAAACATTGACCGTGGTCCTCTCTGGATGTAGCTCCTGCTTGATCACCGCCAGCTTCGGAGTCATGCTGGGGTCTTTCACTGGAACTGTGCGAATTCTAGAAAAGCATGAAACAATAAGGCCACATAGCTCAAGCTGAGGTCATTTATGCCACTGTGAAGTCACAGGCTAAAGTTAGCCTGTTTATCCATACTTTGGACATCATGTAAATAAAATTGTAACATACATTTTCATGTTTTGTCACCTAAACATCATGTAGATGTATCAAATCAATCTGATTTATAATTTTTTGCTATAGAATGTTTTATTTAAACATAAAACAATATTTTTATGCAACAGTTTTCATGCGGACAAATTGCCTCACTATTCTTCAAACCTGCAGAATAGTGTGGTAATTTGTCACATATATTTTGATAGCAAAAACGGAATTTTATTGTTTTAAACTTTCGCGATTTTCACACATATTTATAACTTTATTGTTATCATTGTTCAGTCTACTCGTGACCACAGCTGTTGAAACATAGCCGAAACATCAAGGTAAATGAACAATATATTTTTATCGTGTTAAAGTTCCGATAACATTATAAATAACTAAATTTTAGGTTACACTGTTGTTTACTTCGTAAGACAAGTAAGTATGAACATAGTTTACATGATGTATTGTTTCTATTCGAGGCTTGACCCTCGTTATAGTCTTTTTGGCTAGAGTAGCCTCGAGCCTAGATTATATTCTATGGGTTATTTATTAGTAAGCAAATGAAACTACCGTGAGACTCAGACATATTAATAAAGCGGATCACTCACGTATTTTTGCGTCGGGAAATGCCCGACATGTTCATTCATTAAATTCGGATTCGACGCATTTTATCCGTTTCGATAAGGTGTCCGTACTGGCGAGGGAAAAGTTTTTTGTGCCGCGGAAAGTACGGGAGGCTATTGAAATTGGACGTCATCCGAATTTTAATCGTGATGGTGGATGGTCGGTGCCATCCAGCTGGAAAACGGTGTTGAGTACTACGTCGGAGACGGGTGTGTCCGAGCCTTTAGAGAGTGATGTGGTTAGTGTAGTGTGCAACCCTATATTTGACATTAAAAATAATGAAGCAAACGAGGGTAGTTGTTCGCCGCCGCCCGAGCCGCCTGTGCCGAGTAGCCGAGCTGTCAGGGCTTCGGTACGCAGTCGTCGTCGCGCCACCGCCGCGGGGGCTCATGATTAAGGACCACGGACTGGTCCGAAACATGTCGGGCATTTCCCGACGCAAAAATACGTGAGTGATCCGCTTTATTAATAAGTAAGCAAATGACTTCAATAGTGATAACAAAATATTTTACCTAACACTTTCAATCTCTCCATATTTAGTAAAAATCTTCTTTATTTCTTTTTTGCATTTCTTGCTGAATGGCACATTTCCAACAAACAGTGTCCTCTTAATTTCTTCTTCTGTGTTAACCTCCTTTACTTTTTCTGTCTCTGGCTTTTCTATTTTCTCTTTCTTCTTAGGTTTGGGAGTTTCTTCTTCATCAGAACTCTCATCTGCTACTTCTGCTGAATTTTCAAAAACTTTCTTATTACTCTCTTCTGTTTCCGATTCTATTTCATTGTCAGATTCATGCTCAGAATCGGAATCTTTGTCGGTTACAGCATTTGGGTTAACTTTTATCTTCTTTTTAATCTTTTTGGGGCTACTTCCACCATTATCTTGATTTTCATCTTCTATTTCTTGCTGGGGTGGCTGGTTTATTGATTTCTTACGTTTCCTGTTCTTCTTTTTAATAGGGCTTATTGTTTCATTTACATTATTATTCATTACAATATTATCAGTAGGTTTCTCAGTTACTTCTGCTTCTGCTGTTTGAGAGTTATTTTTATCTTCTATTGCTTGCTGGGGTTGCTTGTTTTTTGACTTCTTACGTCTCTTATTCTTCTTTTTAGGACTTATTGTCTCACTAGCATTATTTTCCGTCACAATATTATCTGTGGGTTTATGAGCAATCTCTTGTTCAGCTGATTGAGAATTATTTGTATTTTTCTTTTTTTTTGGACTTTTTTTAAGACTCGTGCCAGCATCTAGGGCGCCTTCATTACTCTGAGTTTCATCTTGTGTGGTTTCAGAGACAGAAACTTTTTTCTGTTTTTTCTTCTTGGGTGTCTCCTCCGCTTTGTTTCCTTGTAGAGTTTCGGTTACTCTTTCATTTAGTGCTGCATTTTGCTGTTTTTTCTTCTTCTTGGGTGTTAATTCGTTAGCACTAAGATTCTCTTTGCCTGAACTGTTCAAGTCAGCGTTGCCAACTTTTTTCTGAGAGGAAGGTGTTGTTGACTTACCGGACTTAACTTTAGGTGTTTTAGCTGCTTCTATACTTTTGTCAAGGCTCATATTTGCTTCTAGTTCGTCTTTTAAGTGCTTTTTCACCTTGTCTGCCTTAGGACTGGTAATGCTTGAATTACCTTCGTTTTCATTAGTCACGTCCAAATCTGGGTTCTGGAATATTCTTTTGGGAGACTTTTTGACTATAGCCTTCTTTTTCTGCGTCGTTGGCGAGAGGAATACGGATCTGTCTTCAACAAATTCACTTTTTGGTGTGACGTTTGGCGACTGCATGTGTTTTATGGGCGTTAAAGCTCTTTTTGCGAGTTTAGGGCGATTTGGAGTCACGTTACCGGATAGCAGGGCCGCGACATCACCCACAACGTAATCCATGGCAGGTCTGTACCATTAAATACTATGCTTGGCGTTACAATATAATTCAAAATATTAACACGAGAACACAACCGCATGGGTTTTGCACGTTTGTCAATTTTGACACGGTTGACACATGACAGAAAACTAGAGTTGCCAACGCCTATTTTTTTTTCTTCTATAAAATTTTTCCAATATTTTATGGCCTGGAATCAAAGTTTTTTAAGCCAATTCTATAAAAAAACAGATTACAACATGTTGCCACTTGGCATGTTGTACTTTTTGTATCGAGCAATCGAACTAGTTGTTGCAACTTTGTTAGTGCATAATCACAAGCACAAGAGCTTCGTATTTTTACGGCATAGAAATAAACAAATATTCATTAACAACGCTTATTATTCAGTAAATGAAAAACAAACGAAACAAACAATAAAATGAATTAAAATACAAACTTTAGGATTAAGTTTTAAAAGTATAAGCTACGCATTAATAGGTAAGTAAGTACACACACAGAGAGAGAGAGAGAGACATACACACAACCTTGTGTCTTGTGTTATATTATATAATAATTGTTCAATAAATAATCAAGTTTAGAAGTAGATTTTAAGTAACTATTACCTGGCTAACCCTTAACGGGGTCTATGTTTTGGTGTAATATGGCTTTGACCATGTTTTTTTCATCCAAGATTGCGAAATATCAATTCAAAAAGCATTCCAAGCTGTTTCACTGCCACACAGCTGTATTCCAGAAATGACATCTACAGCGTCTTTCATGTCATTAAATTAAATAATAAATGTACCCTACATCTTTCTTTTTTCCTTGACAGTGGTTGTCACGTAATAAATCTCTTCCGAGTAAGCTATTTTTATTGCTGCTCCTCAGAGCCAGGATCTTCAGACTCTTCAGCATAGATATCAAATTCTGCAAAAAGTTGCTTAAGTTGTTGTTATTTTTTAACTTAATGTCAATAATTGGAAGAATTTGTGTAATTGCTAATGGCAACATTAAGTTATAGTTTTGTCGAACGATGCGGTTAGACGACGCTTTCTCGTTAATTATCCGTTTTGTTTGATAGTTACGCGCCTAATTTAGGTGAAAACAATTTCAGTGTTACAATAAGTGTATATGCGGATTGTTTACAGTCAAAATCGTAAGTGTTTTGTTGTTTTTCCTCTTCTATCCAAAAAAAAAAACCAATGGCGCGCCATTGCCGCCGCCCGCCATTCCTTCAATTATGTTTTTATCCAATTTATTCCGAAACAGTGGTAGCTACCAACTACAGCGTTCCGTTAAACTTTAATTTACGTGCTAATTCACTGAAAGTTAATTAACAAACTCTGATATAGGCTATCTGACACAATCTAGGTTAGGAATTCCATTGTAATGAAAATCTAAACACTTCTCTCGTATTACGAGTTGACAATGCTTTTATATCATTTGAAATCCGATATACGCGCTAACCTTCCGGTTTCCACTCGTTGCACACGCCTTATGGCTTTATACTTAAAGTTAGCGAATTAATAAGCTTTGTATAATCCATACCGAAAAAACTAGGAAGTTATCTAGAGTAGGTATTTTTTTTATGGTTTCTGTGACCTTAAGATTCGCGATCGGAGTTTGGCGAGCCCCATTCGTATTTAAATGGGTTACTAGGATTTTATTGCTGTTTAAATACAAAGTTATATTATTGCTATCAATTGGGCATCATAAAAAATTGTTTACAGCAAAATACTGATCCTGTTTTGTTGTTTATTTGTTTTAAATTACATCAAAAATTCCAACTTTATTTATCAAACCAAAATGCGCTACTTAGTCGTTATTTTGTAGCACTATCTAAATAGAATTAAATTGTGAGACAGGTACACAAGTTAATGGTTTTGATATCATCGGAAGGTATTTTAATTGGATTAGTTAGAAGCCTACTAGATAATGAAGTTTAGTGTCGATCTGAAATGCCACTCAACCCAAAAGATTTAAATTGATTGAATCTCATCTAACCTATCTACACTAATATAATAAAGAGAGAAACTTTGTTTGTTTGTTTGAATGTAGGGGGTAATCTCTGGAACTACAGAACCGATTTCAAAAATTCTTTCACAGATAGAAAGCTACACTATCCCTTACGGACATATACTACTTCTACTCGAATGAAGTCGCAGGTGTCTGCTAGTTTCTTATAAATATGTCAAAATAAACAAAAATGTTTTTATTCTGATTAGGTGTTAGGGAACCCACCCAAAGATTAGCTGAACATAATTATAAAACCACATATGTTTACTCATTGTCTTTAAATCTTGGAAGTAGATTTTGTCCCAACTCCAGTCCTCTAATGGACACATTCTTACATATTTTAACCCTTCAAACGCTTTCATATTTGAATGAAGTGATCACTCACATGCCAGACACTGTTGCGTTATCAAAAATGAAGAACCAATAAAAACAATTCATAACAGATTTTATTCTTGACGACCTGTATGGCACAGTGGTACATGTGTCTGCTTACTGTGCAAGAGGTCCCGGGTTCAAATCCTGGTATGGGCAAATATTTGTGTGACGAATACAAATGTTTGTACCTGAGTCATGGGTGTTATTTGTATTTAAGTATGTATTTATCTATATAAGTATGTATATCCGTTGTCTAGTTACCATAGTACAAGCTTTGCTTGGTTTGGGACTAGGTCAATTGGCGTAAATTGTCCCAAGATATTTATTTATTATTTATTTATTTATTCATGATAAACTTCACTCCGACCTTTTTAGTGGTTGCTGGCGTGGTCGGCACAACCACACACAACCACTTTATAGGTTCTTGATATTCAAAGGGTTAAGCTATAAAACTAAGTCAATATTGAAATTACTAATTAGCTGTATAGTAGGCTAGGTAGGTTGTAATCTTATTGGGGTATGTAATTATTATACACGCTAAGCTAATTAAAAACGTCCAGGGGCATGCCTGCACCCCACATTCTAAAGTTTTAACTTGATTGCGGGTGGGGGTCTTGCTCGCTAATGCTGCCGCTAAGTAGCAGTGCTTGCACTGTTGTGTTCCGGCGTGGAGAGCAAGACAGCCGGTGTAATTACTGGCACAAGAGGTATTCCATCTTAGCCCTCTGGGTTGGCAACGCATCTGCAATCTTCTTGGTGTTGCGGGTGTCTATAGGTGGTGGTGATCACTTACCATCAGGTGACCCACTTGCTTGTTTGCCTTCCTATTTCATAAAAAAAAAAGAATATATCTATGAACTGGACAGACAACAGGTTTAACTGAACTTCCGTATAAGATTTAACTGTAAGATAGTAACTTGTAGTAAACCTTATCAGTCACAGGTACATGTTTATTTACTCTGTGACTGTGATAAACTTGCCAAAAGTATGGAGATTACAATATAGCTTATCGTTCATTTGATAACATTTATGGGTGTGATCTAAAAGAGGTTATCAGTTTTATAGAAAAGGAGGCAGTTTTTTTAAGACATGCTACGAAATACAAACTTGTATGTCATAGTAAAATTAATGAAATTAAATATTTATTTTTTATATTTTTACTGTCTTTAATTTTTTTATGGCTATTAAACTGCAATTCTATGCTACTTAAGCTTGGCCCGACATGCTCTTGCCTGGTTCTATCTTTATTAGAGATGTAAACTGTAAACTAGCTTTGCCACGACTTCGTCTGCATAAATTATCATGCAGTTATTAAAGTTTTTTTTTAAAAAACATCTAATCTATTTTACAAAATTGACAGCTAATCTCTAGCTAATCTAATCGATTGCAAAAAAAAACGAGTGCATATTCTATTACACATCATTTTAAAGCTAATTTACCACACTGTAAGGTTTCTATTTCTTTTAAATTAAGGGCCAGGGGTTCAATTTTTGAATCTCACTAGGTGACTAGAGCTCACCAAAATGGCCAAATCTTTATGACAAACGGCTATTTTGGTGAGCTTTAGTTAGCCAGTAAGATTCAAATGCAATTTTTGAATCTCACCAGGTGACTAAAGCTCACCAAAATATCCGCATTTCTATGAAAAATTGCCATTTTGGCGAGCTTTAGTCACCCAGTGGGATTCAAAAATCACACTCCTGACCTACAGTAGCGTACACGTCGCGTAACTTGTTTCTTAGAGTTTCAGTTGCATTAGACTGGGTTCACAATCGAGAGTTTACGACCGATAAAAACGCAAAAACGCGGCTATCTCTGATTGGTCAATGGCCGCATTTTTGCGTTTTAATCGCTCGTATATGCTTATTGTGAATCCAGTCTTACGCGTGCGTTACGCGCGTACCGCAGCTCTAAGAAGCTAGTTGGAGCCGCGTCACACACGCGACGTGTACACGACCTGTGTAGTTCGGCCCTAACGCCTTTGTTCACTGCACATCCATGCTTCAGTGATTTCCACGCATCAAATGTTTGAGAAGGGCCGTTTTATGACTCTATACTAACCCAACCCAAGTTAAAACAAGTTTCATTCGGTTATGTTCTTTTCTGAGAATAATTACGAACACCTTTATCTTTATTCTTTAAATAGTATAAGGTCGGTATTTTTTTGTTTGTCCTAAATCCTTACAGTGTATGTTCGGCCACCTTCTCCTTCTAAACCACGCAACTGATTTTGTTACGGTTTTTACAGTCATTTAAAGTTTTATTTATTTTTTTTATTTTATTTATATATTAATGCTAATTGTACCCGTGTGGAGCTGGGGCGGGTAACTAGTCTACATCTACACTAATATAATAAAGAGGGAAACTTTGAAACTACTGAACCGATTTCAAAAAATCTTTCATAGATAGAAAGCTAGCTACACTATCCCTAAAGGACATAGGCTGAGTACTCATCCCACGCGAACGAAGTCGCGGGCGTCCGCTAGTAGTTAATATCGTTATAGTCAAAAACAGATATTTCGCAAGGGTTACTCTGTGGCCAAGAAAGCAAAGCTGAGGGATAAGGGAGGTCGATAAAAAAAAACCTGTTCTACGAGCTAACGCGATATAGATGGTACCATCGGAGGGAAAGGCAATCAGCGGGCATTTCGGCGGGGTTTTAAAAAAGTCGCCGCCCCGTAATGCAAGGCGCTCAGGCTTGCGCGCGGAAAGAGTTAAACCAAACTGTTATTAAGACTTTTTTGAATGTTTCACATTTTCGTGTTGGTTATTTGTTAATGTACATAATTGCAATACAACAAACATAGATTTCTCTCCGTCAGAGTCCTCGGGGGTCAGCCAACCTCTCATACATAAAACATGGTGCGTAGACTTGCAAATACATCTCACTCGACACCATTGGCAAATGTAAGGCTGGAGACTCTTTGTTAGTCAAATACGGTAATGAATATCTGTTAACATGCTTGTGTTGGTTCTAGCGAATTCTTGCAATCTCTATTCAAAAACGATTCTATGACTGACTGACTGACTGACTGACAGCGCACGCTACAGCCTAAATCCCTTTACCTCACTAGCGTTTATCGCGGACTTTAAGTATCCATCCCTATCGTACGCGATAGCTGGGTGGCTAGCATGTTTTTTTTTTATACAACATAGGAAGGCAAACAAGCAAGTGATTCACCTGATTGTAAGTGATCACCACCGCCTATAGACACCTGCAACAACAAAGAGAGTGCAGATGCGTTGCCAACCCAGAGGGCTAAGATGGAATACTCTTGTGCCAGTACACCGGCTGTCTTGCTCTCCACGCCGGAACACAACAGTGCAAGCACTGCTGCTCAGCGGCAGCATTAGCGAGCAAGATGGTGGTAGCGATCCGGACGGACCTTGCACAAGGTCCTACCACCCGCAAAATGATACACCGCGACTCGCTTTTTCGCGCAATGCATCTCGTTCCAACTGAGATAATGAACTCACGTCCTAGCCGCCCAGTGCACCTAGCACGAATATTCTCGACACGCGTTAACTCAGTGCGTCTCATTCTAACTAGCCCAGTAGGAGAGAGACGCACTGAGTTACGTAGCGATAGTTACCTAGGGTAAAAAGTTGATTGGTCCATAAAGATGCTCTATGCCCCGACTAAAGCTAGCATACCAAGGTCTATTATAAAATACCTGTACAATAAACATTCAAACCGACGTTTAACGCGTTGTTAATTCCCATGCAGCGCACGCGTCGGTACCGAATATTTGTGTAGTCTGTTTAGCATGGTTCCTGCCCCCTTGTACAACGGCTCTATTGTTCGAGGAATTGTATGATGGTTGAGATCGTGTTAGGCTTGCCGCTTCCTGTTAACTAACACTATTTATTTTGGGCTGTAGTTATACTATGTCTTATTAAAGTGGGTGTAAGTTAAGTGCGACGCTGATGCGCTAAGTTAATAATTAATAAATTAACACTGCAGGTGCAATATCGTTTGGCGTGGAAGCAGGGGCGTAGCTACCGCCGTATCAGCCGTATCAGTGATACGTGGCCCCCGAGCTACAGGGGCCTTGTAGAACCATAAAATCATTACCGCCATTAAGGCTTTGTCGGGTAGAAGGGCCCCCGACCAATTTTGATACAAGGCCTGTCCAGGGCAAGCTACGACGCTGCGTGGAAGCTTTCACCTGGTAAATCTCGAACAAGACAGATCAAGGCCCAACCACACTAGGCATCAGTTTTTTTTAAATTTTGATTTATTTAGGGGCTTTGGGGTTTCAGATAATGTCATTTGTATTACTTTATTCCTTGACTTTTGATTTCTGGACGTACTCCTCCCATGCTCCACCCGACCGTGGCACACCGCGATAATTTCATGACCCTCCCTAAAATTGAAGCTACTAATGAGAGCTATTGTTAAAAATAAAGTGCAATGACCCGTGGCAGAGGCCCAACGGCGATGACGGATCGTTCTAGCGGATCGTTATAGATTGATCTTCGCGTCATTATGTCTTCATAGGTTTTGATCGTGATTTATAAGTATCTTGATACTTTGTGGTGATTTGATTGTTGTCGATAAAGTTGTTTTTTGGGCTCCGTACCACAGAATAAATAACTTACAGAAACTTCTCTTTTACGACGGTGATTAAACGAATTCCAACTTTATTCACACGCACAAAAAGTTCGTATTACTTCATACACCATGCGCCAAGAGGCGCGAATCAAAAGTAACGCGCTGCCCGCGCCCGCCTTCTCCTCGCTACTCCCGGCGACACGCTAGGGTTGCGCGATATCGTTTTCAATTACACTGACACGGCGGGGGCGAGCGAGCGAGCGCGCGGCAAGCCGACAGCCTACTGCGAATTGCCTTTGCCATAGACAAGGCGGTCGAGCGTACCTACAGTGCGGAGTGGAACCCCCCTGTCCGTATAGAGAAGTCAAGGAGCTGGCGGTCAATAGGGAAGCTTGGAAAGCACTACACCGACAAGACTAAAAGTCTTAAAATTGCGACAACGACGGCATAAAGGGCAAAAGCGTGCCCTGTTTCTGCGACTTGGCTGTCTGTCTGTTACTGGTATCTAGATCATACACGGAATGGATGAGTTAAAGTCAGTACATACCTGACGTTTAGATATTTAATCTGTATCGTAATTAGACCGCCTATTGTGTACCTTATGTATTTTCTCTAAATTGTACATTTTTATGCTGGTTTCTGGTAATCAATAAAGAGTTATTGTATTGTATTATGTATTAGCTATGTTCAAGAGGTTTTGAAATTTGTGTTCAAATAGGCTTTGCAGATATATAATCACATCAACTTGACATCAACAGATTATTTGCAGTATTAGTTCCTTGGGTCGCACCTTTGAAGAAACTTTTGAGACTTTATTTTCGCAGTAGTTAAAGAGACCTGCAAATAGTAGGTACACATTATTAGTAAAACGTTTTAGTCATACTTCTATCCTTACATAAATCTGGATCGAAATGTATGTTTATCTTATGCCCACTAAGTATAAACTGTCAATTTCAACTAGGGTAAAGATTTACAGTTATTTATGTTACTATGTTTATCCAAAATGTCAAAACAACCACTCGTGTGCCTTTTTTAATGATGACAATGATCCCTGACGCATGCCGCCAATGGTAATAAATTATGGGGGTTTATGTTGAGCGAAGTCTATTGTTGGAACGATAGGAATGGATGGAAAGTATTAAAATACTATTCCTCAAATAGAATGATCGATCACTACTGTCAAACTTACCTAATATAAAGAAATTGATAAATTTGTCAAAAATTACATACCGCATACAAAATATTAACATATTTACCGCCACCCTTTAGGCCGAAAACCTTAATTGTTGCCGCAAACGCACAGAAGTGGCAGATAACCCATAAATAAAAAAAACACGAGTAAACTAAACTATCATTTATTATTAGACATTCTCTCGATACACTAGTGACCATCTTGAAGAATCTCACAGCCTCTCATGATTTCTATTGCGCCTACTTACTAGACCTGTCTTGTCTTCCGTATCCACTCGATTTCTATTTATACGCACTTGTTCATAATGCTATGACCGAGGGCCCTTGGCGATAATGCGTCTGTCAGTCTGTCTGTACGCCGTGTCCGTCCACGGGGCGAGCGGTAGCGGCGTCTGGCACGGCTAGCAATAGCGGGCACGGTCTTACTGTGTAATTCGGTATTTCATTCAAAATATGGTAGAAAAATTGAAAAATTAAAAGTTGAAATTGAATGCAATTTTATTCATAATAATTGTAAGCTATTATTGTACTTTTTTTTATTCAGATTAGACTTTAATCAAATTCTAAATTAAGAAGAAGAAAAAAAACAACAGTAAAATCTTATTCTAAACTTAAAGGTAAAAAAAATTGTCCCAAATTTTCGCCAATAGGGAGGGTGCCCAGAAGGCTGGCAGCATGTTTTGGAAGTAGTTATAAACTCTTAGGTGCGTGCGTAAATTAATACTATAAGGATTTTAATTATGAATATTATTTTTGAAATGTTCAACCGCTTTACTTAATTTTTATTTAATTAAGTAACGCTACTATTTAGTTTTGTAACCAAAATTTCTTTCGTCTGTTTTTTTATTGTAGAACGTAAAAAGGGCACATTCAAAAATTCCCAGTGACTAGGATATGGATATGTAGCTCATGGTAGCTCATTGTTAACCCTTTGTATGCCAAGAACCTATAAAGTGGTCGTGTGTCGTCGTGCCCACCACGCCAACGACCACTAAAAAGGTCGGAGTGAAGGTGTACTGTGATCATGAATAAAATCTATTATGAATTGTTTTTATTTGTTTTTATAACGCAACAGTGCTTGGCGTGTGAGTGATCACTTCATTCAAATATGATCACTTCATTCAAATAGGGCCACAGGGCACGGAATGGCCAAATGGTCAAGAGTTTTTTTGCGTCTACATTGCGCCTACCGTTTACCCTGATGTTAAGCAAAAAACGCTTAGCTCTTCCGTCTCAGACAGCCGCCTATACCATTAGATGTCAATGTGTGCGCGTGAGTTAATTCACCCGCCGCTCTAATGTTCGTCTTGTACTGGCTCCGAGGCTCACTAATTATTTCTACCACTAGGAAACAAAAATACCAATCTACTTCGTTTTTTGATTGATTTATAGATAAGACTATTGTGTGCCCAGCGCTCTCGTTTTCCACCCTCTAAACCTTAAGATGTAGCCATGTTTTTTTAATGCTATTGTTATGCGTGGGAATTAGGTTTGTAAGTTTTTTTTTAATATTCTATATGTATAGTTTTGAAAAAATAGTCTCTTTTTTGTTACGTATAAACTCAACTGTATAAAGAGTATTAAGGAAATTAAAACATTGAAGGGGCATTTTGTTTTATTTGTGCTGCTTCATGCCAAATTTCATGGTTCTAGGTCAACGGGAAGCACTCTATAGGTTTCTAATCCCTTGCGAGTGTATGAAATATGCGGCATAAATGGCTGTAGATATTTTTTGATTGCGTTAACTTAGAACTTCGATTTTATTCCTCTAAAAATGACCTAGAATTACTACTTGAAGTTGTATTTTTAAAAAATCTAACAACCATTTTAATATGACAAGCCTTGTCCTTTCTTCATTTTTAAAACTTCTCTATGATTCTGTCTCTGAAGACATGGCGTTCAAAAATGGTTTAGCAATAACAATGTAAATCTATACAAAGCTGGCTTTAAGAACCATCTCTGTTGTCACTTTCACTTGACCTCCAACTCTGACTTTGACCTTGACAGAAGTACTTATCAAGCGTTGCGCAAGCGACGCTATTAAGCATTGTGCACGCTACGGCGTGGTCAGTAAGAAAGTATACACGGCGGAGAACTTAATTACTAAAATGCATACAGGCGAACAATAAACCTCCTTTTTGAAAAGCTTTATGAAATCGTACAGGTGAATAGTAAAGCACCTTATTAAAACGTTTAACAATACTATGCGGGTGGTAGGGCCTTGTGCAAGGTCCGTCCGGATAGCTACCACCATCTTGCTCGCTAATCCTCCCGCCAAGCAGCAGTGCTTGCACTGTTTTGTTCCGGCGTGGAGAGCAAGACAGCCAGTGCAATTACTGGCACAAGAGGTATTCCATCTTGGCCCTCTGGGTTGGCAACGCATCTGCTATCTCTTCGGTGTTGCAATCACTTACCATCAGGTGACCTACTTGCTTTTTTGCCTTCATATTTAATTAAAAAAAACTAGTAGATATTATGAATGCTTACGAACTTTGACTAAATTATAAACCGTTAACATGCAAAATAGCTGGAAACTAGTCGCTTGCATTTCGAAACAAGCTTAGCTGTAATTTACGCTCAAACTTAGTTATGGAAACCTGTTCCCAAAGATGAATTTCGTATCGGAATGCTATACAGCTACAGTAAAGTAGGTGAATCTATAACGGAATAAACAAAATAAGACTTACAAGTAATACAACATGGAGAAAAAAACTTTTTTTTTTTATCTCATTGTGTGGTATTGATGTCCTTTCTATAAGAATGAGCAACGGTCAAATAAAGGTCGAACCTTTTTAAAGATACACGGATATATCCTTCGCTACAGGTTCACTTCCTATGACGGATATATCCGCCAACGCGTAAGTTATCTACACTAATCTACACTTCTACACTAATATAATAAAGAGGTCAACTTTGTTTGTTAGTTTGTTTGTATGTAGGAGGTAATCTCTGGAACTACTGAACCGATTTCAAAAATTCTTTCACAGATAGAAAGCTAAACTATTCCTGACGGACATAGGCTACTAATTTTACGTGAACGAAGTCGCGCGCGTCGGCTAGTAATTTATTAATTAAGAAATTAAATAGAATTTCAACAATTTAACTAGTCACCAGAGGCGTTGGTTGCATGCTGCTTCCAACCGGCCACTTTGGAAATCCATGGAGGAGGCCTATGTCCAACAGTGGACTTCTTGTGGCTGAGATGATGATGATGATGATGAACTAGTCACACTTGTCGATTGTTTTTATAGTTTCGCGTGGCTGCTGATATCAGTTTTTTGTTTACTTGTTTAATAGTTGTTTCTTTTATTATTTACAGGTTAAGTATGAGTCAAATGCAGACACGCAAACGGACAGGCGGGGATGAAAAAGAAAAGGTGAATAATCTATATTTCTTTTATTTTGAAATAAGAAGGCAAACAAGCAAGTGGGTCACCTGATGGTAAGTGTACACCACCGCCTATAGTAATCGGAACATCGAAGAGATTGCAGATGCGTTGCCAAGCCAGGGGGCTAAGATGGAATACCTCTTGTGCCAGTAATTACATCGGCTGTCTTGCTCTCCACGCCGGAACACAACTGTGCAAGACTGCTGCTTAGCGGCAGGATTAGCGAGCAAGATGGTGGTAGCGATCCGACCTGAAATAATTAACATTAGAAATTCGATAAACAAAAAAAAAGAGGATCGCAAACCTGAATCAACCATAAACATTGCGGTACTTCAAATACTTGGAGCAAATAATTAAAAAAAGCAATACCCTTAGCAGTCCACAGCTGACAACTGGACAATATCTTTTTCATGTTGTCGCTTTATACCACAGTTCATTTTCCCATCAATGAGCTTTTGTTTCCAGTAATATTGTTTAGAATTTTGTTGTAAAATCGTCGTAAAACTTTCCATATATATATGACTTGTTAGTTTTAGCCAGTCCGTATTTTAAAACTTAGTTTTCCGGTCTAGTGGTGTTTGGCTTATTAACTGCAGATTTTTTTCCTTGCGTTATTGTTTATATCCTATGTTTCCTCAATGTGTACGAGTATTTATTGTAATCACTAAATTAAATCCAGTTTAAACATATATTTGTTACAGAGACAAACAGACAGTCCAGTGAAAGATATGAAAAAGAAAATGGCCGCCAATGCAGAAAAAGAAAAGAACGCAGCAGAGAAAGTCACAGAAAAGAACCCAGAAAAACCAACAGACAAACCTGCCGATAAACCCGCCGATAAATCTGATAAACCTAAACCTGCTGATAAGGCACCTGAAGCCCCATCCGAAAGTGGAAAGAAAGTGGAAAAGCCCGCTGAAAAGAAATCTGATGCACAAAGCGAGAAGAAGAAGGAAGATAGCAGTAAAGGGGAGAGCAGTACAAAGGTTTGTCACAATTACTAACCAACGTCTTCTTTTGGGATTAGGGATGTGAAAGAAAATATTGTTGGTAACCATCTGAAGTTTGTCTCTCGTTATCCTTTCTGTCATCTGAGTCACCTCATAAACTACCTTACGTAACTGTTTACTCCCTTTGGTACGTTCATCTCATTTGTGGTGATTATTATGGTGAAGTTGGTTCTTACTTAACACGATGAAGTAGGCACGGGTTCATAGAAAATTCAACTTAGACGTTGCCGCTTCCACACCATTTTTGCGTACTAGCAATCTAGTTATTAATTATAAACTACCTTAAATCATTGTTTATTGGTAAACATGTCTGAGTATACCCAGCGTAAGCTTTCCAGGGTCCGCTATTTTATCCACCAATAAACTTCCAGACGGACAAACCCGACCAAAAAAAACACGACACCCGCGACAAGCCAAAACAAAACGGCAGCAGCAACGGCGTGAACGGAACGGTGAGTGGCGGCGGCGACTCCGACTCTGACGAGCTCGTCATCGACGAAAATGACGAAAATGACGAGATATTCCCCGAGCTGGCCTACGACGACTCGGATGTCGAGTGGGAGCCCGGCATGGACGTGTGCCCGAGCAGGAGCCTCACGCGCCGCTCGCAGGTACTGCGCCGGCGACGCACTTTGCGCCACGCTTTGGTGGGCTTTGGGAGTTGGGGGTATAGATGGAAATAGGTGTCGAATGGCATAGTTTGGGGTTTGATATGGGTTGTTAAAATACCAATTATCTCTGTTGATGACGCTATTGTTCAGTTCGATGGAATTGAGAATTGGGAGTTTGAGGTACAAAAGAGAAAAAGTAACTATTTGGGGTACAAATTGAGAAACCAGGTAGTTTGTAGTGTAGGTAACATCTGGTAACAATGGAACACATAATATAACTAGTAATTCTAACTATCAACTGAGAATGCTATTTTGAATTAACTATAATCTGTGTGATTGTGTGTTTTTAAAACAAAAGTGAAGGATACGACCAGAAGGTCAAGGGGGTCAGAGGGCCTGATGGGGATGTATTTTGGGGCATGATTGATCTATATGTATCGCGAAACTTAAGCATCTCGTAAGTATGTATGTAACGTACAACGTACGTTAATTTGTCATAAAGCATGGGTCCATAGATCCGTTAAAAGTACCTTTTTAATTTTTGGTGGTATGCGTTAAAGGTTCTTGGTGTGGATTTTGGTTGTGGCCATTAGCGATAAAAAAAGAACAACAAACACTGAACAGTAAACCAATACAGAATTTTATTAAAACAAAGATTTTATAATATGGGAAAATGGTCGTCTGTGACATACATTCGTCATCATAACATACTTGTACAGTTGGCATCGAATACAATATTCGTGGGGCTAAGTTTTACATGACTCAGTAACTAAGCATTCCTTAAAATTATTTTGCAGTGTACCTGCGGTTTTCTGATATATTTTACTAAGAAGCTATCTGAATGCCGACTGATACAGTTCCTAGTTCTAACGACTAAACCAAAAACATAATGACATGTTATGAAAGACAAGTAACAGTTCATTAATTATCTTACAAAGGTTTTTTTTAAACATTTTTCTACTTGTTTTATTGTGATGTTTTGCGGTTTGAAGGTCTTTAGCATTGCGGGGTTTGTTGTTGGGTCTAAATGGAACTTTGTATTGTTGAGACTATTACCAAACTGGAACAAATTACCTTGCTACTCCGCGAAACCAGTGCCGGGCTCGTGCAAAATAGCTGCGTCTGTGCGACACATATATGTTCATGCAAAAACCCACCCTCCTCCGCTTCCACACGAAACAACATATATCACACAGACTCAACTACACACCACCACCACTAAACACTAAAACTAAACTACACGATAAAACTACACGATAGTTTTAGTGTTTAGTGGTGGTGGTGTGTAGTTGAGTCTGTGTGATATATGTTGTTTCGTGTGGAAGCGGAGGAGGGTGGGTTTTTGCATGAACATATATGTGTCGCACAGACGCAGCTATTTTGCACGAGCCCGGCACTGGTTTCGCGGAGTAGCAAGGTAATTTGTTCCAGTTTGTTGATATGGACCTCCGCAAAGTAACCGCCACCGCCATCGTTCATGTTTAGTGTAGTAAACTAAAGCTTTAGTCTCCCGCTAAACGCTGACGACGCTGTCAACGTAAAGAACTATGGCAGTCTCTCACACGCTATAGTGATTGAAAGAGACCACCATAGAGATTTACGCTGACGTCGTCGTCAGCGCTTAGCAAGAGACCAAGGCCTTTTACCTAGAGTTGATTACTCTGCATTAAAAGAACCATTTATTCGGTTTATATCGCGTGTATTTCAAAGAATCTAGCTAATGCCCGACGTGTCATATCATAATCTATAGTAGGTAGATCGAGGTCGTTAGGTTTCTTCTTATGCCTAAAGCCCTAACATTCTACAGTTACACGGACCCCTTCGGCGGAGCACCGTCGCATTTGAAAATTACAGGTGTATCAATTCTGGGTGATCATATTAACTTACATACATTGTACCCCTTGTTCTGTCCATCCCCCCCCCCTCCCTCCCCCCTGGTGTAACGTACTAACATGTGAATGTTGCGGTGAAGGTGAAAGTGGCCCGTACGCCGGAGACGCCCCGTCCGGCGTCCGACAAGCAGCCGGAAGCCGGCGACGAAGTAAGTTGGCTCATGATTGCGTTTGTTCCGTTTTGTGCTCTGGTTTAGATCCTTAGATTAATGGATTAATGGAGAACTTGCTTAGGAAATTAATCTAGGTTGGTATCTTTGAACAATCTGATAACTTCAACGTACTTTAAAAAGTGCCTTCATGTGACAGTAAATACCCAAAAAAACAATCTTTAATTTCAATTTGATGTCTTCACGAATATGTAAAAAAACTCAGAAACTTAAGTTTTTGTTAGCTATGCCAACTTTAGTTAAATTAGTTGATTGTCTATGCTCGAAAAAGATAGATATATCGGCTGCATATGTTATCATATCGGACGCCTGCGACTTCGTTCGCGTGAAGTGTCAAAATTTTGGAATCGGTTCAGTAGTTCCAGAGATTACCCCTAAAGATATATATAAATAAAAACAAAGTTTACTTTTTTATTATATTAGTGTAGACTAGTATTTGTAAGTTGATTCGCAGCTCGGGGTTTAATTTCATGTTCGTATTTGTGAACTAGAAACTTCGGTAGAACCAAGTTTGATCAATGTAGGCCTATCGTTTATCGAGGTGGCAATTAGAGGCGATTAGGAAACATATTCCGAAGTATACATTGGTTGTACCGTGTATACATAAACCTTGTTATGTCCTTACGGCTAACACTCCTGTGCAAAATAGTCGTATCGTCAATCTGCTTATAAAAATCGAAATGACTACCTTTTTAATGTAAAACAAATAGTAGAATTTGTGATTCTAGCGTGCAATGTTCATTACTTAGCTGTTGTTATAGAGAAGGTTCGTCTCGACACCAAAATGGAACAAATATGATGCAGTTTTGTGTGAAAATCTGTTAATTATTAAATTAAAGTCTTTTTAATGAAGCAAGCTGTCAACTTTATAGCCTTTGATGCGAAATACCAGATATAGTGAAACGTCTACTCGTCCATACACTTCAAGACAAGCACTTTAGGATTGCTTGGGTATATTTTGTAGGTACTTGATTTCGTTGTATGTACTGAAGATTTGAACCGTAACAGATTTTCTCGCAAACTGTGTCACATGCATTTTTATTAACTTTCCACTAACCACCTAACCACATAAACGATTTAAATATCGCACCTTCAAAATTTAAAAGAAACATCTCAAAAATAAATATTCAGTATTTTGCACTTTGCTACGAATAATGTTAAGATACAAATTGTAATGTATCATTTTTTTTAAACGTACGATATTGTAAACGCTTCCTCATTGTCTCAGCGTTGACCTACTTTGTAATGTGCAGTTTTGTATTTCTGATTATTCAAGTGAATTTATGTTGACATACCTCTTGGCTCAAGGATACAATGTGCACGTTTTATAATACCCGCCCATGAAAAGATGATTATTTGTCTACAGTCTGCGGGCTGTGTCCTTACAAAACTCTTTGGTCCATTTCCTTAGGTAACTTTAAAAAAAGTTAAACAAACAAAAACACTTAATGGTAAAAAGTCTAAAGGCTAATCAAATCAAGCTTTCGTGTCTCAATATGAGATCCCAGACATGTGTAATAGATTTGACTGTGTTGGTTAACTCACAGACTCACAATATAAGATGTTAAAATTTGATGATTATATTTTAAATACTAACTGTTGTAGTATATGCGTGTATACTTGTAAAGGTAGAATTTGATTAGACTAATCTTGTATCAGCAATTGCATCAACACTCAAAAATTATAACCCTAATTCCTTAAGCAATAAATACTTCATACTTTAATAATTAACATGCAGTCATGTTTCATAGATTTTATAACATCAAGTTAGGTACATACTCAATCATATTTAACTATTTTCGCTTCTGCATGTTAATCGGTTTTGGCTAAAATATACACTACACAGAATTCTCACCACAAAAATCTCTTAAAAATCATTTTTTAACTTAAAATCTCTAATCAGTTCTATAATTCCAGTCAAAGGATTCCAAGGTTCTGAAGCTTAACCAGGAGTCGGGGAAGACCAGCGACTCACCGAAACCGGAAACCAAGAAAGCAGACGCGAAACCGGATACCAAAAAACCGGAGGCGCCGAAAGCTGATGCCAAACAGGACTCTCCCAAACCTGATGCTAAAAAGACGGAAAATAAGGACTCTCCTAAAGAAGCTAAAGAGGCTAAGGTTACCAAGGAGTCGCCTAAAGAAGCCAAAGATGGCAAGGACCGTAAAGAGGAAGAAGGGAAAGAAGACAAGTCGGATAAAGTGGAAGTGGAAGTTGTGGTTGAGATTGAGAATGGTTCAGGTGAGACTCTTCTTATATTCAATAGTTAAATGCTATGCTGCATGTCATTCTTATATAAAGTTCCCTTTGATATCGACATGTCTACCCAGTGGTAGAGTAAAACTGTAGCCAGTTGCTGTTTATAGTACGATGGCCCAACTAGACCAAGGTGGTACCACACTCTTACAGAATACTAGGGCACAGTAGTAGTTACTACGTTTCGTACGGCGAGTGTGACATCCGTAGGTCCACAGCGGGGGGTCCTGAAGCCCAGCACTTTTGAGATCATTGTCATCAGCTAACCCGCAACCGAGGCGTCTTTATCTATGGTGCATGTTGTGCACACGGGCGCAGCGGTCCTAGGGGGCGCTGGTACTTTGTACCCATTCCATTTGACCGCGCGCTTACTACGGGGCGTTAGGGTCATGTTTGCACACGGGTGCTACATGAGCTGAAGACGCCTCTGACCCGCAAGCTAGTTTGCCTCCCGTTTCACAAAGTCCTGCGTTTCCCCAGAGCCCGCGGAGTCCCGCAAGCCGGACACGAACTTTTCGAAGTCCCGCGTCAAGGTGTCGCCCTACCGCCGCAGCCTGCGCCTCGCCGACCAGACCACCAGCTCCGTCACAGCCAACTACACCGGTAGGCCCTCACTCCATCATCGGCTTAACTTTTACAACGCCAAGATCAGTGGCCCATTTCACTAAGCTACAAGTTACAATTTTACAAGTCTAAACCGGCAACATTGGTCAATAATGACCAATGGCAATGGGCATAATGACCAATATTGCCGGTTTAGACCTGTAAAATTGTAACTTGTGGCTTCGTAAAACTGGCCACTGATATATCCGTCACCATAGGTTCAACGCCAATGACAGATATATTCGTCACTAAAGGTTCAACGCCAATGACTGATATGTGCGCCAGATATGTATGATTTAAAAACTTACCGTATAAACACAATACCAATTTAGTATTGTGCTTCATAACATAAAGTAAGTAGATTACTTACAGTTTCTTAAAAACTCGATGATTTTCGTGATACTGTGACTAAAATACTGTGAGCGTCAGCGTCAGATGCAAGAGCGAGTGAGATCTACGAAGGTGGCCGCTGTACCGCCCACAAAAAAGTTGTATTAAAAATGAAAAATTTATCAAAAATGCTTACTCCTTATTTCAGGCAACAACACGACCATGGAGATGGACATAACGGAGTCGTCGTCCATCCTGGAAGGCACGCTGGACGACAGCTCGTACCTGGGCGGGCTGCGCAGCATCCGCGGCCGCCGTAGCTACAAGCCGCTCAAGGAGATGACACTGCAATACGTCACGGCCAATCGCAGCCAGCGCTCCGCAACAAGCACTATAGGTATGTTGCGGAACGGCACGAAATCGTGTGTGATCGTTTTGAATGCGTCATTGTGTGCAAAATGCTCATTGGTTTGTGTCATTATGTGCAAAGAGCTCATTGGTTTGTGTCAAAGAGTGCAAAAACTCATTGGTGTGTGTCAAAGTGTGCAAAAAGCTCATTGGTTTGTGTCAAAGTGTGTAAATAGCTTATTGGTGTGTGTCAAAGTGTGCAAAAACTCATTAGTTTTTGTCAAAGTTTGCAAAAAACTCATTGATTTGTGTCATTGTGTGCTGAGAGATTATTGGTTTGTGAAATTTTTGATGTATCTATGTATGCAAGGAAGTCATCAATTAAGCTCATTGGTTAGTGTTAACGTTTGCAAATAAGTCATTGGTTTGTGTTAAAGTGTGCAAAGAGCTCATTGGTTTGTGACAATTTTGAATGTGCGAATGTGTGCAAAGAAGTCATTAGTTTGTGTCAAAGTGTACAAAGAGCTCATTAGTTTGTGTCAATGTGTGCAAAGAGCTCATTGCTTTGTGACAATTTTGAAGTGCGAATGTGTGCAAGGAAGTCATTGGTTTGTGTCAAAATGTACAAAGAGCTTATTGGTTTGTGGCAATGTTTCAAGTAGCTTTTTGATTTGTGACCATTTTGAACGTGTTAATGTGCGCTAATAAGTCATAGGTTCGTGTCAAAGTGTGTAAAGAACGCATTGATTTGTGACCATTTTGAATTTGTGCTTAAAGCTTATTGACGTGCGACCATCATTAACGTATCAAAGTTTGCAAATGGCTCATTCGCGTGTGATTTAAATGAATCAAGAAGACATTAATTTCTCGGGCGTATTATAAAATCAATGACTATAATCTTGGACAAGGATGTTTGGAAATGATCCCGATTTGTATTGGCGATCCCTGGCTCCAAAGATTGGACACCTGCTGTGTTAAATTGTAAAAAAATTTAATTTTTGAGACGTAAAATAACGTTGTAAATTTTGATTTATTTAGAAAAATTACACCTCGTTGAGTTTCTTGCCGGTATCTTCTCATCAGAGGTTTCCGGTGGTAAATTTTTTGACATTCATAAGTGCTACCTGTAAGCCTAATCTGAATAAAATATTTTGACTTTGACTTTGAATCGATCGTCTGTCCGCAGTGTCCGAGCAGTCATCCCGACCGACCGGTACGGTGGTCGGCCGGAAGCGCAAGCCGGACGCCGACGACGTCGTCTCGCTGGCCAGCGAAGCGGACGAGCTGCCGGCGCCTGGCAAGCGGCAGCGCCTGCTGGACCGGCTCGCGCGCCCCTTCCGCCGGACCGTCATGCCGGCCAGGCGCAACGCTGAGGTGACTGATACGCTAGCAGTGAGACTGACATCTTTTGGTGTCCGATGACCACAGCATTCACTATAGTCAGTTTTATTAGATGCACCGGATAATTCAATTGGGTGCTGTGTTTAGCACGATTACTCGGGTGATTTAATGAGATACTGTGTCTAACGCAATCCCCGGATGATTCAATAGGATGCTCTGTCTAGCACAATCCCTGTGTGATTCAATTGGACGCTGTGTCTAACACAATCCCCTAGGTGATTCAATTGGATGCTGTGTCTAACATGATCGACTGGGTGATTCAATAGGACGCTGTGTCTAACACGATCCCCTGGGTGATTCAATTAGATGCTGTGTCTAACATGATCGACTGGGTGATTCAATTGGACGCTGTGTCTAACACGATCCCCTGGGTGATTCAATTGGACGCTGTGTCTAACACGATCCCCTGGGTGATTCGATTGGACGCTGTGTTTAACACGATCCCCTGGGTGATTTCAGTGGGCAGATGTGTATCCATCAAGATTCCCCGGTCTTCAGTATGTTTTTCAAATGTTTCTTGTTATCAAATATGTCTAGTACGATTCCTCAGTTCATTCATTCTATAATATTATGGTGTACATTAGAATCATTCACGTCATTTAAGTGGACTAAGTTCCAAAAGATCACTCAAGGGATTCAATTGGCCGCTGTGTCTAATAATCTAGTACCATTAAATTTAATTAAATCATTTGTGTGATTGTTGTCTGGCATTATAGTGTCCCATTGAATCCCCTGGGGATCTCTCGAGATTGATTTGTTCAATATAATCCTGGTGATCCATTCGGACGATTGTAGCGGGTGCCGGGCCGATCACCGTCAGCGGTTCGTTCCGGAGGAGCCTGACGGGTCGTCGACTCCGGGCCGTGATTTTTTCTTGAGAATCCCCGTCGAGTCGGATCGGTCGAATAAATTTTGATGGAAACGGAAACTGACGAAAATTGTTCAACCAGAGTCAGAAGTAGATCAAACTCGGCCCAGCGTGACGCCCGAAACGGACGCGGACGCGAGGGTGATGACGTTCGAACGTCGAGACGCTCGGACGTTCGCTCCCCGAAGTCGCAGAAACGGCTGGACCGATCTAGATGAAATCTATCTCGAGAAACTCATAGAGCGATACGAGGGCGACGGCTCATGAAATATTAAAATGTACTCGTGTTCCAGATCGTGGGCATCAACACGGACCTGCCGCTGACGGCGCCCGTGGGCCCGCCCGACACGTTCGACCCCGAGCGCCTCAAGCCCGCGCCCGCCCCCGCCGCCGCCCCGCTGGCGCCCGCCGCCGCCGCCGCCGCCACCCCGGACGAGGCCAAGCGCTGCGTGGTCATGTAAGTCGCCGCCCCGCTCTGGGTTCACACTTTTGTGGCGTGCGGAGGTGCGAGCGGGTCTGATGGGGCCGGTCTGACGGTTTCGATGTTCGGATCGGGAGGGATCTTTGTGTGGCCGACTTCGGAATGAAACTTAGGTGACCGGAGCGAGTGAATAGATTATCTTCTCGGCCCGAACCGTTCATTATAGACGGAGTCGTCTATCGTCTCGATTCTTTGCCGATCGTCATCTCTGTCTCTGCCGTATCGTTTGTAGATAAAACGTGTCTACACATTTTTTTTTGTAAACTATAAACGCGATGATGACGCAGATAAATCTTAAAACAGAGGATGTTTAGAAATTTAAAGCGTCCGGGAGGACCACCTGCGGCTTGAACGGTGAGAGAATGACGCTGAATAACGAGTTAACGGTTTCGAATCCTCCCAGATGACTAAGATTTTTCTTTGCAATTTCATTTTAACTACCTGAATTGAAATTTAACTGCGTATATAGAGTCGTGCGTGTACTGATGACTTTAATTCAAACTTACACACACAAAAACGCTGTGCACATACACAGCTTTACATTTAGTCACGCCATATATGGTATTACACAAACGTTCCATCAGACTTGCCTCGAACCTGTATGATTTGAATACTTAATTTTTATTGCCATAGCTTTATTATGAACTGTATTGTCCTCTCTTTATTACAATAATTAGAATTTTGTATTACTATGTTATTATGACTTTACGAGAAACCCAGAGCAGATCATAAGTATATTAAATTAAACATACTCAGTTACAAGAAGATCAATATTTGTATTGAAAAACAATGGATTTGGAGTATTAATGGATTCGAATGAATGAAAATTGAGTGTTTAAAACCGCTATCACATTATATTTAATCTTCTTGCAACTGTTGTTTGAAAGAAATCTATAATGAATATTGTAAATACTAGGGACTAGATTTAGTTAGTATATGTCGCATAGTATATGAATCAAAGACGAATATTATATTATAGTTGGTACAATTTGTGTGGAATTTGATGGAAACACGAAAAAGCCTTCAACATGCTAAGCAAAGTTTATTAGAGAACTTGATTTGATATGTTTCATCAAAAACAATTTGACCAGACGGCTAGACATGCATTGAAAATGAAAATTGGCAAGAAGGCCGCTAAGGCTCTTTTACATGTCTGTCTTCATGTATAGTCTACCAGCGCTTCTGACGATGGATTCTGCTAAGAAGAAGCGCTGCAAGATATCAGCTTATCCTTTCCTTTATTAGAAATAACTATGGTTTGTAAAAAGAAAAGATATACTGCTTAGTGTTTTCCACATTGCAATACAAATTAGAATAATGTTTCGGATTGTTATTATGTTTGGATTGAGTTTTAATCTATCTACGGCCAGGCCTGTGAATGCAACTTGTATTTGCCAAGGAGATCATTTTGGAGTATGCGTTTTAGCACCGCTTAAAAAGCTTTTCTTGGTCTTTTATGTGCTAGCTTTCACCGGCGGCGTCTTACGTGTGCCAAAATTTTTTCGGGATTAAAACCTGGGCTATCTGGCTATTCTGGAATATTTTTGTTCCATTGGATATACTTCTATCCACTAACATCACCTGGGGGATCTTGCTAGACATTGCGTCTAATGGACTCACCTGGGGGCGATCCCCCAGGTGAGTCCATTAGACGCAATGTCTATTGGACTGGACATACCGTCCGAAAGAATCACCTGGGGGATCTTGCTAGACATTGCGTCTAATAGAATCACGTGGGGGATCTTGCTAGACATTGCGTCTAATGGAATCACCTGGGGGATCGCGCTGAACATAGCGTCCAAAAGAATCACCTGGGGGATCTTGTTAGACATTGCGTCTAATGGAATCACCTGGGGGATCGTGCTGGACATAGCGTCCAAAAGAATCACCTGGGGGATCTTGCCAGACATTGCGTCCAATGTAATCACCTGGGGGATCTTGCTAGGTTTACAGTACTGAAACCACTTATTTCTGTGCAAAGTATCACGTCTTTCTGTTGCTTTTGACGTGGTAGAAGCCTAACGAGCCCTTTCGCATTTATGATGTTGGTTAGGTTTATAGAATGACATTTCAGTATCACTCAGACGACGCAAAATCTAGGCCATGGCATATGATAGATTACCACTCAATCAGTGCCGGCGAAGCACCCAGGTACAACCAAATTGATATCAGCACCTCTTTAGAACTTTTTCGCAATAAATGTCAAAGCTTTGACTCGTTGCGATAGGGTTCTAGAGCGGCCCTCGGTCTCAATTGGTTGTATGGGCACAGTTTAATCGCGCGACGTAATTTTATATTTTACCCTGTGACTTGTAAAGGACGTGTTGCAAACTGAAATGGCTTTGAGTATTAGATAGTTGTTGTATGTTTCTTATTGAAAATGCCAATACATTTTATGTAAAAATTAAAAAAAATCGTTAAAAGAATTAAAAAAACAAAAAAGGATTGAAAAAAATTATAACTTAAAAATACAAGTGGAAGAGATTTCTTCTTGTCGTTTATGTTCTTTTGTACAGTAAAGAATTTACATACATACATACTAGTCTTGAAATGAGCCTAGATAAAAAAAAATATGAATACATATTTGAATATTTGTAATACAGTTAGTTAGCGGCAGGAGTGGCTGGCTGAACACTAGAAGAAGTCTAAGGGTGATAGTTGTAGACGGAGCTCAAGTTCCAGTTTGATACTGAATTAGTATGATACTTGAACTTGAGTTTCGTCTTTAACTACCAACCAAAGTTCTATATAAGCTCTTCGCCTGTTACTTGCTATAGCTGTATCAATACGGTATTGGTATTGAAATTGAGAAGTTAGCGCTACGTTATCTCACTGGGTGATTAAAGCTCACCAAAATGGCCGTTTTTCATAGAGATTCGGCCATTTTGGTGAGCTTTAGTCGCCTGGTGAGATTCAAAAATTGCACCTCTGGTCGTCGAGCCGTCACTACTCAGTCTACAGCCTTATTTATGACTAGCAGACGCGCGCGACTTCGTTCACGTAAAATTAGTAGCCTATGTCCATCAGGAATAGTGTAGCTTTCTATCTGTGAAAGAATTTTTGAAATCGGTTCAGTAGTTCCAGAGATTACCCCCTACATACAAACAAACTAACAAAAAACAAACAAACAAAGTTTTTCTCTTTATTATATTAGTGTAGATTAGTGTAGATTATGACACTAATAAGATAGAACTTCACTGTGGAACGAATTCAACTTGGGCGGTCACACGAGGGTCCGGGGTCACTTCGACTGTGGAATGCGCCACCTGTTGAGAACTTCCAACAATAAAATGTGGTCTTTACTATTGAAGACCCGACAATTTTTCTTAGGTATGAAAAGGTACTTGCAGGATCGGCAAAGCACGCGTAGTACTTCTAAAGTTTGAGATGTCATTTGGTTGCTGACATTGCTGTCAATAAAACTGGTATTAGGTAAAATAGAATTGGTTTAGTGCAATAACAATGAATTTCAAGTCTTATATGGTTTGCTACACGTCCGGATTTAGTTTAAGCTTCCCTGTACATAGTATGTTTGGGTCTTGAAGGTTATCCGTAGCTAGTAACACTGCAACCTTCTCGCTCTAAAGCGAGGTGTGTGAGCGTGACAGCAATATTGTCGGTGTGCAGCATATAGCCGTACAGTTTTATCACTTAACATGGAATCAATAGTTCTCGTCGAACAAATCATGTTCGAAAACGTTTATTTTTTGTGCATTTTTACAATAAAGTATAGAAAATATTTGCAGTTTAATTTTTAATGTTATTCCAATATTTTAATTGCCACTGTTTGTATTCTCGTTTCAGTTATTGTATATTTTTCTTTTAATGTTAAAAATGATATAATAATCAACCTATTTCATTTATAGTCATCATTGACGGCCGGATAGCCTAGTGGTTAGTGACCCTGACTATGAAGCTAGAGGCTCCGGGTTCGATTCCCGGGAAGGGCAAATGTTTGTATGATGAATATAAATATTTGTACCCGAGTCTTGGATGTTATATGTACTTAATTATGTATCTATCTATTTAAGTATGTATATCCTTTGTCTAGTACCCATAACACAAGGTTTACTTAGCTTGGGACTAGGGCAATTGTTGTGAATTGTCCTGAGATATTTATTTATTTAAGATGTCAATAGAATAATAGCAATTTTAGATTAACAATATCAACTTAAAAGTATATTGCGGATTTCTTGGGAACGATTAACGGTAATTCTCTACCGTTTTCACAGTTGCTCATTAACGTTCCTTAATTAATTGACGAGACACCTAACGCTTAGCACCAATTTCTGCTAAAACTAGTATCAACTCCGAGTACAGCTTCTGTTCTTGCCTGCAGTCCCTGTTTGTAGAGCTTTATTTCAATAACTAATGAAGAAACGGAAATGAGCAACGATGAAAACGCTGGAGAATTACTGCTACTGCTAATCCTGCCGCTAAGCAGCAGTTCTTGCACTGTTGGGTTCCGGCGTCGAGAGCAAGACAGCCGGTGTAATTACTGGCACAAGAGATATTCCATGTTAGCCCTCTGGTTTGGCAACGCATCGGCAATCTCTTTGGTGTTGCGGGTGTCTATAGGCGGTGGTGAACACTTACCATCAGGAGACCCGACTTGCTTGTTTGTCTTCCTATTTCATAAAAAAAAAGAAGTTCGTAACTGAACATACATAAATACCGTCAAGGAAAATGAAACACATACCACCGTAGAACCTAGTCGAAGAGACATACGCATGACATTTGTATGACATAGCCTGGCGTTTAAGGCGACGCGTCATTGCGATAGGGTTCTAAGGTGGTACGTGAATATATTTCCCCTACTGTACATATGCAGATTTAAATAAAAGTGCTGTCCTTCGTATCACAATGGCTACATTTAATAGACTTATTGCGAATAATTCAGAGATGTTAACAATTCGCACTGTTTGTGCTATCATTTAGAATTATGTTGCAATTTATAGTTATTTTATCGTCTTTTGTGTTGTTTTTATTGCATTTAATTCGCGGGTAAAACTAAATAACAGAGTTGCCAAGTACCTACAGTCAACCAATATGATTCATAGGCCACTGTGGAACCTTTTTACAATAAAAAGGAGAAAGCTGCCGAAGATATAAGGACAGACAGGAACGGATAGAGATTTTGTTTAATACTATTTAAAGATTCCAAAACAAATGAAACCCGAGCGATCAGTTGCGCGAAAAATACCAGGGGATAGCGTTAAAACTCCTAAGACCGTTTTCACACCATCCGATACAATATACCGGAATCCGATATTTTTTACGAATTTCCGATATTACTGGTCCGATTCGATCACAGAGAAAAAATACAGCTGCTGGCAAACAACTTGAGCAATGACCTTGACTGTGTAGTAGCCGTTAATACAAATGTGTATGCGCAAACTTACCCCCTTCATTTCAATGTATGCTCAAGTTGTTTGTCTGCAACTATATACAACACGCATAGCACACGATCAAACATTATCTTCCGATAGCACAGAATAAGTAATAGTACATTAGCCAGGCGGCGCGAGTCAAAAGGAACGCCCCGCCCGCCTCTGCCTTCTCCCAGCACCTCCTGGCGACACGTTAGGGTTGTGCGGCATTCATTTTCAATTTCAGTGACACGGCGAGGTCGAACGAGCGGGCACACGGCAAGCCGACAACCTACTGCGATTTGCCTATGCCATAGGCAAGGCGGTCGAGCGTAGTACCTACAGTGCGGAGTGGAACCCGCTGCCAATAGCTCACACAACATGGTCGCCGACCTGTCGATGTCGGCTCCGATAATTGATATCGGATCGGACAATGCAAAAGGCAGGTAGTACGTAGTAATTTAATTTAATTTAATATTAATTTTAATCCAATATAATCTAATCTAATCTTATCTTATAATGTAATGTAAATTAGCTATTTTATTTATTTGTTTATAGCTTAATTAAGTTGGTTCGTAAATTGACAACATTCATTTTCAAACTTGACGACCGGATAGCCTAGCGGTTAGTGGCCCTGGCTACGAAGCTACAGGTTTCGAGTTCGAATCCAGATTGGGGAAAACATTGGTATGATGAATGTGAATGTTTTTACTCGTCATGTGGCCCTAACATGACTGGCCAAGTTTAGCTTATCTCTATCTGCGTCCCTTTCTTATGACACTAGTTAGACAGTTACACAGGGAGGGGTTAAACTAAACCTGGGCTGTCATGTTAGGGCCGCTGGATTTTACTTATATAGTTATGTATTTATCTATTTAAGAATGTATTAATATCCTTTATTGAATACCCATAACTAGCAGTTTTACTTGCCCCGATATCGTATCGGATGATGTGAAAACGCTCTTAAACTCAATCAGGTCTATGACATCAAGATTAAATAAACGATTTGAAACCTGTTCGGAACCGAACCCGCAGTCAGCACACATTACATCACCTCTGAGATAACCAACGAAAGTATCTTTCGGGTAACCGATGAAATCATAACTTTATTTTTAAAATGCTATATAATGAATGACAACACAAAGAAAAATTAGGGTAATGGCAGGATTCGAAACTGCAACATCAGCATTCCGTGCCTTGCGTATTCCAGTTTCCGCCACATTACCGCTAATGCATTTACCCTAATTTTTCTTTGTGTTGTCATTCATTATATAGCATTTTAAATTTAATTTGAATGTAAACAAAATAAAAAGAAAAATCTAAAAAATTTAGAAATAAATAATTTCTATTACAATAATCATAACTTTATTATTTAAACGTTGGTGGTGAGTGGCGAACAAGCATGCGGCTCGCACAAACTACAAGATGGTGGTAGCGATCCGGACGGACCTTGCACAAGGTCCTTCCAGCCGCAAAAATTAATGGCAAAAAATAATAATTTAATATTAAGAAGTTATAACCGCCGCCAGGGTCCGTATTAAGACCTGTACAATCGAAAACACATATAAGTCACCATTAAGTGAAGTGTGAACCCAGCGCTCTCCATACAAACGGCGATAACGTTTTCCACCCTCTAAACCTTAACCTATAGCCATGATTTTTTTTGTATGTTATCTATCATTATACCCTAGAACTAGGTTTGTATGTTTTGATTTTTTAAATATTCTTTATAGTGTCAAAAATCTTGACGGTTTTGTATGAAACTCCTAAAATACAAATATGGTCAAATCTATGAAGAATATTTAAAAAATCAAAACATACAAACCTAGTTCTAAGGCATAATAACAACATACCAAAAAATCATTGCCATAGGTTTAAGTTTAGAGGGTGGAAAACGTTATCGCCGTTTGTATGGGGAGCGCTTTTTGGGGCTGGGTTCACACTCGTCTTAAAGACGGAACTAAGAGAAAGTCTCATTTTCCGAAAGGGAGACATATAGTATGCACTAGATATACCTCTTGATATATCCCTTTCGAGCCTAGACAATTTATCTCTGTTCCCTCTTTAATGACCTCTCTTTTGACGACCTGTATGGCACAGTGGCACATGTGTCTGCTTCCTGTGCAAGAGGTCCCGGGTTCAAATCCTGGTATGGGCAAATATTTGTGTGACGAATATGAATGTTTGTACCTGAGTCATGGATGTTATTTGTATTTAAGTATGTATTTATCTATATAAGTATGTTTATCCGTTGTCTAGTATCCATAGTACAAGCTTTGCTTAGTTTGGGACTAGGTCAATTGGTGTAAATTGTCCCGAGATATTTATTTATTTATTTAATGGTCGTCTAAGTCTGTTGATGTTTGTATAGTCGACCAAGTAATTGCTTGACCACTTTTGAACCTTACCCCTTTGTAATCCGGTCGAAAAGTGGTCAAGCAATTTTTTGGTCGACTATACAAGTATATGGTTACAAAAATAATGAGACAATGACATAACCATTTTCTTGATCTTAGTGTACAATCAAAGAAATAAATTCACGTACCACCGTAGAACCTAGTCGAAGAGACATACGCATGACATTTGTGTGACATAGCCTGGCGTTTAACGCGTCGCGTCATTGCGACAGGGTTCTAAGGTGGTACGTGAATGTATTTCCCCTACTGTACACACACCTCATGTTTGGCCCACGTCCGTCAACGTTGTCACAGTCACGGCGGATTAACTAATTAGTCGCCCGACAGCTATTGTTTCTGATGCAAGTGAGAACGGCTTACGTGTCGGTGTGTCCCGTTAGTTCACCAACATGCATTTGTAAGATGTACGGTCAGTCTCAGAAGTAGCTGAACATTTTAGTACCTTGTCGCTGTCAGTAATGTGAGAGATCGAGACACAGTCATTTCATCCGTAACTACGATAGGTTCTTAGGTGATTAGCTAGTTCTGTGGCCCTATAACATGACTGACCAGGTTTAGTTTATCTCTATCTGCGTCCCTTTCTTATGACACTAGTTGAACAGAGACACAGGAAGGGGTTAAACTGAACCTGGGCTGTTTTGTTAGGGCCGCTGAGGCTGACTGTACCTAGATACATAGTAGGTTTTGTGAACGCTGACAAACCTTAGAATTAGCGTGTTACGTTTTTGCACTAGGCACTCACTCTTTATTCGGTTAATTTCTTCTTCAGGCTGCTTTTCCACCAGAGATGTGCCAGGATGCGTAGCGAGGGATGTGTTTGTAAGAACCAATGGAATCGCTTCATTTACCTCGCCTCGGTCAGCACAGCTCATTGGTTCGTTACGAGTACAAACACTTCCCTCGCTACGCATCCTCGCACATCTCTGGTGAAAACGCAGCCTTACAACCCAAACCACAGAACAAATAATAGTACTAACGTCCCAAACGGTAGTCTGGAGGACTTCGAATTGAGACGATAAAGTTGATCATTGATTTTTTTTTGATGTTTTCAGGATGTAATTGTACGAATTGCCAACTAACCTACTAATACACCCAATGAATCATCAAGATCATCAACGCGTCTACATAATTTACCTTAACGGTATTTCCGTAGGTTTCCCTAAATAAAACAAAAACAATTAAAACTAGTGACGATTTTCCGGCGTAAGCTGTAAATGTCCTAGGTCGTCAGCGTGACGCGTGACGCTGTCGTGTCGGCGTCGTATCGTGGTATATAACCGGAGAGTTAACCTCCCCGGCTGTTATAAGAATTGCCGTTCGTCAGTCGGCGAACGACCGTCGATCGAACGGTACTACATGTAAGTACTTAACTGTTTTATCTTCCCGATGTTACACTTTATCGTCTTTATATCCCACTGTGGCCCTAACATGACCGGCAAAGTTTAGTTTATCTGAGTTTATCTCTTTCTTATGACACTGCTTAGTTTGACAGAGTCGCAAGAAGGAATAAACTAAACCTGGACCGGTCATGTTAGGGCTACTCTTGGGTACACGCATCACTATAAGAGGACTTAGGCTTTATTAGATTTGCATGTGTGCAGGTTTCCTTACAATGATTTATTTTATTTTATTTATGGAAAGGGGGCAAAATGGGGATACGGATCTGATAAAAAATGATCATCGTCGCCTATAGGAACCAGAGATTCCAAGAGAATCGCTGATCCGTTGCCGCCCTGTAGGTCTCCTACCCCCGTAGCCATCCGGCTCTCTCAGCCACCGTACGAAAGCAGTATAGCAAGCTACTATTTCACACCGGTATTTTGTGATAGTTTCTTGCATTAAAAAGCTCATGATAACAAATTTTTAGTAATTTTCGTAATCAGATTCCGAAAAATTAAGAAATGCATACTCGGGTTTGAACACACAACCCTTCGCTTTGGACGTGGTAGGTCAATCATTGGTCTACTTCGCCCTTTTGCTAGTAAAGCCTATAAGAAGTCTATGACATTTAAAGTAACATAGGATATTTCACAATCAGTGCAGTGTTATTTCTAGTCAGTGGCCCAACATGATTGGCCAAGTTAAGTTTATCTCTATCTGCGTCCCTTTCTTATGACACTAGTTAGACAGAGACACAGGGAGGGGTTAAGCTAAACCTGGGCTGTCATGTTAGGGCCGCAGTGGGGTTGTACAGAACCCTTGGTGCGTGAGTTCAACTCGCACTTGGCCGGGTATTTGAATGAAATGAACATAGCTAATGATCTAATTAAATACCAATTATTTCTGCTGATATTTTATTCGTGACATTGAAAGTAACAATAGAAAAAAATCTAGTGTGACTTTTTAGTCACACTTGATTTCTTCATTGTTTATTTTTATGCATCCGCGACGCTTAACCGTTTTCACAAATGGAGCATGCGAAGATAACATAGCTATTATAAAAAATATAGATCGAAATATGTCAGTTAAAAATTAAAAAAAGCGTAACAAACTTTCCTAATTTGTCTATAATCTTTGTAGTTGACTAAATCTACACTATAAATCTACACTAATATAATAAAGAGGTAAACTTTGTTTGTTTCTTTGTTAGTTTGTTTGTATGTAGGGGGTAATCTCTGGAACTACTGAACCGATTCCAAAAATTCTTTCTCAGATAGAAAGCTACACTATTCCTGACGGACATAGGCTACTAATTTTACGTGAACGAAGTCGCGCGCGTCCGCTAGTACACAATAAAGAGGTTAACTTTGTTTGTTTGTATGTAAGGGGTAATCTCTGGAACTACTGAACCGATTTCAAAAATTCTTTCACTAATAGAAAGTTACACTATTCCTGACGGACATTTTACGTGAACGAAGTCGTGCGCGTCCGCTAGTTGTCAAATATTCTCATATTACTGAGTCCTTTTTTATCTCCGAAGGGCATCAAATCAAACTCTATTTCAAATTTCAAGTTTATAAACACACTGTTTAGGTGATGCGTTAAATGTAGGTATCAGTCCGATGGTTTCCTCTTTACTATAGGATAATCATTTGGTACCAATTATATTGTTTACCTTTTAAATTATTTATAATTAAATTGATATTTTGTATACTGTTTTCCGTGTGCTTTTCAATGAATTTGTCTTGTGTATTTAAAAATATACTATACTACTCAAAATAAAAAGTAAATTAAAAAAAAAATATATATATATATATATATATTCATGCAAAAACCCACCCTCCTCCGCTTTCACACGAAATAATATATATCACACCGTTCGCTACTTGAACGCTTGTTCGTCGTACTATTAGATCCGAATGATGCCTCGTACAGAGGCGAAACGCGCGTCGTTCGTGTAGTGTTAGTGTTTAGTGGTGGTGGTGTGTAGTTGAGTCTGTGTGATATATGTTGTCTCATGTGGAAGCGGAGGAGGGTGGGTTTTTGCATGAATATATATATATATATATATCGCGGAGTAGCAAGGTAATTTGTTCCAGTTTGTTAAGCTTTCATCTCCTTGCGTATTGCAATCGCTCGGTTTTTCGTCGAACCGTGCCATTCAACGCTAACAAAACCGGTCGGCCATTGTATCGGTGCCGGTGCCATCGGTGGTCGAACTTTAATAATATATGCAAAAATATTCTGGTCAATAACACTTCCAATCCTTGTTAGCCTCGGCGGTGGACACGGAAGGTTTCAAGGGAGATTTATCCTCATGCAACACGTATTCGGATAGCCTAGTGCAGTGACAAGACAATACAAATACTCTTTATTGAAAACCACTCGGAAAATAACGGCAGTGCTGTTCAATCTTTTGTTAACGCTGCCTCTTTATAATTAGCCCTCTGGGTTGGCAACTCATCTGCAATCTATTTGATGTTGCGGGTGTCTATAGGCGGTGGAGATCACTAACATCAGGTGACCCACTTGCTTGTTTGCCCTTCCATATCATAAAAAGAAAGTTAAAAAACTCTGGCGAACCTCTGGGACAGTAAGAATGCGGCGAACTGGCGGGCGCACTCCGCTCTGGCGATAAATTTTTGCGATCGTAACCCCCTAGCAAGGAGCCGCCCGGAGGTCGCAACCTGTTAAACCCTGGCCTAGTGGTTAGTGACTTGAGGCTGTGGGTGCGATTCCCACGATGGGCAAATGTTTTTATGATGATGTGTATACATTATGTATGCTTATCCGTTGCCCAGTACCTACAGCGCAAGCTTTGCTTAGTTTGACTAGATCAATTGGTGTTAATTATCCCAAAGAAATGTATTGTTTACTAGCGATCTGCCCCGGCTGCGCACGCGCACTAATAGGGTGGGATGTACATACAAAACTTGTAAAAAAAAAGTACATGACAGTGAAAACTGCATTTACATTCGTTACGTGGTTTAGAAGGAGAAGGCGACACACTATAAGGATTTAGGACAGACAGGAATGAATAGTGACTTTACATTGTAATAATTATGTAAAGAAATTCTGTTAATTACTAGCTAATTAAAATATCAAGACAATGATTCAGAATTAAGCTTAGTTGCTGGTTGTACGAACGGCCCAGGTACCCATCTTTAAATAGTAGCTTTTACATAACTGACAAAGTTGAAAAATAATCAAAACAAAGAAATCCCTATATTTGGAGATAACCATCTTATTTTGACCCCCCCCCCCCCCTGCGCTCTAACTACTGTCATAAAAATGGGACTCATAGAGAGATAAACTAAGCCTGCCTGGTCATTTGAGGGCCACTGATAGGTTAAAAAATGACCTTGTGACGGATTTTCATCTAAAATTACAACACCATGTCCAAATTTCGCTATGTTATAATTTGCATACTTAATTCACGAGACAAAGTAGCGAACGCTTATGTGATGAATGAATAAAATTATCAAATATTGCTCAATCATTGTAGGCGTTCATCTATGAATAGATCATAAATAATACCGACGTCGCCTTTCTCATAATAAGTAAGTACCTAAGAGTAATATAATAACTGCAGTAATATAACCAAAACATTACAGGGCATTTGAGTTAGTTGACGTTTTGAGATCTATTTACAAATAATGGTCATGTAATGAAAGTTTTTCACATTTCCAAAGAATACTATGAAATTTTTGCGGCCCTTGCTTTTACGTTTTACGTGAAGTCTCTTTTTGATTTTTTTTATACGACAAAAGAAAGGCAAGTGAGCAAGTGTGTCACCTAAGTAAGTTATCACCACCTCCCAAAGACACGCACAACACCGAGGAAATTGCAGATGCGTTGCCAACCCAGAGGGCTAAGATGGAATTCCTCTTATGCCAGTAATTTCTCCGGCTCTCTTGCTCTCCATGCCGGAACACAACAGTGCCAGCATTTCTGCTTAGCGGCAGGATTAGCGAGCAAGATGGTGGTAGCGATCCGAACGGACCCTGCACAAGGTCCTATCACCCGCAATATTTATATTTTGTGGGACGGCTAAAACACCTGTTTCCAATTTTGCCACCCCTAAAATCTTCCGCCATAGCCTTTGAGCCTATTCAGTCGGGAAAATAAAACTTGAAGGGGATGAAATAGGGGATAAAACCTAAATTATCCAACTAAATCAAAATTTATAACTATACTTATGGTGAGGAATAAATAGTGCTTCCATACAGGGCTTAAAAGGGGGGTGGATGTTTGTAAGATATTAAGATACATTTTCCGAGTTTTGAATAAAGAGTATTTATTTGTCTTGTCTTGTAATCAACTAAAGGATCCTGTACAGGTTCCTTTTTCTTTTTAAGGTATGGAACCCTAAAAATAATGGAGAAAGGTACGAGAAATTTTAACTCAAAAAATCGTATGATCAAACCTTCATACATTTAATGGTTTTAATTTACACACGAATTTTTAACTTCAGTGTTGCCAACGGAAAACTAAAACGTCAGTTGGCGTTTTGATTTATTTTGACTGAGCTGTTTGTTTTGTAAAATATCAGCCTACCTGATTTATCTTGTACATAATTACTTGAATTTTTATAACCTGTTTAAAATAATTATTATGTTTTATTCACGCTTTTTGGTCGCTTCCTCTGGAGGGTAGGTAAGTTTAATTGTGACATGAAGATGCTTTATATTTTAAGGTTGTGTCTATCGGTGAAAGATTTTGATTTGGTTAGATTTGTGTAATGTCTAGATTTATGCGCTCACGTTGAGATCTATTGTGCTGGGTACAGCTGTAAACTGAATGTAACACGTATGTAATAGTTGTAATACCTTCTATAATCTGTTCCTCTATTATACAATACTAGCTTGTGCCCGCGGCTTCGCCCGCGTGGCCTACAGGAAACAAATGGCATCTTCATCCCAACTTCAAACAGTCGTTCGTTCAAACTTTCATCCCCTATTTTACTCCCTTACGGGTGGAATTTTCAAAAATCCTTTCTTACTGGATGCCTATACTATATACGGTATCTATGTACAAAATTTCAACTTCCTAGGCCCAGCGTTTTGGGCTGTGCATTGATATGTCAGTCAGTCAGGACTTGGAATTTTATATATATAGACTAGAGGACGCCCGCGATTTCGTTCGCGTGAAATTCAAATTCAAATAATATTTATTACAAAGTTATGTTGTACAAGAGTTTTTAAAAGTAATTTATGGCTTCAACATTAACCCTGTAAGGGCACAGCAATATTTACTAATGTTACTAATAGGTAATAATGATACCATAGTATTATTAAAACTAGCTCATATTGTTATAACATAACATTAATTAAGTACCTATAATTACTAAAAGCTATTTGTGCGAAACATTTTTTTTTAATTAATACACCCTATGTGAACAAAAAAAAGGTAAGGAACATAGGTTAAACTTCAAAAAAAGAAAGAAAAAGATTCATAAGATAAGATCATTTAAAAATCGGGAAAAATTACAATTTCGGCAGAATTTGGGTTCACTTATCATTCCATTATATTGGAAAGTAAAGTTATCATTAAGATTTTTTTTATAATTTGGAACATTAGGAGGAATAAATTTTTTTGTTAGTTTGCATAGTTAAAGATCGGCAAAGGTCGGAGACCATAGTCACAATTTAAGTTACTATAACTGGCTGTTTTACTGTTAAACGTGAAATAAGTTGCTAGTTAGTTAAATACTCCAGTTAAGACCAGCTACCTATTGTCGTAAAACCGAAGAGAAAGCGAAATGGAAGTGAACGTAACGTTTTAACGATATGAAGTCAGCGCGATCGAAATTACCCGTGAACATAGCTATTTAAGTATCCTCATACAATTACTTAGCAAACAAACTAGACAAAGTAAAATACTATATAATGACAACACAGAAAAATTAGGATAACGGCAGGACTCGAACCTGCAACATCAGCAGTCCGTGCCTTGCGTTTGCCAGTTTCGCCACATTCCCTTCTACCATAACACCATTCCCCGCGATTTTTTTCATATGTTTCGTTATAATGGTCATTACATTAGTGATTTTGTTTGAAAAACTACCCAAATAATCGAAAAATCAAATAAATATATACAAAAAATCGAAAGTACAAATTTCATTTACAAAAATCTAGACATACTAAAGTTTATTAAGTGGAACACGTTATCGCCGTTTGTATGGGGAGCGTTTTTTTGGGCTGGGTTCACACTCCTCTTAAGTGCGATACATAAAAGCGTCTGCTTCTTACGTTTGCGCACATGAGTTGCGGCCATGTACCGCAACGTTGCTGACAATGTTGCTGTACCGTACGTGTCTAGTATACTTATACATAGACTTTGCTGGCAATACAAAAACCCTTTCAGTTAGCTATGTGTATACCAAATTGTCGCTGTCACATAATAAGGGCACACTCCTGTATTTTATTGCAACTATGGCTTTGAAAATGCCAAAGGCATCTGCAACTTTATGTTATTATTTATCTATTCCACTACCCGTATCGCATGGCTTACATAATCGCGTATTTACATATATACATTGTTTATTTACTTGTTCTCGTTGATTGCTGCTAAACTAGCGGCCGTGACCCGCCTCCGCTGGACCGAGGCCGAAAATGCCGGCGGCCTCTGACGTTAAATAATGTCACTATGTTATTACCTGGAGCCATTACATAGTACGAGAGATCCAAGAGAACAATGTCTATTTATGATTTAAATATTAATGCTTAAATTATTGATGTTGAAGTGGCAGTGGGCAGGGCACATAGCACGGAGAACTGATGGCCGATGGGATCGAAAAGTTCTCGAATGGCGGCCCCGTATTGGCAAGCGCAGCGTAGGACGACCAGCCACAAGATGCTCCGATGACCTCATACAGGTGGCAGGAAGCTGGTTGCATGCTGCTTCCAACCGGTCGCTTTGGAAATCCATGGAGGAGGCCTATGTTCAACAGTGGACTTCTTGTGGCTGAGATGATGATGATTGATGCTTAAGTTAGGACCTTAGAGCGTTACAGTTGAGTGAGGTCATCAAATAATTAATAGATTCAGGCGTTACTTTGCGGAGGTCCATATCAACAAACTGGAACAAATTACCTTGCTACTCCGCGAAACCAGTGCCGGGCTCGTGCAAAATAGCTGCGTCTGTGCCACACATATATGTATATATGTTGTTGTATGTGTGCGGAGTAGCAAGGTAATTTGTTCCAGTTTGTTGAGGTCATCAAGACGTTTTACACGTTTCAACCATCCAATGACCCGTTAGGTATGTACGTATCCAATAGCTAATGGATCTGATGATCGATATAGTCACGCATAAGTTTCTTGGCTAAGACCTGGGGCTCGCACCTTGTTTTTTTGATTAATGAAATACGTAACAGAAATCTTGGACACATCTGGAATGTGCGGTCCTTAGATCAAGTTCAATAGCACACTTAGGAGATACCTATTTCCATCCAACAGTGGAATAATATAAACCGACGTGAATGCTCCAATTAGCTTGGATTAGTGAGTGTAAACTCTAGTAAAGCCTAATCTCCTGATATTATAAGGCTGCGTTTCCACCAGAGATGTGCGAGGATGCGTAGCGAGGGATGTGTTTGTAAGAACCAATAGAATCGCTTCATTTATCTCGCCTCGGTCAGCACAGCTCTAGGTGCTGACCGAGGCGAGATAAATGAAGCGATTCTATTGGTTCTTACAAACACATCCCTCGCTACGCATCCTCGCACATCTCTGATGGAAAAGCAGCCTAAGAGGCGAATGCCTGCTGGTGCTGGTTACAAGTGCCGCTGCTGACCACAAAGTCAGCCATACAGGGTCAATCATACACGGGGAGTTCAATCAATTCACCTTGTATGATTGACCAATGCTAATTACTAAACTATCATCGGTTTCTTCTAGCCACAATGCTCCGGCTATCCTGCCTGCTCGCGGCGCTGCAGCTGTCGCTGTGCGCCGACTATCTCCTGCCGGGTGATGTCGTGCCGCTCCACTACGACTTGTCACTCCTTTATGACGTCGACCCCGCGACCAACTACAGCTTCTTTGCAAACGTTGACATATTGGTGAGTTACTCTTACTTAATCGTTAGACTTCGGTTACACGCTAATTCTGGCGTCAGTTCAGTCCATCATTTGGGTATAGTTTTGACTGATGCCAGAATGATGACAAATGGACACGGTTACGATCAGTTCAGACTGACACGACACGAGACAGGTTACATGATAATTCTCTCGTCATGCTGACCAGAATGACTGAACTGACGGCAGAATGAGCGTGTAACCGACGTCTTAGAATTAAGCGGCAAATACATTTCGTTCACCTAATGCGGCCGCGGAACTTGTTTCAAACTACTTCGGCAACGATCGTCGTCTTCACTTTGTCTGCCTACTGCGGTTAGGCGGTTGCAGCTGTCGCTCGCCAAATGCGGCCGATTACCGTGTTCTTTGCACTGTTGCATGCGACGATCGACTCAATGTAATTGCCGCTTTATCTCGGATAATTTCCAGCCCCTCTGTACACCACTTTCGGCTTGCCCATGACTTTGTGGTTGAAGTAGCTGGCGAAACCGACGGTTTTATCACTCATCGCCGCTGTACGCGTCCCTTTGATTTTTTTATGTAACTAAGTATTAAGCAAACAAGGATGGTGGTATATACATAATGGGAAGTGATCACTGCCATTAATGGGAAGGGAAACAGCAATCCGATACGTTGTTGGCGTTGGTAGGTTCCTAATTCCTGGGTCTTTTGGATGTCGTCACCGTATGCAATCAATTAGCAAGCTATACTTCTTCTCGATACTTTGTGACAATATGCGAAATGGGAGGCATTTGATTTATCTGAAAGTAGGTTTTAATTAGGCTGGTTTTTAGCCACATTTGGTGGTAAGAGAGTATTTTTAAATACGATGGGAAGTTATTCAAAGTTTTCTGTATCTAATTTGTAATAACTATAAGTAAGTACTTTACTAAATATCTGTTACACATCTATTATTATTTTATATCTATTTATTTTATGAAAACAGTTCTATTTAATGAAAAAAAGTAGCGGCACGTGTTTAACCTTGGCACATAATTTCTTGAAAAAGCTTAATATCTGGTTCATATTAAATGTTTAATTCACTTCGGTTAATGATCCTTGACGAGAATGCTAAATTGATTAAATTCCAACACGTTTTAACTCATTATTTGATTCTCATACACGGGCAGGTACAGCGATTATTTTCCCATACAAAATTGCGAAACGAATTGAATACTTAAACAATATAGAATTGTTATACCTCGTTTTGTTTAAAATTTTAAATGTGGAAAACAATTTTAGTAGGTCTTTTGCAAAAAGAGTATTACTCGGATGCTCATTCTATGTCCATTGAGTAGGGACGGACACTAGGATATTCTAGTGGTGTAGTTGCTCGAAGGTATATTTATATAAATTTTTAATACAATATAGGAAGGCAAACGATCAAGTGGGTCACCTGATGGTAAGTGATCACCACTGCCTATAAACCCGCAACACCAAAGAGATTGCAGATGTGTTGCCAACCCAGAGGGCTAAGATGGAATACCTCTTGTGCCAGTAATTGCACCGGCTGTCTTGCTCTCCACTCCGGAACACAACAGTGTGTTTGTGTTGTGATTTAACAATTAGTTGTTATAATTAAACTTTTATCACTAGTAGGTACACATATATGTATAACACATGTTAGTCTTTACCATTAGGTATCATTGTCCTTAATTTAATACTAAGTACAAAGGTATAAGTATTTTCTGCTCGGAAACATCGTTGACATTCGGTTTGACCGTCACGCAATATTCACTTGGCATAAAGTCAGAATAAGACACAAGGAAAACCACGCGTCCGCGCCAGGTCAGTGTCTAGAATACTTAACTAGCTGTAGGTACGACTGGGACGTATGTTTGTCAACGACGGCTGACAACATAAACTTTAATCGTTATACACTTTCGCGATTCTCACATATTTATAACGTTGATAGGACTTTGTCTTTAGTCTTTTCGTGACCACGGCCGTTGAAACATAGCCGAAAGGTTGGGGTAAATTAACAATTTTGTTTTGTTTGGAAATGATCCCGATCTGTATTGGCGATCCCTGGCTCCAAAGATTGTACACCTGCTGTGTTAAATTGTTAAATTGTAAAAATTTTGAATATTTGAGATGTAAACATTGTAATTTTGATTTATTTAAAAAATTACACCTCGTTGAGTTTCTTGCCGGTATCTTCTCATCAGAGGTTTTTCCGAACCGGTGGTAAATTTTTTGACATTCATAAGTGCTACCTGTGAGCCTAATCTGAGTACAATATTTTGACTTTGTCTTTGACTTTGACTTTGAATGATTTTATCGCGTTAAAGTCCCTTCGACGTTGTAAATATAAACTTATAACTTACTAGCGGATACGCGCGACTTCGTCCGCGTGAAATTAGTAGCCTATGTCCGTCAAGGATAGTCTAGCTTTCTATTTGTGAAAGAATTTTTGGAAACATACTAAACTCACCAACTACTACTGTGAAGTTAGAGGTTCCGGCTTCCGGGTTCGATTCCCTGGAGGGGCAAATGTTTGTATGAGGAATGTGAATGTTTGTACCCGAGTCTTGGATTTTACATGTATTTATCTATGTCTGTATGTACATATATCCGTTGCCTTGTACAAGCTTTGTTTAGTTTGGGACCAGGTAATTGGTATGAATTGTCCCGAGGTATTTATTTATTTTATTTTTATTTAATGTAGCGTTTATGTCCGACCTCGTAGGCAAACAACAAAGGACTAAAATCAATTAGAAAGCAGCCTACATACAGCGACAGTCGACACTACATTTTGATGAAGTGAAACCGATCTGTAATAATACGATCGGCGGTACAAAAACATCAACATTGTGTGCGGAGAGTTCTAGCTCCAAGGTTATGTCAATGCAATAGTTAGCACCTAAAAAAATCTGCTGTTGGTGCTCAGATACCCTCGAGTATATGCCTAATAGAGCGGTCAATACTGGCCATACAATGCCAAAACTGAATAAGTAGTGTTTTAAATACGACTTGACGACCTGTATGGCACAGTGGCACATGTGTCTGCTTCCTGTGCAAGAGGTCCTGGGTTCAAATCCTGGTATGGGCAAATATTTGTGTGACGAACACGAATGTTTGTACCTGAGTCATGGATGTTATTTGTATTTAAGTATGTATTTATCTATATATTAGTATGTTTATCCGTTGTCTTGTACCCATAACACAAGGTTTACTTAGCTTAGGACTAGGGCAATTGGTGTAAATTGTCCCAAGATTAAAAAAAAAAAATGCGGGTGGTAGGACCTTGTGCAAGGTCCGTCCGGATAGCTACCACCATCTTGCTCGCTAATCCTGCCGCAAAGCAGCAGTGCTTGCACTGTTGTGTTGCGGCGTGTAGAGCAAGACAGCCGGTGTAATTACTGGCACAAGAGGTATTCTATCTTAGCCCTCTGGGTTGGCAACGCTTCTGCAATCTTCCTGGTGTTGCGGGTGTCTATAGGCGGTCGGGGACGCCGAACCTCCCCCCAGACATGTGGAGCCTGTCCAGCCTGAGCCAGCCCAGCTTTGTATCCTGTAAATAAGTGGTGCTTGCAACGGCCCAGCTCTTTGTCGGTCCTTGCGCCCTGCTCTAGCCTAACTAGCCTGTGGGGAAATCCTGAAAATAATAGAGATTCTATTCTTCGATACAAAACTTAAAATTTTAAATAAGAACGTATTATGTAAATACACAATTGAAACGCTGTTAAAAATATTGAATCAGGTTCGAGACTCTGCGACGCCGCTGATTTTCAGTCCCTACCCCTTTTTTTTATAAAATAGGAAGGCAAACAAGCAAGTGTGTCACCTGATGGTAAGTGACAGTCCAACAGTGGACTTCTTGTGGCTGAGATGATGATGCTAGCATTTATCGACGACATAAAGCTTATATCCCTTTCTAACTAATGTACGTGTGCGAAAAGGACGGAAGCGTTTATGTGCGGGATAAAAGCTAGCGTGCTACTAAAGCTGGTCACACGTCACACATGAGCGGATGGAGAGAACACGTTACATTGCGGGGCTAACATGATGTCCGATATGGCAACGACGGGTTCGCGAGTCAATGCACTACTGCTCTCGTGTTTTTTTTCGCTTCTTGTGACCATGACTCGAGTATTTATAACTAAGGAAGGACAGAGGTAAGGTCAGACTCAGAAGTAGCTGAACATTTTAGTACAGTCAGCGTAATATATACCAGAGCGGGCAAGGTGTCAAAAATATCTGAACTCGACTCTATTGTCAAATACGCTCGGGCGTGTTCAGATATTTTTGACCACCTTGCCCGCTCTGGTATATTTGACGCTGACTGTACCTAGTCGCTGTCAGTAATGTGTCAAATTCGAGCAACTCTCATTTCATATGTTATCAGAAGAAAGAAGAAACTACATTTATTTGACGCATAGGACAACAACATCACACAAACTTAATAACTTAACAAAAGAAGTAAAATATTTTTTTAAATGGTTGTTTGTAAACGTCAAAAAGGCCGCAGCTCAGCATATCCTGTAACGCGAGTCACGCTGATTTTCAGCTGCGACGCTCTTTGAGTGACAACGGATGGACAAGCGAAATTACTACATGACTGACACTACGACGAGGTTCTTTAGTGTTTGGGTACTTCTGAGCCTGACTGCGTATATTCACTGTCGCCATAGAGTACATTTTACAGACAAAGAGCTGTCACTAATAAACGCCAATCATCACACGCACTGAAATACTACAGTACCAACAACTGATCTGTGTACCCTGTATTCCGAAATAAAATTCAATAGGTACACCTAATCGGCTGTTTTTTTATTTGTATTGATTGGTTGATGTCAATTGAAAAATGTGTTCCGATTGGGTGACGTAAGGTCAAACTAGACATGTATAGGTCGGCCAATCGGAGCGCAACGCTGTGAGCGCAGCAGTGTTTTTTCGGAATTAATGACAATCATAAAAAGTAACATTTTCCCCTCTACTGGGTGTGCGCTCGATGGGTCTACAAACTGTAGGCTACTTAGCACGTTTTTGTTTAACCAGCCGTATCCCTCGTGTCACGATATCCGTCTAACAACTGACCACTACAAGATTCGTCATGCGTAAACAAAAAAGCTTTTGCCAGCAGTTGAAGTAGCTGAACACAAAATACCAGCGTGAATTTGTTGTTTGCTACTTTCGTACGCAGACATTAATTGTTAAGCCACCACAGAACCCTGTCATAATGACTTTTCCAATCTGTAGCCGCGTTTAAGAAAATAAACTAGAGCAATGTCACTGTGACAAGGTTCCATACAGGCTCAACGATTAAAGCCCGTTGAGTGCACAGTAAGCGAGAGATCCGAGGACCCACGAGGGAGGCGATCCAATCTATACCGTGGCAACGAACCAGCGATTCTCTTGGGTTGACTGGTTGCCATTGTTATGATATGGCTTGGAACATAAATTGTTATATTGACAACACTGATTGCAATGATGACCGCCCGTCCCACTGCTTGTAATGTCGGTCTTTTCTAATTAATATTATAATTAAACTTATATGATTATTAAGTTTGTCTTTATTGAACCACACTACTTAACAGCCATGAGTGGCGGTGATCTTTTCGTTTGCCTCTCTTTTATATAAAAAACACTTGAAAAAGTCAAATAAATCTCTCGAACAGGACAGATCAAGGCCCAACCACGTCAGGCATCAGATAACGATATATGTAAACCCCGACTTTTGGTCTCTGATTTAATTTCTAAGAATGTACCTTCTCTGCATGCTTATGTAGCTATTCTCTTACAGGTAACAGCAAAGAAAGCAACATCAAAAATTGTCCTGCACGCCCAAGACTTCAGCATTGCGAACGACAAGATCCTTCTCACCAGCGATGCCAACACGTACAGCGTGCCAGAAGTCCGTCTCAACGACACCTACAACTTCCTTACCCTGGGGCTCTCCAGACCCCTGGAGGAGGGGCAGAACTACACGTTGACCATCCCGTTTTATGGAAACCTGAAGAATGGGTTGGATGGCGCTTATATCAGCACTTATGTTAATAAGAAGACCAAGGAGAGGGAGTAAGTTTCCCGTGTTTTTTTTTTATATAACAGAAAAGCAAGCAAGCAAGTGGGTCACCTGATGTTAAGTGATCACCACCGATATAGACACTCGCAATAACAAGGAGATTGCAAATGCATTGCCAACCAAGAGGGCCAAGAAGGAATACCTCTTGTGCCAATAATTGCACCGGCTGTCTTGCTCTCCACGCCAAAACACAACAGCGCAAACTCTGCTGCTTAACGGCAGGATTGACGACGTGGTTATTTAATTATCAAGATTCATCCATCATTCTCCTAGCGCTTTTTCCCGTTTCTTAGTTCGGGGTGCGATTTTACCATGATCCCAGATATGGCAGGTCAGTTGTTTCATTGGAGCGACCGTTTAACTATCAAGATATGCATTTAACTTTAAGTTATAAACATGATGACAACACATACGAAATTTAGACTTGAACCGGCATCCTCGGCATTCCGTGCCTTACCAAGTAAACCACCGGTGGTCCTACCAGACTCTGGCAATTTTTCAATGTGCTATGTTATCACGAAAGGAAAATGTTGATGATGATGCATGCAATCATTGCATTCTTGGTTTCAATGATATACTTTACTACCCTAGGGTACTAATCCTTGAAAAACAACAACATTTCTAGTCATAGTTTAAGACCAAATGGTTCCTATTTCATTTCCCCTGCTTACAACACAAGTAGGTCATTCAAACTATTACTATTGTATGAGTTAAATTTGAAATCTAAGTACTTACCTATATTTCATAGTCCTTGTCATTTGCCTAAGACACAGGCTACTTTTGTATCCTAGTTTAGGCATTCCTAATTATAAACGTGTACTAAGTATTATTTTCGTTTGTAGTGAGTGCTTAGGCGTTATATTATTATGTCGAGTCAATAGTTTAGTATTTTATTTTTTGATCTGTACAAACTAACACAGATATTATGTAGTGCTTACTAACAATTCATCGTTTATATGTATGTATAGTCGACCAAGTAATTGCTTGAACACTTTTGAACCTTACCCCTTTGTAATAAAGTCGAAAAGTGGTCAAGCAATTTCTCGGTCGACTATACCATGATTATTTTAAATAAATAATTTGAATTTGAATTTGAATTTGAAACTCGTGTACTCTTCTTTATCTTTATCTTTACCTAATATAAAACAAAATCGCTATCCGTTGCTGTCTGTCTTTATGTCTTCGGCCGCTACACCTACTGAAACACGCGATTTTGATACGGTGTTTACTGTTATTTAGAGAATTTTTAAGGGACGGGTTTTTATGTATAGTCGACCAAGAAATTGCTTGACCACTTTTCGACCGTATTACAAAGGGATAAGGTTCAAAAGTGGTCAAGCAATTACTTGGTCGACTACAGATACAGGCTAATTGTACCTCAGCGGAGTTGGGGCGGGTCGTTAGTACCTTATACAATGGCCGATATATGTTACGGGGATGATGTTTGCTATATAGATTAGTTAAGCCAGTTCATTCGAACTTCAGCCAGTATCTGGATCCAGTATGTCTCTACCACTATATTTATTTTCTTCATCAGGCACCTAATAGCGACGCAGTTTGAGGCTATATCGGCCCGCAAGGGGTTCCCCTGCTTCGACGAGCCGATGTATAAGGCCACCTTTCGCATCAGCATCGGCCACCACCGCGCCTTCACGGCTATCGCCAACATGCCTGTCGAGAGCACCTTGGAAACCAAGTAAGACAGATTTCCTTTAGTTATTTGTAGGTTAAAAAATGGCATACGATCACCAGATGACTGAATATAACTGAACAATGTACAGTTTTACGGTTATTTACAAAAAATATGTGTCTTGATTATGCCAATGAAGAATAATCTAACAGATCAAAAGTAAAGTTGATCGAGTCGCAACGTCAATTACTGGCATTCTGATTTTAACAACCGTTTTTTTTTCAGTGCCTTGGAAAGCTTCTGGCCATGGGCGACAGTTACTAAAAAATTCAAGTAAGTGACACAATGAACGTATACTGAACATGCACGTGAGAAGAGATTTTTTTTACCGTAGAGCCGAACAGTTTTGGTTTGACCTTTCTTCTATCTTCGTGTGTTCTTCAGGAAATCCCAGGAGGACTTCGTGTGGGACCGCTACAGCAACTCTGTGCCGATGTCCACGTATCTGGTTGCATGGGTGGTCTCCAAGTTCGCCAGCGTCGAGAGCCCGCCCGCGCTCTCAGACACCAAGTTCAAGATCTGGGCGAGAGCTGATGCCATCGACCAGGTGAGGATCCCGACGATATCATCATCGTCATCTCAGCCGAAAGACTTACGCTGTCGCCGCTCGAGACCTATTTAGTCCCATCCATTCTAGAGCAATGTAAGCAATTCTTAGGGCTATCCCAATTCCAACGATTTAGATGTATGATTTAATGAACTACTCTTCAATCAAATATTGGAAAAATCAATCCTTTTTTGTCAGAAATCGTTTTTGGCTTCGAAGGTATAGGTTCTTGTAACCTTCGATCAAATCCAAAGGCTATACATAGTACATACAAAAATATGTCATGCTTGTTTCCCGGAAGTGTCGACAGAGACGACGAATTTCCTCTTGCTACGATCCTTGACATACAATATTTGCTTCGCTTACTCTCATTCTCATTGTCTTCATGCATGCTCGTCGCTTTCGGGCAAATTAAGGCAATTACCGATTTATTCATTAATTGTATTCCCATTTGCAGGCCGAATACGCCTCGATCACCGGTCCGAAAGTGCTCACGCACTTCGAGAAATGGTTCGGCGTGAAGTTCCCCCTGCCGAAGCAGGACATGGTCGCCATCCCGGACTTCGCCGCCGGCGCCATGGAGAACTGGGGGCTCATAACCTACAGGGAGACAGCGCTGCTCTACGACAAGGAACAATCGTCGTTCCTGAACAAGGAACGGGTTGCTGAGGTGAGGGCTCTCGAAACAGTTGAAATCTGAGACGTGAGATATGGTGGTAAATTTGCACTGCGCCGTGTGCACTTCGCAAAGTGTTGCTGAGGAGCCTAAGACATCTATCGGTGGCATTTTGGACTTTACCGTGGCTAAGTAGGCCATACATAACTAGAGGATGCTTTAGGGAGACGCCAATACTTAAGAGGCTTGACATTATTTTCATTGTTCTAACTCTAAAAGCCTATAATTTCTTAATCACCTTTAGTATGTATGATGAAAATTAATCTGCTAAGCAGTCGTTTATCGCGTGTAAGAGTAAGAGAGAGCTGATATTTTTAACATTTGAAGTCGTATACATTTTCAATGAACTCGCGGAGTAGCAAGTTAATTTATTCCAGTTTGTTATGTATATGAAACCTCCGCAAAGTAACAACTGAATCTATTTATTGTATAACCTTTTGTAAGGCCTGAGTTGCATTTCAACGCGTTGACTGACTTAAGTCTTAGACATACTTATTTTAAACAATTAAACCGACGTTTCAACTGCCATGGTATCACACCTGGTATGTACTTACAAGTCTGTTCCTCAGGTGATAGCCCACGAGCTCGCCCATCAGTGGTTCGGTAACCTGGTGACCATGAAGTGGTGGTCGGACCTGTGGCTGAACGAAGGCTTCGCGACCTTCGCGGCTTCTGTCGGCGTGGCCGCCGTGGAGCCCGACTGGAAGGCCGAGGAGGGCTATGCGGTGGACAATATATTGTCCGTGCTGAGTCTGGACGCCCTCGAGTCTTCGCATCCGGTAAGTGACGACTATAGATGCGAAACCGGTTATTAACGGTTTTAACCGAGCCGTTTTTTTTATACAACATAGGAAGGCAAACGAGCAAGTGAGTCGCCTGATGGTAAATTATCACCACCGCACCAAAGGGATTGCAGATGCGTTGCCAACCCGGAGGGCTAAGATGGAATACCTCTTGTATCAGTTGCACCGGCTGCCTTGCTCTCCTCGCCGGAACACAACAGCGCAAGCACTGCTGCTTAGCGGCAGGATTAGCGAGCAAGATGGTGGTCAGAACTTTTCATTATTAACGTTTACTTAGCGCATTTTTCCCGACTGCCGCCAAAAAGGACGGTTATGTTTTTGGGTGTATTTACGCCTCGCATTTGGCAGGTTTTTTACAGTTTTGGTTTGTATTATTATATCTTAGTTACTACTACATACTTTAATTTTTCTACGTTTACGGTAATGACTTGAAGAAGCAACAAAAAATTTATCATTATTTTAGGTCGCAGTCTGATAATTAACCTTTACTAATCGCATTTTACCGGTAGCTATCCAGACATTTAGTTAAAAAACGGTTCCTAACGGATTTTTTACAACTAAAGTGACGACAGAAAGTAGAGGCTAAGTGATTGGTTGGCAGTGCTGATGCTTGTCCTTTTTCATCCGTCTCTCTCTTCCCCAGGTATCCGTCCCTATCGACGACCCGAAGCGCATCTCGGAGATCTTCGACGAGATCTCGTACCGCAAGGGCTCGGCTCTCATCCGCATGATGACCATGTTCCTAGGAGACGACGTCTTCAGGAAAGCCATTAACAAGTTCGTTACACAGTTTTACTACTTAAAAAAAAAAAAAGGAAAACATTTATTTAAGACTATTCAATATAATACACACACATACACATCACAGAGAGTACAAATATAACAAATAAATTTGTGTTTAATAGAATCAAAAAGGGCTCCATTTAGCATACTGCCTTGGTAAACCGAGACACAGATTTATAGTGGGCTAAACTAACCTAAGACTGAAATACTGACGACACGAACAAAATTGAAATAGAACAAAAAATACAATTACAGCTAATAACATACACTCAGAACACTTGTTGGTTCCTCTAGTTTTGCTCGCATTTTACTGTAGATAGAAATTAAAAGTGTTTTGAAGTCAAGCTACAGGTTTTAGGAGTCAGTGCAAGATTTTACTAGGTACCTAGTGGCAGTGAAATAAAAACAGTCTATAGTAGGGCAATGTGTTAGGCTCTAGCTAATTTGCGCTACAATACCGGCTGCGCCATGTAAAGGTGTAAGGGACACCGTGAATCAAAGACGAGTTTCAAGCAGTGACTGATCTTTATTTTCGATGTAGGTAGAACATGATAATATGAGTCTACCTACATATATAATATGACAGTGCAATGTCAAGACCGATCCATTTAATACTGCTGGAGTGTGATTTGCGAATTTCACCGGGTGACTAAAGCTCACCAAAATGGCCGTTTTTTTAGAGATTCGGCCATTTTAGTGAGCTTTAGTCACCTGGTGAGATTTTAAAAATTGCACCTCTGGGTAGGGACAACGGAGACGTATCAGCGGTTTTTGGCGGCAGGCAGCGGTTATCTCTGTCCATCAGGTGGCCCGTATGCTTTTTCGCCTCCCTTTTCCGAATCAAAACCGTTTATTAAATTTTTTATGAAAACTTAATCTACGAAAACTTCTAACTGCATCTTTTTCAGTTACCTAGTAAAGCACTCCTACCGGAACGCTGAGCAAGACGACCTCTGGCACGAGCTGACGCTGGTCAACCAGGAGCACGGCGGCCTGACGCGGAACGTGACGGTCAAGACTGTCATGGACACCTGGACCAAGCAGACCGGGTATCCGCTGCTCACCGTCACCAGGGATTACAGCGGGAAGACGCTTACTATCACACAGGTCGGTTCACGCTGGACAATGTGGCTAGCTAGCTTTGTAGAAGTCGCTAGGAATGTTGTCAAAAGTCACCAGTTTCAAATTGGACCCAAATGTCGCTAAATGTATAGAGCACCGGTCATAAGAAGTTGCAGAAATGTATTAAATAGTTATAATAGTCGTCAACGTGGTGTCAAAAACCGCCAAATCTGGCTACATATAGTGTACACCGTAGGTAGACCTACTGTGTTAAGTATAAGATGTAAAAATAACATTGTGATTTTGATTTATTTCAAAAGTTACACCTCGTGGTATCAGAGATTTTCGTCTCATTCTGTATTCGTCACTCATTCTTTATTCGTCTTGTTCGCTATCTGTTCCTATCTTCCTAAGTCCAACTCCGTAATTTGTCTCTTTCTTAACAAGTCTTATTCGTTTTTCATCACGTATTTCCTAGGGCTATGTTTTTGTTTGTCTCCGTCGTTTTCCTGACCTGGCCTTTCTCCAGAATGTCTCCAATTTGGTCGGAGCACGTTCGCCGAGGCTTTCCCTTCTCATTCTCCATCCACTCATTCTTCATACGGTCTCATTGTTAATCTTCTTTCTTATTCCAGAGTCAAAATATCTTTACTCAGATCGGCAGGGCGAATTTTTTAATCTCACCGGGTAACTAAAGCTCACCAAAATAGCCGTTTTTCATAGAGATTTGGCCATTCTGGCGAGCTCCAGTCACCTGGTGAGAAACAAAAATTGCACCCCAGACCCACAGTGCTACGATTGTCATAAAGCGTACCACTCGTCCCCCAGAAACGCTACCTGAACGAGGGCGCGCAGGCTGCCGGGTCCCCGGCGTGGTGGGTCCCGCTGAGCGTGCTGTGCGAGGGCGAGGCGGGGCGGGCGGCCGGGCCCGTGCAGTGGCTCGCGGCGCACGAGGGCGTGCGCAGCGAGCACGAGTACGCGCACGGCGCCGGCGCCGGCGAGTGGGTGCTGTTCAACAGGGACATGATCGGTGAGCTTTGACTCCATGTCAGATTGCGCGCGCTGCTACCCAGGAGCGCTAATTTTTGAATTTCACTCGGAGTGCGATTTTTGAATCTCACCGGGCGACTAAAGCTCGCCAAAATCGCCGTTTTTCATAGATATTCCGCCGTTTTGATGAGCTTCAGTCACCTGGTGACATTCAAAAATTGGCCTCCACGGCCCTATTCGACCACGGGCTGAGTAGCGTACGTGTGGTGCCTCGGGTCACAAATACTCAAGTGATGTAGCGAAATATTGTTGCAGGAAGAAAACATCTATATAACTGTCAAAATCGAAATGTTATTCAACAATAGTAGTAGATATTATTCGTTCTGTCGTATTCGTAGTGTGAACCTTTGCATAGCATGTTTATGCACGTATAGAACAAAGTCGCTATCGGTTCCTGTCCGTCCTTGTCGTATTTTCGCCTGCTTCTCTTTCTAAACAGATTTAGCTGTGATTTTCACTGTAATTTAGAGGTTTTTTAAGAAAGGTTTTCATGTATACATATTACATCCCGATCGTACTCGAGAGCGGATCCAGCCTTCGAGTCAGGGGGGGGGGGAGGGGTCACGTAGTCGAAGTTCAGTCATCACAGGCTCATCGATGAGCTTAGAATACCAAGAGTCGTCGACCTAGACCCAGCTCAAGGGGGTCATGATCCCCATGCCCTCCTTGCGAAGGGAGCGGGTCGCCAGTCTAAACGCCCGTCCGCGCCCGCAGCCCCGTACCGCGTGAGCTACGACGCGCGCAACTGGCGGCTGCTGGCGGAGGCGGTGAACTCCGAGCGCTTCGCCCGCGTGCCGACGCTGAGCCGCGTGCAGCTGCTCAGCGACGCGCTCGCGCTCGCCTGGACCAACGCGCTCGACTACGGGCTCGCGCTGCAGTGAGTGCGCTCCTGTGACTACCTATACTGTGATAGTGAACTTTCGCGATTTTCACACATGCTTACTACGTTTGTCGGGCCTTAAACGCGATAATAAACTGTTTATTTATTTACCTCGACGTTTCGGCTGTGGTCAACAGTTTATTATCGCGTTTAAGTCCCGATAAACGTATTGAGTACTGTAATAGTAGTTTATGCAACTGCTATATAATGAGAGGCCTTAAAACACGAGTCGCACGATCACACGAGTGTTTTGAGGCCTAATTATATACGGTTGCATACGCTACTTTATCTACACACATAAAATAACAGCAAAAAACCAACAAACGAATAACAACAGCAATGGCGGCAATTTGGGCAACCGTCAAAACGTACGTTTTTTTTAAATCATAGACAAACGAATGAAGTCCCTATTCTCATGACATTCGAGATCAAATCTTTGCGGCTTATATTAAAAAAACATACTGGATTGACGGTTCTATCGATAACTGTTTTAATATCTATGGATACTACAATAGAGACCCACAGTTGTTCCAAATTGAAACTCATAACGTTACCGAAATCGACACTGCAATGACCATTACAGTACAGATTTTACGTACTGCCACAGACATGAAAGTTCGTAGCGATGAAGACGTTAACCTGCTTCTCATTCCAGAATCGTCAACTACCTAAGCCGCGAGACAGAACATCTGCCCCTCTCGACTGGGCTCTCGGGCCTCGCTAAGATCGAGAACGTGATCAAGCGCAGCCCCGAGTACGGCGCCTTCCAGAAGTTCATCCGCAACCTCATCGCTGACACCTACGAGAGAGTGGGAGGGTTGTCGCAGAAGAGGATAGTAAACGGAGAAGACTTGGAAAGTGTTAAGATGCAGGTGAGAGAAGGGTTTTGAATTAGTTTTGAACGAACGCAGGAAAATTAAAGTCCATCAAATAATGCTCTTACGTTATTAATTAGTAGTAGGAAAGGTAATGCAATAGGTACATATACGAATATCACTCGCGAGACATAGGTATAATAGCGGCGCGCGCATTCTTACAGTTTGAAATCAAAACTAGCCTTCCGAAAGCCCAATATCACTATAAGATATCTTTGGGGATACCGTTCCAAGGTGTGACAGCCAATTGATGACTCCGCGTCCCTCAGGTGCTGACCAGCAGCTGGGCGTGCCGCATGAAGGTGCCTGGCTGCGAAGAGAACGCCATCGAGCTGTTCCAGCAGTGGATGGACTCCGACTCCCCTGATGAGAATAACCCGTGAGTTGTACACATACTCGTTTACAAGGGTGGGTCCATTGGGAGGGGGTGGGGGTGCCATACCCCCCCCCCCCCTGGGGGTGGCTGGGTCCAGGTCACGACGTTCTATCTTATTGGTGACCATTTCTTGACTGTACTTCGACTACGTGAACCCCTCCCCCCCCACCTGACTCGAAAGCTGGATCCGCCCTTGGTTATATAGACATTCATACTCATGTTCATCCTTATACTGGGTTTTACAAAAGCCTTCTAGAATATTTTAGCAGGTTATTGGGTAAGTTGATTATTGTATATTTATCTGTCTCTTTGAAATTTGCAACTTACTTTTGATATGAACAACTCTGTTAACTTTTCATTTGTTATTTTCGACTACCTATTGACTTTCTGTTCAACGAATGAATGTTTGCAGCCCAGGGCAAAATCCAATTCATTAAGTACTCAGTTCGTAAAATTATCGTGATTTCTTCACCATTTTCTTCAAATCCAGCCGCTCCTCGCTCCCAGGCCAGGGATTGGATCACCTTTCTTTCGATGCTTTTCTGTTTCTGATTACCCGCATTTTTCCGTCAGAAGGGAGTTTTGTTTTTACATCACCCCGAGCTGTAAGTAGCAGTTTACCGCCCGCTACGCGAGCAGAAATTTTCACTTTCCGGCCAGGGAAGGCGTAAAATTGTTTACACTTCGGGCGGTGATAAAGAAAGCCTCAGGTCGCATGTTTATCGCCTTCGACTCGCGGGACAAGTTCCAGCGATCTGAGACATTGTCTGTCTCACAACCCTCGGGGTGTAATGTGTAGTCGACCAAGAAATTGCTGGACCACTTTTCGACCGTATCACAAAGGGATAGGTTCAAGAGTGGTCAAGCAATTACTCGGTCGAGTATACCGCGGCGTGGTCCCGCGCAGCATCCCGCTGGACCTGCGGCGCACGGTGTACTGCGTGGCGGTGTCGCGCGGCAGCGTGGCGCACTGGCGCTTCCTGCTGTCGCGCCGCCAGCGCGCCAACGTCGCCGCCGCCTCCGACACCATCCTGCGCGCGCTCGCCTGCACCAGGGACGTCTGGATCCTCAACCAGTGAGTGCACGCGCCCATATATTTTATTTTATTTATTTACTAGCGAACGCGCGCGACATCGTTCGCGTAAAATTAGTAGCCTCCGACCGTCAGGAGTGGTGTCTATCTGTGAAACAATTTTTGAAATCGGTTCAGTAGGTCCTGAGATTACCCCCTGCATACGAACAAACTATCGGACAAACAGAGTTTACGTCTTTATTATATTAGTGTAGATCAACCGAAGTCTCTCTCTGCAACTCGACTCTTCTCGTCCGAGATACCGCAGTGTCTGAAGACGAAAGTCTTCGACCAGTGTGTGTCGCCGGTGATGACGTTCGGTACTGAGACGCGGTCGCTAACAAAAGGCCTCATAAGAAAGCTCAAGGTCACTCGGAGAGGGCTACGGTCGGAGTTCGCCGAGATGGTATCAGAAATGATGACATCCGCAGAAAAACCAGAGCCACCGACGTAGCCTTAAGAATTGCTAGACTTAAGTGGCAGTGGACGGGGCACATTGCTCGCGGAACGGATGGCCGATGGGACCACAGAGTTCTCGAGTGGCAACCGCGTGACTATTTTTCGAGGTCGACTATCGATAGTCAAACTGTCGGTAGTCGAGCAACGCTATCCTATGTACTTATCGCGTGGTGGTGTCGCAGGTACCTGGAGTGGGCCATCACGGAGGGCTCGGAGGTGCGGCGCCAGGACGCGGCGGCCGTCATCGCGGCCGTGGCGCGCTCCTCCGTCGGCTTCTACGTCGCACGCGAGTTCCTTTACACGCGCATCGATGACATCAACCATGCGTGAGTGACCATCGGCCCTACCTTTTCGGAAGCGAACGAGCCTGCCAGCACCAGCGGCCCTAACGTGATCGGCCCAGGTTTAATTTGTCCCTCCCTGCGTCCGAGGGCGTAGCCAGGATTCCGCTAAGGGGGGGCAGGCGAAGAAAAATTGCCCTATATATTATTCTGTTTACGGAAATGTCAAAAAATGCGGGTTAGGGGAGGTAGGACCTTGTGCCAGGTCCGTCCGGATCGGATCCACCACCTTGCTTGCTAAGCGGCAGTGCTTGCACTGTTGTGTTCCGGCGTGGAGAGCGAGACAGCCGGTAAAATTATTGGCATAAGAGGTCTTAGCCTTCTGGGTTGGCAACGCATCAGCAATCTTAGTGGTGTTACGTGTATACGGGCGGTGGTGATCGCTTACAATCAGATGGCCCACTTGCTCTTTTTCCTTCCTATAAAAAAAATGGTAGACAAACTGACAGACCGTCCGTGTTGCAGGTTCCAAGGCCAGAGCCGGCGACTCGGCGGGATCGTGAAGAGCTTGCTTGACCAGTTCACTACGCAGCAAGAGCTGGATGAGGTAACAAAGGAACTAAGATATTTTATTCATAGGAAAAATTACCAGGAGTGCGAATTTTGAATCTCACAGGGTGACTAAAGCTTGCCAAAATGGCCGTTTTTCATAGAGATTCGGCCATTTTGGTGAGCTCTAGTCACCTGGTAGGATTCAAAAATTGCACCCCAGACCTCTAAATCCGGCATTGCCGATTTTCTTTGGAGCCGCGCATTAATGTGTTCCTAGATAAGGTTGACATTCTGCTAGCGTACCTACAACGTAACGGAGGCCCCCTGGCCCCAAATTGCAAATGCTTGTCAGGGGCCATTTGAGATTTTGATATTTTACTGATTGTCTGATTGGAGTGAACAAATATAGATCGATGATTTCTGTTGATATTTAACATAATCATATTTGTACAAGCAACAACAAACTTAGCCGACCATTAAAAAAGGAAATGAGAGCAGGGGCGTAGCGACGTAAAATGGCGCCCAGGGCTCGCACCCAAACTGCGCCCCTTTCCCTTTGTAAATTATTTTAAAAACAGATACATACACATTTTTTTTATTATTTTATTAATTCTGTAATGTAATGTATGTAAAACAAACAATATACCACAAAGATCTCCCCGTCTGGAATAAATGTATCTATAATAAGGATTAAATGATCCTTAAGAGACTTTTATTTGGCCATGATTGGATTTTTTTAAATAGGTAGTTTGTTAATTTCGATATTTGCGCCCCCCCCTTATTTGGCGCCCAGGGCACATGCCCTGCCTTCCCCACCCTAGTTACGCCCCTGACTGAGAGAAAGTTGTCTATGGTCGATATATCAACTTCATAGTGCATACTATGTGCGTCCCTTTCGGAAAATGATACTTTCTAACTGCAGTTTCTTCTTTAATGGTGACTTATGTGTCTTCGATTGTACAAAGTACTGTAGGTAAGGGTAAAACGCGAAAAAAAATATTAAAGGATTTTTTTTTACTTGTGTTTACTAGTCTGAATTTGATTTTTTTTTTCCGAAGTCTATTGTGGAGGCCCAGGGCTGTAGCCCCGGTTGCCCTCCCCTAAATCCGGCCTTGTCACGGGAAGTCATTCATGAATGACCTTCCCCTCCTCTGGGCTGGGTCTAGGTCAACCAATGATAATTTTTCTACTCCATTATTGAGCCTGTCCTGGCTGGACTTCGACTATGTGACCCCCCTATGGGACATGAAGACTGGAATCGCCCATGCACCCATTAGGTACCCTTTTTAACTGACTATCTCTGTCAACAGTTCCAAAGATGGAGTGTGGAAAACAGCAAGTACCTGGAAGAGTCCAAGCTGGCGGTGAGCCAGGCTGTGGAGAAGGCGCAGTACAACATCGACTGGATCAAGAAAAACAAGAAACTTGTCATAGCCAAGATGAGGGAATTTTCCACGTAAGACCATGGACGAACTTTCCCCGATGTTTTACAGGCTCAAATTTACTTAAAATTTTTACAGGTCACGGCCAAGTCTGTTTCAAAGACGAGTACCAGCGAATATTTTATTACTCTTCTTCGTATTCTTGTCTCGATTAATTTCATTGGAAGATTTTTCATTGGAGATCGTATCGTGTAACAATAACCTACTACCAAAGGGCAACACATTATTCAAATACTAATTATGTTATATTTTCGATTTATGGGCCGCCATATTTGTATTTAATTTTAATCATTTGAGCCTGTAACTACCGTAGTAGGCAAGAACGATATGTATCACTAGGGCGCTACCATAAGGTTTTGAATTAATTCACATCCATCTAAAACTCTATAACTTTCAGAATAGGGAACTTTATCTACACTAAATAAGTCACAGGTTCTTGTGGTAGTGGACTAGTAGAAAGAGTAGAAATTAAATGAGGGCAGAAGTATCTTCGCAGCTTCGTAAATGAGTCATATTTAACTAAAATGATTGGATATGGCAAAAATTTGTTTCAAAAATTCCATGTCGCGTCCACACCTGTATTTGCTTACTTAGTATCCCAGTCGCGATCACCGACGCTTATCATGGTCGCTGAATGTACCCGATTTGCTGATTTTGCTGGCGGAGTCGCCATGAGGTATTGTCTAAGGGAGAACAATTAAAAAACGACTGTACAACGGAACGTATACGCTTTAATACCGACTAATGCAATACAACTCAATAACTGAGTACATATATCTAAGGATGCTCCCAAGCGCAGATCCAGGGGGGGGCATGACCCCCACCGGGCTGGGTTTAGATCCACGACTGGTAATTTTTCTAATCTCATTGATGAGCCTGTCCTGAATGAACTTGGACTACTTGACCCCTCCCCCCCTCCTGACTCGAAGGGTGGATCCGTCCTTGGTAGCTCCACCTCGGCGTATCATGATCGCTGGTATGGACTAGCGATCATACGCATTGGTGATCGCGACAGGGACCGCGATACGAAGATGCAAATGTTTAAGGTCGCGTTTTAGATCCTTGTTAATTTCCTACTGTTTCTTGTCGGACTGGCTTCCTAGATAAAGGTACTTTCTATAAACGTCTACGCTAGCAGAAACGTTATGGTTGTATGGTATTTACTTAAGGTAGCGAAAGTAAACGTAGGAATGTTGAATCGCCATTGTCGAAACATTCGGGCGTTTAGCGAAGACGACAATGAAATGTCCACTTTGTCTGGGTATAGTCTGTAGTGCTTGTAGGCGCTGAGAGTAGATGGGGTCTCACATAGAGTTGCGTATAAAAAAACTCTATGTATCGTCGACCAAGAAATTGCTTGACAACTTTTCGACCGTATTACAAAGAGAAATGGTCCAAACTGGTCAAGCAATTACTTGGTCGACTATACATCTGACGTAGTCATTTTGATATGTCAGACTGTGTGTGTGTGCACACACTAAAACATTTTGCCTGTGCACGACTGACGCATCCAAAACTAAACGAACTTTGTCAGTTGCAAGAACTTTGATTGAATGGTTTTTTTTAATTTAACTCTATGTGTGACCCAGATGTAGTTATTGCCTTATGCTGTAAGATTATTTTGTCAGAGGAAATAAAATAAAGAGACGAAGGCTTGTAGTTGAACCACTAAGTATCCCTAAAAAGGGGAGTACCCTCTAAAATCAGTTGCCGCGTCCGTCATGTAAATGAGAGAAGAAAAATGAGCAAAAATTCGTATTGTAACCTTTTCAACGCCAAATACCCGTCACAGCAGGTTCACGCCACTAACGGCTATATCCGTCAACGCGTACAATTAACAAGTGACCTACGTGCATTCGCATAAGGTTGCACTTCGTTACTTACAATAAACATATTACCCTCTTTTGCGTCCCGCAGTCGGGTAAAAAAGGTATGAGTATGAATGACGAGTTTTGTGTTTGCAATTCGAAATGTTTCCTCTAACAAATATTTTTAGTTCAGTGAAAATGTATTTAGAAAAGCTAGTATTAATAGGATGGCCTTTAATGAAACTGAAATTGTATTTCTAATGGGACCAAAAGTGCTTTTAATGTATGTACGCTTAGTAAAATAACATATCGATACAAGAAATCTGAAATGTCATAAGGGACATGTCCCTTAATGTCCCTTACGACATTTGAGATTTCCACTGTCGATATTATTATTGCATTGTGTTTTGTCGTTACAAAGTATTTAATCTCGTTTATTTTTATTTCAAAAAGTCTCCTAAAATTTAATTATGGGAATAGATGATCAAGTGAAAAAATTGCGGCGGTATATTTTTATAATTTATATCGTGTAGCTAAAAAGCGTTTTATCACCTAAGTTTTAATTTACTTTTGTAGTTTACGTGGAGACTTTTTGAAATAATATTACAATAAGTTATTTTGTAGTTAGTAAACACGCGGGTTGCTTAAAAATGTTAGTTAAATTGGCTAAACCAGTAGAGCGGTTATCAAGCTTTATGCTTTTTGTAAAAATATACACTACAGTTTGAGCTTCGTTTGATTTTGTCTTAAATTGCTCAAACTATGGTATATTTTTTTTCACGGTTTAATTCTAAATTTGAAAATTGACACCACCTTAACTTTACCTTTTTTATGCTGGTAGTAAAATTACTACCAACTGCGGAATGCCATCCCGGTTATTTTCTCGAAGAAATAACCGGTTAAAACCGATTTTGCTTAGAGAATATAACCGGGATTGCATTACCACCACAAAAATGGTAGGTAGTTTCGAATTTAGAGTTAAGCTGTGTTTCGATCGATTGCCCCTAAAATCAACATAGAACTTTGTAACAGCTTTCGATATTTTATTAACTCAGTGCAATTGAGATTGTCAAACGAATTGTATTTTGTATTTTTTTTAATCAGCCCCATTGTTCTGAAGAAGGCGACATACAAGGAGAGGCCTAACTTCATGAATTTAATATATTCTATTCATAACATATCGAGCGTAAGACTAAAAAATGTTTTTGTATAGTCCGCTAATGAAATGTATTTTTTTTATTAATGTCAAAGATCCTGTTTTTCCGTTTTTATTTTATACTGAACGTAATGTATTAAAGTTGTGATGTGAAGCTCAATTTTATGTAATTTTTTTTAATAGTATGAACAATATTTTTCTATGTATATTGTCAGTACAGTTTGTTGTTTTTTAATTATGTAGATGTACTTAAGTTGTGGGTACTTACTGTGTCCGTCCAGTATTTAAAGCACTTGTTAAAATGACATGAAATAAATGAATATTGAATTATTTTTGTTTTTTTTTTCTATAAGTTGATGATATTACTGTACTATAATAGCGGTAAGATTTTTTATTAATTATTATTTATCTTTCGCTTGCGCGACATGGTGTTGCGCGTGAGCAAACCACCCGGAGGAAATATTTACAGAATTTTGTTTTTGCGCGCATCGTCAAATCGATACACTTGCTATCTGTAAGGGCTTAAAAATACGTGTTTATTAATGAATAGTGGATAGTAGTGTTCATGTGACTTGGACTATACTCCAGGGTTTTGTAAGTTCGATTCCCACGAGGGGCATACATTCGTATGATGAAGGTTAAGACTGTACCTGACCTGAGTCACGGATATTATATTCCCAAAGTACTTATTAACTGCACTAGTTGACGACTAGGTCCCAAACTGGTGTAAGGGATAGCGTACCGAAAATTCTCTCTCGTAAAACGTTACGATGCGTTACAGGGGCGGGAGGGGTCTTTCTTACAACACGTTACGTAACATTGTTTCTAAAAAATTATGGAATTAAAACTCCCAAACTGGCAACCATTTTCATTAACGTTACGGGGAATCCCTCGATATTATTAGTCTGGTCGTCATTTTTTTAAATTTGTTTTCGCATGTTGGCAAACCTTTTCGTTTATATTTCACGGGGAATCCCTAGATTGCATTGTACGTCATTTAATGTTGCTTTTGTCATTAATGTTCTTTTTGTCATTTAGTGTTACGTAACGTTTAGAGAGGGGGAGGGGGGGGGGGTACAGAAAAACGTTACGGTGCGTTACAAGGGGGGAAGGGGGGTCAAAAATCTTCAAAAATTGCGTTACGTAATACTTGAACGCTCCCTAAGTTATAATTACATACTTAATGATGCCTAACTTTTTCCACAGAGAAGAACTACCCTTTAAAAATCGTGGTGAAATCAGCAGGTTGATTGTCAGCTCCGTAACAATGTGCCTTTTTATGAAAACCCTCCTATAACTGTCGGAACGTCTGCCACGAAGGTGTTAAGAAGTCTTAATTACTAGAAACCTCAATTATTGCCTAAACGCCTTTTTGTACTTGGAGGTAAATTTTAACGCTGGTAGATAAATAAATCAGTAGAATTGAGCGGAAGCGTCTCTAGCGCATGTAGCGCCCGTGTGCAAACATTACTCTAGCGCCTCCTAGGCTAGGGGGCGCTAGGGTAATGCAGAGTGGCCGCCGAGTGAGGGTCCGTAGCGAGCGGCACTCGGCGCCCCCTAGGACCGCTGCGCCTGAGTGCAACGCACACTCTGCACCATAGGTAAAGACGCCTCGGAACTAAGAACCTTTTTTTGTAGTTTGTTTAAAACGGTCCGCTTTTTTGAATATAAACACGGCATTAGTCTGGGGACATACATGTTTTGTAGGCACTTTTAACCTACATTCTAAATACCTAAATGTCTGTTTTAAACAAGTTATTGTAGGCGTCTATGGGCGGCGGTGATTGCTTACCATCTCGTGACTGTATGAATGAAATCACTCAATTTAGTCTCTGGATTAAAAACCGACTTTAGCCAGCCATGTGATATTTTAAGATATAATGTGAATAAAACAACATTTATTTGATACATAATTTATTTTAATAAAACTTCAAAAACTCTTACACATAAACAGTAATAATACTTTAATCTTGTTTTATTTCGACATAATGGCACCAAAGGTAACTCATACTTTTTGTAAAAAACCATCAAAAAATTTGGAAATATTTCTCTATCTATAAACTTACAACATTTAAAATCTTATAATACATCAATTACAATATAATTATCTAAAGGTGCTTCTACACGACACGATCCAAAAATATCAACCATATGTTTAAATCTGTTGTCTAGTATCCATAACACAAGATTTGCTTAGTTTGGGACTAGGTCAATTAGTGTAAATTGTTCCAAGATATTTATTTATTTATTTATGTTTATTTCGAACATAACACATTAAATAAATAAATAAATATCTTGGGACAGTTAACACCAATTGACCTAGCCCCAAAGTAAGCAACTAAAGCTGCTTGGGTTATGACATTACTTACTTTGTCAAGGTCCATTGGTGTTAATTGTCCCAAAGTAATTTATTTACTAGCGATTTGCCAGGCAGGCTCAAAAGTAGCTAAACACTTAAGAACCTTGTCGAAGTCACGTAGTAAAATGTTCATTTTGAGGCTGACCGTAAATAGGATAAGGATGTATAGACGACAAAGAAAGTGCTTGACCACTTTTCGACCTTATTACAAAGGGATAAAGTTAAAAAGTGGGCAAGCAATTACTTGGTCGACTATACAAAAAAAACCTTCAGTAAAAAACAAATTCTACATAACAGTGAAAATCGTAATCCGTTGCGTGGTTTATGAGGACAAACAGTAACTGATATATCGCATCCTTAGAATTAAAGCGACTCAATTCTAAATATGATATTACCCAAAATTAAACCTTATATCTTTTAATTAAGGTGATATTTTGGGACGTGTATTATTCAGAAATGGGTCAGTTTAATTCTAAGCGTGCGATATGTAAAGATAAAGGTTGACGTCGGCGTGTAAAAGCACCATTATTCTCGTATAAAAGCCGTATACTTAACAGTGGATATAAAATCTAATACCACATTTAATAGAGTATTTCAGATCATTGTCACCTTATAAAATATTTAAGTCTCCATTTTGAAAAATTGAATGAACATTTGAACATTATTTTAAATATCAGAAGTATCCAATGGTTTTATAGTGTTTTTTAACCATAGGAGCTACAGAAAAACTGTTTTTGGAACCATCAGGTCTGTTTTTGGAAAACAATTTTGGCATAGTAAACTTTTGGTTAAATTAATAAAAATTGGTAAAATTTATTTCTTGTATGCGTATATAGACTCAGTTTCTTGTAAGAAAAATTTCATTTTATACGATGATAAAATCGAGCAGCAAAAGTTGTACAAATGTATTTTTGTAAATCTTTATTTATTTAGGGGCTTTAATGAAAAATGAACATGTCCCATTAAAACAATACAACACAAAACAAGACATTACAGACTCACAACATAACAAAAAAACCCCTATCTCATCAAACATGATTAAATTGACATTTCGTCCCATAATTTTTTTGACATTTCCCATATAATTTACTTTCAATTTAGTTTCCAAAATATAAATCAGACTTTGGCCGAAGAAAAATTATTTTTTCGCATACAATAAAATAATGAGCAACAAATTTACTACTTATGTCAAAGTTGTTTTTCTTAAAAAAAAACCCGAATGGTTCCTCATTTTCCCTTTATCTCCTATAGTTTCGAATTTCATCACAGTCCAAGTAAAAAAACACGCTTCAGTGCGATCAGCATAACCTCTTAAGACGCAATGTGCTACAAAAAGTACACAATATGTACATTAGAATTTAGACTGTATATCAAAGGAAAAAGCTGCATTTTCCCTGCGAAACTACCAAACAGAGCGATAGAAATACAGCCTTATACCTTTCGCGGCATCTTGTGCTAACCATGCTGATAGGGCGGCGTTTACAAGACCGACCAAGTTCGAGTTATCCCTCAATGCATCCCTTTATGACACTTTTACATCGCCGCACTGAGGGATTAGTTACCCTTGCGTCAGCTTTAACCTCGTAAGGCCCAATTCCTACATATAGGACAAATGTCAAACTGAAATTGAACTCACTGTTTCAAACGATTTGGTTCAAAATTCATAGAACGAAATTTGACGTGGGCCTTACGAGGTTAAGGATGCTGGGGCATCTTCGTGGAGTTTTGTCATCATAGTGTATATGAACTTTCGACTAACCTATAATATGTCAAGCAAATAATTGTTGCTTCCAAGCATAGTTTTAAAAATAACTTAATACTTAATAAGTTATTAATAATTTAATAAGAAATGTCACAAAAATAGTTCAGGAATATTTCCATAATTTCAGACTTATATACCTAGGTATCTATTTTTTTTTAAAGAAAAATTTAGATAAAATGCAAGCCAAATCAAACGTTACGGCAATGTTTTAAAATTGAGAATGTTTACTTCCTCTAACTCGTTAAATGCTTATTACAAAAATGTCTTTTTAGTCCAAAAATGTAAAATATTTAAGACTAAAATAGTAAAAAGTCAAAATATCCTATCAAAAATTGGAATAAATATTATTTATTCTAATGGCAACATTTTCGTCTCTTGGCAGTATTTTGGCAAACCATAGAGTATCGGAAAGTGATTAAAAATGTTGGTATTATCATCTCTAAAAGTCACTTTTATCTGGACCCAATTTCATAAACGCGACAATTTCGGTAAACATTGCTTGCCCACTATGATCGTAAGTTTATAGCGTTACTTGTCGACACAGTAATGCACGGTGAATTGGCACTGTCACCTGTCGCCTGTCGCGTTTATGAAATTGGCCCATGGGCACTTTGATCTGTAACTAAAACTCTAGTTTAAATTAAAAATATTCCGATTACTAAAGTATGTCTGTCAGTTGTAGGTTGTTTCTTATTATAAATCATAACTTTACTTAATTGTGACAAAATAATAATAAATAATAATAACCACAGATCATAAACTAGTCTCGCACATTTTTTCATATACCCTATACAGTCAAGTGCATAAATATTATACCGCTATTAGGGAATGCAAATCCGGTTATATTCTCTAAGAGATAACCGGTTAAAACCGGTTTTCCTTAGAGAGAATAACCGGAATTCCATTCCCTAACCGCTATGACATATGGCCAAATATAAAGTATAGCGGCCGCGCGCGACTTCGTTCGCGTGAAATTAATAGCCTATCTCCGTCAGGCGTAGTGTTGCTTTATATTAGTGAAAGAATTTATGAAATCAGTTCAGTAGTTCCAAAGATTATTTTATTAGTATTAATAAACCACAAATTTTATAGGGCCAGAGGTATATAGACATTTTTGACATCTTGGTAATGTCTATGTATTTATGACGTCAACTGTAGGTACATGGTTGACAAACCGAATTGAATTCTGGGCTACTGAAAAAACTAATCCCGATAAATGTCATGGCGAGTCTGAGCGGTTACTCATTACGGCAAGGTTCTAAAATGGCTCAGAATTCAGCTTGAATGTACGATAGAACAGTTTACTACAAGCATTTTGCGCATATTAAAGCGACGCCGACCAATGACCTGTTTGTGATACGATAGACAATATAAGAATTTAAAGTCTTAAAACCTTTTTTTTTACATTTATGTTATACTACATTTGAATGAGCGACGGAATATCAAAACAAAGAAAACTCTTGGTCGTCGGGCAGGGCTCGAAACAGCAACCTCGGCATTCCGTGCCTTGCGTTTAACAATTAAGCTATGGGCAACTTTACCAGTCATTGTAAATTCTTTAATGGACTTTGTTTAATTTTGAAGTTGACTGTACTACATTTTTCCATGATCTGGGGTTAGTTAGCATACGTGTAGTAATTGACCAGTATGTCAGGAAGACTTCAGGCTACGGTGAAGTTAGGATAACAAATTAATTTATAACTACTTAACTTCTCTCTTGGTACCTGAAAGAGAAAATTAAAAGATTCATTATTATTATTATTTGTTACTATAGTAGTTTATGCAACTGCTATACAGGGTGGAAAGTTGAAAGCCACATGGATGGCAACTACGTTAAATACTGGATATAGCACATTCTGTGTAAAGGAGACTTTCCTTTATTTTTAAAAACAATAAATTCTGCATTTATGGATTTATGAAAAATCGCTTGTCTTAGTCGGGACTCGAATCGGTCAAATGCGATAAAAAATAACTTGCCGTATTTTATGATGTAGATCGAAAGGGTTACTAATAAGGTTCATTTTTCTCTAAATGACAAATATAATCAAAATAACGGAAGGCCATGAAAACTAACAATAACTTTTAAATTTTTTTTTCCGGCGTGGAGAGCAAGACAGCCGGTGTAATTACTAGCACAAGAGGTATTCCATCTTAGCCCTCTGGGTTGGCAACGCATCTGCACTCTCTTTGTTATTGCAGGTGTCTATAGGCGGTGGTGATCACTTACCATCAGTTGGCTTGTTTGCCTTCCTATGTTGAATAAAAAAAAATTGTTATCACCCGTCACGTGAAATGCACCGCAACTACTTTAATTATTGGAAACAGCAAATTGTACGCAATGGAGACTTACTTTTATTTTAGAGAATCATAAATATTGCATTTATGGTTTTTTGAAAAATCGTCTTTCAAACTAATACGTATACTACTGGTAAGTTGGTAGTAAAGGTGACTGACCGGCGCGCTCAGTGGCGGTCGACGGAGCCGGGCCGCGCGGGCCGGCGCTTGCGCAGCGTGCCCAGGATGGCCAGCATCTCCTTCACGGCCTCCGGCTGCTCGTCCCGCGGCTTCTCCGAGCTCTGCTCGCGCGGCTTCAGGTGGAACTTGCCGCCTTTTATTTGGTCCACGATCGCGTCTATGGCACCGCCTTCGAATAAAATGCGATGATAATGTTAAATACAATATTATCCAAAAAATACAGATATTGATTTAACACAATAAAATAAGCAAATAATAGTACATTTCGAAACTAGTGCGAAACGTATGTCATTACTTCACGAGTCACGAGATATCTTGCCACGCGCCGAAGGCAAGTGGCAAGACTCGGTACGAGTGAAGAATGACATTTCCGCGCGTGTATCGAACGACGTTTTTCAATACAGTTGCGAAAAAATATACAACAATAAATTTGCGACTTTTACTGAAGCTCTTAATTAAAGTAGAGTAAGTACAAACTTTAGCAGTGAAAATTTTTGACAAATTAAAGGCGTTTTTGTTAGCCGTAATATTTTATAAGGCAATGGCTTTTGCTATTCAGCCAACTCAATATTTTTTTTTTTCAAATACATTTTTTTTAAGAAGGAAAGAATTTTGTAATAAACAATACTTCACTATTATTACCTTAGTATCATGTTCGATTATTTGTGTATAGAAATATTTAAATCGTTTAAATACAATAACAACTATTGCCTTTAAACCACGTTGGCAGTTGGAAAAACGCCTCCACTTTGCGCACGTAAAACAGCCAAAAAGGGGCATTTTTTGAGCAACTGTATTGAAAAATAAATATTTTCGGGACAATCAATACCGATTGATCACTACGCATGCGCCACCTCGCCCGAGTGCCGGTCAGCAGAAGGTAACCCTTCCGTCGTCGTGATACTCGTCAGGTTAATTGTCTAGAATTATAAGTCGCCGGACTAACATAGATATAATATTTGTCATCTTTTTGTTTACTAACTAATGCGGACCATTTCGTAGTCTGTTTTTAAATAAATAATTTAAAAAAATTACACATACCTCCGTTCTGCTTGGTCTTCTTGAGCGTCCCCTGCTTGCTGGCCAGCATGTTGGCCATGTCGTCCGCCGCGCTTCCGCCGAACACGGCCGGCGGCGGGGGAGGGGGTGGCGGAGGAGGGGGAGGCGGCAGCGCGGCCGGCGGGCCGGGCGGCGCGGGCGGCGGCGGGGCGGGGGGCGGGGCGGCCGGGGGGGGGCGGGGGGGAGCGCGGCGGGCTGCGGGCAGGCGAGGGAGCTTCCACTGGCTCTGCAATGGGATGATGGTGCTTTTAATCTTCGCTAAAATCGGACGTGTATTGAGATAGTTTTTTTTTACAACATAGGAAGGCAAACAAGCAAGTGGGTCACCTGATGGTGAGTGACCACCACCGCCTGTAGACACCTGCAACAACAAAGAGAGTGCAGATGCGTTGCCAACCCGGAGGGCTAAGATGGAATACCTCTTGTGCCAGTCATTACACCGGCTGTGTTGCTCTCCACGCCGGAACATAACAGTGCAAGCACTGCTGCTTAACGGCAGGATTAGCGAGCAATATGGTGGTAGCGATCCGGACGGACCTTGCACAAGGTCCTACCACCCGCAAGAAGAGAAGTAATAATGCCTCTCGTGACCATCGAAGCGAGTGGCGTGCCCCTAATCGCGGCTCATGTACTCGTTCGCTTAAATATATCGCTTATTCGTATCGTTCGGTCACTAAGAATATGTCCTATAATATGTCAAATATCAACAGACGAACCATCGAATGTATTTCACAGAAGTTTTATTTCATCCACATCATTTCCTGCTGAAACTGTACCGTTTTCAATATTCTAACAGCCGTTAATTTTGCGCTGGATTGGCAACGCATCTGCAATCTCTTTGGTGTTGCGACTGTCTATAGGCGGTGGTGATCTCTTATCATCAGGTGACCCGCTTGCTTGTTTGCCTTGCCTTCCTATTTCACAAAAAAAGCCCATCCAGCAAAATTGTAAACTGCCGACAGATTGTAAACTGTGCCATACCACTTCCAACATGACAATACTTATCTTTCTAGCTATTAAAACAAATATAACGTACAGAGACAGCTGTTTTACACTCGCACGGCACTGGTTTCGCAGAGTATCAAGGAAATATGTTCCAGTTTATTAAAAATACACAACATATTTGACCTTAAAAAACACTTACCAATAACCTCAGCAATCTTCTTCTCTCTAAGCTCCCCCCCGTTCTCGAAGTAGCTGATCCTGGACATGAGGCCCCCCTTCTTCTGCGTCCTGCTGCGCTCTTCTGCGAGCCTCTCCGCGCGCTCCGCCCGCGCTATCGCCTTCTGCGCGTCTTCCTCCGCCAGCCTTATCTTCTCCTCCCACAGCAGGATGTCTGTGTCTTCGTGCTTCTCTGCCAGTTTTAACTGGAAAGAGTTATAAAATTTTAAAAAAGGTACACAGATAAGTGGTCCGTCTGCCTGTCTGTCGTTCCTTTTACATTCGGACCAATCCGTGGTCCTTAATCATGAGCCCCCATGAGATATTGAATAATTAATAGATTCAGGCGTTACTTTGCAGAGGTCCATTTCAACAAACTGGAACAAATTATCACAGCTAGCTTGCACAAGCACGGCACTGGTTCCGCGGAGTAACAAGGTAATTTGTTCCAGTTTGTTACACATATTGAATCTTTATAACGCCGAATATGGATATATCCGCGCTATGATTTCAACGCCAATGACGGTTATATCCGCGCCATGAGTTCAACGCCAATGACGGATATATCCCCGCTATGAGTTCAACGCCAATGACGGATGTATCCGCGCTATGAGTTCAACGCCAATGACGGATATATCCCCACTATGAGTTCAACACCAATGACGGATATATCCCCACTATGAGTTCAACGCCAATAACGGATATACCCGCGCTATGATTTCAACGCCAATGACGGATATATCCGCGCCATGAGTTCAACGCCAATGACGGATATATCCACACTATGAGTTCATTGCTATCCGGCCGTTTATCCGGACTTTATTGACACGCACAAAAAGTTCGCATCACTTCATACACATGCAACAGGCGGCGCGAGTCAAAAGGAACGCGCCGCCCGCGCCCGCCTTCCCCCCGAAACTCTCGCGACACGTCAGGGTAGCGCGGCATTCGTTTTCAATTACACTGACACGGCGACGGCGAGCGAGCGAGCGTGCGGCGAGCTGACAGCCTACTGCGATATGCCTACTGTGTAGGCAAGGCGGCCGAGGGTACCTACAGTAGGGAGTGGAACCCCCTGTCTCAGTTCCGACTTTAATAGTCACTTATACGTCTTTAACTGTATTATTAGCTGCAATGTATTAAAAACTAGACGTAACTTTCAAATCCTTATTTGGAACGGGTTTTAAATTGTTCAACTGTACGTGTGTCTGTCGAAGCGCAGAATAAATAATAGTACTAACGTACAGAAACTTCTCTTTTTCGACCACCATTAAACGAATTCCAACTTTATAATCAGGTACAAAAAGTTCGTATTACTTCATAAACATTCGCAAGGCGGCATGCGTCAAAAGAAAGGCGCCGCCCGCGCCCGCCTTCCCCCCGCAATGCCCTGGCGCACCGCTAGGGTTGGGCTGCTTACTGTAATACTATCACAACGCGCGACACAGAGTGAGCGGGCGCGCGCGGCAAGCCGGCAACCTACTGCGATTAACCTATGCCATAGGTAATGCGGCGAGCGCACCTACAGTGCGGAGTGGAATCCCCTGGTCTATGTACCTGTAACTCCTCAACGGTGTCCCGGTGGCGCGCGGCCTGCTGCTCCAGCGCGTCCCGCAAGCTGTCCACCTCGCCCAGCAGGAGGGCCAACCGCTCGTCCAGCTCCAGCTCGCCCATCAGCAGCGTGCTCTGGTGCGTCAGGACCTTTACGCGCTTCTTCGCGTCGCGAGCCTCCGACTTGTAACTGGAATTGGACATTAAAAGTAGAGGGTACCACTTGCTCGTTTACCTTCCTACAACATAGAAATGTTGTCTAAAAAAAGGTATATTTTGATTTGGGACAGGAGCGTAAGATCCTGCCTAGGACGTTGTCATAGATTTAACGCTAATACGAGTATTGGCTTTCAGCATCGCGCACAGTGCATTTCTCCGTAGAACAACCAGCTTTGCTTCGGAAATATGGACGTGGTAGACTGGGAACGTTTCTGTTGAATCTTTCTACCACCCCATTGGTAGTCAGACCACCTATCGCGCCTGCTATCGCTTTATATGATGATTAGCCGACGCGCGCAACTTCGTTCGCGTGAAATTAGTAACCTATGTCCGCCAGGAATAGTGTAGCTTTCCATCTGTGAAATAATTTTTTAAATCGGTTCAGAAGTTCCAGAGATTACCCCCTACATACAAACAAACTAACAAACAAACAAAGTTTACCTCTTTATTATAATAGTGTAGATGTAGACTAGTGACCCGCTCCGGTTTTTACATTGGTACAATTAGGATATCATGTACATAAAAACGTTCAAAACTTCTCTAAATGACAGTGAAAACTGTATCAAAATCCGTTGTTTAGTTTAAAAGGAGGAGGCGGTCAAAGATTTGCGGACAGACAGGAACGGATAGGGACTTTGTTTTATCTACATCTACAATTTCACATCTACACTAATATGACAAACAGATAAACTTTGTTTCTTTGTAGGGGGTATAATCTCTGGTACTACTGAACAAATTCCAAAAATTATTTCACTAACCAAACCACGCTACCCTGACGGACATAGGCTCTAATACCACTGCAACGAAGTCGCGGGCGTTTGCTAGTACTATGTCAAGATATTGGCGACTTCCCGACATCCCGACTTCGCTTTCGTTTACTGGGTTTACTCACGTCTCGGCCATCTCTCGGTCCTTGTCGGCGTGCTCCTTTAGCTTGGTGAGCTCGTCCATCAGCAGCTTGGACACGCGGTGGTGGCGCTCCGTGCTGGCCTGCAGCTCGGCCAGCTCCTTCTCCAGCGCCGTGCTCTTCTCCTTCTCCGCGTCCAGCTCCTGCCAGAACGGAGAAATTACTCAGCCGCATAGCTAACTTTCATTCCACAGAAGGTTAATGACTTCGTCGTAATCTAGACATGTAATAAAACCAACGACCAGCTCCGGTTTCACAATGATGCAAAAATCCGTTTTGTGGCTTAGAAGGAGTAAACGGCCAAAGGTATGAAGATCCAGATGAGATGTTTTATACTATGTCAAGAAGATAAACATTGTAACTGGCCGATGTCTACACGTAAAACGTATTTACATACGAAAAAATTGCATGATAGACCTTTAGAAGAGGAATAGAAGCAGCCAAAACAATCTTTAGAATGTTTGTCTATCTTTGTTTGTAAGACGACTGCACAAAATTGGATGCCGTTATCACAGTTGTACTGCAACCTAACTTAAAATCTGGCGCATAGTTCACCCCAATACGCTAGAAGCAGAGTTATAATTGACAAGAAAGTAAACAAGAGTGCGACTTTTGAATCTCACCGGGTGACTAAAGCTCGCCAAAATGGCCGTTTTTCATGGAAATGTGGCCATTTTGGTGAGCTCTAGTCACCTGGTGAGATTCAAAAATTGCACCCCTAGTTTATGATCAAACTGACCTGCGCCAGAGTGGCAGTGGACTCGTGTGCCTCAAACTCCTGGAGGCGCGCCGCGTTGAGCTCCGTCTGCAGAGCAGCCACCTGCTTGCTCAACTCGGCCACGGTCTGCTTCAGGAACTCCACCTCCTCATTGCTACTCGTGTCTGATGCTGGAAGCAAGTTTACCATCAGCTCATAGGTGTGGGGCACTAAGACCATGTGCGGATGGTAGGACCACCATTTTGCTCGCTAATCCAGCCTCGAAGCAGTGCTTGCACTGTTGTGTTCCGGCGTGGAGAGCAAGAGAGCAGGTGAAATTATTGGCACAAAAGGTATTCCATCTTAGCCCTCTGTGTTGGCAATGCAGTTGCAATATTCTTGATGTTGCGGGTGTCTATGGGCGGGTCTATGGTTACCTAATGGTAAGTAATCATACTTACCATTAGGTAACCCACTTGCTCGTTTGCCTTCCTATGTTGTTAATATATAAAAAAGTCGGTCGCTCCTGGGTAATAACCAGACATACCAAATCTGGGATCCCTGACAAAGCGTCAGAAAGGGTTCTCCTAGGGCAGTCAGGTAATGAGGCTAATTTTCAAGGTCGCATATAACTTAAATGATGTTACTACATACCTACATAAGATCACGCCTGTTCCCCTTGATTTTAGTGATATTAAAGCTACTAAACAAGGTTTACGCATGCTTGTTCACCAAGTTTGTAGTATGGTCAAAGTCAAATTAAAAATATCTTCATTCAGATTAAGCTTACAGAAAGCACTTATGAACGATAGAAAATTTACCACTGGTTTGGAAAAATCTCTTAAGAGGAGGAAATAGTAATAAATGAAAATGATGAAAGAGCATGGTCAAGTAATAGTATAAAGCTGGCTAAACACGATCACTTTCAACTGTCAGTTTTAACTGACAGTCAAAACTGATCGTGTAGAGGAAGAAATTAGGACACACGATCAGATTTGACTGTCAGTTTTCATCGTTTTTACTGAACAGTTTTAACTGACAGTCAAAACTGATCGTGTTTAGGATGAAATTAGGACACACTATCAGATTTGACTGTCACTTTTCATCGTTTTCACTGAACAGTTTTAACTGGCAGTCAAAACTGATCGTGTTTAGGATGAAATTAGGACACACGATCAGATTTGACTGTCAGTTTTCATCGTTTTCACTGAACAGTTTCAACAGACAGTCAAAACTGATAGTGTGGAGGAAGAAATCAGGACACACGATCAGATTTGACTGTCAGTTTTCACTGAACAGTTTTACCTGACAGTCCAAACTGATCGTGTAGACGAAGAAATTAGGACACACGATCAGATTTGACTGTCAGTTCTCACTGAACAGTTTTACCTGACAGTCCAAACTGATCGTGTAGACGAAGAAATTAGGACACACGATCAGATTTGACTGTCAGTTCTCACTGAACAGTTTTAACTGGCAGTCAAAAGTGATCGTATTTAGGATGAAATTAGGTTGACATTAGCTTACCGGAGTCATTGGAGTCTGTGAGGTCGACGTCGGCGGCGCCGGGCAGCGCGTGCAGGATGGCGGCGCTGCGGCGCTTCAGCTGCTTGTTCTGCTTGTACCACTCGCCCGCCTGCTGCATCACCCTGTCGGTACATGACCGTTGTACACTCCTCAATCAACCATCTCACAACAAGTCTATGATTTATTATTCACGCGCCGGCTTCGCTCGCGTGGTATTATTTATGTATTTAAACGGGATTTCACGGAATAAAAAGTATCCTATGTTTTGATCTAGGATATGATCTATCTGTCAACCAAATTTTATACAAATCCGTCCAGCTGGTAATGCGTGATTAAGGAACACACATTCAAATATCTCAACATCCAAATATCCAAACATTACTCTCACATTCATATTACAAGGAAGAAAGATGGTCTAATTTCTGATAAAAAAGTTCAGCATTTAGAAATGACTTTTGTCGTAAGACTTTATATGCTTTAATACGCATAAAACTCAGTTTTAAGACAAGTTCCGTGTTTTCAAGTTAATGGTTGACAGAGAAACCGGTTTAGCGATAATTGTCTGATTACCTAGGCAAAGATATCAAGCACCAAACCAACCCTTACACCCCCGAACAGAATAGTATATGTGAAAGGACCAAATTTCAACGCGTTAAGGCCGGGCCTCACCAGATGCGTACGCAGCACGGCTCCAGCTCGCTTCGTAGAGCTGCGTTACGTGCACGCAACGCAAGCGATGACATCTCAACATATAATTCCATACATTACAACTAGCGTGTGCACGCGCATTGCTGGAGCCGCGTTGCATAAGCATCCAGAGTAGCCCGGCCTTTAGGCTGTGCATTGTGTCAGCCAGTTCGTAACAAAACTAGCGGGTGGTAGGACCTTGTGCAAGGTCCGTCCGGATCGCTACCACCATCTTGCTCGCCAATCCTGCCGCTAAGCAGCAGTGCTTGCACTGCTGTGTTCCGGCGTGGGGAGCAAGACCGCCGGTGCAGTTACTGGCACAAGAGGTATTCCATCTTAGCCCTCTGAGTGGACAACGCATCTGCAATCTCTGTGGTGTTTTGGGTGTTTATAGGCGGTGGTGATCACTTACCATCAGGTGACACACTTGCTTGTTTTCCTTCCTATTTCATAAAAAAAAACTCTTGTATATGTATAGACAAATACTAGGTATTACTTACATTTTGAATATTAAATATGTTATCCAATTAAAAAAAAAACTGTTACAAACACAATAGTATTGCGTAATTTTCCGCCAAATTTACACTGCACGCGCCATTTTGATTTTCACTTTTTTTTTTAATTTTCCCAACGCACAGGCGTGAACTCGCCAGCCGGGCGACATCGAACTGCGAATTTCCGACGGAAGTGAAATTTAATTTAGAATTATAATTTTTCGCATAATCTATAAAGTTGTGTCATATGGCTTTCTAGCGATTTTTGGTAATTCTATGCAATGGGGCCGAGATTTGAATTTAAATGGTATTTAGTATCATATTAAAGTATTTTTACCTACATAATATGAGTGACCGACGACCTTTTAGGTTTAATATTTGTTTAATGTTGCCGTAATATTATTTATGTGATTTTTATACCAACTTAAATATCTGCTCATTTTGTCCCATATGTCAACGACCTACTTCGATTTAGATGCGAGATCTATTTCAAAACAAGTTCTTAAACGGTAGTAATCAATAACAAAATTGGCAATCAAATAAGTTCATTTGTTTAGGTGGAAAGTCGCTGACAGGCGGATAAACGATAGAACCGGTTTCTAACAAGCTATTAGAAATTTAATTAATGTATGTATATCGATGATATTCTAGTCTAGAGTGCTATTCCGCAACGAAATAACTATACAAAGAATATTTGAATCTACCGCAGACACGTTCCAAAAACTCAAATATCTCGACATTCAGGTGACCCACTTGCTTGTTTGCCTTCCCATTTCATAAAATAAATAAAAAAAAATCTGACCAGTTTTGCACCAAACATGGCTTTGAACCAACGCAATGAAACCTGCTTTCAAATAAAACACACCGCGTGTTCCGAACGAAACGGAACATATTTCGTTCTCTCTCACCGGCCTGCGCACCAAAAACATGACGACTGCGGCGCTCCTTTATTGTAATTACATTTACACCTTAATTTTTTAATTAACTTTTGTGGCAAATGTGTCCTTAAATTTTTAAATAAACATTTTCTAAAAGTGCAAAAGTGAATGTAGATTCGAACCAGCTCTCAAACGCAACAAGAAACACCGCGTTCAAATCGGTTCAGTCGTTTGGAAACCACAATGCCACGCAAAATACGCAACCCCCACTTTTTGCGTCGGCGGGAAAGGAACACCCGTAAAATCGTTTTTTTTAATACGACGTATTTGCAAGCCTAACACTCGTAGAGGAATTAGCAAAAAAAAACTGTACGTATTTAATATTAAATTGAGGTCTTTATTAAGGTCCACAATTCCAATATTTTTAGTATGGCCAATTCCGGAATCCCGGACGTGACCCATACTTCTGCGGGTGGTAGGACCTTGTGCAAGGTCCGTCCGGATCGCTACCACCATCTTGCTGGCTAATCCAGCCGCTAAGGAGCAGTGCTTGCACTGTTGTGTTCCGGCGTGGGGAGCAAGACAGCTGGTGTCACAGCACATTTGCTGGTATGTAATCTACACAGAGAAGCTAAAAACATCGGTGCTCACTTGTGCATGACGCCGGCATCGACCTCGTGCTGGTTCCGCAGCTGCTGGTACTCCTGGAACAGCTTCTCGGAGACGGCGCGCAGCTTGGCCAGCTCGCGCTCGCGCTGAGCCAGCTCGCCCTGCAGCAGCGCCCGCTCCTCCACCACGATGCTGTGCCGCCGCTGCAGCTCATCGTGCTCGCGTCTGGCTGCAATCAGGACAGGAGTTTGACCAGCCAAGTTCAACCATTTTTATAAGCGGGCCACAAACATTCAGTCATGGTGTCGAGGGCCGCAAGCAAAAATTATTTATTATTATTATTTATGTATATTTATTTGAAATCTTAGGTTAAGTTTTTACAATATTTGTACAAAAAGTAATAAAACAATATCTCAATATCTTTGGGGCAGGCAGAGACCACAGAACGCCATTTGCTCCGGTCCTGGCATACTTCCCTCGCTTCCTCGACACACATTAATCTCTTCATACATGCTCGGCGGTTACGGGTACAAAAATTATTTATGGGCGCGAAATTTAGAATGGTGCGAAAATTAAAATGGTTTACAATTTTGTCATTTCAGGTGGGACAATGACAAAGGCCTGGCGGGCCGTAGGTTGAGTATAACTGAGTTAGAGGATACAGGAACGGCAGACCAGCGGCCCCGGTGCGCTAGCACTTGTCACGGACATCTTTGCCTTTACATAGGACAACCAAAAATACAAATTAAATTACTTCAGCCCCGGATCCAGGGGGCGGCAAGCCGGGACCTATGCCCCGGGCGGCAAGTTCAGAGGATTCAAATTCACACTTTACAGACGAATGGACAACTCATCATTTACTTAACTTTGAGTTAAGTGGGCGGGGGCGGCATTTCACAGTTTTTGCCCCGTCTAAAAAAATTGAAGATCCGGGGCTGCCATTACTATAAAAAAGGCACAATTTGGATATACTTAACTTAGAATTACAATATAATTGCCCGTTAATGTTATTTACCATCCTTTGTACAGTTTACGATCAGCTACTTGTGAGATCCTGTAGTTGGCTTTGTTGATGTTACTGAAGATGTTTATGTATTTGTAAGCTGTTGGTTCTCCGAAAATATATAAATAAATAAAAAAATACTAACTTACTTACAAGGTAAAAGAAAAGGTACATATAGAAATCTACCTCTTGAATGTTTTGTAAAAAACTTCCTTATAATTTTCATGATCTTGATAACAACAAAATATTACAATTCTAATGAATGATCAATTGATCACACTTCACTCAGTCACTCCAATCACTGAAATGGCTCAACCAAACTACCTAAGTGACGTTCAGTATAATGACACAATATTTAAAATATATTTATTCATTATGAATTTATGACAAATAGAATAAGACAACAATGAAGATGTTACAGTCATTGCGGTTTTTTCAAGTGGGATTTTACAAGACAACCAAAATGATGAGTGGCTGATGCATTGGTTTTCGATTACGGAAATCATCGTGAGGCAACCTGCACACCTGCAAAGAAATTGAATGGTGTGTGTGAAGTGCCCAATTTCTGCAACGATTATTCTTCTAGGTGATTTTTCAACTTTTATAGTTTTATTTATTCATTACTACTTTTTTTTTTACATTGTAATTTTTTCGTGTCTCCCATGCTAAATGGTTGTCTGGAAGAGATCGTTTTTAAGCGATAAGACCGCCAATTGTTTACTTTGTAAATTGTTTTTTAAGTAATGTTTGTTAACTATTTTCCGTGTGGTTTTCAATAAAGAGTATTTGTCTTGTCTTGTCTTGTCTTTTATTTATAGCCTAGGATAGCCTAGACAGTGACCCTGACTACTAAGCTTGAAGTTCTGGCTTCGATTCCCAGGAGGAGCAAATGTTTGTATGATGAATACAAATGTGTATATCCGAGTCTTGGACGTTATGTTTTTAGGTATCTATTTATCTATATAATGTACTCTGAATTGTTGTTTTCACCTGATTGGTGAAATAAGTATCAGTAAGCATTGGTAAGGGCCTGTCAAAAAAATCCACCAAAACAGGTTACAAATGGCATTGCATTCATTTTATCCTTCTTAGTAATGCAACTCTCATAATAGATTACTCCCTCGTTTACACATTCAGTGGCCTTAACATGACCCCAAGTTTAGTTAACTCTCTGTGTGGTCATGTCAAATGACACCAGTTAAACCATGGCTCCCCAAACTTATTTTATCTAACTCCCATTTTGAGAATCAAGTATATTCTCGCCCAAATATTTATCTATACCACACCTTGAAATCACAACAATTATAATGTCAAATGGAACTTTCATCATCATCATCATCTTTTCCCTTCGGCCCCTCAACAAGGCCATAGGGCTCTTTTATAAATGAAAGCTTAACTCAATAAAATCATAGTTAATTTTTATCTGGATGCTTTGACCGTATTGCAACGACTATGGTCAAGAGTCGACTGAAAATCATTTAAGTTTAAAACAATTTATTATTATAATTGCTTTAATAAAAGATTACAATTTTCTCTAGGAGCTTTACTTCCTGTGTCAACAGGCTGTCTAGCAGTCCTGCTAGTGGCCACAAGGGTGAATTACCCCTTACTTTGAGATAGAATCAAGTTAAACAGAGCTGCAAGAAGGGATAAATTACCCCAGGAGGATACCCCGAACCAGGAGAATTCAAGGCACTACCGCTAAACCACATCATCCACTTTATGGTGGAAGTGGAAAAAGCGATGGACTAAGTGCGAAGGAGGGGTAAATACACAAAAGATCCCGCTGGGTCCAAGTGTATCCGAAAGGACCCCTTATAAATAAGATAAGATAAGATAGGGGATAAATTAAACTTGGACAGTCATTTTAGGGCATCAGGATGTCCAGTAAGTATATTCTACATATCATAGTTCTAGTAGGGTGGCCAGCTCTCCTGTACCAATTTTACAGGACGTCCTGTTTTTCAGCTATCATTTTGGCCGTGTCGTGTATTTTAATATGAAAAATACATAACCATTACCATACCAAAAACAACTTGGTCCCGTATTTATCCATGAATTCGGTAATTGTAGACCATATGTTCTGTAAAATGAGCACTCTGGATTGGTCCCCCTGAAGAGCTTATTACACTATGCGGTATTCAGACAGTCTAAGTAAGAAGTAAGACTGTCTAAGCAAGGACGAACCTATTCAGTCGGTCTAACTCTTATTACACTATGCTAAATCTTAGTAACACTGTCTGAATACCACGTAGTGTAATAAGCCCTTAAGTTCTACAGTACTAGCAAGAGACCAAATTTAACAGCTTCACAAGTAACTTTAAGGTAAATACAAAACCTTAACCTGAATAAAGTGATGTTAAACACAAGGAAAACGTTACAAGAACAATAAGTAAGCGTCATATATAAATTTAAACACGCCAGGCCATTTAAACAGACATTTAATTTTAAGACTGTCACACCTTGGTCTTTAAAAAATAAAAAGTAGGTCAAAGGGAACTCGCACCGAAATAACACTGCTTTTAAATTGGTAAGTAACAAAAGCAGAATCGATGAGGTGCTAGTAATTGCCCGTAAATGACCGTCCGGAGGTAAACGAGTGATAAACATTCCATTACCTTCATATCTCAATAGGTTTATGTAAAGGTAGAATTTAGTACGAACTCTATTTTACTTTCGTATTAGAAGAGTTTTAGTACTGTCTATTACGGTTAGTACATTTAATTATGCAAATAATTTCGCGTTTCGTACGACAGACTGACAAAACAATCATTTCACAAACTTAAGTTTCTTTGTGTTGCTGGGCAAACAAACAAAACAAACTTTACTTTTGATTTTGACTTTGACAAATGACATTTCAGATGTAAATATTTAAAAAAAACCCTAATAGAGGTGAGGTGAAAAATATCAATCGTTAAGTGTTTAGAAATATTTCTCGTTATAAACGAGTTAAATAAATCAATCAAAGTAGCCCAACTTAATACAAGTTAGTTCATGTCATGCCAAAGGTCCGTGTAATGATTCATTGTTAAGTATTGCGCAGTTTCATGAATAAGTGCTAAAAGACAGATCAATAAAATAATAAAAAAAATATAAGACTTTTAATATAAGTGTCAAAGGTGCTTCGTACTTCAGTAAAAAGAGCTAACTTAAAACAAACTTAACCGTGTAACTTTAAGAATACGTAATGCATATGCAACAGGTTATCATCTGATTCCCTGTCATAATCCGACAAATACGCGAATAGGATTTCCACTCATGTTTTCTTTTTTACAGACCTGTCAAATTCGGGCATGCGCGGTAACGATTAAAATAAAAAAAACACTGAACTGACCTTTTTCTGCTTTTAGTAGACAAGATTTGTGTTTCCTTTCGGCTTCTTCGTATCGGTTCTTCCACTTTTCGACGTAAGTAGAGGCAGCGATGTTAGCCTCCTTGGTGTTGTGCGCGTCGGACGGCGCCATCCTGGCCGCTGTCGCGCGCGGGATCCGCGTGCCGCCGCCTCCCGGCCAGAGCGAGACGGCGCGCCCCGCACACGGGCTGTTGCTCGCGATCGCAAATACATTATCACCGTTTCTTTTAATCATTTTTGCATCGAATTTTTACCGCGTACGAACGCCCGCATCGTCCTCCTCACGTATGCATTCACGTGCCCCGATCAACAGGCTGACGCGTCGGCGTCACTAAAAATTTCTTTGTTCCCGGAAAATACCGCGATACCGTCACGCGCTGACAATAGGCTGTAACGAGAGAAATTGTAAAAGCGTAGATCGGCGTTGAGTGTCAGAGTGCAACTAAAGTTAACGTGTGGTTGTGATATGATAATGAAACATCGGCTTTGTGAGTCACCGTTCACGCTTGTTGTTTACGTTGGACGCTTGCCTCAAATGTGGTACCTAGAGCCTTCGTAGAACCGTCTTAGAATTAGTAGAAATTACTCATGCATGGGCACGATAGGTGCTTAGGTATTGGTGTTATCATTCTTATCTTATCGTTAACGCCTATTAGATATTATGCCACATTTGGGGTCATTAAAGCGAAATTAATCACTGGCTCAATGAGTTCTAGCAATATCTAGTTTCCTGGAGCTACTTCCTGTAAATGTTTAGTAGGTACATGTTAAATGTTTTTATTTTTATTCTTAATGTTGATAAGCATTTTTTTCTGTTTTTCCTGCATATAGTAGGATATAATTTGTTATTTTCTATCCTTCTTGACAACATTTACATTCTTTCAAAGTAGATAAAAATTTGTCGTTGTGTAACAAAATCTGAGGTAATGGTAGTTTGAGAGATCGTAGACATCATAAAGCTTAATTTAAATTAATCTTCATTGGAATAGATACCTTTAAAAATTAGGAACTACACGTATATGTACACTTAATATTAGATATACGACACAAATACTGGCCACGAACCCACGAACAATATAAAACCCACAACACCAATTAAGTAAAAAAAACACTGCTGTCAATGTCCACAGCGAAAACGTACTGAAAGCATTTCGTCCAAGTATGGCTGACGGGAATTCTAAATATAAACTATTTCCAATGAACGACGCACAACGACTGTTCTGTAAGACAAGGCAAACCGTGTGGGACGACGCGGCTTGTAAAGTGATTTAATTGCTGACATTTGACAATAATGGACTCAATTAATCAAGCATTTTAAAGTTGAATGGATGAAATGCTAAAAGGTCTACTAAAAACTATTTAGATATAACAAACAAAATATGAAAATTAAAAGACAACGAATGAAAATGTAATCTATGAGTAAACAGAAAGCAACTGGGACATAGGTCCAATGTGATTCTTGCTAGAGAATGACATAACATTTAATCAGAAGTCAAGAATCATGAAGTGCTCGAAACCAAACAAAACATTAAATATGACGTCGCTTGCAACTAAACACAAGATAAGATGGTCATCAAAAAGAAACCAAAAATGCAAAATAATGAATAAACTTTGCATGCCAGCCAAACTTATTTGGTTATCCTTTCAAACCCAAGTTTGCAAAGTAAACGAGCCATTGCAAACTCAGACAAGAATCAAACAAAAAAGTCAAGGTTCAGACACAACGTGTATGAGTAAAAACTTGTTGGGGCAAGCCTTACAAAACTTTTCCATATTTGGAAAATGGTGTCAGTCTCAGTACGGGTTAACAGTGTACACCAGTAGCCAAGGCAATCCGATTACGACCCCGCAATGTGACGTATTTTCATTAAATCTACTTCAAATCCTTGGAATTGGCTTTGGAACTTTCTGGCAAACTAAATGGCATTGAGTTACGGGATTAAAAATAAAGCAGGAACTGCAGTAAACGGATTGGGGCTGGCGTATATGGTGGGGAATGTTGTTGTGGCCTAATTAGATTCAAGGAAAAGAAAGACCAGCATTCTGTCAATTTACATGAATCACAATTCCTAATCGAAGAAGACTGAACGAAAATTTCCCGAATAATTAAGTAAAGAATTATAACGAACGATAACTTTGACTCTGGCATGTGTTTTTAAATATTAACATTTCCTGAAATAGTTGTATTCGATGTAATAATCTCTCAATAACCTGCATTAACATACAAATTTTTAGTCCAATTTTAGACTTATCCATCTGTCTTGATAGTGTTGGTAGCATTTACCCAAATATGAACAATTAGCACTATTAAGTAACGAACAATCATCTCCTATAACTTTAATGCGATTCAATGTCACATTGCGGCTGCAAATGGTATCTCTTCTCCTCATATCAAAATTACCAACCACCCAGAACTCCTGTTTGATAAATCCAGGAATAAAATCCGGCGCACACGTGCACTCGTTATTCCCTCATCCCAGTCATCTGATGTTATTATTTTTATGAGCGAATAATAAATAAGGTCGGCACAATCACCCCGAGTGCAACCTATTTCTGTACGTGTTATAGAGATCGTAACTGCTGACTTTACACGCGTGGGATAACGTGCGGTGAAAAAAATGCCGCTTACGCTTTTGAACTTAAGCCTTTTGGATTTATAGCGATCGTAAATATGTTCGATGTCAAAAGTCTCACATTTTAGGATAGCGAGCGAGCGAATAAAGTTACCAGAGTTCACTCCGTCCGATTCAATAACGCCTCTTCAGACTTGAATTGATCTAAATAGGGGTTTGTATCCCAAATAATTTAGAACTCCGTTTGCGAATTTAACTCCTACAACAAGTTAAACGTTGTGAACGCTAATTACCTAAATGGCCCAATTGTTTAATTCCAGCCAGTTTTTGTTCAATTATAAATGTTAATAGGAGCTATTCGTTTTCATCCGTATGCTGAACTCCACATAAAAGTGCCACTTGACGCGTGGGTGATTGTCTACGAGCAGCAGTTTATTGCGACAGTTTTATTGGCCCGTCTAGTGTGGGATGTTCTTGCTAATACAATGTACTGCAATCAGACCTCAGACAGCACTGGAGAAGCAGAACAGTGACACAATTGAACTGTTTGAATTTGTGGCATAAATGTTAAAGAGCCACGAGAGATTATACTTAGAATATCCATACCGATGATTATTTTTGCTTCAAATTTATTTTAAACATTAGTAACTTGATCATAATCACAAATGTAACGTCTTTCTGTAGATATTTAGATAAGTATTTTAAAAGCATTAAAAAAGTATATAATTCTTGCTTTACTTTATAAAACTTGAATCAGTAACCAGAAGTCGCCTACTGTTTTATTTTATAATTTTAAATTACCTATCATAATTTTCGTGATTGATTATCAATCTGGTTAGTTCTAAACCTGTCGGATTTTAATTACTCCTATCTGATCGGAAAATCATACTATGAAAAAACTGTTTCATGAAGCATATGAACAACCAGACCATCCTACAAGAATTATATAATTATGGTTGTATAGATAACTCACGTGCAAGTAACAATATTTCTAAGCCACAACATACCAAAGGTAATTTTCTTTTTAAAATTTTCGAACACAAAGATTATTCCAAAAACCCAATGAAATAATGAACTTCGGGAGATGATCCTACAGATTTTGAGGCATATGTGGAACAGGAAAGAATCACAGCATTGCAAATCGATAGTCTCTCCAAGGTCGCCTATTATTCTCCGGCCTTGTGCGATCTCCAGCCGATTTATACGTAGATTACCTTCAACAATGGCACACTGACAATACACTCTCACTCGGTATTGTATTGGGTTTAAGGATTAGGCGCGTATTCAAAACAATGGTATGGAACAAAACAACACGGACAAGTGTCGTATGTGTTAGATTTTTAGATCAGAGCCACATGCACAATCCATAGAATCTCTAATATAGCTACATCTTTGTCATCATCATCATCATTTCCAGCCTTTATACGTCCTACTGTTGAGCATGGACCTAAACCACACAAACCCAGTATGGATTTAGAACTTGCGACATACGATTAAAATACGAGTTTTCCACACGATGTTTTACGTCGAAAAGGTTCTTAAATTCCGTTGAACATAGAATTTAACGTCTGGTTTTGAACACACGACTCTCTGCTTAAGAGGTGGTATGTAAGAAAGATGATTATTGTGTAAAAACTTTGTCTTAGTGAGTAGATTATGAAACATGCTGTTGTGCTATTTTATGCAATATGTTAGCTTACTATAGGTACTACGTCATCTTCCGATAGACAAACATCTCTGTTGGATTGCTTAAGGTAAGGTAGGGTCATAGCTATAGCGAGTTGTAACCACAGGTTATGACCGTAATATGAGGAATAAAAATTACATGTATGTCTAATGGTTAAAAATGTAAGGAATAAGTAAACTACTTGCGTTTGCTTAATTGCAGTCCAGTTTTAGCTTTAGAATCAACCAAATTTTATTAAAACATCCCTTCTCATATATTTGCTTGCATGCGTGCAATACAGATATACACACAAGCACACCTTTTCGTTTGACTTCCAGTGCGTAAGCAGCGGTATAAACCAGTGAACCGCTCCCCACTATTATTATTCAATAAATCACTTATTTATAACTGTACGTTAAAGTTACACAACGCATAACGGTTGTGAGTAACTCGCAGAATAATAAACAAGCTCGGTTTTGACCCAGACTCTTCGAAAAACTGACCAAATACGCTCCGGGTCATGTATAGAATGAAGACGAGGTTAGTTGTATTTTGTTAAGGGAACATAGAGGGATCACTCGATAGGAAGTGGTTTCTATAAGTTTGTTGAATTAAGTATAGAGTTTTCCATTTGTAAAGGATCGAACCCAGTGTGGGGATACTTCTATTCCCCAAACACTTTTTTAATATCCTATAAGTCTTTTATTGGTATATTTCATGCAGACGTGCCCAAAAACTGTTAAATCTTATATTATAGCGGCAGACGGTTGGACAGGACCAAATTAACGCTCCTTTTGTTAACGGAACCCTAAAATCCGATTGATTAATAAGGCAGTAAGATAAGCTCAATGGACGCTTAAGCATACTTTCCATTTGCAGAAGTAATTAATATTATACCGGATTTATTTTATGACGTTGATATAATGTGCTTCATCGATGTAGATAAGCGAACAGCTTGTTTATCAATTGATTTATTCTACATTTCCAAAACTTCCGCAAAAAAAAAACAATTTACGCAAACCACTCCGATAAAATTTATCTATAGTATACAACATATTTACACTAGAACTTAAAAAGTTAAAATATGTTTCAGAGTAGTCACAGGCACTTCGAATGAAACCTATGTATTTCTGAAGTAAATGGTTATTTTCAATAATTCAGTAACATCACCCGTTAAGACTCTGACAATCGTCATCTTTCACCCGGTGTTTGCATATCGTGTTTCGGTCTGACGTTAGTACAAACTTATTCCATACGGTGGCGAAAATTGTAACTAAAATATTGCATACTAAGTTTAAGTAATTGGTCGACAAAAGCGCCACTGACGACGGCAAATACAAAGTGCGTGCTCTAATTTGACGTGAGCATGAACATTACGATCATTGGGCAAGGTTCGGTTTCCAATTACCAAATATTGCTACGTGATACGTTTGCGAAAGTGGAATGTTTTATTACTGAATCGTTTTCGATGATTTAGGTCAAATTTTATAGGTATTTTCACTTTCTACTGTAAAATGTAAACTGTTAGACTAAACCACGGTCATAGTTTTCAAACAAAAATTAACATACCTACGTTTTTTTTAATGCCATCTAATTGGTTTATAAATAAACCTATCAGTTACTAATCACTAAACCACTCTACTAGGCTAGCCGATTGGCAAAACACATAATAAATAATTAAAACATAAATCACATCATAATCATGTCATAACGTAAAATCTTAAGCTAAAGAATAAAAATAAATGGCACAATAAATAAAACAAATAAGGAGTACGCCTACCTATCAGTCAACCTACCTTTCTTGCCTCAGAATTAACCATTAAAATGCAGACTCTGTAAATATTATTTCATAAGTTATCTTAGACATCAGCCTGCGAATAAAAAAAAATCTGACCTTTGTTTTGTTTTATTGTTATTATAAGTTATAATATTCTTGAATTATTAATCATAGGGCGAAGTGAACTGCTAGTTCACCCAAGGTTATCTTTTAATACGTGGTGCCATTGTTTGCCGACTTAATTATTCAGCAATTCAGTTTGATAACTAGTTGGTATAGTTTGTGAACTAACAGTTATTCGTCTGGCATTTCCCAATTAAACCGTATTCAAAATAACTCAAATTATAGATTTTTAAGGAAAGCATTATCACTAAACAGCTGTTTAACATCTGTTACTGAAATATATTTTTATTGTAAATATTCTTTCTACATTTTGGCATCTTTTTAATAACATTAATTAATATAATTGTTTTGAAACCGATAGTTTTTTGAATTTTTTCTACAAATAAGGTAATGTTCTCGACCCAGAAAAAACTCTATTTTTAAGTTAACCTTTATTTTGTTTAGAAACCAGATTGAATTCTGTGAATTCTATTTAAAATTCTAGCACGTTAGTACCTGCGGTTTTACGAATGAGTCAAACATTGAAGAAACAAATAAGAAGAGGAGGAGGTAGATGTCATGTGACACATGTCATGAATGAACACAAAAACTTTAGTCTTTCTGAGCTATTTTGACATATTAAGCAGGAAACTGAATCAATAATAACAATTCAAAGGAAAATTTAAGGGTTAGTTACCCCGTTGTCAACTGTGACGCTCTTTAGCCTTTATTTACAAAAGCAGTGTAAGTTAATTACGGTTGAGATTTTAATAATATAATCTGAAGCCAATTTACAGCCTTGCCTTTTTTACTAGCACGTAATCAAAAACCATTGAGGTAATAAAAAAGTTTTTAAACATATTTGGAAAATATAAAAAATATGTTAAGTTATTATATAAAACATATTACTATTATGTCTTCGTTAATATGATCAAATAATAACTAAAGCGCTAAAACAAATGAACATATGTCAAACGCATTTGGTTTTATAACTAAAAATCACAATTGTTCTCTTTTTTCCTAAGAGTGACTTAAAACTAGGATAGAAGTAAATGAAAGGACTTAATTCCATTTAGCCAATTTTTAAGTTTAAACTTTGTTTTGACGCAATAAGGTGAAACTTTGGTTAATACCAGCAACGCAGTCAGTCAGCCTATTCGTAACGTTGTATCAACACATTTGCCGTCAGTTGAGTTAGTCAGCATGGCGCGACCCGTTGATAACATCGTCTAACAAAAGCGATAAAAAAAAATGTCGTCACTTAAGGTCATATATCACTGTCATCAGTGATTACTTTGTTTTTATTATTGAAGCAAAAGTCAAAATATATAACAAATATATCCTCAACAAGCTTGGTCCGCAATACAAATTTATGGTATGCAACAAGCTTCGAAATCAACAAATTTACGGTTTCCCGGGTCGATATAAATCCCGGGCCAGAATGCTAAAAACTAACTTTATCCTTAAGTCATATGCCTTATGTATACAACCACGAAATTATACTATACTTAACACAAAGCGTCAGTTGTTAGTTATTTTCTTGTGTTTTGATGTACCTAGTTGCCCGCCGCACACTTTATAATGTGAAATAAACTTGTTACAAACATATCTCATTAAACGAATTACATATACTCTGATTAAATCGGAAGATAACATAAAAATAGTAATTCGTATGACAAGTGGTGAATTCCATGCAAAGTCGCGGGTAATTGGTAGTCTGCAGTTAATTAAAACAAATTATCGGAGCTATTTAAACAGCTGATGATTCATTGGTCACCCCGTGACCCTGCTGATAGCAACTTCTGACTGTTTATGACAAAAACAAACGTACTTTTCGTTGGTAGATAACTATCAACTAATTCAACACGCCCGCGACTCAATTTTTGTAGAGGTTGTATATCACAGTCCCGCGAGAAATGTTTAATTTGTCCTACAATTTAATACAGAATATGGTCTATCTGTCAGCCAAACCTATTTTTTTTTTGAGAACAAACAGTCATTAGATGTCCCAATAAACACTAAATAAATATGCATCTGGGCCTTTCAGAGTTCCCACTTAGACATAAATAATTATTATCTAACCGTTATTCATAATTGAGGTCATTGAGGAACAAATATCCAAACATCTTGATTTACTTTTACATTTATAATATAAGTAAGATTCAAAAGGACAATGTAATTATCTTAAACTAGTTTATTATCAACAGGCGTGTGGATGGATGTGACATTTTGATGTTAATTCTGCTCTTAATTACCAAAGTTTACTTTGCACAGTAGTTTAAATTAAAACATTATCAGATTTATAAGCCTTCACGTCAAAATTAGATACAACTATATCCATTTTCCGCGTAACTTTGTTTTCAAAAGTACAGGATAATTAGTTATTGGTTTTTTCCTGTTATTTTATTTTTAACCACGTTAATAACGGTTAATATTTTATCGAGTTTTCGGCAACCTTATTACAAAATAAGGGGCGCACTCTAACCTATTAAAAAAAACTTTTTCGTTCGCTGCTCTTGTTATTATTCTATTTTCTAGATAATAAATAAATATTTTAATTATTATACTCTCCAACCATATTTTGTGAATATAAAATATCAATTACTTAATTTCGTTATCATTATTCCATTCTCATACGTAACCAATGCTGCCATCTAACGACTAATTTTAAAACTTCTTCGGAAACTATTACGATAGTACGCCGGCAACCTGTTTAACTATTACGCTTCCAGATGGCGTTACTTGTTTCAAACTTGTTCTTACCAGAAATATTTTTGTCGGATCGTCAGATCGGAACGGGCGGATTATACAGTAGTGAGAAAAGATTTGACATGGATCAAGCAATAATAGATGTTGTGCTAATGTCACAAAGACTTTGACATGTAAAACATTTATTCACTAGCTACACTTCGTTCGCGGAGCTACTTACATGAATATCGACGCGCCACTGCACTGGGGCCGGCGCAATTGAGTTGCCGCGCGTGCGAATGAATACGAGCTATACGATAGACAGAGAGGCATAGGTACAATAATATTATTATAATGCATGGATGTACAGTGTCATACTAAATGATATCAGAAAAACGGACCGACATAAGAATACAGGTTGACGCCAATGTTACAAACGCAAATTATTAGTTTACCATTTATAGTCACTGGATTTACAACTTTACGTATAACTGAATAAAATAATAATTTAGTAAGTTTCGTTGCAAATAGGTTTTTACAAAATAATAGTATTGACAGCGCCATCGGTCCGACAGACTGACAGCGCGAGCGATTGTCGATTTGTTGTACTTTTGTTCGACTTTTGATGCGGCCATAATTTAAACGCTGACTAGAAGTTCATATAGGTCGGTGCATAGGTACATACTCTTCTTATGCTCTCAAGTCGTTTTTGTTCTAAGTAGAACTTCTATACGTGTGTAACTACTATTAAAAATATTTATTATGTGGTCGGATTGCTGAACTATAGTAATTATAGGCCAAGGACAATATCACAACGTTGTACCTACAGCCAAAGTGACAAGCCACATAATAAGTGACCATTTTGATGACCGGATACCTCAGTGGTTAGTGACTCTGACTATGAAGCTAAAAGTTCCAGGTTCGATTCCGGGAAGGGCAAATGTTTGTATGATGAATATGAATATAATACCTGAGTCTTGTATGTTATATGTATTTAGACACGTCTATGTAAGTAATTATAACCGTTGTCTAGTATCAACAGTAGGTACAAGCTTTGCTTAGGTACTTAGTTTGGGACAAGGTCAAGGTCAAAGACAATTCATTGTCTCGAGATATTTATTTATTTATTAATATCGGATACCTACCCAATAGTGAAATACATAATACAAATACTTAATCATAATCCTAAATGTGTTCGCGACGTAGGTACGCCCGTTGTCATTTTAAGACGTGTGATACGAAAAACAGTGAACGTAGAAGAATACTAAAAACACAGTTTTTCTTCTAACCCAGTGATTCCCAAAGTGGTCCAGGTGGACCCCTAAGGGGTCCACGAGAGACTTGCTGGGGGTAGAAATATAGCAGCAGGGGGTCCACCGAAACCAGTAAAATTTTAAAAGTGGTCCACGAGAAAAATAAGTTTGGGAACTTCTGTTTTAACCAATTCTATCAACTTTGGCAATAAAAAGTCATTAGAATACCGTGCTGTGAAAGTGAAGCCTTAAAAATACAACATAAATGTGTCAAGCGAGAATCAAACCCATTCCTAAAGCATTAAAGCAGGCTTATGAGCTTTTATTCTTAAGCTTTTGAGTCTAGAGCCCCTCTGGCACGATCGTTTAATTCAATTGAAGGGATTAAGGGAGAGAAGCTGTGCCTACAATAAATACTTTACTACAATATTTAATTGACATTTCACATTATCACTACTAAACTCTGTACACTCACTACACAGTTATCCAAAAATATTTCTATTTTTATTTCTATCTCGTTCTTTAGTGACTTAGGACCAGATCCTGAAATAAATTATTTGAATTTGAATTAGTGCTGTAAAACCAGTGCAATATAATAAATAGTATTAATTCAATATAAAAATTAAATGACAGGAAACATAGACATTGTTTTATTCCTTCGGATTTGTTCCGTAGTCGGAAAAAAATGGGGGAAAGATGCAATTTCCCTAATATAAAATCGCCCTATTCCACTCTGCCATGAGATAAAGTATGAAGGAGATGACTGCTGTACAACAACCACAATAACAAATACTCATTATTGATTCACACAAGGAAACAAAAAAACACACAGGGAAATTAATTAATTAATGATTAAACGGTGGTAATCACTTCCGTCAGATGACCTGCTTATATACATACATACACTGTTAAAAACATATAATAACCCTTCCTTTCGGCTTTACCGTAGTCGGGTAAGAAGCAAGAAGAAAATGGGCACGCTGCTTCTCTAAGAAAAGATCACTGCTGCCCTTTGTAGGCTTCGGGATCTCTCACTTACCGTACGAAACGTAGTAGCAAGCTCTTCACTCCGGTATTCTGTGAGAGTGTGGTACTCCAGCTAAGACCACCCCCTTATAATACAACCAGTAATTAGCTAACGTGTGGCTGTACCACTATGAAAACTTCCATAAAAAAGTCACGTAGCTTTTACCCTTAATAAGGGCAAAAGGGCTAAGGGCCAGATTTAGGGGAGGGCAATCGCGGCTACAGCCCCAGAGCCTCCACAAAAGAGCCCCCCCCCTTCCCACAATAGAGACATCGGAATAAATACTTATTGGAAAACGCGACTGAAAAAGTTTACCAATTTATTTGGATAATAATATGGGGCCAGGGGTAGGGTTGCCAGGTCCAAAAATAGAAAAGCCGGACACAGGTTCATATTTAGCCGGACATTTTGCCCTAAAAGCCGGATGCAAATACTAAAGTAGCCTGAAACATTGGTTTTTAGCCTAACCCCGCCCACCTCACCTTACCTCGCGCCTGCGAGATCGCGAGTCATGCTTATGCGTTGCGTGTCCGCTTGACTTTGGTCGCGCGCGGCAGGGTTGACCAAAAGCCTAACAAAAGCCGGACAGGCCGGACTTGTATTTACTTGGCCGGACACGACTGTAAAAATCCGAACATGCCCGGCTAAAGCCGGACACCTGGCAACCCTAGCCAAGGGGCCTCTACTCCTTAGTTGCCCCGAGGCCTCCAGTGGCCCGTTTCACGAAGCTACAAGTTACAATTTGACAAGTCTAAACCGGCAACATTGATCATTATGCCCATTGCCATTGGTCATTATTGACCAATGTTGCCGGTTTAGACTTGTAAAATTGTAACTTGTAGCTTAGTGAAACGGGCCACAGACCTCAAAATCGGGTATTGGCTCTTGTTAAAAAGAAATGAAACCTCCAGCGCAATCAGCCCTCAGTGGCCAGTTATCGTCAAGCGAGGGCGATTATAACAACGCGGGCTGCGCCGAGGGGACGAGTCGCCGTCGCGATTTGTGATCATTACTGGCCAGTGTTGCCAATGCTACGGCAATTGCCGTGTTCTACGGCTTTCAGGCCAGAAACCACACAATCCACGCCCCACGGCTGCAACCGTAGTAGATTCTACGGCTTTTCGCGAATTCTACGGTAATTAATTAATTTATTTATAATAAATTCATTTTTAGAGTATTCGACTGTTATTTTAAGTATCTGTGGCCCGTTTCACGAAGCTACAAGTTACAATTTTACAAGTCTAAACCGGCAACATTGGTCATTATGCCCATTGCCATAAGATTGCCATTGGTCATTATTGACCAATGTTGCCAGTTTAGACTTGTAAAATTGTAACTTGTAGCTTAGTGAAACGGGCCACTGGTTCGACTGTGTACTGTATCCGATTCCGAATCCGAATGGCAACTTTACAAAAATATCTAGGGTATGCGGGCTTAATGTTAAATTAAAACCTTAAAACAGCGCCATTTGGCTAATGTTGAAAAGTGTTTCTTGTTTTTAAGTACTGACACGGCCCACCGTTTGGTCTTTTTCCATAAAACACGGCTTTTTTACCTGATATACACGGCCGCCTAGCAATTTGCCAACACTACTGGCCCAACACCCGGTCAGTGCAGTCGTTTTGCTCCCAAAACAAGTTCTCTGGACTCAAATCGCACGCTTAGGATTAAAGAGACTCAATTTTGAATATGACATTTCCCAAAATTAAACCCTATGTCTTTTAGTTAAGGTAATATTTTGGGACGTGTATAATTCAGAAATGGGTCGCTTTAATTCTAAACGTGCGAAATGTCCTGTCAATGGCTCAAAGGTTAACTGGAAGAGATCCCTTAAAGGGATAAATTCGCCTTTGTATATGTTACTTATTTTTTATTATTATTATGTGCAATAAAGAGTTTACATACATACAAACATACATACAAGTGTGGCATTTCTTGGCCAACGCATTGGCGTTGCGATCCAACGTGGAAATGCAGCCAGCCTTATGGGCAGTTTACCGCAGGGGACAGACTTGGGAGATATTTGTACATTAAAATTATGTTTTTGTATTTATTATTAGGTTATGTTATTCATATTTCACTTGTTTTCTAATAATTATATTCTAGAGTATGTAAATTTATCAGTGTGACTTGTATCTCAATCGTTTTATCGCTTTAAAGTCCGAAATGAAACAATTTAGCCGTGTAGCAATTTACATAATATTTATAATAAATAAATCTTTTCCTCCCGACTTCCTCCGTACGCGTCTGTATTTTTTGTACAGAACCCTCGGTGCGCGAGTCCGACTGGCTCTTGACCGGCTGTTTTAACCACACTCTCTATGGCTGATTATCGTCTAGCGAGGGCGGCGATCACATTAAGTTGGATTGCACCGAAGGGGACCTCTTGCGATGTTTCGATTTGTGATCATTACGGCCACTCTTCTTAACATGAATATAACGCTTTATTTTGTATTTAAGAGGATTGTGAACCCACCGCTCTCCATACACACGGCGATAACGTTTTCCACCCTCTAAACCTTAACCTATAGCCATGATTTTTTTGTATGTTGTCATTATGCCCTAGAACTAAGTTTGTATGTTTTGATCTTTTAAATATTCTTCATAGTTTCAAAAATATTGACGCTTTTGTGTTTTGTATGAAACTCCTAAAATGCAAATAGTGTCAAATCTATGAAGAATATTTAAAAAATCAAAACATATAAACCTAGTTCTAAGGCGTAATGACAACATACCAAAAAATCATTGCCATAGGTTAAGGTTTAGAGGGTGGAAAACGTTATCGCCGTTTGAATGGGGAGCGCTTTTTGGGGCTGGGTTCACACTCCTCTTAAATTAATCACTTTTTAACCGATTTCAAAAAGGAGGGGTTCTCAATTTGTCGGGAGCTCTCTTTTTTAGGGTTCCGTACCCAAAGGGTAAAACGGGTATTACTAAGACTCCGCTGTCCGTCCGTCTGTCTGTCTATCTTAGTGTCTCATAAACCGTGATAGTTAGACAGTTGAAATTTTCACAGATGATATATTTCGGTTGCCGCTATAACAAAAAATACTAAAAAACGGAATAAAATAAATATTTTAGGGGCTCCCATACAACAGACATGATTTGTTTTGATACATAATGATACGGAACCCTTCGTACGCGAGTCCGACTCGCATTTTGCCGGTTTTTTAATGGTTCAATTTTTCGATTAAAAAAAAAGTTTCTTGCCCTGTGCCGTAAACCATTTTTAACTTTAATGTTTAATATTTATAGAAGAAAATGATTTACCTATTTCTTTACTTTTTTTTTCTTTTAAAATTTATTTATTTTTATTTTATTTAGGTACTCTAGAATATAATTATTAGAAAACAAGTGAAATATGAATAACTTAACCTAATGAAAAATACAAAAACTTAATTGTATGTACAAATATCTCCCAAGTCTGTCCCCTGCGGTAAACTGCCCATAAGGCTGGCTGCGTTTCCACGTTGGATCGCAACGCCAATGCGTTGGTCAAGAAATGGACCAGGCCTATGGTCATGTGAGATTTTTAATATATTTTATGTATGTAACCAAAAAAGAGGGTAATGTTCTTAAAAAAGATGTTGCTATATCATTACTAGCGACCCGCCCCGGCTTCGTACGGCTACCATCGAGATGTGCACATAGAAACCTTCCGTAAAAAAATCTCCAAATGACAGTGAAAACCGTATCTAAATCCGTTGCGTGGTTTAGAAGGAGAAGGCGGCCAAACATACACTATAAGGATTTAGAACAGACCGGAACGGATATCGACTTTACTTTATACTATATAAAGATTAGAATCGTTTTAGGGTTTCGTACCTCAAATAGGAAAACGGAACTCTTATAGGTTCACTTTGTTGTCCGTCTGGCCGTCTGTCTGTCTGTCTGTCAAGGCCAGTTTTCTCAAGAACGCGTCGAGGTATTGAGTTGAAATTAATATCAAATATTGAATAACTGTCTGTCTGTAACTGTCTCTTTGAAATCGATCATTTTATACTAACTTTAAACTAATTCGTTTATTTGGGCTGTATGACCTTACTTTTTGCCAAATTTTATTATTCTAGGTCAATGGGAAGTACCTACTCTATAGGTTTTTCGGATTTACAAATGTTTGAAATATGCGACATAAACGGCCGTGTCTTTTGATTGCGTTGACTTAGAAGCTTCTTGAGAAAAACGGTCTTGACAGACCGACAGACAGACAGACGGACGGACAAAAAAGTAATCCTATAAGGTGATCTTTCCTTTTAAGGTACGGAACCCTAAAAAATAAGAATCTGGCCAAAACGGAACCCGCCTGAGTGATCGAGTCCATTGAACCGAGAATCTGAGCAATAAAGTGTCTGGTTAAACACGAGTTAAACAGGTGATTGTCTGCCACACAACCGCAAGAATGACGTCACAACCCTTTTCTCCAACAATTAAAAAAACCATCCGTAACATTCACAAACAGACAAACGACACCACAAAACCTTCCGCGCCACATTTCACAAACTATCGGTTAAAACTTCACGTTACATGTCGGTAACGACACCAAACATTCATAAAAGCAGTACATCCCCCATAATTATAATGAAAACATCGTATAATACGTACATGCTGTATAATAGGTGTACGCCTACGAATTCTCGTAGCCGCGTAGCGGGCGGGGTCTACGAGACGCAGACGGCGGGGGGTTGCCAGCCTTCACGACCGCGTTGTCCCTTTTTATTTTTTTGGAAAAGTGAAACTGGTCGAGTTTTTACCACAAAATCTAAGTTAGATGTTTATTGTATAAATTTGAAATCAATGTCATTTGTAACATTTTTGTTTTACATGTAGGTACAAGACAAGGCAAAACACAATACTCTACTTAAAGATCCAATACAATTATACAAGCAATAGCTCTTTATTGATTACCAAAAAACAATACTGAATTTGCAGGTTCAAGTCCTGCCATTACCCTAATTTTTCTTTGTGTTGTCGTTACATAGCGTTTTTATTTTATAATTAGAATGTTAAACATTTAAAAATATAAATCGAAAGAAATTTCGGTTACAAAAATTTTATACCAAAAAACAGCATAAAAGCTACAATTAAATGCGTTGAAACGGCTACTGCGCAGTCAAGGTCAATGCTCAAGTTGTTTGCCGGGAACTGTACCCTTATACAACATGAATAATCTTGTAAGAACTACGGTACTAAGCAAAAGTCAAAGTCAAAATGTCTTTTTTTTATGAAATAGGAAGACAAACAAGCAAGTGCGTCACCTGATGGTAAGTGTTCACCACCGCCTATAGATACCCGCAATACCAAAGAGATTGCAGATGCGTTGCCAACCCAGAGGGGTAAGATGGAATACCTCTTGTGCCAGTAATTACACCGGCTGTCTTGCTCTCCACTCCGGAACACAACAGTGCAAGCACTGCTGCTTAGCGGCAGGATTAGCGAGCAAGATGGTGGTAGCGATCCGGGCGGACCTTGCACAAGGTCCTGCCACCCGCCAAAAGTTTTAAGTGTTTAGTTATAATACAACTTTATAACACTGCGACCTTTTAATAAACTTTATTGAAATGTGAATAATGTGGAAAAATACTTTTAAAGTCAAGCATAAGGATAAGAAAATTGGATAGTTTTTTTTAGGACTTTAATATTTAGATCTTCGTGCTTTTACCTGCGGCTCCGCTCGCCTGATATTATAGTCTAGGAGCCGGTGAAGATCGACCTTCACCCATCAGATAACTAGATGAGACATATTTTTTATCAAATAGTATTTATTAACAAACATGACTATGATAACTTGCCTCTCGAAAAGTGTTCAGAGCTATTTTTAATTAAATTAATTTTAATACATTTTCTTTCATCACCTTCACTCTTTTCATAACCAAATGAATTTATTATTATAAAGCATATAAAATACATAGAAAATTTAAATTAAACTATTTATTACATTTTTTAATAATCACTTTCGGAATCATCGGATGCTAGATCATAAGTCTTCAGATTCTAATAACTCTTCTTCACGTCACATAGTCTTCACATTCTGTGAGTTAAAAACTATCAATTGAAATAAAATTCATTCGGTTATGAAAAGAGCGAAGGTAATGAAAGAAAATGGATTAAAATTAATTTAATTAAAAATAGGTATGAACCTTAGAGCTCTAAGGTATGAACACTTTTCGATAGGCAAGTTATCACAGGCATGTGTGTTAATAAATTATATTTGATAAAAAATATGTCTCATCTAGTTATCAGATGGGTGAAGGTCGATCTTCCATGTCTCCTCTACTATTATTTTCTGGTTAAGAAAGTATCCTAAGCTATGTCTTAATTCAGAACATTTTCTATCTGTCTGCCAAATTTCATCTGAATCCGTCCAGGTGTTAATGCGTGACTGAGGAATAAACATGCATATTTTATAATATTAGTAGGATTTCCAAACTTCTAATTTTCTTGTATAATTCTGAACGACCGTGAACTGTATCAGGTAACGTTTAAATATAGATCTACACATGTTTATACGTTATCCGTCGCTAATGAAGACCATCGATAAACGAAGCAGAGCGTAGGCGAACACTTTGAATCAAATTACACTTTCATTAAGTTTGCAACACCCACTTTAAAGGTAAAGGTCAAAGTTACCCTAGAAACGGGGAGAATTTTCTACCAGACTCCCTGCTAGAGGGGTAGGAGTCAGTACCCCGACGGCAGCGTTGCCGCTAGCGCGTTTCGCGCCAAGCGTCGAATCCATACATAAAGGTCAAATTAAAAAAGCAATCAAAAACGCACCTCATTTAAAAAGAAAGTGGCTGTTTGCGGTGTTTTTTTTTTCAAAAATAGCCGGTGACCGCTCGATGTTCGATTGTTTGACGTAACGATTCGGATTGATTTTTTCGGGACGGTTTTTAGGGTCTGCGGTATAATGTTATGGTTTTTCATTCCAAGGGTTCTGCGTTTTCTTGTTGAGCATAAATATTTAACAGCTTTTAAAAACGTGTCAGTAAAATACGATACTTTCAATGCACGGCGCTTAAAAAAAACTGAAAATGATTTCACGACTTTATAAAATCCTTATAAACGTTCAGTGGAACGCTGGTTCGTTTTTTAACAAATCTCACAGAAAACCAAACCTTACCGCGGAAAAAATTAAGCTTTTAAACCAAAATAGTACAGAAAAAAACACAAATTAAATAAACAAAATATAGTATATTTTCATGTGTCAGTTTTAATAAAAGGATAGCTTTCTAAATCCAAAATGGCGGAGCGCGAACGCGGTTTTCTTCCCGCGTACTCATTTCCGGTTATATTGGTAACGAGAAAAGTTCACATTTTAGGCTTTTCACATTATAGATACATTTATTTGAACGTGTTGTGTATCATCGACAAAACCATAGTAATCGAGTCTGTCTCAAAATACAGCCAGTGTCACGCGCATTTCATGCATTTCATGGCATTTTTTCAGATTTCAGAAATTAGGAGGTTCTTTATTCCACTCATTTTTATTTCTTTAAATTAAATAAATTATAAATTTGCATCTTCCATCGCTAATCTTAACAAAACCTGTGTAGCTTGAAAGCTGTGCTTTTAAGGCATCTTTATTTTCGATAAAAAATATTCAAAGATGATGTTCAACAATACACTCTAGAATAATAATGAACTAAACTAGAATGTAAATTAAGGTCATGAAAAATATTTTTGAGATATGAAATGATTCGGAGGAAAATGCAAGTAGAATAACTGCTTTAAAGGGATGACTGATTTTATGAAATTGATCTAACATTTAATGACATATTTTCTATCTATCGTTTATTTTTTAGAAGTCGATTAAAAACTCTAAATCTCGATTTACTTTTTTAGAGCCTTCAATACTTCCATTTCCAAAAAGAAAACAATATTCAATAGCCGGCGCTCCAACAGTCTCTATACAAAAATCACTTCAATACGTTTGTTCCAATTGGACATCACAGAAGTACTAATTAACGAACAAACAATGGCCTTTTTTTGTTCCTTAGTATTTTATTTACTCTACAATATTATTATTATAATATAATTATTAGAATACAAGTGAAATATGAATAACTTAACATAATAATTTCCTATTTATATATAGACCGCTCGCTTCTGCCCACGACTCGAAGTATATAGGTATTTGACTCGGCTTCTAGACTATTTAACAAGATAAAACACCCACCAGATTTTAAATTAGGCCTCTAGCAACACAACTGTGAAAACTGCATCCAAATTGGTGCAGTCGTTTTTGCGTGATGCGCGTACAAACATACAATACAAACAGACAAAAATTCTTAAGTTAATTGCTTTAACTTCTATTACTCTTTAAGACCCCTCTTATTTAAGTTTTTTTTAAATACCTTACACGTGTGTGTATGGCCGGTTACAGTTTTATATATGAACTAGCAACCCGTCCTGGCTTCGCACGTTTGCAATGAAAATGTAATGAATATCCTCCATTATAAAAATCTCAAAATGACAGTGAAACACATCAAAATCCGTTGCGTGGTTTAGAAGGAGTAGGCGGTCGAAGACTTCTGGACACAGGAACAGATATCGACTTTACTTTATACTATACTAGCTTTTGCCCGCGACTTCGTCCGCGTAGACTTGTTTAATTGAAACATGCAATCTGCAATATTTTCTGGACAAATTAATGAGAATTAGTTGCTTTGCTGTTCATGACGTCACGGTGGCGTATAACTCACTTATCAGTGTCCCGTGGGAACTATGCATTTTTACGGGATAAAAAGTATCCTATATGTTAATCCAGGTTATAAACTATATGGGTGCCAAATTTCATTCAAATCCATTCAGTTGTTTTGCGTGATCGAGTAACAAACATCCAAACATCCAAACATACAAACATCCAAACATAGAAACTTTCACATTTATAATATTAGTAGGATAGTGATAGTGATGATGATGATGATGATGATGATGATGATAGTGATGACGCATGTAAGTATTATTTGTTAAGACTAGTGGGATTGAATGGTCCTTCGAAAAGTACAAAATGTTAGGTTAGCTATTATCTTCGGAGAAACGCTGAGACCCCATGATCCTCGCATTGCCGATGTTCAGACGGTCTTAGAGCACCAATTTGTGTTTATCGTTGGAGTTGTTGATGTTACAAATATGTCCCTTGGGTAGATGTCCTGTCCCTCAATGACAAACATTACAAATTCTACAATTTCAAATCGCAAATTTAGATCAAGTGTTTAAAAAAAAATGTAACCTAATAATTAAAATCATATACAAGTTAGACTCTACGGCAAATGTGTGTGTCAGAACGAAACACGAAACAACTAAATACATATGCAAGTGATTTATTCTGAATTCAATCTAGCATCGATTTTAGCATCGAATCCTATTCCTGCCGCTAAGCAGCAGTGCTTGCTCTGTTGTGTTCCAGCGTGGAGAGCAAGACAGCCGGTGTAATTACTGGCACAAGAGGTATTCCATCTTAGCCCTCTTTGTTGTGGCAGTAGTTGCGGGTGTCTATAGGCGGTGGTGATCACTTACAATCAGGTGGCCCACTTGCTTGTTTGCCTTCCTAATTCATAAAAAAAAACAATTTTACCTATTATTTAACTTCACATGGCAAACAAGCAAGTGGGTCACCTGATGGTAAGTGATCACCACCGCCTATAGACACCTGCAACAACAAAGAGAGTGCAGATGCGTTGCCAACCCAGAGGGCTAAGATGGAATACCTCTTGTGCCAGTAATTACACCGGCTGTCTTGCTCTCCACCCCGGAACACAACAGAGCACTGCTGCTTAGCGGCAGGATTAGCGAACAAGATGGTGGTAGCGATCCGGACAGACCTTGCACAAGGTCCTACCACCCGCAGCTTATGTATTTATTTATATTTAATTCAAATATTAGAAGTCAACTCTGACACAATCACTGTGGTCAAAACGTGTATGTAGTGCCAAAAAAGGCAAGTTATATGAAAATTTCAATGAACAATAATTACTTAGTTTATGAAGTCTTTATAGCTTTTGAAGGTTCAGTATTGAACCTTAAGCTTTTTTGAGCTTTGAGCTTTAAGTAAAAGAACTCCATCCTCATTATAACTTTGACGCGAAAGCTGGAGGTTTAACTTTGAGATTTTAAAGGAAAAACCTGGTACGGCTACGGTGTATATACATTAGTTCTTTTAGATAAGGTTTACTTTACATTTTATTCAGTTTTTTCAGTTTCTTTTATCGTAAGGAAGTTTTTCAGCAATTTAGAAATATATATATTATTCGCAAGATGTCTAACATTAAATTAAAAATGATATAATATTATATTCGATTTTTTTACCATTTAACACTTTAATACAGTAGGTGTGTAAATTATTGACTAACTTGCTGAGTTGCTTAAAAATTGTGAGCTATTTATCAATCAATCAAACAATCAGCTATTGAGCTATTTATGAGACATCAAGTATGTTTTGTCCTATTTATAGAACACAGTAGTTCAGCTGGTTACGTCACGTGATCTAAATTTAATATTCATTCGTTTGACAGGGAAGTTCAAAGCTCGTAAATAATAAACAGAAATTCTCTCACGAATACACAATTGCTATGTGAAATTGAGTAGGCGTTCCGGAGTACGATTCGTCTATTTAATATCACATTTATGACGTAGGTTGGCTTCCTTATATAAAGTTTAAAATAAACTTATTATAGAAAACATGTTATTTTTTCGTTAAATGAAGTAGAATTTCTGGTGAAAAGACCAGGGGTACAATTTTCGAATCTCACCACGTGACTAGAGCTCACCAAAATGGCCGAATCTCTATGAAAAACGGCTATTTTGGTGAGCTTTAGTTACCCGGTGAGATTTAAATGCATTTTTTGAATCTCACCAGGTGACTAAAGCTTACCAAAATGGCCGCATTTCTATGAAAAACGCCCATTTTCGCGAACTTCAGTCACCCGGTGAGATTCAAAAAAAGCACTGCTGTTTCCAATCTACTTGCTGCTTTTTACTTGATTTTCTCAAAAGCAGGGTAATGTTTTTTTTTTAATAAATCCTCATTAATAAATGTATGTTAGTCTTTAAGGTATTTTTCCCTATGCAGCCTGAAATAAATGGTTATATTCTATTCTATTAAAAAACATTACCCTACTTTTGGAGAATGAAAGGAGCAAAAAACTACTTCCTAGCGTGTACAGTCAAGGAAATTGAAACACGTACCACCGTAGAACCTAGTCGAAGAGACATACGCATGACATTTGTATGACATAGCCTGGCGTTTAACGCGTCGCGTTATTGCGATAGAGTTCTAAGGTGGTACGTGAATATATTTCCCCTACTGTACCTAATTAAAGCATTATTTTGTAGACAGGCATGAGTATTATAAAAGCTCTATAATTATATGTTTAGATTTTGTCTCAGCTTTGCTAATGATTTTGCTTTATGTACGACTATTTCATAATTTTATGCAGCATGATAGCTTACAACGATGTGACATTATTCCTAGCATACCAAAAAAAACACTGAAACATAAACATAAAAAGAACTTTACAATAAAAATCACAATAATAAAAAATCTTAAAAAAATGAGGAAAAAGAAATAGATTAAGTAGACAGTGTGTAAAAAAACTCACATAATAATTAAAATATAAGGTTAAAGAAGAACACTAAAAATAAGCAAAAACGTCTTTAAGGAAAATGGACGACGTACCTAAATCCAATAAAATAACACCACGACCAGCCTGTTGATCGAACCATTCTGATGCGCAAAAAATATAATACTTTTTCGTAAATTTAGAATGTCACAAAATGAACCCACAATCTTCAAAGTTATGCATGATTTGATTACCCCATAATAGTACATTGTGTATTAAGGGCGGTAAATAAGGAATTACATACGAGAGGCTATTAGAAGCCCGAAGCCGGAGGCTTTAATGACTCGATGTTTGTAATTCCAGTACCGCCCGTGAAACATACAAAGTTTTTCATCACATTTGCTAGGAAACTTATAATATTATACTTAATTTCAAAACCAAAATTTATCAGGTAGTCGGAAGTTTCACAACACTAGTAAAAACAACAACACAATTTCAGAATTTGTGACTGGCCGGTTATTTTTTTTTTTTCTAAAAGCGGATGGCGTGCGAATTCTACAGATAATAAAACTCTTTCGTCCAGTTACTTAAAAGGCCAAGAGAGGCGTCAAACAGTCACAATGTATTTTATAAAATAAATAATTCCAAAATACTAAATAAACTACTGCTTCATAAGATAAAACGAATATAGTAAAATGTAATTAAATTAATTGCACGCGTTTAATATTATTCCATTCCTTAAACAAACTTTCAATCGAATACTTACAGTATTTAGTTTTAGTAAAACCTCCTTGCTTGAAGAGTGTGGTTAAGGAAATTAAAAAAAAGTCATTAAATCTCGGACTGTAATGGTAATAAAAAAGCCCGTGGTTTTAATACAGGACTTACGGTCGACTTTGCCTTCATGTTATGGGACTGTTACCGAGCAGACGTGATGAAAAGTATTTTTTAAGTATTTCATACTTGTGGTTATTTATAAAACGAATGTTTCTTTGCAAATATGTAAAAAATATGTTGGTAGGTCCTATACTATAATATACTATAACGGAAGAATTCTGGTTCGTTTTGTGGCAAACTTTTTAAATCATTTTTTTTTCCATTTATCGGGTTTTTATTTTAGCATCTGCAAAACGAAAGCGACCGTAGCGCTCTCAATTTAAGACTCTAAGTATCAAGTATAGAACGCTAAAGCCAACAAAGTTTTTTAATATTTCAGATATACCAATGTAAAAACCCTAAACAAAAGACTGACGACACGTCGACAATAAATAGTTATAAGTAAACAATGAAGTTATACACGAGATGCGAACAAGTGAAAGGATTTCCAAACCGAATTACGTAAAGTAGAAAGCGATAGTGCTGCTCGCGCGCTGGCCAGTGACACACGTCGATCTGTGAATTAAAAATAAAATTGAAACTAGTGCGTGCAAAAACCGGTGCGGAACGCAAAAAGCGCGCGAAGGAGTTTGTGGCTGTATATTGTTATATTATCTGTGTTCCCTGCCCCAGCCAATGAGGTGGCGAGGACCGCCCCCGAGCGGGCTACGTCTCGCGGTCTGGCTGCTCGCTCTAAATGCCGGTAAGTACGATTTATTAACCCCCCACAGAAAAAGAGGGGTGTTATAAGTTTTTTGTATACTCAAATGTAACTGAATTACACTTGAAGTCTAGTAAAAAGAGTAGGTACAGTCAGTAGCAGAAGTTGCCGGACACTTAAAGAAAACCAAAAATCTACAAAAGCTCTTACCCTCCTGATAATAGAGTCGTGTGAAGAACTTTTAGACCTCTTCAATTGGTAGATATATCTTTTGCTGGCTGTACACAGGGATAAGTCGACGGCCCCCAGTACTGAGGGTATTGTGCAAGTAATAGTAATGAACATTAGGGGGCACCTAATTAAATGACGAAATTTTCTTACATTGTGTGTTTATCTATTTTTCTGGCTTTTAGTTGTATTGATAGATCTTTGCAATTTTAATGTTGACTTTTAACAATAATTATTGCAAAGAGGGTTGTGTAACCAAAATATAAAGGTTTCATGTGTGCATTAATTCTTAAACTTCTAAAGTTAAGAAGCTTTTTTCGACAGTCAACAGGTTGAATGGCCTATTCATGTTTTATTAGAACAAAATTTGAATATGAATGGACTCGTATCTCACATTGCCTTTTATCGGCAAATAATCGTTCAACGGTTCATAACTCATTCCTACTCTCTTTCTAAGGTAAATAAAAATTATGTGTTATGACTACGACAATTTTATCTTACTTACAACTTGAAAACAAAATTTGAAGTGCGCTAATAACAAAACGAAACAGTAGGAAATGAAATCGCGAATTATTCAGTTGGTAATACATATGTCGAGATTGTATATACATTGTATATGTCGAGAAATTTATCTTTTTGTGTTTCTCGACATAGTATTATAGTATAAAACTTCATATCTTTGGCCCCTTACTCCTTTTAAGCCACGTAACGGATTTTGATACAGTTGTCACTGTCATTTCGATTTTTTTTACAGATAGTTTTTTTTATGTTTAATAGCTCCTATTAAACTACTAGTGTTCGCTAGTATAGATACGGTAGTAACCATAATCGCGTTCTCAAAAACTGCTTTAAGGATTTGGATGCAATTTACGATATTGGGATTTACAAGGACAAAACACGAATCTAGGTTTCATTTCTGAACAAAACTTAGTTGTACGTGGCTGCAACTAGAGAGAAGTTTGTTTGATCTCTATGTGCATCCCTTTCTTATAACAAATTGTAGACAAAGTCACAGGCAGGGATAAACTAAACTTGGCATGGCTTGTCATGGTAGAAGGCAGGTACAGCCACCATCGAATATATTCGAGCAGGTAAAGTGATCAAAAATATATAAACACTCCCGATTGTATTTGACAATAGAGTCGATTTTACATATTTTTGACCACCTCCCAGCTCCATTATATTTGAAATTTTTTAGCATTTAAATTGGATGACAGTAAAGTATTGTCATCATTATCATCATCATCATCTCAGCCACAAGAAGTCCACTGTTGAACATAGGCCTCCTCCATGGATTTCCAAGGTGACCGGGTGGAAGCAGCATGCAACCAGCGCCTTCCTACCACCTGTATAAGGTCTTCGGACCATTTTGTGGCTGGTCGTCCTACGCTGCGCTTGTTAATACGCGGCCGCCATTCGAGAACTTTTCGACCCTATCGGCCATCAGTTCTCCGTGCTATGTGCCCTGCCCACTGCCACTTCAACTTGCTAATCCGCTGGGCTACGTCGGTTACTTTCGTTCGTCTGCGGATCTCCTCATTTCTGATTCGATCACGCAGAGAAACAACAAGCATAGCCCTCCTAAAGTATTGTACCATTTGTCATTTTGAAGTTGTATAATTGGTCATGTCACAATAACTGTATTTTTTATAAAAATATAATGAAATTAAATGAAAATGATGCTGACTGTACTGCTATAAATTAAAGCAAGGTGACCATGTTATTATGTGAGCTTAAGCACACGTATCTAGATTCTAGACGCGTTAAGTGGGTCAAAGCTGCAAGGATTTCCACACGTCGTTTAACCTTGATCATACACTTGCTCTACATCTGATCTAGGATCTAACGTCACAATGGATTTGAGCAATGAAAATGCTCGTAACATCAAAGCTTGGATGAAGTAATAAAGCAAGGGTATATCCTCAGTACAAAACTATGAAAATGGTTACCTTTGATGTGAGTCAACGTAGTAAAACCTTCCAATTAATAAGAAAAACGATGATTGTACTCCTTAATGTATAGTCGACCAAGTAATTGCTTGACCACTTTTGAACCTTACACCTTTGTAATAAGGTCGAAAAGTGGTCAAGCCATTTCTTGGTCGACTATACACCAAAGGTACCCATTTTGACGTTTCATGTGTGTTCAGGGTGTCAATTGAAGAGGATGCTTAGAGTATGTAGTCTTCTTTTTTTGGCACATTGTATTGCCATTTAAAGTAAAGAGATCAGCTATAAAAATATCCCTTATATTTTAAACTCCTCCTATGCTGCACTATTTCTATGCATCAAAGAAACATTCGCATTTACTTAGAGATTGAGGTGTTTGGCCCCCTATTCTCGCATTCATCGAGATTAGTCCCAAAATGACAGAATTTGTATGGCTTAGATAGTTCTTTTTGACACATCTCAACTATGACTTCGTCTCTTCCGACGTGGGAGTTGCCCCGCTAGCGCAATCTCACTTGTTCTACCTTTATTGGTGCTGTTAAATTGCCATTCTAGCAGCTGATATTTTGATGAGTAATTTATGTATGATCTTTGCTGAGATCCTGTTCAAGTTATCTGTGTTGTACAACATAGGAAAACATGGCTATCTATGAAATTAGTCTATCTTTTTGAGTTCTTGCTGAAGTTTATTTTTAATTCGAAAGATAAAAATGACATTTCACACGTTGCCTCTTTTTTACATGCCTAAAATAGTGATGCGCCACAACCGGTAATCACCGAACAAGGTTATGTAGGTACCCATTTTAGAAACAAGGTGTGAAGTATAACGAGTGGATTATCCGTGACCCGCTGGTAGGGGGCACACTTCGGACATTGTTAAAAAGATCAATTAATAGGTTTAGTAAAAGTTCCACTGTTTCGGAATTATTTAGACCTTTTTTGATGATTGTTTTTTTAAGGTAAATGTAATCTAGAGGTTAAAAGTTGTTTTCAAAGTTTCTTTCATATTGGCACTTGATCAGTAATGTATTTTAAAATTGTTTTGAATATGTCGTAAAAATATGGTTATTATTTTTATTTTCGATACACATGAATTTTTAATGTTGTAGTTTTACTTTTAAATGCATTAAATATAACATTTTATCGATTATTCCGAAAAACGATATCACAGAATATTCCTAAAACCGATATTACAGAACAGTGCGGTTTTTATAAGATCACATTACTATAGTTTGACATTTGTCGCTGTCACTTAAAAAATAGACTTTTCATACGAAAACGTTTGGATCTCAGTAATTTTATGTTTGACAACAAAAAGAAGCTGAGTTTTTAGCGGCGCTTTTGTTCAACAGAATTATTGATTTTCCAAAGCGTTAGCAGAATTACATTTGTGAAAAAGCCTCCCGCCCGGCCTACTTGCAAATAAGTTTATTCGTTTTCAAAGTTCAACACTCCTGAGGGCCTGAAATGAATGATAAAAGGACCACATATCCTCTTAGTACGGCTCTACACAATTAGTGTTATATAAAGGGGGTAGATACGGTCAGACTCAGAAGTAGCTGAACATTTTAGTACCTCGTCGCTCTCAAAATTCGAGCATCTCTCATTTCCGACGGTACTATGACAAGGTTCTTAAGTGTTTAGCTACTTTTGAGGATGACTATACATTAAGGGTTACTTTAAACTCGTATAAATTATGATAGCTCAGTTCCTTCTTTAACATATTAACTGCAGTGGCTGCGTGCTACACTCATAGCAAGGGATTCCCGCTTTATTCTACTCTACGAACAGAGAACTCTCCTAACGAGTTTGTGGCATTGAATGTGCTAATGTTTGGTTAAGTTTGTTGCTGATTATACCATCACGAACTTTAATCCTTAAGCCTGTATGGAACCTTGTCACAGTGACTTTGCCTTGGGTTGTTTACTAACAAGTGGCTACAGATTGGCCAAGTCATTAAGACAGGGTTCTGTGGTGGCTTAACAATTAATGTCTGCGACCGTATCTTAAGCACTATTCTGCGCAGTTGTCATCGGGTTGGTCTCTACATACCTAAGTTAATCGCCGTGTCAAATGAAGGTCGGCGAACAGGATACAGCTATCGAACCTTGTCCCCGTATAGCATTAGGTAATAATACCGGACGTTGGCGGCTATGGGGCATGAAGCATCTTTTTTTGTTGTTGGTTGAAGGCAAACAAAGCAAGTGGGTCACCTGATGGTAAGTCATCACCACCGCCTATAAACACCCGCAACACCAAAGAGATTGCAGATGCGTTGCCAACCCAGAGGGCTAAGATGGAATACCTCTTGTGCCAGGAATTGCGCCGGCTGTCTTGCTCACCACGCCGGAACACAACAGTGCAAGCACTGCTTAGCGGCAGGATTAGCGAGCAAGATGGTGGTAGCGATCCGGACGGACCTTGCACAAGGTCCTACCACCCGCAAATCTGTCTCTCGGGAAAGCACAAGTTGAAAAGGGATGACCTTAACCTTAAACCGGGAATTCTTGGTGTAAACGGCGATTTCAATGCTATCGCATAGTTCAGAGAAACAACAACAACAACAACAACAAATACTCTTTATTGATTCACACAAGTAAACAAAATAAAAGAACACACACAGGGAAATTTTACATGGGATTCAACAGGCGGTCTTATCGCTAAGCAGCGATCTCTTCCAGGCAACCTTTGGAAAGAGATACGGTGAGATATAGTCAGAATACAACGGGCAGTGCAAAAAATAAAAAAAAGAATCAAACACACTCACAATAAGCATACATAAGAGTTTATATAGATAATAATAAATAAATAATAAACATGCATATAAATATAAATTTAAATTTACATGGAATACGAAAACGAAAACATGGAAACGTAAAAATTTAGAAAAAAAAAACATTTATTACTATGAGTACTATAATCACAATTAAGTGGAAGTTTTAAAAAATATTGAATACTGGCGATCCGCTCCGGCTTTGCACGGGAAAGGGGTTTGCTTTGTACTCAAAAACCTTCCCTAGAAAATTTCTGAAGGACGGTGAAAACCGTAACAAAATCCGATGCGTGGTTCAGAAGGAGTAAATATGAGAATAGGCAGACGTATAACGACTTTATTTTATGCCATGTAGAGATTCATCAAAGTTGGTTCTGTGGTTTAGGCGTGAAAGCGCAAACAGACAGACAGAGTTACTTTCAATAAATTGTTTTAAACTTTCACACATATTTATAACGTTATGTCGAGACTTTAACGCAATAAAAACATTGTAAATTTACCTCGACGTTTTGGCCACGTTTCAACGGCCGTGGTCACCTTTGACAATGTTTTTATCGCGTAAGAGTTACTTTCGCCATAATAAAATATATATGTTTGATTAAATACATCTTAATCAATGACAAGGATGAGTTGCTTAGTGGTTCACACACTTAAACGCGAATCGTGAGTTAACTCAATAATTACGACATATTTGTCATTGTTCAGAGGTTGTACCTACGTTAGTGTGGGATGCCCACTATGTAGGGCCATTAGGGTTGCCACGCATACTCTAAAGTAGAGTATTGTCCTCTTTTTCAAGTAGGCGTGCTTCATAATCTACGACACCAATAAAGTATGCTAAAATACTCTATGTACGTAAAACTGATTGTTGACGGCTCGTTACAGACAAATAATGGAAAAAATTAATAAATAAGTACTCTTTTTTTATGATTTGTTCTTTATTTTTGTTCTACCAAGATGAAAATATACTTTTTTGCCCTAAAAAAAAGTGGCAACCCTAAGGGCCATTTTGCCATCTTCTCACGTAGGCTTATGCAATCAAAACAGAACGATTGCAAATGGACACCATTCACACACACTGTAGGAATTAAAATCGAACACAAGCCCGATTCCAAGGAAACCATAGACGAGTTTAATGGCGCATTGTCGTGATACGGAGTATTGGATTGGATAAAATGGTTTCGAAAAAACCATTTTCATGTATCAAGTTAAAGCGATTTAAAACTACCTTATTACTATAAGATGATACTCCTGTGCCCTTACAGGTAATCATGCAGATGTCTAGACAATAATAAAAACCAACTAAGCTACAACTAAGTGATTTGATGTCCACAAGAAGTACCGACCCTAGATAATTTTTCACAGAAGTTTTTTATTTATTATTAATACACTTCAAATAAGTTTTCGTTAGTAAATTACACTTGGGCGTACCTGGAGATGTCGCTATAGTTATTAAATTAATGTGACTTAAAATTAGTGATCAATAATGTATTTTTTTTATGACCTTTTATTTTTGCTGATCGTAGTCCCCGCGAAGGGGCTACGATCGCTTAACAAATAACAATTTATTTCAACACAGATAGGTGATTTAGCAATAGTCAAAAGGCATGCCTATCGTGGGTCTGAGAGAGCTTTACGCGTACACAGGAGTGGTTCCGTATACGCATAAGGACCACCACCAAAAAGCGGTTTGCCCTTGACTATCGACAACTTTATGAAGAAGATTGTGGGGGTGATTGTGATATGATTACTATAATGGAGTGAGCGGCTAGCACGAGTGGCTATCACTCACTCACTTTGACGAGCGGTGCGTCTCTTTAAAACAATTTTCAATTGAAGGAGTCCAGAAAATAGCAACTCGTATTTGCCATGATTATTTATTCGCGTAACATTTATAATCGCCTGCTTGACTTTGACTTTACAAGGGTTTTTGTGACGTCATTTTGGCATTGGAGACAGCCTTGAGACGCCTGACGCCCACGTTATTTCAGATTTTAATTTTATAACAGGTAACGTAAAAGCGTTGTTTATTATTATTGTTGGTACGGTTTCCGATCACGGGCCCATGGGGACCCGGTCATTTGAAAGGCGTTCATGGGGCCGAAGCCAACATGAAGAGGCCTTTTTGGTACCATATAATATAAATGAGATGGGCGCAACTATGGAGGTCTATCCCCTATATTATTAAAAGCAAGCAAGTCTAATAAAACCCGACTACGGGAACATTTTGTTATTTAGAGATTTCATTAGGGGTACTCACTGAACAGTAACCAACGCAACCGACGCAACGCAACGCAACCGAGTGTTAAACAACAACAAAAAATACTCCTTATTTATTCACATAAGTAAACAAAAATAAAAGAACACACACAGGGAAATTTTACATGAGATTCAACAGGCGGTCTTATCGCTAAGCAGCGATCTCTTCCAGGCAACTTTTGGAAAGAGATACGGTGAGAACATTTAAATTAAATTTTTAGAAGAAGTGCGTTCGGGTTTTATGCTTATCTCATAAATCTATCAATATTAATGCAACCACTAACTGTCTAGGAAGAAACGAATTCCCGGACATACATATACTTTGCTATATATAAATACAAAGTTACAAAGATGCGACGAAATATATAACACTCCTTTTGCCTTTTCCGAAGTCGTGTAAAAGGCAAAATCTAAACAATTGAACCATTGGTATTGTGGGTATGACGCACAATGTTTATTTTTTTGCCATAAATGTTGTAAAGAAATTCTTATAATCATAATCATTTATTCAATTCATACAACTAGGCCCATGGCAATATCATTCATAATTTACAGTACTTAATTAGTTACCAAAACAAAATAAAAGCAAAAAATTTAAAAACCGTTAGATAAAATGTCAAAATTAAACATAAAAATAAAATTTAAAAATAACAATTTACTAAACTATACTATATAAATAAATCTAAATCAATATAATTACATACGTCAATTTAATACGTTCGGTTGCTCCCTACATGCAGCTTATGCCTGCCAATAAACAAATAAATAATAAATAAGTAAATTATGACGAAACTTGTCAGTGGGATATTGATCAATGATGAGCATGCTTTAAATGACTCTACTGCTCGTGCAATGACTTAAAGGATTAATGTTTTTTAAACAGTTGAATCAATTATTTGGAATTAAACATTTAGCAAAAACACTGTCAAGTAAAAATAACAAGGTCTTACAATGTCTTCATTAAATAGATTCAACCCGAAAAAAGATGTAAAAAAACCGGTTCTCACTTTGTCATAAAAAACCGGTAAAACCATTCGTGCGTGTCTCATCACTAGTCATCACTAGCATTTTGACAACGACTTTTCAAAGCGTACTTAATTAATTAAGTACCATTTGAATGATTGTAGATTTCATATTTGTAACCGGAATTTCTTTCGATTTTTGTTTATAACTCTTTTTTTCTACTGTCTTTTTGCGAACAGATTTTTTGTTTTCTAAAATTCCGAATATCAACTACAGAACAGATTTTGGTGATAACCTATAGAAAAAAACGCAATAAAAAGTAATAATAAAAATAAAAATAAAATAGCTATTTATTTATTTACACAACTTCTACACATTTCATTGAAAACTTACACAAATTCTATTGAAAATTACATAACATGATGAGGTAATAAGATTTAATTATTAATATTAGATTACATTATAAAATTGATTATTTGTATTACCTACATTATTAGACTAATAAATTTCATAAAGGTAAATATTTTTTATTGTTATGTATAATTCATAAAATGACCTGTTCAGAAAGTGTCGCAAAGCAGACAAGGTGTGACGTCATTAAATTTCACTTTTTAAAGTGTACGTACGTATTTCGATGTGTGAAATGCTCTTATGCATGTGCGTGTGTGGGTTCGAATTAGCTCTATTAGAAAAAAAAATGGAAATTGTACATATACACGTAGATACACTAGATGTCCTTTGTGTGCAAGTGAGAAACAAATGACAGTCGCACAAGTAAGAGAGACAAACACAATGGCATTGTTACCATGACGTTGTTTGCGGGTGGTACGATACGACCTTGTGCAAGGTCCGTCCCGATCGCTACCCATCTTGCTCGCTAATCCAGCCGCTAAGCAGCAGTGCTTGCACTTGTGTTCCGTGGTGGAGAACAAGACAGCCGGTGACATTACGAGTACTGGCACAAGGGAATTCCATCTTAGCCCACTGGGTTGGCAACGCGTCTACAATGTCAGATATATCAGTTCACTTACCTTCAGGTGACCCACTTGCTCGTTTTCCTTCCTATTTTATATTTAAAGAACTTATTGAATGAAGTCAGCTTAAGTAAACCCACATTTGTATGTATAGTCGACCAAGTAATTGCTTGACCACTTTTGAACCTTACTCCTTTGTAATACGGTCGAAAAGTGGTTAAGCAATTTCTTGGTCGACTATACTTTTGTTTTCGCCGTAAACACACACTATCGAACAAGGAGTATACGTAATCGGTGTATCTCTTTCTAATTAGCTCAGTAGGAGTAGAGGTGGTTAATATAATGTATAGCATAATTTATAACGTTAAAATTTAAAATAACTTTAGCAATTATAATTTAAAACTGCTAAAATTATAACGCATTTCACACATGCATTGCTCTATTTTATAATTTAAAACTCGAAAGTTACAGTCGATAATGAAAAGTTCACAAACACAGACAAACAATACATTATAATTTGTAACGCCAAACGCCTACTGTAGTACTTTAGCAAGCATTATAAATTATAACTTCGTAACGCGAATTTTAACGCGTTACCATTTTCCGAGTTTCTTGCCAGTAGTTTCGTTATATTATAGCAATTAAAATAGCTCGTTATAAAAATTTAGCACATAGCATTTAGCGTGCTATGTAAATATAGACGTTATTCACACCTCTTAAGTAGGAGAGACGCCCAGTTTTACGTAGCGAGCTAGCGAGTTACGCGTGTCGAAGATTCGTGCTAGCTTCACAAACTAAACTCGGCCGGTCATATCCGGTCATGTCGATTACCCCGTAAAGAGCCAGCCGGGTAAAAATTAACGACGTTTAGAGTGCTATGTCTTTATCGCTCCTAATCCGGTAATCTCTGGGAGCCAGGGAGCTCTAAACGTATTTATCGGGGTCCCCCGGGCGTACCGGTTTACGGTTTACGCTTTGCCGGGCTCGTAGAATAGGGAAACAATATCATTAAAACCGGTAAAGTGTGGCGGGTCGCGCAGAGAGCAGGGTTCTTAAGTCCCTTGTAAAGCCTATTTTACTGCGAAAAAAATTCTTTTGATTTTGTGGATTTTACACATATCTAAAAACGACCATTTAGCTAGCAGGGGGGACACTTATTAACACTTTAAAGCTTGATATTCCGCAAACTGATCACAGAATCAAAAAATTGTTTATAATTACGGTTGTAAAAGAGAAGTTTCTGTACGTTAGTACTATTGCTTATTCTGTGCTATTGGTTACATTTTGCGTTATTTTGCTCCGAAGCTATCCAAACGATATGTAGCGGCATGTATCTCAAAAGTAAGCAGCGCTGAACTTATTGCCGGTATAACAGCGTTTGTTGTACTTTTGAGATGTCGAACGTAGCCATATTTTTACACTTGACTGTACTGGGGGCCAGGCTTCGAGCAATAGCCACAATTGAACTGTCAAAGTGGAAGATTAACTGCATATTGCGTTACACAGCAACCCTTAACGGGTTACCGCGATATAAAACATGACCATCCTTTTGTTCGCCGCTGTCGGTTAAAACAGGCGTTTGTAGTGGTGGAGCTACACTGTAACCAGTTGCTGATGCGGTACCAAAGGGGTAGTACCACTCTCACAGAATACCAGAGTGAAGTAGTCTTTGTTACTGCGATTCGTAGGATGAGTGTTTTCGTGAAAGTAATTATTAATTTATCTGTTTCGTGACGGTTTTACCCGCGGCTTATGAGTATTACCAATGGTTTTATACGGGATTTTATGTGATAAAAAGTACACCATGTTTTTATAACGTTATCGAGACTTAAACGCGATAAAAGTATACATATTGTTGATTTACCTCGACGTTTGATCGCGTTATAAATATGTGTGAAAATCGCGAAAGTTTAAAACAATTTACACCGTGTTTTTTCCAGGACATGACTTATCTGTCTGCCAAATTGTATCTAAATCCGTCTAGCCGTTACTGCGTTATTGAGGAACAAACATCCAAACATCATAACTTTAGCATTTACTCGCCTCACACTGGCTTCGCAAGCCTACAATTACGATGTATGTAGACTTAAAAACATCCTTAAAAAATGACTAAATGACAGTGAAAACCGTATCAAGATCCTTTGCTTGTTTAGGAGTAAGCGGCCGAAGATAATGAGGACAGACAGGCACGGATAGCGACTTTGTTTTATTTATGTATAGTCGACCAAGAAAGTGGTTGACTTTTCGACCTAATTACAAAGGGATAAAGTTCAAAACTGGTCAAGCAATTACTTGGTCGACTATACAAATTTACACTAGGTATAATATTTTTATAATATTTACACTAATATAATAAAGAGGAACTTTGTTTGTTTGTATGTAGGTGGTAATTTCTGGAACTACTAAACCGATTCCAAAAATTATTTCACCAATAGAAAGCTACATTATCCCTGACGGACATAGGCTACTAATTTCACGCGGACGAAGTCGCAGACGTCCGCTAGTACTTTATAGAGAACGTATAATTTATAATTGTAAGAGTGTTATATGAATAACTTAACCTTATAAAAAATACAAAAAATTAATTATATGTACAAGATAGTTAATAGATTCAGGCGTTACTTTGCGGAAGTCCATATTGATTGTAATGGAAACAATTCCTTCCAGTTCACGGATTATCAAAGTTCACGGGTTTTCAGTTCGCGGATTAGCAAAGGAATTGTTTCTATTACTATGTAGAAGATAATTTTAGTAAGACAAGATAAGATTAGTAGGATTTTAGTAAAGGTTTTTGATTTTGACCCTTACGTAGTTAGACTCGATCGTTATTTCGTTATCACATCTTTTCATCCCCCTCGTTTAGTCGGCGTAATGTTTGCGCGGCACATCCTCCCTACATCCTTCATCCTCCCCTACCGACCGGTTACTGTCCCAACCTATCAACTTAGTAACTATAATGTATACGTACCTATGTATACAGTCAGCCTGGAGTAGCGAAACCACTATTGCCAATCCTACTATTTTAACAGTAGATTAATTATTTTCTCCATGACATCCCTGTTTTCTGTTTAGTTCGTATCTCTACTGTTTTACACACAGTAAAAGAGGATAGCTAAATTCCTAGTTTAATAAGTGGAACAAGGATAGCTGTGCTTTATTTGTCTTTGGAAAATTATATTGCGTTTCTCTCAGTCATTCCTCATTTCGTTAAGCAAGCGATCAAAGTTCGTCCGTAGTATCATTTCGCCTATTTAATCGGAAAAAAGATTCCCAGAAATTCCTTAAATAAAGGCAATTTGCGGTAAATCTAACAGTAGTTGTATAACTATTTCCCAATTCCATGGATGTTATGTTGGACAGCAGATTTGATGTTTTGAAATTACTGTTTTACGGTTTTCTGCTGCTTTTTTAAGTTCCATTTGCTGCTTTTTGCTTTCCTGAGGTTGACAACACTGAGCGAAACATTTCAGTACCTATTTTGAGCTGCATGTTTCATACACTCACTGTGAAATACCTAGTGGACTGTAAATAATAATAGATGGAAACTGAGAAAAATACTCATTTAATGAATTAAAGCTTTACATGAATCTACGGGTGAACCTCGCGGCAGCAGCCTCAGCGGATGGTGGACGACTGACTCCTGATACTCTTCAAGCTAGGCTGCTGTCACGAGGTTTTACAATGGCCAGTTACAAATATACAGAAAAAAAAAACATAACCCTTCCTTTTGGCTTTGCCGTAGTCGTGTAAAAAGAGGCCTGCTTGTCCTTCACACTCGCAAAGGAGTCAAAAACCAATAGAGTATTTCCCTTTCGCGACTTTCACACATATTTATAACATTATCGGGACTTAAGCGCGATAGAAATATATTGTTGATTTACCTCGACTCGGTCTACTCGTGACCACGGCCATTAAAACATGGCCGAAACGTCGAGGTAAATCAACAATATATTTCTATCGCGCTTAAGTCCCGATAATGTTATAAATAGAGTATTTCCCGTTCCACTAGATCCATGATTTGGCAAGAAGCAATAATAAAGGAAAAAGCCCGAAAATCGTAAAGTAGTTCTAACCACATTTTTTTTTTGCGGCTACAATTTTATATTTGCACTTGGTATGTATGGGGACAACAGTTTTCCAAGGGCAAAGATAAATTTGCCTCTCAATTTAGGTGCGTTTTTTTTGCGAAACGCTCGGTGCGCATCTGACTCGCACTTGGTCGGTTTTTTATCAGAGTTCTAAAAAGTACATTTCGGAACTAAAAAAATAATTTAATTATAGTCTTTTTCATAATTTTCATACTTTTAAATCGCTATAGTCGCCATTGCTCTTAAAACTGTGCACCTAGCACGAATCTTCTCGACACGCGTTAACTCCTACGTAACTCAGTGCATCTCTCTCCTACTAGGCTAATTGGAAAGAGACGCACTGAGTTACGTAGCGAGTTAAGGCGTATCGTGAAGATTCGTACTGAGAGCAGTGTAAAATAATCGACTAAAACGGTAGGGTGTCCACACTCCGTCGGGACTCAAGACGGATGGCTAGGGTGCATATGATTTGGCCGGGGGCGCGGGAAGTGCTATTGATAAAGGATTCGGAGTGAAGAGGGGAGTTTTGAGCTTACGGAGTTTAAGGGATATTGAAAGAAATTGAGTTTTCAAGTTTTATATTTAGTGAAATGTGTGGGCGTCGTTAGGTATTGGTGATTTTCTGGGCGATTCCAGAAAGTAGATCTGTTATCTGTCATAGATGTTTAAAATATGTATATTTAGTAAGAGGCTTTTTTATGACATTGGAGGGCAAACAAGCAAGTGGGTCACCTATTTATTTATTTATTTATTATTATTATTCATGTATATTTATTTAAAATCTTAGGTTAAGTTTTTACAATATTTCTATAAAAGTAATAAAACAATATTATTATTATTATTATTTATTTATTCAACAAGAACGGTACACAATTCACACTTGTGATAAAGATACTTAAACGCTAGACAGTTACAATTAGAGTAAAAGTATGGCCAATGTTAAAAACAAATACAAAAAAACAAACATGAGTGAAACTTATTACTAATACAATTTAAAACATAAAAAAGATATAGGTATATAACTTACATGAACACTACGTATAAGAAGAACAAACAACACAACAACTTAGACTAATTTATTCCTCATGCACTGTAATTGTCACTCATTCAACACGTTCACGTGCGCAGTCGATTTTATAGAATATCGTTGTTACGCACAGTATTTCCCCATACAAAATACAACGACGTCTATAGACTTTGTGATACAACGTAGGTAAAAATAACGCGAAATCTGACAGGAACGTTTTTTAACATCAACTCGCGGAACTAGCGCGACGTCATAGGACGTTGTTAGTATTAGTACAGTTCCTTGCATGTATGTGCACTCTAGTCATCTTTAGTGAGGGTAAAGCTGGATATAGCGTGGCACTAGTGGTTCCAATTTTTGACATAATGTAGCACGATGACCTAGCTGATAAAATTTAGTACGGGCGCTCGGCGTTCAGTCACGTTGTATGAGATTTTTTTATTTTTTATTTCGACGGCTATTAACGTTCTGTTGCGCCGTATATGCCATTTTTTTACGTCTTATCACGTAGCGCACATGAACGTGTTAATTCTCTCTCAGACTCAGAAAAAATTAGGCACTTGGACGTAAGTTAACGTTATTTATAACGTTATCGGGACATAACGCGATAAAAGTATGTTGTTAATTTACCTCGACGTTTCGGCCATGTTTCAACGGCCGTGGTCGCGTTGATAACGTTATAAATATGTGTGAAAATCGCGAAAATTTAAAACAAGTTAAGTGGGTCACCTGATGGTAAGTGATCACCACCGCCTATAGACATCCGCTACACCAAAGAGATTGCAGATGCGTTGCCAACCCAGAGGGCTAAGATGGAATAGGTCTTGTGCCAGTAATTACACCGGCTGTCTTGCTCTCTACGCCGGAACACAACAGTGCAAACACTGCTGCTGCAGGTTTTTTTTTTAATGTCTACACTAATATAATAAAGAGGAAACCTTTGTTTGTTTGTTTTTTTGTTAGTTTGTTTGTATGTAGGGGGTAATCTCTGGAACTACTGAACCGATTTCAAAAATTCTTTCACAGATAGAAAGCTAAACTATTCCTGACGGACATAGGCTACTAATTTTACGTGAACGAAGTAGTAAATTATATTTTAGTTTAGGTTTGTTTTTAATTTTTCTACTGCCATAATAAATTATTTTGATATTTCTATTAATGAAGTCCGTTTTGAATTTGAAAAAGTTATATGTGTTTGTAATCCCGATTCCGATTTCATGCTCAGTTAGTTCAGTTACTAAACAACCATGTCAGTACTAGCAATGTTCAGGTTTTTAAGCTGACAATAAATTTATTTTTATTTCAATTATATGCTGACAATTGTCATTTATAAAAGGGTCCCTATTTCAAAACGTCCGTAATAAAGTTTATTTCTACCCTTCCGTGGTCGGCTCGTAAAGCGAAAAAGCCTTTTTTACAACTTTGGATTTTCACACAAAAGTATCACTTGAATATAATAGGTTTATTTTGCATGGATCTTCTTTTGCACACCCGCTATAGGGAATAATAATACACCCACGCCGTTTTCTAAAAATAAACCACCCTCTAAGAGACTATAATAAAATTGAATCTATCTATAGCTTATTAAACGTATCTGACTTAAGACTATTATTAACCTTTCTTAAAGGATAAATATTGTACTATATATATATATATATATATATATATATATATATATATATATATATATATATATCGGTATACATACACACACAACACACACACAACACACACACACACACACACACACACACACACACACACACACACACACACACACACAACAGACACAAAATATCATCCAAATCGGTCCAACCGTTTAGGAGGAGTTAGGTGACAAACACGCGTACAGAAGAATAATATATATTATTAAGATATACAGGGTGGCCCATTTAGATAGGTCAGTATGGCGTGGTATGGCGAACTCAAAAACAATAAAACAGAAAAATATGTTCTAAGGAACTTTGTCACAAATTTTAGTGACAAGAAAAACTACATTTATCTACACACATATCATAAGTGCTCAATAACGCGTTGAAAAACCATAGAAAATGACCAGCATTATTACAACCAATGTTATTATAAGAATTTTCTTATTTGTTGTAGTAGGTAAATCTGTTCTTTATTGGGTAGTATCTCTTAGTAGTCTGTGTTTATTGGTGATCAGATTTGTGAAGCTGCAACCACAAATCAACTGATGTTAAACGTTGAAATGGCGCTTAGAGTATCACATAGCTGACTGTATAATCTTTATAGAGGGTAAAATCTCTCTGCTATTATCGCGTTAAGGTGACGACGATGGAATGAAATTTTATTTCAATGGCAATTCCAAAACAACAAAAAATGCCAAAACCTAGGTGCCAAGCCAACTGCTACTTTAAGTGTTACTACTTAAATATTGTTTAGCCTTTATTCCTGAATAAGACTTCACAACTAAACGAATTCTTTCAGCGGTCTAGTTGACATCAGAATACGATTCAAAAGGCTCTGCGATGCGAGTGAAATAGCACACGATAACCCTTCAGGAATCCTTCCATTCCGGAATGTGGAGTAGTTGCTCTAAAGAAGACTGGGAAATAAAGTTTTCTTCCCTAGGCGGTTAATGGAATCCATTCTATTTTGACGACTGAATAACTTAGTGAAGCTAAAGGTTTCACTTTCGTGAGGCGCAAATAATTGTATATTGAATATGAATGTTAGTAAGTTGCGGGTGGTAGGACCTTGTGCATGGTCCGTCAGTATCGCTACCATCGTCTTGCTCGCTAATCAAGCCGCTAAGCAGCAGTGCTTGCACTGTTGTGTTCCGGCGTGGTGAGCAAGACAGCCGGTGCAATTCCTGGCACAAGAGGTATTCCATCTTAGCCCTCTGGGTTGGCAACGCATCTGCAATGTACTTGGTGTTGCGGATGTATAGGTCGGTGGTCGATCCTTACCATCAGGTGACCCATTTGCTTGTTTGCCTTCCTATGTGGTATAAAAAAAATTGGTAGTGAATGTTAACCTTTACTAATTAATCATACGAGTAATTTTTATATACAATTTGTGAGTAAATGCGTTCTCGAAAACGACTTTAACTATTTTTTTGTGAATTAAAAAGTCTATGTATATTGTCTCTTGATTAATTTCTCAGTTGCATTTAAATATATTCTAAGTTTCAAGGACTTCGCGCTGTATTATGGCATAACAGCTCTAGGGCGCCAAGCGTTCGTTACGCGCAGTTCGTCACTCGCAATTTTCCCAAATTGCTGGCGCCGAACAAATGAGTATCGAAATGTTGAGACAAAACGCGTTAAGCGTACGTGCGCGAGGGAGGGGGCGTAGGGCTGCTGCGTGACCCGAAGTTCATCCTATCCGATATCCTGCTAATATTATAAATGCGATAGTAATGATGTTTAGGAAGTTTGTGCTTTAATCACGGCTGGACGATTTTTGATGAATTTCGAAAGACAGATTACCTATGTCCTGGACTAAAACATAAAAGACGCTTTTTATGTAGTAAAATGTATATAAAATAGCACGCGAGCGAAGTTAGAGTAAAAGATCACAACTAGATAATAATCATTATCAATAATATAATACTTAATACATTTTCACTGCATCTACTAAAAATGGGCTTTTGCACATCCCAGAAACGATGATGAAGGATGTTTAATAAAAAGTTCGATTTAGTTTTAAAGGCTTATCATTCGCTTCATTCCCTTTAATGCTCCGCTACGCTCTGGATTCAATACACCGCCCTCGTCTTACATAATATCATCTTGCTCCCTTGAGATACAATCTTCTATTATAATACAAGTTAACGGGCTAAACTAAAACAACAGAAGACAAAACTGTTAGGAAAAATTGTTAGGAAAAATATATTTGAGAAAATGATTAGGATATTATAAGTTTTATGCCTATGTCCGAGCTCTGCCCGTATTAATGAAGGTACTTATCACTATTTGAAGATGGCTGAAGATAAATTGTTAAAGTATTCTTGCATTTTTTCTTAATGTTTCATTATATTCGACTGTCTCAAATACCAAAGTAATATCTACAAAAAGTTGCTGAAAGAAGTTTGTGTTTTACATACACTTTTATTAACTCCGAAAAAGACAAAGACATTCTGTAGATCCAACTTTGGTAACAGCAGGGACCGTATTTTTCTACATCTTCTTTACAAAGTATAAAACAAAATCGCTATCGGTTCGTCTCCCTACTATGATTTCACCGCTTACCTAACTCCTTCTACCACATAACGAATTTTTATACAGTTTTTACTGCCATTAAGAGTTTTTTACGGAAGTTTTTAATGTACAGTCAAGGAAATCCAAACACGTACCACCGTAGAACCTAGTCGAAGAGACATATGTATGACATTTGTATGACATAGCGTGGCGTTTAATGCGTCGCGTCACTGCGACAGGTTTCTAAGACGGTACTTGAATGTATTTCTCCTATCTTTAATGTACTCGTACAAAGGCGGGGTGAGTGAGTTTGATATATCACAATAAATAATAAATTGTTATGAACTTTCGCGATTTTCACACATTTTTATAACGTTATCGGGACTTTAACGCGATAAAAACATTGTTATTTACCTCGACGTTGCGGCCATGTTTCAACGGCCGTGGTCTCTAGTAGACTACACTAAATTAACAATGTTTTTGTCGCGTTAAAGTCCCAATAACGTTATAAATAAAAAATAAAATGAATAAACATTGTAATTTATAATATAAAGCATCTTGCGCGTAGTCAAGAGTAATCGATACGTTTTTAACAGCGTCACAATTATATCAAGATACAATAGGAGAATCTGGCGTTGTTTGATGAGAGTCATGGTGGAACAGCTTAGTAGGGTGGGTCCTAGCAACCCCCTAGCTGACAACACCAAACCATCAGGGAGTTATATCAGACGCGATCATTAAATCGGTATTCTGAAATTAGTAAACAATTTAGAATAAATCCGATTAAAGTAAAATAAGATCAAAAGATAAAATATTGTATTTTTCGAAACAGTTGTAAGGTAACTCTAGTTATCACACGTTAGACATTGTTTGTACCAGTAGTTGACGTTATTGTCTCTCGTTTATACTTTGTTTCCGTATCTTCTCGTCAATTAGTAGTCCACTGTCAAAGACTGGGACCCTAATCTCATTTAAGAACACTGGTTAACTGCGATTGGGTATGTATTATACCGAAGGCACGGCGTCACCATATAATTTACTTGTTGTAAGTATATATGAAAACAAACAACCAATGAAAGAATAAATCCAAATCATAAGACTAAGTTAGCTTGAAGGATTTTTGATGGGATATAAAATACTGAGCTAGTTAGAATAATTATCTTATTTTTACTGTAATATTAACAACAGTAATGATTTCAGTTATTCGTTTTACTAATTTCGAAAATAAGAAAAGGGAATTTATTTGGGGCGGTTATTTGTCCAATTTAAAAACTATCAAAGAAACCCCAATTTTTTTCAAGCTCACCCCGTTTTTCGTACCTAAAAGTAATCAATAGCTTCATTAAACAGAATATTAATTCCCGCCTCTAGAAAGGAATCTAAACTTATTTCACATTACTCAACCTTTTTAAAACTGCTAAAGCGCCAGCCCTGCCCTCCCCTTCTGCCCTAATCCCGGGGGAGACTGTCAATCAAAACATCCCCTGCCGGTCTTTACGATATTAGATAAATATCGCGCAACTTAACGGATGGGGCGGCGGGATACTGAACAACAGGATGCTCCATTTCTGACGTAAAACTACGACATTCAGACATAAACGGCGCACCTAGCACGAATCTTCTCGATACGCGTTAACTCGCTACGTAACTCAGTGCGATCCCTGGCTTTAAAAATGGAATGTTGTCGTTTAGTGTGTTAGCATACCTAGTCAATAACTATATGAATTGATCGGTCAGTAATTATATATATATATATGTATTATGTTATTAGTGATATATGACGACAAAGAAAGTTTCTAGCTCTACTTTGTCATCCAGTTCAACATTTCTCTTTGTATTATAGCGATGTTGTAATAGACTAGGATTGCCATCCGTCCTGTCCTCCCAGGTTATTATTATGTCCTGGTTTTTAGTGCACCCAGTAGTCCTAATGGTTGGGAATACGAAAAAAAGTTTATAGAAAAAAATATACAGAATTTTATGAGGTTACATTTGGTGTAAAAAATGATCTCTGCTAAGCACCCCGTTTTCGATATACTAGCTAAAAACCCAGAAGTGGGACCTTTGAGCCCTCTCCCCTGTGGCTCACCTTCTAGACACCAGGAATTATAGTATGTTCATTCCCTAAGCACTAGTTGAATAAGTTTCTGAGTGAATCGCTTAGGTTCCAGCTCACCCACTCTACTTCCCTAATTCGGCCATTCGTTGACTGGATTATAATATGACATGATTTAGTTTATCTCTATGTTCTCCCTTTCTCATCACACTAGTTAGACAGAGACGCAGGAAAGCATAAATTAAACCCGGGCCGACTTTAGGACGGATGCTTGTTGTCTCTTTTTCTATCTTCAAGTTCTCGGATAAAATTGCATTTTATAACACAGTTTGTTAACCTGAAAATACATTTCTTTACCAAAGTTCCACAAGGACCGCAACTTTACAAATAATCCTTTCTTCAGGAATTGACCACAACTTTGTACAAAGCGTTCGCAGCTTTGATGTTTGTTGATTGTTTGTAGAAGGTTGTCTCTTCTTGTTAATCTACAGAGATAGTGTAGTGTGTTCTTCCTTGTCTTTTGTATTAACAAAATACGGCCGGACAAGCGTCCCGTCCTGTGCTCATATATTAAAAAAAAGAAGAAGAGAGAGAGCTAGTTTAAGTTTAATTTAATAACAAGATTACATACTAACTTCCACCCCCTTTTAGCCCACCTAAATGGTGGAATTTACTAAAATCTTTTCTTAAGCACCTTAGGAATACTAAGTTTCAAATTTCATGTTTCTATCTTCAGCGGTTAAGGCTGCTGTGCGTTTTCTGTCAGTCAGTAACGGAACTCTTTTAAATGTAAAAACACTCTGCTGCCAGCGTTCTTTCTCCCTTCTACTCTCTCTTCTACCTCCTAACATAAATTTACTTCTTTCAGTGCCGGCTTCCTCCCGCCGGCCGGAGCCCTACTACGGCCGTCTCATCGGCCGGCTCAACCAGTACGCACACGGCATCCGCGGAGCCGTGTACGCCGTCGACGAGAGTACCGTCTTCGTGAAGGGCTTCGCGTACGATGGCACCGGCCCCGATGCCTACTTCTGGGTGGGCGACACCCCGCAGCCGTCTCCTGAGGGCATGCTGGTGCCGTACCCTGAGGACTATACCACTAGGTAAGTACAATGAATTGGAAGATGTACATTTTGTTGGAGCTCCCATCAAATTACCATACGAGATACGCCATAAAATTATTGCCACTTCGTCGTGAACTTGCAGTGACTAGTCGTCAGTTTAAATTCAATATTGCCTTCCGTTTTGTTGGTTCTGGTTGTTGATGTAGTTGAGAAAAAGCATTGGCCCTAGGATAGTGCCCTGAGGAACGCGTTAACTTTTATTTCGATTTATATGATCGTCATAGTCTTTTGTCTTTTTTTGTTTGAAATTTGATGTTTCATCATCATGAACCTAATTGAATTAAATCTCACGTTTATGTCCTTGTCTCTCAGTGTTGGTATCTTTTTTTTTCTTTTTTGCATAGTAAAAACAAAGTCGGTATCCGTTCCTGTCTGTCCTCATTATCTTCGGCCGCTTACTTCTAAACAAGCAACGGATTTTGATATGGTTTTCACTGTCATTAAAAGTATTTTTTGTGGAAAGTTGTATGCACATTACATCGTAATTGTACCTACCCAAGTGAAGTCGGGCCGGGTCGCTGGTGCTTAATAAATCAAAATAATCAATCGCTTTAAACCCAATAATGACAGGGAGCAAAGAAGTATTGTGGTTACCTGAGTGAATCAGTTATTAATACTTATTAAAAATAGCTAATCAAAACGAAATGACACAAAACTTAATTGAACGTTCACAAACAGTTCAGTAACCCATTAACTTCCAAAAATCAATGACGTCGCGTGTCCACCAAGTGATAACATCGCGTTGTCAAACTATTATGACCGATTTACACTGCACGAGGGTTTTTTTATAGACTTGTAAGGCAAACGAGCAAGAGGCCACTTGATGGGGAGTGACCACCACCGCCCATAGACACCATGGAGATTGGCAGATGTGTTGCCATTGCCAACCCAGAGGGTTAAGATGGAACACCTCTTGTACCAGTAATGTCACGGCTGTCTTGCTCTCCACGCAGGAACACAACATTGCAAGCGCTGCTGCTTAGCTGCGCTTGCACTGTTGTAAGTGATAGCAATCCGGAATGCAATAAAGATAATTTGAATTTGAATTTGAATTTGATGATCTTGTATCTGCTAGTTATTTTATGACTTTATCATATAAAAAGGGAAAAAAGACAAGTTCGGACAAAAACATATACCTACCTACTCACAGTATTTTTTTTTGGTTTGATGTCGCCTTCATCATACTTGGTGTAGTTGGTGAGTGCAGTCAGTCGATATTGAAAACCATATCCCCGAGTCAACCTTCCTCCAGGTTTCATGTCAACTTCAGACCCGTTTGCATAGAGACAAAAAATAAAGTAAATACTTTTCGATGTAAAATAGGCTAATAGCTCCCGCATCGATGTTAACCGTCGCTTTTATCATTAAAGCCAGTAAGTAGGTTTATTATAACACTATAATAGAGCATTATTTGTCAACGGGCCTTTTAAATTTCACTTTCGGTGGCGGTGAACGCCCGCCGCACCGCTAAAAAGGTTTATCGATTGAATGAATGAATGATGTATGTACCCTAGTTTTCATTCCTTTACGTAGGGTGATGAACGATTTACCCCACACGGGGTTCTATATGTATAATGATGTATACTTATTTGTAGAAGAACCTTTGAAATATCATGCCGTATCTATTCTTCTCAACGATATTTTTTCCTAACCTTTCTGACATTCATTACCTCTATCAAGTTATTTTTAAGACTTAATCCGATTAAAGAGATTTTGACTTTGGATTTGACTTACACCATCTGTCTGTCGGCTTGTTTGTCCTACATTAAAAGCGCTCTATCTTTTGAACCATAATCCGTTTGGCTGATGGAAATTGTTGTAGATCATGTGTATTTATTGTGGTGGATTTGCTGACTAATAATAAAAACAAAAGAAATAAAATCATGAGTGTGTGTGTGGGTTAGAGCACTACGTCGTCAGTATTCACTATTTGCACTACTTAAGTATTCCGTATCCATCTCGATCAGACGATTACGTTAGCGCTTTTACAAAAGAAGTAAAAAACTGTTACGTTTACGAAACTAGTTATTTTTTATCGGTTCGATTTTTGAATATAATCAAGTAATTAATTACGACATCAGTACCCTTACCATGAGTACAGTGCACCTAGCCGTAACACATCCAAAGTTTTTTTTATTCAACATAGGAAGGCAAATGAGCAAGCGGGTCAACTGATGGTAAGTGATCACCACCGCCCGTAGACACTGGCAACACCAAAAGTAAAGTAGGAAAGTCGGCTAAAGCGCTTTGCACCCATGGCCAAGAATAAATTTAAAAAAAAAAGTAGGAAAGTGTGGGTAAAGTCACTGATTGACCTAGTAACGACTATAAATGTATCTTTTATTTTTTTATTTATTTGCTTAAGAAACACAAAAAAGATAATTATACACAAAATGGGATATCTGGCGGACCTCAAACTAGGCTGAGCCTGTATCTTGAGGTCCAAGAGTGCGTTATTAGCATATAATTCTTATAAAAATGTAAACATACTATCATTTTAATCCCAATCGTTGTTGTATTGTATTTTCGGTATCTCGTGACGTTGTGATAATAGCCGGTCTTTCAAAACTCGTCTTGCATTTACAATCCAATTTTTCCTCGGAAGGAAACTGAGGGGCGTCCAACCCCTGTTCTAGGGGAGTCATTACCATCCCTCATAATTATGTTTATCTAATTACCGGGCCATTTGCTGGACTCGTTTACAACCAAATATAATGGGCGACGATTGACGGAGGATCCTTCCTTTTTGTTTATTTTTGCATCTCATTCCAACTAATTGTTGGTAGGTACTTAAAGTTAATTATTTTAATGGTCTTTGTTATCATAAAAATACTACGGAAAAAAAAATGGAGTTTGCGTTCGTGTCAAAACTGTATCCATTAAAACAAATGGCTCCTAGGACAGTCTCCCCGTTCCCGTCCAAATTAAAAAGACAGTGACGACGCCGCACTGTGTGATAGATAAATTAACAGTAGGAGTCTAGGAGTAGTAAGACCTTCGTCTTTCAACCAACGACTGCCTCGACAAATGGTCGTACCCTTTCTGCATCCACCGGCATCCAGTGATTGCCACCAAATCGTCCATCTTCTAGGGAGGCAGGGGTCACGCGCATCTTCCATTCCCAATAATTTATAAGGGCTATTAAATTATTGATACGTTCTTAAGTGTTCTTGATACACGTTAACTCGCTACGAAACTTCAGTGCGTCTCTCTTCTATTGGGATAATTAGAACGAGACGCACTGAGTTTCGTGGCAAGTCGAGAAGGTTCGTGCCAAGTGTACTGCTAAGGATCATGGAAAATCAATGTACCAAAGACCGACCGTCGTGGAGATCCTTAAGGAAGGCTTATGATCAGCAGTGAGCCTTTTCCGGATTGACTTTGACTTTGACTTTGACTTTGACTTTGACTTTGAACGTCTCTCTTGTGTTTCAGAGACCCGCCGATACTGACAGCGCACAGCAGCACGGACATCCTGCTGCGCCTGCCAGGCGGAAAAAGGCTGCGCGACATAAAATGGTTGAGCGTGTGGTGTCGGAGATTCACTGTAAGTATTTTTTTTAATAAGAAAGAGAACGAGCAAGTGGGTCACCTGATGGTAAGTGATCACCACCACCCATGGACACCCATGGACTCCCACAACGCTAACCCATCTTAGAATACTTCTTGTGCCTTAATGATCACCCCCAACACTAAGAGGCTTGGCCATCCCAGAGGGCTAAGATAGAATACCTTTTGTGTCAGTAATTTCACAGGCTGTCTTGCTCTCTACGCCAGAACACAACAGTGCAAGCGCTGCTGCTTTGCGGCTGGATTGCTAAGCAAGATAGCGGTAACAATCTATACCTACCTTATGACTATAGGCCTACTATAGCTAACTACTTATTTAGAAAGTTTGTGGATATCAGAGGATGTCATCATTATACGGGTCTTCAATAGGTACCTAGCTACTCCATTAAATAGATAAGTCCAGAATAACTCCATGTATTCACACGTTAACCCACACTTAGCTCGCGTGAAATAGTATCCTATGCTTTAATCCAGGACTTAATATATTCTGTCGGCCTTTCCAGTTGTTAAAGCGTAATGGAGGACTAATATCCTACAATCATTACTTTTACATTCATATTAGTAATATTAACGTGACATATACAATTTTACATTTCCAGATAGATAGATAGATCATTTATTTGTTTATTTAAACGCGAGGCGAGAGACGAAGTACGATGATCCGGGATACATTATATTCATGACAGATTTGAAACGTCCTGTAGCATGTTAGTACCATATCAGTACCTAACTGAAAGCATTTTGAAAGGTTCGAAATAATACTTTTTTATAGATTGAATAGATTCCAAATACAAGAGATTTTATCTACTCGTTTGTACCAGTTCTCAATTCAATCTACGAAAAAAATGGAAACCATTATCCATTACTTTGCTAGTTTTTGTCAATCGCATCAAAATATCGATTAGAGGCAAAATGGCGGCGCGCTTGCGTGAGCTTTCCCGCCAAAATACGACGCCGTGTCTCGTTCATTCATTCATTATCTTATCTGTGTAATGAGTTCATTCAATTGTATTTGACGTTGCGAGTGATAAGCAAATGCTGGAGAAATTATTAATGATATCTAATTTACATAATAGCCCTGTTTTTAACTTTTGAGCCCTGACGCAAATAGAGTATGTGTGTTTGTATGTTTGAGTGTGTGTTGTAGCATCATAGCTCTCAAACAATTCAAGTGTATGGATTTTTTTCAAGAATTTTTCATTGCGGTGTTTTTTAGGCGGTAAAGTAGGGAGATTTAACTTTCAAAATGTGTCGGTGTTAGACTGAAACTCTAACACCCGTTTTTGTTTATTCCTCAGGTAAATTTCGGCGATGTTTTCATACCAGCAGGCTTGGACCCGCCTCGGCCTCGAGTGTTGCCAGAGTTCAAGCGGCTCGCGCACGGCCTACGATCTGGCAACATTAGCGTTCTAGATGCTAAGACGTTTTACATCCCCAACTTGCATTATGACGGGGCTGGCCCTGACGCTTACTTCTGGGTTGGGAATGGCAGCGAGCCTAGCCCTTTTGGTACTAAGGTTGGTACAATATTTAAAATTTAGTGGTTTAATTGGTAATGGAGAGCCAGTTTTTAGGAGAAATGAGAGCTGGCGTACTGTCTTATGGCGTTACGTGCTTAGAACTGCCTGAAATTTGAATGGCCCGAAAATTTACAACTCAATAAATTGTAGCTGACTTCTTCTATAATGCATGACTAAATGCAAGAGTCAAATTTAAGGAATATCTTCCGTGTGACTCTATGATCTTAGCGTGACCACTCAAGGTCCCCCAGTGCAATGAACATGCTTGCTTCCGTTAATAGTCACTGATCAAACCCTTAAAAGATCAATATCTTAAAAGGCGAAAATGTTTTATTCATTTTCTCATCGTCTTTACAGCTAAAGCTTTGTCAGAACCTAGAATTGTAAAAAACAATTTTACAGCACATAATCGAATTCTATTTTAGGTACCAAGCGAAAGTGGGTCCCTGAACCCCCTCCGTGGCTATCAGGGCGAGGATATTGAGATCCAGCTGCCGGGCAAGCTCACAGCCTACGATGTGGACTGGCTCGCGGTGTGGTGCGTCGAGTACCGACACAACTTCGGGCACGTGTACATCCCTAAAGACCTGGACGTGCCACCAGCTCTGGGGCAAACTAAGATCACTGTGAGTATACCTGGGAGTGAAAGGTAACGGCAGCTGCTAACGGTATCATTTGGCTTGAGACTGATACATCAAAAGTGCTAAGGGTATATAAAAAGTTAACCTATCGTAACATTTGGGCACATGACATGTACAAGTAAGCAAAAGTTACTGGTCATGGACATATAAAGGGGGGCAAGGTTGACCAATGCGCATCCAAGAAACCTTTTCGCCCAAAATGTAAGTAGGTAAGTACCTACTAGGACTAGGGTCTTGCGAACATGTATAGGGTACCGAGAGTTGAGTATCAGTCGTGTGTGTAATCATACAGCGCTAGACATGCAGCAGTGTGCGTGACCTAACTCTAGTTGCGTTACCTGTACCACTCGAAGCCATTGGGAGGCTTGGGTCTCGCTAAGTGGTACAGACGGACTACGCACCAAAAAATTGCAATTGCCATTATATCGAATGAATGAATGAATGAATGAAATTGTGACACTAGGTTTTCTCTTTGTGGCCATTTTTATAAACTTTGATTTTTGTTTCATCTAACAGACAGCTCGGATGACTAACATTTCTATGTATATTTTTACACTAATGTTTTCAGCGCTGCAGAGGATTAACTATTTTTATGAATTAATACACTTTTCAGGGAAACAAGAAAAAGACGCCTAATGCGCCTAACCGTCCAACAGCTGTCAAATCACAAAAACTAATTATCAAAAAGCAACCTTATGTTCAACCTGTTCAGTACTCCAATTGGTTTGATTGGTTTTAAATCCTTGCCAAATCTTCGCATTCTTCGCCTTACTTCGGCAAAGTCGGTTTCTGAACGTTATTTTAGACCTTAATACTATGTTACTAATTTACTCTATTGTGTTCTAAAACTACTTTTTAAACTTAAAAACTAATCCCTAGTTTAAAATGCAAATGCACTCTTTAGTGGTTTGCCGTTTATAAGCATTCGAAATAAGGCAAAGATATTGCGAACGCACACTCCACTTAAAGCCATGATGTAACATTACCTATAACGACATGCTGACTACAAAATTTCTTATAGTAATCTTATCAGAAAAAGGAAATAAAACCGATGGAGTATAATTCTTACGTGAAATATCTCTTTAACTTTATGTGCCTAACGTGTGCTAACTATTTTTGTTCTGAAATTGCCGCCTTACGTTATATGTATACCAACCTACAAGACTGAAACTACCAAAGCTACTAAAATTTTATGTTGCCAGCAAAGTGTCTTAACTGAATAAATATTTGTTCCTATAATAAAAACGCTTTTGTTTGTCTCTCTGCTTACCATGGGATTGGATTTTATTATTTTAACAGCCTGCTTGGTGGTATAACCCTGTAAGTACTATTATTCTTCATTTATTAATTATAAAATTTATTTTTTATTTATTCATAGCGTAAAGGAATATGGAAACGGGGAAGTAAAGTAGCGTAATATTTACTATTACCTATGTATATTTTAAACGTTTTTAATAATTTACAAATTCAATATTTCAGACAAGTTCCACAACGTCTCAAACGCCAGTAAGCGCAAGTAATAACTGCAAAGAAATTTTAGACAAAAGGCTGCAGGTCCGGTGGGAGTTACTGGTAACTATTTTTTTTTACATTTTGGAGTACAATTTCTAGTTCTAATGCACGAGATAATAAAACTTTGCAATGATTCATGCATGCAAAAACATCTGTTAAAGCGCATAAGCTTAAGGTTTTATTTAAAAGTTTGGCACTGAAAATAATTAGATAATATCTTTCCACATCCAAGCAATTGGTCTGCAGTGAATCAATAAGGTAAAATATATTTGTAAATGCATTAAACCTATTTAAGACCCAGTATGACAAATGTCTCAAAACCTCTTTATAATGTGTCTTGTGATAAGGCGCAAATATTTGTCTGTACATACCTACTGCACAAATCGGCTATTTTGTGAAATAGCTGCCAGTGGCCCTAAAATAACTGGGGGTCTAGCACGCTAGCTTTTATCGATGACATAAAGCATTTATCCCGTTCTAACTATTATGCGTGTGCGAGAGGTCAAAGCGTTTGTGTGCGATAAACGCTAGCGTGCTACTATAGCTGCAGTCGTTTCTAAGCAGAGAGAGAGATAAAACTGGCGGTCATATTAAGGCCACAAGTTATACCCTTGTATTCAATTTATTATGGACTTCCTCATCAATAAGTGTTGTGTTATGTATGTATGTAGGTATGTCTGACTTTTTATCATACGTAACACATGAGAATAACAGATTAAAGAACAAAAAACATGTGCGAAGATCAAGTTATTTTCCAGTTAACCTTTGAGCGTTTGACAGAAAGCTATTATTATAATTGGTTTGTTTAAAAGCTAAAACTAAGTATAGAAGAATCCCAGTTTCCTACACCAAAATTAATTATTCACGTCAAATACCCCAAATGCTGTAAACAATTTTTTCCAAATCTTAATGCTTATCATATTTCCAGGGGAACCAAGTGCAAATCACGCTTTCTGCTCGGTTGAGGAGGGAGCAATACATGGCGTTTGGGGTCTCCGGAGCTGAAGGTCGCGCCGCCATGCTGGGAGCGGACGTGGTGGTCGCTTTCTGGGATAACAGGTAACCTTAACTCACACTCACACTTTGTCAAGTGGTAGAGACACGCTGCTGCGGTCCTAAAAAGTCCGCCCAACTTTATTGTCATAAGAAAGGGATGGAAAATGTTATAGCTTGGTTAGAGCCATTGTAGTAGTAGTAGAATTACGCTGTAACTGCAGTGCACCTAGCACGAATCTTGTCGATACGCGTTAACTCGCTACGTAACTCAGTGCGTCTCTCTTTTACTGCGCTAGTCAAGTAGAGACGCACTGAGTTACGTAGCGATTTAATGCGTATCGACAAGGTTCGTGCTAGGTGCACTGTTCATTTGCCGTAGGTATGTCGTGCGTAAGACGTAAACGTGTCTGTATAGACAGTGGGCCGCTTTCATAAGTTTAACTGTTTGCCTTAAGAGAACTGTTTTCTGAATAAGACTAATCGCCTTATAAAATGTGGTCAGACCCGCTATACGCTAGACCGATGACCTGATGATGGGAACCCGCTGGATGCGAACAGCGTGGGACCGGGCAATGGAGCTATCGTTGGGGAAGGCCTATGCTCGTCTTTTAACTAATATAATAATAATGATGAACTATTAAAATACAATATTAATTAAATTGTCTAGGCTAAATCAACCGCGAGTATCGGACTACACTATCACCCACCTGGCGCAGTGTGACGGAGAGAGAGGAGTGTGCCCCGACCTCCGGCTTGGAGGCAGCAACGACGCTTTCCTAGGTAAATACACCCGCATACATCTGTAATCGTCTCAACTTCCGTCCTTAGCTTTAGGCGTAACGTTGACGAACGGGACTACAATAACCTTCCCTAATTTTCTTTACTACTCGATATATCATCGTAAAGCATGGTTGTAATGCTTCTAAATTGAGCCATATTATATTCGCTAAAGTATTTTTTCTTTCATTAGTCAGTGAAGTGTAGATGTTTTCACCAACTCATTGAATTAGTCGATCATGATGATTCCTTTCAGTTTGAATATTTTTTCTAACTTTCACTTAGTCAACCACGATTGTAGCGTCCATAGAACTCTTTCTTTTGGCCAAAGATCATAGCAAGCTCGATAATCTAAATCAATATTCTTTTGTACTCTTTTTGGTAATCAATAATACGTCTGTCCTTTATTTCAGTGTCAGGCCAACAAAAGAACGGCGTGACCACTATCACCTACCGCCGCCCGCTGTCAGCCAAGGAGCCTCAGAAGGACAAGGAAGTGCTGACGTCACGGTCTCAGTCAGTAATCGCCGCGTTCGGACCGCTCAACTCTCGGTACGAGGCCAACGCCCACTCCTTCATGGACACCACGAGGAACGACGTGCAGTTGGACTTCGGTGCTCAGGTAATTTATTGATGGCGGTGCCAGAGAGATCTTGAAAAAGCGTTCGGGTTTAACCGGCAGTTATCGGATCGAATAAAGTGCAGTGGAACTTTATGGTTGCCTATATCAGTTTTAGTAAATGCATTGGGCGATTCTGGGATCATGTGAGATCTATCTCGCACGAAAACAACTGTCAAATCCCTTTGAAAGCTGTAAATTTTTTGACGTATCTCGCACGTCAGATGCATCTTGTATGGCCCACATTTGTTAACGTCTGCTGCATAGCGCGATTATGGAGTTAACACTATATCGCGTTTATTTTATTATTGTAAACTTGTAATTTATTAATCCCCTACAAAAAAAAAACACGTTTTTATCTCATTCAAATGAGCATATTTGGGAGCAAAATTAATTTTTTCCTTGTATTTTTTTTGTGACTTGGGATCGTTGTAACTTCTAAAATATCGGATTTTATATGCGCTTGGACATGAATATATTTTGAATGGTTATGCACAACAATTGGGCAGTTTTCATTCTGTTCGTGAGTGGAATACCATATTGTCTTGTTCGGTTGCGAGCAGAACGACAACTCGTGCGTGGGCCTGGCGGAGCTGGACGCGGAGGGCCCGGCGCCGTGGCCGCCGCGCGTGCTGGCCGGCGCCACCAACTTCACCGCGCGCATCGGGCCCGCCGGCGGCCGCCGCGGGTACACGCCGATCACTGGTACGCCCGTCGACCACTAGGAGCGTCCGCTACGTCACGCGGGTGTGCGGAGTGGGTGCGCGCCTATTGAGCAAATACCAGCTAGCTGCACTGGATTCTATAGACCGCCGGGCGAGGATACTGATTGGCGACGATGCGCTGGTCGAGTCTAAGCTCCAGAGCCTGGGTCATCGGCGTAAAATCACCCACCTTTCAGTCTTTTATAGGATTTATTTTGGGGAGTGTGCCATGGGGCTGCATGATTTACTGCCTCCATCAACTTTTTACCACCGGTCTACTAGACGCACGGAGTATGAGCCCGCACCCGCACCCGCTCTCGCGCACGCTCTCATACTATTTTTTATAGGTGTGCACCCGCTCCGTGCGCCCGCGTGACTTAGCGGACGCTCTAAACCCTACTAGTATTAAAAACCGGCCACGCGCAATGTAACGTTACGTAGTCGCAAATACATTTGAAAAGGCAATTGATTATTAATCGTAAATTTTTATAACGACAAATGGGACGTTAACGCCATTAAATCGTGATATTACGTTGACGTTATAAATTTGCGTGAAAATCACGAGTTTAAAACAATTTATTACTCGTAAATTTATAAAGCCCACATAGCTGTGATAGTTTTCCTTTTCACTTCGTTATATATACTCCTACAAATAGACAGACAAAGTTTATTTATTTATACATAATATGAAGTTATGATAACTTATATATAAGTGTAATTTTAACTTTTATTTTGACTTAGTTATAGTGGTCATTTAATGTCATTATTTACCTTTTTTACACGCAGACAATGACATAAGTAAAGGATTTTTGCCGTATGGTAACTATTAATAACCCTTTTATCCTTATTTTTATTTGTAGCATTCCTTGTTTACCTTAATTGAATTAAGTTCTTACTTTAAAAAAAAACATTTAGTTAGTATTATGCACCATTGTCATAATAAATATAACTATTCAGGATTAGAATTGTAACGTAACTAACTTACTTTGATCAAATACGTCCTCTTTGGAACGATACTTTTTTTATTTGTTTCCTTTTCATAAGCTCGCTCGCTGTCCACCAAAACAAAAAAGATATCTTCAGACATATTTTAAAAATTCAAAATCGCATAGCGAAACCAGTTAAAACCAATTTTTCTTTTTAATATTAAATAGCTCCATCGCAAGCAGGGGGCCCAGCACGCTAGCTTTTATCTATGACATAAAGCATTTATCCCGCTTTAACCAGTATGTGTGTGCGAAAGGGACGAATGCTTTATGTCAGCGATAAACGCTAGTGTGCCAGAGGGGAAGATACTCGTTTCAATTTTAAAATGATTTAAAAAGCTTGGCATTGCTATCGCTATATTTATCTTTTATAAGTATTTAGTGGGCACGCGGCAGTTCTGATGGTTCATTGGAAGTAAAATATTTTATTCGAATCAGGTCATCCATCTTGGGGCATTGCGTGGTACATCAACGACCAGCTCATCCCGGAAATCTACGTGGAGCGTGGGAAGACCTACACCTTCCTAGTCGAGGGTGGAGAGGATCGGACCAATCCTGCCAAGTAAGCTGATGTTTCCATACAAAAATCCCTGCTCTTTAATAAGGCATTTCTCCCAGTGGCTTATACCAGGTTTAATTGATCCCTCCCTGCGTCTCTGTCAAACTAGTGTCATAAGAAAGGAACACATAGAGATAAACTTAGATGAGCTAAACTTGGCCGGTCATGTTAGGGCAATAGATATAGGCAGATTTTAGCAATAAACCGATTCTTGCAGTCTTTTTTAGTTCCAAAAATGCAAAGATTTTAATCTTATAAACGACCCAAAGCTTTATCCATCATCATTTTCATATCGTCCCACAGCAGGGCAAAATGGTTCTTTGCACATTTTTCTATTTCCCAATTTTGGAGCGGACCTGTACAGCGGAATCCAGATCGCTCCAGTTTAAAGTCATTTTACGTAGTATATGTGGAAAGTAAACACGAGAGATTCTTCCGAGGAGTGTATTATTTAGGATATTATAACTGTAGAGCACATTACAACCCAGACATTTCTTTTTAGACAATTCTATTTGACAGACTAACATAAACAAGAGGATTCATTAGATTGAACCAAAGCAGGTTCTATCACACCCCCTCTTAATGAGTTCTCTTCAATTAATTATTCATTTAAACATTAAACACAAAAACCCCCTCTTAATAGAGTATACATAAAAGATTAACAAAAACAAAAGAACACTAGCAATTAAAAACTCTAATTATGTTTTTGTTATTTAAAAATCTGTCAACCCTAACTTTATATACATCTTTATTTATCTTCGTATAACACTACTTTAGAACTACTATCATACAGCTACAAATATCGTAACAGTTTAGATAACCAAGCAGCTTCTGTACATGCGTGGCTTAACGCCATATATTCGGCTTCTGTTGACGAAAGAGCAACACACTGCTGTTTCTTTGACAACCATGAAATTGTGCAGCCAAATAGTTTAAAGACATATCCAGTAGTGGATCTTCGGTCTTGCAAATCTCCCGCCCAATCTGAGTCAACATAACCTTCTATAACAATATCCGAATTAGTAAAACTTCTGTCAAAAACTAAACCTAAATTCATTGTTGATTTTAAATATCTAAGAACTCTTTTTATTGCAACCCACAACTGCTCAGACGCGCATGACTGGTAACGACTCAGAATTGAAATACTGTTAGCTAGATCAGGCCTCGTTGCTAACATACAATACATTATTGCACCTATGGCCTTTCTGCATTTCAGCTCAATTGACGTATTTTCCGATGCCGCTAATTTAAGAACGTCATGCCTGGCATTTTGATCCATCGGTGTAGATATGGGTTTACAATCAGGGGCCATAACCTGTGGAAAGTAAACACGAGAGATTCTTCCGAGGAGTGTATTATTTAGGATATTATAACTGTAGAGCACATTACAACACAGACATTTCTTTTTAGACAATTCTATTTGACAGACTAACATAAACAAGAGGATTCATTAGATTGAACCAAAGCAGGTTCTATCACAGTATGAAATGTTTTTTATTAATTTTAAATCTAATTCTTCGTTTTCTTGTCAGGTTCCACCCATTCTACATCAGTGACTCCTCAGAAGGCGGGTTCGGCCAGAAGAAGGAGGAAGACCAGCGCAAACAGCGACTGTTCGCTGGAGTAGCCTTTGACAACGAGGGGTACCCGTACCCTACTGCTGGTAAGCTTTGTCATCCAGTACCATTTTTAATCACTTGATGAAAACCTACTTACTTTGACAATTAACCCCGTCTGTAGCAACTTTATTAAATACGTAGTATCTCTGCCATATCAAAATGACTTTGTTAGAATATCTGCTCATAGTCATATTAATATTTTATCCACGTGATTCTCTTATAATGAGTTATGTTTTTGATTGAATGGTATTAAATTGTATCCCTGAGATGCGTAGTGGGCGGAAGCAAAGTTGACCCGGCTATTGAATGAGCCACTTTAGGGTACGTAGCAGAAATAGCTTCTTCAATTTAATCCATCAATCAACCAATCAATCTATCTATCTATCTATATTTTTGTATTCCTTAAAACATAGGTAGGTACAAGCAATATATATGCATATACATGCAGTTGTTGTTATAGAACGTATAATATGTTTTGCTATAATGTTCCCTAACACCATTTCGCTAAAAATATTACATAGTATAAAGTGAAGTCGCTATAATTCCTGTCCGTCCAGAATTTTTATAGTGTCTTCGGCCGCCTTCTAAACCACGCGACGGATTTTGATACTGATTTCACTGTTATTTAGAGTTATTTTTTACATCCCGCGTGTACCCATGTGAAGCTGGGATAAGTCGCTAGTAATAAATAAATCATTCGTTCTGTAGTTGGCCGCTATTGCGAGTGGACACACAAGACGACCGACCAGTCAGCCGTGTCAGAGACGTTCGAGGCGTACATGAAGACGCTGCAACTGGAGTGCAATGAGGGCGAGCCCGCCGTGCTCAACTGGACCGTGGCGCAGGAGACGCCAGACTTGGTCTACTATCAGGTATGTACATTGAACACTTGCAGGTGATTAGATTTAAATTTTGTAACCGTTTCTTTCTATTTTTATTTTAAATGTTTTCAACATTTAAATTATTAAATTAAAATTGTAATGACAACACAAAGAAAAAAAAAGAAAAATTAGGGCAATAGCAGGACTTGAACCTGCAACATCAGCATTCCGTGCCTTGCGTTTGCCAGTTTCGCCACACTGCCACTTCAAGGTTCAAGTCCTGCCATTGCCTTAATTTTTCTTTTTTTTTTCTTTGTACAATTTTAATTTAATTAAATTTACTTATTAAATAAAATTGTAATGCTTAACTAGTTAGGATTACTTACTTTTTTATATACAACGTATGAAGGCAAACGAGCGAGTCGGTCTGATGGTAAGTGTCTGGGGAAACCCAAAATATTGATTTGATTGGTTGATTTGCCGAGTCACGTGACTTTTTTGTTTACCTTATTTTAAATACCTAAAGAAATAAAATGTAGTTTAGCATTACAATTTGATTTTTATGAGTAAATCTAATCACCTATTTATGGTTGGTTCCTATATTTAAACAACGAATCGTTTTAACTACTAATAGGTAATAGTTATATTTTGTCACTTTTTTATGGGTTTGTCATACTTTTACGGCTGGTAGGTAAAATGATACGTTGTTTGAATTTGAATACAGGGGCGCATCTTTACTCTGTCCAAATCTGCGGTATATTTTGTTAACAAAAATTTAAATTCGAAACTTACTACATTTTAGCGTTCAATGTAAAAAAACTTCGGCTTTATGTTGGCAGTTTTGTTTTACTATAATAACTAGTGTTCATTAAAATTAATCTGGGGGCACGGCAGTGCCCCCGCCAAGTCGAGCAAAAAAAGCGGCACGGCCGTACCTTCCTTTTCTCGATTACCTTTTCGCCAACATAATAATACTACAAAAAGGGTTGCTACTTTTTTATTTCTAATTTCTACCTTTTTTTTTTCAAGTGCTATTCACACAATAACCTGGGCTGGAAGATCCACGTCGTAGACCCGGGGACAGCAGTGCCATTCCCAGGAGATCAAATCGCAAGTCTTAATGCTGCTGCAATTTTACTACCGACAGTAACGGCAATAATTGGAATTCTAACAGTTCTCCGCACCGTAGCGTCGAGATAAGAATGCATAGAATAAATAGCGAGCTCTGTTTAAATAAAAGTGTAAAAGGCAGTATTTCTTTCAGTATGAACCAATTTGAAATGAAACAATTTGAAACTCAAAATATATCGAATCTCTGTCAAACAAAATAATACTTTATGGTGCAAGTGCGAAAAGCGTCGTATTCCTAAAGAGTCCAGATTAATAATACGAGCAAGTAGCAAGTGATTCACTTTTTGTGCTTTGAGAAAAAAAATGAAAATCCAAAACGGTACATAGTCAGGGTTAAGTTTTACTCATGCTGAAATACTTAATTATAATGAGACTAAGATTAACATCCAAAGAGCCTTAAATATTTTTTATAAAATGAATATTATATATTTATATTTATTTCAATATTTTACACTGCATTTTAATAACCAATAAAAGGGTTTATTGCTTATGTTTGTGAAAACTCAAATAAATGAATATTAATTTGTTACTTGAAACCTTCCATATGAATATGACTTTTACCACAAGGACAAACAATTAAAGGATGCAAGTAAATTGAAGAAGTTGTTAAAACAAAAAACATTGTTTTGCGCATGCTAAACACACAGACCTATTTTTCGAGGACACGTGTTAAAAAGTGAATCTTATTGAATCGTTTGGGTTTAAAGCCTATTTTGTAAATGGGGATATACTGTCTTATATACTTGCTGAAGATTGTGATAATAATAATTGTTGGGCTAATTAAAATAAGCAGAGCTCGCACGAATTTATGTACAGAAGTTTTAAAAATTGGGTAAATAATGTCAATCAACATTATATCAATTTCATATCAGATACATTACTATAAATGTCATTTTATGCATCTATCTTTACGACTTAGCTTCAAGATATAGATGGAAATCTAAATCTGAATGGAACTTATTAAGTATTTATAAAAAATAAACAATATACATCTATGTATTTACATTTTATGGAATTGATTGAAAAAGCTTATGGCTTGACAATTAAAAAAACGTAATTAACATTTTAAACGTCACAATAGAAACGTTGACAATAAAATTGGCTTAATAAACTATAATTAAGTAGTTAAGATTAATTTAGGTGCATGCCACATGCTTGACAATATATTAGATTTTGAAACATTTTGTATATCAACTATACTTTTATTATTGTTATTTAAGTACCTATATCTATGCCTATTGTTAGCATGGGAATTAATATTGTGTGACAAAACTTGAAAAGCTTAAAAAGTTTTTATGATGGTCGGTCGTAGCAGCCATGTACCGTGCAGAAATCACACAATCGAGCAACAAGTAACTGACAATAAAAACACAAAATATCAAAATATGCATTTTTTAACAAAATTAATTTAGAGTTTAGTGGATATTTACCGCATACTTACCTTTTTGGGCTTTCAAGCCACGTTTTAAGTAAGTACTGAAAACCCAGTGACAATAAACTTCGTCTACTAGTTTTAAGATTAATAGAAATGTTAAATATTGTGTCCAAATACCGATGGATATTTTGAATTGATAAACTAATTACTGTCGTACAGATTTTATATTTATGACGCTTGCACGTTGTATTTGCTAAGAAGTAATCAAGAGACAATAATATGAATTGTTAAGTCTAGTAATTAATATAAGTTACAACTACAACTGAAATTTTGATAAATAGGTATTGGATATCAATAGGGGTCGAAGGAAAATTGCAAATGTCGAAATCAAATGAAATAAAATGAAAACAAATAGTTTCATGTGTCTATAGTTTCATATTATAGACATTAAAATATCAATTTTATTCAAAATGCTTATAATTTACTTTATTCAAGTACGAGCGTTGAGCATCAAATGGTTAAAGTAGTGCTTGAGAAAACTCTGCCATTTTTGAAAAAAAAATGTCGTTGTGACTTTTGTTCGATCCCTACAAATCACTTTACATCTCATACAATGTAAAGAGCTCTTTTTATACGCAAAACTTAATATTGGATGGCCAAAACCTTATTGAAAATGTTTTTATTTTCCAAAGAATTATGCGTTTAGGTCATCCAAAGTATATTGGTAATCTGCACTATGACAAAAGTAGTTTAGCTGTAGGAAAATTCAAAGTTACTAAATTGTATATTGTTTTTGCCTAAGAGGTAGTTATTAATGTTTCATTACTTAATATTGAATTTTTCGATGTACTGAATGTTAATCTGACAATAAAATTTGAGATCGTCTGAGTAATGTTTATAATAGAATTAATTATGTTATGTGTGATTAATTCTTACGAACACTATTTTATAGAAAGTAAATTGTTTTCAGATATAAACTTTTACCTACTAGATACGAGTATGCCTATTGTAAAGTAATTTAAAGACAATAAAATACTAGAGTAATTTTAAATCATTTTACACTTTGTAGACGTAGTTGTTGGAGCACAAATTTCTGTTAACTGTAAGATTTTTAATAGCAAGTAGTTAATGGAAATTCATAAATTAAATGATACGAAACGAACAATGATTTTCAATTGAATTCAAAGGCCTATGCTTTAAATTGTGAAGTGTTTGTGCCTCTGATGCAGAAATAAGTATATCTTAAAAGTTACTAAAGGCAAAACGGTGCTTAGTTTTGATTTATTTTTATCTCAAAGTTATTATAATTTAAGTTAAAGTTAGATTACTATGTTTCCGCTTTTTCAGCTCAACTGATGAGACAAAAATAAAATAACTAATTCGAACGGAACTCACCTTTAATACAAAAAAAAGTAAATTTGACATAAAATTATATTCATACCAATCTGTTTAATATCTTGAATTCCTTGTTGATGTTTATAAATTTTATTTTTGTTTTATTTAATGTTACTATTGCGTTGAACTGGAGGTGCAGTCTGGCAAAAAGAGTAGAAATAATTATATTCGTATGGTAATCTTTGATTATTTTGTACGGAAAAAATTGTGTTATTATCTAAATAAATATTTTGGTTTCATATCCTCACATTTTGCCAAGCTGCATGTGATCCTAACGGATTTTACGGACTGCATTATTGTGGACATGATAGTGATAACCTAGAACAATTTTATTTAATAACGTTAACAAACAACACAATGTTAGCCCTAACTTGGACAATAAAATGTATGTAAACATGTGATTTTGCTTTTTTACAGCACGAAACGTTTTTTATTTAAATAAGTAGTTTCGTAATCGAATATGGGTTGGGGTGGATACTGTACATTTTACAACAATGTTAAATTTAAATTATAATAAAAGATCCATTTTGTTACTTGTTGATCAAATTAAGACTGGATTATGCATACTTTTCTGTTTGAATCAAAACATTATCAGACATTCCAATATTTATATTTCACTGTGTCTATTGACGCGGGTATAAGAAAAACAATAAGTAATTGTTTTGAGTCTGATAAGCATCTTTAATTTTTGATCGTAACTAAAGGGAGAACGAGAACTTTGCTATTAATTATTTTTACTTCATTGATGTATTTTACTACCGGAAAACTACTTGAGTTGCTGAAAAGTAACACCATAGTAAACAAAAAACTGAAAATTTGGAAATGCCGGCCTCATACCGAGCGATCAACCTAAATAAATTATGACCATAAAGAACTCATTTTTTAATTACTTGTCGATAGCGGAACCAGCTAAATAATGTCACTTTCCGGCTTAATTCAATACGCGTAGTTGTTTTTAGCAATTTTATAAAAAAGTAATATGATGAATCAAATGGGAAAAATTAAATAATGTCAACTGTTTTAAAAATATAGAAGACAGCACTTTAAAAAATTTCGTTTTAATGTAATGTAGGTACTTGTTATGACTTAATATTCTTATTTTATCAACATTTTGTTACCGGTTAGGTTTTAAATTTGAACTTACAAATATAAAATATTTGTATAGTACTTTAAGTGGTTTCATCATCGTGTAACAGCATACGTATTCATTACTATTGAATTTCAATTAAACACAATATCTATAAAATCTCGTTCCAATATTTGCTAGTTTTTTATACATTCACCAAAATGAGTGTGATATTTTTCATTTCATGTTTTCAATTTCATATCCCAAAAGTTTAACTTGTTTGCCAACCTAACTACGTCGCTATAAAATTGTAATTAGAAATCTAAGGTCTCATTCCATTTTGTAAAAACCAGCGATTTGAACTATTTCTTGCTGTTACCTTGTGTAATTTATAATAACTTTGACAATAAACACCTTTTCCTAAACTATTTAACGTGGTTTTTATTTAATTGTCGTAACTGAATGACCTATGACATAATTATGACTTAGTAACACAATCATTAAAATTTCAATCTACAAGGTTTTTTATTTGCTTACCGTATTTGTTTGTAAATTAGTACGTTCGGGTGCAATTTTGCAATTGAATTTCAACCCAGTTCCAACTACTGGATTTACTTATAATTTGGCCACGTCACCTAAAAAGCTTGTATTTTAAACGTTCATCACAAAGTGTATAGAACTTTATTACGTCCATGATTGAACCTAGTCATCAAAAAGTTGATGAAGTCTGTATATAAGCTAAAACTTTTTGATTGGCACCTGAAGTACAATCGAAGACACGGAACCTATGCCTTTTGCATCCTGATAATAAATTATTTATTATATTTTGTATTTTATTAAATAACTAGTCGCTTCATTTTTCCTTTTAAATTTCGCGACAGCAACATGAAGCCATAATGTAAGCATTCGCTCGCACTGCCATTGGGTTCTTTGATTTGACTGACTTCCGTACAATAAAATAACCGTCAATGAAAGGAACATAACATAAGGCATATTCCTGCTCACTGCACGCAATTGGGCTGAATGTAAATGCGGTAAGATAACGAAGAGCAAGGAGGAGGAAAGAAAGACATTACTTCGCTCAATGTAGCTGTACAGTTGATTTTACGAACGAAAATAAATTCATGTCAGTGAACTAGCAACATTCGTGTGAACTTGACAACGAATTATTTTCTACCACAATGGTAGAAAGTTGATTACGTGTCGCACAAACTATACATTGCGGTCACTGACTCATGTTTTGTAGTTTCGGTTTTTCTTACCTTTTACTTTAAAAATGTGTGTTTGTTTTTATTAAAGGCAGACAAATGTACTCACAACTCGTTTACTGTGATATTAATTACCGTAGTGAGCTATAAAAGTGGAAAAGTAATTGAAACCTGTGAGATACTGTGAAACACCTGCTGTGTTTTTTATCACGGACTCTGGGATTCATAACAAAGCCGTATAATGGCCGAAAAAGTAAGTAAAAGGGCTGTAATGCATTCATAAACCATTGTGAACTCTTTAGTGGAATTTTTTGCAATTATCCCACGCCTTGAGGTCAAAAGAAAAGTAAATTCACACAGCAGATGTCATGTGGGCCTTCTTTCATTTTGGTGTTTAAAAATGAAATTGTAAGTGCTGTTTCACGAGTAAAATAATACATAAATAATATAAATACGTTTTCGATGTTCTAAATTCGTTGAATGTGTAATATTGTGAAATAATAAGGTAACAGATTAGGGTTGCAATGTTTGGATGCCTCATTGTAGCATGCGCCTATTGAAATTTAATTATTATTGCATTAAATAATATTAAACCATGTAAAGATATCAATGAATAGAGTCAAATTTAATTTTATCACCAGAAACTCTAACATAATATTACAGTATGTGTGCTCTGAAAATCTACTTCCATGTTTTCTTCAGCATGTTGAAAGTAATTGTAGACAGTAAATTCCCTTTTCAACCTGTCTGAAAAGAGGTTGAAAAGGAATGATGTCCCGTAAATAGATAGTTGAGGTCAACTTTAATCAATAAGCTTATAGTCTCGCGAGTCTGTTGATACTCAAAGAGAAATAAGAAGTTTCTTACACCGCATAAAATTTTATTCTCATAGAAAATCCAAGAAAACCCACTTCCCGAGGCAGCGGAGCCCGACAAACAGCCAGAGATGCCTAAACCCAAGCCCACAGTCCCGGAGCCCGTGCCTCCCCTCTGTGTGCGGTCGTTGACCAAGACTCCGCCTAACGACTTGTACCGGAGGCTCCTGCCGGCCGTCTTGTTTCTACTCACCTTTGTCACGGTCATGACCATGCTGCTCATTTATATGGATACTGTTGGTAAGTTTGGTTGTCTAAAGGAAGTGAAAGAGGTGTGTCAGATTAAGCACTACAGTGGCAAGATTATTGCCATCCTAAGTGAAGCAAAATTCAATTAAAATATAAATGACTAGCGCCCGCGCACGACTTCGTTTGCTTGGAATTAGTAGCCTATGTCAGTCAGGAATAGTGTAGCTTTCTACTACTGAAAGAATTTTTGGGATTGGTTCAGTAGTTCAAGAGACCACCCCATACAAACAGACTAACAAACAAAGCTTACCTCTTTATTATATTAGTGTAGATTAGTGTTAATAAATGTTTGTATGGTACAGACTAAGATAAGCGTCGATGGCTTAGTGGCTTAGAGAGTTGTGTACTGATGGTGATACACAGGCAATAAAGGTTGTCGAGCCATATATATGTGCACTCACTTGTTCGAACAACAAAGCAATGTTTTATCAACACGCTCCTGCTTCGAGTGCTACAGCGGTCCCATTCTGCAGCCCTCGGCGCGCAGCAGTTCCGGCTGAACATGAGCCGCGACTACGAGCTGGCGCGCATCCCGCAGGAGTCCCCGTCCCTGGTGGCGTACGTGCGCCAGCTGCACCTCGCGCCGCGCCCGCACCGCGCGCCGCCCGCGCCGCGCCCCACGCCGCCCGTGCTGGTGCTGGACCGCCTGCTGGGCGAGCTGGTGAGTCGCCGGCAGCATTCCGCAGAGCTCCGCTGCTGCGAGAAAGTCTACCTCTGAGAACGCTTCAATGCGTACTGACCTTTTGCTTTCAACCAAGATATGCAACTTGACCATGTATTCTGACGTTCCGATTTCCTTTGCGATGCAAAGAAATTTTTTGAAGAATTCGCTTTTGTTCATTGGCATCGTTCGTGTTTCATATCTGAAGCTTCCTCTCGATCGAACAGCGGGCGACTTTCAGTGAACAAAGTTCGGTTCGTCGGTTTTTTTAGTATTTTGTTCGTTGTAAATCGAAAGTTATATTCCGTGGAAACAGTTTCGGGATCATGCCGTTCGATCGGAGTCAAGTCAAATGGAATAACTAGTTTACAATCGTCCACCAGGGGAGGCCTCGCTGAGATATCAGTCTGGCATCAGTCTGGCCAGCGAGTGAACCGTCGATGCCTTGTTGCAGTACAACGGCACGTTCGTGGAGTTCCTGCCGCGCGGCGCGCGCGCCGCCAGCACGCTGTACCTGGAGGCGGCGCGCGGCTGGGCCGGCGTGGTGGTGCGCGCGGCGCCGCGGGACTTCCTCGCGCTGCGCGGCGCCGCGCGCGCGCTGCACGCCTGCCTCAGTCCCACCGACCATCCGCGAGAGGTCAGAGCGCTCCGCCCTACTGCTGTTCCGCTTCTGATCACCCTAGAGCGGCATCTCCGCTCCTACTGATCACCACAGAAAGGCGACTCTACTCCTACTAATCACCACAGAAAGGCAACTCCACTCCCACTAATCACCACAGAAAGGCAACTCCACTCCTACTAATCACCACAGAAAGGCAACTCCACTCCTACTAATCACCACAGAAAGGCAACTCCACTCCCACTAATCACCACAGAAAGGCAACTCCACTCCTACTAATCACCACAGAAAGGCAACTCCACTCCTACTAATCACCACAGAAAGGCAACTCCACTTATACTAATCACCACACAAAGGCAACTCCACTCCTACTAATCACTCTAGAAAGGCAACTCCACTCCTACTAATCACCACAGAAAAGCAACTCCACTTCTACAAATCATCACAGAAAGTCAACTAAACTCCTACTAAGCGCCACAGAAAGGCAATTCCACTTATACTAATCACTCTAGAAAGGCAACTCCACTCCTACTAATCACCCTAATTGGCAATTCCACTGCTTCTGACTATTCCCGAAAGGCATCTCCACTCTTATTGATCACACAAAAAAGCAATTCCCCTTCTATTAATCACCCCAGTGGCCCTAACATGACTGGCCAAGTTTAGTTTATATCTATCTGCGTCCCTTTCTTATGACACTAGTTAGACAGATACACAGGAAGGGGTTTAACTAAACCTGGGCTGTCATGTTAGGGCCGCTGAAAGGCAACTCCACTATTAATCTATTACCAAACCCAGTAGCAAGCTATTTCTTTCCGCCAGTATTCTGTGAGAGTGAGATCGATTTTTTAAAATGATTCTACATTATACTTACATTTAACTATTTATTAAACTTTTAACTATACTTTGCAGGTAACCTACAACGAATCCGATGAACACGACACCTTGTTCAGGTATAATTCAATGCTTCGTTTAGCTGTAATATTTTGTGTAAAAATAGAACTTTTTAACATTTTTGTAACTTTGTACCGTTGTAAGTTTTAAAAGGTCGTTGCTGTTTTAATTTTCTTCTTTTGTCAGAAATATTTTCGATGATGATATACAATTTATGTCTTTTGGCTTGAGTGGAATACCGCACTGAGAACGGCATTAGCCTTTTGAACGCCATGTTAGATATTATAGCCGTCAATTACACACAAAACAAGGCTGAATAGCAACGCGAATTCGAATCTTACGCCAGCTTACGTAAGTCTCTTTTGCGCTATACGATATATCCGTCGTTGGCTTTGAACCTATGGTGCGGATATATCCATCGTCGGCGTTGAAAACGTTAAAGGTTGTTCCGGTTTGTGCCTATGCACGGACTCAGGAGGAGATTGACCAGTCTAGGTCTCCGGTAGCTTTGCTGGACTCTCGATAGTTGAAGTTGAAAAATAGTCACAGTATCAAATCGATAGAAATTAAAATTCAATACTATCGGCACGAGCATCAATACTATCACTATCGACTGTATAGCTTTTCGATGAAAATGAAAATGAAAGATTTATTTTGCAAGTAGGCCATATAGGCTCTTTTACATGTCTGAATCTACTAGCGCTTCGGAAAATTGAAGATACTACTGAGAAGAAACGCCGCAAGAAACTCAGCAGTTTAATTTTTTTTCTTCTCTTTTCAAAACAGATAGTATGATAGTATTGATACTAGCCCTACCGATATTGCGGCTATTTTTCAAGGTCACGATACTGTTAACAGTGCTATCGATAAATAAATAAATAAATAAATATTTTGGGAAAGTCCACACCAATTGACCTAGTCCCAAAGTAAGCAACTAAAGCTGCTTGTGTTATGGATACCAGACAACGGATATACATACTTATATAGATAAATATATGCTTGAATACATTTAACATCCAAGACTCGGGTGCAAACATTCGTATTGCCCCTCCCGGGAATCGAATCCGGAATCTCAAGTTTTGTAGTCAGTGTAACCACTAGGCTATCCGTTCGTCGATAGTTGGATACATTGGTATAACACTAGTCTTCGTCGGCAGGTCTCGCGTGCTGTGCCTGCCGCTGTACACGGTTCTGCTGGCGGCCGAGGCCACGCAGGCCGAGTACCTGCTGCTGGGCGGTCCGGCGCACCTGCATCACGTGCCCTTCGACAAGGTCCGCCTGCAGGTGAGCTGACCTTACCTAAGACTTCGGTTACACGCTAATTCTGGCGTCAGTTCAGTCCATCATTCCGGTATAGATTTGACTGATGCCAGAATGATGACGAACGGACACGGTTACGTTCAGTTCAGACTGACACGACACGAGACAGGTTACACGATAATTCTCTCGTCATTCTGACCAGAATGATGGACTGAACTGACGCCAGAATTAGCGTGTAACCGACGTCTAAAGGGCCTCCATAGACGGAACTTAGAGCAGTCAGTGCCAACAGCTTCAAGCAGGCGCTGTTGGGTGATTTGCAGTTTCAATACAAAATTGTCCTTCTCAATACACGGACAACTCCAGCAGTCGCATAGTTGACTATGCAGTCGCAGCTTAAAGCAGTCCATTCTGACTGCTTCAAGCTGTCCGTGTACGGCCGGCCTAAGAGCGTCCGCTTAGTCGCGCGGGCGCACGGAGCGGGTGCACGCATATCGAACAATTAGTATGAGCCCGCACCCGCGCGAGTTAGCGGACGCTCTCCTACAATTTTTATAGGCGTGCACCCGCTCCGTGCGCCTGCGCAACTGAGCGGAGGCCCTAAGAGATTTCAAATGCGTTGTCAACCCAGAGGGCTCAGATGGAATACCTCTTGTGCCAGTAATTACACCGGCTGTCTTGCTCTCCAGTTCTCCACGCCGGAACACAACAGTGCAAGCGCTGCTGCTTAGCGGCTGGGTTAGCGAGCAAGATGGTGATCCGGACAGACCTTGCAGTCTTGTCCGTGAAACTTACTTTTTAAACGACTGCCCATACGAAGGAGTGCCCCTGTCGTAAAGGGCTCGGAATCTGTAATAAAAAATATTGCTATACCGGTATAGTACCGGTAAATAGGCGGCACATATTCTTGTCGTTGGTTGAGTACCGGTAAAAAAAAAAACATTTAATTTGATTGAGTTTTATTCATTATCGAGACGCATTTTTTTAGACAACATTTACACTTAATTTTTTATTTTATTTTGACATATACCATAAAAGTCTCTTCAAATGCCAATTTATATGCGACTAACATAATTTTGTGAGCAACAATGATTTCTAACAGGTTATGGGACCAGATCCTGCAATAAATTTGAAGTTTCCTTTTGAATTTATACCTCATTCCAGTACCCAAAATACAAGCAGCTTTACTTGCTAAATTTGGGACTAGGGCAATTGTTGTAAAATTGTCCCAAAGTATTTATCTATTAGACAAGTATTTATTTATTTAGACGACCAGATAGCCTAGTGGTTAGTGACCCTGACCATGAAGCTTGAGGTACCGGGTTCGATTCCCGGGAGGGGTAAATGTTTGTATGATGAATATGAATGTTTGTGCCAGAGTCGTGGATGTTATATGTATTTAAGTATATATTTATCTATATAAGTATGTATATCCGTTGTCTAGTGCCCATAACACAAGCAGCTTTAGTTGCTTACTTTGGGACTAGGTCAATTGGTGTTAATTGTCCCAAGATATTTATTTTATTTATTTATTTATTCTATTTATTTATTCCAGGTAATCGAATACCGTTCGTCGGACATGGCGGCGCGCAACCAAACCACTCAGTTTCTTCTAAGCAAGAACTACACTGTGGCGGCAACTTTCGACGACTCTGTCATGTTCGCCCTGAACCAGCTCTGAAGGGAAATTTACCGAAATCGCAGGTAAAAAGTAATTCATTATTATTAGTACTCCATTGCCCTTATTTTCCGAACTAACATATGTCAGGTGACTACGACAATTGGGATGTTGACTAAAAAATAATAATTAGTCCATCTTTTAGAACGCCAGAAAATAGTAGATACGTATTTTTTCTTTTGCTTCTAAAACTTAAAATAACAAAGTTACAGAGCGGCGAAAGTTCGCGCTACGTCATTATATCGTAAAATTTTTACGAAAGAGCGACGTCACGAGCCCCTACTCCTGAATTTGAATGTGCTGTATCTTTGTCAATATTATTCGTATGGACAAATAAAAAAATAACTGACGGACTAATTAGAATCTTGTTGTTTTAACCCAGGAGACATCCCTATTCAGGGTCCATTTTCATAAACGCGACAGGTGACAGTGAAAATTCGGAACATTGCTTGCGCACTGGGATGTTAAGTCTGTGAGTTTAGCGTTACTTGTTGACACGGTAACGTACGGCGAATTGTCTCTGTCGCCTGTCGCATTTATGAAATTGGGCCTTGAATTGTCGTTGTCACCTAAAATATGTTAGTTCGGAATAGGAACAATGAAGAACTAATGATAAGGAATTACTTTAATTGTTTAGCTCGAACAACAAAAAACATTTGTTAATAAATACCTGCGATTGGATTTAATTTTCGTGGTAATAGTTAATCGACTGAGGCAAGTGTGGCTAAAGGATGTTTGTAACACGTGTTAATACCATAGCTGAATATAATGTATGTGATATACAGATAGACATGGCAAACCTAAAAACTGTACCACCCTGTCCTTTATAACTTAGTTATAAGCTTAGAACTTCAAGGGAACGTACCCTTGCTACGTGACCCATTCAAGGGGGGAGAGGAGTCTTTAAAATACCACGCTTGCCCCAGCCGGTCTAATGGCTCAATTACACTAGTCTAACCGCTTGGTGTGTGCTGTTTTCAGTCGATGGGGTTTGTTTATGACTGATATGACCGCATCAGTCGGCTTGACGAGTGTAAATGAACCAATAATTATGAGTGATTACTGTAAAAGCGGTTTGGCAACGTCCGATCCGAATACGAAGATATACGATCCGAAATATTAACTTATGAAAGGGTGCTTACGAACTGCGTCCGATCCAGTTTATACCGCTTTAATCCGGATTTTATTGGATTCGATATCTGTTTGGACCCGGTGTGTACGCATTGTGATTCGTGTTAGTAAGTTAACGTACTCGATGTCGGGGTGATTTTAAAAAAAACACGATTCGAAAATTTTACTGTCGATTGACTTGTTTGTCAAGTGCCTTAGGATACGATTTAAGTTTCGGCGGATCGATGATGTAATCAGATTACCTTTCATTACCTGAAAGATATTTTGTGTTTTTATTTATACCTTAAATACTTAATTTACTAATAACAGCAACTGTAATAGAATTAAAAAAGAAGGCTAAATGGTAACTTGTGCTCTACGCACGTTTTAACCTTGCAGTAGGCTGGCCAACTGTCATGTATTTTAAAGAACATCCGTTTTCAGTTATCATGTATTTTATAAGGAAAATATACGCCATACATGCTAATACCATAATGCCACACCGTACAATAAACGCATTAACCGTTTTCCCTTATATCCTGTATTTTTTGATCATATCGCACGCTTAGAATTAAAGTGACCCATTTCTGAATAATACACGACCCAAAATATCACCTTAATTAAAAGACATAGGGTTTAATTTTGGGAAATATCAAATTCAGAATTGAGTCACTTTAATACTAAGCGTGCGATATGTACAGTCTAGGAAATTGAATCACGTACCACCGTAGAACCTAGTCGAAGAGACATACGCATGACATTTGTATGACATAGCCTGGCGTTTAACGCGTCGAATCTTTGCGATAGGGTTCTAAGGTGGTACGTGGATATATTTCCCCTGCTGTACTGTATAACGAGTACACAGGATGGTCACCATACTTTGCAGTGAAACATTAACTACTTTTTATTTGAATTCTGTTAAAGAAAGGTAAGTTTGATTAAAATTGTCGAAACGCCTGGCAGCTAGAATATGCTCATTAAAAACACTGTTTCTAGATAGATCCCTTGTTAAGGCTGCACTTTTTTAAATGCACTAATTAGTAATTTCCATCCTAATGTGTGGTTGTGAGGCAAGTAACAGTAAGTCAAGAAAATTTAAAACTCAAGTTTATGGAAACGGAAATTTCTTTAAATTTTTTAAACTATTATTGTAGAACATTCAAATTATTACACTAAATGATAGCTGCAATGATTTGAAAGACAAATCTGGAATCTGGGTTAACTGAAAAGCGTGTGGCAAGAAATGCCGACGTTGCAGATTCGAGTCCGTCTGTATCCGTCATTGCCGGTGAATCCATAGTGACGGATATATCCGTCATTGGCGGTGAATCCATAGTGACGGATATATCCGTCATTGGCGGTGAATCCATAGTGACGGATATATCCGTCATTGGCGGTGAATCCATAGTGACGGATATATCCGTCATTGGCGGTGAATCCAGTGACGGATATATCCGTCATTCGCGGTGAATCCATAGTGACGGATATATCCGTCATTGGCGTTGGAAAGGTTATATAATTTCAAATGTTACTTACCCCACTGTGACACCACGGTTGACGTTAGATTCGGAAAAGTATCGACAATAATGTCCGAGGTTGTGTGTGTTGGTCTGTCAACTGCGACCGCATGCCATGCCATATTAAAGTATTTTTCTATAAGCTCACAGTTTACGCACAATGTTGAAATGCCGGGTGTGATGCTGGGATTTTGTAATAATCTTTGTACAGACAGCACAACAAGTAACAAAACACCCGATGAGATAAAAAATATCTGCAAGCTCATGGCAATAAAGACGAACTGCATTGAAACTGCAAGTCAGCCGTAAAAATTCAGTTTGGATGCAGTTTTTGAACAGTTGGCATGACTGCATCGAAACCGCAAACGAACTGTGCTGTCCGCTTGCAGTCGGTGTGCAGTGCTCACGACTGCACACCGACTGAAGCTGGAAACTGCACGCCAACTGCAAGCACAATTCGTTTGCAGGTGGCTTGCAGTTTAAATGCAGTCCGTCTGTAATAGCCCTTAGCGTCTTGACAATAGAGTTCAGATCTTTTTACTTTTTGGACTTTGTAGAAATGTTTGCTGCTGTCTGCCAATCGCACGGAATCTAGTAGCGCAAAAAATTTAATCGTCTGTCAAACTGATATTTTAAAAGTAATTAATGTTTGATTCCTCAATTTGTCACAAAGATTCAACATCACGTTCGGCATAGATTTAAATGTTAAAACACCAACGAAAACGAAAATCATCTAATCTTTGTAATAAATGAAAATAATTTCGAATCTAGTTCGATAAAAAACATTCTGTATATGTAAGTACAGCCAGCATGTCGTGTTCATTGGCAGTTGGCTTCATTCTGACTGTACCAGATCCAATTAATTGTGGGTTTGATGATTTTCATTACAAAATTAGCGTTTAATTGCCTTTAAATGATTGGCTTATTAATCTTAGATAGGGAAGCACGTTTACACAATTCAAATTTTTACACGCATTTCTAAAGGTCTGCGCCGACCGAGTTTAAAACGAATATTTTAAATTGATATACCTAATTATGTTATTTCAATGTGAATTAAGTTATTACGCGATCAGTATTGTTGTTCCATCCATTTTTATGATATTCATTCCATGATGAATCTATCTGCCCAGTGTAAATTCTTACTAATAAGAATTATTTAATTTTATTGTATGCCGATATTTTTATATTATTAATGGTTTGTTAAGTCATTCCATTATTTTATCGATTCCTTTCTAATTTTAATCTTTAGAAGACTGAGTATCGAATATTTTGTTGTATCGCGACGACGAACAATATTTTTTTACAATATTTAATTAAATTAATGATTTTTTTATGAATTAAAATCTCAACGGAACCTCGGTTTAAGTGATCACGATGACAATGAACAATTTTATCGATTAAATTATAATTTTAGTTCGGTAGATAATTTTAAGAATTTTGTGTTAGGCTTTAGTTTTATGCGCTCAATTTTTCTCAAATAAATGGCTTTAATGAAGTTGCAGTGTTTTATTTTGTTATTTCGTATAGGGTAAAAGCTCCAATCGTTGGCAGCCCTCCAGTGAAGAGCACGCTTACATTATTAACCATTTAACCGCGATTGTCTGTATTAAAGAAAAATGTCATATAGTTTTTGTATAGATGGCGACACGGGCGTGTCCGATGAACTCGTAGGCGGCGGTTAAAGGGTTAATTAATCTGAGTGGGTGGTTTTGACAATGCTGTAGCAACTAAGTACCGACAACCCTAATAAAAAAAGTAAAGAACTTACTCTGAAATGGAAGCAGAGAGAAAAGCAAGGGCCTTTTGATGCCATGATCTTAGTAATGTTATGCGATTTATGAATCTCACCAAAATGGCGTTTTTCATAGAGATACGGCCATTTTGGTGAGCTTTAGTTTAGCACCTCGGATCAGGGCCTAATTTCATAAACGTGACAGTGACAATTCGTTATACATTGCTTGCCCACTATGATTTTAAGTCTGTAGCGTAACTTGTCGACACAGTCGCCTGTCGAGTTTATGAAATTGAGGCCAGATAAATCAAGCCCCGACCAATTAAAACATTTTCACTGACGCCGTACGACGCCAGTGAGTACCAACTGGTTTTACGTTTATTCAAAATATTCAAGGGCCGTAGCGTGGAATAAAACTGCGCTTGTATGTATTATATTATTTATTCATGTATATTTAATATAATCTTGTCCTCGAATTTACAATAACCGAAACCTTAGAACTTGTTTCGGTCGCGCGTGTAACGTCACACTCGAGTGGTTACACTAAAAATTCGATAATCGTTCCAATAGCCACATTCAAACGTCTCAACTCGATTGAAATAATTCCATAATAACAGTTCATGATATTTGTGCGAACACACCAACTGCATAACATATTAACATTTGTTGAAACTAAACTAAAATAAAATATTCTACAATAATCAACTAGAAATATTCTTTATTGTAATTATTGCTTTCAAATATCCTTTACATTGAAAATAAATGGAAGAACTATAGAAATTATTACAAATTATATACATACTCTACAAGTAAAACGGGAATTTAACAAATGATCGCTTCTGATTTATGATTAAAAAATAAAGAGTTATTTTATTTAATAGTTTACGTCAACAGCAATTTTCTTTAACCGAAAATTTTCAGCTGAAACCTGTAACTTTTCAGTAGGTAATTGCAAACAAATGAAACCTACTAATTACATTAAAATTTAATTTATTAAAATTAAAAAAAGTACCAATGTATCATCTTCAGCAGAACATAGCTCACGTTATAATAAAAATTCAAAGTGAACATTTAGAATGACATTATTCGTTTTTAGAAATATCCGCGTATTTTCGATTTTGACAAATTTTGCACCTAAACATGTTAACTTCTTACCATCATGCCTCTCTTTTAAAACTTGCCGACCTCAGGACACAATGGTACAATCAACCAAACTGAATTCCGGAACACTGTAGAACCTTTTCTCAATAAATGTCATAATGGAATTTCACAGTAAATGTCATAATCATATAATACAGCGATTAAGAATTGCGACAAAGTTCTATAGTGGCCAATAATTCAGTAAAATGCATGCTTAACTGATCATTCAAGAGGCAACTGCGAAAAAAATGTCTGTGGCCAAATAGAACTATGGCTTTATCAGTTTCACTTTTGATATCCATTATATTGTTTATTAAATTGCAATTCATTTACTTTTAGATTTTAATGTTATTTTGTTAAGTACCTACCCTACTTGTTAATAAAAAAAACTGCCGATTTTCTCACCGCGTTTTCTCTCAGAATTGGTTTTCCGAAGCGCTGGTAGAACCACACGCGTGATTCTTTTCAGGCGTATTTTGCAAAATACTTTATTCATCTCATTTGATCACTTAGATCTCTGACTGTAGTCAAATAATACTAAAAAGCTAAGCACCAAAAGTTCCGAAAGCACTAACAAACGGCCAGCAGCGACAGGCGGGTTTCAGTCCCGCTTCGTTCCCCGAGAAAAATATTTTAGCAATTTTCAGCTTTGGTCCCAATCTGTTCTGCCCATTTCTTGTCACTGATGGCCGTGCCAAACTAATACATTCTTGGGCGTTTTCATTCAAAGTTGTATCGTTAAGGGCCGGTTAGCGGCCGTCACCAAACTGACAATTAGTTAACCGCTATATCTTCCAAACTGTACCAACAAGTGGTTGCTGACAAGATGGCGGTCAAACCTGAGCGTTTCAAATTTTCGCCCTGTCGTTTAGAAAAACTTCGACGTGCTTAGGTAACATAACAAATACATTAGGATTAACATAACTAGCTGCCGTAACACAACGCGAGTTGTTCTACAATCCATGGAATGAAACTAAATGCATCGTAAATGTGTACACTCAATAGTTAACTAAAGAAAAATAAAGAGTTTTTAAACACTATTTAAATCTCGTACACGGAATTATATTAATACATTAAATTTTGTCGCTTGGCCACGGTTTTCATTTTAACCTTTTGCGTCACAACGAACAACGTGATCGCTATAAGATTTTGCTTTGTATGTACCGGGTGCCAAGCATACATTAGTTTTTGTCGCTCGTCCCGTCGCTTTTAATAATCGCTCATAAGTTACAAAACAGTGGCCGAGTCAACTTGAAACGTTATCTAAATAAGTACGTTGCAAACAGTATACAAGTCACACCATCCGTTAACCATTAAATAATTTACAATGCGTTTACCTAATGATAACACTTAACACTAGTTTTTGACACTACAAAGATTATTGTAATAGAAGCAGGTATAAAAATATTCTATAGTAACACCAAACGACTAATCGAGGCTACAACCTGCTTTACAAGGTACTTTTGACTAATTATAATCATTTTTTTTTTCACTACACTTCGTGGGGAAACTTAATATATTACTTCAATATATATTTTTCTAATATAACTAGTACAATTTCGGCATATACAGGCCGACAACTACACCGAATTCATATAAACTTATGGAACGCACGTTTTAACCTTTTAAACATCAACGACGAATATATCCGAACTACAGTTTGGCCACCAACGACGAATGTATCCGTCACCACTACAATACAAAAACTACAGGGATCCGAACAAGGTTCAAACTGGTTATCGCATTGAAAAGGTTAAAACGCGTCTCTTACCTGATTATGGTTCTATCCCCATTACACTGACATTGAGCGTTTCCCAACGTCCATATTATGTATATTTTATTCGTCTATCTAGGTGGTTGAAAGGTTGAGCCGTCAATTGCACGTATACTTCGAAGCGATCCTTCCCTACGACAGATGATCGTGCTCCATATCATTTTAAAGTTAATACGAGTATCATACGAAAGTCATTAACCTTTTCAACGCCACATTAAAGTCCTCAGTGGCACGTCAAACTTTGAAGGAAATTGAACCTTAGCGAAAGCACGTAGGTCAACTTATGCTGTACGCGTTGGCGGATATATCCATCGTTAGCGTTAAATCTACATATAGTGGTAGATTGATAGTCTTTGACGTTGAAAAGGTTAATCAATACAACTACTGTAGGTGTTCTGTCGAGATGTATGGCTACTAACTTAGCTGTTCTTTTGGCAATACTATGCTTGTTCCTTGACTCTAAAAATGTGATCCGACCGAAACTATGGGGTGGAGCGACTAAGCAATAAGAGATCAACATTAGAGCGTTAATCAATAATCATATTGTATTAAAGTAGTGCACGTATGTTAATCTTTATTTTGCCCATAAAACAGGAAAAAAGCAGATGCAGTGTTTTAACCGTTTGAACGCCAGCGACATCCGTACTTTACTATGAGGTTAACGGTCTACTAAAAGTGAAATAAAGGTTAAATTTCGTATTCTTGGCAACAAAATAGGAACATAGCGTTTGAGTGACGACTGACGACTTTGTCCTTAATGTGGCGCTGAAAGGTTACCAGTTGCGACTGTCCAAAACCAGTAGCTGGATTTAGCTTGCTCTAGCTTTAAACCTAAATTAAACTTGTCAAGGAACAATTATGCTTCAAAATTTCACGGCGCCCTTAATATGGCAGTAGACGCTATTTCTAAACTAAAGTGCACCGATTTGCAAATACAGAAAAGCAAGATTTCAAAGACTAAATTTCAAGACACTTCGGAAGCGGTTAAACTAACGCCAATCTCTTTCTCTCTCTCTCTTTCTCAGCATATAGACGTCCACAGCTGAACATATGCCTCTTGCGGTTCTGGATTCTGTATTCAAACCAACACAGTTCCAAGCATGTGTACGCATGCGTAACGCAGCTCTGCGCAGCGAGCTGCATACGCACCGCGAGGCTCGGCCATGACTCGTATGATCTTACTCGCATAGTTTAACCAGTGCATTACGGTATGTCCAGTTGAGCGCACGGTCGTGGTAAGGCTATAGAAGGAAGGCGATGCGCGCGTTCCAAACGTCACTTTGCATACATTAAAGAACAGAAAGGGAGTAATGTAGCCACCTTGCAAAGGGCAATGATTAAACCGATATAAAGCTACTGGAAGGATATATCCATCGCATTAATGTACACAAGCAAGCGCATGATTAAATTTAATCAGGTAAGATAATCGTAGTATGGAACCGCATAGAAAGAACGAAAGGAAAACTTCTCAAAACGCAAGTTTTTTAAAGCAAGTCAATATACAAAGCGGGAATGTAACTACAGTGAGCGTTATAGATAAATTGTAGCAATCATACAGACGTAATTACAATTTTAACACTAACTCGAGAACGTACAGTCATAAAAATAAATCTTCAAAAACTTTACAAACCGATTCAGACTGTACATTTCTAGATTATCAATATACATACTACAAATAGGTTAATAGGGGGTGCCACATTCATTTAAACCTTAGGTATTGCGAATTAATTTCATTGTCACGACACGAGACGTGAACGCTAACCTATCGTAAATCCGTCAACTTATGTATACTCATACATAATATCATCTGATATATGTTGATATGCACCACTGTCGATCTAAACCGAACCAAGTTTATTCATTTACTGTAAATCATGTCAGGGGTCTAGAAACAAAAATGGATAAGTCCATCGTAGCACGAACTGGGAACAAAGCGTTTCTATTGGCTGACATGTACTTGACCACATTTGTGACATGTAAGGACTTGCCCCCTTTTGTTTCTAAACCGTGATATAAAGTTATCTATTGGAAACAGCTCTGTACGTTTATCATTTCATTTGAAATATGAATATGTTGATAGTTGACTGTGTTGCCACAGAAATATCAATAAATCATCTGTGATTTCCTCATTTTTGTTTCTAGACCCCTGTAGCCTAACATGACCGGCCAAATTTAGTCTATCTGAGTTTATCTCAATTTGCGTCCCTTTTTATGACACTAGTTTGACAGAGACGCAGTGAGGAATACATTAAACCTGGGCTGATCATGTTAGGGCCACTATGTACCGAGGTCACTTTGATCGTCTTTATATATACTTATCTTGAGTACATTTTAAGATCTATAGGGTTTTCAGACGCTAAAAAATGAACCGAAGTTCATTTACTGGATAAGCGCAATGCCTATTCAGTCCCTTTATAAGAGTGGGCGTATTTTAACTAATAAGTTTTTGAATGGTCAAAGTGAACCCCAGTTTAATTCTGTCGTAACTGTATAGTCAAAACCACGAATTCGAAATTAGAACCAAATGCCTTCTATTTCACATTAACGAACAAGACGGATCATATCACATTCCATAATAACACTTGTCCTAACGTATCGGTGTCCTAATCATAATTTGTCCTAGAGGATTTTTTTTGCTGAAACCATAAACTTTTTAAAGTATTTGAAAGATTATCGCATAGAAATAATGAGGTTAGGTTAAGGTTGTTTTGTTAAATTTACAACACAAAACATTGATATACCCTAACAGGATCCATGTAATTACCATTTAAATTTATTTGTTAATTTATGATTGTAATTAATAAAATAAAAGAACAAATTATTATTAGACTATACGATATATCAGGGCAACTGATATTAGCGATCACAATTTAGACCCGAATAAGAGCGTTCCGGGGCTGCGCAGGCGAGGCCGGGGCGCGAGCTGCAGTCGTTAATATCAAAACCGTATAAAACTTCACTATTTCAAAAACCCCACGTTTTCAAGGCTAACAATAAATTCTTAAATGTGCAGTGAATTTGGAGCAATAAAATTAATAGTTAGTATCTTTGATAATCTTTTCAACGCCACGTTAAATACAAAGGTCGTCATTCGCACGCCAAACTTTTTTTGTAAGTGACGAAGTACCTTATGCGAATGCACGTAGGTCACTATTATTTCGTACGCGTGGACGGATACAGCCGTCATTGGCTTTGAACCTCTGGTGCGGATATATCCGTCTTTGGCGCTGAAAAGGTTAAAGGCGCTGTGTCGCGACCGCTGGGAGCAAGCCACCAGGGCCCGTATGTTAAAAATACGAAAGTTGTATTACAATATGCATAAAACACAACACATGTAAGTAATTCAAGTTCCGTGCCTTTTGATAAACGGAGCTCTGGAGCGACGCAAGCAACCCTCGACTCCATTCCAGAAAAGTTTGGCAAAACGTCAGTATTTATTAGGAAAAAGTTAACAATTGTATCGGACTGTTGCACTGTTGGACTGTTGCGTCGAAAAGTTATAAGCCTGTCAATTAGCTAAATGGCACAGTGAGAATAGGTGACGACTCGAAATACAAGTAACAATACTGGTAAAAGATAAACAAATCGGTTACATAATTTTTTTTAATTTTAACCTTTTCAACTTCAACGATGGATATATCCGCACTGATGGTTATCAACAAGCGACGAATATATCCGTCAACGCCTGCGGTATAAAAACAACAAACCAGCTATGGGATTACGTTAAGTTTTAACCACATATGACATACTTTTGTATTTTTTAAAGGTTTTAAAACCTATGTGATATGACGTTAGAACCACCTAAGACTCTTAATTATTTGATTATATATGCCCTAATGAAGGTCAACCTAACTAATGGTTTAGGTAGACAAAAATACGTTTTACTTTGGAATACTGAGCCGACATAACTATTTACGTAACCGAAGCGAAATAAATAAAATCAGTACATTTTTCATTGCTCCAAATCCCTAACCTAACCGTTTTGGCATACGTCTGCCATGATCCAATATCATTGAAGGAAGTTCTGGTTAAACTGGGGCTGCTGCATGTTGGGTACGAAGTTGTTGTTCATTGGTGCCTGGTATTGAAACGACATAGGCATAAGAGGGGGTTTAGCTGGGCTGTTGGGGCTGGACTTAAGTTGGTTTATGGTGGGTGCGGGACCCGCTTTAGGCGACCTAGGGGCTAACAGGTTGTCTACGTTAATATTAATGGAGCCCGTCGTGTCTGCCCACGTGGCTCCCAGTTTGGTTGTCGGCTTCGTGCTGTTTTGGTTGGTTTGGTTGTTGACTGTGGTGGTTGTGATTGGCTGGAGGAAGTCCACTGGTGTTGGTTGGATACCTGTTTAGGAGAGACTGATAAATAGGCTGTTTTTTATAGCTTCAGCTTAGAAATTTTAGCTTTTGTTACTGTAAATGAAGTTAATAATTAAGGTTGTATTCCATACTTTAACAGCATATTTATGTAAAAATTAAATGACAAGAACACAAAAAAAAACTATAGCTGTAGGTTAGCATTAAATTGTAGTACACCGAACATGGGACTAAAAAAATAAGTTCGTCACTATTGCTTTGCTTTTCTCGATTATTTAAGTGAAATTGAGTAAATACTTTCGACGTGTTGAATTTCTAGAACATTTTTTTAGCATCTTGTCCGTTCCGTATAATCTATGTGTTATTGCAGACTGTATAACCTTTTGATTGACATTCAATTGAGTACAGAGTAGGTTAAAAATACATCATGATTGTCATCAGTATGTTACCAGAAAAAGGTTAAACGTTCTGTAAAGAGGTGATAGAAAAACAAAATACACGAGACTCCTTAGGATTTATGGCCACGAATAAATGAATTGGACAAAATATTTGTAAATTCTTTATTGAATAGAATGTCACGGTGGGTTTCACAATAACCAAATAGTTTTTTTTAGATAAAAATAACATAACAATTTTTTACAGTCAAATAGGAATGCTAAAAGATAATAATTTTTTTCACGACTTAATGAAGTCGTCCAATTCGATAAAAGTTTAAAGATTTTAAGCGTTCCACACTAAATTCCGATTTTTAATTTACACATTAACCCTGACATAATCTTAAAAATATGACTTAATTCATAATTATCTTACGTGTAAACACTCACTTAAGTTTATAATGAAACTAGCCGCCCTATTGTTTTAAGTGACGTCGTTTTTTTATACTATAGCACGTACTCTATGACCACAGATAATGTAAATTTCAGGACAATTTAAGCCCACATTGTGAAATCGTTTAACCTATTCAAGATCACACCATTAAAAGAAACACAAAGTTTTAAACTTTTGCGATTTTCACATATATTCGTAACGTCAAACGGGACTTTAACGAAACGTCGAGGTAAATGAACAAAGATTTTATCGCGTTAAAGTCTCGTTTAACGTTACAAATATGAAACACCAAGTGTCACTTATTATTATATAGCATAAAACATTTATGGCATAGATTATTCCTAAAATACTCACTTTTTTGCGCTTTATTAAAAGAAGATTCCAAATTTACAATCACATAAAACTTTGTTACGATCGGTCACGCATCGCAATTAAATGCAAGCACAACTTTTTTTTTAGTTCAAGTTTAACCTTCTCGACGCCACATCGAATAAAGTCGGATATATCAGTCGTTGGTTTTGACCCAACGCGGGCTGCAGATATTTTCGTCGTTGCGTTAAAAAGGTTAAATGTTAGGTTAAGGTTGAGGTGTGCGGTGACCGGCGACAATGTGCGATGAGCTGGTCCTTTCACATTATATTCGTATCATAAAAATGCATATGCCATGCTAATATAGACTCTACCATCATCTACGTAGATTTGCGCTGCATTACGGGCACAACTATTGTCCTTTTCTAGCTGGCGCAGTTAGAACGGAATGATTGTTCAGTCGATTTATAACTTACGCTTCATCTTTTCCAACGTTGCTCGTAGCATACCATTTGACGTAGTTTTTTTCCTTAGTCTCTAATTTAGCAAAAAATAGTATTGTTTTTAACCTTTTCTACGCCACGTTACGGTAAGAACAAAAGTCGTCATTCACGTGGCAAGCTTTTATTGTAAGTAACGAAGTTGAACCTTTTGCGAATGCACATAGGTAACCTTTATGTTGTACCCGTTGATGGATATATCCGTCGTTGGTGGTGAAAAGGTTAACAGAAAGGTTCTATTAAAATGACTTCAGACATTGAGTTAAACTAGAACTTTGTAATAGTTTAATCACAAAATATATTTCTCTTAAAACTATCACTTATTTAGGCAAGTATAAATTCAGTATTCCTTATCAGCTATCAGACGTTTTGTGGCAGAAGTGCCTGCTGCTAAAGCAACTTAATTGTGTACAGCTTGGTCGATAGTAAAGATTGTGGCAAGGTGATTTTCTATAATGGATACAAGAGAAGAAGCTTCCAGTCCGAATTTTACTTGTAGTCTTAATCTAGCTTTTACTCACGGCTTTGCCTGTATTACCTTTTTGAGGTAGCCTATGTATCAGAGTATAAGCTATCTCCATTTCAAATTTCATCAAAATCCGTCCGTTTTAGTGGGATTAACTAAAATCCAAACTCACACACAAGCTTCCGTGTTCAACCCAATGTAATATCCTTTTATCGCGGCTTCGTAAATCCTGTCTCGCAATATAAAATCACCTTAAAGGACAAACTCACTTCCGTACGCTCCGCGAATACGAGCATATCGGCATGTCGTTTGTCCAGAACACATCCTGGTTACACATCAGCTTGGAGCACCGTTTGCATTTGTCTTCTATAGTATCGGGCCAAGCTGTACACAATCTCTAGTCGTCCTCAAACTCGCCTAGATTCTTCTCCAATAGAGACAACACTTGTGCGGCGAACACCGCCGTCTCAGACTTAGGGCCTCCCAACTTAATAGTCAGATCCATATTCGAGAGTAGGTCTCCGAGCCAATCGCGTAACTCGAACATGGAATTGAGGAATTCACTGCGCAATATGGATGGTGGCAAAGCTATTACCACGCTGGCTAGCATAGCGATGACACAAGATTGGATCTTCGGGTCGGGTGCGTACCTCATATACAGAATTATTTGGACGACATCCCAACAGTAGCTTGAGCATTTAGGGCAATTCTTTGAAGCGAGAATCACGTTGCCGATGACCGTTAGGTATTTCAAGAGGAGGATGTTGTCTATGTCCTGTTTGGCGTTGTGGTGGCTAAAGGTTAGCTGTCGGACGCCAAAACCGCCGACTAGAGGGTAGAAAAAACTATCGGATACGGCAGCGAACTGATTCTTCTTCGCTTTTGAAAAAGGATGGGGTTGTTTTGAGTGGAAATATCTGGTTTTATTGATCAGTCTCCGTCGGATGATTTCCTCAGCGGACGGCTCGTCGTCTTGTGTGACGACGTCAGGTTTGACTAGTTTCGGTTCGCTCTGTGGCGCAACATCAGCAATTCTCGCGGCTGCGGCCGACAACACGTCCAGCATGAAGATTTTAGTGGCGATAGAGTATCTGCCGACGTCCGTGTGAATCTCCTTGCAAATGTGTTCGGCGCACACTTTCGGCTGGCTGCATAGTATTGCGACTGCCGTATTGAACTTGACACTATCGAAGTTATCTACATGAAATTTGTCGTCCAAATGGATGAAAAGATCAAGCAACTCCTTAGCTAATTTGGGATCTTCGTTTTTGAGTTGTTTCGTTATTAACTCTTCGGCTGCTTCGACTGTTGTTTCGAAAATTTCAGCGTCTTTCGCTTCTGCTATTATTTCGATTAAGTCTCTAACGTAAGCTGGCCTGTTCTTATCAGCGATCGCTATGTCGTTTGACATATCGTATGGCTGCAAATCGTCATCCGAGTCCAAGTCCTCTGACAGCGTCTTGCTTTTCTCTAATGCGTCAAGTTTCACGGAGATTATAGTCTTGACTATCTCCTTCGTTTGCTCTGGACTTTTGACAGCACACGTCACTATCGTGTTGTTGACGTACCTGTGGTTTTCATCGACCACTTTCATCGCTATTAGATCGAGGATTCCTTTCAAATCTATAGGTTTCAATTTGAAGTCTTTAGGCGGTTTTAAGTTATGATCTATTAGACACCTGTGGCTTAGCCCTTTGAGTTGTTGATGTATTTCGACACACTTTTGTCCCATTTCCTTGAAGTCAAAGTTTAGTTTTTCGGCAGCCTTGTCGCTATCATCTATCGCGGCTAGCAACTTCAATACGATCTCCACAGTGGCCATGCCGATACACCTGAACTCTTGGCTCAGTACGTCGAGATGTTTCGACATGCCTTTGAACAATATTGTTTTTAACTCATTCAGTTTCCACACTTGTTTGTTCTTGATGTGGCTCACTACACAATATTTGACGGCAAGGATCAGCAACTGCGAGATGTACATGTGATGCGTTATGTTAGAGACGTTGGCGTGTTTCACATCTGACCAGACGCGACTAAGTTTTAGAACTAATTCAGTCAATACGTTCTCTTTGGTGGTCGACAGATAGTAAACCAGGTTCTCTACTATAGTAGTATCTACATAATCCTTCGGTTGGATGTATAGAGGTATTCTAAAAGTCAGTATATCCCTCCAATCGTTACTTTGATCAAAATTATCACCAAGCAGATGAAGGATGGCCTGTTCCGATTTTTTATAGTCTATGGGCGCCCTGTGAAATAAGGTCAGCGCGATGCAGTCTATCGCTTGCCGATTTAAATGGTAGAACATTTTTTGTATCAACTTCCGCCTCAAGAACATGGTTTCGTTCTCGTCGCCGGTCCAAGCAACGAGGGCGTCAATGAACTTAAAGATGGCGTCCGAGTCACCGCTCATGTTGTAGTTAACGATCACCTTCGAAAGCAAGAACGACAAATACGATATATCGTACTGTATATTCTGAGCGTAACTGGACTCTATCATGAAATCCATGCTCCTTATAACGTGGAAAATGAGATTGTAGGAATAGTTTTCGTGCGCTAAACTCTTAGGGGTGTTCCTTTCCAGTTTGTTGGCGACCCGTTCAGGCAGTGTTACCAGCAACTGAACAAAACTCTCCCACTCGTTCTGATGTTGGTACAGCTGTGTGAGCACGTCGAAGCGAACGCCGCTGCAGTCGACGACAGCCGCGAGAACGGCATCACTTTTCACGTACTCCGTCAGCACGGCCGCCAGCGCTTTCAGAGTCACATCGTCGTCTTCATTCTTTAAGAACCCGCACAACACCGCTAAAGTCTCTCGACTGACTTGAAAGCTCTCTTCGACCGTGAAGAGATACTCGATATCCTTCTTAAAGAGGGGCCACGACGGCAGCAGTACTCGCGCCGCGCCGCTTAGTAACTGCACGAATACGTCGAGGGTCTCGTTTTGGATCAGTTTCGGGTCGGTTTGGGTCAACTTTTGCACCGTGAGTGGTCCGGGCAGGGCGCCCCGGAGGCGCTCAACGCGCGCCCTGAGTCGGGCCGCGTCCCGCTCGCTCGCCAGGCGCTCTAGCCCGCGCAACGCGTCTACGAACGCTCTCAGTTCGTCCGCAAGGCCGCGTGGCTTCTTTTCACATTCTGGAAATGAAAAACACCTGAATGTGCCCAAGACTGTATTTACACTAGCAACATTTAAACGTTCTCATGCAGACGGGAGGAGTCACGTGTATTTTTGTAAATAAATAAACGTATGAAACGCAAGTTTCGATTCGCGTACGATCGCGGAACGCTCTAAAACTACTTCGAAATACAACCGACAGATGTCGCTGGTTAGATCTCATATTTATGACTAGTGCCGATTATCATATCCCTGTGGTCCTTTGGTATTACACAGTTAGATATTACTGCACTGAGGGATAACTTATCCTTACGTCAGTCATCAAACGAACTCCAAAATTCAATACTAAGATGAGATATCACTAGCGACTTATTTTGCAATTTATTCCTTAACAACGGGAAGCAATTGCTAAATGTATGAAAAAAGCTCTTCGGTTGGTAATAAAAACAGAAATAAAGTTATCTAAGGTAACGGTTCCAGTCTTTGTCAGTGACCTAATAATTGACGAGAAGATAAAACAAGAGATATTGATGTCAATTACTGGTTAAAGCAATGCCTTACGCATAGCATTAGGACGGCTACCTCATAGCGCTTGCCATCAACCAAGAAAACGCTTCACCACATCACAAAACATCACAGATTTTTTTCAATGATAAAGCATTTTTTTGGTAGACTAAAAAACTAAATAACTAAAACTATATGAGATGGATGATTGATTAATTTATAGTAGAATATAGAAAGAAAGAGAGGTCGCTTAAAAACAAAGCAAGACGAAGACTAGGAACTTGAACTACGCCACTTTCTTTAAGGCAAACGAGCAAGTTGTAGGGTGTGCGCAAGGTCCCTCCAGATCGCTAATCCGGCCGCTAGGCAGCAGTGCTTGCACTGTTGTGTTTCGACGTGGAGAGCGAGACAGCCGGTGCAATTACTGGCACAAGAGGTATTCTATCTTAGCCCTCTCGGTTGGCAACGGCGGGTTCTAAACCGGCAACATTGGTCATTATTGACCAAAGTTGCCGGTTTAGACTTGTAAAATTGTAACTTGTAGCTTAGTTAAACGGGCCACAGGTTATCCGCTTGCTTGTTTGCCTTCTTATTTCACAAAAATAAAAAAAAATCTTGGAATCGCCCATCGCTAGAGTAGCGTATGTAAAGTCCCGAGTCTTCGTCCCGTCGCTGCGAGCTCTCGGCTGGTCGGGTGGCGACTGACCTGTGGGGGTAGGTTGCAGGGTGGCGGCGGTCAGTTGGGAGGTCAGCGCGTCGAGGCTCGAGAATCCTTGCAGCGGCGCGGGCGGCGGCGCCAGCTCGCTCAGCAGGTCCAGGTTCGACGCCGGCGCTGGAAGTTAACGGGACGAGGTTAGATTAGGCCGGCAACGTACTAGCAGTCCTAATGGTGCTGTAGGTGTCCATGGGCGGCGGTGACCACTTAACTTCAGGTGAGCCACTTGCCTGTTTGTCGGCTTTAGTATAAAAAAAAGATGGTGGTCAACTTTATTTTTATTTCAACTTTAAAGCACAAAAAATACAGAATGTACAAAAGGCGGACTTGATGCCTCAAGGCAGTGTCTCTTAACCTGTGGTCTGCGGACCCCTGGGGATCCCGCGAGCATATGTATGGGCGTCCGCAGTCTTATCTATGGACCACGCTATCGCTATGCACGCAAATTTTTTTGTAATTTGTAATACTAAAATAAATGGTCCGAAATTTATTGCTGGTTTTTTTATTGAAGGGGTCCTTAAAATTGTGCTAGAATTCCTAAGGGGTCCATGGACAAAAAAGGTTAAGAAACGCTGTCTTAAGGCATTCTCTGCCAGTCAACCTTTGGGCATAAACAGAAAAGTTGTGGGCGGTGCGGATTGACAACGAGTAATAGAAACACACTGACGAATGGTATATAATGCTACATACATACAAACATATAATACAATACATAGATATAAAGATACATACATAAATAAACATACATACAAAATCTGTCCAGCAGAAAGCTAAGAGGAGTTCTGCTTAGAGAGATGATGACGAACTAACTTTTTGAAAGAGAGTTTGTTAGGGGTTTGTTCAGTGCTGAGAGGAACAGCATTCCAAAGACGAGTAACCTGAAGAGCATAAGAGTTAGAGACGAAACCAGTTCGATGAGGTAGGACAGCAAGTTTGAGATTGCCAGCTTTCCGACTTTCTGACATTCGTAAGAGCTTCCTGGAAGCATTCAGATTATGCTTAGGGCTTAAAGATATTTAGGGCGTCCGCTAAGTCGCGCGGGCGCGGCACGGAGCGGGTGCACGTTTATAGAAAACTAGTATGAGAGCGTCCGCTAACAAACTGGAACAAATTATTTTGCTACTCCGCGAAACCAGTGCCGGGCTCGTGCAAAATAGCTGCGCCTGTGCGACATATATATATTCATGCAAAAACCCACCCTCCTTCGCTTCCACACGAAACAACAAATATCACACAGACTCAACTACACTACACCACCACTAAGCACTAAAACTACACAATCGACGCGCGTTTCGCCTCTGTACGAGGCATCATCAAGATCAAACAGTACGACCGTTCGCTACTTGAACGAATGGCGTAATCTGTCCGTCTGGTCGACCGCATACTCGCGCGGGTGCGGATGCGGGCTCATACTATTTGTTCGACAGGCGTGCACCCGCTCCGTGCACCCGCGCGACGTAGCGGACGCTCTTTGACTTTAAGATGAAGGTTTATTGTTTTTTGGACGGCAAACGAGCGCGCTAGCAGCAACACCAAGGAGGCTGAAGCGTTGCCAACCCAGAGGGCTAAAACGGAATACTTCTTAAGCCAGTAATTTCACCAGCTATCATAAACGCTTCATAAACATTTGTTAGTTAACATATTTTATGTCTTTATCTGTCATTGTGACGTTTGCCCTCAAATGAAATGGACAAAACATTTGTTAGCCTCAAAATATTGTTAATTTTTTATGAATAAGAGGGTTACTCTCTACGCCAGAACACAACAGTGCAAGCACTTGGGCTTGGGTTGGCGAGTAAGATAGTGGTAGAGATCTGGACGGACCTCGCACAAGATCCTACCACCCGCAGAGTGTTATTTTTATCTTTTTTAAGTTGAGAATATTCGCAAGGAGAGAGTTCTCTTTAACAAATATATGAGCTTGGTCACTCACCAGTATTGTTGTTGTTCTGCGCGGGCGCTGCTCCGGTGAAGGCGCTGGAGAAATCAGCGAAGCCGGCGCCGGCGGGCGTGGGCGGGGGCGAGCCGAAGGCGGCGGCGAACTCGCCGAACTCTGGCTCCTTCGGCGGCGCCGGCCTAGGTTCCTCCGCCCTGGAAGTCACAAGGTCACACGATGGAGTCAGGGTTGTCAGATGGTCGAGGTTGGTACGAATTGTCTTAACGCTTCATCGCGTCAAAATATGTATACATCGACCTTATGTTTAGTGGCATAAAGGTGTATAGATATTTTTGACGTCTTGGTAACGTATATCTATTTAAGATGCTGACCGTACCCGTGCGAAGCCGGGGCGGGTCGCTACTAAGCAATATGAAGTACAATCGAAGACACATATAAATCACAATTAAAGACGGACCTGCGAGAAAGTGTCATATTCCGAAATCTATCCCTTTCGAACATAGACAATTTCTCTCGGTTCAGTCTTTAACCATATTTTTAACGTTATTGGTACAGTAGGGGAAATATATTCACGTACCGCCTTAGAACCCTATCGCACTGGCGCGACGCGTTAAACGCCAGGCTATGTCATACAAATGTCACGCGTATGTCTCTTCGACTAGGTTCTACGGTAGTACGTGTTTCAATTTCTTTGACTGTACTTAAACGCGATAAAAATATATAACGTTATAAATATGTGTGAAAATAGTGACAGTTTAAAACAGTCTTTAACCCTTTAACCGTCGACTACGTTTACATTGGACACGCCCGTGTCGCCATCTATACAAAAACTATATGACATTTTTGTAAATTGACATGATTTCATATTTCTAAGACTATAATTTTATTTGTTCTCTGTATACTGTTTGGAAAGAGAAAGAAAAGTAGATTATTTCATGTTGACGGAATTTATGCGAGACAAGGTAGCCTTCAACGCTGCTGAAATTAGAGCTCGTTCGTCGTCGTTCGTGCATTATCAATAATAAATATGTTTCCTCGTTCAGGAGGCAAAACTCTTTCGATTCCTGTAGTAATTTACAGGTGTCAAAAAAATGAAATCTCGTCAATTCTAAAATTGCGGGGAGATGAGCTGGAAATTGCGTGTCTTAAATTTCAGACAATGACGGTTAAAAGATCAATGGTCGGCTAGGTTAGTTGCTGGTTGTACCTGGGATCGAAGTCATCCTCGAGCAGTCCGGGCGCGGGCCCGGGGCAGGTCTTGAACAGGTCGTCGAGCAGCTCCTGCGACTGCGCCGCCACCGGCGTGGGCGCGGGCGTCGGCGCCGACTTGCCGTACGTGGCCGCCGCGCCTTGATTACAAAAAAAACTATTATTTTCAGGCTTGTAGCGTATAGACATAGTTAATTTTTTTACCGCCTCAGCATAATAGCATGTAGAAAATATTTGATTAGATTCGATAGGACAGTTTTTAAGTAACATTATGTAAAAATTAGATTTAAAAAAATCCTAAATTTGCTGTTGCAGCACCCGAAAGACTGGTTCAGGGTATCAAAATCACGATTTTTATAAAAGTGTCAATATCTCAAAAACTATAAAGTTTTCACTCAAGTCATATTCACCTACTTTGATAGCATAGGGGCTGGTCTATTAGCCCTCGAAGTTTTAGCGTTGATTTTAAGGACACGCTGTATATCAGTGATATTTTAGGTTACAAGTCTTTCATTTACAAAACAACCTTTTTTATTAAACAGAAAGGCAAAAAAACAAATAGATCACTCGACGGTAACTGATCACCACCGCCGATAGACATCTGCAATACCAAAGAGACTGCAGATGTGTTCCCCACCCAGAGGGCTCAGATGGAATACCTCTTGCGCCTGTAATGTCACAAGCTGTCTCGCTCCCCACGCCGGAACACAACAGTGCAAGCACTGCTTAGCGGCAGCATTAGCGAGCAAGAGCCGTGCTACTGCTGGTGCAGGGAATAGTGTAGCAAGTCGTCAACGTACCCAGGTCGATTTTCTTGGTGGGAGTGCTGTTCTTGGTCTTGGCAGGGCTCTTGAGGCTGATGTTGAACGTGCCGGGGCTCGGGCTGGCGGCGGGACTGGAGAGCGGGCCGGCGGCGAAGCCCTCGGGCTCCCGGGCGTCGCGCGGCCGCGGCGGCGGGCTGCCGGCGCCCGACTCGTCGCGGTACACGTTCTCCCTGCAACAATTGTGCATTTTTATTTCATGTTTCTGGCAAATCAAATAATTTTTATTTTTTATTTTTAACGACAATCGAATGACGAAAATCAAAATAAACGTTCCTTTTTTAGGGTTCCTTACCCAAAGGGCAAAACAGGACCCTATTACTAAGACTCCGCTGTCCATCCGTCCGTTCCCAGCGGCCCTAACATGACAGCCCAGGTTTAGTTTAACCCCTCCCTGCGTCTCTGTCTAACTAGTGTCATAAGAAAGGGACGCAGATAGACATAAACTAAACTTGGCCAGTCATGTTAGGACCACAGGTTGTATCTCATGAACCGTGATAGTTAGACAGTTGAAATTTTCACAGATGATGTATTTCTGTTGCCGCTATACCAACAAATACTAAAAAAAACAGAATAAAATAAATATTTAAGGGGGCTCCCATAAAACAGACTGTTTTTTTTTGCTGTCTGTACGGAACACTTCGTGCGCGAGCCGGCCGGTTTTTTTTTATACAACCGCAGGTATGAAAGCGACGAAATACCTTCAGCGAAGAAAGTGCTGCAAGCCGTGAACGAAGACGAACATCTGCCGAGTTTCAGACGGATCACCTTTCATAAGCTGCTGAGGCATCTGAAGTTCAAGTATATCAGGGCGAGAGGGAAGAACGTTGTGCTGGATAAAGATCAGATGGTTATTTGTCGCAGAAACTATTTGGAGAGAATTATGGAGTACAGGAAAACGGGTCGTCCGATATTTTTTGTGGACGAAACTTGGATTAATGTGGGTATGTTGAAACTTTTTAAAGAATATGTTTTTGCATTTTTTTTTAAGAAGTGTGTGAACCCAGCGCTCTCCGTACAAACGGCGATAACGTTTTCCACCCTCTAAACTTTAACCTATAGCCATGACTTTTTTGTATGTTATCATTACGACCTAGAAGTAGGTTTGTATGTTTTGATTTTTTTAATATTCTTAATAGTTTCAAAAATATTGACGCTTTTGTGTTTTGTATGAAACTTAAAATGCAAATATTGCCAAAAATATCTATGCATGGTTTATGACACTAGTAATTAGGCTGGCTTCTACATATATTTGGTCATTTGGCTGTACAGATATTTATGACCTTCACTGTACTTCTAATTAATATGAAAGTTTTATTCTTTTTGCAAAAGTACCAGTCTCAAATACCGTCACCACAGACGCTAAGACCAATAAAAGCCTAACAAAAGACACCATAAGGCTCAACGTTGTACACATCGGCAATGAAAACGGCTTCGTACCGAACGTCTGCGAAATGTACCAAACGCGAAATACAACCAAAAGTCACGACGATCTTATGACCGCGGAACACTTCGAATGGTGGTTTGAGAACACCCTAACGAAACTCCAAGAGAACGCTGTCGTGATCATGGACGATGCGCCTTGCCATTCGCGGCGTATCGACAAAATCCCAAGCGAAACTTGGAGGAAAACTAGTATCCAAGAGTGGTTACGAAAAATAAATATTGAATTTGACGATGATGAAATCAAGGCAGAGCTGCTAGAAAAAGTGTACAAATTGAAGCTAAAACGTAAGACGTACGCGGTGGAGGAGATCGCAAAGAAACATAAAATGGAAGTTCTGAGAATGCCACCGTTTCATTACGAGCTGAACCCTATGGTGTGTGTGATGGCGGAGGTGAAGGGATGCGTGCAGAATTCTTTCACCACGATTGGGGATGCGAAGAAATTTCTGAGCGAAGGTATAGAGAAATTTTCTGCTGAGAAATGGCCGTTTCATGTGGAACGTGCCAGAGAAGAAGAGAGTTATTATTACAGAATTGATGACGTCATTGACGACGTCATGGACAGGTTGTATGCCAGTATGAATTCTACTTCGGAATCTTCTTATGATACCGGTTCTAATTCGGATGAAGACTAGATAGATATACACGACGAAGGTTTAGCTTTTTTAATAAAACTTTCATGTTCAAAATCACATTGTGTTTTTAATATCTCGTCGCCCATTTAGCTCAGGGTATACCGAATGCCAACGGCACGATTGAGTGCACCGTGTTCCTAGTTTGATTAAGAAGAAATAGTATTATTTAAGAGGAGTGTGAACCCCGTGCTCTTCATACAAACGGCGATAACGTTTTCCATTCTCTAAACCTTAACCTACAGCCATGATTTTCTTTGTATGTTTTCAGTATGCGCTAGAACTAGGTTTGTATATTTAGAAGTCTTAAATATTCTTAACAGTTTTTAAAATATTGACGCTTTTTTGTTTTGTATGAAACTCCTAAAATGCAAATATTGTCAAATCTATGAAGAATATTAAAAAAGTCAAAACATACCAACCTAGTTCTAAGGCATAATGACAACATACCAAAAAATCATTGCCATAGGTTATGGTTTAGAGGGTGGAAAACGTTATCGCCGTTTGTATGTGGAGCGCTTTTTGGGGCTGGGTTCACACTCTTCTTAAATAATCATCCAGTTCTGGCGTTAAGTGGCGTCTAGTGTACTGACTTGTTGGGCTTCCGGGCGTGCGCGTGCGCCGGTCCGTGGCCGTAGTCGCCGTCCGAGTCGTCGGCGCGGTCGTAGTCTTCCTCTTCGTTTCTCTCTTTCGGCTCGTCTGCCGGAAAACAGGCTAGCGTTAGCGTGCATCACCTCTGGCCACGAGCCCCGTTATTCTATCATGCATCACTCTGTCTCGTTCACTCGTGCCAGTGCACTAGAGCAAGACAGAGCTGCCACAGCGTCGAGCTCTTCACCGTTGCGCTTAGGGAATTGGATGAAGAACTGAAGCATGGATATAGCCTCAGTATATGTGAAGCGTACATACAAAACTACGAAAATGGTTACCTTTGGTGTGCGTCAAGGTAGTAAAACCTGCAAATTAATAAGAAAAACGGATTGTACTACCTTAATGTACACCAAAGGTTACCATTTTGAAGTTTCATGTGGGTACAGGGTGTCAATTGAAAAGAAAGTAAAGAGTAAGAGAGATCAGTTATTAAAATATCGCTTTCAATTTTAAAGCTCTTTCTATGTTAAACTATTTCTATGAGAGAAACAAATTACTGGGCGGAGTGAGGAGAAGCGGACCGTGAATTGACCAATAACAATGCTCAAAATCTGGATCAGTGGATTTCAAGCACTGTGATTGGTCAATTCATGTCATTGGTCAATCATTCGCAGCCCCAGGGGTTTCAAAGACTCGCTCGGGAGTCGCGACCCCCAGGGCTCCCGAAGCTTTTATCAGGGTTTACGACTCTCAGGGGTCCTAAAGATATGATCGGGAGTCGCGACTCCCGGGGGTCACAGAGACGATCGGGGGTCGGGACTCCCTGGGGTCTCAAAGCCTCGATCAGGGGTCGCGACCACCAGTAGATCACAAAGGGCTTTTCGCTGTCTTGGAACCCATGGAAGTCGAAATCAACCCTGCGGCCCTAACATGACAGCCCGGGTTTAGTTTAACCCCTCCCTGCGTCTCTGTCTAACTAGTGTCATAAGAAAGGGCCGCAGATAGAGATAAACTAAACTTGGCCAGTCATGTTGGGGCCACTGGGGGTCACTATAGTCCACTTTAAGAATGTCGGTGTGGCGACAGACCCCAGTTGCTGCCGCCGCCGCGGTCGCTGTACTCGCCCCAGCCGCCCGAGCCTCGCATGCCCATCGCGCCGGCCTCCGAAGACATGCCTGCAACCAAACCGATTGTACAACACAGGCAAGTGATGGTGAGTGATCACCACCGCCCATAAACACCCGCGAAACCGAGGAGATTGCAGATGCGCTGCCAACCCAGAGGGCTAAGATGGAATACCTCTTGTGCCGGTAATTGTACCGACTGTCTCGCTCTCCATGCTGGAACACAACAGTGCTAGCGCTGCTACTCGGCGACTATTAGCGGTGGTGGTAGCGATCCGGACGGATCTTACACGAGGTCCTACCACCCGCAAACGACGTGACAATACTTCAAATAATTCGAATGCGCTTCTCTTGTAAGAGATAGACTTCATTTACATTTCACTAGCGGACGCCCGCGACTTCGTTCGCCAGTGGAATGGTGTAGCTTTCTATCGGTGAAAGAATTTTTGAAATCGGTTCAATAGTTCCAGCGATTACCCTCGACATACAAAGAAACAAAGTTTACCTCTTTATTATATTAGTGTAGATAGGCAAACGAGCATAGACACCCGTGAAACTAAGGAGTTTGCAAATGCGTTGGCAACCCAGAGGGCTAAGATGGAATACCTCTTGTGCCAGTAATTGCACCGGCTGTCTTGCTCTCCACGCTGGAAGACAACAGTGCTAGCGCTGCTACTCGGCGACTATTAGCGGTGGTGGTAGCGATCCGGACGGATCTTCCACGAGGCAAGCAACGTGACAATACTTCAAAAAATTCGAATGCGCATCTTTCGTATGAGGGAAACTTTAATTATATTTTACAAGCCCTTCCACTCACACGGTACCATCGGGATAATTAAAAACTACCCTATAAAAAAACTGTAAATGACAATGAAAATCGAACGCATCAAAATCCGTTGGGTGGTTTATAAAATAAGGCAGCCGGATACACTACACCCCCGCCTCTTCGCGCGGCGGGTACAATTTGTATGCCATGTCGGAAGAAGTCGCTGCAGTCGCTTAATAGTATAAGTCGCTATCCGCCCGTCTGTCAAAATCAAAATATTTTTATTTAGATCAGTCTGACAGGAAGCACTTTTGAATGGCATAAAATTTACCACCGGTTCGAAAAAACCTGTGATGAGAAATCCTCATATCTTCGGCCACTTACTCCTTCTAAACCACGCAATAGATTTTGGCACGGCTTTCACTGTAATTTCGAGATTTTTAAAAACAAGGTTTTCATGCTAGTACTGTCAAGGAATTTAATTTCCAACCCACCTAAGGTTCAATAGCATATAGCAAACTGTCACCATAAGAGCTATAGAGCAAGACGTTAGTTTGACATATCGGCCTTAATGCGTTGCGAATGTCAGACGACATTTCAACGAAATGGGTAGGGAATTAAATTCCTTGACTGTACATTATAATTATCCTTATTGTACCCATGCGAAGCGGGCGGTTAAGTCATTTTCCGCGTAAGCGCTCCTTATCTTTTCGCGGTTACAACGGCGAGCACTCACCGATGTACTTGTCCTTGTTCTTCTTGGCCTTCTTCCTCTCCTCGCGCAGCTTGTCGTCGTCCTGTATGAAGTCGATGAGGTCGCGCACCTTGTGCCGCACGTTGATGCCCTGCAAGAATCGTTCATAGCACTCAATTAAAATGCTATGCAGTTGCAACGCAAAGAAAAATTAGGGTAATAGCAGGCCTCGAACCTGCAACATGAGCATTTCGTGCCTTGCGTTTTCCAGTTTCGCCACATTACCACGCACACACACACACAGGGAAACCTGCCCACGGCGAACATGGCACCGGCGATGGCGAATCGGCGGAGCCCCGTCGTGTTGTCGCCTACGTAATAGTTTTCAGGGTTCGAAAGGATAATTATCAATGATAATTATCACGATAATTATCACGATAATTATCATGATAATAACAGGTTGATAATTATCAATTGATAATAACAAAAAATTGCGCCCGTGAAATAGAACTATATTCTAAGTATCCAAACGTGTATTTCCGCACTTGTTGGCTTTTAGAAGAACAAATAAGTTCTAGTTCTACTGAAGCTATAGCAGCAACAATGCCAATGGAAATAGAATCATCATCTGATGAAGATATTCCTTTGGCTTCTTTTTCTTTGGTCAAGTAGTTTAGTTGCAAATCTGTCAAATCTGACGAACACCGATTTCACCATTAATTAATGACATTAATGTTGATTTGTATTGTATTATGTTATATAAAAAAAATTAAACAAATATTTTTGTTTGTTTTGAGAGAATAAACCATCGATATTTCTTATGAAACAATTTAACAAATGATATTTTAATAATGGTGATAATTATCGGATAATTATCCGATAATTATCACGGCTCGTTATTATCTTGATAATTTCGAACCCTGATAGTTTTAATGTAACGCCGAAAAACTTTATTTCATTAAATAAATAAATAATAAATAATTACCGCTAAACCGTTACGCATTACCGTTAGCGGTAATGTGGCGAAACTGGCAAACGCAAATGCTGTGGCGAATGCTGATGTTGCAGGTTCGAGTTCTGCCATTACCCTAATTTTACTTTGTGTTGTCATTATATAGCCTTTTAAATTTAATTTGAAAGTATAAAAATAAACATACAAACTATAGAAAAGTAAGAAAAACGATTATAAATTCCCCTGGCCAGCAACCCTCTAACTCTAGCTGTCCTATTCGCAGATATTCTCCGACCACCACAATTACATACCTATTTATATTATTTGACTATAGGGCCCCAATTTGTTTTGCCCCAGGGCCTATCTATGGTCACCAATCTACGCCACCACTATCCTTGTGTCTTGAAATCTTAATAACCTTGTGACATAATTTATGCATGATTCCTAGTTGGAGCGGTGTCGCATACGCGACGTGCACGCGACTAGTGCAGCCAATGGCCCAGAGGCGTCTTTACCTATGCTGCAGGGTGTGCGTTGCACACGGGCGCAGCGGTCCTAGGGGGCGCTGGTACTTTGTCCCCATTCCATTTGACCGCGCGCTTACTAGGGGGAGTTAGGGTCATGTTTGCACACGGGCGCTACATGGGCCAGAGACACCTCTGCTATGGCCACTGACCTACAAGTAATATGGACTTCTAGTCAGTGTTTAAAAACGGCGTATCAAAGTAGGATAAAAAGAAAACTTAATCGATAATCGCTCGCGCTGTCAGTCTGTCGGACCGACGGCGCTGCTATATACTATTATTTTGTAAAAAACCTATTTGCAACAAAACTCAATAAATTATTATTTAATGCAGTTAGACGTATAGTTGCATTTGTGACATTGGCGTCAACCTGTATTCTTATGTCGGGCCGTTTTTCCGCTGTCATTTAGTATGAAACTGTACATCCATGCATTATAATATCATCGGCTGTGGCCCCTGGAGCACAGCGCGGGCTCACCTGGTCTTTGCCGACGTCGTCGACGTACGTGTAGTTCTCGAGCGAGCGCAGGTCGTAGATGTGCTCCCGCGCCGACGTCACCACGCGCTCCGAGCCGTTGCGGACCAGGTAGCTCAGCAGCAGCAGGCACTGCGCAAAGGGTCAAGGTCAAGATGGATGTTCCTGAACGAGTTGTAGGTGGCGGTCACACTGTCTAGCCATTTTAAGAGGAGTGTGAACCCAGCGCTCTCCATACAAACGGCGATAACGTTTTCCACCCTCTAAACCTTAACCTGTGGCGATGAGTTTTTGGTATGTTGTCATTATGCCTCAGAACTAGGTTTGTATGTTTTGATTTTATTAATATTCTTCATAGATTTGTCAATATTTGCATTTGAGAAGTTCCATATAAAACACAAAAGCGTCAATATTTTTGAAACTATTATGAATATTAAAAAAATCAAAACATGCAAACCTAGTTCTAGGGCATAATGATAACATACAAAAAAACATTACTGTAGGTTAAGGTTTAGAGGGTGGAAAACGTTACCGCCGTTTGTATGGAGAGCACTGGGTTCACACTCCTCTTAAGATAATTCTCACCGAAAAGAAAGACTATCTAGCACGTACCTAACGTGCTCTAATAAGACGTGGCCAGGGAGTTTCACTTCGCATATGAGGTACTTAAGCTCGGCCATCTTGCCAACCGGGTTGGCAAACCGCAGTTGGTTGTCAGCTTGCCGCGCGCCCGCTCGCTCGCTCCCTGTGTCAGTGTAATTGAAAACGAATTCCGCGCAACCCTAGCGTGTCGCCGGGAGTGGCAGGGGGTAAGGCGGACGCGGGCGGCGCATTCCTTTTAACTTGAGCCCTGGCGAATTTGTATGAAGCAATACGAACTTTTGAGCGGTTGTAAAAGCGAAATTTCTGTACATTCAGTACTATTATTTAAACTGTGCTGTTGACGCGAGCAGCTGGATACGCGTAAGCCCGTCAGTACCTTGTAGGTGCGGCGCCAGTGCGCGCGGTTGTCGTGCAGCATGCGGCGCCACAGCATGGACATGACCTCCGGGAAGTGCTCGTACGTGAAGGTGGCCAGCGCCAGCTCCTGCATCTGCTGCCCCGTGGGGCCCCAAGCCTCGTCCGACGTGGCCTCGCGCACCTTGCCCTCCACCTCGGTGTAGTTCATCACCACGTTTGTGCTGGAAAGTTATTTATTATAAGCTCACGCCTGTTTCCCTTTGGGGTAGGCGGGACCACAGAACGCCGTTTGCTCCGGTCCCGGCATACTTCCCTCGCTTCCTCCGTACACATTCCTCTCTTCATACATGCTCGGCGGTTTCGGGTACTCCTAATTTTGCCTGTCTTTAGGACGTCACCAATTTGGTCAACGAACGTACGCCGAGGCCGCCCTCGACCGACTCGCCCAGTCACAACACCCTTATAAATTTTCTTACATAATCGCCTTTCATCCATCCGTTCAACATGCCCAATGTGTAATGGAAAGATTAGGTATTATATCGATACTAGAAGTTTCAAATGTCGTAAGGAACATTAAGGAACATGTCCCTTACGACATTTGAGATTTAGAATTTGTAGCCTATGCCCGTCATTGATATTGTAGCTTTCTATGAGTGAAAGCAGTTTTGGAATCGGTTCAGTAGTTCCAGAGGTTACCCCCTACAAATTACCTAAGTTACTTTATTATGCTAGTGTAGATACATATCGATGTAGAGCGTTCGCTAACTCGCGCAGGTTCGGGTGCAGGCTCATACTAATTCTTCGATAGGCGTGCACCCGCTCCGTGCACCCGCGCGACTTAGCAAAGGCCTATATACTAGCGATCCGCCCCGGCTTCGGACGGGTAATATTAGGAATCGACAGGAACGGTTGGTGACTTTGTTGATACTTTGTAAAGATGGAGATCTTACGTTTGAAAATATTGAAGGTATACCTTAGCGGCATATAGCGGTGAAAGTAAATAGTATTCGGACGTAGTATATAATTTAAGCTATGGTATAATGTAGGGAGATTAAAGACTGACTGCATTTAAACTGCAAGCTAGCTGCAATATTGTAGTTCGGATGAGATTGACATAACTGAAAACGTACTGTGCCGTCCGCTAGCAGACGGTGTGCAGTTTTCATAGCTACAGCCGGTGTGCAGCCGTGAGAAGCACACGAACTGCTAGCGAACTGCACCGTTCGTTTGCAGTTTCGATGCGGATATGCAAACCGCGTAAAAACTGCATCCAAACTGCAAGTTTGCAGCTGCGTGGCAGTTCAAACGCAGTCCCTCCTTAATGACCCTAAACAATGGTATTCCTATGAAAAAATTTGCATTTACATGCCCAAGGTTCTAGCCCGCATACTGCTGTTTAACATAGCTATATTTCGCATAAGATACCCTTTTTAAATTCACATAAAGTTGGCAATTTATATGTAACCCGTATATGATCCAAATACATAGAAATTCGACCTCATAACTCTAAAATTAAATCACTATTCTGTATTACTTTATTATGCAACGGAGAAAGGATCTCAAGGCCGTATTAATAATGGTGATGGTCAGGTTACACCGACCAATTCAAAAGACCTTCCACTAGAACGAATTGAACTATACATCACAGGCCTAGACAAATTGGGCGGTTAGATCAGCGAGTATGTTTGAAAAGGTTGGCTGGAGATACACTAATAAGACCATTATAGCTTGACCGCCGAGTACGACCAATTTGTATGGTCACGAAGTTCAAGATACACTGGATATGAAACGAGCTCACTTATTGTTAAAAAAAGTAATTGCCCATGATAGACAACCAGTTCCATTGGAGTGCTATTTTCGTCACAGAATGTGATGGAAGATTGGCCTAATGATGTTATTGTGGGTAACAATGATATAACCAAACTCAAGGAGACAAAACTTTCAGACAGGAAAGTTTTGTCAACAACAGATATTATGCGGCTGTGGTTTTACTGTAAGATATAAATAAATCGTAAGGAAGGTAAACAAGCAAGTGGGTCACCTGATGGTAAGTGTACACCACTGCTTATAGACACCCGCAACATCGAAGAGATTGCAGATGCGTTGCCAACCCAGAGGGCTAAGATGGAATACCTCTTGTGCCAGTGATCAAAATTGATTAATTGTGTAAATTTTAATGTATTATTTCATTTTTGACATGTGCTCTTATGCAATAAAATATTTTGACTTTGACTGTGACTTAGTAACTACACCGGCTGTCTTGCTCGCCACGCCGGAACACAACCGTGAAAGCACTGCTGCTTAGCGGTAGGATTAGCGAGCAGGAGGTGGATGGTGGGACTTTTATAAATAGAGAATCTCCGAATTTTCGGCCAACCGACTCGTATTCCTAATCGTAATGTTAGACGATTTTTTAATGTTCGTTTGTATTCGGCCGGATATTCCGTTAGTTTAACAAATAACTAACGAATATTAAAAAAATACTATTTTATGATTTACATGTTAAAATGACTTTATTCGGAGAATAAAATATAGTACTTGTGAATGAAACACACACAACACTACATTGTATAAGTCTTAATTTATTAAAAAAATTAAAACAGACAATTCAGGTTTTAAAAATTAAATAATCAAAAGGAATATTACGCGCAAAAAGCACCGAACGGACTAAGTCTGCCGAACATTTGGTTTTGTACAGTAAGGGAAATATATTCACGGACCACCTTAGAACCCTATCGCAATGACGCGACGCGGTAAACGCCAGGCTATGTCATACAAATGTCATGCTCTTCGACTAGGTTCCACGGTGGTACGTACGTGTTTCAATTTCCTTGACTGTACACTTGTGACTGAATATTCGACTCTGTAAACTTTGAACTGAATATTTCGCCGAAAATGCGTATTCGGTTGACCCCATATTTGGGCTATTTCTACTTTTTAGTCGCCTGACAAAATATTCTGTCAGCACAAGTAAGGTTATGTTAGGATGGGGTGTTTTCTTCTGCTGACCAAAACTTCAATATTTCGTCTACCGCTTATTTCATAGCCAAATAAATCTGAGGGTACAAGTCTATTTATTTCAAAGAAGAAAAAGCGTCAAGTGCTGAATAAAAAAAAGGATGTTTATCTATACATAGTGTAAAGTATCCGTTCTTGTCTGTCACAAATTGATAGTGTATGTTCGGCCGCCTTCTCTTCTAAACCACACAACGGATTTTGATGCGGTTTTCATTGTCAAATAGAGATTTTTTACAGAAGGTTTCCATGTACATCACCATTGTACCAATGCGAAGATGAGGTGGATTGTTAGTAAAAGAATAAATAAACAGTAGAGAGTAGAGTTAAAATAATATTCTTTGTGAAGAACATAATGTGTTTCTTTAGTGTTAAAACTACAAAAACGTCACACCTTAAAGGTTTTAAATGTTCATATTGATAAACCAGATGTTTAACATATTGAATGCCAAGAACCTATAAAATGGTCACCGTGCGAACAACCACTAAAAAGGTCGGAGTGAAGGTGTACTTTGATCATGAATAAAATCTATTATGAATTGTTTTTAATGGTTTAAACGATACATCAGTTAACAGTGCTTGGCGTGTGAGTGATCACTTCATTCAAATATGAAAGCGTTCAAAGAGTTAAAAAGAATAAAGATTTTGATTTTAGGTTCCTGATTTTGTCGTACAATAATTTAGGGTGCAATTTAAAAAAAATCCAAAAGAATGACGAAACATGTTTAAAAAGAAACCTCTCTCCGAATACAACTCTTTTGAATACAATAACTCACACGGTTGATAAGATATGTGATGTGACATTGTTATCAGAAGTAATCTGTTACAATTAATAATCCACCTGTATAATTATTATGTAGTCATTTTTAGTTAAAAGGTAAAGGTATAAAGATAAAATATATGAGTGTATAGTTGACCAAGAAATTCCTTGACCACTTTTCGATCGTATTACAAAGGGATAGGGTTCAAAAGTTGTCAAGCAATTACTTGGTCGACTATACATTCCAATGTGTTAGAATTCCCTTTCCTCAGTGGCAGATTTACACATTTCCAAAGTAGAGGCTTTTCAATTTTTAGTGCCCTTATGAGGAGTGTGAACTCAGCCCCAAAAAGCGCTCCCCATACAAACGGCAATGTTTTCCATCCTCTAAACCTTAACCTTTGGTAATAGATTTTTTGGTATGTTACTGTTATGCTTTTGAAATATAGGCTTGTATGTTTAGATTTTGGTGATATTCTTCATAGATTTGTCAATATTTGCTTTTTAGGAGTTTGTAACTACAAGGAATATAAAAAATAAATCATACAAACCCAGTTCTAGGGCATAATGACAACATCCAAAAAAAATCATGGCTATAGGTTAAGGTTTAGAGGGTAGGCAACAGTATCGCCGTTTGTATGGAGAGTGCTGGGTACACTTAAGGCCAGACCACACCAGACGCATATGCAGCACGGCCCCAGGTCACTTCATAAGATGCATGCAATGCAAACCATGCAGCATCTCAACATATAATTCCTTACATTACAAATGGCCTGTTCAAGTGCATCTATCCCGAGAATGCTGTGTTGCATATGCATCTGGTGTTGCCTAGCCTTGACCTCCACAAATGTCTTACTGAAATCTTTTCAATTTCTGTAAGACGGTTAAAAGAAAATGTTGGTCTCCAATTTTACCTGGAAATTTGCCACCCTATGCTCAAACCTACTCAGCCTGCTAGTAAATCTGTCCCTGGAGTGCGATTTTTGTATCTCACTGGGTGACTAAAGCTCGCCAAAATGGCAGTTTTTCATAAAAATGCAGCTATTTTGGTGAGCTTTAGTCACCTGGTGAGATTAAAAAATTGCATTTGAATCTCACTGGGTAACTAAAGCTCACCAAAATAGCCATTTTTCATAGAGATTCGGCCATTTTGGTGAGCTCTAGTCACCTGGTGAGATTCAAAAATTGCACCCCTGGTGCAATAATTGTGCATTTTTCTTGCATTAAGTCACTTTCATTTATTATTATAATTCTTAGGTTTTTACGTTAGATATAATAAGAAAATAAAGGTGTCACTGAAAATCAGCACTTTATTATTGGATACTCATCTAATCTCTCACATGTACCAAAATTCAAGTCATTTGACCACCGGAAGTGGGTCAAATTCACTTGGCAGAAGGGTTTTACTTTATTGTTTAGTTTCTAATGTTGTATGCAGATTGTACAAATGAAAAGTAGTAGTACAAATCTAAGGAACTTATATTAAATTAAGTAAAAAGTGCCTAAACCAATCTAAAAAACAAACAAATCTTGTGGGGTACTGTTGGGAATTTGGGTAATGACTAAAGAAGTTACTTAATAGTGTTTTAAGTAATTAAAATTGTCGTTAAGGCGTTCGAAGGATATTTTCGAGACGTAAATGTCTACCTAACTAAACCCTCTACCTATTCTTGTAACACGAAACTTGCACTTTCAATGACATCACGACCGAGTGATAACGCTCAAACCGGTCACAATCCACTATTATTTGCAATTTCGACACACGCGACAGACTTTATTCAACAAATTAGCCTTCACCATAATTTTTTGGCAAAACCAGTTCCAAGTTATATGACGCTCAAAAATACCGACTTTTAAATGTTCTCAAGGACCACACACGGCAGAATCGTAGTGACTTTGCAATAAATTTAGCTAAAATGTACAATATTTGTAATACAGATGGTTACAATTTGCATAAAAGCGAAGTAATTCGTAACACAGCTTACACTTTGTCCGCCAGCTCTCGCACTTTCCACATGCTTATAAAACGGTCCATTTTGGTGATTTAACTGTTCAATAACGTTTTTAAATAAAAATCACTGCAGTTATTGAGTAAAACAACATAAAATTAACGAAAAATGCAAGCTGATGATTTGGCTGACATTCTCGCAAAATGGCGAGGGGATTAGAGTTGCCATAAGAAAATTTAAAAATCTACTATAGAATTTACTTGTTGCTGTAAGTTTGAAGATTCTAACAAGATTCTTATTCATCGTATAATATTTAAAAAATTGTCTGTTCATTTATCATCATAATCCAGAAAGCATTCAGTGTTGAACGTAGGTCACATTCATAGAGCGTCACAAGGGACGGTCGCTTTGTTTGGCATTCAACAATAACGTCCATAACCCACAGCCAAAACTAGCCATTTTCACTAGGTACTTCATTATCATCACATCAGTCATCGGTCCACCTTATAGGTTTTTTGACGTTTCTCTTTTCCGTGTACGGCTACACCATTAAGTAAATTTACTTCCTAAAACATAGTCTATCATTTCTGTTTTTCATAAATCATCTGATAAAACAAAATGTTAGGAATTACCTATACAAAAATATGGATCTTATACCTATATAGTAAATAAATATGGTACATATTTATCTATGGCTTTGATCTATGGGTCTCACTATACTATATGGAACTTTAACTCTCAGCACAGCATAGAAATAAAATAGCATGTAATTGTAATAGTATTTATTAAAAACTCTCTATTAAACAACGATTATCACTTAGATCAAAACACAGTGCGAATTTATAAAAGCACAGACTACGCTCACAAGCTGCACCTAAGTATTTTTATTTAAATTCCCTTTTCGTTCCGAATGGGTAGGTTCTGCAGTAAAAAATCCTGTTTTACTTCTAATGGGTTAAACCCATTAGAAGGTCATACATCATTTCTTCGCTAGTTGATCGCTTTGCGGCTGAGCACCATAATATTGCCATAGTTCTATTGCTTTGTTAGCTACTACTTCTTCACATTGCTCTGGAATCTAAAAACAAAAAAGTCAGTCAGCCAAATTTCTACTGAATCTGGTTTATATTCAGTGTCGCAACACCAATTTTTTTTTAATTTTGTCATTTGGCGATGGTTTTTAAACCGTAATTCCAATTCTAACAAAGTTTTATACGATTATGAAATAATAGGGCATAATTACCTCAGAAACACAATTCAACACTTCTTCAACATTCTTCGCCTTCAATATGTTACGACGTAGTGTTATTACTAACATCACAGCCACGAATGATAGTATCTTTGGTGCACCGCTGCATACTTTGTCCCAAATTCTGAAAAAAAATCACAAATTGAAATAAAAATAAATCAATTAATAGTTTATTTATTAGTCAACGAAAGGAGAACTTTATCATCTTACTTGGCAAGCGAAGTGTCATCAAGTACTCCAGCAAAGCAGCAGTTGAACCATTTTGTTAGAGGCAGAGCATCCAAGGCGTAGATGTCAGCCAGGTGGCTAAAACAAAGTTGATAATACTTCAATTGGTAGGCAGACTGAGAAAGAGATGGCAGAATCACAAGATGCCATTTTAATTAAATCGTGTTTATTATAGGTCCATGCACTCAACCGTAACAAGTGGTGGAAGAGAGGGGAGGCCTTTTTCCAGAAGTGGGACACAATAGGCAAAGAAAAAACTCGTTAATTTAAAAAATATTATGCTGCAGAACAGATTACGTAGCCATTCATAGGTCACAGTGCAAGTACGTGCATTGATATGATAATTATGCTATATTACTGTGACCTTAGTATGCTTTAGTGTAAATCTTTTTTCCTACTAATATAAACGCGATAGTTTGTGAGGATGGATGGATATTTGTTACTCTTTCACGCCGAACCTACTGAACGGATTTTGATGAAAGTTTACAGTAGTATAACATATGCTATAATATGTTCCAGGTTTATTATTGGGGGTTAAGATACTGGTATCTTCTCATCAGAGGCTTTTCCCGACTTGGTGGTGAATTTTCTGACATTAATAAGTGTTTCTTGTAAGCCATATCTGAATAAAGATATTTTGACTTTGATATCATTTCAGTCTCCTGGGTCCTTACTTGAACAGTTCACCATCTTCTTTTTCTAGCATGGCCTGAAAAGCCTCCTTGAGCTTGGCCAGGTCTTTCTGCATGTGCTGAACAATGTCCGTCAGGCCTTTGGTCAGCCAGTACACATCTACTTCGTCAGAATACAGTTCAGAGAGGGTCTCCGCAATGGGCACAAATGTGTCAGAAGACTGAAACAGTTTAAATTGTTTGTATTATTTGGGAAGTGAACTGCCGAAGCCTGTTACGTGGAGACCCTTTAGAAAAACATAGTCTTACACAGCAATTAGTCTCCGGGAACACAGGTGGCCTGGTTTCCTCATTCTCTAGGAGCCACATCTGCAGCAGCACCTGGCTGCGAGGGCCTTTCATGTCGGCTAGCTCCAGCATCTCGGCTGCATACAGTAGGTCCTGGTACTGCTCCGTGCGTTGTTCTGACACGAAGGTGTGGGAGTCAGGGTACACCGGAAGAATGTCTGGAAGATAGAGAGTATTGTATGTATGTATGGCTCAATATCATACTACTGTATGTAAATAAAAGATTACAGGACAAAACAGGTATACAGACATGAAGTCATACCTCATATTTAATTTGCTATATTTGCATAGAAATAGAAAATAAAATAGTGCGAATTAAATTGTCTATTTAAAATAAAACCCAATAACTTTATTATTTAATTAAGAGAAATAAAAAATATTACATTTAAGTCCTAAATTAAAAATAAAACATATGATGTATTGCACTTATGGTTTGAAAATTGTGAATGAAAGAACACAAATAAAATTTCGCAACAAAGTAGTCGGTAAATTTAGGGTAATTAAATTAATTAATATAATGAAAACCATTGAAATTGGTTTAGCAGTTTTCAAGTTTTACAAAGAGAATTAAAATTATTATAGAAGATTACCTGAATTATGCCCAATTAATAATTAATTAGAATCTTATAAGTTTCCGAAAAATCATAAACAAAGAATGAGGATTGAAATACGTAAGTACAGAACATGAAATAGTCTGTTATAAGCCGCTGCTAACGTAAAAACTAAAGTATATACCCTTACCAAGCAGCACTTTCCATACTAAGTTCCGGTAAGCTGCCGGCACGGTAAACCGGAGGCAGAACTGCTTTAATTTCAACTTATCCCAAGGCTTTTCTTTCATGAGGATTTCAAGCGATTTCTTTTCTTCTACGCCCCGGCATCCTACTTTTTCGTAGTAAGACGAACGGAAATTCCTTTCGTCTGACATTTTTAATCTTACAACCGAGTCTTCGGGCATTATTTCAATCTTTATTTAAGAGAATTCATGACGAAAGGTGAGCACTGACGAAGCGAATTCAACTATTGAATTTGATAGAAATGTCATTTTGACACTGACATCTGACAATTGGTGTAGGTTATTTCCACGCATCAAATATTGATAAATAACAGACAAAACATGCGCCGACACTCTAGCCGCGACCTATCTTCCAATGACTAATAAACAAGCCGGTGCGGCGGCCGAGGCTAGAGAGCGTGCCAAATGTCTTAAATACAGGTGTCTCGACGCGCAATACGACTTCGTGGCCTTTGGCGTCGAGACACTTGGGCCCTGGGGAAGCGGTGCACACGGGCTCTACAAAGAGCTCAGCAAGCGTTTAAGGGAGGCGACAGGTGACCCCCGCGCAGGCGGCTTTCTCGCGCAAAGGATAAGTTTAGCTATCCAGCGCGGGAACGCCGCTTGTATTATGGGCAGCATACCGCGGGGGCCTCATCTTTATAATTTGTAATTAGTTTATATTTTATTTTAGTTCTTAGGTTTTAAGTTTATGTAGTGTTTTTTGTTAATGTTTACATTCCGTGAATAAATCATCCAAATTTAAATCTATTGTCAATTTTTGTTTTCAATTATTCTATACACATTCAATCAATAATATCGTAAAGCTAACTGTTATTTAAAGAAAAAAAAGATCGACTTATATTAAGTGAGTTCTCGAACTTAAAAACTAGTAATATATTTTCGTATCAATTCTTTCCAAGTCAGTTTCTACGCTTGGGACTTTTAAACGTTTCATTTTACGCAATGAACTTTTAATGTAATTTGCTAGGAGTTGATACTTCCTTGGTTACCGCCTCTTTCCACCAATTTCAAATTTCGACCAAACAAAAGATGCTTATCGGTAACCTTGGAAAATTATAAGCAATGTCCAATGCCATGCTATTATTTGATATAGTGTCAAGACATTCTTATAGTGAATTTAATTTATTTCAGGTAAAATTGAAATGGAAGAGCCTGGAAATCCAGACGGATCTTCCGATGCCGCTTACAAAGAGAAAAAGAGGGAAGAGCTGCGAATATTCTTTAAAAATGCCAAACTACCGAAAGAAGTTATTGAGCAAGCTATAGAAAATGAACTTTCTACTTTAAAAGAGTTTCAGGATAGGGCTTATATAGCAGCCTCTTGTCCAGGGGAGATAAAATCCGAGTACGAGGTGATGACTGGACAGCCCTTTACCAATGTTGATGATCGAACTAAACCTATCACAAGTGAGGAAGCCCGCGCGATCATTAATAACAACCCAGTCATCGCGGAGAAGGCGCGCCAAATACAAATTAAAACGCGTACAGGAAAAAAAGAAATATCCATCCCGTTAGAAGAAGTTAATATAGCCAGCTATAGTGAAATGAATAAAGAACTCGATTTAGCTGAGGGTGATGAAGTGAAAGTTAACGATATAAAGTATAGAAACATGCAGGCTTTATGCCAATCTGTAACTGATTACAAAGCTAAATTGGCTAAAAATATCGCCGAAGTAACCATTAAAGAAGAAGTAAGTGAAACTGAGAGTGAAGATAAAGATTTTGAAGCTATTGAGAATATGGTGAGCCAGTACACAGACAAATCTTACGAAACCAGGTTCCAGGAAACAAAAGATATGCTCAGCAAAATGGCTGATAAGTATGAAGATCCAAATACTAAACTTTGTGATAGAAACAAGATTGAATTTAAATCTGACCCAATTTTAAAAGAATCTTCATGCCAGTTCATTAAAGGGCAGTTCAAGCGTACTGCTTTCGAAGAAATTAAAGAAACATATTCTATTAACGAAACTATGAATATCCCTACGACCAATGATCCAGTGGCACCTCAATTAAATGCAATTGTCAAGGAAAAAATAACAGTTGCAAACAATCTGAAGACAGACATAAATAATATGTCAGAGTTGTTTGACATTGAGGGTGATTTGCCAAAAACATTTGAAACAAGACTAAAGGATACTGAAAACGCAATGAAGTTCATCAATACAGTTTTAAATAAAAGTTCTCTAGCTACAGAACAACACGTACCTAGAGAAAGTACAACTGAAGAAACAGAATCTAAACATAGTTCAGAGGCAATAGCAAATACTGAGAACCAGACATCACAGATTCAGATAGCGCAACGGTTTGATGAAAAAATGGAACAAACTCTGCAGACGGCTCTTGATGACTTATATGACGTTAGCAATAACGAAAACCGAGACAACAATGAGCTTGAATACAAAGAAATGAAAAACCTCGCAAGAAATATTGTCGAAGGTGCTGACAATCTTAGTACCTTAATCCGAGAAGACATTACGAATAAGCTGAATAGCATGAATGAACTATTGAATGATGTTAATGAAGCCCTAGAGAACTCTCGCAAGTCAAATGTCGCTTATCAGAAACTTAAAGATGAAGGTGTTATTAAACCACGACAAATCCCGGAAATATCATCAGTCAGTGAAATAATAGACTTGACCAATGAACCAGATGAGCCCAATGAAGAAACAGAAACAGAAGAAAACAAACTGACAAGTACAGTTACTGACTCAGAAATAGGTGACATATTCAGCGCCATCGGACAGCTAAATAATGAAATTAAAAGCCACGAAGACAGAGTTAATAAAAGTAAAGCTCGATATGAAATGAGAAATCAAGAATGCAAAAATTTTATGAAAGAAGTGGACGATGTATTGCAAAAGTCACATACAATTTTGCATCCTAAGCAATCTCCTGCCAACTTGGAGTCTAATGAACATGATCAAAAGACAGAAGAAGGTACTCAACAAGACAAAAGTGAAATAGTAAGTGTTTTTAGTGTCGAAAATGACAAAATCCCTGATGAGAAAGCACCACGCAAAGAATTATGGGACGTGGAATTTCAATACAAAGACGAGCGCAACAAAAAACTAGCAGACTTCAAACAACAGCAATTAGAACGAGACAAAAGAATTAACGACCTCCTTTACGATATTAAAGACAAAATGAAAGATAACAAGGAAGTTTTACGATTAGCCAATAATTTGCTGAGAAGGGACGAGTCTAAGAATAACAATCAAGGAAGTGGGTGCAAGATTAAAGAGTTACCGGATGAAATTGATACTAAAGCTCAAGGTGATCATGTTACGGATAAAAAAATGGAAAGTGATACCAAAGTTAATAAACAACCAACAATCGGAGATGCCAAACGTAATCTTTTTGCTATTGCTTTTGTAGAAACTTAGGAATTAAGTGTACCATTTATTCCCGATGATGATGCGCAGCATCTTCTTAGTTAAGAAAAAACATCGCGAGGAAACCAACGCATTTATGTAATTGCATGTGTAACCACGATCCTATCTGTTCGATTCAATGCGATTGGGGTTACGTAGATCAGATGGTAGATGCTCCAATGTAGTAACCTGACCTGCCAACTATGGGATCATGATTAAACCAATTCTTATTTATTTCACAGCAATACAAGAACTTGAATTAGAGAGGCGTAAAAGAATAGCGGCTAAAAGGAAAGACGAAGAAGACGCAAGGGAGAAAGAACGGCAGAGACTGTACAAGGAGAAACGAGACAAGGAAATAGAAGAGGCGAATAGAGGACCGCGGATGACGAAGGAGTTTATTAAGAAACATTGCAAGCAGCACAAGTTGTATTGCACGCCGCATCTAAATGACATACTTTACCTGCATTTTAAGGTAAACCTAAGAGAACATAATGATGTTTGACCCCCATTAAATTGTGAATATTTTCTTTCATACTCATTTTGCCAAAAAATAAGCATGTTCCTACCAAATAAGGAAAGAGCAAGAATTAGTAAGAAATGTCCTAACAAAAATTAAGTTGATATGAAGAAGGAATGATTACAAAGAACAAACTGAATGTAGCGATGTAGCTTAAATTTCAGTTTCAGAAGTAAACAATTAACTTTCAGGGCTTCTCCAAAATCGAAAATCTCGAAGAATACACAGGCCTCAAATGTATTTTCCTCGAAAACAACGGTATACAGCGCATCGAGGGTCTGGATAACCAATCGGAACTAAAGTGCCTCTACCTTCATTACAACGTTCTGAGAAAAATCGAGAATCTCGAAGGGTGTCCTAAGTTGGACACATTGAATTTGGATCACAATTTCGTTCCTCGGATTGAGAATTTAGAAGCCGTCCCAGTACTGCATACTCTGAGCATTGCTCATAATATGCTCTCCTCCATCAGTAAGTGAATGTTCAAGTTTGATTTTCTCGTATTCTTTATAAGTATTTCACAATGATCCTCTTTTTTATACGAATACGCACTAACCTTACGGTTATAACACCAGCAGGGATAATTACGGGGATAGTTACGAGCGGGGATAATATTGGAGGTGTGAGAGAGCTCCGTAGCTACGAAGGGCGAGCAGGGAACACGCCGCGAACGCGCAACGTGGTCGCCACGACATCGCAACTCGGACGCCATTGTACACTCGTTTGATCGCCGCGTGCTCGTTGCTCACTTGACGAATAAGTTGCTTACGCACATCCTGCGAATAAGTTACGCACACAAATAAAAGTGTGTTATGCTCACGTTGTGCGTACTGTAACCCATCACCCCAATGGCTGTCTGTTCAAGGTGACCTTGAGCAGCTGAAGTTCTGCAAGAACCTGTCAGTCCTGGACCTTTCCTACAACCGGATCGAGGACCCGCTCGTCGTGGATGTGCTCGCTGACATGGACATTTTGAAAGGTATGATATAGTGACCGATATATCCGTAATTGGTTTTGAACCTATAGTGACGGATATGCATTGGCGTTGAATCTATATAGTCACAGATATATTCGTCATTGTCATAGAACCTATAGTGTTGGATATATCTATCATTGGCATTAAACCTAAAGTGACGGATATATGTATCTATCATTGGCATTACACCTAAAGTGACAGATATATCCGTTATTGAACCCATAGTGATGGATATATCCGTCATTAGCATTGAACCTATAGTGACATCCGTCGTTGGTGTGGAACCTATAGAGAAGGTTATAAGGCTAAACGAACCTCTCAACGATCTAGTGCTGGTCCTGACGGGCAACCCGGTGACGCGCGCTATCCCCGCGTACCGCAAGACGCTGACGCTGCGCCTGCGCGAGCTGCTCAACCTCGACAACCGGCCCGTGTTCCCGCGCGACCGCGCCTGCGCAGAGGCCTGGCAGCGCGGTGGCGTCGACGAGGAGATCGCCGAGAGGAAACGGTTAGCACTTCACTAAGCTTATCAGCGTCGAGCTTATGGCCTTTTTGTTTAACTACACAAATATAATAAAGAGGTAAACTTTGTTTGTTTGTATGTAGGGGGTAATCTCTGAAGCTACTATACCGATTCCAAAAAAATTTTTCACTAATAGAAAGCTACACTATCCCTGACGGACATAGGCTACTAATTTTACGTGAGCCAAGTCGCGCGCGTCCGTTAGTATAAAATACAATAAGAAGGCAAACGCACAAATTGGTTACCTGATGGTAAGTGATCACCACGGCCCATAAACACCAGCAACCCCAAGAAGACAGCAACGTGTCAACCCAGAGGGCAAAGATGGAACATCTCTTGTGCCAGTAATTTTACCGGTTGTCTTGCTCTCCACACCGGAACAAGCACTGCTGCTTAGCGGCTGGATTAGCGAGCAAGATGGTGGATAGTGGTAGTTTTAACCTCTTGACCTTGCACAGGGCTCTCCCACCCGCAGATTTAGAGTTCTGCCAGCCCTAGGCTAATGTTGGATTGTAGAAGGGCGCGGCCAGCCGGGGACTTACTATTCGGAGACTCTCTATTCGGCGTTTATTGGAAAAGTAAGAACTAAATAAACGCCGAATAGAGAGGTTGGCTTTCCATTTAACTGTCCCCGGCTGGCCGCGCCCTTCTACAATCCAACAGCTAACTTAACATACACGGTACACCCTCTTCCCCCAGTCTGTCCTGCCTGTGCCCTCCCCGCTCTGTATTCTGCAAATAAGCGGCGCTTCCAAAGGCCCAGCATCCCCTCGGTCCTTGCGCCCTAGTCTCTACCCTAATTAGCCTGTTGGTAAATCAGGCCCTGGTCGAGCTAGACATTAAAGCGTCATTCTGTCTCGCTCACTCGTGCTAGCGCGCTAGAGCAAGGCAGAGCACTGGGTCGACGACGAGCTCGTCGTGGTTATGCGTATAGAGAATCATCCCCCAGATTTCGAACTCTGCCGTTAGGGATCATTCATAAATTACGTCAAACGATTTTTAAGGTTTCAGCCCCCTCTATTTTACCCACAAGGGGAAAAGCGTGACATAGGACGCTTTTCCCCTTGTGGGTAAAATAGTTACTATGGGATAATATTAGTGTTGCAATTTGTGGTATTTCCGTAGGTGGATAGCAAGGGATCAAGAAAAAACCATGGAGAGCGTTCGCTACCTGATACGCATGCGCGACGCGAACAAGGCGGCGCGGGAGGCACGCGAGCGAGAGGCCAGGGAGAAACTCGGCCTGCCGCCCATCGTGAGTCAACATCAAAGTCTGCGGGGCGATTTTCGGTTTATGCGAGATTCATCTCGCACGAAAACAACTGTCAAATCCCTTGGAAGTCTATAATTTTTGACGTATTTCGCATGAATCGAGAAATGGGGTTCTCAGAGTCCACAGTGGCAGATTTACACATTTTGAGTATAGGTTGTTAAATGTTGGCGCAACCTTACCTCTACAGAAATGTTTTTGGTTTTTGTAGGACGACTATATAAGAAAAAACAGTCTTTAATTTCTGCCACTCTCAAGGCTCAAGCCTACTCAGCCTGCTGATGAATCCGCCATTAGATCAGCGCCTTATAAGCTGATTTACATCGATCCAATAGCTGAATCCAGTGTCACTTAGGAAAAATAGGAAGTATTCTGTTTCGACCCAGCGCTGGATACTGGACGCTGTACTGGGCGTCTGCATATGCGCATGGAGATGGTTCATGCGTTCCACCGACGTGTTCAAATCACAGCAATGTTTAAAAAATTTAGCTTTGATTAGGTACCTTGCTATTAAACTAAGTAAAAACTATTGAACGCGCAATTAAATCATAAGTAATTTAGTATTTCTTAATCTCTTCTGTTCACGACGTAGTTTTCGTTGAAAAAAAGGTTAAAATTTTGTCAACGCATTGCATTTCTGCGGAATACAGTTCAGTCACAATTTTTTTTGCTACACAGGAGGACAACGCAACTGAAGAGGAAGACAAAGATGTAAAAGAAGCACCCTCGAGTCGCGAGCTGCAATACGGCCCAGAAGAAGTCAAGGTCAAGGAAGGAGTAGCAGTAGATATGCTCACGGGATCAGAAGCTGAGGACTCTACCAGTGAAGAGAGCAGCGATGAAGACAAGAAAGATGATAATGGTACTGTTCTCTATACAGTCGCATCGTTTAAATCAAAGACCGCTGTGTGACCTTTTACGATAATTACTCATAATTTCACCTCTTACTAGGTGATCCCTATTTCTTTGCCTTTTTCATTAAAAAGTGGCTCCTAAATGTCCATTTGTAGGGAGGCTTATCTTCATTATAGTCCTCTCGAATTGTTACCTAACGTCTCCTATACAGGACCAGCAACCAGCAACATCCAATGGTCTCCCTTCATGCGAGGGACGCACCTAGTACAGGAGATCAAGGAAGAGAAGCCGCCACCACCCGCGGCACCAGTCGAGGATTACTGGTACGGATACAACGGACCTTCGAAGCGAAGTGAGACCAAGCTGGAAGAGAGGTGAGACTTTTGCATCTAATCTGAACCACCAAGGCACGGCACGACAGATCACGACAGATTAAGGCGTCCTTGGCGTTGAAACAGTTGAATGGTAAAAGGAAATGAAAAAAAATATAGCACCAGGTACCGGTTCATTTCATGATCCTGATATAGTTTTTCCGCACATGCTTCTTCTTCGTAAAAGCTAAAAGATTAAAAAGATCATTTTTAAAAACGTGCTAGAAAATCAAACAGATTTGATTATAAGTATGCTCAAACACATCCAGGCTTAAATGAACGTAATGAAATGCAACATAACTGTCAAAAAAAGTTTTTACTGAATACTTAATTATGTTTGCAGGAGCTTCACTTCAGATTTTGAAAGCATCAGAAACTTGCTTTTCTCGCAGCCACCACATATTCAGAAGTCTAAGGAATCTGGTAAGCTTAACTATATGCCATATATTAATTGATCAAATAATAGGTAATAATTTTTAATAAATCAGTGTTGTTCAATTTGTAGAGGAGAAAGGCATGAAAATAAAAGAAATCAAAGAAGAAGAGGAGATAAAAGAAAATGTAGCCGAAAAGAAACCCCTCATTGAAATAATTGAAAATCCTCAACAACCCGCTATTGAAGAAAAGGATGAAGACATAAAAGATACTGGAATGACAGGTATAGTCGAAGAAGGTAATTTAATAATAGATCATGACAAGAAAATTATCACTGAAAAAAAAATTGTCGAGAAAGAAGAAGTTAAGAATACTGGAAAATTCCCAAATATAGATAAGATCGAAGAAACTAATAAAAAACCGATGAAGAATGTCATTATAACTGAAATTAAAACTAAAGACAAAGCTGACCTATCACCATCGCTGGTGGAATTTGATAAACCGATGAAAAAAAACATACAAAGAGAAGTGAAGCCTGAAGAAACCCTTAATAAAACACAAGAATGCTTAGAAAATGACAATGTTAAAGCGAATGATTCTAAACAAGAAAATAGTAAACAATGTAAAGAAACTAAAGAAAACAAAGAAGAAACAGAAAGCCAACCTAGTTCTAAGCCAAACTCTGAAGAAAGAAAAAGAAGCGGTGAGTTGAAAATAGCGATACCTTTTATTACAAATTCAAAAATGTTTATACTACCGAAATTGAAAGGTACGTGTGTCTCATTATCACTGTGTATTTACTAAAGGTATATTTTACTTTATAAAAATCCTGAAAACTGAAAAGGGAAATCAGAGCTCCCGTTACCAAGAACGACACAAATTGCAACTCAAACGTATTGTCAAAGCAGTAGTACCTAGTAATAAAAATTAAAGAAGTACTGACACTGAGCTGAATGTAACTTCCGCAAGACGCTGTACTTAACATAGATTTAAAATACTACTGTAGACGACCAATGTGAGAAATCGGTATGATTGATGGCTCTGCATCAAACTCCTGTATCCCATTGGACATTCCAACCAAGTGTCCCAGAGTCTATGGAGCCCCCTTTTTCTGCCAGAATACCAACCTCTTCCTCTAGCCTGTTGTTAATAAAATAGCCTTCTGTTGTACAAACGCCAACACAGTTAACTGACCACTCGTACCCTATATTTCTTATAAGTAGGGATAAAGTTCACGAATGGTCAGTTAAGTGGGTTGGCGATTGTACCATAGTCATACAGGCCCCTTTACCTTTGTGGCGAAGGCCTCTACTAAATTCAAGACAGCCGTGGTTCTGCATTCATCCAATATCATGTTCGACAGTGGAGCAGAGCGCTGGCGACAGCGTGTCTCTCATGAGTTACATGAGGAGCGTCAACTCTGGGAGCAATGAGGAGGACGAGGAGCTGCAGCCGAGCGCCGAGGACCTCGAGATATTCGCGGAGCTGGACCGGGAGCAGGCGGAGCGGGAGGCCAGGATTGCGCGAGGAGAACCTGCCGTCAATCCGATGGTAAGATTGAACCTCAACCGAAGGATGTAACGTGTCGCGTGATGGACTAGTTGCAGAAAGTTCTTAATCTTTTGAACGGCAAGAACGCCTAAAGGCGTAGTGAGTTGACGTGGCTAACACGTTACCGACCCCACTGAGGTAAGGTGTACTTTGATCGTGGATAAAGTTTATTTTATGTTTTTTTTCCATTTTTGTTGTGCAACATAAATTTGCTTGGTGTGTGGCTGGTTATGTATGAAAAAGATTCAAAAGGTGGAAATGTTCTCAGAAAAAAATCTCGTGTTGCAATCAAGTTTCCACAGACACATCAGCACGCAACCCATGTTCTGTGACCCCGTGCTCATGTGTTCAAAGTCAAGCGTGCACACTGCTAAGCTCGTCTTGACGGTTTCCCTAGTTAATGAAAGGGAGTAGCCTTAGCTCGTATTTGCTAAAGATATTTACACTTTGACTTCATTAAAATATTTTTTTTATCTACGTTTATTATAATCAGCCTGATAAACTTTTGTCCTCAGAAACTGTACGACAAGAAGACAATGGACGCGTTCCACGCGGCGGAGGAGAAGCTGCCGGCGCACGCGCTGCCGGCGCCGCAGCGGGCCGCCTTCACCACCTACCGCCACGACAACGCCTTCGACCGCGTCGCGCTCAGCCAGCTCACCGGCGGCGAGCGCCCGGGTGAGACGGGAGCTCCTCATGCATTATATCTCCCGAGGCAGCAGGTGCCCAATACATCGTCTCGCTCGTTTGTGTAGAGTATGTGTGGTGATAATGATGTTTGGTCCAGACCAGTCTGCTGATCCTCACTCCGTGGCCATGGTTCGACGATGACTGACGTCTGAATCACACGGTAGATTTATGTAAAAAGAATTTGCTAAGCAATTATATTTGTTTTCATAGATGAAACGAAAGTGAAGCTGACTCACGTGCCAGGAGCTGTGCTGTACCAGTACGTGAACACCCAAGCACCGGTGCCAGTGGAGTACGAGATAGGAGAAGAGAAGATTGACTCTGAACGTATGCGCATTCTAACAGTAGTCGTATATAATGTTTACGAATTGAACATAGAATACAATGGAAACAGTTTTGAGAACAGCTGCTCCATTTAATCATAAGTGGCTGAGAGTCGGTTCACGCAACTCGGCTTTTAGAAACCAAAACCATATTAAAATCGGTTCATACGTTAGGGTCACACTCACTAAACTTAATATATAGTGATGATGGCGAAGATAGACCAAAAAAGAAAAGATTCTACTTCATTAATGTCACCAACTTATGCAAAGAACTTAATATTTATTTTTAATCAACTAAATTTGAGATATTCTTACATATAAAGTGTTATTTTTAGCATCTTCTGGCGATACTGATTCTATAAATATCGCAAGTGATAACACTTCGACCACTACTGAGGATGAAGATAAGCCTGAAGAACCAAAACCAGCAGAAATTAAAAAATCAACTAGACCTAAAACTGCTTCGGCAACAGTCAAGAGTAGTGTTGCTGATAAACCTATTAGAGGAAGAATGAGCATGAATCCTAGACTAGGAGAAGATAAAAGTAAGAAGGAAGATAAATTTAAATCCCGTAAATCTATATGCGTTGTTGAGAAAGAACCACCTACCAAACTCAATATGTCAAGAAGACAGTCCATTACAACAGTAAGCACTAGCAAACTAGCTGAAGTCAAAAAAGTTGTTAAGGAGCCTCTAAAGAAAATTGAACCGGTTAAGAAGGTTGAAAGAGCTAAGTCGATTACAGAAAAGAACGTTAGGATACGGCCAGAAAATATAGGCAAAAACATAATTACTAAGAATGTCAAGAAATCTCTAATACCTACCAAAGAGGAGAAAATTAAAACACCGAAAGCTAGTCCACGCGAACTTGAGAAAGAAAAGAAAATCATAGCCATTGAAGTTCCAAAAATTGTCGCAAAAATAGAAGCAACGATACAATCAAACGAACCATTGGCTAAAATTGACATTACGGTTAAACCTTCAGAAGAAAACATTGACAAAGTAGAAATTGAAACTGCAGTTACAGAAACCGTAGAAATGAGCGTCGAAACTGAAGTTATTAATAATCTAGAATTTGGAAAAGAAGGGGTTGAACAGATAGTTTCTTCATCTGAAGTAAAAGAACAGAAATACTTAGATGGATCTGGTAAGAATTTAAGTAAACATCGTGTGCATAGGTTAGTTGAATCAAGTATTCTTGTTATTCAAACTTACTAAATGACAGGTGATGCAGTTGATGCTGATGGAGATACAGATGTATCTGAAGATAAACCAGTTTTTAGCGAAACAGCATCGACTTCGTATGAAAGCCTTATGTTCGTTGAACGAGATGAAGCAGAGAGATCTATCATCAGTACTATTAATTCTTATGAAGATGACAGGTTTCCTTCTCAAGGTTAGTATTAATGACGTAGTTTTTCATCAATTTCATCATTCTCTTAAAAAGGATTAGTCTTCAAAGTCGAAGTCAAAGTAATAAAAGAATCGAATTAGCCTCGAGACAGTAAAATTACAAGATAAAATATAATTATCGAAATTGACCGAATGCTGTGATATCAGAAAACGAGTACACAGTGGGCGAGTACACAGCAACGCTGATTCTTTGTGAAGCCTTGGTTAGGGCTTAGCAATAGCGAATAAGGAGAAACACTAAATAAGATGCTACTCACCAGTCGTTGCTCTATTTACGCAATTATAATCCTACAGACTTACTAGTTAAATTGTTTTGTTTTGCACTACCAAGCAGACAGTATGGTTGAACCACAAATTTTATTAGGTTTTCTAATCGCCAGGCGTTAACTACTCGGACATGTCAGAGAACGCTCGCATTGACCAGAGTGTGGCGGCCGCCATCTTGGATCGCACGTTGGACTACGAGGAACGCGCGATGCTGCAGCAGTTGGACGCGCTAACCAGCCGCGCAGGCAAGCTGGACAACCAGACCAACGCACTCCTAGAACACATGTCAGACGAGCTGCAGGATCGCTACACTGTAAGTACAGCACAGAGGTGTCTCTAGCCCATGTAGCCCCCGTGTGCGAATATTACTCCTAGTCTAGGGGGCGCTAGAGCAATGACGAGTGGGCGCCGAGTGGGGCTCTGTAGCGAGCAGCACTCGGCGCCCCCTAGGATCGCTGCGCCCGTGTGCAACGCACACCCTGCACCATAAGTAAAGACTCCTCTGGTACGGCACACACTGGTAATCTGTGGCTAGTTGCTAATGACGGTACCAAAAAAGACTGGCTCCACCGAAGCAGTATCTGGCTTTATCGATCTAAAATAGCAGGTCTTACACCTATTGCGTCGCGTCGCGTTTTGCGCGTCGGCGGCCCAAAGGTCTCCTCCATTTTTATTATCTTTTCGTGAATGCCCGCAACGTGCCTGCGATTCCTCGGCATTGCAGAAGTAGCCGAAAACTTGATAAGGTCGGAAAAAATCTACACTAGGTCTGACTCTCTTGACAAAGAGTCGTGTGCTATTTTTGAACTCTTCGACTGTGTTTATTTATCTGTTGTTGATTGTACATGGCAACATTAGCAACGTTGATTGGTAAACGCTAACCATCATGTTCTGTTCTCCGCCTGCTTTTGCGAAAATTAATGATGGTTTCTCCTTCAGTTGCCGGAAGTATCCCACATCCTGTCCGCCCATATGGACGCAGCAGAACAAACTTGGCGAGCAGGGAACTTTGTGCCCTCCTACATCCAGGCCAGCCCTCCAGAGTCCCTTACCGATGACAACGATACAACACTCCTCCCCAGTGATACCTCCTTAGATCTAGAGGAAACCTTCACAGAAGGAAACGTTCCCATGGACGTCATAAAAGAACATGATGATTCAGGCATCGGGGAAAATATCAATGATTCTAATCTGGCATACAAGTCTTTCAATGAGGAAGATGGACATACTGATAATAAAGAAAGCAATGTGGTGATCAATATGTCAGGTGAAGAAGAGGTGTTTGAAGATTGTATTGATGAAACTGTTGTTGATGATGCGATTGAAGATTTCAAACGGGTTGATGAGAACCTGTCTTTGGAAATGAAGATTGCTTTAGGCATAGAAGATAAGGTGTTGGAATAGGGAAAGTTTTGGTGTCGTGTTTAAGCCACATCGTCGGGAATTTAAATAATACTTATTAGTTGCACGGAATTGAAAGATTTTAACTATTACCGTGATGGTAAATAAAATAAACTTACCCATTCCTCCTAAAGACATATAGTTCTAAATGTTTATGTTGGTTTATTGGGTCAAACCATCATCTTCATCACTCTTTATACTCGTAATTATGGTTTAATGATTATGTTCTAATGAAGTCGTACTAATTTATTTATTCTATTCTAAAATGTTTTCCTTGAATTTTTAGTTTTAATATGTATGTCTCAATAAATTATTTAACTTTAGTATTCAATTTGTTTTCTTCTGCTGATATAGTAATACCAAATAACAATATCAGTCTTCAGGCCGGTCTTCCAAAGCAGTTTTCATGATCTATTGGTAACTTGACACCCCCTACTTATGGATATTTTCGTATAATAAAACACAGTTTTAAAAAACTACAATATATGTATATTTCTTTAAATAATCATTAACGTAGTTATTGCACCTATGCATCTTAGTATCGAATAAATATAATATAAAAATAATTGATTCTCAACATTAATATTATGTATTTAACTATTAACAAGATATAAAATAACTCGTTTTATACAGTCTCGACAAAGACGCAGGTATGTCGATATATGACCGACAATAGGTCCGTCGTTCATAAGAGGGGCATGGCATGTACATACAATCAACCAAACAGAAATCTAGGCCACTGTAAATGTCATAATAACTTGTACCCTTTTCAACGCCAGAAAAGATGTGTCCGCCGTAGGTTCAACGCCAAAGACGGATATATCCGTCACTATAGGTTCAACAGAAATGATGGATATATACGTCACTATCGATTCAACGCCAATGAAGGATATATCCGTCTCTATCGGTTCAACGGCAAGGACGGATATATCAGTCAACGCGTAAAATTAAAAATTAACCTATGTTATTCACATAAGGTTCTACTTCGTTACCTACAAAAATGCTTGACGTGTAAATGACGACTTTTGGATTATCAAACCGTGATTAGAATACAATTAGAGGGTAACGTCAGCACACTCTCATTTCATAGCTTGGATGAAGGACTAAAGCATGGATAGCCTCAGTCATAGAAATAGTATAGCATACAAAGAGTATTGAAATTGAAAGCGATATTTTATTAGCTGATCTCTTTACTTTAAATGACAATACAATGTGTCAAAAAGAGATGACTACATACTCTAAACTCCTCTTCAATTGACACCCTGTACACCAATAGACAAAATGGTCACCTTTGGTTATGGTAATGTTTACATTAAGGTAGAATAATCTACGTTTTTCTTATTAATTTGCAGGTTTTGCTACCTTGACGCCCCCAAAGGTAACCATTTTGACAGTTTTGGCTATGTACACTTGACAAGTACTGAGGCTAAATCCATGCTTTAGTCTTTCATTCAAGGCCTCAATTTTAATACTCTTTCTATGCTATACTATTTCTATGTTTCATAGATATGGGAATGAAGTTTGACGCAAGTCTATGAAATGACTGTGCTGACGTTACCCTTCAATTGTATTCCAATCACGGTTTGATAATATTTGACGTGGCGTTGAAAAGGTTAACAGTGAATGTCATTATTATGACATTGTGGATACATTATGTAATTGTCATTGTCACCTGACATATGTTGGCTTAGGGTAAAGGTCAGGTAGAACGATTTGTGTTGCGCATGCATCGCCATCGCTTCGCTCTAATGAACGTCGGGCCGTATGGTCTGATCCACTGGGATCACCACAATTGATCCCCTTGTTTATAAACTATTCATAGAGATCGGGTGATCCAGGTGATCGAAGTGAACCAAACGGTAGAAATTGATAAGAGATGTTTGCACGCGGAGACTTTTGGAAATTACGCATTCAAAAGTTCAGCTGCGGATGATATTTTTATATCTCGTAAGTGACCATTGCTGTCGGAACGGAGAGGTGTCATTTTACGAAAGGCAGGCATAAAATATGCACCATGAAGTTGACATGTTCATTTTCGAGCATAGACAATTTTTCTCAGTTCCCTTTTTAACTGTCGGTAAAGTTTGTTACTGTTTCAACAGGCTCGGATAGCTAATAAACAGCTCTACGGAAAGTGCAGTAGGGGAAATATATTCACGTACCACCTTAGAACCCTATCACAATGACGCGACGCGTTAAACGCCAGGCTATGTCATACAAATGTCACGCGTATGTCTCTTCGACTAGGTTCTACGGTGGTACGTGTTTCAATTTCCTTGACTGTACACCGTTTAGCATATGAAAATTTCATTTCAGCAAAAAAGCGACGGGGTACTAACGGTTAATTTTATTTAATGGGATAGGGAGCCAAACAAGCATGTGGGTTGATGAGAAATTATCGCCATCTACACCCCCCCCCCCCCCCTCCTCTAAGAAGTGAAAAGTTCCTAAACAAAGTCAGCTAAAATACCAGGACTTTGCAGTTTTTTTTAATGTAATAGGAATGCAAACCAGCAAGTGGGCCACCTGATGGTACCCAATCCATCACCAACACCATCTATAAAGAAACGCGATGAAATTTCTATGAGCGCAACGCGTTTGATTTTTCAATTCACCGCTGAACTTTCGGATGCGTAAATTCCAAGGTACAAATATGGCTCGACGTTTATTTTAAAACTGAATTATTTACAATAAAGCTCTATTTACAACTGCACGATTAATGGCTCAATTACACCGCAGCGTATTTTTCTAACGCTACCAGGGTAAACGGGCCGCTCTGATTGGTCAACAATTCTTAAGAGAAGAAACTATGGGTCATAACCCTCAGTTTAGAGTGTGGAAAACATCACACAGTCCTCTTAAAACAACTAGTTTCGTAAGGTTGCTTTTCCACCAGAGATGTGCGAGGATGCGTAACGAGGGATGTGTTTGTAAGAACCAATAGAATCGCTTCATTTATCTTGCCTAGGTCAGCACAGCTCTGGTGGAAACGGCTCATTGGTTCTTTACAAACACATCCCTCGCTACGCATCCTCGCACATCTCTGGTGGAAACGTAGCATAAAACTGAACAACACATCCTTAACATCGACTCTGGTAGAGCACTTAATTGCCAGCTGTCACACATTTGTTATTTTTCACGTTCAATCATACACAATTGACTTCAATCAACCTTTGATTGCACAAAAATGTTGGTACACGATCTCTCATTAACATACAATTTGTTAATTTTAATACAATAACTAGGGGAACTTTTGGTAGTATGTCATGGTTCTAAAATCCACGGAGTCATTATTTATTATATAAAAAAAAGACAAAGTAAATATGACGTTCGTAATAAAATACCGTTGACTTAGACTTGAAAAAAAAAACTATTTGTTAAAAATATTTTTTAAAAAAGCGACTACAGGGATTCTACAATTACGGTATTCTACCGAAAGTTCTAGTTCTAAAAATAACTATTGCATTACCTTAATAACCCGTCCTTCGCTAAATCTCACAAAATCAACACGATATGGTGACGGGCGATGAATTCCACCATTTTGATTTCAAAACGGAACAATTTACCCTGCTACTCTGCTAAACCAGTTGGTTTGGATTTGCGGAGTAGCAAGGTGATTTGTTCCCATCTATTGACATGGACCTCTGCAAAGTGACACCTGATTCTATTAATCATTTTGTCTTCTTTGGTGATCAAGTTTCGTAACCGCATCTTCGAAGCGGAACAAATCCAATTCGAAACTAGTTACGAAACGGAACGCCATCCTAGATTTTGACAACTCGATGTTTGTAATCAGTTTTCTATTGGGATAAAATTAATAACTTTATAACTGAGCTTTTTATAAGTCTCAAGAATGAAAAAGTCTCATAACTCGTTATAAAACAGTAGTTAACTTACCATTTCAAGACTCATGCGGACGGTATTTTTTTATTTATTCAAAACTTAACCACCATCACCATCAACCATCCAACCATCAACCAACCACCAACCGTCAACCATCTTGCTCGCTAATCCTGCCGCTAAGCAGCAGTGCTTGCACTGTTGTGTTCCGGCTTGGAGAGCAAGACAGCCGGTGTAATTACTGGCACAAGAGGTAGTCCATCTTAGCCCTCTGGGTTGGCAACGCATCTGCAATTTTCTTGGTGTTGCGGGCATCTATAGGCGGTGGTGATCACTTACCACTAGGTGACCCACTTGCTAGTTTGCCTTCCTATTTAATAAAAAAAAACTGGTTACGGTAGTCACAAAATATGAACTAAAAGGAAATCAACCAATCAGAGGGCAGATTTTTGGTGTATCTTTGCGTTTTGTCGATTTTGAGAGAATTGAACTACGGGTCTTATATCTTAAACAATAAGAACGGTTTTACCCTGATTAACATTTGATTCTGTACAAGACTTGTATTCATAAAGGTGACCTTAGTTACTAAATATAAAACAATAAATAACATAATGTAACTACTAACCACCTCTACTTATGCTAGAATTAAATAAAAATAAGAATGTAACCGAAATAACATTTTTGGCATATCGACACTTGGAAATATTAATGTACTTAATTTTAATAATTGACTCCTTATGTTGATTATTTTTTAATAAGCCATTGCAGTTTCGTATGTACAGTCAGCAACGAAATTCGCCGAACACAATAACGTTACAAAAGTCACTAAACAGGTCATTTGTCCATAAGTCGTTGAACTGCGTTAAGAGCAAAATTACATTTACACCATGAAATACCAAAAGTCGCTGAACAGCTTTATTCCAAAAATTACAGGACAGCATAATTCCAAAAATTGCTGAACAGCCTAATTACAAAAGTCGCTGAATAGCGTAATTACAAAAAATACGGGACAGTATAATTCCAAAAATTGCTGAACATTTTAATTACAAAAGTCGCTGAACACTACCATTGTTTAAATATTTGGAATAGTCGCTGAATAGTATATGTATAATTACACACACACAAAGAAAAAATAGGGTAATGGCAGGACTCGAACCTGAAACCTAAGCCTAACCTATTCTGTGCCTTGCGTTTGCCAGTTTCAACACATTACCTAGTGGTAATGTGTTGAAACTGGATATTTATATCATACCCTGCAAATTTTTCAATGTGCTTTGTCTTTACAGTCATTACATTATTGATTTTAAAGGTATTAAGGTAAACAGAACTGAGCTTTATTTTAAATGACATAAGATTTAATTTTATTTTATCTTGGGTTAATGAATATGTTACTTACTACAGGTAAAGTGAGAAATTGACATAATAGAACCAGTGTGACATTGACGATACGCGTTAAGATTCAATTTAGCCTGACCTATTTTCTTTGTTCACTGAGATATGCTCATCTCTTCGAATTTTGAATTTTGACAATCACTGAGAAGAGTACTCACTTGTCAGTGAGCGTTTCATCTCTTTCATTTGGAGTGTAACCTTAAACTATTTAATCAATCGGACATGTTCAGCAACTATTGATAATTTAGTGATCAGCTAATTCTGCAGTCAGACATGTTCAGCGACTATTGATATTGTACATATCAGCTAATTATGTAGTCAGACATGTTCAGCAGCTATTGAAAAATCGATGTTTATTGACTTTTGTTATTCTCAAATGTCCACAGACATTTGTACATTAGCCTGTTCAGTAACATATGGAACTTTATAATGTGCAGGTGTTTTGGAAATTAGGATGTGTTCATGGACTTTCGTTGCTGACTGTACAAGATGTTTGGTGATATACCTATGCATAAAATGACCATATTTCCATAAAAATTTAAGTTCCAAATGCGAAGTTTGCCATACTTTGTTTAATTTTTTGCTAAAATTGTAAACTTTTCAGTATTAAATAAAAGATCAGTATTTACTACATGTAAGCAATTGAGTTAATTAATAAATTAAATAAACAGAACCTATTCAGTTTAGATTAGGCTTGTTTCATAACATTTACTTAATGTAATTTAAGATACCCGCAAAAAACCCTATGGAAGATAAATTATTACGGCAAACGATACATTAGGAATTTTAATGTAGTGGTAAACCCATGCATAAGTACACAATCCGTGACCTGCTAATAGGGAACACTTAACCCGTTATTATTGAAAAATTATAAACCTATTTTAGCTAAAATATGTTTTGCCCCTTTCTTTCAAACCCAAACATCAGATATAGAGATAATGACTCATCAAATATCAAGTAAAAAAGGTTTAGGTGCTTTTTTGGGCTACGAGGGTTATAGTCTGTCTGTCCAGAAAGTAGTTAAAATTTTCTAGTTTTCATTTAAAAAGGCCACTAATGAAAAAAAAACAGTTTTTTTTCAATATCTAAATTGATAACTTTAAAACAGGTTTAGTAGTTTAGATAGTGGTAGAGACGCAGTGTGGACAGATCCTACTCGTAGTTTCAGGTTGAATGGGGTCATATCCACGCATTTTTTAAAAAAAAGGGAACTCTATGTCAACAGTCAATTTAAAACTTAACGGAGTATATAAAAGCATAATTTAATTATAAATAAACGAAAAAGCTTTGAAGTAGGTTGCCCACACATTATATATTTTTTTTATCATGTAACAATAGATAACATGTATGGTATCTAGTAAGCTAGCACAATTATCTATTAGCACACTGTGATGTGTTTGCCACGGGAATAGGGGGTCGATGAATGCAAGAGAGTGATTGAGAACGAATAAATGGATAATTTAAATTAAGTCTGTAATGTTTTGGTGTTTAACTGTAAGTTACAAATGTTTTTTGATATAAATAAATTCATTTTGGGCCGTGCATCGTGTCACAATCGTACGTCAAAAGGCAAAAACATTATTCGAAATCTAGCGATATGCTATTCCAAAAATCATACATTTAAGTAAGTTCATATGTAAAAACATAAATAAATACACATATTTTCTTCTCAGCTTTTTGTCTGGCGTTGTTTTTTTGGTGTACATTTTTTTTTAACTTTCCTATTGATATTTTATAAAAATTTGTTTACCTACTTAACTGAACCCATAAGAAAACTGTCGATAAGGAAGATTTTTTTGTGGTCACGAGCAGACACTGCTCGATTACAGTCGAAACGTCGAGGTAAATTCACAATGATTCTATTGCGTTAGAGTCTCAATTGACGTTCTGAATAAATATTTTTCAGTTATTAGGAGTGCAAGGGTAGGTAATATTTTTTTTACTATGATTTCTTTTCGTAATGAACTAGCGTTATTCAAGGTAAGTAATTTTACGAATAAAATAAAAACCACCCGAATCAGTTCAGCGTAAATTATAGAAGAAATATACGATGGATTGTTACAGGACTTCCTGTTAAAAATGTATAGCGCCTGACTTTCGACCACCCTTAAAAAAAAACTGTTCTGAGTACGTAACCACAAGTAGTCAACCGGCATTATTATGGTGGGTACGTAATCGGAACAAAGATAAATAACTTGCTTAGTCAGTTAGTACACTATGACCAAAAATATATTGTGCCACGATGTACCTGCGCAGTAGACCAATTTTGTTAGCGCGAGAAATTTCGATCTACCAATGATAAAGTAGAATTTTACGCGCGCTAAACTCTTGCGCTTTTATTGGTCTATCGATTTCGGAGCAACATGGCGGCAGCCCGTGCGCCACAGTGTACGAATTGTGTAAGCGGGACAAAGCTAAGAATGCATAGCAAGCAATACTCTGCCAGTTTCGCTTGCAAATAAAGTACAATATGGATTATTCACACGTTCGGCTACTGTCGGAGACCGGTCTGCGCTTCTCTGCGCTAACGAATACTGCCGAAGCACAATATATTTTTGGTAAAACTGTAATGTGATGAGTGCTGTTATTGTGAAACATTGACAAAGTATCCTAAAATATTGGAAATTTTATTACATTAGCAGACCTAATGGGTTGTTAACATCTTTAAAATTATTGCAAGAAAGCATGTTACCTACCAGGGCCCCATTTCATAAACGCGACAGGTGACAGGTGACAGTGACAATTCGGTATACATTGCTTGCCCACTATGATGTTAATTCTGTAAGTCTGTAGCGTCACTTGTCGACACAGGAATGTACGGCGAATTGTCACCGCCACATGTCGCCTGTCGCGTTTATGAAATTGGGCCCTGGTGAACAAAAAATAATAATACAAAAGTATTTATCAACATCAGGCACGGAGAAATATAATTTAAAATTTATCGGCATGTTTGACTTCCAGTCAAATCCCTTAGACTGAGTAGATATGAGCATATTGTCTGCTGTTGACTGTACAGGTGAAAAACTTAAGTATGAACTCATAGGACAGTTACATTCAGAAATGTAAAGAAATCCTAATATTAAATAAATATCATTTCTATAGTATAGTCGACTAAGTAATTGCGTGACCACTTTCAAACTTCATCCCTTTGTAATATGGTCGAAAAGTGGTCAAGCTATTTCTTGGTCGACTATACCTATATCCCATGATTAGGTGAAATAATACCTGTTTTTTCAACAAATTGGAATAAATTCCTTGCTACTTCACGAAACCATTTTCACTTTCACAAGCATCATCAATAAAAAACATTATTTAATTTTTTTTTAACAAAAAAAACTTGTTACTTCCATCTACTCATGGAACGTACTCGTACTGTATGCGAACAATACATTAACAATTCCCTTTCTTAAGTTTTTCACCTTTTTTTAACTAAATTTTTTATGCTAACTATACCAATAAATGAACAGTACAGCTAGTTCGCGCGCCCACTATACTTCGTGCCGAAAGTGAACCGTCGTGGTTACTATGGGGATCAAATACTAATCGCGACGGTTTTCTTTTCGCACAAAGTTTACTCCATCTTACTTTTATTAACCGAAATAAAAAGCGAGCGGCGGCACGTCCCCATTTTGGCAATCATCCCTTACATTATATACACAACATATGATTTATTTACTTAAAATATAGAGTCTGCTCACCCTGTATGATGTTTGAGGTCAAATATCTCCATCAGTAAAGGCTCTATGGGGTTAACGTCTAGATACACGCCCGTCACTTCTTCAGCTAGCTTACGGAGTTCGAGAATCTTCTGTATGAGCTTCAGGAAGGTAGATTTAGCTTCGCAACCCGGGTAGACACTTTCTAGGTAGCGGCGGAGAAGGTAGTAGTAGGAGTTCTGAAAAAAAAAACTCTAGTGAGTGTTTTGGACAGGTGAAAAGAGGACTGACTATCTCTTTGTCAAATTACAGTTTGGATCTGCATGCTATTTGCCTGAGGGTGAATTTTCGGGCGTTGTACCCGTCGTTATTGTCGGCAATAATGGTTCCCAGAATTTTGAAATTTTGAAACAGTATAGTAGTTTATGCAACTGCTATATAATGAGAGGCCTTAAAACACGAGTGTGGCGCTCGCTTCATACTAGGATAACACGAGTGTTTTAAGGCTTAATTATGTATATACAGTTGCATACATTACTTTATCTACACACATATCATAACTGCAAAAAACCGTAACAGCAAAAAATCAACAAACGAATGACAACAGTAATGGCGGCAATTCGATCCATCAGTCAAGACGAACGTTTTTTTTAAACGACAAACGAATGAAGTCCCTAATCGAGATCAAATGTCGTTTATATTTAAAAAAAACATACTGAATTGAAGTTTCGTATCGATAACTATTTTAATATTTAAGGATAGGTACTAGAATAGAGACCCACTTGAGTTTTGACAGCTGTTCCAAATTTAAACTCATAACGTTACAGAAATCGATACTGTAATGACCATTAAAGTACAGATTTTACCTTTTACCACAGGTCATTTCCTGCGGTTTTTGAACGCATTATAGAGCAGTAATAATATGTGTGTAGATAAAGGAACGTTGTAATTTATATTTATTTATAAAATGTCACACTGTTCCGGTCGGGCGAGAACAGCATGATGACGGACGTGACCGTAGGCGCTCACCTGTTCCAGTTTGATGACGTCCTTGTGCACCACCTTGGGCCGGTCGGGCGAGAACAGCAGGATGGCGGACATGACGAGGATGACGTGCTCGTCGGTGCGCCAGCGCGGGTCGAACGAGCGGATGAACGAGTCGTGCGAGCGGTAGATGTTGCCCTTGGCCAGCTTGAGCACGTCCGTGCGGATGCAGCCGAACTGCTCCTGCGAGTGCGGTACCTGCCACACAGTTGGAAACCTCGAAGCATCCATTACAACAAATTTTTCGTGTTGCCACGGAGATGGCATTCGCGCCTTAGCATTAAAAATTTTGCACGCTCGATTAAAACACCTATGATATGGTACATTTCTCATCTTAAAAAAAGGAGGTATAGGCACAGAATAAATAATAGTACTAACGTACAGAAACTTCTCTTTTTCGACCACCATTAAGCGAATTCCAACTTTATGATCAGGCACAAAAAGTTCGTATTACTTCATAAACATTCGCCAGACGGCATGCGTCGAAAGGAAGGCGCCGCCCGCGCCCGCCTTCCCCCGCAATGCCCTGGCGCACCGCTAGGGTTGGGCTGCTTACTGTAATACTATCACAACGCGCGACACAGTGAGCGGGCGCGCGCGCGGCAAGCCGGCAACCTACTGCGATTAACCTATGCCATAGGTAGTGCGGCGAGCGCACCTACAGTGCGGAGTGGAACCCCCCTGGTATAGGCGCTATTTATGCAATGGTCCCATGAGCGGCGGCGGACGTTTTCTACCATTTCACCCGAATTCACGTTTTCCTCTTTTCTGTAAAATTTATATTGGATTTGACTTACCTTCCACTGGTTCGCTTGCCCGTCATAAGTCATCGTACTCCGCAGTATCATCATCTCTATACAGCCGCCTTTCAATAGCGCCACCTTTGTGAGACAACACGAAACGAATCTGTCAGAAGGGGATGACTTCAGCATTTTACTGATCTCACAAGGCAGAACAGTGAGGCAGAATCATCGAACAGAACAGTTAGGAAAACAGTTGCCGTTCGAAAACAGATCAGTCAACTAGTACAAATGGCGAGCAGCACTATGCGCTGTCTGTCCACATTATCTTCAGTCACAGAATAAATAATAGTACTTACGTACAGAAACCTCTCTTTTACGACCGCGATTAAACAAATTCCAGCTTTATTAACACGCGAAAAGTTCGCTAGTTCTCGAATATAAAAAAGTAATTTCTGAAAGTGTAGGTTAGAGAAAGTGTACAGAATCGGTTGTGACTATAGTTTATCCCGTTTCTGCCCAAACCTAATCCAAAAATCTAGGCGGACGAAGTCCCGGGCAAATACTAAGTTCTAATATTAAAGTATTTTTTTAAGGAAAGTTATCCTTTGTACCTGATCTTCCTCGCACATGTTCTTGAAAGCGTTGATTTTCTTCGCCATTTTGATAAAGCGCCTTATTGCTATGGCCGTAAGGTTTACAATGGTCACGAGCCGCGGATCGTGCATACCGCCGCCGTCCTGTAATAACGTACAAACAGGAAGACATTACAATCGATCATTCCATTGTCGATCATTTACAATCGATTTTTTTGTTTGTCTGGCGCTAAAATAAAGCAAAAATAAAAGCGTGTTGGTTAAAAGGTTTCAAATCCACTTAATAGCTGGAAAATAAACATCATAATAAACACATTACCCTTCTTTGCGTCGCGCAGTCGGGTAAAAACTCAACTCATGATAGAAGAATATATATTTTTTTTTAATAATTATCAAATCAAAATCTTTTTATTTGGACACACTTGGATCACAGGGTTAGATTGCACGTATTTAAATTAGCCTATTATTAGTTTATTTATGCAATTACATTAAGATTTTAAATTAAATTAAATTCTAATATGGCATCGAGGAACGTGAATTATGACTCGACCCTGGCTACTTATGAATACGCACAATTAAAAGATAATAAAAAATGAACAAGCAGTTCAATATTTACACGTAACTTGTTTTCTATTTTCTTACAATAAAGTACAATAAGACGGACTTTTATCTCAACGTGCCTCGCCTTCGGCTCGGTCCCGGAACTTACGCCATCTGTTGCTCACCGCTTGTACTACAACGCGCTGTACATACCTTGAGGCCGGAGGCGCAGTTGGCGTCGATAAGCTGCGACATGTCATCGTCGATCGGCGCGTGCAGTGCTTTGTTGGCGACTATCAACTCATTTAGCTTCGCTCGCTCCACCTGCAAACAACGTTGAGCACAACGTTGACAATGGTTGATGTTTTTGAGCGACCCAAAGGGCGGTAACGGATCAGACGGATATTGCGGGTGCTAGGACCTTGTGCAAGGTCCGTTCGGATCGCTACTACCATCTTGCCACTAAGCAGCAGTGCTTGCACTGTTGTGTTCCGGCGTGGAGAGCAAGACAGTTCCTGGCACAAGAGGTATTCCCGTTACTCGTGATTTTAGTTATGGTAATCAAAGTTCATTTAAATTAGCAAAACTATTTGCTACTGATAAACATTTGATGATTTATTTACAAATCAAGAGTTAGGTAAGGTGTAACAAATAGTTCGGTAGTCACCATGGGCGTACCCAGGGGGGGGGGGGGCAGGGAGGGGCAGCTGCCCCCCATGGAAATCTCGCAGAACATTATAAACTCGCCTAATTACTAATCAAAGTGTAAACGGGGCCTTATGCTCTAACTTTTAAATAAACCGCGCAGTAGACACTGGCAAAATGCACGGTGCAATTGCCAAAAAACTGCGCGCGACGATGGCGCACGAGTATTACCGAATCTAGCATCTGACTTGCCCCCCCCCTAGGCCAGAAGCTGGGTACGCCCATGGTAGTCACTTTTGTTGTTTAATAGGTGAACAAAACTTTGTTTACCTATTAAATAACTTTGGTTATGTGTAACAAAAGTGTTTTTTCAGTGTATTTGTACTTGCTTCGTTAAGTTCCCGCGAGGAGCCGCTGCAGTTGTTGATGGAGGTGTACGCCTCGAATTCCAGCTTTATCGCTTCACACAGGATCGACTCCATCGAGTTGGGTTCTATCCTGGAAACAACAATAGACATTCTGCAATGAGAACGAACTAAACGTGCACTATACTTTGTTCACTATACCAGTACATCCTTAACCTTAAAAAATTACATATGTTGTTCAGCGGATCGTTAGAATTGGTGAAATATATTGGTCTGATCAAATTATTCCTGTTATTTATTACTTTTCCAATCATTCTAGACTTAAGACAGGCCGAGGGCAGAAAGATCTGGAGGGAATTGGTTGGCACGACAACAAAGGCTTTTCAAAATGAACATGACCTTTAGTAATGAAGTACATGATAAAGGAGTATTACTTTTACAGGGTTGGGTAGGTGTTCACACCTTTTCCAATGCTGTTCTGGTTCTATTTAAACTGTGTTTAATATTGGAGGTTAATAATGAATAAAGTATAAGCAGCAATCGCTAAACAGGAGCATTTCAACTTGCTGGGCTTTTAATTGAATTTATTTAATTTCTAGGTTTTTAATGAGTGTCCCAACTTACACTTTGACACCACGATTTGGTACACTCGACCTAAAAAAATGCGATAGCAACAATCGAATTAGGTGCGCCGGATTAGATAAAGATCAGTAATCAGTGCAAACAACCTCGGCAAACTCTAAAACAAACATTACAGTATGGACGGCCAATCTGTATTAGACTGAATTACCGAAAGAGGTCTATTATGGACACAGGTCCCCAAAAAGATTGCCACAACAATTGGCCTACGCTGCCCACATCTAACCGGTTCTAGTAACCAACAGAAGCGTATCCAGCGTATTCTGGAAGCGGTCATGCTACCAATAGATTAAAAAAAAATATAAAATACCAATAGATTAAGTAAAATGCCCTATTTTGTCTTTCATGTCCTTATTCTGTCTCCGTGAATACTCACCTCTCCACGTCCTGGAGTATATCCCTTGCCTTGTTTATATCGGGGTCTGTGCTTGTGGAGGGCAGCTCCTCGCACATGTGTAACGGCTTCGCTTCCCGATTTAACACATCACCATTTGTTAAGATTGATCTGAAATACGAGAGAAAACATATTATATTTACAAGAAATATGGAAAAGTGGGCAAAGTTTAGCCATTTTCTTGAGGTCACTGGTTACCATGGGCAGTGGAGAACCACTTGTCTGCCCTCAATGTTGCTTTATACTGGATAAAGTTATGGCCATTAGCTAGTATGGTTATAAGTGTGAGGTCCTTCCCACGGAAATCAGAAAACACGGGAAGTGCTTTAAAGCATTATTTGTACCCGTACCGGTGTCGCCACACGCACACACTTGTGGATATCATCTTATACTACACTACTTAAATAACATAATCTTGATTGGTTAAAATTGTCAAACGATATAAGACAAATGGTACACAAGTTTTTGTAAGAAAATATATCTTATGATAGTGATACTAAGGTGTACTTTTTATTAACGTCAAACTGATTATACGACATTTTAATCTGTAAACGTCAAAAGAAAAATTTGGCTCCGTAGTTCCGCTACTCAACACTAGATGTCACAACCGTAGCGCAGAACCTTCCAGAGCGAAATAGTCATTGCAGTCAATCAATAATGAACTTTATTGTAATCATGTATGGTTGAATTTTGACTAAATGTTCTGTTAAATTATTAGTACAATGAAAATAACTAAGATTTTTATGGTATACCATTAAAATCGTATTTAACGGTGGTACGAAACAACCCCATTTTGAAGATTTATACTCCTACTATGGTTCTTGCACTCTAAAACTGAACAATACGGCATGGCTAGGGAATAATAAGGTATTTCGCGATACTAACACCTCCACGGGATGACAGAACACGACTGGGAACGGTTTAGCGGAGGTTACGTACAACAGTACGTAATGTTGGCACGCGCCTCACGCGTACATTGCACTTCCCGTGTTTTCTGATTTCCGTGGGTCCTTCCCTATTTCTGGGTGTGGTTGTAATGTAAATTCCAAGCAGATCAAATGATTACAAAGTGTTTTTTTAATTGCAGGCCACTATTTTTCTTTTGGTATATTTCTAGCTATCTTATTTAATTTGGTTTAACTTTTACTAAAATAAGTTTTTTTTAAGTTTGTGGTAATCATTATTTTGCATTGATTTATGCTCCATTAAATTCTTCACACACAATTTATTGAAAGGATTAAAAAGCTGTAACATCAGAGTAGTAAATTAAACAAAATGTTTATTGTATTGGTAACAAGTAACATAAACAATGTTATCTAAACACACTTTTAACCATGAAATTCCATTCATAAACAAACCAGTAGTGTTTAGTAAAACTGCCAATACAAGCATTAACTTAAACTAGAATTCTCAAATAATTTGCTGATTTCATTAAATAGTCCATGAAAATTGATGACAGATATCATGTTTCTCACAATGTCCATTCAAGTAAATATTGACTTGACAAGTATGTGTATCCAATGAAAATGATTATATGACTTACTAAATTGGTTTAGAGTTGAAAACCTTACAACAAAGTTGAGAGTTACCACTTTATTCCTCTAAGACAAGGTAGTTATGAATAATTCGAACCAATTCAATTATTTATGCGTTTGAAAGTATGCAATCAGTTATGTCTACATGCAACACTGTGCATGACCGATTTATGTTAAAACTACTTTTTTTTGCACCAAATAACCTTCAATTGGAATCACACTAGAATTTTTGTGGACATAAAGCATACATCCTTGTCGCACATGGGCAAGCAAATTAGTTGAAATGGTGCTGGTATCACCAAAGGCAAATCCAGGTTTTTTTTCGGGAGGGGTGGACAGGAAAAAAAAATCAACAATAACTTTTAGAAATAAACTTGAAGTACAGTACACAAAATACTGTCTGGGGCGGGGGAGCACTTGCCCCGTGCTCCCCGCTTCAATCCGCCCTTGGGTATTACCAAAATTATCACTAAAATTACTGCACAGTGTAACCGTATTTCCAAAAAGATATTTTACTGTAAAATACCTTTCTCTCATATAGTATGGATACTTATATTATAAATTAAATTAGAGAAAAATAACTTAAAATTATAAAAATCAACAATTGTTTTGAAAATGTTGTGGACAGATTGTGGTGCATAATACTTGTAAAAACAAATAGATCACTCACATATTTATATAAATCTTAATATAACTGTGTGATTAATCTGTTTGTTTATATCAACAGACAAAGATGTTCTATGTCTGTAACAAAACTAACCATGCTAGGATCTCTTATCCATTAATTTACCTTTTACAGAAAAATCTAAAACTCAATGAAAAGCCAAGGGGAGGGTAATGGCCAGTCTACATGGTAACCCAGAAACAAATATTTAAAAAATCTGACTATTTAATTGTGAGACAGGGTAAGGAGTCTAAAGGATACTTTAAAAATCATCATCTTGTCAACGTCAAAATCATCATCATAGCTTCACTTTGTGAATTAAGAAGTATCAGAAAGCACAACAGGTTTCTTACCTTATACTATTTTGCTTTGGCGGTTCATACACATTACTGTCAATAGATAACATGCTGTCACACATGTTGTATGACTCTATCATCTGCTGTTCGTACTGACTTTTCTCATCCAATGGATACACTTTCATAGTATACGGATGCTCCGTACTTTGAACGGGAACGTATGGACTATACATAGGAGGGGAATTAACAGAGTTATCCACTTCATTGCTTAACGGAGACTGCACAGTACTGTTCGGGCTACATGTTGTACTGTTTAGAACGTCATACTGTATCACAGATTCCTGTATTTGAGGTGTGTAAGTCCGTATAGGATCATCGTCTCGTTTGAAGTTTTTTGAGCTCGTGACGTCTTCTTCTGGGTCTCGTTGACGTTTTTTGGCTCGGTTCTCTTCTATTTTCCTACGTTTCTCCGCTTTGTCCTCGTCAGACATTATGAACTCTTTCACCATGCCGATGGCGAGGCATTTCTCTAGGCGACATTTTTGACAGAATCGCCGTGTTACCACCGTGATGTCACAATTGTTTGTGAAAGGGCATTTGAATTCTTTGCTCGTGAGGGCGTTCCGACGGAAAAACGCCTTGCAACTCTCGCACGAGATCGCGTTGAAGTTGTACCCGAGCGCTTTGTCGCCACACACTAAGCAAATCTTTTGATGAGGCGCTAATTCCTTCCTTTGTTCTTCATCCACTTTTTTATCACTTATCTCACTACTACTATCCATTTTGTATAAAAAACCACTTGAGTTTAACACCAATAAAGATAAACATGCTATGAATCTAGCTAAAATTAGCTAGAATACAACGAAGGCTATAATCTTCGATTGCATGGCTGAACCGTCATAACATGCACCCGCCAGAGTCGTGTGACGCGAAACTAATTAGTTGCGATATCTGAGGACCGCGAATATTGTTGTTAAGAGATGATAAGATGATAAATTGTTAATGTTTTGATAAAAACAATTAGTAGAATAGATCAGTATACATATAGAATCGTATCGTATGACTCGTTTTTAGTTCATCTTGATGCCAGTTTTGTTGGTTGCCATAAATCTGATGGACGTATTTGTTAAAGCATTTTACACTTTATCTCACTGACATAAAGTAGTTTGTAAATTGACGCATTTGACCATATTGTGATAAAACAGAAGTAGTTAACCTCCAGTCGATAAGTACATGATCTGTCAAGTTTTTTTTTCTATGATTCATTTAACACGTTTAGAAAGACTGTTTGTGTAGACCGTTTGAGGAGACTTAATTTTCTAGTTCTTGCTATAGATCGAGAATATAAAATAGTAATTCAAATTATTATAGTATCAAGTAGTTAGGAAATAAACTTAAATTCGATAAGCTTATCACATGGCAATAAAAACATAATTTAAAAATAAACGCCTCTAAAAACAGCAAAAAGCTGAAATAATCCGTTAGATACATTAACATTCGATTTCCGATCGAATCAGAAAATCAAATTTTTTCATCAATTTTCATAAAATTTAATCATCTTTTGAAGTCAGTGCCATTTTTAGATGAATCGAACGAACTTGCTATACCCTAGCAGGATTCATGTCTTAGTATTTCAGACTTTTTGTCAAATTGTTAACCTATGGATGCAATAAATAACTAATACCGACACTTATCGAACTGTAGGGGAGCGACGCCAACGATGACCTCCGTTGCTTACTGTACATAAGAAAGTTAGAAAACTTAGAAATACAAATACCTATCAAAGTTGTGAAGGTGTTCAAAATTTGAACACGCTCTAACGTTCCGTCAATAGGGTTGTCTTCACATTATTTAAACAACTTTACCACTTCGATATATTTGATAATGGTGACAGTATTTGTACCTACATTGTAATTACTGTCAAAATCGTTTCCTCAGTCAAAAATCGTTTATTACTTATTTGTAATAAACGATTTTTGACTGAGCGTTCGACATTCGCCAGCCGCGGGCCAATCAAATACGCGACCGTATATTTTAGCCGGCACAGATTAGCGCGCGGCTGGCGAGTGTCGCGCGTTTGAAAATCAAAAATAACCCTTTTGGGTATCGAAATTGATACTCCCATGACGAATCCATCGCTTACGCCCTAAGCAAATCCTTTTAGGGTTTCGTATCCAACGAGAGAGTCGTATTGCTCTCGTTCATCCGGCCGTCCGTCTGTCTCTCTGTTACAGGCCTATATTATTTGTAACAGGTAGACACTTGAAATTTTCACAGAATGTGGATCACGCATTCATACTAAATTAAAGAGGCTCTCCATACAAGAAACGTGTTTTTTCGGAGTTTTATGTATGGAACCGTGTGCAAGTCCGATTCACACTTGGCTGGTTTTTTTTAGAGTTCTGTACCTTAGTAAAAAGGTAACCCTTAGATGGTATTCCGTCTGTCTGTCATTGGAGCATATTTCAACAGCTACCAATACTGTCGACTTGACATTTCGGAATAGTTAAGATATTACTTAACCCAAACAAAACAAGTACACAACAGTGAAGCAACTTGCTAAGGGCTTTAAAAATTTACAAATTCCAAAATCGAATGTTATTGTTTTAGCTGTCACCTATTTTTTGTACCTACATTAATGAAAAATGTCAATAAACACCACTTCCTCCTTATTTCCTAAGTTCGTAAAGCAAAATACCAAAAATAATTACAGTTCACAAAAATAAAAGTACCTAACCAGCTTTAGTAGCACGCTAGCTTTTAACGCGCACATAAACGCAATTTTTGTCTCTCTCACACACGCTTACTGGTTAGATAGAGATAGATGCTTTATGTCTGCGATAAAAACTAGCGTGCTGTGGCTAGGGATGACATAAAGCATTTATCCCGTTCTAATCAGAGAGAGGAGAGAATGAGTGTGGAGGAAGCGAGGGAAGTATGCCAGGACCGGAGCAAATGGCGTTCTGTGGTCTCTGCCTACCCCAAAGGGAAACAGGCGTGAGCTTATAATAATAATAATAATCAGTATGCGTGTGCGAGAGGGACCAAAGCGTTTATGTGTGCGATAAACGCTAGCGTGCTACTATAGCAGGAACCAGGATTACAGGGATAATAATACGATTTTTCTAACCATAGATTAGAGAGATATTTTCTAAGGAACAGTCCTTTTTCCACGGGTCATTGTTTTGATGTGCTAATCTAACTAGCACTGTTCCTGTTTTCATCTGGAGCTTTCATACATCACGACGTTACTGCTCATCCACTTGAGAATTATAGTCGTGAGCATAACAGTGCTTAGTCAACAATAATAGTGGTCGAGTTACGTGACAGTTGGCGGAGAGCGCTCACGTCACGAATGTTACGCCGCAAGGCCGCCGTCGCGGAATGCACTTGCCGAAGCAATTTTGAGTTACGGTCATTATTTGTAGCAGGGTATTTTTATAATTACCAGGTTCATCATCCTTGTTCAATCCACTGGCCCTAATAAGACTGGCCAAGTTTAGTTTAATCTGAGTTTAATTTAATAGATTCAGGCGTTATTCTTTGCGGAGGTTCATAGCAACAAACTGGAACAAATTACCTTGCTACTCCGCGTAACCCACCCTGGTTTCGCGGAGTAGCAAGGTAATTTGTTCCAGTTTATTGAGTTTAATTTGACGACCGAATAGCCTAGTGGTTAGTGATCCTGACTATGAAGCTAGAGGATCCGGGTACGATTCCATATATTCGCTTTCCATGTACGCTGGCCATGTAATAAATAAGTCAAGCATTGATATAGATCAATGCTTGAGTTATTCATTCAAGGGTCCGGTCCACGCAGTTCATCGGCCCACCTTTGGTTAACTCAGCCACTTTAATAGATATTTCAAACACACAGTATAAAAGTCGAGACAGACGGACGAACAACATCGCGTACTTCCGGCTCTACGACCTTTGTCGTCCCCGTGTCGCACTAAGTGAACTGCTGAGTTTCTTGCGGCGCTTCTTCTTCGCAGAACCTTCCATTTTCCGTAGTGCTTGTAGATTCATACATATAAAAGAGACTATATGGCCTAGTTGCAAAATCAATTTTTCATTTTCATTTTTTATTTTCAACAACGCGTGTAATTTTGGATGATAAAACTGTCGAATGGGAACCTCCTCCTTTTTTAAGTCGGTTAAAAAAGTCATCGAAGTACGCAGACTAACTGTGTCTATCACCGCTTTAACGGAAATAGGACGGCTAGCACGAGTTGCTGCGACAACATTTGTCGCTACATGCGTCCCTTTCTTCTTACGTTGGTAAGAAAGAAGCGATAAGTGAAAAATTACGCTTGCTAGCCGTCTCGATCGTGTAAATCTCTGGATTAATCTGCTGACATTGTATGTAGGTCAATATGATTTGTAAGTGTCAAGTTGCAAGGTTCTACGTCGATGCGATTCAGAGAAAATCGACTGTGTCTTACAGATATATGAAACAAGACAAACCAAAACTCGGGTGGAAGGACCTTGTGCAAGGTCAGTCCGGATTGCCACTACCTACTATTTTGCTCGTTAATCCTGCCGCTAAGCAGCAGCGTTTGCACTGTTGTGTTCCGAAGTGGAGAGCAAGATAGCCGGTGCAATTCTGGCACAAGAGGTATTCCATCTTAGCACTCTGGGTTGGCAACGCATCTGCAGTCTATGGGAGTGGTGATTACTGATCAACAGGTGACCCACTTGCTCGTTTGCCTTCATACTACATCTACACTAATATAATAAAGAGGTAAACTTTGTTTGTTTGTATGTAGGGGTAATCTCTAGAACTACTGAAACGATTTCAAAAATTCTTTCACTAATAGAAAGATAGACTATTCCTGACTGACATAGGCTGTTAATTCACGCGAAAGAAATCGGGGGCGTCTGATATTATATATAATTTTTTTTAAATTAAAAATACATTGAAAATAGTTGTTATTAAAATCGACATAGAAGATAAAGTTGGTGGACAATAAAAGTAACTTTAGATCTGTTTTTCTTTCGAGGTACGGAATTGAACACTTAATTGTTTTTTTTTATACTATAGGGGGCAAACGAGCAGACGGGTCACGTGATGGTAAGCAATCACTGCCGCCCATAGACACCTGCAATATCAAGAGAATCGCAAACGCGTTGCCGGCCTTTAAGAAAGGAATAGGCTCGTTTGTTGAAGGTCCCTAAGTCGTATTCATTTGGAAACACTGAAGCCGAAAGTTGATTCCACAGAGCTGACGTACGTGGTAAAAAGGTACGTTTAAAACGCTCAGTGGTTGAACGCCAACCATCCAGGTGGTGAGGATGAAACGAAAGTTTGTTTCGAGTTGTGCGCTGATGGAATTTAGCTGCTGGTATTAATCCAAACAATTCCTTAATCAATCAATTCAATTTTTAACGTCGCACAAATTTTATAAAATTGAAAAATATGACCTAATTTTTTAAGCTGATAAACAAGATCTAGTTACAATTTGTATTTGTTTATGTGCACTAATTAGCACGTGTAATGTGTCTCGAGTGTCCACGTCGCGGCGGCGGTAGCGCAATGCAGATGTGACGCAACGCGTGCGTGGCTGAACTGGCCGGGATAGGGCTGCGGGGCTAATCTCGCGGCAGTAGAGATGACGCCACAGTCGAGATGTGTCACAAAGACCTGTCAGGACCCCAATTCTGGCACTCATTGAGATTCATCTCGCATTCGAGTTGTCTCAAAAAATTACAGATTTTAAAGGGATCTGACAGCTCTTTTTGGCATATGTCGAGTGTGACTTCATCTCTACTGACCCCAGAATTGCCCCGCAGATCTCTGTGAAATCTGTCATTTCTTGACATATCTCGAGTGTGAGAATCGATGAATTGCGGGCTGGTTTGGACCGGGAATCTAAGGGGTAATTATACTTAGGAAGTATGAATTCACTTAAATGCAACTTTTTAAAAATAAAATATTAAGGCAAATTAGCAAGTGAGTCATCTGATGGTAAGTGATCATCACCGCCTATAGACACCCGCAACACCAAGGAGATTGCAAATGCGTTGCCAACCCAGAGGGCTAAGATGGAATGACTCTTGTGCCAGTAATTGCACCGGCTGTCTTGCCCTCCGCGCCGGAACACAACAGTGCAAGCACTGCTGCTTAGCGGCAGGATTAGCGAGCAAGATGGTGGTAGCGATCCGGACGAGCCTTGCACAAGGTTCGACCTACCTAAAAAAACTTGCAATTAAATCATCTTTACATAGTATAAAACAAATCGCTATCCCGCCCTGTCTTTATACTTACTCCGGCGTTTTACTCCTTCTAAACCACGCAACGGATTTTGACACGGTTATTACTGTCATTTAGAGATTTTCAAGGAAAGTTTTATGTACAGTAGGAAAAATATATTCGCGTACCACCTTAGAACCCTATCGCAATGACGCGACGCCTTAAACGCCAGGCTATGTCACACAAATGTCATGCGTATGTCACTTCGACTAGGTTCTACGTTGGTACGTGTTTCAATTATCGTGACTGTACGTTCTAGGTACGACGAGAGTCAAATAACGATTACACACACTACTACACAGCGTCATATAAAACAAAACGAAAATTTTAAAATTCGAACTAAATTTAACTCTCCGGTACACACAGCAGCACAATGCAGTAGTGTGCGTGGCCTCAACTCACGGTATCCATTGGAAGTCACGGCGGGTCACCCATTTGGAATCTATTTGGACCCCGCGGGTAGCGTTGCCAGGCGTCCGGATAAAGCCGGACATAGTTAGGCCTTTGTGCACTACAAGGAATTCCACTGTCCGGCAGTTCGACTTTTTAACCGTCCAATATGGCACGCTATAAATTTATATAATAGTTTATGTACTATATGTAATTTACTGTCCGACATTTTACTTTTCCCTTGTAGTGCACAATCGCCCTTAGGCTTTTTGGATACGTGTCCGGGCAAATTAGAGTCCGACGTTTAGGCTTTTTGCATTTGACCTGTCACGTGGTCGGTCCTGCTCCGCCTGCCTCACGTTTCATAATGATGCATAATGAGGCTGATGTCCGGCCTTTTTACCCAAATGTCTGGCTAAACTTACTGGTCTGTCCGGCTACTAATAGCCGGACAGACCAGCCTGTTTAGCCGCTAACGCTTACGGGTTAAGACCTGGCAACCTTACCCGCAGGCATCCGATTCAAGATGTATTTTTTTTTTATAAAATAGGAAGGAAAACAAGCAAGTGGGTTACCTGATGGTAAGTGATCACCGCCTATAGCCATCCGCAACACCAAGGAGATTGCAGATGCGTTGCAACCCAGAGGGCTAAGATGTAATACCGCTTGTGCCAATAATCACTTCAAATTGGGCAATTCATATTTCACTGATTCCGAAAACTAACTGCGACATACTTTGATGCTACCTTACTCGATACTAATAAAAGAACCACTCAGCTTTTCTTTGGTTTGTGTACAAACTTCATTCAAAATGTCACGCCCTCCGCGTTTAGTAATTTTGTTTCATTTTCTGTTTTTATTTACTCTAGTCAGAGCTGAGACGTTTAGCGTTAGAATAGAGACTGAAAACCATGTAAACGTAGTTGACACTAAGTTTGTTAGTTTTACTATAGACCCTAAGTTTTTGTTTTCGAGCGGGGAGAACTCTAAAGGGTAAGTTGTTTTTAAGTTCCTTTGACTAAGTCCTAAATCTATGCTTGTTGAGAATCTATGATATTGAGAAGTCAGAGAAAGGGAGGCATAAAGTGTTCACCATGAAAATGACATGTCAATCCCTCTCCTAATTTTGTTAGGAGTGCAGCTTCCGTCACTATATTTAAGGGCAGGCTAAGGACATGGCTCTTTGAAAGACTGTTTTATAGCTATAATGAATTTTTTGATTTGCCTCTTGCACTGTAATCAGTGTTGGGCACAAATTTTATTTCACTGTAATAATGTAATGCTAAAAAGAAAACAATGGACACGTAACAATTGGTTATCAATTAAATATTTCATTTCATTTTGAGCATATACTATTTCTCTCAGTTTCGTCCTTAATGGTCAGTGAATGTTGTCAGCGACTGTACTATTGGTACAAGACAACGGATATCCGAATATTATATTTGAAATATGCATATTTATTTAAATCACCCATAGTTAGGCTAGTCATAGGGGATATGATTCAATTAAGATTAATCATATTCGTTTTCTGAATACTCAATTAATAGATTCAGGCGTTACTTTGCGGAGGTCCATTTCAACTAACTGGAACAAATTACCTTGCTACTCCGCTAAACCCCGCGTGGTTTATCTGAATATTCGCCACTTGCGGGAATCCAACCCGCAATATTTGGTTTTAATTGTAGTCAGTCTCTAACAACTCAGCTAACCGATTGTGGATTATGCTGATGACTGATGAATGATTCACGTTTTCATTACATTCAAGACAGAACAAAAAAAATATTTACCTATTTATTTGTGAATGTGGTCAAATACTCAATATTCAAAGTGTGGCTACTAAATAGGGTAAATGGGGGTCGAACTTACACAATAAAAATAAAAATTACAGTCGAATTGAGAACCTCCTCCTTCTTGCAGTCGGTTAAGTCGGCTTCAATAGATATATTCTGTACTTTTTACAATTCTGTTTCGTATTTGAATAATAAAAACTGCCAAAAAATAGTATCAAAATAGTCGACACCTCTGGTGACCTAAGGGCTAGCGCGTTCCTCGCCCAACGTATTGGCATTGCCATCCAGAGAGGTATCGCCGCCAGCCTTCTGGGCACCCTACCCAGAAACAGCGGCTTGGGTGATATTTTTCATTTTAATTTTAATTAGATTTTTAACTTTTCTATTTTCTTTTCTTTGATAACTTTGCTTCTTTTTCTAAATAAATACCTATCATCCAATATCTCTGAAGATTGTAAAGCTAAAAATACAGACAATTAGAGTTTATAAAAATGTAAGTTGGTAAGCATGCAAATATCACCGAAAAACTTTTTAAAATTAAACATTGTCTCTAACTAGCACAGTTAGTTGTAGGACTTAGGAATATCAAACTGTAGTGCAACCATTATACTTGGAACTCCAATTTCAATTGGTCTGCTTGACATTTACTGCCAAATTTAAACTAGCAAAATCCATATACTATTAAAATTTAGTATCTACTTCTTTATAACTTGAACCACGATAAATATATACATATTCTCCTAAATGTCGTTAAACATTATTATTTCGTACAATTTCAGCAAAGAATCAATCTGCATGGCAGCATCCCTTGCCCCGGCGTATCTCCGAATCGCAGGTCCTTCCACCTTGCATCTAATTTTCCACAACACCAGCATCTCCATAGATGAATTAGATTCTGATCTCCCAGAACCTAATAAGCAGAAGCGACACTTAGCCTCACAAATAGAAGAAGACACGTCACTTGTCTCTAATGAAAGCCAAGAGGATCTTCTATCAAAATTAAAGAAGTCAAGTCAAAGAGTAAGTAAACAGAAAAGGCAATTGACTAAACCAAATAAAGAAGAAACGTTAATCCACTCTAATGAGAGCCAAGATCTTCTTTCAAAATTGAAAAAGTCAAGTCAAAAACTGAAGAAACAGAAAAGAGATTCAGAATTCAAAAGCCAAGAAACTGATGCACTAAAGTCAGTTGAAATAGATAGTCATGAGAGTTTACTTTCGAAACTGAAGAAACCCAAAAGCGGGAGACTGTTAAAACTTAAGCGCTCTAATGTAGACTCAGATAAAACTACCAAAGATCGGCTGAAACGTTCTGATTCTGGAGACAATTTAGAAGTAAGTCATAAACAGTGGAAACGGTTTGTCAAGTGGGCTAAAGACACGGGATTTAATCTAGTTTTTGCGGTTAACAATGGAGAGAAGACTGAGAATGGAATGTGGGATCCTAACCCAGCGTTGAACATGTTAACGGTGGCAGATAAGGACAACGTTGAGGATATTTTTTGGCAATTGGGCTACGGTGAGTCTGTTAGTTTTCTTTGATATTATTAGCTGTGGACTGACATCGAAAAGGATAATTACAGCCTTAAGAGCTCTTACAGAGAACATTAGTGTATCTGTACATCAGTGGCAGATGGCGCGTATATTTAAATGTGCCTGGTAATGTACTATTTATACATATTCATTGTAATATTGTCTTTATGTCACTTTTATCAAATGTGAAATTGAAATATTTTCTTGTACTATCCTTTTTACCCGACTACGGCAAAGCCAAAAGGAAGGGTTATGTTTTTTTAACTATCCTAATCGCTTTTGCATCATAGGTTTAAACTAAAACTATTTCACTGTAAAAATTATAGGTACACTTCTTTATCTGTTCGTCACAAAGTGGACAAAGTGACTGCAAAAATTGCACACTCCAGCTTTGGAATCGATGTTTCTTATTTAATACCAATCAGTAGACTTGATTGGTCAACCTTGGTTCATAATTTTATACTTTAATTCGCTGTCGTTTGTCATAAGCGGGCGTTACAGACATTCAAAAATGTTAACCCTCTCGTGTGAAAAATTTCAGAATGTAGTAATCAGACCATCGAAGACTATCTAAATGATCTCGAAACTCTTCGAGTGATGGTGGACACGTTTGGAGACCGAAAGTGGAAGGTTGTGGGGGGTGACATCTCCAGATGCCTTCAAGAGGAATCTAAGAGTGATTTTAAGGACTATGTCACTTTATCAAGTGATTTGATGGACGCTGTACTGCTTAATGGGTAAGTTATCCTTGAACTTCGCAAAGTCCGTCCGGATCGCTACCACTACCATGTTAGCTAATCCAACCGCTAAGCAGCAGTACTTGTGCTGTTGTGTTCCAGCGTGGACAGCAAGATAGCTGGCGCAGTTACTGGCACAAAAGGTGCTTCATCTTAGCCCTCTGGGTTGATAATGTGGTTTTATACATGTACTCCACTGGGGTTGTTAGTTATTGTGAGTTAAGGTGTTAGTATTTACAGTCTTCTTGGTGTCTATGATTACTTACCATTACTGACCTATTTGCTAAATTTCCTTACTACTTTATTAAAAATACCATCCGTTGTTTCCAGGAACTCCTCCTCCCGGGAACTCATGCGCATGTCCCCCGCCGCCCGGCTCTCTCTTCTGAAAGCCCTTAGTGTCAGCCAGACCCCGCTGTGGCTCACTGAGGGTCCGCAGCCGCTGAGCGAAGCTTCTCGGGCCGCCGACTGGATCACCAGCCTCGGGTATTCCGCTAGGAACGGGTTCAATGTGCACTTCAGGGAGCTAATGGAGAGTGAACTGTATGAGCCGACTTTGGTGAGACCTTCTGACGAATGTTTTCAGGGTCCTGCACCCAAAGGGTGCATCGGCGCCTTGTTATAGGTAACTGCTGCATGTCATGTCTCCAGTACACACATGACATACAGCAGTGTGAGAGACCTCAATTCTCATTGCGTTACCTACACTAAAGCTCCGTTTGTCTGTCCGTCCGTCTGTCACAGGGCTGTAACTTTTAAACAGTAATAGGTAGAAACATGTTATTTACACAGTGTGTTCTATAGCAGCTAGAAAATAAATGTACAATATAAAAAAATTGCTCCCCCTAACAAAAAATATATACAACAAGTAGGTAATGCGGGTTTTTCATGGTAATAAATTATGAATAAAATAATACGGCCTGAATTTGATTCCTAGCGACTATAAGGGTCGCGAATTGCGGAATTAACTGTGTTTGGAATAAAACTAATCTGAATAAATAATATCACATTTAATATTTTCACAAATAAGTTAGGTTTGAAAAGGGCTACATTGTGTCGGTACTTTAAGAGTTAGTAAACGCGATTACGAACGTCCCTAAATGGCAAAATTTCAGGAACATTTTCTCCCATTGTTCAGAATATAATTGTAAGCATCTCTAAATGGCAAAATTTCAGATTTTTTTCCTATTGTTAAGAATATAATTATTTTTATCGTTACCTTCCCCAGAGTTTCTACATGGCTCTTCTCTTCAAAAACTTAGTCGGCGAGCGTGTGCTGGACATTACCATGGACAACTCCGAAAGCAATACGGCCCTCTTCGCGCATTGTACATCGCTGCGCCACAAGGCGGTGCCCGGAGCAGTCACCCTTTACGGGGTGAACATGGATAGCGAACCAGCAAGATTCTCGGTGAAGCTGACTAAACGGGAAGAAGGGGGCGATATCATGCAATTTATATTGGGGCACGATCATAGCGGGTGAGTTTATGGTTCCCTGATCCTTCCTGTTTGTTGTGATTTTATCTTGCAGGAGGAATACCTTTTGCTATCAAATTTACCTTCTTTGTTACCCATGACTATACATGCAAAGCCGGTTATTAACGGCTTTAAACGAGCGGTTATTAACTGCATTTTTCATTAAACCGGTTATTTTTTTCTGTCAGAAGGGAGGATTATGTTTTTTGAGTGAATATGTACACATGTAAGTTTGCAACGTATTATGTTGTATATATAATAATTTGTTTTTTTACAACTATGCCCATAACGTCATCTGTGTAGAATGTTAATCGCTACTTTAGAAGAGTTAGACCTTTTTCTAAAGCTAAGTTCATTTCTTCTACTAAAACAACTTTTAATAGTCAAAACAAACAAAGGACTATTTTAATTATTTTTAAAGTGACAATCAGACACAAGTAAATAGTTATTGAACAAATCATCATATCATCATCATATCATATCAGACAGTTTTTGTCTGTTTTAGTAACGGCTAAGAAACCTTACACTTTGCGGCAGACCAGACATCATTTTACCTGGATTTTAAAAATAAATCCGTCTTATCCAATTTACCTAAGCCGTTTTGAAGTAAACAAAGAGATGAAATTAATATATAATTCTTTTTCTTTTCAGAAACATCGTCGTTAATGGCCGTGCAATGTTTTACGAGGGAGATATACGGCCCGTGGTCAAACGTGTCCTTCCCTACAAGACCTTGCTCCTCAATCTACCCCCCAAGACTTTTGGCTTCTGGGTCCTCGCCAACACTAAGGTCAACGCCTGCTACGATTATGATGACAAAGTTGATGTGACTCTAGTTGAAGCTAAACCTGTAAACGATACGGCTGATGGAAAGTTAAAAGCCAAGACGTTAGATGCTAATGAGAAGGTGATGGAAAATGAGTCAGAAGTTGATGAAAAGGAGAAACCGAAAAAATCTAACGTTGATTCAAGTGACGAAGAAAACAGTAGATCGAAAAGGTCAGTCAATTTAGATGATTTTAATATTGACCTTTCAGAAGTAAATGTTATCGATAATGATGAAGCTCTACAAAATAGAATTGATAGTATAAATAGAGGATTAAGAGATATACAAGGACTATTGGATAATAATGAGAAAGCATCTTTGAATAGAGTTAAACGTCAACTTTTTGACGAAGATTCGGAAATTAGGAAGAAGCTTAGGAGACATGGCATGAAGAAATTAAAAGAAGAACACAAATTGTTAGGCTCAGGAATAATTGAAAAACTAATGAGCAATATCAATCTTCCAAAACTGAACTTGACAAGAAATCTAAAAGATCTAAAACTAAGAAAATCTTTGAAACTTAACAGAAATAAATTGTCTAAAAGGAATTCAAAAAATCATAGAAACAAAGCAGATGATTCACGGGAAAATGAAGCTTATGACATTTTATCAAGACGTAGACGAAGTTTATTTGCTGAACAAAGCAAGAAACATTTAGAAGACTCATCAGAGAATGATATTGATTCAGATGACGAGAAAAAAAACAATTTCGGCAAATTCTTGCACAAGCAAGAAAAAATTAAAGAAGAAATTGAAAATCACGATACCAACGAAGATAAGTCAGATGAAGATGATGTCAATGAGGAAATTGAGATAAATACTAAAATAAGCAATGACGACGCAGTATTCAAGATTAGTGAAAATGCTGACCATGGATTACTAAAAAGTACTTTCGAAAACGTTCTGTCAATGCTAGAAGAACTCAATAACAATCTAAGTAAATTTTGGACAGCTCTATCCTTACTGGAATAAGAAAACAATTCCAAATTAAACAAAAAAAAGGACACCCAATAAATTCATGACGATTTGACGAAGCTTGCAAAAATTAAACGTTAGGGTCATTTAAGCAGCTTATGTATTTATTACAATATGTTAGAATAGGGATGTCTCCTGGGTTAAAACAACAAGATTCTAATTAGTCCGTCAGTTAGATTATAGAAAAATACTCGATACGTATTTTTTTATTTGTCCATACGAATAATATTGACAAAGATACAGCACATTCAAATTCAGGAGTAGGGGTTCGTGACGTCACTCTTTCGTAAAAATTTTACGCAATAATGACGTAGCGCGAACTTTCGCCGCTCTGTAACTTTGTTATTTTAAGTTTTAGAAGCAAAAGAAAAAATACGTATCTACTATTTTCTGGCGTTCTAAAAGATGGACTAATTATTATTTTTTAGTCAACATCCCAATTAAGATAAAGTCATTTAATGTAAGTTTTTTATACTTTTGTAAATAAAATGGATGAAATTACTCCATCGTTTGTACTTACCCCACTTAATAATATGCGTTTAGTATGCCATCATTTCGCTATGCCTTAAGAGGAGTATGAACCCAGCGCTCTCCATACAAACGGCGTTAACGTTTTTCACCCTCTAAACCTTTACCTATAGCCTTGATTTCTTTTGTATGTTATCATTATGCCCTAGAACTGGGTTTGTATATTTAGATTTTTTAAATATTGCTAAAAGTTTGTATGAAACTCCTAAAATGCAGATATTGTCAAATCTATGAAGAATATTAAAAAAAACCTAGTTCTAAGGCATAATGACAAGATACCAAAAAATCATTGCCATATAGGTTTAGGTTTAGTGGGTGGAAAACGTTATTGCCGTTTGTATGGGGAGCGCTTTTTGGGGCTGGGTTCACACTCCTCTTAATCTAACAAGTGTAGTTTTTGGTGTGAACAGACCTTCATGAGACTAATAGTTCTGTTTATACTAATCTAGAGTTAATAAGTTGCTAGATTACTAGCACAAGTTTGCTATCCTAATTTCGATGATTTTCCTGACTGCAAACTAATAAGTCTACTAATTCAGCCATGATAGTTGCCATGAGAAACCGTTTCATTATTATTTTTTAGTCGCCATCATTATATCAGTCGGAAAACGCCCGCAGCTGGGCATAGGCCTTACCCAACGATACACCGATCATAGGTCATTGGGTAAGGCCTATCTGCCTGTATTGATGTAAGTGGAATAAATTACATTATTTATTATTTATTTATTTATTATTAAATAACTTACATGACTACTCCGCGATACGATAGTGCTACCAAATTGTGAAAACAGCAGCACTGTAATACTTATATTTATGTAACGTTAATTTTGCCACCCGCGCTCCACATTTGTGTTTTTGTTGTTTTTTTAATTTTATATGTAGAGACGCTGGAATAATTAACATTGCATTGTATTAAAACGAGTACTGCTATTTTAAATGATAAGCTAGAACTGGGTTTGTGAAGTAGCATGCTGATTTGTTCCATCTGGTTCTATTTGTCTAAAGTGAAGTTGAAATCCGGCCCCATGTAGCAAACAAGCGCTATAAAAGCTGCAAAGAGCCACTATTACATAGCTGCTTTACAACATAGCGCTTAATTGTTTAAAAATTTCGCGATTTTCACACATATTTAAAACATGAACGGGAGTTTAACGCGAGAATGAGTCTTCTCGTGACCAAGGCCGTTAAAGCATGGCCGAAACGTCGAGGTAAATTAACAATGATTTTATCGCGTCAAAGTTCCGTTAATGTTATAAATATGTGTGAAAATCGCGAACCAGTGATGTTGATATTCAATGTAAGTGTAGGTAATAAAACAACAGCATGGTGGTACAATGTAGTTATTTATTATTTAACAACATGGTAGATAGATCATTTTCACGCTCGCACGCCGTGTTCGCATGAAAATGGCTACCTCTAAACTTTATACAATAACTAATAATTTATAGGGACCTCAGGAAACCAACAGCGGACACGAAATGTGGTAGCGAAGCCTACTGGACTACGTGTGGTGAACCAAAACTGACCGTAGTATCAGATCAGATACAGACTAATATCCTTTGGCAGTTTTTACAGCCAACAGCAAAGGAAACCTAACTTATATCCAGTCAACAACGCGGTTTCACAAAAGCTCAATTCAATTATTAATTACCTAAAAACAGTTTCAACAATATTAACCCCTTTTTCGTTTTTCATCCATTACTCTAGTTTTAAAGGTAATCGTGGATCAACTACTAAGTTAACGTCCTTTATTTTAACAATACAACGTTCGCCTGAACCACGCAGCGGTCGATCAAAGTTTCCATTTTTTTTTCGTTTTACACATTTTTTTTGACCATACGGTAAACTTGCGATTTAACACTAGATGTCACTAATATTAAAAACTAACGTTCTATAATGTGATCTTATATTGGCCAATAATGACTATCCTAAAACAATCCCGTACAGGGAGTAATTCTCTAAGCGCGGCAGCGACGAGCTCGTAGTCGAAGCAAAGCCTCTCGCGCTAACGCTTTCAAACGTGCGAGCCAGATAGAGCGTTGCCATGACATCTAGCTCGTCGTTGTTGCGCTTAGCCAAACAGCACAAAAGCGCTATAAAAGCAGTATAGTAGCTGTATAGAGGTGATCGCCTCTAGTTATATAGCGCTTAAAGTGCCACTTGGGTATAATCACAGGGCATGCAGGGAAACGATCAAACAAGTACTTAAGTATTTTAAGATCACAACAATCGGCAGAGAACGGAGGCCCTCGTCCCCTGCATGCACGTAACGTATTGCAAATACCAACCGTAAATAATCCTGAAAAGGAACGACAATAACGTACAATATAGAGAACATCTTTGAAAATAAACAGAAGCGCAAAACGTCCGTGGCACTTTACAATCAGTTCTTTGCTTTAAAATTCTCTCTATACTGCGAGATACGTCTTCGAACATAAAAACGTTTAACGTACATATATCTATAAGTAAGGGCGTCAGTGTTAGAAGCTCTTGTGTGTGTGTGTTTATGTCGTTGTCTCCTAAATTCATCTATTTCTCTATGGTATTGCATTTCCCGACCGACATTCTGTTACTATTTTCATAGCGCAGAGCACGCCGATTGGATTTCCACTTGAAACATCCACGACATCACTGTAGTGCGTTTATGGTTTCCAATGATTACACAATCGGGTTTTCCGTTAGTGCTCAAAAGGAGATGACACATTAGTAACATTCCGAGTAAAAATAGTATTAATATTGGAATTCTTGAATATATATCGATAGTTCTACATAGTACTGAAAACACGCTAAGATAGTGTTATACTCCGTTCCAAACGATCTGGACTAAAGGTCAAAGACCGCACAGTCTATCAACTATAACACATCTGACGTTTTACTCTATCCAATTCTGTTGTCACAGTAGTAGAAACTGACTGCATGGGGACTAAAGTTGAATTGATAGTTATTGTAAGTTTTTTTGCATGTTGTAATGATCTTAAGAAATGTACATATCTATTACACTCTTTGGTCAAACGATACTATTGCCGTTCGCAAGTATAATCCATTACAACTAGCCTTTTTCTGGAATGAAATCATTCGTCTCTTTTTAATTACTGTAGTAATTCGAGTAGAGAAGTGGAAAAAACTATACATTTTTGATGAATGTTAAGTCATGCCAATGATTCTTGTCCCACGTTTGAAGATATTGACAACACTTTTATGTAGAGTCGAATTTTAGTGTGTTGAAACAAATGCGTAAATTGTTGTAATGATTAATATAGTTGATTAATTAATATCGTTATATCAGTGTTAAATAAGGTCAATGACCTTTAGTGCAGATTTATTTGGAATGAAGTGTAGAGTTGAAGGCAACAATAGATTAGAATGTCAATAATGTGTCTTCTACGAAAGTCTAATACTAGTCCTCTAGTCCAACTATCATAGGTTCATTATCAATAAATTGTTAACAAGGTGTATTAAATTGTATAAGTCTACAATCCATAACTCCTCTAAGGATAGTATAACAGTGAAACGCCCCAAGGCAGGAACGTGGATAAATTCAAAGGAAACGATCACGTTGAAGGACAGATAGTGCAGCCTTCCTAGGCCAAAAAGTCATACCTCCCACCTAAATGATCTAACAAAACATATATAAATAGACAACAATAATATAGTAAATACATATATTACCCTGAGTACGAAAGTCATAAGAGCAATAGGTACCTAACAACTGATCACCGAGGAATCCATAGTTGGTCGAAATCCGGGTCTTAAAATATTCTAAATGCATGAAAAGGAATTTTTGTTTTTCTTTATAAATAACGTACAATTATTACTAAACTACACATCTACCTTGTATAAACCTCTTTATAAATGCACTATATTTTTTTTAATATAAAAGAAACGAAATCTGTATAAATTGGATATTGTGTATGCAGAAGTCAGTATTATGTTCGGTATGTCGTATAAGAGCTACAAGTTGAAAGACTTAGTGGGTGTTCAATGTTACATACAAATAGTGAGTTCATCAGGTTATGGGCCCCGAGCCCTGCGCAGTCTGCACATGTAACACATAACCTCGCCGCAACCTTAGGTATAATTTGGTACTTTATATTGGACTGAAACGAATGCTACAACCATTTGATATCACCCAAATTCCTTCACAATTTGCGCAGTTAAGCATTATACTAGTTACACCATATAAACTATACACTGAACATCAAAAGCTTAACATACACACACATAGCCGCAGCGGTATACATGTTTAAAGAAAGATGAAACAAAAGACGAATTGAAGAGAAAACGACAACGTAACACACTTTAAGAGCTGGTAACACTTATCGTGCCGCATGCACGGGGCGCCGGGACCCTCAGCGCGCGGCTTAGTTTTACATTAGTGACATTAGCGAACCCAAAGAGTCTACATACCAAAATAATCTTCCGACTAACACTAGGCTACTATAAACGGGAGTCAACAACGAAGAGCACAGGCTAAAGACGTACTAGCTACTATTAGATCGAAGATAGACGTAGATAAGGGTCCTATATTATATTCACGACAGCTCCTTGACATAGAAGTGGCCACTAACACACAGATACGAGGATAGCTAAGATAGAGTGAAGGAAACATTGGTCGTGTCAAAATGATAACAAAATCGACAGGTCCGATTGTATCTTACGACTATTATTGTTTATTCCGAATAGCTACGTACAACCCTTTAACTATGATTGCCATGCACATACAGAACTACCTGTTGTTATATGATAAACCTAGGCTAGTCACACATAAGTTAAAGTTATACCTTAATAAGTTAAGAATGTGAAGTGAAATCGCGAAGAGTGGACGGGTGCTTCTACAAGCGATGCCCATCTGATCGTCCGAGATGAAACGTGTCGGTGCACGTCTGTACACGTCGGTACATGTTGGTACATGATGCTGTACGAGAGCTATGTCAGCTATGCGTGCTCGAAATTAGGTTCTATCGAAACAAGCTATGAAAATATACATATGTGTGCAGTAGAGTGCAAGAAAATATTTCGAATCTTATACATCAGAAAATAGAGTAGCATTCTTGATAAACAATCAGAAATTATTGTTGTATTTTAATATTTACATGTGTGTGTATATTGAATAGTTATATACGATCTGATTTCGCAATAGATAATGAAGGTAAGTATAATTGACCAGAATATAGTATAGTTAACTGAAGCGCGTAAACGAAAGCACAAACAAACGGAGGAGGTACTAGGAAGCCTGTGGCCGCTATTCCGAACCGATGAATCGCAGTTCGTGTAATTAGTGAGTAGTAAGTGGAAATACATGATGTGCTGATTCGCTTGAGTAGATCGACCGTCAGTCTGCGAGAAGAGAGAGCGGGCGAGGGCCGCCCGAGAGACGCAAGTGACAGCTGAGCCGAAGAAGCTAACCAGAAAATGTAAAGAGCGCGGCGGCGCCGGCGCGGCGTTAGTTTATTTATTTATATATCACAGCTTTTGACGATAACAAATCTTTTGCATTTGCAGCTTTATACGTGGAGTTAATCGTTCGAACAACCGGCTCCGTCGATCAACGCGCCATTCTCGACAGCACTTCGTCTTCTGGTCGCCCCGAGGTTCGTCGCTCGAAGAACTCGCTCGCACTACGTGTTTACAATTATCCCTAAGCATTAGAACACCGATAAAACATGGGCTGCGGGCTGATATCTACAACTTTACACATTATACTAAACGAACATTGATCTTACATTAGAGGCATGCAGAACAAAATGGACGACGGCGGCGAGCCGTCGGGCCCGGTTAACAATGCACCTATTATATGTTCGATGTGGGTATTAAGGCTAGGTCGATTACAGGTAATGTACACCAACAGAACACACTGACACAACAACGACACTGCAGAAGCACGCATGCAAAAGATTTAAAGGCAAAAGTCGAAGAGTTGCGAGAGGAGAGCGGCGGGGCACCAAGCCGGCGGAATTTGGATGAAACAAATCTCGCGTGGACAGAATACATTGTTATTTCAATGTAAGTTCGCTGTCAGAGAAGAGACGAGAGAAGTCGTAAACACAGTCGAGTATTGAAACAACTACACGCGTGCTAAGTCTTCCTATATTACATATTTCCCTCTTTAATAATAATACACCGTTTCGTTCTAGTTGTATTTATATTATTTCCTCTTTACACTTAAATAACAATATATCACAAGCGTCAACATATAAAACTGGTATTTCACATTTCACAGGAGCCGCAGCTGGCGCGGTGGGCGCACGCACGCCGCACGCGCGTCGCACGCACGGCGCACGCGCGGCGCGGCTGCGGCGATGACTTTTTGACCTTGCGGGAACGCGCTTCGTTCGTATTACGGCTGTGTCGAGGGCTCACCATTAACTTTTATGAATGTATAAAAATATTATTGCTCATTATCAAGCACCAACGCGCGACTAGCCAACTACAACATTCCGAAACAATTTAGAATTCCAATTTCTCCTACAAAATTTGAGTTGAGCGCGAGTGATACGTCCGGACGAAATGTGTCGTCGGGTGGGATGGGTCGGGTGTGAACGTCGTAACAATGACCTTAGCACAGCTACATCATGTATTCGGGTAATATAATTATAAAGGAGGCGCCCGCGCCGGCTCACTGCAGGACGCACTTACTCTCGATCTGCGACTTTAATTCGTTTACTTGCGTTTCGATGGTGTTTTTCAATTCTGAAAAGTTATAAAAACATGTTAAGACATCGTTTTACAGTACTTATATCAGCACACATCTTTAAACTAACATGCAAGTCGTTATGGTTGTGGAAATGATAGAGTCGTTGCAGCAGTTTCGAAAGTAAGAACGAAAAAACTAACAAAACGCCATCGCGTCATTTGTAACTTGTGCACCTAGCACGAATCTTCTCGATACGCGTTAACACGCTACGCTACGTAACTCAGTGCGTCTCGCTCTTACTTACTAGGTTAGTTAGAAAGAGAGTCACTGAGTTACCTAGCGCTTTAATGCGTTTCGAGAAGATTCGTGCTAGGTGCACTTCAAGTAAGCTCTCTTGAGTGGAAACTTTCGCTTCTTTTATGAATTCAATGTTCTATTCGCCAATTGCGAATCGATTCATTGCTTATCTTTTAAATTAAAGTTAGCCCTATTAAAACTAGGAGAAAAATATTCCACCTGGTGGAAATTTAAGGCATGAATACCACCTATTAACACGACAGTGGCAACAAGCACATGGTTGGCTGTTCACATACATAAATATAAATACGAGTTCATAGGTCCTAGCACGTTACCATTTATCGTTGACATAAAGCATTATGTACTTTAATTTCTATCCAATAGGCGTGTGCAAAAGGGACGAACGTTTTTTTGTTATTTTATTTGTATGTTGTAGGTAATCTCTGGAGCTATTGAACCAATTCCAAAAATTGTTTCACTAATAGAAAGCTACACTATCCCTGACGGACATAGGCTACTAATTCCACGAGCGCGAAGTCGTAGGCGTCCGCTAATCCACACTAATATTATAAAGAGGAAAGATTTGTACCTATTTTTGTATGTTTGTATGTTTGTAATGAATAGGCTCCAAAAGTACTGGGCCGATTTAAAAAATTTCTTTCACCAATAGAATGCTACATTCTTCCAATTTGACATAGGCTACATTTTATTTTGAAAAAAATTAGGGATCCTTGGTAAAATTTGAACAATGTAACAGAAGGTGTAGAAAAATGAGTCTTAAAATTTATTGTACCCGTGCGAAGCCGGGGCGGGTCGCTAGTAATTTATAAACTAATCTTTTATTCGTTTTAAGCTAAAAAGTTATCTTTTTTACCCGACTACGTTAAATAAAGTCAAAAGGAAGAGTTATGTTATTTAAACTGCCATTTAAGGAACAGCCGGTAGCTTTCAGTTCAGTATTCCAGTGGCCCTAACATGACTGGTCAAGTTTATTTTATCTATATCTGCGTCCCTTTCTTATGACACTAGGTAGACAGAGACACAGGGAGGGGCTAAACTAAACCTGGGCTGTCATGTTAGGGCCGCAGAAGTATGATCGGCTGTCAACAGCAGCGTCAGCACTCACTGGTAAATTCATCCTGGTCCTCGAGCTCGGCCTCCGCCGCCAGCTCCTCGGGAGTCTTCTTCTTCCTCATGAGGGGGTTGTCGGGCTCCTGCTGTTGTTGCTCCACCACCTCCTCCTTCTTGGGGATTTTGTACTGAAACCAGAGAAGGGGAACGTTAGAGAACAGCGAAAACGTGACGACTGCTGTTAGAAGTCAGAAGTTAAGGTTGTCCCTCCTTCGGATAACCCGCCTATTGAATTTAATTCATCAGTTTACGTCTGAATGTGGGGCAAGGTTAACTTCCAATGGCAGGATTAGTGACAGTTCAGTATTACTACTGAAGTAGCACACTAAAGCTGTATAGTAGCTGTAAAGGTGATCGCTTTTAGATAAACTGTCAAACAGGTTAGTACTGCGTTTATTGCGCTAGAGTGGTGATTGGGTATTTAGTGAAAGTACCCCAGTTTGATGCATTGTCAGTGTTAACCGTAAAGTTCGTTTTACCCCAGAGCTGAGCAAGAATAAGGGGCAGCGTGGGAATAATAAACCGGCCAATAAGATCAGTGGATTGTGCAAGAACTATCTCTCGACAAACTGGAACAAAATCCGCGAAACCAGTGCAGTATACTCAAATGCAAAACAGCTGTGACTGTGCGACATATACAATTTTCATGGATAAACCTATCGTCCTTCGCTTCCACATGAAACAACGTAGATCACACAGACTCAACTATTAACCATCACCATTAAATCTACACGATCAACGCGTGTTCCGCTTCGGGCCTTTGCTGCAGAGTAGCAAGGTAATTTGTTACCGTGTGTTGCTATGGACCTAAGCGTAAGCAAAGTATCGCCTGAATCTATTAGCTTCCTCTCGCACATCTGTAGTGGAAGCCACCCTTATTGTCTCAAAACTGTACTGCTATCTTATAGTCTATCACTTATATAAATTGCTAGGCGCTCGTCTCCCGCCGTCTGTAATGACATTACAGCTTTCCACATCGCAGTAATTGGAGCGAAGTGACGTTCCCTTCAAAATTTAAAGGCTCGATTTTAATAGTCTTAAAACGTCGAAATATTTAGACTTGTAGCGGAAAGCTTGTAGCTGTTCCGTTGTCTGTAAGTCTTTCAAGTTATTACGTTAAGCTGGGTATTCACTGCGATCATTTGCGTGTACTAGTAACAGTTTGCGTAACAGTAGGTACAAAAATCATAGTCATATTTGGAGTATACTTTGCTGTAATCCTTGACTCTGAGCTGTTTAAGTGCAAATGCGCATGGTACTTAAGTTTGAGATAATAAAGTACATTATTTTTAATCTTAAACAAATCCCGGCACACAAAACTGAACGGTATGGTTAGCTTAAATCAGTTTGTTTTAATAAGATATGCCTGGGTACGTTTTACTGGTACGTAATCGTAATCATAATGTTTCGTATTCAATTCATATCAATTCAATACTTTTTATTCCCAATAAAACTGTGATTCTTTAATAATATAATAATTGTTAAGAAGTAAGTTAAGTAAATGGCTTCTTATGTAGTCATTTTTCTGCTCTGCAGTGAGCCAAGTAAGGCCCAACCAGCCTGTCAGCTATCATTGGCTTTCCTCACTACTTCAAATTAGTTTAAATCCATAATACTCTAATCAAACAATATTATGTAAAACGGCACAAATTCAAAAGTAACCAACGTCCCAATTAAATTTGTCTTAACATCAAACGTAGGTTACTTGTTACTGTAACAAGATCCCCAGGGACCGTGGGGATTTTAAAACGGGACCAATTGGAGATCGGGAGCAATTTTATATTCTTCATCTCAATATGATGAGGGATTACTAAAGATTAATCATGGAGGACCTACTTATAAAATTGAATACAGCTTTCTCCGGGGCCAGGTCGGTCGCACTGCGTGGAATTTCAAGTGCTCGGCGCGCCCCTTTCACGGGGTCTCGGCAATTGAGTTACCGCGCGATTTAAGTTGCTAGTTTAGATTTAGCCTAGAATCTCATGAGATAGACCAATCATAGGGGGGAGGGTGACGGTCAAAAAGTAGCTAAAAACCCTCACGTGATTTCCGTGATTTCTATTTTCCGTGTGTTTTTCAATTTGTTTTGCTATTTATGAAGAATCTGAAATGGTTTCTATGGGCAGCGATGAACACTTTACATCAGGTTACCCGCTTGCTCGTTTTACTTCCTATTCTAGAAAAAACTACAGTATTTTACCGAGGGGTAATATAATCTTCAAAAGAGAGCTGATCGTATCAAGAAATTTGTACAGTTTTCATTTTGCCCCAGAATGTTAAATTTACCCCATCTCTCTTTAATGCAAACTCTATACTTACCTTCTTTTAAACTTTAAAACTCTTGCGTTACGCGTAATGCCAGAAAACAAGAATAAGAAAATTATTGAATCTGGATATATCCCGATATATTTACCAAGTTTTCCTTTATGAAATGTTAGCAGAGTTTATAAAGGGGGTTTGACCGGAATGCCGTTGGGAAATTAGGAGGCACCGAGCGGAGCCGAATGGAGCCGAGCCTAGCCGAACGAGATGTAATTGCAGTGCAGTTGGCATTACTGACGATATGGCCATTTTCATCGGTTCCCATAATTTTATTTGTCATAATCGTTTGATGCCATACTTCTGTTTTCAATGAAATAGTTTCATATAAATATAATAAAAAAAATTCTTGGTGTTGACATTACGCATCATTTATTATAGTATTAGTTACAAAACACAAGAATTAAACAAAAACAAAACTTATTTACAGGATACACCCAGCCTAGGGGCATTATTCACCATAGCAATAATGGGCAGTCCCAGCAATCAGGACCATGAACCTCTTAAACCTCTGTCTCAACAAAAACTAGTAACCAACCAACTACCCACGGAACTACATCCCACAAGTTGTATTTGTGAAGGGATCGTCGAAATAATATTTCCGTAACGTCTCAAGGGAGATGCGTTCTTTATTATTAACGTATAACATGGTAGCTATGATACAGAAAGGATTGCTTAGGTTGTCAATACACACACACACACACACACACACACACACACAAACACTCAGAGAGCGAGAGAGAGACACTCACACGCAAGCATTTACTAACACGGATATCTATACATGTTATTTGTTTGTAATTTGTCTTTATAAGAAACTGGCTTTGTTAACGAATTATCTGTAACTAGCGGCCCGCCCCGGTTTGGCGCGCTTACAGTTAGGAAGTAATGTACGTAAAAACTTTCAGCAGAAAATCTCTAAATGACAGCGAAAATCATATCAATATCCATTGCGTGGCTTAGAAGAAGGAAGCTGCCGAAGTATGAAGACAGACAGACATGGATAGCGATTTTGCTGTAAACTTTGTAAAGATTTTGTTAGTGGGCGAACTTGTCGGACCTAATCCGCAGCCGCTAAGCAGCCGTGTTTGTGCTTGTTGTGTTCCGGTATGAAGAGCAAGGCAGTCGGTGACATTATTGGCACAAGAGGTATTCCATCTTAGCCCTCTGGGTTGGCAACGCATCTGCAGTCTACTTGGAGTTGTTGGTGGTTATGGGGCGGTGGTAGTCACTTGCCATTAGGCGATCCACATGCTCTCATCTCCTTTCAATTCCATAGAAAAGCATCAGTCCAACAGTAGAAAAAAGACTGAAATAAGACTTCAAAAGAAATATCACCCCTCTTTTCCGTTGGAAGTTAAAAACAATACGTAATACCTTTTAAAATTAATTTGTGACGTCTCACGACTCGATAATCCACCGTGCCCCGAAAGTGGCAGCCCTTTTAATAAATAAAATTTTGCGCAGAATTTCTATTAATCAAAAAGCAACCGTAAGCCCGCTCCTTAGGGTTTAACTCGGAACGCACGGCAACCTTTATTAGATTAATCCGTGTGAATCCCCAGGGTTGCCGCAGACCCTCCAAATATTGTAAATTTATCATCCATATATAAATTGTAATTATAAAAAGTTTCATTCAGAACGAGGGTCTCGACAATTTATGTCTTCGCTGTCAAAAAACAAAGTACAAAATATATTGTAAACTCTGTTTTGGGGTTTGATAAAAAGTGTACCGAACCAAGTTAAAGTGTAATATATTTCTAGTAGAAACTGCTTCGGTTTCGTACGGGTGCAACTAGAATGTAATGTACAGTAGGGGAAATATATTCACGTACCACCTTAGAACCCTATCGCAATGACGCGACGCGTTAAACGCCAAGCTATATCAAATAAATGTCATGCGTATGTCTCTTACATAAAAACCTTCTGTAAAAAAATCTCTATTGGTCCAGCAGCCCCCGCCTGTTTTTTTAAGTGATTAATAACAGACTGAATCTTCGTGAGTTCGTTCGGTTCCACGAGACGCCCAAGTTTTTCCTATTTGAATATTCTCAAAGAGGTTAGTAATGTAGTGCCGTGAAATCGACAACTTCCAAGCGTAGGACTAGGAAAACGTATCAAGTCAGATATTACTGCAAGTCACTTTTAATAAAAAAGTTAAGGTCGGTTTAAATATCAAACATACCTAGCTTTAACTAAAATATCACAATGATTTATAACACAGTTTGTATGTAAACAAAAAAAAAAAACTAAAAATCTAATATTAAAAGTCGGCCAAGCTTGTGTTAAGGGTCCCAAAATGAACCCCAAATACAAACAAAAATAATTGTGGTCGAGATCTGGCCGGCTTCTATGTATACTCAACCAATTTGATTCATAGGCCACAATAGAACGTTGTCGCAATGTGTCATCGCTCTGATATTATGACATTTATGTTTGAGAAAAGGTCTACAACAACAACAATACAACACGCGACAACGTTCTACAGTGGCCTATGAATCCATTGGTTGACTGTTCTTGATACGGACTGGCTATATCATACAATGTATTTTTGTATAGATTTTTGAAAGAGGTCTTGGAGGTGGAAGAGGCCGAGCATGCCCCACGGAAGTCAACCTGACTCGATTAGGGAGTCGCGTGGAGACGGACTCCCTACTAGAGTCAATTTCACATCCATGGGCTGTGTCTTCTTTTCAGTTCTCTTCTTTGTTCTCTTCTTGATGTCTTCTGTCTTCTTGGTTCATCTATAAGAACTATTTAACAAGAAATAACACAGTTGATACAGTTTATATCTCGATTATTGCAACAAATCTATTTTTTTTTGTGAAATAGAAAGGCAAACAAGCAAGTGGGTCACCTGATGGTAAGTGTACACCACCGCCTATAGACACCGGCAACATCGAAGAGATTGCAGATTCGTTGCCAACCCAGAGGGATAAAATGGAATACCTCTTGTGCCAGTAATTACACCGGCTGTCTTGCTCTCCACGCCGGAACACAACAGTGCAAACACTGCTGTATAGCGGCGGGATTAGCGAGCAAGATAGTGGTAGCGATCCGGACGGACCTTGCACAAGGTCCTACCACCCGCAAAATATTATATTACCATACATTTATTATATTACTAGACATCAATATTTCAATTGCGCTTAATTCCGCGTCTTCTGTAGTAAGTGAGGTGCTTCGAGGTCATTGCACTTAACCCTCCTGCTGCATCAGTCTACAAAGATTGCGGCGGCGGTAAACGTGTTACAAACCCATCAGGCTGCAACCTTACTTATACTAAACTTAGCAGGCACTGATAGATTCTCAGTGACCTTTGAAGCATGTTATAAAGGTACAAGGTTGTATAAAGACTACTATTAAGACTACTACTGGCAGTAGTGTAACAGAAATTGGGAATAAGACAAGCAAATGGGATGCCTGTCAAATTGTAGATCTATAAAAAATATTTTTGACCGAAGATTAGATGCAAAAAAAAATTATACGCGCCAGTTAGCGGAGGCCCTCATACTATTTTTCGATAAGCGTGCGTGCACCCGTGAGTTAACAGATGCCCTTACACACAGAATTACAAAAATAACGTAGAAAACTATTTGATTTTGTTTCGAAATGTGTTCATTTGAATCCAGATAAAAAAAATTGAAAAATTTCATAAAAGAGTAATGAGGTATACTCAGTGTGTACGAAAATAAACAGGGGCCGTTCAAGTATTACGTAAGCAGTATAGGGGGGCGGGGGGTCTTTGCTGTGCTTATTTTGATGACATGGGGGGTGGGGGGTCTAGATGGTGATTACGTCAGCAGTAGTTATTTACTTTTTACACATATGGAACTGATGTGTATTATTCAAAATTTAGAGCACCAAGATGTTGAATGGTTCGATGAGATGAGAACGACGTAGGCTTCCAAAATCGGATAAAAGTGAGCAGACATACAACATTGAGGAGCACTTTTTAATTTTCTTATTCCTAGAATTATATCTGCTACTCATGAATCATAAAAAACAATACATTAAAAGAAAAATGCATATACCAATGTTTACGTAAGCATGGGGGGGGGGGGGGTAAGAGCTTTGATTACTTTTGATGACAAGGGGGAAGGGGGGGTAAATAATTGTAGTAAATCTGCTTACGTAATACTTGAACGGCCCCACACGATTTTAGTTTTAATCCCGTTTCGGCTACGTACAAAATTTCCCCACTTATCTTCTAGTTCTGAACAAGATTTTCTACAAAATACGTATACCCCAGTTAATATTATCGATATAGATTGTCTAGTTAACACTGACTCAGTAGTACGTCAGGGCCCGTTCGGCCCGTCCGCTAACCGAGTTACGAACTCATCAGTCCGGAAATTGCGCTAAGAGCAGCGGGAGGGTTAGATAGTTGCACGGAGGCATACTTTGTGCGCGTTGGTAATTTTGAAATTAATTTTAAGCGTCGACCAAAAGATTGCCATACCACTTTTCGACCGTATTACTAAGGAATAAGGTTTAAAAGTGCTTAAGCAATTACTTTGTCGACTATACGAACCAAGCTGAAACATTCGCCACTGTAGCACCTTGTCATAATGAGTGATCGCTGGATTCATAATAGCTTCGAGCTGGCACCGAAAATATAGATCTATACATAATACACATACAATATAGATTACGTGTTTTTTTTCCTATTTTGTATCTCTGCACCACCTACTTAAATCTGTTATTTGTTATTGTTAACTGTTAAACCTGTTGTTTGGAAGAGATCGCTCTTAAGCGATAAGACCGCCTAAAGTCTACATTACTAATTCGTTTCTTTGTTTTCTCTATCTTTTTTATGTGGTATACAATATTTTTTTTTTGTTGTTGTTGTAGATGTCACTGTTTCTTTTATGTGATCCAAAATAGGAAGGTAAACAAGCAAGTGGGTCACCTGATGGTAAGTGATCACCGCCGCCTATAGACACCCGCAACACCAAAGAGATTGCAGATGCGTTGCCAACCCAGAGGGCTAAGATGGAATACCTCTTGTGCCAGTAATTACACCGGCTGTCTTGCTCTCCACGCCGGAACACAACAGTGCCTGCACTGCTGCTTAGCGGCAGGATTACCGAGCAAGATGGTGGTAGCGATCCGGACGGACCTTGCACAAGGTCCTACCAAAATAATCATTATCATATTTCATCAACATCATCTCGCACATACAAACGTGGTTGGAGCTGTGTTCTAAAAAGAACTCAAGATAATTAAATCCAGCGCTCCCTCGGGAATGCTGAGTCATTAAGAGAAGATATAACAATAAAAAAGTTTTTTACACTTTTTTAGAAATAAAAGATTCATTTTCCTTCACGAGTACGGACTCGTGAAGGAAAATGAGACCTAGCTTGTATTTTTAGGATCTTTCCTATGAAAGTAGATGGAACTACGTTATTACCAGCCTTCAAACTAAAAAATTATAACCCTTTTGCGGGTCGTAGGACCATGTGGAAGGTCCGTCCGGATCGCTCTCATCATCATGCTCGCTAATCCTGCCGCTAAGGAGCAGTGCTTGCACTGTTGTATTCCGGTGTGAGAGCAAGACAGCCGGTGCAATTACTGGCACAAGAGGTATTCCATCTTAGCCCTCTTGGTTGGCAATGCATCTGCAATCTTCTTGGTGTTGCAGGTGTCTATAGGCGGTGGTGATCACTGTTTTTCTGGGGTGTACGATCAAGATCATTCGTTGTTGTTGTTATTTAACACAGTAGCGCTTCAGGTGGCAGTGCTTACTTCCCGCCAGGTGACCGCATGCTCGTTTTCCCCCTGTTCCATAAAGTATACAAAGGGTCTAAACCAGTAGTTCCCAAACTTATTTTTCTCGTGGACCACTTTTAAAATTTTACTGGTTTCGGTGGACCCCCTGCTGCTACATTTCTACCCCCAGCAAGTCTCCCGTGGACCCCTAGGGGTCCACCTGGACAACTTTGGGAATCACTGGTCTAAACAAACATTAAACAACAACACGTCAAAAAATCCGTGAAAAATTTGTTATGTAATTCACCGTGGAGACTTGACAGAAGCGCGTTGAGTGAGTCTGTTCTGGTTTTATAGGTTATCTCCCTCAAAACAATAATCCTTTAATCCTATTAGTAGGGTGGTGGTTTATTTACTAACATTAGGTAAGTAAAGTTATAATATAGTGAAGTATTAAGGTTTTGTGGCCGATCGGCCACTGGTAAGATGGAGGATAACGAACCGCCTGATAAGGGTGGCGGTGAGCCTGTACCAATGGAGGTCCCGGAGGACTCCAGTAGTAGAAAGCGTACTGTTACTGACCGTCAAATTTCTAGTAATGAGATAGGTCAAGAACCGACACCGAAAAAAGTAAGCACTGATCCGGAGAATCTTAACCCGTCCATCGCGCATATTTACAAACACCCATCGATGGAGAGTGAATCCCGCTCCTATAGAGTGGAAGATAGTGGTCCGTTTGTTGTCCATCTGTCTCGCGAGCAAGAAGCCCCCAACTCGGGAATATCTTTGCGTCCGATTAAAGTTGGCCTTATCTTGAGTCAGAACCATGTCCCTGGTATTAAAAAAGATGGTATTAAGTCTGTAGGTCGCAACAGGGTCGCCGTAGAATGCAAGTCTGCGGAGGGTGCCAATGGCTTAATAACAAGCCCCTGCTTAAAACGACACAAACTCGTGGCAAGTATCCCAACATACAACGTGTCCCGTATGGGTCTAGTCCGAGGTGTTCCTATTGACTGGTCAATGGAGGAATTCGTAAATGCCACAGACCTAAAGGAAGGGTCCGGAAAAATCCTAAAGGCTCGCCGTCTCCAACGCAAGGAAGTCAGGGAAGGCACCACTACATGGGTTCCAACTCAATCAGTAGTGCTCACATTTGAGGGTCAAACTCTGCCTCAAAAAGTTTACGCATTCTACACATCCCTTGTTGTAGAAATATACCAACTTCCTACAATCCAGTGTAGGAAATGTTTAAGATTTGGCCACATCCAAACTCAATGTCGCTCAAATGCCCGTTGTTATCGTTGTGCTCAAAATCATCCTGGAGACGACTGTAAAGTAGCTCAGGAAAACGCATCATGTTTTTCATGTAGAGGCAGTCACTTTGCCATTGATCAATGCTGCCCTGAATTCGCTCGGCAAAAATCAATCAAAGTTGTTATGTCAGAACAGAACATTTCATACGCTGAGGCTTCCGCTCGGTTCCCCACTGTCCGGAGACCTTATGCAGATGTTGCAAAAGTAATGTTTTCACCTGTTCCTGGAACTTCCTGGCATTCCCGCTCCCCTGGTGCGTTTACCCCTCTCCCCCCTCCCCCTCTAAGACAATCTCTTACCGCAAGACGGTCTCCCGCCCCCCTCGGGCTAGGTCTCCCCTTTCACAAGGGTACGACCGGCGCGCTCATCAAAGCATCATTGAGACTCCTCCTTCTCAATTCCCTAACGGCCACGCATTTGCAGGACCAGCCCAGGGTATTGGTCGGGTCACTCCTAATGAGGACCTCCTGTCCCTCTTATTCAAACTTCTCACAAACATTATCTCCAAATGGAGTGATGTATTACCGCACGACGTTGCCCCTCTAATGATTACCCTCTCTGAAAAATTAGCATCTTTTAATGGCCCCTCCGGCCCTTACACACTTCCTTCAATGGAATAGCAGAAGTATTAGCCCTAAAAAGCCAGATCTAATAAATTTAATCAACGCCCACTCGGTTGCGGCCGCGGCCATCTCGGAGACATGGCTTAGGCCTGGAGCCCGCTTTAGGATTCCTGGCTTCGCATGCCTCCGGGATGACCGGGATGATGGTCGGGCAGGATGTGCGTTGTTAGTCAAAAGATCTTTTCCTTTTTCCCAAATTTCCCTTCCCCCCCATTCCCCCGAAATCAATGCAGTAGCAGCTAAAATTATGGATATAAATTTCATTTCAATATACATACCCCATCCTAATTTAAATCTTATACCAGACCTCTCAACACTTCTCTTTGCGGTTCCCCACCCCTTAGTGATATTGGGTGACTTTAACTGTCATAATACCTTGTGGGGCTCCCACTACTCCGACTCATTTTCCTCCTTCCTTGTGGATTTGTTTGATGACATTAACGTGTGTGTGATTAATGACGGTTCCCCAACTCACCGAGTGTACCCTGGACAAAACCCTCAGTCGGCCCTTGATTTGGCGGCATGCTCACCAAATCTCTCCTCCTTACTCACGTGGAAGGTCCTTGACCAATCGTATGGCAGTGATCATTACCCAATTTTACTCTCTAAACCAACTAGTGTCCTCCCCATCCCTAAGCCTGAACCATTACTTAAATATAAAATTAAAGAAGCTGACTGGACAAAATATTCGTTTTATGTTGACTCGAGATTACGGGACCTAAATTATGATATCGATCCTAACCCAGATGAGCAATATTCCCAATTTATAGATATTTTATTTGAAGCAGCCAATAAGTTTATCCCTAAGAAAAGGTTTACTGCCAATCCGAAACTTTCTTCCCCTCCCTGGTGGGATTCAGATTGCACAGCCTCTGTTAAAGAAAGAGAGGATGCAGAGCTCCTCTACAATCAATTCCCAACCAAGGAAAATTTTATAAAATTTCAAAAAGTCTCGGCTCATGTCAAACGGACTCTATCAATTAAAAAGAAAAAGGGCTGGAAAGGTTTTTGTGAAAGCTTGTCCCCTAAATCTCCTGCCGCACTAGTCTGGAAAAATATAAAAAAATTTAGAGGTTCTGTTAAACCGGATAGTTCATCATCCTCCAGTCATTCGCAATGGCTGGAGGAATTTGCTGACAGATTGGCACCCCCGTCAGTCCCGGATAAATCATGTCTTTACCCATGCCCCGCTTTAACCCCCTCAGACCCATTTGATTTTAATTTTAATGATCCATTTACCATCTCGGAATTGCACCTGGTTCTAGGTAGTTTGCGGGACACCTCCCCGGGTGAGGATGGCATCCCCTATAGCTTTATTAAGGAACTCAACCGCTTTGGAAGAGAGTACTTCTTAAAAATACTGAACCGTTTTTATATATCTGGAGAGATGCCAGAGACTTGGAAAAGCCAAATCATCCTCCCAGTCCTCAAACCAAATAAAAATCCTGAAGAAGCTAGTTCTTATCGCCCTATTGCTCTGTCGGCAACCACAGGAAAAATTTTGGAACACCTTATTAAGAACAGGCTGGAATGGCTAATGGAAAATAAAAAAATCCTTGCTGACACCCAATTTGGTTTCCGTAAGGGCAGAGGCACGATGGATAGCTTAAGTATTCTGACCTCGGATATTCACTTAAGTCTTTCTAATAATGAACAGTTGGTGGGTTGCTTTCTGGACATTTCTGCGGCCTATGACAATGTGCTTCTTCCAGTGCTCAGAGCGAAGATGCTACAGCTGAGTGTACCTGAGAGGATTGTCCATTTTGTGTTTAGGCTTCTTATGGGTAGGACAATCAAGATTAGAAACGGTAGCACTTTTTATTCTCGGACCCTGTGGAAAGGGATCCCCCAGGGGTCTGTCCTTAGCCCCCTGTTATATAGCATATATACGTATGATTTAGAACGAACTGTCTCTCCTTTCTGTAAGGTTCTACAATATGCGGATGATCTGGCCTTGTACGTTTCAGCAAAATCGGTTGACACGGCTTCGTCGTGTCTCAATGAAGCCCTTGCCTATCTGAAAGATTGGCTGGATGAGCATGGGCTTTCTCTCTCTCCATCCAAAAGCTGCACTGTTACATTTACTCGGAAAAGGACCGTTCCAACATCCGACGTTTCTTACGAGGGAATCACGATTCCGAATCTTAACTCCGTAAAATTTTTAGGAGTCATCCTCGATTCCAAAATGACTGGGGTTCACCATCTAAATTATATTGTGGAGAAATGTGAGAGAGGAGTCAATATTATGCGTGCCCTCTCTGGGGTCTGGTGGGGCTCCCATCCTTACTGCCAGAAATTGGTCTACAACGCAGTAGTTCGTAGTCAAATGGATTATGGATCTTTTATCCTCGAACCCTGCAGTAAACTAGCATTGAAAAAACTAGATTTGGTACAAGCTAAATGTCTTCGCATCATCCTTGGCGCTATGAAGTCATCGCCTAAGAATGCAATGCAGGTGGAGTGCGTTGACCCTCCTTTATTCCTGCGAAGACAGTTTCTGGCAGATAGGTACGTGCTTAGAGCGACTTGCTTATCCCACCACCCGATCCTTCCCCGCTTAGAGGCTCTTTCGCAAGATATTCTCGTCAATAGATATTGGTCTCATAAGCAAACCCCTCGAATTGTAAACAGTTACTTAAAATTTAAAAACATTCCCACCCCATACTTTACTACAGAAATCAACCCCCTTTTCGAAACAAATTATAAAGCGCTAATTCACTGCCCCAAAGTAATTTTGGATGTTGGCATTTTTAAGGACGATCCTGGGGCAAACAATAAACTCAATTCTATACTGGCAGATAAATGGCAGGATTGGCTTCCTGTATACACAGATGCCTCCAAATTGTCGTCGGAAGGCTGTGTTGGTTCAGCAGTTTGGATTCCAAAATTCCGGGTTTTATTAAGTTATAGGTGCTCTCCCCAGACCTCTGTTTTCACTGGTGAGGCTCTAGCTCTGCTCGAAGCTGTAGCCTATGTCGAGTCACACGATCTACCCAAAACTATCATCTTTTCGGACTGTAAAAGCTGCCTTCAGGCAATTACTTCCAATCAATTTAAAAGTAAATCAAAATTCCCGTTGGTTCTAAAAATAAAAGAGCTGCTATTAAATTGCGAAAATAAAGGTTTGGACGTTGTACTTGCCTGGATTCCCGGGCATTGTGGCATAGAGGGTAACGAATGGGCTGACTCATGGGCTAAGGATGCTATTGAATCGGGAGCTCAGAAATACTTTTCCAATTTCTCGTCTGACCTTCTGTCGAATACAGGATTAGATATGCGTCAATGTTGGCAGGAAGAATGGAATTCCTCAAGACTATCGAAAGGCCGACATTACGGAAACATCCAACCACTAATCCCTCGTAAGCCTTGGTTTTTCCGCTACAGAGCTGGTAACAAACAGACCACTTCTACCATCTGTCGACTACGTCTTGGTCACTGTTGTACTCCAGTTTTCCTTGCCAAGATAAGGGTGCGGGATAACTCTTTATGCGAATGTGGTTTAGATGACGGCACTCTGGATCACATCTTTTTCAACTGCCCTAGGAATAGTCCCTCTTTATACGATTTACTTAATAAAAAAATCCCGCGGCCAATCAATTTCCAATCTCTTCTTCTTCGTACCAGTACCCGATTTGTCACGCATTTAGTTAAATACATTCAGACGCATGGTATAAAGTTGTAATTTGTAATGTTATATCTTCCTTAACTTCCCTTCTACAGTATTCTACTCATTCTCCTCTCACCAGTTACCATTCTACTTATCTAGTTATATTTATCTCTGTATTGTTGTTGTGTTGTCTGTGACGTCATTAACATTTTTGTTTTAGGTATCTCCTCCAGATCCTCCCAGAAAACCACCAAAAGTACGCAACCGAACATTCTTCCTACGTGTCTAATGTACAAGTTGTTGGTGGCAAAATACATCCCAAACACTACGGAGATGTGAAAGCCATAAAAAAAAAAAAAAAAAATTCACCGTGAAAAACGCGTGCGATAAGCACAATAAATACTTCAGTGTCTCCTGAAATATGGCTTTTGTTTCTGAAAACGAGTTTACAGCGCCCCGGAGGTACAGTCAGCACAAAAAGTAACCGTCCCAGTGCTTGACACGTAGGACATTGTTTTAACCAGTAATTAACATCATTCCCAAGTACCACATAAACACTATAAGAGCTGTATACAAGTGATCACCATTATACAGATGTTGTACCGCTTTTATATCACTTTTTATATACTTGGGTTGTCACTCATTTTTACTATTTTTCTTAAACAACATAGGAAGGCAATCTAGCAAGTGGCACCCGCAACACCAAGGAGATTCTAGATGCGTTGCCAACCCAGAGGGCTAAGATGGAATACCTCTTGTGCCAGTAATTTCACCGGCTGTCTTGCTCTTCACGCCGGAACACAACATTGCAAGCACTGCTGCTTAGCGGCAGGATTAGGGAGTGATCGGGGCGAACCTTGCACAAGGTCCCTATCTTCTGAAAACTCGTATGTTTTTTCGTCAACTATTAGGTTACAGCCAACTATTGGGACCGTCATATTATAAGCTTATATCTACTAAGTCGAAGCTGTCAAAATGGTTCACACTCGACTTTAATGCTAAGAGAATAAGAGCTACAGCGCCTTCAGTACAAACGGGCTGGTTCGATCAGGGTACTACAACAAGCTCACAATACCGGCGAGAAGTAGTAGCTCGCTACTGCGTTTCGTACAGTGAGTGATATATCCAGAGGCCTACTACCTAAATCCCGCTAACGGATCAGCGACTATTTTGAAGTTGCTGGTCTCCATGGGCAGCGGTGATTACTTCTTTTCAGGTGATACGAATGCTAGATTACCTTCTTTTTTGATTAAAAAAACACGTCACAAATTTGGCAAACCAAGTCTAATTTGTTGTATGTAGGATGAGTGATAAGGAGCGTAAGATGATGTACGAAGGTGTAAGAGAGACAGCAAGAAGATTGCATGAACGAGTGTAAAAGAGAAAGAAGATTTGAATAACAGAATTTGTATGTTTGAATTTGGAAGAAATGAGGAATGTCAGTTTAGGCCAAGACGAAGACGTGTAAATTATTAAGTGGTTTTTATGTTGGGAAAATATATTTTAAATTGATTTTCCTGTGGTTTTTCTTACTCAAATTACGTCCCACAATTTTTGGGGGCTCGTCGGGATGGTTTGGAGAAAAACCTAAAGACGTAGAGACTACAAACTCGAAGACGAAAAGACGTGAAGACTTAAGATGTTTTACGACGACAGAAAACGATGGCAGGAAATTGAAGAAGTTCCTAAATACAGCGGACAGGAAGGGGAGTCCGTTGGTCGTTTTATCGCATGTGTACAAGAGGTAGCAGGAAAGTATAAATGGACCCTGCGCCAGCAATTGCTTATTGCGAAGCAAAGGTTATGCGGTTCAGCAAAGCTGTGGGCACGGTCGGAAACATTTTGTTCATGGGATGAAATGAAAGCCGGTCTGCTGCAATGGTTTAAAGATGACTATACGGAAGACGAAACTATAATAAAGACGTGTAATGGCGATTGCGAAACGACGATGTCTGCTGAAAAGGAAAACTGTGCATGCAATTTCAGAAGAGAAGTTCAATGTTTGAAATCTAACGAATTTGCACCAAATGGAAAGACTTCAGTGACATCATTGACAGCCTTATACGGCGGCCGTAATGATGTAAAGAAGATAGAAAATGGCGAAAGTGTCAGTACTGAAGAAAAAATCCATGACACTACTAGTTTCATAGCCAAGAAAACTTTTCACATTCAGACTCAGAATATTACGCAGGAAGTTGAAGTGAGTGACGGAATAAGCAATATGTCAGAACAATGTTCGACAAATGTCATGTCAACGTCTGAACCGGAGAATGATACCAAGATCGTTACAAATATTACTATCACGAGGCCTGTGAGTTTTTACAACGAGTTGGACGCGACAAAATGTGACCCTAAGGTTCAAGAAGGAACGAGTACTTTGGTACAGTTGGACGAGTATGTTCCCGGAAAGACTCAAAAAGTGCCGATCAAGAGAGCGCATAAAACCGATATTCCAGTGGCTCAACAACCTAGCAAAATGACTCCAAATGTGCATACGCTGGATCCTAAGATATTCGAAGACCGAGGAAGGTTCAATATGAAATCTGCAGATGGGCTCAGTCACAATCTGTATGTGCCATTGCCAAAAAAGAGGAAAGATTTTCACACAAGAAGCGTAAAGAAGAAAAGAGAAGGATTTTTAACAAGAAAAGGAACCAAGTACAAAGGAGATGACATAGTTCCACTCAGCAGAGACTGGTGATGTGTAATTATTGTAAAAGGATGGTTTTATGAATTATGTTACGTTGTTTTAAGACTAGTGAGTTAATGTGATGTATGGTGTGTAGTCTGAGGGCAGACTATGTGCAGGACGGCCGATTGTAGGATGAGTGATAAGGAGCGTAAGATGATGTACGAAGGTGTAAGAGAGACAGCAAGAAGATTGCATGAACGAGTGTAAAAGAGAAAGAAGATTTGAATAACAGAATTTGTATGTTTGAATTTGGAAGAAATGAGGAATGTCAGTTTAGGCCAAGACGAAGACGTGTAAATTATTAAGTGGTTTTTATGTTGGGAAAATATATTTTAAATTGATTTTCCTGTGGTTTTTCTTACTCAAATTACGTCCCACATGTATAGTCGACCAAGTAATTGCTTGACCACTTTTGAACCTTATCTCTTTACAATACGGTCGAAAAGTAGTCAAGCAATTTCTTGGTTGACTAATATACATTAAATTTGTTCGAAAAATATGTTTCAACGTTACAAAAACCGCCTTAGATTTGAGTCTAAAGGCAAAGAAATAAAAAGTAAAAATAAATTACCTACGTAAATGTAAAGATTCCTATACCGTGTTACTGTTAGCAAAAAACTCAGCGTAACCAAGGATTCTCACTTAAATTTCACGCGACGTGTGTACCCGTGATGCTCGCTCGTGCTCACTGCGCGGAAAATTACAATCGGCGCGCGACAGCTTCAAGAAAATGGCGGCCATGCGGCGAGACCGCTCCTTGCGTGCCTCTGTTTGTGTTTGAATACAGTTTGGAATTAGAATTTTATGAATTGTGTAAAGAATCGGTGTCATTTATAGGAAAAACTTAAGGAGTTTTGTAAGTAGGTAGATTGTGTACAGTTTACAAAGAATCATTTTTTTTTGCGTTTTATAATGCTAATTCATTTTTTATTTTAAGCTGATGCTTCAACGTCTGTGTTACGACGGGTTTCTTCAAGCAAAATATGACGTATGCTGAAACATGTTAGAAACTTAGTTGACTAAAATCAATTGAAAATACCAGCTTTTAAATAGAAAAACTGCATCAAACTTACAGTCCAATGTTAAAGACAGATACAGCACATTATAATTACATGCAGACACACATACTTATAACTTTTTTTCTGTAAATGGTGAGTGAAATCGTACAGTATTAATAAAAACCTTTTCAACCGTCTACGTAAACGCCATCAAACGATATGAAGTCATAACCCATTAAAAATAGAGTGCAGATTGCATTAAGATCGTAAACATGCCGTCGGTACATGGGTCGTGCTGCGCGCTAATGTATCGGAAGTGTTGGGTTGCACAGTTCGCAAAAGAAATGGAATATAATTTATTTTGTGTTATACGGGGTGTAACCGGGGGAAGAAGATCAAAAGAAACCGAGTAAGGGGAGTTCTTCATGTGTATAGTACATATTATATTGAAAACCAAAATGCATGGCTGAGAGTATTAAAGGTTTAAAGCCTCTGTATGCATATCTGTGGTCTCGTAGCTCCGATACGATGAATGATTTCAATGCAGTTTTGTAGGTACGGTACTTAATTCAAGTGAGATGGATCTTAATCATGTTTAGTGGCAAACAGGTCACACCTTGAGACTTACAAGCATCTAAGTTAACAAAAAGGAATTAAAAAACGTTTATTATAACTTCACAAAAATTTAACGCTCACTTAGAAAATGCATTCGTTTGAGGAAAATAGTTCCTTAATTTTTTTTTACTAGGTTTAGTATAGGATGGCATGTATTTAAAACTTGCTTTAAAATCCTAACATAATGCAAACAATTTTTGGCTTAACGCAGCAAATGAAAACGTCAAACAATAATGTTTAATTTATTCAAATACTGTCAATTTGTAAATTGTATTTAACACCCAATGGAAGGGTGTTATACGTTTAATATACTATTATGTATCTTTGTGTCTGCAGTATCGTAACTCACAGTCAGACGGAGGGATTTTGATATTGTTTTATGTTGTTTTCATTATTTCCTCTATCCTATAACATTTTATCGTTAACGTGTATAAAATCACCATCCCTCTTTGTAACGCCCTAGCTAGAATCATGTATATTTATGAACTGACCGGTGATAAATACTCGCTGCTGACTATACGTTAAGTGTTTTGCTCACCGTACTGTGAGAAAATTGTGTATTGAAGTAGGGGTCAATAAACTGTCGATGTAAGATTGACGACATATGTTTACAGCTCTCATATTAATGGGGTAGGCAGAAGGTTCTATACGTTATGCGATTTTAGTTAATCTTTTGAGAGACTTGCGTGGCGAAGACTGGTGCTCAAATTAGTACAGTACAATAGTGAAATTGTAGTAGTAGCACTGATAGAAATGTTTACGTTTTTCATTAAAAAATCGGGCGGGTTGGAAGTTGAAGTCAATATGAACACTATAAGCGGCTCAAAATTCGCTCATCCCTATTAAAAATGTCGGATCTGCAAATCGGTCGGTATTTTTACCGAAATTATTAACGAATACTTAAGCAAGATCAGACGTTTTTAATCTACTTATTTCATAAATTATACATTAAATTTAATATTTATTTGCGGGGGGGGGGGGGGGTGTGAAAGTTACCGTAATTCAAGGTCTATTAATGACATAAACAGAAAATGGCAAATTTGCAGATCCGACATTTTTAATAGGGAGGGGCGAATTAATGTGCATAACTTCAATTGCAAATCTCTTCTAATAATACGAAAATTTATGAACACATTAAACTGACGTTGATGAAACGGCGAACGATTGAGGTCAAGCAATATTCTATAATAGTAAGTGACGAATAAAAGTTCAAAAAAATAACTATTACATTATTTACGATTTATTTTTTTAATATAAATCAGATTTTTTTTTTAAACTGTGCACGACTAAATACAAGAGGGCACGGTTAAAGTTTTGTACCCATATCTTAGCAAATTTTGTACAAAACAGCACTACACTTAGTATACAATAGTACATTTTATACAAATTCAACTCATCACCGTCATGTCACTATACATGAATGAACGCTAAACGGACTGATTCGTATAAATTCATAATTCCCACAAACCGTAAAGGTCACACCACAATGTATTATGCAATCAGATCCAATTACCATAGAAACTCCATCAATTCTACACCCGACTGACACACATTCACCCACGCCGTGAAACATTTATGTGTGTACGTCACTCGCCCGTCCGAAGACGATGCTTATTCCATACCTACAAAATGAAATATAAAAAGCCACATGAGCTACATCTGCGAAAATTACGCAAGTGAAGCTCCGGATGACACTGTTTTCGATTATTCCCAAGCGTTTCTACCGTCCCTAATTAACGTTCAAACTAATTGAATTTTCTACTAAAATTACTACCAACACCAAGTACAGCTTCTGTACTTGCCCGAACTGCATGTTTGTGGATATCTTATAATATTGTCAATTAATTGAAAATCCGTAAATTTTTGTAACAGAAATTTCTTTCATTTTTATTTTTACGCTATCTGGGCATGCACCTTGACCGTCGCTTGACGTGGAAACAGCACATAAAAGCCAAGAGAGAAGAACTCAATATCAAATACCGCAATCTGTACTGGCTTATGAGCAGGAACAGCAAGTTATCCACTGACAATAAACTCCTCATATACAAGACAGCCTTGAAGCCAGTTTGGACATATGGTATCCAACTATGGGGAAGTGCAAGTGACTCAAACATATGTGTATTGCAAAGAATGCAAAATATAATCCTAAGGCAAATAGTTAGTGCCCCATGGTTTACCAGAAACCATGAAATTCACAGATACCTGCAAATGGAAACTGTGAAGGAAACAATCTCCAACGTGGTTGGAAAGTATCGCTCACGACTCCAGAATCATCCAAATGAGCTGGCCTCTCAGTTGACACAGCAAAGCTATGCTAACAGGCTAAAACGAAAGCCCATACTGTAGTCATTGAAGACACGGTGACATATGAGTAGATGCCCTTACTGAAGGACACACTCTTCATGCCAAATTATCAAACAACTCATCCGCTTATAGTTTGATTAAACTGATTGCAGATTAGCCCACAAAAAAAAAAAAAATATTTTTAAATGGTTAACATTCAATTTATTAAATTAAAATGCTATGTAATGCTATGTGTGCAAGGCGCGGAATGCTGATGTTGCAGGTTCAAGTCCTGCCAATACCCAAATTTTTCTTTGTGTTGTCATTACATAACATTTTAATGAAAAACCGTAATTTGGAACTTGTTTTAATATCTTGGAACAATCACTCAAATCAACCTAGTCTCAAATTAAGAAACTATAGCCGCTTGTGCTATGGTCATTAGGAATCGGATACGTTAGCGTACGCAATATACATACATACTTATATAGAAAATATAGCGACCCGTCCGGCTTCGTAAAGGTATAAGGAAAGATGCAAAGTACATAAAAAACTTCCTTTAAAAATCAAAATGACAGTGAAAATCCGTTGCGTGGTTTAGAAAAAAAAAGCGGCTGAAGATATGATGGCGACTTTGTTCTGTATTGTGTAAAGAGAAGATACATATACTTAAACACGTGAATGACATCCACAACTAAACTAACAAACATTCATATTCATTCGTACTATATAACTTCTATAACGTTTAGTGTTCTACTAAGGCTGTAACCAATGATATTATAATGCATGGATGTACAGTGTCATACTAAATGACAGCCGAAAAACCAATGCAAATTATTAGTTGACTATTTATAGTCATTGGATTTACAATTTTACGTCAAACTGCATAAAATAATAATTTATTAAGTTCCGTTGCAAAAAGGTTTTTTTTATAAAATAATAGTATTGACAGCGGCGCCGTCGGTCCAACAGACTGACAGCGCGAGCGATTGTCGAATTATTGTACTTTTTGTTCGACTTTTGATGCGGCCGTTTTTTAAACGCTGACTAGAAGTCCATCATTTATAGGTCAGTGGCTGTAACATGTGACGTTACCGTTATACGAACCATTCAATAAGTACAGTACACTATAACTGACACGCAAGCCATAATTGAAAATAATTATTTTGTGTTACAATATAATTTTTGTTGTAACGAAAACTCAGCCCATTTACAATTATTATAGACTTTGTTGTAAACTCAAACTCTTGCCTAACGATTATGAAGCCATTAGACAGGAACTAGGGCCTATTTGTCGAATGATATTAAATCAAACTGGGTTTCATGAACGAATTGGGTTGCGTATATTTTGGATTACATATTAATTTCCATTCCACTTTTACGCCCCTTTTTGTTAGAATTTCCAAAAATCTTTACTTAGTACACCTTTACACTTCTTCAGGAATACATGTTCAAAATTTTATGATTCTTGTTTCTGGTGCTTAGGTTTTCCTTTTCTGTCAGTCAGTCGGATAAATCACAATGTCTCTATTTTTTTGTCTCACTTGCTTGTTTATCTTCCTATGTTGTATAAAAAAACAGATTAGTCTTACAGGAAGCACATGAAAACTTAAGAAAGTCTCTGATGAGAAGATATGTAACGGCAAGAAACCCAACGTGGTATAATTATCCGAATAAGCTAAATTAAAAATGGCATCTTTTTACATTTTAAGTATTTCACAGTAGGTTTCACTATTTGGAGCCAGAGGGCGCCAAGGCAAGTCGGAATCCCTTTTACACACCCTTTTCCAATATATACTTTTATAATTAATATATTCAGGCATTACTTTGCAAACAATATATTAACAAACTGGAACAAATTAACTTGTCATTTCGTGGAATCGAAATAAATATGGAACGACCGAGAAATTAATATCTTCTTGAAAATAGATTAGTATTTTGTATAATTTTTTCAGTACCAGGAAAGCCCTTTACGTGTTTTCATGTTTATTTGGGTACAAACGGTACAATTGTTCTTAGAACTAGTTATCTTATATAAAACATTAACCAATAAAGATGCCACCATATACTCGTACTCAAACAAATTATTGTGAGCTAGTGTTTAAAAATGGCTGAACCGTATACCTACTAACAATTACAAACGTTAAGAGTGTAAAAAAAAACAAAAAAATGAGTAGTTAATAAAAGATAATTCAAAAACTAATCAAGCTAATATGTATACTAACCATTAACAATGGATAGAAGAAGTGTATAGAAATGTATAGATTGATATAAACCGTTTTGATTGTTTTATTTTAACCTCTACAAGTGGCTAAAACGTAAAGTATAATTTTGTTTGTTACATTCTAGTCCAGTAAACCCTATCAGTTACCTAGTTATACAGTTTGTTGTGATACCACGCGACGTGGGAACCCACGGCCGTACAATTAAATATGTAAATAGGTATCGGCTGGCAATTACAAAATAAATGTCGTGACTCTTTGTGTACCAAATTGAATTGTATTCATAGCTACGGTATTACTACGTGAACTCACTAGCCTGTTCTAAAAAGCTTTTATATTTACCCAAAACAATGTACTATTTTTGCCCAGGGCTGATTTTTTACGGCGTAGTGATAATCTACTTAACCCGTCAAAAGAATATGAATGAGATTAATTTTCTGTCATTGACGCCGTAGAGAGCGAGCTAAAATTTTGTAACAAACAAGTCTACAATATTCTGGATGGATAAATAATGAATAGGGGGTCAATTATTTAGCCTACTTTGTGCATCTTCGCCGGATACAAGCTTTAATAAACATATTTTTTTACAAAACAGTAATTAGCGAAACATAAGCCTTACCAAAACAAACGCAGTGATAACAATTATTCTCATACCGAAGTGAGTCCGCCCGTGAGTTCTCAGTGAGTCCGCGGTGAGAATTGTTCGAGAACCAACAGTAACCCATCTTGATGTTAGTATTATGTTGGAATATGTGCGATAGCGGCCATTAAGGCTGGAGTATGAGCATATCTGACCCGTATAACAGCATATGCCATATATTAGGAATGTATGGTTGGATATTTATCGCTACGTCAGTCGGGTGACGATTGTTTTCATGAAATGAAGTCATAATGTTAATATTGAAGATAGGTTTTGTTGTGAGCCGTTTTTTGATGTGGGCGTAGTCACGAGGGACTCGCTTGGTTATTGAGTGGGAAGTGAGAACCTTTGGTTTTTACAAGATTTTATTTAGCTTGCAAGAGCTCGTGCGTTTGTTTGTTTATAAATATGCTTTTTAGAGTTCCGTAGTCAAACTCACTTTCAAATCTCACACTCACTTTTTCTAAAAATTATAAATATTTGTTGTTACCGCGGGTACAACAACGATTTGACAACAATTAAAGAGTATGTTTTCAGCACTGTCAAATCTTTGTTGTACAGTCAGCCTCCAAAGTAGCAGAACACTTAAGAACCTTGTCGTCGTAATGTATGAAATGAGAGTTGCTCGAATTTGTCACATTACTGACAGCGACAAGGTACTAAAATGTTCAGGTACTTCTGAGGCTAACCGTACCCGCGATAACGATGTATCACTTTAAAAGTTAAAAAGCTGAAATTTATTATAATTCTCGTAACAAAATTTTGCAGCGTGTTTACGACATTTCTGACATTGAGAGTGTCTATGGACGGCAGTAATCTTGGATGAAGGACTAAAGCATGGATATAGCCTCAGTACTTGTCAAGTGTACATAGCCAAAACTGTCAAAATGGTTACCTTTGGGGGCGTCAAGGTAGCAAAACCTGCAAATTAATAAGAAAAACGTAGATTATACTACCTTAATGTAAACATTACCATAGCCAGAGGTGACCATTTTGTCTATTGGTTGTGTACAGGTGTCAATTGAAGAGGAGTTTTGAGTATGTAGTCATCTCTTTTTCGCTCATTGTATTGCCATTGAAAGTAAAGAGATCAGCTGAGAAAAGATCGCTTTTAGTTTTAATACTCTTTCTATGCTTTACTATTTCTATGGCAGTATTGCTTACCAACAAAAAACTGCTCTAAAAAACGAAGGAGTTTCTCGTTGAATTCTTGCGTGAAGTATATATTAGCTTGCTAAGTTACTGCGGCGTTTAGAGCGGTCATCATGATTTCCATAATGAGAAATGCTACCTCACTCATTAGTCTTCTTCGTATAAAAAAAAGTATCTTCTGATATTGCCGGAGTTCTTTGGCAGAGGTTATTGCTTACCATCACTTTACCCGTTTGCTAGTTTCCTCTCTAATAAAAAAAACCCTTAAAACACAACATAGTATCCTAAACATCATCTCCCTTCGCTTTATTAGTAAAGAGAAACTAAGAAACCTGAGCACCTAGCACGAATCTTTTCGATACGCGTTAGTTCGCTACGTAACTCAGTGCGTCTCTCTCCCACTGGGCTGGTTAGAACGAGACGCACTGAGTTACGTAGCGAGTTAACGCGTGTCGCGAAGGTTTTTGCTAGGTACTCTGAAGTCGCGACGAGTGTTTGCTCTCGTTAATAGTGTTTGTCCGTCTGTCTGTTTGTGCATCCTTCGGAAGGTAAACACGTCCTAATCGGCCGGGATTTCTTTGCCAATCCACGAAAGGGTAGTTTTTATTTTTGGTTGTACGTGACGCTTTTTTACAAGCTTTTAACTTGTAATGTTCGTGTGTAACCACCAAGTTTTTCGTTCCAAAATTTGCAAGTCAATTTGGACTCACTAACAGTGATCCTATTGTTTCCAAATTGGTTTGTGTATATAGTTCCGACGACAAAACAATCATAGATTTAGATTTATTGATTTCATTATATTACATTGCATTATAAATTACAGCGAAATCATTCAATCAAAAATCATTATAATAATACAATTAAAATTTAAAAATATACCAGCACATCAAAATATTAAACTAGAGAATACAAAAAAAGAAATTAAAAACATCAAAATTATAAAATGAAATAATTCAAAAAGTCAAGAATATACATAAAAAGCTTGTAATAAATAAAGAATTGTTAAATAAATGGAATAGTATGGCCACGGCAAAGAAGAGGAGAGCAAAATGTACGTAATTGTATGAAAACGCTTAGGGAATAAAGAAATAATTTCTTACGTACTCATTTGTTTGGGTAACATTGGAATTAAAAAATAAACAATAACATAACGTTTAAACGTTTTTTTATCAACTTGCAGTTTTAATAAAACAATATAGTATGGGCTGCAAAAAGGCCCAAAAAAATGAAAATGAAAATTTTAATAATTAAAAATTTAGGCGGAAATCCATACGAGTATTAACAAACTAGAAATGAAAACTACCTTGTTTCTTTTCCCATACAAACTGTACTTAGTTATCGTGATGTTTCGTATCTGTTTCGCATAATAATACAATACGAAAAATACGTCAATTTCTCCCCTTTACAACGACACTTTAATGAATATTCAACTCACAAAGACCCCCAAAACTTTCAACCGAACATTAATAGCCCAATCGAATAAACTAACTTTTCCAATGGTTCAAACCCGAAGTTCAAGTAAAAAGGGCTTACACGGCCAATTAACTGCAACCCTTGCTCTCTACTGAGGGTTGAAACCCTCAAAAACAAATCTTTGTGGGAATCTACTGCATTCGCTATCAGAGATTTAGTCAAAAGATGTCACGGAACAAATCATAGGCTTCAGTATTGTAAGCTAATTGGAATAGGACCTTGTGTGTGTTCGGTTTACTACTACAATCTGGATCAAAGGATGCACCGTTCTAGATGACTTTTGGCAGTGGTTCGAACTGCCGATCGGAGGCGTCGCACGGGCCGATGGACCCTCCTATCTTCATTATAACCCTTATGATGTATTTAATCATTTTAATTGCTAAGCAATCGTAGTCGCCCGTACCTCTCGCGAGGACTATGATTTACAAAAATAAACTACCACCAACTTGATCGTTAATCTAGTGGCTTTGCTTGCACTGTTCTTTTCCGTCGTGGAGAGCAAGACAGCCGCTGGTATTGCTGGTACCAAGAGTAGTCCATCATAGCCCTCTGGGTGGGTAAGTAATAGAACGTATAACAACTTACTATATATCACTCACAATATATAAGCTCACTTTATATAAGTTTGTTGGATATAACAAACGAAATACATAATAAACGAAACGTATAAATTTAAATTCTCTAATTTCATCGGTTTTAATGAACATTACACAGAATTATAATTGGTATAATGAATTATATATATAACATGTACATAATATAATGATGTAAACCTATAATGATCGATAACTCTAACTACATAGTGTATAAAGTACCGAACACATCCGCGCGGCTCGCTCGCTTCGCTCGATCGTTAGGGTCACAACTCAACCTAACACTCCTCTTCGCTTCGCCGTCGTCGTACCTAACGTCACCGAAGTCGGACTTGGTAGCAGTCGGTGTTATGATTTTATGGTTTGCAATACAAACCTAACCTAACCTACTTTTTTCGATATGACCTACTTTTCTAGGTAATTATATCAACAAAAGTAGTATGCCTAATGTATACTATTTGAAATGTTATTATATATTCGTAACGATATCGTTACATCAATTTATACATATGACATACATCAGGTATAATAAAGTGAACTTATATCAAACGTTGTTATACATTATGGGACGCACCCCTCTGGGTTGGATATATCTACTTTTTTAAAAATCATTTATTAATATAACAAATGCTAATGTTTGTACAGTCAGCCTAAGAAGTAGCTTAACACGGAATCTGAGAGACCTAAGAGCACAGAATAAATAACGTACAGAAACTTCTCTTTTACGACCGCGATTAAACGAATACTAACTTTATTAACAGGTTCAAAAAGTTCGTATTACTTCATACACCATGCGCCAGGCGGCGCGAGTGAAAAGCAACGTACCGCCCGCGCCCGCCTTCCCCCGCTACTCCCGGCGACACGTTAGGGTTGCGCGGCATTCGTTTTCAATTACACTGACTGAAACTGACACGGCGGGGACGAGCGAGCGAGCGCGCGGCAAGCCGACAACCTACTGCGATTTGCCTATGCCATAGGCAAGGCGGTCGAGCATACCTACAGCGCGGAGTGGAACCACCCTGCTAAGAGTAACGAATGAGAGTTGCTTAAATTTTGCGTATCTACAGTGCGGACTGGAACCCCTGGTCATAGACTTACAAGTATATATTTTTGTATATTTTTATCTATGAAAGTATGTCCATTGTCTACCACAAGCAGCTTTAGTTGCTTAATGAACCGACAAAAGAAAAGGAGGTCGACCCGTACGTATTTTCATTCATTTTCATTTTCATTTTCATTTTCATTATTTATTTATTTTGAGGACAAGTTACGTCGCGTAAATTGTTTTTAAAGGTGTGTTCGATATTTTCCCGTCAATCAAAATTTACTATTATTTATTAATAAAAACTGTTTCCGCTACAGCCTGTGACACAGGCGGGCGGGTGTAAAGAGACGTTTACGCGAGAAGTCGTGTCGCAGTTGCGGAGTGCAAGTTTTAATTGTGCGGAGGCCGGGCGGGGTCGCACTTGCAGCGGGCAATTCAACTCTTTTTTTGTACAATAAATAATAATTGTTGTAAAATTCATTTATTTCAAGTCATTTCAACTCATAAAGTTACAAAACAAATAATAATTGAATATATTTTTTCGTGAAAGATTAAAAAATTTACATAGGTACGTTAACTTTTCAACACTAACAATGTACAGACAAATTGTCACTTACATGCATCGTTGTCATGTCAAATGCTAACTTGAATCAGGCCTCCGATTGTGGCGTTCATCGAAAATAATCTCATATTCGCGATATGCCAAAATGACAGATTTTGAAGTGATCTGGCAGCTTTTTTTTGACATATTTCGAATGTGACATTATCTCTACTGACGCGAAAATAGCTGCGTTTGCACGTAGGTCACTGTTACCCGGTATTGATTAGTATATTTTAAGTATAATAAAGACCGACAACGGATCAGCGGGTCTCAAAATATCCAAGCAAAGGTCGCTGGTTTCCATGCACAGCTGTGATCACTTCCCATCAGGTAGCATACATGCTCGTTTTACGTTTTTTTTTTCGTAAAAGAGCAGTTATTAGTTACGATTTCAATAATTATTAGATTTAAGCGTTAATTTTCAGTGCCCCATAATGTGAGAAATTGAAACAATTGCGTTGCTTCTTGGAACGGAAGGGAATTTTGCTGCTTTTACGTAATTTTTATTTACCATATTCTTTAACTTGAATTGTTTGCGGTAAATTACAGTTTCTATATAGAGGTATATTTATTAGCGTACGTAAAGCTTTTTAACTTAGTTTAAAAAACTTAGAGGAGAGGTAGCTTTGAACTAAATTATAAAATGCAAATTTATTTAAACTTTAAAACAAAACTTCTGGGTAGCGCAATGAGTCTTGTGGGACTACTTGCAGTTATATGCACGGAAGTGCCCCAAGCCAAGATGCTGCAGCTGGAGAATTGGCTCGCAGGGATTACAGTGGCGCAAAGTATATTAAATCCGATAATAAAACGTAGTGTTCCTCAGTTAGTTATAAAGTAAATAAAGTAGATCAAGTGCTATTGTTAAAAACTTCATTTGTAATGCAAGCTTTTTGTTGCCGGTACTTTATTATTGCATTGTAATCAGATCTACGTAAACATACCAAATTTGGAAACAATCCGACGACGCAGTGAGTCAAATGTAAATGAAACTGATAACGCTAATTTTTATTTGTTACTTTGGACTTTTTTTATAACAATTATTGTTATTTCATTTTGATGATCTCAATAATATAAAAACGTGGAATTTGACATTCTAAGCAATTTTAAATGTAATTTTATATTGACTGAATAAATGAACTAAACTAAACTACATTAACTTGAATTTTTGTAACCGAAATTTCTTTCGATTTTTATGTTAAATGTTAAACATTTTTCTTGGAGTTGTCATTGCATAGCATTTTAATTTACATTAACTTGGTTACATCTTTATATACGAACAGCAAGTAAAAAAAAAGCTTGTAAAAACAGCCTTTAATACAATTTGCTTTGGACCTAAGGGCGGGCAACAGATCAGCGAGTCTCTTGGGATCGCTAGTTTCCATGCGCGGCGGAAATCACTTTCCATCAAGTGATTTGCGTAGTTTCATGCTCGTGTGCCTCCCTACCATTTAAAAACGCTGTCAGTGGCGCCTCGCCCTTTGACGAATCGCGTCGTAACAAGATCAAGATTCAACTTTGCTGCCCCCCTCCGCAAGGGGGAGGGTGCTATAGGTTTCGCGTTATTGAAAAAAATAACGTTAAACCGTTAAATATAACGTTAAAAGCTAGTAAATTAGCGTCTATTGTGTATATTGCACCATTTTGTAGTAGGTTTGGTAGTAGGAGCTTGTGCAAGGTCCGTCCGGATAGCTACCACCATTTTGCTCGCTAATCCTGCCGCTAAGCAGCAGTGCCTGCACTGTTGTGTTCCGGTGTGGAGAGAAAGACAGCCGGTGCAATTACTGGCACAAGAGGTATTCCATAGTACCCATCTGGGTTGGCAACGCATCTGCAATCTCTTTGGTATTGCGGGTGTCTATAGGCGGTGGTGATCATTTACCATCAGGTGACCCACTTGCTTGTTTGCCTTCCTATTACATAAAAAAAATTGGGCAATGATATTAGAATGCATGGATGTCCAATGTCACACTAAAAGACAGCAGAAAAACAGCCCGACATGAGAATATAGGTTGACGCCAATGTTACTAATGCAAATTATTAGTTTACCATTTACAGTCATTGGATTTACAATTTAATGTCTAACTACATAAAACAATAATTTGTCAAGTTTCGTTGCAAATTGTTTTTTTTACAAAATTGCCAGCAGCGCCGTCGGTTGGTCCGACAGACTGACAGCGCGAGCGATTGTCGATTTATTGTACTTTTTGTTCGACTTTTAATACGTCCATTATTTATAGGTCAGTGCATATGGGTAACCGTTTGATCTAGATCATGGGGTTTCATAACTTTAACATTTAATAATTTCGATCAACTACATACACCAGTTTAGAAGTCTTTGGTTTATCTTTCATTCTAATTATTTATGTTAAAACTTACGTATATGTAATGTATATTGCTCTGTTATTTCCTTTCCAAAAGATAATAAAAATAAGGATAAACTGCCGGGTTTCTTGCAGTGCTTCTGCGCAACAGACTCTTCCATTTTCTGTAGCGCTGGTAGATTCAAACATGGAAAAGAGACTGCCGCCTACTTCAAAAATAGAATTTTCATGGGATTCCAAGCATTTTAATGCCAATAACACCCAAGTAAATTTACTGTAAATAAATTTAGAGAGTGGGTCAATCTCACGAATTTAATGGTTCAACTGTTTACGTGACTCCGCTAAGTAATAAGTTCTAACTACCAGAGGCCATTTCGTCGCGAAATTGCATCTTACATACAGCTAAGATGCTTCACTACTGCAGTGGTCACAAAGGCTGAAGCAACTAGCCCCAATTATGAGCAATTTACCGGCGCCAAGAGCACTAAAAGTGTGAGCAGTGCACTACCTAGTTACGTAGTCTATGTACTTTGAGGGCGAACAAAATTGTTACAACATTGAACTTTCTTACGGAAATGCAGTTGATTAGTAAAAAAGAGTTTATGCAAGAAGGCCACATAGACTCTTTTACATATTTATAACATTATCAGGACTTTAGCGCGATAAAAATATATCGTGACCACGGCCATTGAAACATGGCCGAAACGTCGAGGTAAATCAACAATATATTTTTATCGCGCTAAAGTCCCGATAATGCTATAAATATGTGTGAAAGTCGCGAAAGTTTAAAACAATTTACTCTTTTACATGTCTGAATCTACTAGCGCTTCGGAAAACGGAAGATTCTGCTGAGAAGAAACGCCGCAAGAAACTCATTAGCTTATCCCATTTTTTCTTCGCTTAAAGAAATAATAATTAAAGAGCAATATACATATGTCTATAGTAAGAATGTATAATTATAAATAGCACAGCAAGCTTTAAGCATATTGAACGAACTGGCACTAGTTAAAATTTGATCAGAAGATGAATAGGGTCCCTAGGTTAAAGTAATTAGATAGGGATGTATTTATGGTCCCTGAGTTCTGGGTTATAATAATCAGGTACTTAATCTAAATAACTTAGAGATGTAGAGTCTCTAAAAGTCAAAAACAAATTTATTAGGTACCTAAAACTACGATTAGCAGAGATGTAAAACGCCTCCACGGTCAAATTGTACAATATTAAATAATTGGAATGTGAAGTGGAGAATAACTCAATTATCTAATACAAGGAACTAGGAAAAGAGTAACAAACTGGAATAAATTACCTCGCTTCTCTGCGAAACCAGTGCTATGCACGTGCAAAGCAGCTGTGTCGGTGCGACATATATTTTTTTCGTGCGAAAAAAAAGAAAAGAGACAAGAAAAAAAGAATGTCCATCTGTTTATTGGCTTAATATGTCTTTATGGTAGAATTGCTAAAATCTTTTGATAAAATTTAGTATCACAAAAACAATACACATATTTTATATTTCGCAAAAAACCTTCCATGTGATTGAAGCATTGCAAAAAAGTTTCTAAAAACAACAAATTGCAAAGCTTAAGACGAATAAGTAAATATTTTTAAACAGGCATAGTTTAATAAATTCCTAGTAAGTTAGGATTATACCTGAAACGCTCAAGGTTGCTAAACGACCGGTTGTCGTGTACAGATACCATAAAGAACGATTGCCTCGAACAAATAGCAGCAATAAAGTGTATGGCTGTATGACTTCTCGTACTTTTGTCTTTTTTTGGATAAAAAAGTAAATTTATTTTTTAGACAATCAATACCAGGCAGGAATACCTGGTTACTGTGGAATAAACGATGAATAGATGCTTATCTTACGATGGGTCTGATAAGTACTTTTAAGCGCGAATTAAAAATTTTGCGATGTATTTGTCAAACCGTTTGAATTGGCTATGGATGAGCTCCAGCAAAGTGCTTGAATATTCTTTCATTACAAAGCAATAAGCTTCCTTAGTAACCCCAAATAATATCAGATTTTTTGGTTGCCTCATTTAATTATAAAAAATAAAAACATTTTCTGAATGCTGGGATGGTGTAAATACTGCCTACCCTTAGTCCAACACAGATTAAAAAAAAACTATGACATTTGCCCTAGAAATTTAAATGTCTGAAGATTGCACGCTGAACTCGTATTGAAGAAGAGTTCACGTTTCGTCTTTGCTTATGTTGTTTTTCTCTTTCTCACTTCGTAGTTAGTTGCTTGCTTTCAGGGGTATTGAAAGCAATACCCCTGAAATTGAATTAAATATGTGAGACTATTCAGTGGTAATGATATTTTGTTGCGAATTTATTTATAGTAATTTTATAATTCCTTTGTGAATAAACTCGTCTTCAATATAAAGTTCAGCGTGCAATCTCCAGACATTTAAACTTCTAGGGCAAATGTCATAGTTTTTTTTGAATATGTGTTGGACTAAGGGTAGTCAGTATTTACACCATCCCAGCTTTCAGAAAATGTTTTTATTTCTTAAAATTAAATGAGGCAACCAAAAAATCTGATATTATTTGGGGTTACTAAGGAAGCTTACTGGTTTGCTGCAGTTCATCCATAGCCAATTGTTGATTATTTTCAAAGTCAAAGTCTTTTCAAATATCATAATAAACGCCTTTACAGGCATTAGTATGTCATTATAACATTTAATGTAAAAAGGTTCGGCAGTTGGTCGAATTCAATTAAAAAAATATTTTGATTTAAAAAAGTGATAAATAATTTAAGACCTTCGGAGCTATTCTCGGGTTGTGCGAGATGCATCTCGCAAGGAAACAACTGTCAAATCTCTTAGAGAACTGTCATTTTTAGACGTATCGCGCACGTGAGATGCATCTCGCATGAAACGAGAATTGGGGTCCTTGACTATGTACCGAGATACACCAAAATTAGAACCGAATTGAAATTTACAATACTTACCTATTAACGATGTAATTATAAACGCTTCAAGCCAATACTTAACGTCCTAAAAGAGGACATTTAATCTACCAGCCATTCTGGACTGAATATTAACTATCCCAAAATGCTTATAAAATACCGACAAAGCGCGCCGACATTGTGAGCGCAGATTATTAAGATATTCCTTGTTTTTAATTAAAAAACACTGTTTGTCCCTCTGACAATACGTTTAGGTATTTAAGAGGCATTTAAAAAACTCCTTTATGACTCAAAGCGAGATCTTTACGATTAAACTCAATTGTTTTGACTTTTAAGGTTAGTCAAAGCGTTTGAAAGAAAATGTTGATTTCATTTTATCTCTTTTGTTTAAATGCTGGATAAAGCATTTTTTTATAAAATAGGAAAGCAAATAAGCAAGCGGGTCACCTGATGGTAAGTAATCACCACCGCTCATGCAAACCTACAAGATCAAGGTAACTTAGGTAACTAACTTAACGTGTATCGGGACTTTAACGCGATAATCCATTTAGACAGTCCAGGCGAAACCTGACCATCGGGCAACCCTATATGTAGCCAATAAGGCCCACAATGTAACATTTTTTTAATGAAATTGGAAGGAAAACAAGCAAGCGGGTCACCTGATGGTAAGTGATCACCACCGCCTATAGACACCTGCAACACCAAAGAGATTGCAGATGTGTTGCCATCCCAGAGGGCTTAGATAGATTCCCTCTCGTGCCACTAATTTCACCCGCTGTCTTGCTCTCCACGCCGAAATACAATAGTGCAAGCACTTGGTTCATCAGTTCATTTATTTTCATAAACAATAGAGTTATTGTGTTTGAAATTATTAATACTTATTTGCTAACATGATCAATTATAAAACTTAACAATACTACACTACTTTTTAATAATTTCTTATGTTTACGCGACTTGTTGAGATTGAAATAAAGTGATTGGAACGGTTTATTTTGCGTCAGCTGTAACGAATCTAATTCCCGAGATTCTCACTAGTTTTTACTTTAGTAATAACTAAGAATCTCAAGGGTCCCACTGGTAATCAGCGTCTTGGTTTAGGGATGGGTTATACTTGCTAAATCGCGTACCAGGGCTTAAAAGTACGTCCACCTTCTCATACCAGGTGCAGAAACCAGGTATCAAAATACTTTCAAAGTATTTTCTGTCCAACGTAACGAGTCGAATACTTGCTTCCTTGCAAGTTTAAACCTTGTAACTATACAGATAAGATTCAAAATATATATTCCAATCAAGACGTAAAATACTTTAAAAGTATTTTATTTCACGTATAAGCACAATCTGAACCTTATGTATATGATCATAAGATATAATTTTGTACTACTTTAAGTAGTACTTACTTTGAAGGGACAGTATACTTTAATGGAAAAATACTTTTAAGTCTTGCAAGTATATCGGGTCGGTACCTGGTTGGTATACTTGCAAGGAAATACCAGGTATCAAAACCTGCTAACGTAAATACGCACCATCTCTATCTTGGTTTAGTGAGGCGGTGTGTTAAGTGGGGCCCTTTTTGATTCTATTTAACACAACTTAATGTTGCGCGTGGTAGGACCTAGTGTAAGGTCCGCCCGGATCGCTACCACCATCTTGTTCGCTAATCCAGCCGTTAAGTATTTGCACTGTTGTGTTCCGGCGTGGAGAGCAAGACAGCCGGTACAATTACTGGCACAAGAGGTATTCCATCTGAGCCCTCTGGGTTGGCAACGCATCTGCAATATCCTTGGTGTTTCAAATGTCTATAGGCGGTGGTAATCACTTGAAATCAGGTGAATTCTTGCTTGTTTGCCTTCCTGGTATAAAAAAGTGATATTTGTATTGTATTTGTACTCTCTCCGTGATATGTGTATTATGTCGAATAAAGTTAAATATTTTTTATTTTCTTTTTCTTAATTCAATTAAGATATTTGAAACCAAAATGAAACTTAATTATAGAACAACACATAGAAAAATAGTCGTAATCTATTTTCTACTCTATGTTACATCTTTGTTTGATATATCTTAATGCCTTCCTAAAAAAATAATCATAAAGCTTAAAAGCCCTAAATATCACACTTAAAACTCGTCAAAGTAAATTAGAATTTATTATAATACAGGGACACCTTAGAGCATTATTAGGTAAATAAGCTTAGGGATTATGAGGATTAGAGGACCCGCTTATAAGACCTTATTATTATTGTAAGACCTTTATTAAACCACGCGAGTAATAAATGATTTCATCTTATAATCTATCATCTGAATTTTCAAAAATACACAAAATACAAAATTTGCTAAAAGAAAAGACCTAAAGACATCAATTAATAGCCAAAAGAAAATTGAAGAATTTATTTTTGGTCATTAATTTACATTATTTAAAATATGTTAGTTAGACTAACTGCGCAAGTGAGGAAGTAATCTGTTAACAGCAGTTGCACAAGTAAGAAAGAGAGAACAAAAACATTGCTTTTTGGAATCTGTTTCGAATGACAGGTAATTCGAGCTTGACAGTTTTGACAGATCAAAAATGGTTATACTTCAAGGAGCTCTTAATTCGTCTATACTTAAGTATAAACTCGTAAGTTATCATTCTGCTTTACTTCATACTTTAAACAAACAATGTTTTCTTGCCTAGTGAAAATGAAACAGCCTGTACAAAAGTAAAGCCTCGTCCACACGTTCCATTATAAAGCTACGTCTACACGAGCACTCAGACGTCAAATTGACTGCACGCCGAATTACCGGCGAGGGCTCCTAGAGGGCGCTTGACCCATTTCGCTTTACAGTCCGTGTTGAAAAGCCATTGTGCCGTGTTTGGCTCAAAACTGTTGAATAATGAGCCTTTATTTATCTTTCAATGGTATGAAACTTATTATAAATCAACCTTATATGTTAAAACAATAATTTTACAAGTCAATACAGAAAAAAAAACGTTATCCCACGTTAAGATATCGTTTTATCTTCTTGTAAAACTCGTTAACATTGTAGCATGCTAGATTGACGAGCACCATTCGTAGTTTGTTTTTTAAACATAGCATCATTGTTTAGTTTTAAACCAGTACGTACCAGTAAATAAATGCTTTAACACGAGACTCTATCGTTCTCATTTTTTCTTCTTCCCTAGCCCTCCCCTTTGCCATCTCCCACATCTGTTTTCATTCCTCATTACTCATTATTCTCTACTTTTGCTGCAAGCCTGTTACTCTAATTACTTTCAAAAGCCCCATTTCTTACCATCGCTTTTTCAACAGCAGCGGTTGCTTAGCTTAAATCTCCTTGGAATCTTGTCGACTCACTTATTACCAATCGGAACCCAATGTACTACAAAACCTCCTAAATTCCCACCCGTGTAGCATCAGTCAGAATTTAGATAGCTCTGTAATAACAGCGCCCTAGAAACCAGCCAAAGGAGCACCAGAGTTCCCATAATGGGACAGTTAGCGTCCCTCACGTACCCTGAGCGGGACGTGGCTTCTTGGATCCCAGAAACTTGACGTCTCACGTATAGCCGGACGGTTGCCAACCCTATTAATAACCTGCCACAACTCTGCGTTTACTATAGTGATTCTTGTACAGGTTTCCTCGGAACCTACAGCTGTCTTACCTTGTCGCGGATCTCCTGGCGCATCTTTTCGCGCTCCTCCTCCATCTTGCGGTGCTTCTCCTTGCGTCGCTCCTCTGCCTCGCGAATGGCCTCCTGCCGCTCGCGTTCGGCCTCCTCTTCCTTTTCCTTATCGTCGCTATCGTCGCCATCGCCTCCAACAGCGCCTGGAAAAGAAGTCATTGGTTATTTTCTATTGAAATCATCATCAACATCATAATCCAAGGGCGGATCCATCCTTCCAGTCAGAGGATTGTCCATTCATCACGTGAGGCTCGAAAGGGAGAAGGGGGTTAGGCAAAAATCACGAAATATCATAAGGGGGGAGAGGAGGTGTAAAGAGGTATCTCGTGTACTTATTTTTTGCGATTTCTAGACCGAAAAGTGGCGTGTGAGAAATGCTAAAAAACATCACATGATTTCGACGACCCCCAGGGGATCACGTAGTCGAAGTTCAGCCACGACAGGGTCATCAATGAGCTCTTAATCCGCCCTTGTCATGATCATTATGTCTTAACGTCAAAAAGTAAGTGCAAAGTTTTCTGTAGACCTTTTACACAACCACTGGTCTTATAGCCTTCTAACGTTGGACTTATAGTAAGGTTTTAAAAGCCGTTGCCCGAATCCAAATAATCGCCGTCAGTCAATTTAGTTTTGATCCTAACTTTATAAAAGCTTGTTCATTTTTTCTCATTTAAATAAACGGATGATGGATATCGTAGGTTTTGTAATGGAGGCACAGACTGTAATAAATCTTATTGTTAAATCTCAGTGGGAATTGCCCGAGTATGATAGACTAAACCTATGTTAAGATTTTATCTTGCGTAATGTTTCTTTTTAAACGACTGCCGCCAGAAGGGAAGGTTATATTTTTAAAAATAAAAAATAAATGAAACTTCGTGGGAAACTTGCCCTTGTCCGTTTCAGACACCTGGACTTAACCTAGTTTCATTACGCAGAAAAAGATCCAAGGCAATTTGAAATCAGTGAAGAGTAAAATAATTTCGGTTATAATGATGGAACTAAATTATTCTTTTTATGTTCTTATTGCGAACAAAGGCCAGCCAGGTGTTATGATGGAAAATCTTTAGTATTTGAATCTATAATGAGAAAGTTTTTAGATGTCATACAGGACGACGGGGGCCAAATTAATAACTTAGCAGGTCCTTCAAGATAGCTAGTGCAGTACAAATAAAGTGAAAGGTATATGGCGCTATAAATTTAGCGAGTTTCATAATAGGATCACACGAGTGTTTTAAGGCCTAATTATATACAGTTGCATACATTACTTTATCTACACATATATTATAAAATGCTCTATAATGCGTTTAGAAACCATAGGAAATGACCAGCATTATTACAACCAATGTTATTATGAGAATTTGTCTGTGGTAGTAGGCAAATCTGTACTGTAATGGTCATTACAGTACCGATTTCTGTACTGTAATGGTCATTACAGTACTGATTTCTGTACTGTAATGGTCATTATATGATCTCGAGTGACATGAGGATAGGGACTTCATGCGTTTGTCTATGATTTCAAAAAAACGTTTGGCTTGACGGATGGATCGAATGGCCGTCATTACTGTAGTTATTCGTTTGTTGCTTTTTTGCTGTTACGTTTTTTGCATTTATGATATGTGTGTAGATAAAGTAATGTATGCAACTGTACATAATTAGGTCTTAAAACACTCGTGTGATCCTATTATGAAACTCGCTGACGCTCGTTTCATAAAACCACACTCGTGTTTTAAGACCCCTCATTATGCAACAGTTGCATAAAATACTATTATCTACACACATATCATAACTGCAAAAAACCGTAACAGCAAAAAACCAAAAACGATGAAAACTAATGGCGGCCATGTATATTAAAAAGGTACTCTGTGATTCGATCTATCCGTCAAGACGAACGTTTTTTTTAAACCATAGACGAGCGAAGGAAGTCCCTATTGTCATCTCACTCGAGATCAAATGTCATGCGTTTACATTAAAAAAAACATACTGAGTTGACGTTTCGTATCGAAAACTGTTTTAATATCTGTGGATACTAGAATAGAGACCAACTTGAATTTTGACAGCTGTTCCAAATTTAAATTCATAACGTCACGAGCAGTCACGAGATATAGGTAATGTGATGACCAATAAAGAACAGATTTACCTACTACCACAGACAAGAAAATTCTTATAATAACATTGGTTGTAATAATGCTGGTCATTTCCTAGGGTTTTTGAACGCGTTATTTAGCCTTTATGATATGTGTGTAGATAAAAAGGTTATTCCTAACGTTACAAATTGTTCGTTATTTGCACAGTACTCTGCACAGAAAGCATTTAGATTTAGCCAATTTTTATTCAACTAGCCCTCCCCAATCTATCTATCGACAACTACGTCACACAATGGCGCCGGCAGGAACAAAACCCGGTGGCTGGGTGACGGGACAAATGCTCAGATTGACGTGAAATGGATTTTTGAGCAGCCGCCATGTTGGATCGGCCCACTCGACTGGACGGAGCCGGTTAGAACCGCTTAGATCCGGTTATAGGCTGTTAAAACCGGTCCCGGCCGGTAGGAGCTGGTGCAAATGTGTTTTCTAATCTAATTGTTTGGGGAAGGGCTTTGAATAGAAAATTCGGATTTAATTAAGGTTTAGCGATATACGTTTTTGTTCAATGTGTAATCAATGTAAGGGTTCCTATATGATCGCCTTAGATATAAATGTAATACCTAAGCGAGGTCTTGGTGTCGAGTATGGGACTGGAACAGCGTTTTTGTGTTTGTTTGTTCGACGATAACTTGAGAATTGCCGAAGGCTGAGGCTGATGTAATTCTTAACTTCAAAAATGAGTAGAACCGTAATAATTTCTTGTTTTTGCGACTTGTGGAGATTGAAATAAAACAATTTTAACGGTTTATGATTAGAATAAACTTTCTAAAATGAACTACTACTCATAGTTAATTATGAAGATATGTATTTTTTTTATACAACATAGGAAGGCCAACAAGCAAGTGGGTCACCTAATGGTAAGTGATCACCACCGCCTATAGACACTTGCAACAATAAAGAGAGTGCAGATGCGTTGCCAACCCAGAGGGCTAAGATGGAATACCTCTTGTGGCAGTAATTACACCGGCTGTCTTGCTCTCCACGCCGGAACACAACAGTGCAAGCACTGCTGCTTAGCGGCAGGATTAACGAGCAAGATGGTGGTTGCGATCCGGACGGACCTTGCACATGGTCCTACCACCCGCAAAATTATTGAATTATTAGTTTTTAATTCGTTATTGGTTTGCCCTTCCAGGGCCAATTGGCAAAATGAAATACCAATTTAATAGGAAAAAACATTTTACTATAATAACTGTATAATTCCAACTAATACATATTATTCAAAATAAAACCATTATGAGATAGCAGTTTGCAATTTTGCGAAAAAATTAATTGCCATATTTTGACAAAGTCAAAATTCAGAAATCGGTATTATTGTAAAATGAGATGAGATGACACTTACCGCCTCATTAAGGAACGTTCATTAAACCCTGCTTAGTTAAAACATATTTCGTCTTTATCTGTCATTGTAACGTTGCCTTCGAATGAAAGGAACAGAACACATTTAAGTATTTACCCTCATATTGGCCCATGCTTAATGGTAAGCTATTTAAAAAAAAATTGATAATGTACAAAAACTTGAGTAATAAACATTAATAACTTTAAAAAAATAGTTAAAAGAGGAAACTTATCATTAACAAAAAATACCTAATAAGAAAGAATTAAAAGCGTCATTTTCCACTTTAGTGAAGAATGCGTACTAATGTACAGAGTTGTATAGGATTTATCCCGATCAAGTCTTCCGAATCACCCTGTATTATAAAATTTATTTCGCATCGCATCGAATTGCCTCACTCGCGTTCACATCAACCGCACGGCTGCGGTCGCAATAGGCGCAGAATGGGTAGCGTGCGGTTGGTGCGGACGCCTAGGGTCGCGTATGCAGACCATGCGATGCGACTTAAATAAAAGGAATTCCTCAACTGTGATGTAAGATATACGTGTATATAGTCACGTCCCTTCGTACGTGCTTAGGGTAGACAGAGTACGCATTTCTCGCGGCCATGTTTGATGTCCAATAAAAACACCCTCTTCATCTTAAAAGCTAAATATCTCGCATATAGCTGAATCTATTTTAATCACACTTTGCTTGAGGCCAGCGAAATAATATACTTTATCTACACACATATCATAAAGGCTAAATAACGCGTTCAAAAACCCTAGGTTATGACCAGCATTATTACAACCAATGTTATTATAAGACTTTTCTTGTCTGTGGTAGTAGGTAAATCTGTTCTTTATTGGTCATCACATTACCGATATCTCGTGACTGCTCGTGACGTTATGAATTTAAATTTGGAACAGCTGTCAAAATTCAAGTTGGTCTCTATTCTAGTATCCACAGATATTAAAACAGTTATCGATACGAAACGTCAACTCAGTATGATTTTTTAATTTAAACGCACGACATTTGATCTCGAGTGACATGAAAATAGCAACTTCATTCGTTCGTCTATGGTTTAAAAAAAATGTTCGTCCTGACGGATAGATCGAATCACAGAGTACTTTTTTAATATACATGGCCGCCATTAGTTGTCATTCTTTTTAGGTTTTTTGCTGTTACGATTTTTTGCAGTTATGATATGTGTGTAGATAAAGTAATGTATGCAACTGTATATAATTAGGCCTTAAAACACTCGTGTGATCCTATTATGAAACTCGCTGACGCTCGTTTCATAAAACCACACTCGTGTTTTAAGGCCTCTCATTATATAGCAGTTGCATAAAATACTATACCACTATTGACATTATTTAAATCAATGACATGTATTCCGAATATTCAAAAACTCAACTAAATATTTTTGAATACAGCAGTTTTTTTCGCATCAAATATTTGATGATTAAATTATTCTATTCTAAATTGTTTTAAACTTTCGCGATTTTCACACGCATTTGTAACGTTATCGGGACTTTAACGCGTTAACGTTATAAATATTCAATTCTGTTCTAAATACATCGAAAAACTATTCTAAACCGCCACGGAACTGAGCAATGCTTTTCCGCCCGAACCGCTCTATCCCCAAGTACAAACCAATGTTCATTCCGCACCACTATTATTAAATTTATCCCCCGTCTCATTTCCATGGGCATCAGACAATACGGATTAAGCGAATTCCTCGAGTGTGAACGCAATTCAATTTATTGTGGGAAATAGCTCGATAACCCTGGCTATTAAGAAAAGGCTCCACCACCAATTGAATTATTAATTGATCAACCCGCGGTGTGGCGGTGACAGAATAATAATTTCTGCGGCGCCTCTTCACGTCGAGTGTTCTGCATTTTTTCGAAATTAAATACCTCGCACTGTGTACTGAATATTTACTCTATTACTGGAAGAATACTTTATTTTTTTACTTTCTAACATAAGACGCGACATCCTTTTGAAGTCCCATAACTTCAGGCATACATAAGCTAACTGTACCAATGGATCACACGCGTAGTGCGTTGTTTTTTGTAGTTGACATCATTGTGTCTCTTTTTTACTCGTATGTATCTACATCTTCTCGTCAATTGGGTTACTGTCAATAACTGGGACTATTATCTTACACATGATAATATTAAATTCAATAAGCTGCCGAGTTTCTTGCGGCGCTTCTTTCCTGCAGAATCATTCAATGTCCAAAGCGCTGGTAGAATTTAGACATGAGCTCTTAAGATGTCTTCTAGTCACCTTAAGAGCTTATGAATAACGACTATGAACTGGTCGGAAACATATCGAGCAATAACTCGACTTTAAATACGTGACAGTTACAATTAGAATGTAATGTACATAAAAACCTTCCATTAATAAATCTATAAATGACAGTGAAAACTGTATCAGAATACGTTGCTTGGTTTAGTAGGAGTAAGTAGCCGAAGATATGAGGACAACAGAGACTGATGGTGACTTTGTTTTATTGATACTACTTTTATAAATAATAAAGAAGATGTGTCAGTAGTTTTAAATTTAAGCTTAACAAATTGGCCGAAATGCTCTGTAATCCCACCTCATAATCGACAATGACACTTGTAAAACATACTGTTTTATATTTACAAATATCCAAGTTGAAACTGAAAGGCTAAATTTTGACTTAAAACTTCTGCGTCTATGAGAAAATTATACGTTTATTATATAACTCCAGGCATAACGAGACACTTTGAACTGAAGCTTCAACTAATTGTACCGAATTGTCGACTTGGGAGCCTCAATTCAATTACAGCGAAGCCGTGTTGCTGCGAGGCCTCGCTGTCCGCGTATGTAGATGATTTAATGCTTGTCTAAAAATGATTTATTTGTTTATTTAACTGGCTAATACATGCAGGTGTTGTTTTGGAGATGTCCATTTGAATAAATTGAAACAAGTTATGGTACAATCAAGGTCCAAGTTTAAGAATAAAACTCCAATAGAAGTGACACACTTCATTGCATCCACGTGTCGCTTCATTCATCGAGTTGGTAGTCCAAAACTTGCGTTTTTCATGGACTTAAAGCATCCGTCCTTTTCACACATGCTGTCTGGTTAGAAAGAAATATAATATGCTGAATGTCCGCCATAAGAGCTAGGGCCTAAGGAAAATAAATCCGCGTCAATATCAAAGTCATTAGACAATTTTGGATTAGAATATTAGTAAAATATAAAGATGACACCTTGAAAGTACAGTGTTTTGACTTTCTTAGTAAGATTATACTAGTATTTTTTTTTCAAGTACATTATTAACCTTATAAGTTGTTATGCGAGTTGCCTTTAATACGAGATGGCAAGAAGCATTTTATCTTCAGTCATAATGCTACCTCTTTCTTAGTTATTATTCTAAAGCCCAGACAAATTGCATTCTTAGAACAACACGAACATATCACAGTCGAAATCATAACAAGGACGATTTCAAAGAACCTCGTCTATGGAAATATAGTGGAATATTTTCAGGTATTTCCGATCACATATTTCCCGTTTCTCTGTAATTATCCCAGGATAAACAAACAACAATAAACTGAGTCAACAAAGTAACGAGCGATAAAAATATAATAAAAACACAAACGTTAATATTGCATATTTGCACTCTTATGTTTGGATTATGACGTATAAATTAAGGATTTTATGTTGGAACTTAAATTAAAGTTGTTTTCCGTAAATCCGCAATACCAATTCGAAATACGCTGCGCATAAAGACACGGTAAGCTGGCTTTGGGGGAAAACTGCGATGCTAAAATGGAACTGTGTCGCACAAATCTGTTACCCCCAGTTAACATTAGTTTTTTGTACGTATACGAGCGCACGAAAAGCATTATTTTCTACTTTTCTACTTTTGGCAAATTTTCAGTAAGTTATGATCGTAGCAAGTTAAGTTTTTGGTTGGTAATTTTTTTTGTATAGTTGACCAAGTTATTGCTTGACCAATTTTGCACCTTATTCCTTTGTAATACGGTCGAAAAGTGGTCAAGCAATTTCTTGGTCGACTATACTTCCTTTCTTAGTGTCATTTTGAATATGTCAGATGCGTTGCCAACCCAGAGGACTAAGATGGAACACCTTTTGTGCCAGTAATTGCACCGGCTGTCTTGTTCTCTACGCCGGAACACAACAGTGCAAGCACTGCTGCTTAGCCGTTGGATTACCGAGCAAGATAGTGGTAGCAAACCGGATGGATCTTACCCAAGGTCCTGCTACCCGCAAAAACAATGCTGCTATATTAGGCAGTCAAGCAAATTCCATTCCAAATTTTCATTTTCTAAATTTAACGTCTCCTTTCTAGGTTAAGTAGCGCCAAACATATCGATTACCTAATTATGAAACCAACAATAACAAGTCGTTATAAAGTCAACAGCTAAACGACCGTCCGGCCGCCGGCGGACCGTGTGCCGGGTAAACAAGGCCGTAAAACTAATTGGGCCGAGACGGCTAGTCGTAACGGCCTATATTACTTTCTTATGGTACCGGGGCGAAATCGTGGAAGGATCAGGACATATTGAAAATGGCAAGCTGCTGTAGCTCTGAACTATCATCATAATATTTTTTTCTAGTCTTGACGGATAGATCGAATTGCCACCATACTTGTTGTCACTCATTTGTTGGTTTTTTGCTGTTACGGTTCTTTGCAGTTATGATTTATGTGTAGATAAAGTAATGTATGCAACTGTATATAATTAGGCCTTAAAACACTCGTGTGATCCTATTAAACCACACTCGTGTTTTAAGGCCTCTCATTATATAGCAGTTGCATAAAATACTATTATTTGCAGAGAAAATGGTTTGTTACTGGTGTTCTAATACATTGTGGGCAAACTGGAACAATTACCTTGCTACTCCGGAGGAGGGTGGGTTTTTGCATGAACATATATATATGTCGTACAGACGCAGCTAACTTGCACGAGCACAGCTCTGGTTTCACGGAGTAGCAAGGTAATTTGTTCCAGTTTGTTAAAATGGACCTACGCAAAGTAACGCCTGGATCTATTAATTATATTCTGGGCTTTATTGGTTACATATAGGGTTGCCTGATGGTCAGGTATCACCTGGACTATCTAAATGGATTATCGCGTTAAAGTCCCGATACACGTTTTAAATATTTGTAAAAATTGGAAAAGTTTAAAAACAATTTAAACTTGCAGCACCCATATAGAATGAATGAGTGAATGAAGAAGAAAAAGGTTGAAAGTGAAGGTAAAAGAAGGTAAGAAAGGTAAAGTTGAGGGTGAAGGTTGAAAGTGGCTGTGCAAGAATGATCATCTTGACGACATCATCATCATCATTTCAGCCGAAAGACGTCCACTGCTGGACATAGGCCTCTCCCAAGGATCGTCACAACGACTGGTCTTGTGCTGCTTGCATCCAGCGGGTTCCCGCAACGATCACCAGGTCATCGGTCCACCTTGTGGCGGGTCTGCCCACGCTTCGTCTTGACGTATTAAGTGGTAAATCTTTATTGCCTCCTTTGGTTATATTCTTTTAACGGGTGGTAAGACCTTGTGCAACGTCCGTCCGGATCGGTACCATTATCTTGTTCGACATGTTAGCACAAGAGGTATTCCATTTTATCCCCCTAGATTGGCAACGCATCTGGAAAGTTGCTGTGCCCGACAGGGTCCGCGATAAACACATAGCTTAAGACATTTGTGAAAAAGCAATAAAGTATTGAGTATTGAGTAAACTTTGAGTTGTCACAAAACGGGCCGCCTCCGGTGTGGATTTCGCCTTATTGAACCAGACTAGAGGGTGATTTGAGATGTTGACACAAGTTACATGCAGAACTACTAGTAAGCATTGTGCTGGAAATTGAAGATGTGGGATTTTCAGCCAAAGTTTATAAAACTTTTTTTTATACAGCATAGGAAGACAAACGAGCAAGTGGGTCAACACATGGTAAGTGATCACCACCGCTCATAGACACCAATTAGATTGCCAATGCGTTGCCAACCCAGAGGGCTAAGATGGAATACCTCTTGTGCCAGCAATTTCACCGGCTGTCTTGGTTTCCACGCTGCGACACAACAATGTAAGCACTGCTGCTTAGCGGCGGGATTAGCGAGCAAGATGGTGGAAGCAATTCGGATGGACCTTGCACAAGGTCTTACCACCCATCCCTATTGACGAAGTATGTGCATATCTTAAGGATTCTCGAGCGTACATTAATAGTTTAGATTCGGGTCAGCGACACCTAGCGGCCATTAAAGTAAACTCGGCTACAACAGAAATTGCTGTACTTCCGTCGACAGTTCGTATTTCAGCTCCTCTACTCGGCAGCGTACTTGCGATTCCGTGTAAGTAAAACTATCGACCGACTACCGAATAGCCCCTGAGAGTACTAAAGCACGTGGTAGGCGTCTATTATTAGACCGATCGATATGCCACTCGAACTAACTCGCTTAGCGTTCCGCGCTCAGATCGTGGCAACTATTTGAATCGTGACCCTGTGGGAAACCCTTTCACATTAAAAGTATTGTAAAACCGGTCAAGTGCGTGGTGGACCATGCGCAGTGTGGGGTTCCGTAGTTGCCTAATTACCTACTCGTAAACTTGTAAAGCGTAAGCTTTTTGCGGATGGTAGGACCTTGTGCAAGGTCCGTCCAGATCGCTACCACCATCTTGCTCGCTAATCCTGCCGCTAAGCAGCAGTGCTTGCACTGTTGTGTTTCGGCGTGGAGAGCAAGACAGCCGGTGTAATTACTGGCACAGGAGGTATTCCATCTTAGCCCTCTGGGTTGGCAACGCATCTGCAATCTCCTTGTAACGGATGTCGATGGGCGGTGGTCACTTACTATCAGTTTACCCACTTGCTCGTTTGCGTTCCTATGTTAAATAAAAAAAAATGATAAAAGATTCTATATGCTTCATGGTAATAACAATTCGCCAGCTTATTACAAGACTCATTGGGCTCTGCAAGCCATAATAGCTTTTGTAAATATTTACCCACTGATCAGCCTGGCATACATACATACATAGTTGTATGTTGACGAGGGGACCGGCCCCCTCTGCTATACCTAGGATGTTTGTATGTCCCAGTCTGGAGCGTTGACCTAGGTTCCCTGTCGTGCCTATAGGTAGGTTGGGGAGCCCTTCGATTTAAACTAGGAAATGAATGGGAGTGAAATCTCGCATTTCTCGAAGGAAAAATGTTTTTATAGTATTAGGAGTAATTGACTTAACTAATTAATTAATTATTATAAATCTTTCCCACTGACATGTCGAATATGTAGCCTGTAGTATGTATTATTTAATTTTATTTAACTTAATCTTTATTTATAATCAAATGTTTATTTATTAATTGTTTATACATAACATACTAACGAATTAAATATGAAATATACTAAAACAATCAAACTACATAAAAACTAAATATCAACTAAACATTAATACTAAAACTATAATTAAAATATATCAAAAAAAGAAGGCCCCCTTGGCATGGTACCGAAGATACTGGCAGCATTACCTCTAAGTATAGTTAAGCCTATACGCTGTGCGAGGTAGCTGCCAGCTCTTCGGTCGCCTGTGTTCGAACGTAATTAAAAGACTGTTTACGTGATTTGAACTATTTTATATTATTTAATTTAGATTAATTATTAGAGAATACATTTGGATAAAAGAAAGGGTAATGCCAGAGAGCATGAAAAAATCTTTATTACTTATGTTAATTAATATTAGGTACAGTCACCAGCATTAATATATGACTATGGACAGCGCTGCAAAAACATCTGATCATTGGTGAAAACTGTATAAATGACGATCTAACTCGGTATAAGTATGTGATGATTTGTGGCCGGCATAAATATCGATTTCGGAAACGGCATAAGTATTTGACACCGGGCCGCTTAAAAATATCTGATATTGCACAAAATCAAGATTATGTAATCCACTGTCAGCATAAATATCTATTCACTGTGAACGCATAACCATCGGATCAAAGATGGACCGCATAAATATCTAACATGACACAAAATCGAAAATCATATATATATGCCTTTCACCAATGATCAGATGTTTTTGCAGCGCTGTCCATAGTCATTTATTAATGCTGGTGACTGTACTTGGTCAATTACAAAAATGTGTGATAAAACTGTGTTGAATATGCATGTACGACTTTAGCCATAAGATCTTATCTTGTTACCATATTCTTGCAAATAAAGAAATTTTGAATTTTGAATTTTTTTGAATTTTGAAAAGGTATTGGTGTTTGTTACTGAGTGGCTTTAATTTGCTCAGGTCATAGAAATAGTATAGCATAGAAAGAGTTTTAAAATTCAAAGCGTTATTTTATTAGCCAATCTCTTTACTTTAAATGGCAATACAATGTGATTCTCTAAATAACAATGAAAACCGTATCCAGATCCGTATACGTTATGCTGAGTGAACTCGGTTTCCACGTTTTGTATACTTATAAGCATTTTGTTAACTTTAAGCCCTTTTTTTATGTTTGTATACTATTATGTAGAATAATTATCCCACTAATATTATAAATGTGAAAGTTTGTATGTTTGGATGTTTGGATGTTTGGATGTTTGTTACTCAATCACGCAAAAACAACTGAATGGATTTGGATGAGATTTGGCACACATACAGTTTATAACCTGGATTAACACATAGGATACTTTTATCCCGTAAAAACGCATAGTTCCCACGGGATAGCGATTGGTGAGTTATACGCCGCCATGACGTCATGAGCATCAAATCAACTAATTCTCATTAATTGTCCAGGAAATATTGCAGATTGCATGTTAGGTGCACGTTTGCTTTATTCAATTAAACAAGTCTACGCGGACGAAGTCGCGGGCAAAAGCTAGTGTAGAATAAAGCTTTTCTATTCTATTCTATTCTAAATCCGTTGCGTGGTTTAGAAGGAGAAGGCGGCCAAACATACACTATGGATTAAGGGCGGATAGGAACGGATAGGATTTTATAGGATTTAAAGGCTACGTAAAGATTCAACTAATCTATCAACATAGGTAAACATAAACATTGTGAATTGAGTCAATTTATTTACCATGTACTTACCTATATAACAGAATAAACAAACATACTATAGCTATTATTACATACAATAAAAACGTTCTGAAACGTGGAACTTTCTTGACAATTATCATAATGAGCTTCGACTTCAAAAGCTCAGAACTTGGGCTTTTGTAACAAAACACGTTTATTGTGAAGTTGGAATTGAAGGGTAGTTAAGCTTTAAATGCTCGTAGGTCTACGCTACGGCGTAGAGGCGCTACGGCGTAGCGTGTGCTACGAAAATTAAAAACGAAAATGGTTTCGTTAATATTTTACGAAGTAGCTGCCCTACTACCATTTCACCATGAAGTTGATTGTTTCTATGGAAGTTGGGATAATTTAAACTGTTTTTTGTTTGTAAATAAGGTTAAGGTGCCAGTCGTTGACAGTGACCCATTAGGTGACAAGAAGATACTAGGAAGACAATGATGTCAACTATTGGTACAAAACATGCCAAGGACTGGGACTTACTTTATTTTCTTGCCGCATTTTCCTTTTCATACTGTTATGTGGTGATCAAAGAGTTATTATTGTATTGTGTATTAAAATAACAAGCATTTTTTACTAGGAAGTAAACTTCATCCACGTTGTTTATCTACACTAATCTACACTAATATCATAAAGAGAAAAACTTTGTTTGTTTGTTTTTTTGTTAGTTTGTTTGTATGTAGGGGGTAATCTCTGGAACTACTGAACCGATTTCAAAAATTCTTTCACAGATAGAAAGCTACACTATTCCTGACGGACATAATCTACTAATATTACGTGAACGAAGTCGCGCGCGTCCGCTAGTGAATTATAAACTAGCTTCTATCCCCTCTTTTATCCTTATTATTGTTATTGACTTTGGAATTCGTAATGCGATGAAATTCGGACAATTCTCCATAAACGGTGAAGATAAATGCACCTAGCACGAAACTTTTTGATTTACATAGCTCAGTGTATCTCGTTTTAACCAGCTCAGTAGGAAAAAGACGCACTGAGTTATAGCGGGTCGTAAACGGTTGTGCTAGGTGCACTGAAGATAGTAACAAGGGAATATCTGCACTTTAAATGCCGTACAGGCGTGCTAAGGATTCATGGTAATTATAAAAACATTTGCGTATTTAAAACTATACGACACAACACACACACACACACATACACAGAGAGAGCGACATACTCGTATCACGGGTAGATTACAAATAGTACAATTATTGTGTTGAATAGAATCAACAAAAAAATTACAGCCTCAGTAAACCCAGACCCTGATTTTCAGTGGGACCCTTGACATTCTTAACTAAAAACTAGCAAATTATAGCCCTTAAGTAGGTCAAAGGAAGTCAAATTTAGTTAATACTACAAATCCTACGAACGAAGTCGCGTTCAGAAGTTTGTCCTTTAATGAAAAATGAACCTCTGTCTCCAAAGCAATTTTTACAAACACAAATATTTCAATTATCTCATCGCGCGTAATAAATATTAAAAGTTAATAAAAACTTCGTGGCACCAAAACCTTCCAAGCCAAAGATCTTAACCGACCTAAGAACTCACTATTATTCCGTTAATTAAAACCAGTTTCGGCTCTCGAGCGACTCGGGGAGACGGATAAACTTTTCAATTGTTTTCGAAATATTTTTAATCGAAGTTTTGAAGCTTGTTTTGATGATTTTTTAGGGATTCCTACAAGATAGATGATAGTTGTGAGAATAAAAATGATTAACTCTGTCTGTCTGTTCAAACTTTGACTGTAATTTAGTACAAAAAATAGAGAATGTTTTTTTCATTGATTTTAAATTCGCCGCTCTGATCGGTTTGCAATGGGTCACATTATGATATCGGTTTACAGCAGTAATTCCCAAAGTGGTCCAGGTGGACCCCTAGGGGTCCACGGGAGACTTGCTGGGGGTAGAAATGTAGCAGCAGGGGGTCCACCGAAACCAGTAAAATTTTTAAAGTGGTCCACGAGAAAAATAAGTTTGGGAACTACTGGTTTACAACAATACAGGAACCCTTTATTGACTCACACAAGTAAACAAAATAAAAAAAACACACACGGAAATTTTACATCGCAGCGATCTCTTCCAGACAACGGTTTATTGGAAGGCGAAAGTGTTGTTTTTAAAATTGATGTGTAATACGGTTTTTATTCAAGCACTAATAAGTATAAGTTGGCAACACAGCCAACAAAAGTTATTAAACGTTTACTATGTCGGATTTTAATCATATAAAGTAGGTAAAGTCAGCAAAAACACCGCCTTAATTAATTCAAGTAATTTAAATTAAAAGTGGATTTTAAATTACTCGTGAATATGAAATGAGGGTTTAACAGCGTCGTGAAATTGTGTTCAGTTAGTAGGTTACGGAGTTAAATGACTTAGTGTTGTGGGTAACTGCAGTTACGTGACTGTGTGCAGTTATGATACAGTCGGCAAAGAAAGCCGTCTTCCACTTTTGAGCCTTAATGAACACGCAATTGAGTCGAAAAGTGGTAAACCTGCTTTGCTCACTGTACTTTTTATTATGGAAGAGGGTGGCAAATGGACAAATCATCTGATGACGAGTAAATACCGCCTATAGGATCCAGCAACTGTAAGGAAGCCACTGATCCGTTATCACCCTTTCAACTACCACGTTATTTGGCCCCTGGACGCCATCACTCATCGTACGAAATGTAATATTAAGCTACTGCTTCACGCCTGTATTTTGTGAGAGTATGTTACTATCCCGGTCGAGCCGGCCCATTCGTACAGTCAAAGAATTTAATTCCCTAGCCTTTTCGCTGAAATGTCGTCTGACATTCGCAATGCATTAAGGTCGATATGTCAAACTAACGTCTTGCTCTAGTTAGCTCTTATGGTGACAGTTTGCTATATGATATTGAACCTTAGATGGGTTGGAAATTAAATTCCTTGACTGTACTGCGAACAGCAATTGGTTGCAGTATGGCTACCACCACAAAGAGCGGTAAAATAAATTTTCATTTTCTTACATTTATAAAGTCCCATTGTAAAACCATAAGAAAATACAATAACAATAATTTTAAGTCAGCAATTTATCTTTCTAAAACCGGAACCATTGTAATTTAATTCTGTACGGCTGTCCGTTTACTCGTCTATCTGTCCGTTTGTCACAACCATTTTACTCGGAGACTATTACGGACCTTTAAGTCAATGCGATAAGGTTTAATATTAATACTACTATTATATTATTTAATAATGTTTTGACAAAAAACCGGCCAAGTACGAATCCGACTCGCGCACGAAGGGTTGAAATGAAATAAATACAATTAATCAAATAAATATCTTGGGACAGTTAACACCAATTGACCTAGTCCCAAAGTAAGCAACCAAAGCTGCTTGTGTTATGGATACTAGACAACGGATATAAATACTTATACATATAGATAAATATATACTTAAATACATCTAACATCCACGACTCGGGTACAAACATTCGTATTCATCACACAAACATTTGAATCGAACCCGGAACCCCAAGCTTTGTAGTCAGGGCCACTAACCACAAGGCTATCCGGTCGTCAATGAAATGAATTATTTATTTGCAATAAATGTTATAAGTGTATCACGTGTTTGATATTAAAAAAAAAGTTCTGTATCAATATCTATAAAAACGGCCTAAAATCATGTCTGTTGCATGGGAGCTCCCTTAAATATTTATTTTATATTGTTTTTTAGTATTTGTTGCTATAGCGGCAACAGACATACATCATCTGTGAAAATTTCAACTGTCTAACTATCACGGTTCATGAGATACAGCTTGATGACAGACGGACAGACAGGCAGACAGACAGACGGACGGACAGCGGAGTCTTGGTAATAGGGTCTCGTTTTACCCTTTGGGTACGGAACCCTTAAAAACTCTCATTGACATTAAAAACTTGGTTAAGTAGTTTTTTTGGCTTAGATCAAAACTCCGCACAGTGTACAGTCACTCTTAGAAGTAGCTGAACATTTTAGTACCTTCTCGCCGTCAGTAATGTGACAAATTGGAGCAACTCTCATTTAATACTGTTATGTATTAAAGTGGGTACTCCTATGATTGGTTTGTAATGACAGTTGTGGGTAGACTGAAATAAATGAGTTTTGCTTCGTGATGTCAACTGTGTTGTATCTTTTATTGGCGACTTCGGAAAATAAGTGTAATTAATGTGAAAATGAACAGTAATTTTTCTAATATTGTGTTCCCCGGACAATTTAACCCCAAAACTGATAAGTGGTGTGATTATAAAGAACAATTATTATGTGCTCTCGATGTGGCGGGCGTGGCGGGCGACGACGCCAAGTCGCGTTCCTTGTTCCTGTCTCAGTGCGGCAAAGACACATATGCGCTGATTACATCACTCGTAGTCCCCGCGAGGCCGACTACTTCTTCCTTTGCGGAAATAATTCAGATTTTGGACAAGTTTTTTGAACCGGAAGTTAATGAAATTTTACAAGCAGGAAAGTTTCATAAACGCATACAATTACACCAAGAAAGCGTGCAAGAGTATATCGGCGCAATTAGTTTGCTCGGTACGAAATGTAACTTTGCCGATCTCAAGCGACAGTTGAGAGACCGACTAGTCCTCGGGGTGCGCGACGAACGCCTGCGGCGGGAGCTGTTGAAGACCAAGGACCTCTCGTACGAGTGTGCCGTTCAGTATTGTCTTAACTACCAGGCGACGTTCCCGGACTTGTACCCGGAGGCTACCGCGTCTAAGCAAACTCCACTTAATAGTAATGATCCAATGGAAATTGATAAAATCAAATCCATAGAATGTAAACATTGTGCTCGGGTCCACAAGCAGAATGAGCGATGTCCCTTCACTAAGGCACGGTGTTACTTTTGTAAACGTCACGGGCATATCGCGCCGGCTTGTAGCAAGAAACAAGGCAGAGTGCAACAAATTGAAGACAGGCAGGATGACTGTTCGTGTGACTCTGATTCAGAAATTATGAATGGGATCTATGTTTGCTCTGAAAATTATCGTCAACCGATAACAGCAGATGTACTGATCAATGAAGCTAAATTAAACATGGAAATTGATTCCGGAGCTTCGAGGACCATTATATCCGAGGATACTTTTAGGAAATTATGGTTCACCCCACCACCCTTGAAATCTACGAACGTCAAATTAGTGACCTGGACCCGAGCTCCATTAAAAGTCTTAGGGCTGGTCCATGTGAGAGTTGCCTTGGGGGATAAAGAGGCCCAATGTGAACTTATTGTGGTGAAGGGCACCGGACCGAGCTTGCTCGGTAGGAACTGGTTCGACAAGTTAGGACTGCAAGTTAGTGGCATCGGTTGGACGGAAGATAAAGTAGAGGCATTGAGGAATGAGTTTCCTAATGTATTCAAAGAAGGGTTAGGAGAGTACACCGGCCCTGATGTGTCACTGCACGTGCGGCCTGAGGCAGTGCCACGTTTCTTGAAGGCACGCCCTGTCCCATTCCCGCTGAAACAACATGTCGAAGACGAACTGAGTCGAATGATTGACGAAGGGGTTTTAACACCGATCAAATATTCCAAATGGGCGACCCCCTTGAGAATTGTAAAGAAGGACGACGGTTCATTACGGATATGCGGTGACTACCGGTCCACGGTCAACGCGTCTATAGATATTGATACATACCCTCTGCCCACGTCAATGGAGGCTTTCGTAAAGTTAAGCGGAGGATGTGTTTTTAGTAAATTGGACTTGAAACAAGCGTACACCCAACTGAAAGTAGATGAAGACACCGCTATGCTGCTGACTCTAAACACACCCAGGGGGCTGATGAAGGTGAACCGTTTGGCGTTTGGCGTGAGTGCGGCTCCTGGTATATTCCAAAGGCTCATGTCTACTGCACTAGCAGGCATGGACGGGGTAGCATGTCTGTTGGACGATGTGGCGGTAACAGGCAGAACGATGGAGGAGCATAACCAGCGCCTAAGAGAGGTTTTGAGAAAACTGCAGGACTTAGGTTTTCGGCTGAATATAAAGAAATGCGTCTTCGCTTCGGACAGCATAACGTTTTTAGGTCATATGCTGAACGGGGAAGGGCTCCATCCGTCACCTGTAAAAGTTGAAGAAATCCGAGGCAAGCCAGCGCCAACAAACAAAGAGACTCTCAGAGCGTTTTTAGGATTGTATAACTTTTACGAGAAATTCTTACCGGACAAGGCTACGGTACTCGAACCGCTCTACCGATTACTAGAAACAAAGACATCATGGAAGTGGGGTGACCAAGAGGAAGCTGCATTTAATAAAGCGAAGAGCTTACTGTCGTCAGATTGTACCTTAGTGGGATACGACGTAAAAAAAGAGCTTTTATTGATTTGTGACTCATCGGACTACGGGCTGGGAGCTGTACTCGCTCATGTGATGGATGACGGATCCGAACGGCCGGTGATGATGGCGTCGCGGACACTACAGCCCCATGAAAGACGATACGGACAAATTGATAAAGAGGCACTCGCAATAATGTTCGGCCTTTCTAAGTTCCATCAATTTTTAGCCGGACGAAATTTTTGCATCATCACCGACCACAAACCTTTGGTCGGCTTATTCAACCCAGCAAAGCCAATACCCGACCAAATATCTCCCAGAATGCTACGTTGGTCCCTAAAGCTGAACGGATACAGCTATACCATTAAACACCGACCTGGGAGTTCCATCGGCAATGCAGATGCATTAAGCAGATGGACTGAGCGGGAAACTTCTACGGTGCAAGCTGATACTGAACGATTAAGTGAAGTTCTTTTACTAGAAGAGCAGCCGCATGGATGGAACCTGGATGCAAAGGCGATTGCCATTGAGACCAAGAAAGATCCATTGCTACAAAAGGTGCTTTTTAAAGTGCTCCATGGCTGGCCGCGCTCAAACATCGACCCGGAACTGCAACCGTTCTGGAGTCGTCGAGATGCCCTTTCACATGATAAAGAATGTTTATTGTGGTGCAACAGGGTCATCATACCTGCTTCGCTTCAGCAAAAGGTACTCAAATTATTACATGCTCCACATGCAGGCATCGTGCAAACGAAAGCATATGCAAGAGGGTACATTTGGTGGGCAGGCATGGACAACGAAATAGAAAGAGTAGTGGCCGAGTGCGAAGAGTGCCAGTTAGTGAGGAACAATCCACCTAGAGATCCTCAAATATGGGTGATGCCAGACAAACCATGGAGCAGAGTCCATGTGGATTTTGCCGGTCCCTTTCAAGGAAAAACATTTTTACTCCTGATTGATACTTACAGCAAATGGTTAGAGGCAGAAATTGTACCATCTATGAGCTCAGATACGATAATTACTATTATGAGACGAATGTTTGCCTCCCAAGGTCTTCCAGATGTTTTGGTATCAGACAACGGCAGATCATTTACTTCGGAAGAATTTAATTTATTTTTACAGAAGAACGGCATCAGGCATTTGTACACACCTCCCTACCATCCGGCATCAAATGGCCAGATTGAGCGAGCCGTCCAAACATTTAAAAATAAACTAAAGAAAATGGCAAATTGCAGCATGCCATGGAGTGAAAAGCTAGCCAAGACTTTGTATTATTTGCGCACTGTCCCGAATAGCTGCACCAATAAGACACCAGCGGAAATGTTAAACGGACGCAAATATAGGACGGCCGTGTCCACCCTACACCCGGACAGCGCACCGACACGCGCAGACGAGCAGCTGGAGAGGGCGGCGCAGCGGCCGTGCTCACGCAGCTTTCAGCCTGAGCAACCCGTGCTGATGCGTACCTATGGCCCCGGAGGCAAGTGGCAAAAGGCCACAGTGGAAGTGGTGGAAGGGCCGACAACTTATAAGGTGAGGACGGAAGACGGAGAGTTACATCGTCGGCATGCCGACCAATTACTAGCTCGCGCTCGGAGTCAGCCTACAACAGCGTATGAGGACCGACAACCAAATGACTGGGGTTCTCAGTCTTCAACGACATCAGATCCTCCCATCGAAATACCACCCCCAGAGTTATGGCCAGATATTATTGGCATACCGAATGATGGACAATGATTATAAGAGATATGTTAGTTGTGCTGAAATGATTAGTTCTGTAAACTTAATGAAGATACCTTAAAGATAAATAGTTATTATTTTTCTGGTGTATAAAACTAGTTGATTATGGTGGAAAGGTATGTTATGTATTAAAGTGGGTACTCCTATGATTGGTTTGTAATGACAGTTGTGGGTAGACTGAAATAAATGAGTTTTGCTTCGTGATGTCAACTGTGTTGTATCTTTTAAATACGTTACTACGACATGGTTCTTAAGTGTTTATCTACTTCAGAGGCTAACTGTACAGATGTAGCTACTACGAGACCAGGTTTAAAATGTCATCAACCTTTGAGATGAAGAGCAAAAGAAAAAAATAATACGATTTGATATGAACATTCCTGTGCAATCTAAAAAGGAATATCCCAGTAAGAAACTAGATCAAATGGCATAAAAGAAAATACAATACCGAAGCACCTCTGAGGTAATATCATTGGGCCTTGCTAGGCTTATCTTGGGCCTTCCAGGAGTGGCCACATTGTGATGGCCTTATTACTGTGGAGAAAATTGGCCCAAGCAGTTTGAATTCTTATTTGGATTTCGAGGATTTTAAAGGGGGTTATTTGGAGTTTAGATTTCTTCTAGCGCTCGAAATAGTTATTGTTGAGGTGTATCTTTGTCTTGCAATGATTATGGAACAATTTATTGTTATTAAGTAAAACAATGCTTTCTATTTTAGTGTTTTCTTTTTCTTTCTTTCCTAAGAAAAGCATTATGACAATGTATTGGATTAGAGTAGACGAACATAAATAATTAAAGATTTTATTTCGAAGCATTTTTCAGTGTGCTTACAAGAAAACAATAATTTAGTCAAAGGAGTAATTTACAAATACGGTAAAATATTTTATAAAAAAAACCCTATTTATTCTCTCCGTCTATTTTCGTGATATATTTATGTGTGTGTGTGTGTGTGTGTGTGTTTTGTGTTAAATATTGTATTTCTATTTATGTTATCTGTAAATTACTTTCCGAGACTAAACTCATTAACTACTCTAGTTTAGTTACCTCGCAACTCATAAAACTCACTTTAAAGTGTTGAAACTAAGTAATTAGAAGCGGTAAAATCGATTTATATTTCAGTTGAAATTTAGTGTTTTTAATTAAACAACGACAGTTATCCGAAGACGGGCAATTACTGTATTTATGGCAGTTTTACATTTAGTGCTGGCATTACGATTGAGCGTGCAATTTAATTAACTGTTTTAGTCTACGTTAAATAAATGATAACTCAGCTGAGGAAAATGAGCAAGTGGGTCACCTGATTGTAAGTGATTATCACCGCCCATAAACACCAGCAACACCAAGGAGATTGTCATTTTAATTAATCCATACTTATACAGATAATTTGATCGATGCAAAAAAAGAAAATACAAATTTTGCAAAAGTGTCAGATGTCATTTTTCTTGTCAGAAATAAGCATTTTGAGAATGGGTAAGTAATTATTTCTATTGCGAACATCTTTACATAAATTAGTACAGTTTTTTAGATAGAATTTAAAAGTTTAAAAAGAAACTTATACCCTAGTGACGAAGCCAGAGATTTCGGGGTCGAATCCCTATAGGGACAAATATTTATATGATGAATTTGATTTGTCTGTACACAAGTTCAGGTTGCAATAAAAGTACTTTAGTATGTATTTATCTATATTAGTTTGTATATCCGTTGTCTAGTACAGTAAGGGAAATATATTCACGTACCACCTTAGAACCCTATCGCAATGACGCGACGCGTTAAACGCCATGCTATGTCATACAAATGTCATGCGTATGTCTCTTCGACTAGGTTCTACGGTGATACGTGTTTCAATTTCCTTGACTGACCTATAGCTCAAGAACTTTTAAAACCTAGGTCGATTGTGCAAAGTTTTCATAGAAGTATAGCTTAGAATAAAAACTCACATCATCCGTTGGAAACATTATAAACCCCTATGGTACTTACTCAAGAGCATCTAACTTTTTAAACTTAACTTTTTCAGACAGTGGATAAAAAAGCTTCTGTAGCTCTTTTCTTTGAGCTTTTCATTTCAAAGAACTACAGTATTGTAGTAAATCTTCTGTACGTGCAGCGAGATTTCTCTAAGTAAAAAGACGCGTCGTCCGCAAAAAGTACCTTCCTTCTAATGTCCGGCTTAACTCACACATACGCTTCTAGGCACGTACCAACTTCGACGAAAAAGTGGCCGAAAAAAATTCGACCTTTCTAAAAAGCTACGCTAGCAAAAATTGCCTTTCCGGCTAGCTTCTCTAATCATTGTTATTAGAATTTAATGGAACATTATTAAAGCAAACAAGTAGAGAAACCAATTTGGAATCCAGTCACCTATGTTTTGTAACTTTTGTGAGCTACAATTTGTTATATTAGACAAATGAATTTTAACATAAAATTACCGTGAGACTCGGACATATTAATAAAACGGATCACGACTTAAAAATACGTGAGTGATCCGTTTTATTAATATGTCAATGTCACTTTGTTCAATACAAAGACCAAAATTGGATTTGCAAGTTGTAAATCACACAACATAATTGATTGAGCTCAAAGTTGGTTTCTGATTAAAGTTCCCGAAACTCACAACAAGCTTGTATTTTTTTTGTGACTATGTAGCAGACTGTGTCAAAACACAGGTATGAGGAATGGGAATTACCTTAAAATAAGTTCTTAAATCACTTTTACGCTGTTTAAATAAAATAAATTTTTGCTAAATCTGTACTAACTGGTTCACCAAACTAAACCAGTTCTAGCTGGATTAATCTGGAAATTATTGGATGTTGGTAACAATTTATGGTAGCTATAGATCTCGATTAATTCAGAGCCGAGCGAACTCTCCTCGCAACTTTGTAATAAATCTGGTTTGAGATAAAAGTTTTTAACGGTGAGGTCATTAATTACTGAAACATTAAAGAATAAAAATGTGACCTAGATTCTTTAAAGAGTTTTGCTTTTGTCTTTTTGAAATAGTGCTATGAAGAACTTTTTGTGAACAGCACAATAAAAGGCAACAGAAATGGTTGTTTCTAAAGAAAAAAAATTAAGAAGAATAACATTTTCTAGCTATTTTATTTGTAAGTATTTAAACCAAATAACAGAAATCATTGCATTTAGGTATATCATTAATGTTATATTAAAAATAATAGCCAAATTTTCTTTTTTCAACGTCATACTATGTTAACAGCGAAAACCATACAATGTCCGTTTTTCAGTTTAAAGTTAGTGTTCTTTTTATAAAAATGGCCGAATAAAAGTCGTATTTTCAGCAACCTTCCCATCTCTAAACATTACTGGCGACTTAATCATCTGCGCCCAGCATCCGCTAAAAGCAATCCGATGTCCTCTGTTTGACCAGCTCTCGTGTGGAGGGTCCTCCTGTCCCTCTCTAACACCACACTATAAGACAGGGATAGGTCGGTCGTTAAAAGTTTCCGAAGACGCGAGGATTTGGCTTTTTTAGTTGAAACTTATAGTTGGATTAAACTGGGAAGAGTTTTTTAAGGTCTATTTATTACGTTGCACATAGCGGTATTATATGTCAAGTTTTTACTGTCGTAAATGGTGTTCTAAATTTTTTGTCGCATATTACGTTCTATGAAATGAAAAATAAACCTGATGATTTCTTTGACCTGGGGATCCGATATCGTCGGTCGATTCACGAAGGGGCGTAACTGCTTTTTTACAATTTTACACTGGAGCGATTTACGCCTTTTGTGATGTTTAAAATCAGAATGGTGAGTGATGATCTAATAGGAAATCAGTTACGTCCTTCCGTGACATAATAAAATACCTATGCACTTTGCATACGATGGCAAACTTAACTTAAATTTGACTTTTTATCAGATACTTCCTTCCTGAATCGACCGATAATATATCTCCTGGTCAATCTGAACTAGTGCCAGTTCGTTCAATATGCTTAAAACTTGCTATGCTATTTATTGTTATGTAATTTCTTTTTTAACATTATTCTTTATGTTAAGTACTATGATGATTATGTATATTGCTCTGGAATTTTGTTTTGAAAAGAGAAGAAAAAACATAACCCTTCCTTTTGGCTTTGCCGTAGCCGGGTAAAAAGGGATAAGCTGCTGAGATTCTTGTGGCGTTTCTTCTCAACAGAATCTTTTATCACAACTTTTATTTTCCGAAGCGCTGGTAGACTCAGACATGTAAAAGAGCCTATAAGGCCTACTTGTAAAATATTATTTTCATTTTCATTGTGGTAACTGTCATTCATTAAATTCGTGAGTTTTTACAAGGAACTTCAACCGTAAAACTTGTCCGAACTAATTGAACGTATGATCATGCATAAAAACTTACTGACCATTTTGTTAAGAAGTCAAGAAGCTCAGAAGTCGCTTAACGACGTCCCAACTTTTCCAACAAATGGGATATCTGAGAAGTTTAATCTTTAATTTTTACAGTCAGCTGTTGGCTCCCTGCCAGGGCAGTACAAGAGCAGCACTAGAGAGTAGTTCACAATTATGTTAATAGATAACGTAAGTGCTTTGATTTAAAAGGCTTAACAAAATATATCAGACTATCTAGACAGAACAGTCTCGACGTCTACTCTACTCTACTGGCTACTACCTTCTGCTCTTTGTCTATTCTACTGCCTCATTGTTCTGACCTCGTTTTAAATCTGCATTAGCCAGGGAGTCAAAGAGCAGTGACAATTAGATTAAGTTTCTGTCTAGCTACGCGAAATATTGTGCGGTGAAATTGTGTATGATAATACGAGTAGTAATAGTAAATTGTTGTCACATAGTGCGAGAGATTGTTAACTCGGGTTAGATTTACGTCGGTGTCGTGCTGAATTATGAGCTGCAGCTCTGGGACTATGTTTAGTTTTAATTGCAGTTTCATTTGTTTGGTTAGTGTTCGGCTTCCGACACTTTAGGGCATTTTGCTGTATTATAGTTTATATTTTATTTTTCCGTTAAAGAATTTTTAGATAAGGGCGCAAATATGTCAAAACTGCTACTAATGGTAATCCTCCCCTTTTTTTTAATAGTCTATATTTGTGTCCCATTGCTTTGACGCAATGTCAGCCCAGTCCGTTCCCCTTAGATGTCGAAAAATCAAATTTTAATATTTTTTGTTGACGTGGTTCATAATTTGAATCTTGAAATTTTACTATAACATAATAAATGAAAATCTGATAAATTTAGATAGATCTAGACTTTGATATTAAATTTTTTAAATGATGATGACAACACAAAGAAAAATTAGGGTAAGGACAGGACTCGAACCAGCAACATCAGCTTCCGTGCCTTACGTTTGCCAGTTTCGCCACATTACCAACTAAATTTCCTTTTCTAATTTTTCTTTGTGTTGATGTTTAAAAAATAAAAATTATCAAATTCAGAAGTAAATTTCGATTAGGAAATATGATGTTCTGATATTTAGATGTTTGTTCCTAAATCCTTAACGGCAATTTGGCAGACAGATAGATTCTTTCCTGGATTTAAACAAAAAATTTATCTCCTAAAATTTCTAAGATGCATAGAAAATAATATCACTAGTCTAAAACCGTGGGTAACAAGCTCGTAATGATAAAATGCGTTTTGTCAGATCAGGATTCTATATCTGTTAGAAAGCCTTTGTTAATTATTGTACTTTATTAACAACTAGTGGACGCGCGCGACTTGGTTCACGTAAAATTAGTAGCCTGTGTCCGTCAGGAATAGTGTAACTTTCTATCTGTGAACGATTTTTTGAAATCGGTTCAGTAGTTCCAGAGATTACCCCCTACATACAAACAAACAAACAAAGTTTGCCTCTTTATTGTATTTCTGTAGATTAGTGTAGACTAGCGACCCGCTCCAGTCTCGTACGGATGCAATTAAGATGTTAAATACTTAAAACTTTACTTTTTTTTTTTTGTGAAAACCGTACCAGAACCCGTCGCATGATTTACAAGGAGTGTCGCCAAAAATATGAAGATAGGAACCGATAGCGACTCTTAAACTTTGTAAACAATATAAAGAAGTCGTCTTAAATAAAACTAAATAAATCTCCAGAAACCCCAAAACCTTCTTCAAACATTCAGTTATCACATCCAGGTCCCGAAATAGTCCAACGTATACGGGCTGTATATAATTATACTTCGTATACAGGGTGTACGGCGGGCAACCTAGTTGGCTCAGTGCCAGTAACCTTGACACAGCAAAGGCTTTCGGGGTCCGGGATACTCTTAATTCCCAGCGGGAATAAGGTTGACAAAATGGCCGCTTCAATATCAATCTCAAGTTACGAATTTCTTCCAAATTTAACATTTCCAAGGCTTATTAAAGATAAAATTTTAATATTTTAGCCTAATATCCAACCTAATTTTATAACTATTGATCTTGTTCTAAAAACAATTGAAGCTGCTAGATTTTGATGACCGGATAAATAGCCTAATGTTTAAGTGACCTAAATATGTTAAAAGTTCCGGGTTCAATTCCCGCGAGGGGCAAGTTTTGAATGATACTAGTAAATAAATACTGTATATTGTAACTTAACCTAATAATGGAAGCATCCTGTAGAGTTAAAGTACAAGTTGGAAGTAGGCCCAATTCAATCAACTTAGTTACTTGCAGAAAGCCTTAATTTAATTCTGGCTACGCGTAGCCGGTCTACGGCGTAGCGGCTACGAGCGTAGCACAATGCGGCAGCTACGCCTGTATTTTTTATGACAGAGTTATTTAAGTTTTATTACTCCACCGTTTTACGGATCGATGTTTGCGAAGTAAAGCTGAGCTTAGATGTAAAAGATTCTTTAGGGAACTTATTCAACATAAAAAAGAGGCTAAGGCATGGGTACCAATGACCCCAATCGCTGTACCCCAATCGCTTTAAGTCCCCTGTAGCTACGACTTTACGCCGGTATTCTGTAAGAGTGTGGTACTACCTCGGCCTAGCCGTTTCATTGGTACTTTAATCAGCACAGGCTACATAATTATATATACAAACTACTTGTTTCGAGGTACTCTTCGACCATGATCCCAGATTTGGCAGGTCAGGTTATTGGAGTGACTACCATCTGACCTCCATAACCACTGTTACAGGGAAATTAGACATGTTACACACTCGGTTACATGACGCAAGTTTCAAGTTATCGTGAAAACACTGATTATTTTAGTACTTTAATTTGCCAAGTTGCAAAAACTCATTGCGAGCACGGGTCAACCCCAGCCACAAAGCCCCAATAAGATTATTAAACTAACTAAAAATAATTCTACGAAACTTAATACGGAAAGGCTTTTAAGCAAATTAAATTAGCAACTCACCGATGAAATTCATCTCGACAGCTACCACACTTCCCGTACCAAAAATAAAGCTACCCTACAACCTATCAACAATCCATAACAATGTCCGAATATAAAAATATTTTTTTTGAGCACCAAATTTTTACAATAGAGAATGCATGATACGTATTTGTTGCTAAGAAGAAGGAAAGAGAGGAGTGAGGATTGACTATGACATCGTGGCGACCTTTCGCGACGACCGACCGCCACGCTTTGCTGCTGAGCCCGCGGCGCCCCGCTATATATGCTCTCTGCCTTCACGCACACAGGCGCGCGCCGCTATCCCTACGCCCCCCTCCACACGCGCGCACTTAAGAGGGTGCACGAGGAAAATGGAAGCATTGTCAGTCGGTAATGGCTATGGAAAAGTTGATTCCCGTCAAATTGTGCTTTTAATAATGATCGCCGTAATTATCGTTATTGGGAGGGCTCTTTCGGAATCTCGTGACACGATTCTTTGAGTTCTACGTGATTCCCCTTGGGTTTTGTTAGAGGAATTTCGCGAGCTTTAAAACATAAGTAGTCCATTTTAAATGTTGCGCAAAAAACCGTTCGGGAATCAAGAATTCAATCGCCATTACAAAGAGCCAGACAATAAAATGTAAGTAAGAAAAATTGCTCGAATATTTCACTCCCCCTTAACGCTCACACGTCCGATCTGCGCATGTGTGAGTGGCGCTCCGTGTAAGAACAAAGAGGTCGCCGACAGGGGGCGGGGCTTTGGGCGTGTGTGAGTGTGTTAAATCTTTTATAGGTCGATGCGTTAAGTAATTTACTATAATACCTTGCATTTGACATCGGGCTCTAACGTATACGCTTATTTCCGAGTTTAGGAGCTTTTTTAAGACTTGTTGACTTGTTGGTTTGCGTTTTTGTTAAACGTATGTCTAACAAAGAAACGTGTGTTTAATGTCATTCATTTTTTTCACACGTATTTGCCAATTTAGGTTTTTTTTGTTGCATTGATTGGTATCTTCTAAACACTAGTTTGATTTTTAACAATTTGAACTTTGAGTACTTAGGGAAGTATCAATTTCTATATTTTAAGAATATTTTTTACAAAACATTACCCCATCGGGGTAATTATAAAAAAAATCTGCCAGCTTAACATTTTTTCATAAAACTAATGAACACTTTTTCATTAAAATCAGGTAAAAATCTCTCTTCTACTTGAACCTTAGCGAAATTAAGCTGAGCTAAAATCGGCGAAAGCTGAAAAAGCTTCATGTAAATATCATTTGATTCAGATTGAATGAAAATCATAAAGTCAGAAAGCGAAACATTTTTTAAAACCATTCGTTTTCCTGCTTCAATTGTCCATTCGTAAATTTAATATTTGTATATTGTTATGTATTTATTTTCAAGAATACGAATTAAAAATGCTATATAATGAAGGAAAACACAAAGAAAAATTAGGGTAATGGCAGAGCGCACAATATCTTTAATTTAACCTTAAACATCGGGCACAACACATGACTTTTTCGCACAATCGTTTGAATTGCTAGCAAAAAATAAAAAAACAAGTTTGAAAATAAAAATATGGTTACTATTTGGTATTTAAAATTATTAAATAACAAACTTTATTCATAAAATTCTAAATTAAAACGAAAAAAAAAAACAACAGTAAAAACTTATTCTAAACTTAAAGATAAAAATTTGTCCCAAATCGCCGCCAATAGAGAGGGTGCCCAGAAGGCTGGCAGCATTTCCACGTCGGATGGCAATGCTGATTCTTTGGGCAAAGTATTGCCCAGCTTTCTGGTCACGGGAGGCCTTTATAAGGCGCGCCGATAAGTCTTTAATAACAAACAAAGTAGTAAGTTTTCATTTGTGTAATCATTGTTATTAGTATTTTTATTCTGGGAGGTAGAGCATGCAGTTCTCTAAAAAGGGCACCGAAAGTGATTTTTCTGGTGTTGCGAACGTCTGTAGGCTGCGGTAGTCGCCTGCTATTAAACGCATGGCTTTTATCAAAATAAAAAAATACCATAATCGTTTATTTGTTCAATATTTGTTCAATTCGAGGTCATACTAGGTCTTAAAACTAGAAATGTTTCGGTAAGTTTAGACCAATGTGGTTAAAAAAATTGTGTGGCAGCCTGGTTCGTGCGAGCTACTTAATGGTGCGGAACGGGCATGGCACTACATTGCCGATAAATTTCACTCCATTTTTAGTTTCCACAAAAAAATACAGTTTCATATTTGAGTTTCATGTTTGAGTTTCAGATGGTCTTATCTTTAAATTGCTTTAAACTTTCGCGATTTTCATATATATTTATAACTAGTGGTTGCCCGAGACTTCGTTTACGCGGAATTAATAGTCTATGTCCGTCAGGGATAGTGTAGGTGTCTTAGTAAAAGATTTTTTGGAATCGGTTCAGTAATTCTAGAGATCACATACAAACAAACAGACAAACAAACTTTACCTCTTTGTTATATTAGTGTAGACAGAGTAGATTAATGTAGGCTACTCGTGACCGCGGCCGTTGCAACACCGTCGAAACGTCGAGATAAATGAAAATTATTTTTCCCATTAAAGTCCCTATTGACAAACTGGAACAAATTACCTTGCTACTCCGCGAAACCAGTGGCGAGCTCGTGCAAAATAGCTGCGTCTGTGCGACACATATATTATTATGTTCATGCAAAAACCCACCCTCCTCCGCTTCCACACGTAACAACATATATCACACAGTTACACGTTTACGTTTATATACGTTTGTCATATTATGCTTCGTTATTAAAATGCTCTTAGCAATCTGTTAAAAACCGTAGAACCGATATCTAACTGATTGATTACTGTTTGTTTCTTCTTATTTTAAGTGTGATATATCTACCATGTAAGTGTGTTGGTTTTGTACTGTGAAGTTATGTGTGGAGTAATCTACACTAATATAATAAAGAGGCAAACTTTGTTCGTTAGTTCGTTAGCTTGTTTGTATGTAGGGGGTAATCTTTGGAACAACTGAACCGATTTCAAAAAATCTTTCACAGATAGAAAGCTACACTATCTCTGACGGACATAGGCTACTAATTTCACACGAACGAAGTCGCGTGCGTCCGCTAGTAAGTATATAAATATAATCTTGCATCTAAGCTTTGTGACCTTAGCTATAATGAGAGTCGGGCATCGAACCCGCACTCGCGTGGCACGCCGCCGCATTCCGCGCCGCGCTTGCATTACATCATCCATATATGAATCATTCAAGATATGTGTAGGTTTTGTGGTGTAAAGGGGTACTAAAAACTAAACCGATCTGAATTAAAATTGTAATGACAACACATAGAAAAATTAGGGCAATGGCAGGACTTGAACCTGCAACATCAGCATTCCGTGCCTTGCGTTTTCCAGTTTCGCCACACTGCCGCTGCCCTACCCTGTGAATTTTTCAATGTGCTTCGTCTTACGGTCATTACATTATTGATTTTAAGGGTACAACTACCCTCGGTGTCATCTATATGAAACTTTTTTAACAAGTTATCATATTCAACTGGGTACCTTTACAGCTACCGTCAGCTGATGAGAGATGGCACCGTTTTTGTTATTAAATTTTGTAACCGAAATTTCTTTCGATTTTTTATTTTAAATGTTTTCAACATTCAAATTATTAAATTAAAATTGTAAGCCGTAAAAGCCGTTGTAAACCGATCTGGTCATATTTTTTTATAAAATAACAAGTAAATGGGTCACCTGATGGTAAGTGATCACCACCGCCTATAGACACCCGCAACACCAAGATTGCAGATGCGTTGCCAACCCAGAGGACTAAGATGGAATAATATGCCCGTAATATTGCAGCTAAATCGGTTTAAAGATTTTTTTTTCTTATAAGAACTTGCGTTTACTTGACAAATGTATACAACTAAGTTAAATTAATATAGTTGATCAAGCAATTGACTAGCCACTTTTGATTCTTATCCTTTTGAAATACGATCGAAAAGTGGTAAAACATTTTTTTGGTCGACTACACGTTGCGTATGACTCACCTACAGGCTGTTGGAGTAGAAGGTCTGGCAATGTGACTTTAACACAGCTGACAACATTTTGTAAAAATAAATAGTTATAACATATAAATAGCTATTTAGTACACCTCCTGAAATAAGTCGTTTTATACTGTAAAAGAGTACAATGAAAACAGTTGTGACATTTAATTTAATTTAATTTGACTTATTATTATGCTTTCTCATTTATTGTTTTAGATTATTATTTTTTACCTGATTATTTTTGTTTCATTTTCATTTTATTTCATTTTTGCTTGTATTGACATTTTCACCGTTTGTGAGTTTTTATTTTTAATTTTTATTGTGACATTTGAATTTTTTATTTTTGACATTTTGACATTTTTCTAGACGTATTTCTAGATATTTTTATTTTATTATTTTGTTTACCTTTTTGATGATCTTATTGTGAATTTGTTATGTTTGACATTCAAAATTTAATGTAATTTCCAATAAGTAATAAATTAATCTAATCTAAACTAATCTAATCTATTCGACAAAATTACTGTTAAAGCTTCTGTCAAGTAAAGTGTCTTGTTTTAAACAACAGACATGTATTTCCTGTGAACTGTAATTAAGGGTCTATATTACAATATTTTTTAGTCAAGTCTTCATTACTTTTAGCCTATTCAAAGAAATTACAAATTGTATGTAAAATATCCATAAGAAGAATTTTAGTAAAATTTTTTTCGCGGGGTTTTTAAAAAAGATGACTTGTTTTGTCTTACCTTGTCGTTAACTTTTGACAACATTAAATACAACTTTCGTTTTACCACTTCATATGAAGAAATGAAAGCGCTCAAATCAATAAAACAATATAGGTTGTTTTTTTTGTAGAACACTCGCCAATATTCATACGTAAAGCGCGTAACGTTTGACACGCGCAATAATTCTACGCGCATTACAATAAAAATAAAACTCGAAACCTTTTACGCAGACCGTACTTCTATGAAAACGGTCCAACGGCGAACGATGAGAAATATGCCTGGTTCGCTCGCTCTCGCGGGGAGCTGTATAGGCTGTCCCTGTTGTTGGTTTTTATGCAGTACCGTCGGGTCGTAAGGGAGCGAAAGGATTTTGATACGTGATTGTAATTCAGGATTAAGGGACGGTTTTTTTCTCTTTCCACAGAATAGCGCTGTAAAGTATTACAGGGAATAACACTTATGCTTCCGGATGGCGTTTTTTTTTAAATTGGTCAGTTATTTCTTCGGCGAGAATTTAAAGGGTGGGATAAGTATTTGGTGTTCTCTTAATAGAAACTTCATCGGTGTAATTGTTTTATTGTAATTTTAATTCTTAAATCATTATTAATTAGTTAATGAACATTAACTTTTTTTTTACCAACTCTTACCTTGGCGTGTAGTTCTGAAAAAACTTTTAGTCCCAGCATTTTAGTTTACCTGAAACAAGGAAAAGACAGTTTTGTAATAAAAAATATTAAAAACGTGCTGAAACAATATATTAAAGGTTATAGAAGAAACAAAGTCATTTTTATAATGTCTCATTTTTATCGGTGTTGCCTGATGGCAAAGTGGTCAGTTTTATTCACTTATTATGTATTAGATTAAAACGCACTATATAAAATTATTAACGAACATGAAGTCAAATAACAATAATAGCTTCATAAATCCATAGTTTATTCATACAAAAACTATTTACTAGAGAAAATGACAATCAAAAACTAATGAAAAACTTAACCGTTTACTAATCTTAAACAATTGAAGATTTTTGAGTTAAAGAGCTGCTACAAAATATTTCTTGCATTACCTATTTCATTACATTTCCATTGTAATTTAAGTTTTATATTATTATCTCTAACATAATATTAGAATGAAGACATCGCACGAACGACACGTTCGTAGACTGTCTACGGCGCGTAGCACTCGCTACGACACGTAGCACTTTTTGTAGCTCCCTCAGTGCTACGAGTTATTTATGGAATGTATCGAGGTTCCATTTTATTTCAATTTAATTGCGATTTTATTTAAATCAGCCTGCCTTACACAAAAGTTAATAAGATTAACACGTCAGATTCAGACAAGTACTATTAATTAAGGTTTAAACATATTTAAAACTTTTTTACCAATTCGCTTAGTTAAGGAAAAATTGGTTCGGCGAATCCGTTGCTATTAGGGGTCTACCCACACCAATCGACGCGAAATCGGCTTTAGCCGATCAAAACCTGCCGTCATACAGTTTTTACTAGTACGGAGGGTGGCTTGCTTTTGCTCTTGCTTCCAGTACATTAATACGTTTTATTGTATTACCCTCAACTTATTTTGTTATTAATGATGTACTAGAGGGTTAGTCTCTAAAGGTCGAGGTAAATTAACAATACATTTTTATCGCATTAAAGTCCTGATAACGTTACAAATCCCACTGTTGATTTATAAAATCCCATACCGATGCAAGACAGAGTTCCCGCGGGATAAAACAAACGCTCCACTTAAATCGGCGAGCATTAAAGCCCGTATAAAGGCGGGCGTCCACTCGGCGCGATAAACCGCGCCACTCGCCGCTGATTTCATTTACAATTCATTTCATATACTTAGCCGGGCCTTTGATCGACTGCAGGGCTGCCACAATCAAAGGATTTCCTTCATTAAAAGTAATAAAAACAAATACAGCTATTAAGATTTGTTTCAACTTTACTAACAATATTTCGACTTATTAAAAAAAAAAATCAAAATCATTTATTATCAGGCAACAAGGGCCCATAGATAAATACCTTACAAACTAACATACATAAATATATATAGACTAAAATACAATTAAAATTAGCACGTTACTTCTGCTGCTTATTATTTTTGGTCATCCATAAATTACGTCACGCTTATGGAGGGGGGGGGGGTGTTTCTAGTCAAACCTGACAGCCTGTGACAAGGGGGGGAGGCTCTTGAAAAGTTAAAAATAGTGTGACGTACTTTATAGACGACTCCGTTGTGGTCTGAAATAAAAAATATTTTTATGTTTTATAAAAAAAAACAAGTTGATCTGAAAGTTAACCCCATGGTTGCCGACAGCATCATTGGACGTCAGTCGAAATTTAGCAATTTAATCCTTATATTAATTTCATTTGTCAAAAGTTCAATATGAAATTTAAAAATTTACAATCGCTGACAGCGGAAACCGAGGGAAAAAATTATGTAGAGGAGTATTGTATGTCCGTGTATGTTTGGAAGATTTAATTTGTATTTAAGTTACAATGTTATTCGGTTAAATAAGGAACAAAAATACATTCTATAATAAATTCCCACATTGTCCAAGAAAATATTTATAGGGTCAAGTCCATGTTTTTCTCTTTTCTGTAATTTTTACGCTGTAAAGTTTAGGTATAGGTGTGTTTAGGTTCTTCTTTTATAATATGTTTTTTACTGTTTTCTTAGGGAACGTTACAAGTAAAATCGACTAGACAAAGATATACCCAGTTTTGCAACTTATTGCTTTTAAATAAAATGATTTGATTTGATTTGAAATCGATAAATTTTTTACATCATTTTATATCAACCACTTGTTGAATTTTCTGATATTTGTGCTTCTACAAGAAATCTAATCTGAATAAAGATACTTTGAGTTTGGATAAGAAAACGTCCTAAATTTCTCCTCTGCGTCAACCCTAGCAGCGTTTAGGTGCCGGTATAAAGTTACCCCACTCTTGGGGTAAATACGTTTCTTTTTCCCCGCCCCGCTCCCCCTGGCCGTAACGGTGCGTGTGTGGGTAAGTTTATAATTGCGACGTACTGTGTGAGTGGGATTTATGCATGTATGCAAATTATTAATTGCAAAAAAAACCTGATACAAAAGTAAATTAAACAAATCTAAAACCGATGTCGCAATTAACTGCTAGCTATTCTTATTCTTGTATTTTGTACAGTCAAGGAATTTAATTCCCTACCCATTTCGTTGAAATGTTGTCTGACATTCGCAATGCATTAAGGTCGATTTGTCAAACTAACGTCTTGCTCTATAGCTCTTATGGTGACAGTTTGCTATATGCTATTGAACCTTAGGTGGGTTGGAAATTTAATTCCTTGACTGTACAATAAATTTTACGATAAATTGTTTTATACTTTCACGATTTTAACACATATTTATAACGTTATCGGGACTTAACGAGGTAAAATATCAATATATTTTTATCGCGTTAAGGTCCCGAAATATAAATTTGTGGATGCCGTCCTAAATCTATGTACAGAGACATACTGTAGTCAATTGCTGGTTGCAGTTCAAATGGGACGGCTCGACTGGGTCAGTACCACACTTCTACAGACTTCAGCGTTATAAGCTACACTTAAAACAAGGGACAACCGAACTAGTTTGATTACTCGTGATTTTGGTTAATGGTAATCAAAGTTCGTTTAAATTAGTAAAACTACTTGTTACTGATAAACATTTGATGATTTATTTACAAATCAAGAGTTAGGTAAGGTGCAACAAATAACTTGTTTTAAACTTTCGTGATTTTCACACATATTTAAAGTATATTGTTGATTTAACAATAAATCAACAATTTACTAAACTTTTATCGTTATTTATTGTTAAATCAACAATATTCTTTTATCGCGTTCAAAGTCAAAGTCAAAGTCAAAGTCAAAGTCAAAATATTTTATTCAGATTAGGCTTACAGGTAGCACTTATGAATGTCAAAAAATTTACCACCGGTTCGGAAAAACCTCTGATGAGAAGATATTGGCAAGAAAACTCAACGAGGTGTAATTTTTTAAATAAATCAAGTTAAAGTCCCGATGACGTTATAAATATGTACAACAAATAGTTTGGTAGTCACTTTTTTGTGTAAAAGGCAAACAAAATTTTGGTTACGTGTAGCAAAACTGTTTTTCTGTTTACTGCGTTTCGTACGGTGAGTATAAGATCCGAAAGCCCGCAAGGGGACCTATAGGCCGGCAACGGATCATCAATTCTCTAGGGGTCACTAGTTCCTATGAGCAGCGGTCATCACTTCCCTTCAATTGACACGCTTGCTTCTCCGTTTGCTCGTTTACCTTTCTTTTCAAAAACATATCTACCTAAGTTTCAAAGACAAAGCTCCCTCCCTTTTGCGGTGGGGGTTAGAATCACTCCCAATGCACTTGCACTCTCCCGAGTAAACATTAAGACGCACTGAGTGCGTCGCACCCGGCATTAGCGGCTTCAATCCGAGGGGCCGTCTCGAGACGGCACGTTCAGCTCTCGAGTCACGATGAAGGGTAAAAATTTGTACGGCGTTAAAAAAAAATTACATACACTTAAATAGGCTGATAAACATTACCCTCCTTTTCGTTGCGCAATCGGGTATAAAAGAAACTGGATAGGTATGTTAAAATTGTAATGACAACACAAAGAAAAACTAGGGCAATGGCAGGACTTGAACCAGCAACATCAGCAGCAGTATGGCGAAACTGGAAAAACGCAAGGCACGGAATGCTGATGTTGCAGGTTCAAGTCCTGCCATTGCCCTAATTTTTCTTTGTGTTGTCATTACAATTTTAATTTAATAATTTGTATGTTGAAAACATTTAAAATAAAAAATCGAAAGAAATTTCGGTTACAAAAATTGGATAGGTATGTGTTACTTTTTATAATAGGAAGACAAACGAGCAAGTGGGTCATCTGATGGTAAGTAACCACTGCCCATAGCCCGCAATAGCAAGGAGATTGCAGATGTGTTGCCAACCCAGATGGAATACCTCTTGTGCCAGTAATTGCATTGGCTGTCTTACTCCCCACGCCGGAACACAACAGTGCAAGTGCAAGCACTGCTTAGCGGTTGGATTAGCGAGCAAGATGGTGGTAGCAATCCGGATGGACCTAGCACAAGGTCCTACCACCTGCAGAATTTGTAGCTTCATAACATAAAAAAAACATCTTTACCTAGTATAAAGTAAGGTCCCTATCCGTTCGTCTGTCCTATATTCTTACAGTGTATGTTCGGCCGCCTTCTCCTTCTAAACCACGCAATGGATTTTGATACGGTTTTCACTGTCGTTTAGAGATTTTTTATTTAAGGTTTTGATGTACAATACATCCCGATTGTACCCATGTGAAGCCGGGGCGAGTCGCTAGTCCTTACTTGTCTTTACTAATCCTTATCCTTACCTCCTTATTTCCTTACTAATATTATAAATGCGAAAGTAACTCTTGCAGAAAACTATTAGAAACTAAAATTATAAGATGACTATTTATAGATTAAAACCAAACTAAATGAAAAATACCTTTATTTGCCAGAATTCAGTACCTAAAGGACTTATCCTTACTAATATTATAAATGCAAAAGTAACTCTGTCTGTCTGTCAAGCTTTCACGCCGAAACTACTGAACCGATTTAAATAAAATTTGGTACACAGTTAGTCTAGAGCCTGGGAAAGGATATAGGCTACTTTTTAATGCGAAAAAAGGGTTGTAAGGGGTTGAAAAGTGGGGTGAAAAGTTGTATGGAAGTATCGTCATTTTTAGAGCTAGAAGCTTGAAACTTACTTTTTAGGCTGTTGATCCGATATAAATAACTGTGACATTCAAAGTTTGTAAAAGTTTTACCCTCAAGATGAAAGTTTGTATGGAAATATGTAAGGTTTATGTGAATGTTTTATAAGTTTGCGACCAGAGACAAAATATTAGAGCTAATCTGATGTTAAATTTACGGAATCATTTTAGCACGGGGGGGGGGGGGGGTAGTACCTATGTGTGCTTACATGAACGGACAGACACGTGAGGGCAGATACACTGCAAATAGCTCATTAAAGTATTTATACGTCTGTCTTATTTGTAAAATAATTAGCCAAAACAATTAAAAATGCTACCCAAACACACTATTTCACGCAGACAAAGTCGCGGGCACAGCTAGTAAAATATAAAGCGGATATCTTTAAGACATGTAAGAAAATTAACACTTATTTCCTTCAGTCGATTACTGAGCAAAGCTTTTAATAATTGGCTTCAGGACGGAAAGCTCGTCTCGCTAAGTGGATAGTTAACAGGGCAAATAAAGCCCATCGCCGTCACTGTCAATAAATTAACCCAGCGTACAGTCAGCATTAAATACAACAACAACAACAACAAAAACAACAAATAAGGTGGTCACGGAAATAACGTATTGTTTAAAAACATTATTTAATTTAAATGCTAAAAACGATCGGCTAGTCCAGTGGTTAGTGATCCTGACTATGAAGCCAGAGGTTCCAGGTTCGATTCCCAGCGGCCCTAACATGACAGCCTAGGTTTAGTTTAACCCCTCCCTGCGTCTCTGTCTAACTAGTGTCATAAGAATGCAGGAAGGACAAATGTTTGTATGATGCATATGAATGTTTGTACCCGAGTCTTGGATTTTATATGTATTTAAGTATGTATTTATCTCTTATCTTATAATTATGTATATCCATTGTCTAGTATCCATAGTACAAGCTTAGTTTGGGACTAGGTCAATTGGTATGAATTGTCCTGAGATATTTTTTTTTTTAGGAGTAGAGTTACAAATCCCCATAGTTCTAGACTTGCAGCATACATGGCCAGCGTGACACAAGCACATGTCTTTGTTACTGTAAAGTATAAGGTACATTATCGTCTTTGCAATAATGTGCACATTCTAACGCTACTCAGTGCAGCGACAAAGCCCCCGCGGGCATCCTTTTGGGGGCGACAGCTCAGTTAAAGATAGCGTTGGAATTAGTTAAATTTATTAGTACAATGCCTTTATTATATTTAACTAGCTGACCCGGCGAACTTCGTACCGCCTAATTATTGGAGGCATATTTGCTCACCGTTAAGACCTACCCTGGACTACGACAAACATTTTAAAACCAAAATCAGCTCAATCGGCCCAGCCGTTCTCGAGTTTTAATCAGACTAACGAACAACAATTCATTTTTATTTATATAGATTTGCATCTTCCCATCGCGAAGCTAAGAGTAAGGTTCACATGGTTGAGTACTCTCAACTATAATCATAGTGAGAGATTGCTCAAGCCGATCGCTTAAGACTTCACACACGCAAACACCAAACACACACACACACACACAAACTGTTTGTCAAACTGTCATAATAAAGGGAAGCAAATAGAGGTACAGTCATTTAAACTAAACTTGACCGGTCATGTTAGGGCCATAGACGAAATGCCTTTAGTCACTGGATTAAAAAACAGAATTTTGTAAGAAAAACTGAGCATACATTTATACCATTCTCAATTAGTAAATGATATGAATAAATGAAATGACTAAATGTAATAAATAAAAAAAATGAATAAATGAAATGAATACATAAAATGAATTAATGAAATGAATAAATAAAATGAATAAATTAAATGAATAAAAAAGGAATAAATGAAACGAATTCATCAAAAGAAAGCATATTTAATAAAATGCGAACATGTGAAAATATAATACAACACACACATGCTGTATATTCTCTCGCTCACTGTTAAAAGATCTTAAAAAAACAAACGCCCACAAAGCATCAAAACACCCGGATGGGACCGGTTAAAAAGCGCGTTTAATCATGCCATATGTTTAGGTCGAAAAACAAGGGGATAAATCAACGAGCCGGGCGTACCTGGTATCCGTCACTCGCCCGGCTTGTCCGGGTTACCCGGGTCCGTCGAGTGGCCTTAAAAGGGATATTTGTGTTGGTTAAAAAATACCGGGTGTATTGGCAGGTGTAAGTGACAGTGTTTGTCCTGATAAAGGGATATTTGGAATAATGTGAACAACAAAATTAGGGTTTGATATTTTTAAAGAGAGGGCTAGTTATTTTGTGATTTTAACAGATGTAAAGGAGAACTTATGTGTACGTGACAGTCCATACTAAACATATAAAAGTAAACATATGAAGGTTAAAACAAGGGAAAGGACAAACGCTATTTTATCCCAATCCGCGAAAATAGATAAATTAAAACAATAATTGGAATTACACGATTTTTTTAACGTTCACACGCCGAACTATTTTTTTTCTCTCAATGAAAAAAATGAAGTGTGTAACTGTTTGTGTGTAGCATCGTAACTTTAAAGCCACTGGACTGAATTTGTTACGGATTTTTTTTGCTTGAAAGTTTACTTTATCTTTTATTATGCGGTATTATTTTCGCCTGTATCTTTTCAATCCACACCCCAAACAAGGCAATGCATTTAAAACCTTTTTAAAATACAGGATGTTTAAGTGAAATACGTGCGTTCATAAATCACTGGTTCACCCGGGTCCCGGGTCTCGCCCGGTTATCCGGAGAAATCGAACGTCTATGCTAATGTCCGGTGATGGATACTCGGGAAACGTAATACCGGATGTTTCAGGTTCTTTTCGTTGAAATGACTTTTGTGTGAGAGTGGGGAAAACGTTGGTACAGTTAAGTCAACTACAAAAAGATTCAATCAATGTAGTAAGGTGCAAAAGTGAACACATTTATGTAGTTGGCTGTGCAAAGCTTGAGTTTATTTTATATTAGAATTAGCAAGTTTGTCTTTAACTGTTCATTTTTAATGTTTCGCATACTTAATATAAATTAATACACCATCGTTTTATTTTTAATAATAAAAAATAAGGCAGTAAATGAGGTTAAAGTTAGGCATTTTACAGTCACAGTTTTGTTGCGCTTTACCGATTAAATACAAATTCTTATGATGTTGTAAAATTAAATGATTTCCAATAACATTAACAGTAAAATTAATAAAGTATATAAAAATTACCTAGTTTCTATTACGTATTACAGGATGGCTGCCTCAAGTTACTTGCATTCTTTGATCTTATTCTATTTATAACGAAATAATCTCAGAATTATTAAATACTTGATTATCAGTATAGTTGTTTTATCCGGGTTGATTGTAACCTCTTTCCAACTTTTTCACCTGCATCATACAAACATTAACAGAAATCTTAATTCCCTCTTCCCTAACCTCTTACCCGGACACCCGGGAGACGGGTTATAATTAATAACCGGATATTAAGACGCATGGCGGCGATCCATCTCGGGACTATCGCAAGGGTTGCGGGTTTATTATTACTGCCGTTTTATTTACGGTTATAATGGATTGCGTTATATAATGATACATAATCCATAATAGTGTGTGACTATAGTGTTAGTTATTATTATATATCAGGTGAGATTGAGGCTAAACGCAAACCCATTTCTAATAAAAAATACATTATAATGAACAGTAGCACCTACAGTGTTAATTAATATAATACAGAGAGTGAGCGTGCTTGATGAAGTTTGTACGTAGGAGGATAAATAAATAAATATCTTAGGACAATTTACACCAATTGCCCTAGTCCCAAGCTAGGCAAAGCTTGTGTTATGTTATACTTAAATACAAATAACATTCATGACTCAGGTACAAACATTCGTGTTCGTCACGCAAATATTTGCCCATACCAGGATTTGAACCCGGGACCTCTTGCACAGGAAGCAGACACATGTGCCACTGTGCCATACAGGTCGTCAAAAATAATTATAAGAAATAATAATTATGAATGTCCTGTGGTAAAATGAAAAATGGATAGAAATTCCAATTACATAAAATGAAACAAATGTTAATCAAATATGTTTTTGTGGTGTGCATTTTAAGACACAGGTGTTATTTGACATAGCTTGTTATGTAAAACTAACAATAATGATTTTAATTTAAAATAACGAATAATCACAATTGATATTAATTGTAATAAGTACAAAATCCCACTAGAGATATTTAACTAACGTGTTAGGAAAACATTAGTCAAAAAAGTACGTCAAAACATTTAATTCTTAGACCACTGTGCAACCTTTTTACAATAAATGTCACGTTGACTTCTTAATGAATGTTTTAAAATTCCAGTAACGACGCACTGCCACAACGTTTTTTTTTCTTTATTTAACATAGGAAGGCATACGAGCAAGTGGGTTACGTGATGGTAAGTGATCACCACTACCCATAGACACCCACAACAGCAAACGGATTGCAGATGCGTTGCCAACCCAGAAGGCTAAGATGGAATACCTCTTGTGCCGGTAATTGCACCGGCTGTCTTGCTCTCCACGCCGGAACACAACAGTGCAAGCACTACTGCTAAGCACACCTTGCACAAGGTCCTACCACCCGCAAAATATGTAATTTACGCCCACCTCTTTCGGCAGAGTCATTGCAACATACACACAGACAGATGGACATGACCAAATGATAAGAGTTCCAAAATTAGTAAGCACAATAATTCCTATTGAAGCAAAATATCAAATGCATTCTAAGTGCGCTGGTGTACTTGAGAAGGATCTATAACTACAGGCGTCGGCGACTAACCGACAAATAAACGAAACCCTTATATTATCCTAATAAATAGTGATTTTATTTTCTTCCCGTGGTGGGTAATGGACAGACGAAGATCGGACGGTAATAATGAATTAATGAACTATACGAGCTGCGTTAGCAGGCGTTAGTTTGGATCAGTCATCCCCAAAGTGGCGTTTATAAACCCTTAGCGATTCATTTTTATTTCCATGGGGTTAATGTCAGAGAACAAAGTAATAATTGGGGGTCTATACCCTTTTTTTTCATCGAAATGTTTTTATTCAAATTATTGCGTTTAAATGATGTGTGATGTCAACACAAAGGAATTGTTAGACATGCGGCAGGAATCGAAACTGCATGTTGCAAACGAAAAGCATAGGTTACAGGTTGGAATCCTGCCGGACGCGCAATATTTTTCCTTGTGTTGGCATTGCATGTCTTTAAAATCCTGAAAATAATCCTGAATTGTCCCAAAATAAGTATTTATTTTATTGTTAAATGTAATGGCTTCTCAGATCTAACAGACCTTTTTTCGTTAACCTGCAACACGTCCCACTGCTGAGCAAAGGCCTCCCCTCCGTTTTTCTGTTCAGCGTTCATACTGGTTATAAGGTGAAAAAAAAAACATAAGTACAACCCCACCTCTCTGGATGATAGTCCAATACTGTTTTTTATTAATGTAAAGGTTTTATCAAATATTTAGAATTCCAAAAGGGTTCCGTCTAAAAAAAGTTTGAGAACCGCCGGTCTAGATCATCCGGCACCTCCACCTAGACTTGCCACGCCCTCGACTACCATCTTGTGGTACCCACTGGGTGACAATAATTGCCCATCTCTCAAAGCAGATCTAGATCTACCTATAGAAAATGTAATGTTGCACCAGTCTAGTTTACGGGTCGTTAGCTTAAAACAATTATACGTAAATGTAGGATAATAGGATGCAATATGATGTCAGAAGTTTGCGTACGTTGTTTAATTTGTGTACAAGATTGATTATGCAGTTGCATTTGCATTGCCATCATTATGGCTGACTAATTATCTTAAGAGGAAACACCAAGGTCTAGAGAATTGAAAAATAGGTATTTGTAAAATCTATTGCTGCCTCCATCTATCAAGCCTCCCCCCGCAGAGTGCAATAGAGACAGCCGCAGCTTGGACTGAAAATACCTATTAAAAGTACACAAAATCAACGATTCGTAGACCCCTGATTCCTTCTCCAAAACTTATCCGATTTAACTACTTTTTTCATTAAAAATTAAAGAAAGGCTTTGGCAGTGTTCCTATGTTTTTCTTTTTTTATATAATCTAGTAAAATTTGTTTTCTGAATGTATTAACGCAGCCGAAAATCTGGCCAATTTTTTAGGTTTTTGAATGTCCATATCTCTTTTAATAATTAATTTATTAAAAAAAGGAAAACATAGGGACATGCATAATAGTGGCCATCGATTTTTTGGAAAAAAAAATATTGCTCTACTGGCATTATCCAGAGAGGAAACAGGGGACGACGTTTGTATGGAAAAACGGCCCTTGTGTTTCCTCTTAACTGTCTGAAGAGCGTCCGCTACGTTGCGCGGGCGCACGGAGCGGGTGCACGCCTATCGAACAATAGTATGACCCCGCACCCGCGCGAGTTAGCGGATGCTCTCATACTATTTTTCTATAGGCGTGCACCCGCTGCGTGCGCGCAACTTAGCGGTGGCCATTCTTATGTTTATTCGAATTAACTTGTTAGAGGATGATTTGGTAAGAGAATAAGAAAAATAAAAATTCAGTCTTTGTTCATTTGTTAAATTTAATTACATGCGAAGTACAATTTTATGAACCTAACATTTAAATAGGATACAAATTAAACCTACATAAGTATACCTATAAATTATCAAATACTTATTAAAGTATGCTTATTTAATTATCACACACTATCACAGTTTGTGTTGATGTTATATTTAAAAACATAAACTTAGAAACTAAAGTTACAGTTAAAATTAAATGCAAAGAAACTAAACCTAAACTTAACTTAAAGTTACTAAAGTTATGATTACTGACACCCAGAAAACAAATGCAAAAATACAAATGACACACACAAGAAACAAACTGAACACACTAACAAAGAACATCTTAAGACATACTTTAAAAAAAATAACCTAACTAAAACTTAACCTATTAACGAGAGCAAAATGCATCAGTCGGACTCGTCAGAAGAATCGTCGGAGGAGGAGGAGGGAGAGGAGGAGGGGGAGGGGGAGGGGGGGACGTTCTCTTTGCTACTGCCCGCTCGACCTTCAGTTTGATTTTTAAGCCGACTGCGATACATTTTGCTCTCGTCGGCGCACTTTGTCGTTATGCTGGTCCTGAAAAAACAAACAAACGATTAAAGTCAAGCTCAAAATACTAAAAAGTAAGGGGATTTCTAATGAAAAAAGCTAAAACTAAAACAGTTGTTTAGGAATGCTTAGAGGTTACATGATTGGCAATGGTGTTAGTAAAGAAAACTATGTCTGGACAAGACGATGACGACGAAATTGATCATGCAAATTAGAAACAAACGATTTCTCATTTATCGTTTTTAATAGCTGATTTTTCAAAGTATTAGCGTTAGAAGCCTTTTTTTTATCTTACTTAGCGGGACTAAAAATGTATGAAGGTAAGCCTATTTTTTTCGACAAAACTACTTTTATAAATGTTGCATGTCACGAGCGCGTGTTGCTTTTCTATGTGTGTAAGTAATAACTACAGTTGCCACGAATAGTAATTTGACCGAATACCGAATATTCGGCGACGCTGTCGGCCGAAGCGCCGAATATTCGGCGCAAATAAATGCTTCTCAAGCGCGTAAACAAGATTAAGACAAGTAGCAACCCTCGTTGCGGTGCACACGGGAGCGCGGGCGGGAGATTATTTTCTGAAGCTGATATCATTTACGACGAAAAGCGTAATCGTTTGCTTCCAACAAATAAATACTGAAAAGCTTGTTTTTATCCATCACAACTTATCACTGATCAATTTTACTTACTAAAGTATTGTAATTAGGTAATGATTACCTTGATTATCTTGACGTGGCTTTTTTCATGATTTGTTATTCGGTATTCGGCCGAATAGTACGCATTATTCGGCCGAATACCGAATAGTAGTCGAATATTCGTGGCATCTCTAGTAATAACCATACACGATCCACTACGCACACACACGAGGATGTTCTTCAACACAAACAAGAGCTAAACGCACTCATAAGTTGCAGGACCAATATAAAATAAAAAATAAAAATAAATATCTCGGGACAATTTACACCAATTGACCTAGTCCCAAACTAAGCAAAGCTTGTACTATGGGTACTAGACAACGGATAAACATACATATATAGATAAATACATACTTAAATACAAATAACATCCATGACTCAGGTACAAACATTCGTATTCGTCACACAAATATTTGCCCATACCAGGATTTGAACCCGGGACCTCTTGCACAGTAGGCAGACACATGTGCCACTGTGCCATACAGGTCGTCAAAATATATATGGAACTAATAAATACAATCAAATTTGATCTTTACCTCACAAGATTAGCGGCGACGTCACAATGGCTGGTTACAGTAGCCACGATGTCATCGACCAGGTTTGGGTTCAGTCTTGCCTTCGCCGCCTTTTTAGGGAACGCTGGCGATTTCTTTCCAGTCAAGGAATGCGTTGCCAATATCCTGACAAAAACAAAAAAAATGGTAAATGATTTGAATACTCAATTTAATAATTCATAATTCATTTATTCACTGTTGATTGCGCTATACATGAGGGTGTTATAAAAAAAGTAACGCCCTGCTTGCAGCAGATCATAATTTTTAGGATGCTATACTGCCCTATGGGTTAATGTGACAAAGGTATGAAGCCCGTTTTTCATCATAATAAAAAAAAGAATGCTATACTGTGCTAGGACTGCACAGCCGTGGTTCGCAAAAATAGCTATCGATATAATGTGGAAAAATCATTGCTATTAGTGTGCATCTAATACTACTTCCACTTTAGCTCTAAACTTTATCATGTACATTAGGAGAAATCCACGTACCACCTTAGAACCCTATCGCAATGACGCGACGCGTTAAACGCCAGGCTATGTCATACAAATGCCATGCGTATTTCTCTTCGACTAGGTTCTACGGTGGTACGTGTTTTAATTTCCTTGACTGTACGAGTAAATCCATTTTGTACCCAAATTCCATATAATAAGTCTGTCAGTGTCTCGTCTGTAAGTGTTAGTTCTTATTGTCTGTTTAACCTGATGGTTGACTGGTTAAGAATGCCTTGGCATTAAGTCCGCCATTTGTACATCATTTTTTGTATTGGGCAATAAAGTTCAAATAAATAAAGATTTATGATTTCGGAAGAAATTCCAGAGGCAATCTGCAAGTACGCGCAGTGGCCCTAACATGACTGGCCATGTTTAGTTTATCTCTGCGTCCCTTTCTTATGACACTAGTTAGACAGAGACACAGGGAGCGGTTAAACTAAACCTGGGCTGTCATGTTAGGGCCGCTGGCAGTAAAGACTTGGAAAACCAATTATACAAATCGACGTCGTTCTATTAAGAATCCTAAAGTTCAATATTTAGGTAAATAATACGTGGGAACACTAAGTTAAAACTTGGATTTTCATTTTTTTTTATACAACATAGGAAGGCAAACAAGCAAGTGGGTCAACTGATGGTAAGTGATCACCACTGCCTATAGACACCTGCAACAACAAAGAGAGTGCAGATGCGTTGCCAACCCAGAGGGCTAAGATGGAATACCTCTTGTGCCAGTAATTACACCGGCTGTCATGCTCTCCACGCCGGAACACAACAGTGCAAGCAGTGCTGCTTAGCGGCAGGATTAGCGAGCAAGATGGTGGTAGCGATCCGGACGGACCTTGCACAAGGTCCTACCACCCGCAAACATTATATTAAATGAACTTATAAAAATTAAGGATAAAGAAACACAAATGCGATTAAGAGGCGTACTTACTTGCGGGAAAACACCGCCTCCAACAACTTCCTCGTTGCTGCTGTGTAGGAAGTCCAAGAGATCTGCCTCAGGAGTCTCCCGGGGACCATCGCATAGCCCTTGCCTAGAGGGACCTAAAAATATTATAAATTTATAAATGTCGTAATTTTCGTGGCATTATTAATTTTTTATAGATCGCTAATGTTGCATCGACTTCAAATTGTCGATAACACTTACACATTATAGTTTATGATACTCCGATTAAATGTATGTATCTGAGCTGTATGTATAAAAATATTTTATTATATTATAAACTAGTGACCTGCCCCGGCTTCTCAAGGGCACAATCAGCATGAAATGGCCTACAAAAAACCTTCTTTATAAAATGTTCTAAATAACAGAGAAAAACCATTATCAAAATCCGTTGCGTAGTTTAGAAGGAGAAGGCCGAACAAACGGACAGGAACGGATAGAGACTTTATATTATGTGAAGATAAAAAAGATTGTATGCCTATCTTCATACAAGAAATCTCTACATGCGAGTTTTAATAACAAAATGTTTTTTATAGTATATGGAAGGAAACGAGCACGCGGGTCACCCGATGGGAAGTAATTCCCGCCACCCATGGGGACAAGAGATGCCAAGAGAATCGCTGTTCCGTTGCCTGCCTTAAGATCTTCAGATCTCTCACTCAATGTACGAAACGCAATAGTAAGCCACTATAACTTTAACGTTTGTTGCATTTGCTATCGATAATTAAGTCGATAAAATAATACATCCCTATAAAAATCATTCGAGCAACAAAAAATACGGGGCTTAATGGTGACATCAGAAATCTACGTACCATGTCGGTGCCTTTACAGTCTGGTTTCATGAGTTTCCTTGTCTGAACCTCCCATTCGTTGAAAGCTTTCCTGGCCTGAACACGAACCTGAAAGCAATGACCAACGGAGATTAACACATGCACTGATCACAAGGGGCGAGTGCAACTAAGATAGTAATACATTGACTTGTGCACTTGCCACTGTCAGGTTCGAAACCATAGTCACCCCGCAATCTAACATAACTGAGCGTTTTCACTCGCACATGTGTGACCAAGGTATAAGAATGGTGGTAGAAGAGTGAAGAGATCCGCAAAAGAAACAAAGTCATCGATATAGCTCTGCTAATTGCAAACCTTAACTGGCAGTGGAGATATTGCTCGTAGAACCGATGGCTGTTGAGGTGGAAAGGTTTTTGAGTTAAAACCACGTATCAGAAGACTATGTGCTGGTAGGCCTCCCACAAAGTAGACCTAGGATCTGGTGAGGATAGTGGTAAACTGATGGATGCGATCAGCGCAAGACTGATCCTTTTGGAAAACCGTGGGGAAGTCCTTGATATGATGGCTGATATGATGATGATATGTAAGAGTATTTCTTAGATCTAAAGATATATAGTAATGTTGTATGTACCGGAGCTTCAGGCTTGGGTATCTTTGCAGGCCGAGGGCTTGAAGTGGAGGGAACTTCAGCAAAACCGTAGCGAAGCTGCAGCAGAGCTTCAGCGGCTACAAGTTCCAACGCGCTCGCTACCACAGGCATCTTGATCTGGTATAAAATAATTGTGCAAACACTAGTGATTAAAAATGCCGAATCACTTTAAGGAAAAGTACGCGTCAGCGATCCAAGTAAGATGTAGTTAGACTTGGCACGATCGCAAATGACAATAGAATACATTAAAATATTTTATTTAAATAATTAATTTCACTAAACGATGAAAACCCACATGGTCTTTTTAGTGATAAAACGTTAAATTTCTTAAAGAAGATGTATCAAACTTAAGTCTTAATGTGAAGAATGTTTGTTTAATTTAGAAAACTATGGCCTTAAAATGACCGACCAGGTTTAGTTCATTTGAGTTTATCTCCTACTGCGTCCCTTTCTTGGGACACTAGTTTGACAGAGACGCAGGGAGGGATAAATTAAACCTAGGCCGGTCACGTTAGACCATTGGATTAAGAAATTGCGAATGGCAAAATTTTGTTCCGATTCAGTGTTTTATAGCATTTTTTCAAAATGACAAAATAAATGTGATTAGATAACGTACAGACAGCAGCGGATATATTTACAAAGTTGAAGAGGTCTATAAGATCTACGGTATACAAGCAATGATATTAAATTGCTTGGATGTACAGTGTCATACTAATTGACAGCAGAAATACCCGACACGAGAATACAGGTTGACGCCAATGTTACAAATACAAATTATTAGTTTACCATTTATAGTCATTGGATTTACAATTTTACGTCTAACTGCATAAAATAATAATTTATTAAGTTTCGTTGCAAATAGGTTTTATTACAAAATAATAGTATTGACAGCAGCGCCGTCGGTCCCACAGACTGACAGCGCGAGCGATTGTCGATTTATTGTACTTTTTGTTCGACTTTTGGTGCGGCCATTTTTTAAACGCTGACTAGAAGTCCATTATTTATAGGTGAGTGTATACAAGAGACTAAATTTGTTTTAAATTGTCTAGCGTTTAAATGTAAATGATTATCTAAATGATCCTAGTATTTGCTAATGATAATTATTTAGTATTATGGACACATTTATTAATGATATTTATTATTATTCTTCTAAATTGACTTTGAACAGATGACTTCATTTAATTAAGTATTATTTAAATTAATTACCGATTTTAATGAAGATGTATTAAAATGTGTTTTACTCTTTATTTTAAAACAATCATTTTAATAAAAGTTAAGGGCGTAAATACAGAGATAAAATACTGAAAGAAGTAAAAGAGATGTATGTTTTGTAAAAAATATAATAAGACAAATTTAAATTTTTAACGTAATAAGTTCAACAAATTAATGTAATGAAAATATTCTTAAATTTTATAATTTAAAAAAAATATTTATTTGAATCAAAAAGTCCATTGAAAATATTATTAATTTTGTTAATAGTTTCACTAAACTGACAAATATAACGACACAAAAATTAGTTACAAATAAAATTTGATAATATTGAGTTTGAAATAATATTCAAAAGTTTAAATTGTTCGAAAAATCCGTTAAAATAGAAATAAAAATACAACTACACCGTTTAAACGCTTACATTTTGCAGGAAGAAAAAGAAACTATGACTCTAAAAATTAACTCACCGATTGGTTAATAGTTGGACAGGAACTCAAAACAAATCACTGAACCAGGAGGTCCGTCTCGGTGAAGTCTCCAGTGAAAACTGAACCTGATCAGATTCTGACAGCATTTCTACACTTTTAAGTTATTTGTTTTCAATAGAACCCTGTTCTTTTTTGCAGGTAAATTTAAAACTTTGGTCCCGCTCGCACTTATTGTTTTAAAAAGGCAAAAGATTATCACTTACAAAGGCTCTGTACTAGGCAGGTACAATTTTATTGTGGCTCATTTGCATTCAAAATATGAAAGGCATTGTAAAAGTTTTACAAAGAAATATAATTTTTAAGTAAAAATGAGGTGTAGCTTTTGTTGTATTGTCGTACCTATAAGATTGCTAGCAGAATGTTAGCATGGTCATTTTAGGATCGAGTTATAATTGCAGGAAACTGTGAGAAACTAAAATTATAAGATGCCTACACAATATTGGAATCAAACTCAATGAAATATCTTTATTTGCCAGAATACAGGACTTATTATAAACTAATAGTAAATCAGCGAGCATGGAGTGTGAGAACTTTGTCTGGAAGTTAAAAGGCTAAGTGCGAATCGGACTCGTGCACCGGGTTCCGTATTAACTTACCAGAAAATACAGGAAAAATACAGAAAAAGCCTCACAAACAAACAAAAACCATTTTTTGCATTATTGCCGGTATGAGATTCGAACCCCGGACATTCGGCTTAATTTACCGATGTTCAAGCCACTAAGTCAAATTCGTTTTGGTCGCAGTGTGTGAAATTTAGAATCCTAACGCACAAATGGCGTCTAAGTTACAACATTTTTTTTTCTAATGTCCAAATATATGGTTTTCGGATTTTTTCCTGTATTTATGCTGAGAGACCCTTGATTTTCGCCAAATTTAAAAGTTTTAGTTCATCGGGAGGTAACCTATAGGTTTTCGATTTCATTGAAAATGTATGAAATATGCGGCATAAACAGCCTTAGCTTTTGATTACGTTGACTTAAAAGTTTGATTTTTTCCGTTTTTACTTTTGAGGTACGGAACCCTAAAAAATTATAATCTAAGAATGGTAAAAAAAGGCTAGAAGGTCGATGACGTTTCATAGTGTAAAATATTATCAGTTAAGATATTATATACTAAGGTTACAAAACAACACAAGTACGTATAATAGGTACGGTGTAAGAAGGGAATAAGAGAGAGCCCTTTTTTTAGGTGGGCTGAAATTAACTATTATTCACAAACCGTACTTTGCCGACATAAAAAAAACAATGCAAGTCGCTAAAGCTTACTTCCAATCTGGTTCTTAAAAGAATGCTTCAAGGACTTTTCTCTGTTTCTCAAATCACCACATGCGTTTTCAACCCCAAACAAAAAAAAGAGTGTTCTATGTTGAGTCTATGTCTGTCTGACCGTGGCATCGTAACTCTCCAACTGATAAATTGAATTTAAAATGCCGTATAATGACAACACACAGAAAAATTAGGGTAATGGCAGGTCTCGAACCTGCAACATCAGCAATCCGTGCCTTGCGTTTGTCAGTTTCGCCACATTACTACTACTACTATACCCTGCGAATTTTTCCATGTGTTTCGTTTTTACGGTCATTACATTATTGATTTTGTTTGGGAAAACTAACCTCGGTGTCATCTATGGGAAACTTAATCAAGTTACCTCATTCAACTTGGTCATTTGTTAATGCCCGTTAGCTGACGAGAGATGGCGCCATTTGTTGTTAAATTTATGTAATCGAAATTATTACTTTCAATTTTTTTATATTTTTATTTTTTATACATTCAATTTAGATACCGTTTTTTCTTGTTTGACAGCTAGATTTCATTGCGGGCTAGCGGCAAACGAGATATTGTATTGTTTTAAATGTCTGAGGTTAATTTAAAGTCAAAATATATTCATTCAGATGAAGTTTATGAATGTCAGAAATACCATCGGTTTAGAAAAACCTTTGCCGCAAAAGCAAGAAACTCAACCAGGGGTTTGGTCAATCCTAGTTACTCATAATTATGTTTTTAGTATACAGTTTTCAGGTTACAGAATACCAGTAATCTGCAGATCTATGGCCCGTTCCACGAAGCTACAAGTTACAATTTTACAAGTCTAAACCGGCAACGTTGGGCATTATGCCCATTGCCATTGGTCATTATTGACCAATGTTGCCGGTTTAGACTTGTAAAATTGTAACTTGTAGCTTAGTGAAACGGGCCACTGAGCTAAGATTTCTGTAAGGCAATTGTCAGCCTATAAGAGTCTTATTTGCTAATAATAAACGCATCTCAACAGTCCAAGAGAGGACTTAAAAATAACTTAAAAGCTGTGTTTCAAGGAGTGCAGTTGTAAGCTCGAGGCGACTTAATAACGGCGGCCATTTTCCGGAAATTGTCAATGCCGCCATCTTGGATCTGACCGGAAACGTGGATCGGCACTTGGCTCTTTTGTACTTCTGTAATGCGCCATATTTTATGTTTTAGTCAAACACGCCACGATGCTATGGCGTCTTAATATCAGATCTTTTCGCCGATGAGATCGTCATCGTCGTCACCGATGCGTATCACGATGCATAGCATCGTAGTGAATGTAGAAATTATTAGGATTTCTACAAGGTGGTAGTTATAGATACTTAAATAGATACACATAGTATAGCAATGGTAGAATTTTTAAAAATGTTATATCAGTGCTCCTACTACACCCCTTAACACACGAAACAATCCTTTTCTATCTTTAGCGGTAGGTTTTGTTGTCAGTCAGTCAGTCAGTAACGGAATTATTTTATATGTACGAGTATATTTGCGGGTGGTAGGACCTTGTGCAAGATCCATCCGGATTGCTATCACCATCTTGCTCGCTAATCTTGCCGCTAAGCAGCAGCAGTGCTTGCAGTGTTGTTCCGGCGTCGAGAGCAAGGCAGCCGGTGCAATTACTGGCACTAGAGGTATTCCATCTTAGTTCTCTGGGTTGGCAACGCATCTACAATCTCCTTGGTCACCATCAGGTGACCATTTGCTTGATTGCCTTCCTATTTCATAAAAAAAGCCGTAGATTGTGTGTCAGTGAGTCAGTCAGTAGCGGAATTGTTTTATATGTATAAGTTACCTTCTTGCGCCTCACACCCCTAGCTTTTTTATCTAATAAGCAACTACTTACAGTTGCGGGCTCCATACATATTAATCGAAGGTGGCCCGGCTCATACATATGAACGGGCGAGGTTTGTATAATACCGCGGCCTGCCCAGTCATTGTTTGGGTTACATTCCCAGTGATCTGCTTGATTGTATTAATGCAAGTACACAAGGAGTTGGGTAATTAATGGGTTACCCTTAAGAGGAGTATGAACCCAGCCCGAAAAAGCGCTCCCCATACAAACGGCGATAACGTTTTCCACCCTCTAAACCTTTACTTATGGCAATGATTTTTTGGTAAGTCGTCATTATGCCTTGGAACTAGGTTGGTATGTTTTGATTTTTTAAATATTCTTCATAGATTTGACAATCTTTGCATTTTTGGAGTTTCATACAAAACAAAAAAGCGTCAATATTTTTGAAACAATGAAGAATATTTACAAGATCAAAACATACACACGTAGTTCTAGGGCATAATGACAACATACAAAAAATCATGGCTATAGGTTAAGGTTTAGAGGGTGGAAAACGTTATCGCCGTTTGTATAGGGAGCGCTGCATGGTTTCATACTCCTCTTAAGAGAGTTACCCTTGAGGGGTACGTAGTATTTTTCGAGGGAGAATGAGGGTCACAGGGAATTCGTGACTATAGAGAGATTTTGTATTATTGTAGTCAGCCTTAGAAATAGCTTAACATTTAAGAATCTTGTCGTAAATAATTAATAGATTCAGGCGTTACTTTGCGGAGGTCCATATCGACAAACTAGAACAAAATACCTTGCTACTCCGCGAAACCAGTGCCGGGCTCGTGCAAAATAGCTGCGTCTCTGCGAAATATATATTTTCTTGCAAAAATCCACCCTCCTCCGCTTCCACACGAAACAATATATATCACACAGACTCAACTAAACACTAAAACTTGTTTATCAGTTTGTTAATCTTGTCGTAGTAACGTGAAATGAGACTCACCCAGATTTGTTACATTACTGACAGCGACAAGGACAAGTGTTTAACTATGGGTGTCACTGGTTTCGAATTAGTACGTTAGAGCACGACTTGCTGCCGCACATTACTGTGTCGACGAGTAACGCTACAGACTTACAGACATCATGGCAAGCAATGTATACCGAATTTTCACTGTCACCTGTTGCGTTTATGAAATTGGGTCCAGGCTAGAGAGGTAATCAGACTATGAATACATAATATACTACTCCTCTCGTCTCACACTATATAATAATGACGAGAGTACTTTATCCCTCCAGTAGAAACACTTGTTCTGGCACATTACCCCTCGCTTGTCCCGGCTATAAAGAGCCCATTTTCCTCCCACTTTCCTTGACTCACTATTATTAGGAAAATTCTGACTTATTGCCTCAATGCGACTGCTTTTAGTTGACTCGGGGGCGTGGCGCAAGTTGCAAGAGATTTCTGCTTTATAAAAGAATAAATAATAGTATAGTTCCCGGCAAACAACTTGAGCATTGACCTTGGCTGCGCAGTAGCCGTTTTTAGTACAAATGTGTATGCGCAAACTTACCTCCTCCACTCGTTTTATACTCAAGTTGTTTGCCTGCAACTATACAAGTACAGAGAAGTCTCTCCGAACACAAAAACGGCGTTTAAGTTGGTGCTACGCTTTTCACACCTCTTCGCTGGGGCCGCCTCAATTGAATTGCCGCACGTGCGAATGAATAAGAGTTATAAGATAGACGAAGAGGCATACAGTTGAGTAGTAGAGGGATAAGTTCGGCTTTGTATAGTCGAACAAGTAATTGCTTAACCACTTTTGAACTTTATCCCTTTGTAATACGGTCGAAAAGTGGTCAAGCAATTTCTTGGTGGACTATACATCACTGTATCTCTTTTGTAATTTATGTTTTTTGTACAATAAAGAATTTACATACATACATACATACAGCAGGACGCTTGCTATGCCTAAAAAATTTTTGCTTAAAGAGAAACTTCTGCAATTGTATTATTATTTATTCAGTGGTTGAGGATATCATACATACAAATACAGTTTCCGGCAAACATCTTAACCACTGACTTTGACTGCGCAGTAGCAATTTCTAGTACAAATGTGTATGCGCAAACATACCCTTCCGCTCGAGTTATGCTCAAGTTGTTTGCCTGCAACTACATCCGTGGTACCATTTCTATTTGTGTCCATAGAATAAACAGAGCCGGTACTACAGGCACCTTTTGGATTTAATATCAGGAACTTATCAGAGCGTGGCGAAACCGGCCCCAAAAATGATAAATAAAGTTAAATTAAGCAGTGTTAATAAGTGCGTCAGTTGTGATTTTTTAAAATTATAAGTAGGTAAACAAAAAAATAATGGTACCGCCTCAGTTCGTGCCTTAGGCCAAACCCGAACCCACGTCCCCGTAATGCTACGTGAAAGGGTAGACAGTACCGAACGTGCCGCTGAGAAAATCCTCCAAAATACAAAACTAACTACAGAATTGACATCTGCAGAGAACAATGACATCATATCTATAACGTTGACGGGACGTTAACACTATAAAATCATTTTAATTTCCCTCGACGTTTCGGCCATGTTCGAACGGCCGTGGTCACGAGAAGACCATATTGTCCACTCCATCTTTCATCTCAAGAAGCGTCGAGTCTTCTCGTGACCACGGCCGTTAAAACATGGCCGAAACGTCGAGGTAAATAATGATTTTATCGCGTTAAAGTCCCTTTATCGTTATAAATGTGTGAAAATCGTAAATGTTTAATTAATTTTTACAATAAGATCAGTTTAGCAACAATGTCACCTTACGTGAAGGATGTAATGCTCCATCAGCACAGGGAATGATACTTAGAGACAAAAGTTTAATGTTATCATTTAAATTTCGCGAACGCCTATAAAAAATATGTGATACAAGGGTAGGACAAAAACATACTAATGTTCTAGAACATTCATTCCATTTCCACGGTTTTTAAAATAAGACTTTCAAGATGGCCGCTGCCAAAAAACACTGCATATTTCGCGAAATAAATGAAAACAATCTGACCCTTAGATTTGACCATTAGATTTCAAAACTGCATAAATGACAAAATTGTTACTATTTCTAATTTATTTGCGATTGAACTTTAGAAACATTGAGATTACGCAGTATACAAACTCAAACTTTTTAATCCATTTCAATGTTCCCAAAGGCAATTATAAACATTATTATTCAAATCTCCATCATACAAGACAGTAGCCACAGTCTATGAGTCATGCTCGTATGCAAAATTAGTTATTTTTTATTACCATAAGTTGCGGGTGGTAGGACCTTGTGCAAGGTTCGCCCGGATCGCTACCACCATCTTGCTCGCTAATCCTGGCGCTAAGCAGCAGTGCTTGTGCACTGTTGTGTTCCGGCGTGGAGAGCAAGACAGCCGGTGTAATTACTGGCACAAGAGGTATTCTATCTTAGCCCTCTGGGTTGGCAACGCACCTGCACTCTCTTTGTTGTTGCAGGTGTCTATAGGCGGTGGTGATCACTTATTATCAGGTGACCCACTTGCTTGTTTGCCTTCCTATGATGTATAAAAAAAAAGTTTTCTGTTTGCTCGCGAATTGTATTTAAATTCCATTTTCTGTGCGGTGAACTGCACAAAGAGCTATCCGATTTTGCACATTATTGCATAAAGTTATAAAAACAGATGTATATATCTTTTTGCAATCATGTTCTTATAAAACAAGCACAAAGTTCATATTTTTATAACTTGTGGCTTAGTAGACCAAAAAGAGTTGCCTGTTTCTTGAGAGCTTCAAGCGACAAGATCTTTATTTTAGATCGCAAGCCAAAGTTATTGTATTTTGAGAAACTAGATTCCAAATACTGAACGCACACTCTTGGTCTTCCATGCCACGTTTAAACGCTAATGCGTATGCAGCACGGCACCGGAGACACGTGCGTGCACACGCTGTTTGTAATGGTTGAGATGCCACATCCCTTGCGTTGCGTGCACGTAACGCAGCTCTACGAATCGAGCTAGAGCCGTGTTGCATACGCATCAAGTAAATCTGGGCTCATAAGTATAAAAAACAGCACTTACTTCTTGGTGGCCCGAAGCCGGGCAGATTACAAACCGCCATGGTCACGAACAGTCACGAAATGATCGAGTGCACAAAATGTCGCCGTGAGTACGCAGTTAAACCTTACCTTCATAATAGGTTACTTTTTCAAAACTACCCACTTATTTTGATATAAAACTTAAGGTCCCGACACAGAATACAACCGCAATCAGAAAACTAAAGACTGACATATAGAATTATGTATTTTAATGTATTTTCTCTAAATTATACATTTCAAAATTATACATACTGTTTTGCGGTGATCAATCAAGGTTATTGTATTGTATTGTATACGGTCGACAAAAAATAAAATCTTTTCATACAGAATTGTTGCCATATTAAAGCATTTTGTGTCAAAAATCACATAATAATACGTGCCTTCTTTTATTTTCTACTCTTTATCATTTGACTGTACCATGGAGAATTGGTACTTAGTTAGGTACCATGTGACGGGTGCGGGGTGCACTAGACCGTACTATCAAGAAAAAAAATGTATACAAAGTAAAATTTCGACTCAATAACACAAGGTACGTATTCCAACAACTTTTGCATCAAGAAATATTCGGTATTCCAAAATATTCATTTTTTGGGTCTACTGTCTCTTTTGCACACTTGTCATTTGTACAGCTATATTTCCGTTGGAGTAATATGTAATGTGTATCCTATACGGTTCTTATTAGAAGGAGACAAACTGTCTCTAAAGTGCATCTTTGTCGGACCGCGTTGTTTGAGCTGGTACCCTCCAAATGTACGTAAGTACTTAATATTTTAAGGGATTTCAAATCCGAAATACTTAAAATATAAGAGTATCTGTTGAAGTTTTTAGAAATCCTTATAGCTTTATATTCTTAATCCATCCGAGGATAAAAACAACACGAAAAGCAAATAATTTTTTAGCATTTAATAAAGTAGATTATCACAACAGCGAATAAAACAACGTGAATAATGAAACTTATACATAATTATATTGAAGATAAAAAAAATACGTTCCCCTTACTAGTTAAGACATATTTAGTTAGTATTTTTTTTGCGTCAGTTATAAATCAAGGCTCGCAACTCTTAAGTTTTTTAATTTATCTCAATCTTTAGGTCTAGTGGCCCTTAATCATACATCCCTGCGGCTCTGTCTAACCAGCACCATAAGAAAGGGACACCTATAGATACACATCAATTTTGGGCGGTCATGTCAGGGTCCCGGTCAGTTATGACCATTAAAGAAGTATATCGGTTTATTAACAAAATAAAGCTTAGTATAACCAGATCTTACTTGCATACGTATCAAAAAACCAACATCTCTTATCCCCATCAAGCTAAACCTAGTCCAATGTCAAGACCTCAATTATACGGGCCGTCTTATTCTCAGATCTCATCAATTACCGTCACGATTAATCACAGGAGACGGGCCGTAACTGCCCGACGACGCGGGGTTACGAGGCAGCCCTGGACTATGTAGGCGGTGAGCTGATTGATTCTCAATTGTTTTCGAAAAATACAGAGCGCCGATTGGTTGATAGCTTCAGAATAAGTGGTCAGGGTTGTCAACTAGATATATTTTTCCATTGTTTCAGTTAAGTGTTTGATATTGTAAGAAAAATAAGATAACATGAAAAATAATAGGTAATTTTAATGGGAAATCATAATTATATTAATTGTTTAAGATAGTTTCGGAATCAGTGATATAAAATTGTATAGGAAACCAGTAAAGCATGGGGGAATAACAAACTGTAGATACAATTATTTTAATGTTCAGGGAAAATCTCAAGAAATAATATACCAGCATCTTAGAATCGTATTTCATAGGCCCAATTAAATCCTGCATCTGAATACAACCGGTTCAAACTTGTTCAATCCGGCGGAGTAAGTGAATCAAACGTCTGAAAGCGTACAAAGGTTCAGTTTTCGTTTTCATTAACCCCGATGAAATCTATTTTGCAGAGAGTAGTGGCGTGCTGCATTTAAACGGGGAGAGTTGCCGGGAGAGTTATTACTTGCAGCAAGTGGCTTTGAACGAACGAAAGTACACTTGCTCAAGTAGCACATACTGCTATAAAAGCTGTATATAGCTCAAATAGCGCTAACTGTGCTACTTGGGACAGTTTGTGATAATTGAAGTAACATTTAATATAATTAAATGGTGAAGATTGGTGTTAAACGTGATTTAAACATGACGTTGACAACGTAATGAAAAGTAAGTAGATTTAGCCTATTTACTATGACTTGAAAAAGTATAATGTTTAGCATTCAGTTAATCTTTTACACGCATTTCATAAAAAATAATGCATACACATAAAATTATGCATACAAGATCATTATTTAATACTCACTAAAAGTCTCTAGTAAACAGTATAATTTGAACATACAACGCACGACCACTCGACATTTTAACACAATAAAATATGTTACATTTATTTTGCCACAATTTGCCTATAAATACTGTAGTTTAAATTCCAGTGCTTGTTTCACCAAGTGGAAAGCAGTAAAATATTGCTTGATACCTGCTAAAATAAGAATCATACAAAATTGTACTTGCCCATCTCCATAACTGTCTGATTCTTACCTGAAAAAAAAAACCATTATTAGAATAATAAAGAACTTATTTCATTCTCAACCGTAATGATATCATGTAGCTAGAATATTAAATAAATTTATATATTATTATATTGTATATTTGTTGTATTGTTAGAGTATTTCACCGTACATGAGTTCGCCTTTGTACCACTACTTGTATTTTCCTGTGCATTTGTAATTGCTTACAATAAAGAGTTAACATACATACATAAAATAAGCCAGTAATATCATCAGATAGTAAGCCAACCAAGTAGTAAGTAAATAAATTGCAGCTTCTTTGAACAATCACAATACTTGGCCTCAAGCCAACTGGCTGGCAAAGCTCTGATTTTTGAACCAGTTGGCTGTGCAACTGGCATACTAAATAGTTCTAGAAGACAACAATAAACTACTTTTATTAAATAAACTATACCTACTCCCAAAAGTTACAGATTTTAGTACTCACAGTGGTCTTCGGGCTAATAATTATTTTGAAACTGTCAATCTTCTTTCTTTGATACGGAAATACTTTAACTTGAAAATAAAAATTGTCATATCAGACGATTTAACTATGCCTTTAACCCCAAGGCGTCAAGTCAAAAAATATACCACAGACGCAAAATATGAGTCAGATTGTCTTTCACACGGAGCATTTCAAAGAACTGGGAAGTGATTACAACTAAACATTTTCCAAAAATAGTAAGTCAAGTACTAGCGCGAGTGGCTCGCCCTCTCTAAAGGCGGCACGGTCGCTAAAATAATGAAATTAGCGGTACCCACCCGCCTTAAGAAGCCCTGATTTGCTTTATCAAAGAGCGCATAATCCGATTTGCATCCATTGTGCCGCGTTCGCTTCGGGTCGCTTAAAAATAATACAAGACATTTTTTTATTAAAGGGAGGAAAACGTGCAAGCGTGTCACTTGATGGGAAGTTATCATTGCCACCAAAAAGAAGTAGGGACTCCCAAGAATTGCTGATCGGTTGCCGGCCTCCAGATCTCTCGCGCACCGTATGAAAAGCAGCAGTAAGCTGCATTATGCCGGCATTAAGATACTAATGCGTACAGTTGGGGGAAATTTGCTATTTACCTTTCACAGGGTATTAGTGTGAAGTAGTAGATGCTACTGCATTTCCTACGGTGTGGGAGAATCTGGAGGGCCACAGGGCTTAAAAAATCCTGGCACCGGTGAAATTACTGGCACAAGAGGTATTCCATCATAGCCCTCTGGGTAAGCTGCGCATGTACAATATCCTTGGTGTTGCGGGTGTATATGGGCGGTGGTAATTACTTACCATAAGGTACTTGCTCGTTTGCTTTGCTATGTCGTATAAAAAAAACTAGCAGAAAAAACCCGTGAGTTTTTTTGACCGCATGGGTGGTGATTCCTTCCCATCGAGTGACCTGATTACTACGTACTATGAGCACAGTATAGATACTGTGCTATGAGCGTCTACCTGCGGATTTAAAAAGCCTAACTAGTGACGAAGCATTTGGGCGCCGAATGCGAAACCTTTTGTTAGACAATCCATTATATTCAGTTAAGGATCAGGTTATTTAGTTAATTTTATTTTTTATATGTGACATAATATTAATTTTAATTAATTTTTTTGTACCTATTTGACATAATATTTAATGACTTAGGTATATTTAATTTAATAATATGTTTTTTTTTATCTGTTTGTTTTGTATTTGCTTGTTTCTGACGTACCCTATTGGACACTAATTTCATTTACATAGACATTCTATTGTAATTTTCATAATTTTGTATCAAATATGGTCTTATAAATATTGTAGTTGATTTTAATTTAGTTTTTATAATTATATAATTTTGACGATCTCAGTATAAGTTCGTGTAATTTGATATGCAATGCAATTTATAATGTAACTTTATATTGACTAAATAAACAAAACTAAACTTAACTAGTTTACCCCCCTTTTCTATTATTATTAATGTATTTAGATTTAAGGAGCATAGTGTTTAGGGCAACAACCCCTTTTTCTTGCTTTCCTTCCAATATTTGCCTTTGATTGTATTCAACGATCCTCACATTTGGCCGAACAAAAAACCACATCAGTTAAGGGCCCCGCGGCCGATAATTTAGCCTGTTCCGGTCCATCCAAGATGGCGGGTAATTTCCGGGTCGCACTTTGCGAGCGTGCAGTTGACGCGGGCGTCTCTTTGCGCCGTAATTGGTTGCGGCGTCACTCGGCGGCGCAGGGCTGCCTCACAACTGTCAATGAATTCTCGTGCTTTTTATACGGATATAAACGGAATAAATTTAATGCCGGTTAAACATGCATGTGAATAAAAAAGTAAAAGTTATCGTCTTGAACTTTAAGTGCTGGAAGAATTAGACAGTTGATACAAAGGTAAGTTAAAACAATTTAGGCAATTCTAGGCCCCAATTCTCGCATAATTAATATTCATCTCACGCTCGAGATATGTGAAATAATGCAGATTTCATAGGGATCTGACTGTTTATTTTGACACATAACAACTGTGACTTCATCTCTACGTGACGCGAGAATAGGGATGTCTCCTGGGTTAAAACAACAAGATTCTAATTAGTCCGTCAGTTAGATTATAGAAAAATACTCGATACGTATTTTTTTATTTGTCCATAAGAATAATATTGACAAAGATACAGCACATTCAAATTCAGGAGTAGGGGCTCGTGACGTCACTCGATTCGTAAAAATTTTACGATATAATGACGTAGCGCGAACTTTCGCCGCTCTGTAACTTTGTTATTTTAAGTTTTAGAAGCAAAAGAAAAAATACGTATCTACTATTTTCTGGCGTTCTAAAAGATGGACTAATTATTATTTTTTTGTCAACATCCCAATTGTTCTGCTGGTAACAACGTCATTATATCCACTGTTTAATTATTCACAGCGTTGTCGCCTGATTGTGACTAGTCGTGAATTTTGTCCAGATTATCAAAATAAACGTGAATGTATATTAGTGTATTAGGGGAACGTAAATTAAATAAAAATTAAATTAGTACCTACGTATAAATAATTACAAAAAGAAAATATTGGGACCGTTTTATGTTTCATCAACGTTCTCAAATAAATGTTCTGTTTGTTTTTTTCATAAAACTTAGTATTTTCAGAATCTTGAATATTTACCGTTTTAGCAAAATATCAATTTTGGCAAATGATACATTAAGACACATGAAACTATTAAGCAAATATAATTATGAAAAACAGATAACGTTAATAAGATTAAAATAATCATCACATAGTTATTATTGACCAAAACTGAAGAAAATAAGAATTACTTAAGAATAAATATTTGGTGGTTATGACGTTCTGTTTCATTTTATCACTAATATAATTATGAATGTCATGATCTGCATAGAATGTCAATTTTTTTATTCTTTAAAAAATGCCCATGCTCTCACGAAACTTAAGAATATTATAGCAGAAATTGGCATAGATATCGCCTGTCTGACAAGTGACAACCCTAGCAGTTGTCGGGAATGGCTGGAGCGCCCTTAAGTGGAGTGCTGAATATGTTTTTATTGTTGGCTGGAATATTGATTTGCGATTGTTTCGTTGGTTGTGTAGGTTTTCGAGTGTCTATTTGTTGTGGTTCATTTGGCGTAATTTTCGGATAAAAGCGCGAATGGAAAATTAATGTCAACATCTAAATAATGTCCTTTAGTACACTGATTAGGGAAGGTTATTTTCTCTAAGAAAAAACCGGTTTTAACCGGTTATTCCTTGGAGAAACCAACCGGGTTTGCTTTTCCTAGCACTGATACAGTTATAAACTTTATATGAATTAATTAAAACTAAACATACCTAACAGACGGATAGCCTAGTGGTTAGTGACCCTGACTGCGAAGCAAGAGGTCTCAGGTATGAATCCTGATAATGGTAGCATTTGTATAATGAGTTTGAATTGAATGTTTGTATTATCTAACCGCGATTAGAATAGGATTGGAGAGTAACGTCAGCACACTGTCATTTCACAGACTTGCGTCAAGCTTGATTACTATATTTATGAAAAGACAGTGTCCTGACGTTTCTCTCCAATTCAATTGTGGCGTCGCGTTTTGATATTACCTGAATTATGGATGTTATATGTAATTAACTATATATTTATCTATACATGTAAGTATGTGTATCCATTGTTGGAAAAACTAGCCGTTTGCTTCTCTTCTGATATCGCAAGCGTTTGAGCGGCATTGTTTACTCACCATCACGTAACCCTGCTCGTTTTCCCCTGTTATTAAAAAAAAAACTATCCATCTCCCTCATTTACCAACAACGAATTCAATCACATTTTTATCACAAGCTCCCGTGCTATAGTTGCGCGGGAGTGTGGAGGTCATTGGGAGGCGTTGGCGCGTGCTATCTCCGCGAGCAGGCGTCGCGCGCGGCTGCGTGCCGTGAAATATGTCCTTTATCTAGCACAGCCGGCGTTCTGCGGGTTTGCTTGCCTTTCTTTGGAGGGAAAGCGAGTGAAATATTGAATAACGGAGGTACGGTCATCCTCAGATGTAGTTGAACATTTTAGTACCTTCTCGCCGTCAGTAATGGGACAAATTCGAGCAACTCTCATGTCATACGTTACTAGAACAAGGTTCTTAAGTGTTTAGCTACTTCTGAGGTTGATTGTACACATAAGTGCTTTTGAGGGAAAACAATTAAAACATTCCATTTTAGCAGCGCTAAGCTATATAGGTACTTTTCAGCTGCTCGGAAACCACACTCTGTGTCTACTAATATTTTGTTTTTATGGCTAATCGGAAAAGAAACCGAATGAGTAAAAAATTTAAAACTATACCATTACCATGAGTTTCTATTGAAAACTCATATTACGTTACTACAGTCGATAGCTGTTAAATACGCTCTCATTTGTCAGTGAAAGAGTTAACTATAGTCGATACGGTATTTTTCGATGACATGTGTCAAATTTGTGATTCATGGTATCAATATTCAACGGCAACAGCTACAAAACTTTAGTCACTAGCGCTTAGATTACGATAGGTAATTTACCGTTGGACTCATACTAGCGATTTTTAGTTCTCTAAGTGAGCGTTAGAGGCGCTGCAATTCCCCGTACAAATAGCTTACGCTGTCGCTAGCGAGTACGGTTACGGCTAGATGCACTGTACTCATGGTAAGGGTACTAGCTTTACCTTCTAAAAAAAATAGTTTTAGCGAAAAGTGCACCTAGCACGAATCTTTTCGACACGCGTTAACTCGCTACGTAACTCAGTGCGTCTCTCTCTTTCTGAGCTAGTTAGACAGAGACGGGCTGAGTTACGTAGCGAGTAAACGCGTATCGAGAAGATTTGTGCTTGGTGCACTCGACACCAATTCTCGGTTCGTGTGAGATTTATCTAATGTGCGAGATACGTCGAGTGGCAGGTTTCCAATGGATTTGACAGTTGTTTTCGTGCGAGATTAATTTTGCATAAAACAAGAAACGAACCACTGGTGAAAATTGCAAGAACCCATTGGATGCGAGCAGCTAACGTCAAACTCGACGTCAATGCATCACCCTATCTCGTTCACTCGAGCTAGTGCTAGAGCAAGACGGGGCGCGGCCTTAGCGTCAAGCTCGTCACTGGTGCGCTTAGGGAACCACACTCCTGCGCAGGAGCGGTCGTTGTGGCGATCTTTGAGAAGACCTAAGCGCAAGAGTGGACGTTTTTCTACTGATAGTATGATGATGATTATATGGTATTGCCGGGGGGGGGGGGGGGGGCTAACACAAATTACAAATCGTATTACAGATTACAGAGTTAGGCCAAGGAAATTGACAAACATACATCCACTTGAATAAAATAACCCTCTCTACCGACGGCTGTCGGGTAAAAAGGACAAAAAAAGGGCAAAACTAAAAGAGTCACGAGCAAATCCGCGTGGAAGAGCGAGTTTCGCTAGTCATACATTATTAATGACTAATTAGCATACTTAAAAGCTAATTATTGGATCATTAACTTCTTCGTTAGTAATGATTTGTAGAATAATTAATAGAATCTATTTCAAAATATTTAATTGACAATTCTAAGTAATGCATACACCAGTTTATTGACTATTAATGCGGTATGAAGAAACAAGAATGGGGAACATGCGTAGAAAAATAAATTTGGCTAAATTTGCACTCATATGATGCTAAATACTCATAAAAGCTCAACTTTTTTAAATGCCCGACTATTTTTGAAGGGCTTACAAATATATTTTATTAAGGGGGTGTATAATGCACTCAGTGAAAAATCTGGATAAAAATTATGATTCTTCCATACAAATCTAGTATAAATGTCAATGTGATGACGCACCAGGAGTACACAGACACTAAATTTTTGGAGCGTTTTGGGTCGAGCTGGTCAATGACCATTTTCAAATCATGATATATTATGTTTATAAATATGGACACTAGAAACGTTTCAAGAACATAGCAATATAATTTTTATAAGCTGCATAAACTGCAGTGTCCTATAAAATGCGCGCAAGTTCCCTAGTAACCGACATTAACTTTTAATACATCGTTAGTAAGAAATGATTTAGTAACAATTTATAAATAATTAATTAAATAACAATTAATAAGTTCGGTAAACACAGAACACAACCCCCCCCCCCCCTTACTGTTTTATCCTCTTTGACCTAAAAAGAACCAAACGGGTGGTTTTGCTGGTGGTAGGACGTGTGCAAGGTCCAAATCACAACCATCGTCTTGCTCGCAAATCCAGCCTAGCAGCTGCTTGGCAGCAGCAGTGCTTGGACTGTTGTATTCCGGCGTGGAGAGCAAGACAGCCGGTGACATTTCTGGCACAAGAGGTATTCCATCTTAGCCCTCCGGGTTGGCAACGCATCTGCAGTCTCCCTGGTGTCGGTGGTGATCACTTACCATCAGGTGGTTTACTTGCCCGTATGCCTTTCTATTTTATAAAAAAAGTAACTCCTATGTTCCCGGACGCGGACAAATCTAGCAAATCTCCGAATGGGGCCCCGCTGCAATTCATACGAAGCCCCCAATACTAACTGTACGCCCCTGAGCCAGTGATATAAAAATGTATACTGTGACAATCCCAAGGTCGTAAAATGGGCTTATTGGGATATTGGGCCCATAATTCACAGTTTGCGATGGGATTCACTGGAGCAATATAAAAGTATTTTTAGCGCGTAAGGTGACGTATTGGCTGTTTTTGTAGCGGCTAAAGGGGATCGTCGGTAAAGTATCGAAGATTACGTAAAGTTAGTACTCACCGAGGGAAGGCGCCTTAATTGACGATGTGCATGAAATTTATTTGTTCCAAAAATTTAAAGTATTTGTAGAGAGAAACAACTGTTTTTTTTATAGATTCATTACTTTTTGAAATATAACCAATAGAAAACTAACAGTGGGCCAGACTCACGAAAACGCTCCATATAAACCGGACTTCTAGCGTAAGGTAAGATAAGACAATGTTTATTTACATGTCTTAATCATATGTTAGATATTGTTCCATCTTTTCCAGCTGTATTCATACAGCATGCAAATATAAAAAAATACCTAATTTCATAATTACAAGTTTTTAGTACATAGTAGTTCTAAAATCAAGAAGAATAAATCATTTTAATGTATGTGTTATTAAGTCTAATACGCTCTAAAAGGGACTCCGCTCCTTTTCGTTCACCAGATCAAAAGCTAGTGCAGCGCAACATTACCATCGACAACTGAATAAAATAAAATAAAATAATAAAATTCCCATTTGGCGCGACATCGGGATCGCACGTTCGCGCTTCATTCCGTCGCGAGGCAACGGCACGTCGCTCGTTATAGCCCAGTGATGGGGCACGTATCGATAGGTTTCACGACAAACTAAAATCGTAGTGTCGGATGAAATCGAAAAAGTTTTTTTAAAAGGTTTAACCGATTCAAGTTTTCAAAACTCGATTACTACTTTTATAATTTTTAGGGCTAGTTTTTGCGTACTGGCTGTTACGGTATCTAGCATCATTAATATTTTTGAGAATAATAACATTTCATAAGGATTTAGGAAAGTCCGCATAGTCTTGCCAATCTAAACCTAACTTGTCAGAACAATTTTCGTTCATGTAATAACATAAGCTAGCGCTGAACAACATAATATTATGTCTTTGTTGCAGAGTCCCCGTAGTTAATCCTTTATTTGAATATGTATATTTCATAGACTTACAATTTATTTTTGTAATAAAATTGTTAAGATATTTTGTCAATATCAAACGAAGCTCAAATTGCATAATTTATACAATTCTGTCAAACTAAGGGCGCCTAAACCGACTTATGATTGTATTACAATGACCATAGTCACAAAAACACCTAAACTAATTATAGCTTGTTTTTAAATAAATAAATAAGCCTAACTTGTAAATTAACTTTGACTTTGGCTTTTACTACCTACATACCTTCAACAAGCTCTCCAAACAATGACCTATGAAGATACAGAAAATTTGCTTGTTGTGTTAAAGTAATTAATAGTTGTATTTTATTATAAGTTTTACATTGTTAATTTTAGTTATTTAAATTTAAAAAACCAAAATGTTTTTTGATGCGCCACCAGTATGGAATGTGTATTTATAAGATTTTGTATGTTTTTGTTAGCTCTTCTAGCCTGAAACACAGGATCTCCTAGTTCAGGCAAACGTGTTACATAGATTGTAAGTAAGTTTCTGTATTAATTATGTTTTCATGTAATTTAAAGTTTTTATGAATAAATTATCTTATCTTATCTATCTATCTTATACCTACCGTCGCGCCTATTTCCCGAAGAGATACGCAAAAACCATTTATTTCCGCTTCCTACGCTAATGACATACCTCTTACTTACTTTTATAACATTCTTCACACATTCAACATGGGTACTCTTGGTTTGCCCTTTTTCCAGAAAGTCTCCGATTTGATTACTGTCGATATATTTATCGACTGATTATACCAACCTTAAACCGACGTATTTAAAAAATGTCCATCAAGGCGGCGTCGTCGCACGTTCGCATTCCGCGGTTATTGCGCCGCCTCCGCATTCTTATCGATAAATACGTACAAATGCTAAATTCTTTAGGTTAAATAATAATCAGGATTAAACAGCGTTCTTTTAAAGTCAAACACATGACTTACGTCTACATTAAATACTAGCGGACGACCCGCGTAGCCTATGTCCGTCAGGGATACTGTAGGTTTCTATTAGTGAAAGAATTTTTGGAATCGGCTCAGTAGTTCCTTAGATTACCCCCTACCTGCAAACAAACAAACAAAGTTTTATACCTCTTCATTATATTAGTGTAGATTTTTACATATTAAACTACTACTTTTGCACGATGCTGAAAGCTATAAATTGTAAATAGGATAAAAATAATAACAGCCTTTTTTGTTGACTGTACTATTATCAAAACATTATTATGTCTACTTACGTACATATACCCAATTATAAGTCAAATTGAACTCTGGAAGCAGGTAAAAAATGTCTTGTAGGTTTCATGTTACTGGTAACAAATTAATCAAATTGAAAGAAAGACTTCTAAAAATGAGGTCCCTTATGTCCAACTGGAGCCTGTACCACCGAAGATACATGTCATACAATTTGATGTAATTGTGAAGTTTTTGACATAAAAATGTAACTAATATGAGTAATATGTCATGTATCTTAAATCGTAGCACTCTAAGTACAGGGCTCTAAATTGATAGTCTTGGATTATTAAAAAACATAAAGTCACTGCCAAACCCATTTTTTTTTCAGATTATACTTACAAGAAGCACTTATGAATGTCTGTTTTACAACCAATTTGGAAAACCCTTGAAAGAGAGGAATCCAGCAAGGACCTAAACGCTATCATTTAAAAAGTTATAATTTTATTTTTAACATAACTAAAATTTTCACAACACCATGTGACAAAAAAAACATAAAATACCATGGCTACAATCTAACCTCTATATTAGTTTTAAATCATACAAACATTTGCCCTCTACGGTAATCGAACCCGGATCCTCTTACTTTGTAGTCACTAACCACCAGGCTATCCAGTCGTAACAATAAATATCATGTTAGTGAATTAAATTGATAATAGTGATGTCCATCGAGTATATCGATAAATGAACTCGACTAAGGCCGCGTCTAAAAATGCCATCATCGCGGCGAAGCCCGCATTCCTAGTATATTGGCGGGGCTGGATATCCAAGAACAATGCGCATACTTAGCAAGGGTTACGGAATTTAGAAATTGGGCTGGCGGTAGCATTTTTCGGTTTTCGGCGAAATTGACAGGTGGATTGGTGGGTTTCATCGATATAATATGTATACTTATGTAGTTTTAAGCTTAAATATATGTAGAGTAAGTAAGTAATACTTGCTTACTTTTTTGTGTTTTATGACAATATTAACACTTTAATCGATTTTATTGAGGTGTATAGCGAGTGTAACTTATATTATTGTTTAAAGAAATACACCCATTAGATCCATTCTACATCAATTTAAAGACAACACACTATATCGCTTTCGTAAACAAACAAATTTCAATAGATTCGACGATCAGAACTAATTTAGGATGCTCATTTCATATATTTATATTCATTTGGATACTGTGACAGCAAAATCTAGCTCAAGAGCGAAAATGACAGGTTTTTGTTATTGCAACGTCTTTATATAACAAATTTTATATATTTATTAAAAAAAATATCGTTGATTTTAGTATTGAGTATCTTTCGATAGGTACTAGTATTTTTGTGTTTTATTAAGTACGTATAATTTTCGATAAATTATTGCCCCCTCTCTATTGGTCGCGTGCCGCCTTCATTTGTAGACTTGAACGATCCCTAACAACGCATCGCTCACTTATTGACTTTGAGCAATCGCTCGTAGTTATAACGCCCTATGTTGCGTTTATAGCGCAATCAAAATTCGACTTTCAACCATTCATGAAAAGACACTATGTCTCTTGTTGAGTTTATAGTACAGTGAATCCTGTACAGTGTACAGTTAGCTATAAAAATAGGGGTAAAGTTAACATCTCATAGTGTAACAAACACTCTTATGCCGGCGCAATAAGATCGTTGTTTAAATTGATACATGTATGAATACTAAATATTAATATTACAATACAATACAATATAGTGAAAATGAAAATGAAAAAAATATTTTGCAAGTAGGCCATATAGGCTCTTTTACATGTCTGAATCTAATAGCGCTTCGGAAAATGGAAGATACTACTGAGAAGAAACGCCGCAAGAAACTCAGCAGTTTTTTTTTCTCTTTACAAAACAGATTACAGTGCAACAAACATGATTATCACAATAGTACATGGCATACACAAGTTACATAAAAAATAATATATAAAAAATACGATAATTAATAGATTCAGGCGTTACTTTGCGGAGGTCCATATCAACAAACTGGAACAAATTACCTTGCTACTCCGCAAAACCAGTGCCGGGCTCGTGCAAAATAGCTGCGTCTGTACGACACATATATGTTCATGCAAAAACCCACCCTCCTCCGCTTCCACACGAAACAACATATATCACACAGACTCAACTACACACCACCTCCACTAAACACTAAAACTACACGATCGACGCGCGTTTCGCCTCTATACGAGGCATCATCAAGATCAAAGAAACACGACCGTTCGCTACTTGAACGAATATGTGTGTAATATGTGTATGTGTGACATATATGTGTCGCACAGACGCAGCTATTTTGCACGAGTCCGGCACTGGTTTCGCGGAGTAGCAAGGTAATTTGTTCCAGTTTGTTAAAAAATACGAAACTGAACTTAACTGTATTATTCTTTTTTAATATACTAGGCTTCCAACCGGTCACTTTGGAAATCCATGGAGGAGGCCTATGTTTAACAGCGGACTTATTTTGACTGAGATGATGATGATGATGATGATGATGATGATGAATATACTTGGGACTCGTACCGGCTTCGCACGACTACAATCGGGATACATAAAAACAACGTGATGGCCCCAAAACTATACAATAAATTACCTACTGCGCTAAAAAACTGTATCATGCATAATTTTAAGAATTTATTAACGAAGCTAGTCTTGCAGAAATGTTAATACAGCATTAAGGAATATTTTAGTGATTTTGACCTATGAATTGTTGTATTATATTTACTCCATTATTTTGATTATCTATATTTACATCACTTTTTTTACTATTAAGGACATGAACATGATTTAATTGATAATAATGTGAATCTTATTATGTAATGAATATCAGTATTTAGATAAATTATATAAATAATGCAAATTGTAACTACTTTTCGCTTTACTGGTTGGTGACTTTTTGTACTAATTTGCATCCTATACATGTAATTTGGTCATAATTATTCGTATGCCCTCAGGGTACGACATAGCAGAACATTGTAACCTCTATAATACCAACTGCGGTGTATATTGCTTGTACCTACCTATGTTTCGACGAATACAGATATATTGTTTTTTTTTTATACAACATAGGACGGCATACAAGCAAGTGGGTCACCTGATGGTAAGTGATCACCACCGCCTATAGACACCTGCAACAACAAAGAGAGTGCAGATGCGTTGCCAACCCAGAGGGCTAAGATGGAATACATCTTGTGGCAGTAATTACACCGGCTGTCTTGCTCTTCACGCCGGAACACAACAGTGCAAGCACTGTTGCTTAGCGGCAGGATAAGCGAGCAAGATGGTGATAGCGATCCGGACGGACCTTGCACAAGGTCCTACCACCCGCAAATTGATTGATTGATTGTCAACATACAGGGTATTGTACATACAAACGCTCCGTAAAACAATCTCTAAATGATAGTGAAAACTGTTTCAAAATCCGTTGCGTGGTTTGGAAGATGAAGCGGCCGAAGGCACTAGGAGAGAACAGACAGAGGAGAGGAGAGGACAGACAGGAAGGGATAGGTACTTTATTTTATACTATGTAACGATTCGTTAAGCAAAAATGTATTTGTTTCTGAGCCGAAATGGCAACCTTTTGTACCATTGCAATTTTTTTCCCTAACTAATCTTCGAGGTAGACTTTCTATTGACAGAGAGGCCAACAAAAACAGAGGGTCTGACCAGCTTTTGACAATGTTTCAACGAAGGAGGGTTTAAAATTCATAAATCTTTCTTTGTGTATTTATAAGGTTTTGGAATACGCTAAAAGTCATTTTAAAAGAACAACCCGGTACAGGACGGTTATTCAAAGTTTGCTACTCGGCGTTAGTCAACAAACATTGTTTTTGGTTTGACCAATACATAATATTTGACTTTCTATATAAAGACAGCAATGTCCTTCGCTTAAGAGGAGTGTGAACCCAGCCCGAAAAAGCGCTCACCATACATGAAAATGAAAATGAAAATGAAAATGAAAATGAAAATGAAAAATTTATTTTGCAAGTAGGCCATATAGGCTCTTTTACATGTCTGAATCTACTAGCGCTTCGGAAAATGGAAGAATCTGCTGAGAAGAAACGCCGCAAGAAACTCAGCAGTTTATCTTTTTTTTTCTTCTCTTTTGAAAACAAGATTACAGAGCAATATACACAATCATAACAATAGTTCACATAAAGTGTGAAAAAAAAAAAAAGATAATAAATAGCACAGCAAGCTTTAAGCATATTGAACGAACTGGCACTAGTACAGATTGACCAAGAGATGTATAGGGTCCCCAGGTCAAAGAAATTAGAATCGGGATGTATGTGGTCCCTGATCAAATACTTAGTCTAAATAACTTAGAGATGTATAGTCTCTAAGGGTCAAAACAAATTAATTACCTTAATCTATGCTTAGCAGAGGTGTAAAACGCCTCCACGGTCAAATTGTACAATATTACTTGGAGATGTATAGTCTCCGAATGTCAAAATAATATAAGAATAAAAATATTCATGTCAAAAAAAAAAAAAATTGGTGAAAATCCAACAAAATCAGTAATATAACAATAACAACTCAATATATGTCTATATTTAGTTATATATATAAATATAAATAAATAGACAACACGATGAAGTCTCCCACATCAAACCGCATTTAAGTACCTACATTTTAGGCTTTTTGAGAATTACATTAGTCTTTGCAGCATGAATAGTCCGGACCCCACAAACAGCACCCGATCACGAGTATGACGCGTATCTCAGCCATCGTCTCCCTCAACCATATTGCAGGGAAGGTGGCGACCCGATCAACGACGCCACCGTAAGCAATGCCCTTTAAGCGAGCATGACATACTCAAGCAGTACGACTACAAAAGAGAAATTGAATACGGCTCGTCTGGCGAGAAACATCACAATGTGCTCCAAAATAATAATTACACTTTAATAGGATGTCATACATAATTAATAGGTATAAAATTAAGTGATAAAAAAAAAAAAAAAAAGATTAATGCTTAGAAATGTCACAAACATACAATTATTTATTAAAGTCAAAGATATTTAAATTAAATATTGAACAGCCGATATTTAAATTAAATATTCACGCCTTTAGAACTGGCCAAGTCAAATCGTCGCATATATATTCGTCGACTTTGTAATAAGCTTTTTTCAATAGCGTGTTTTTAATATACCTCTTGAATGCATTTAGAGGTAATTCCCATACATCCACAGGCACTTTATTATAGAACCTCACGCAGTTCCCTAGAAAGGATTTGCTAACTTTTTTTAAGCGGAATTTGGGTACAAAAAGCTTATTTTTATTTCGTGTGTTGAAATGATGGACATCACACAGTTTCTTGAAGGAATTAAAGTTCCTATGCGTATATACAATTACATCATATATATATTGTGAAGCTACTGTAAGGATGTCTATTTCTTTAAAGCGTTCTCTCAGTGAATCACGAGAGCCAAGGTTGTAGATGGACCGAACTGCCCTCTGTACAAACGCCGATAACGTTTTCCACCCTCTAAACCTTAACCTATTTGTGCCTATGGCAAACATTTTTGGTATGTTGTCATTATGCTTTAGAACTAGGTTTATACGTTTTGATTTTTTTTAAATATTTCCTGATAGATTTTAAAATATGTATTTGCATTTTATAAGTTTCATACAAAACAAAAAAGCGTCAATAGTTTTGAAAACCTAGTTCCAGGTCATAATGACAATATACCAAAAAAGCCATGGCTATAGGTTAAGGTTTAGAGAGTGGAAAACGTTATCGCCGTTTGTATGGAAAGCGCTGGGTTCACACTTCTCTTAATTTTATTCACTCCGGCATTTTTGATGGCAGCAGAAGTAAATTCTTGATTTCCTTTTTGATGCAATAAATGAACAAATGATACTTATTGGGTAATGCATTATTTTACCGAAAATCGTTTCGTCGATTATCATTTCCCATAACACTATTTTTATCATAATTTAGGAATTATCCATCGAACTTCGTTAAATCGCTAATACATTGCTCGAACTGTCTTTTACACAAGAATCAACTCATATAATTTTACTTCATTATTTTATTTGTACATCGACATGTCGTTCATTGAATCGCCTTTACTATAATTTTTGGTCAACATAAGTTTCAGTTCCCAAAATTCTTATTACATAGAAAATCGTTTCACCAATATCACTTGATAATACTTTTCAACGGCATTACATGAAAATTGACGTAATAAATTCAACAAAATGAGCATCTTAATAAATGTACTGCGCCAGACATTTTTTTGATGGAATATGGAGGACAACGTGCATGCGGGATACCTCATGGTAAGTAATCACCGCCACCAAGGAACTAGCGTTGACAAAGAATCGCTGGACCGTTGCCAGCCTAAACGAATAGTATAAATGACAAATACAAATGGGCTGACGTGACTGAGGTTGTCCCACACTGTGCCCGCCTCAGAACATAAAATCAGAACATCAATTATTCTATGATCTAAGGTGTCCGCCTAGCTCTGTATTCTGTAGAGCCCTGTATGTGCTTGCAAAGGCCCAGGCCTCCAATTCTGGCGCTCTTCGAGATTCATCTCACATTCGAGATGTGTCAAAAAATTACAGATATTGAAGGGATCTGAAGTAAGAATTGCCCCGCAGCTCCCCCTCGGTCCTTGCGCCTTGGACCTAATCAGTCTGTGGATAAGTCAGGCCCTGTGTACAATAGACTACATAAGGATATATCCACTTTTCCACCTTATTGTAGTAAAGTAAGATACATCTTTTTGAACTCAACTGTACAGGCAGACGAAATATACTTAACGAAAGTCCACTTTTTTCTTCAAAGTATTAACGTGGTATTTATTTTCACAGGGGTGGTAGAAGGCTCATAAAAATGGCAAAAAAACGTTGAAGGTAAAGGATCACTTAGTTTTATGAGTCAGAGATATTATTGTTTCTTCTCACAATGCTTTAATCCTTGAAGAAATGGTTGGGTTTTCTATTGTTCTATTACCTCCCAGATTGATGTTCTTCGAAGAAGCACAATGAGTAAGGAAAACATACAAAAATAGTGGGGTGTGCTGGTTGAAAAGATTCTCTACTAGCTGCACCTGCGACTTTGGCAGTAAATAATTGGTAATAAATAAAAATAAATACATATTTTGAGACAATTAACACCGATTGACCCAGTCCCAAAGTAAGCAAATGATGCTGCTTGTGTTATGGGTACTGGACAACGGATATACATACTTATATTTGATAAATATATACTTAAATACGTATAACATCCAAGACTCCGGTACAAATATTCGTATTCATCATACAAACATTTGCCCCTCCCGGGAATCGAACCCGGAACCTCAAGCTTCATAGTCAGGGTCACTATCCACTAGGCTATCTGGTCGTCATGGATGGAGTGGCGGAGACTAGAGCAATCGCCCACTAACCACTAACCGCTAGGCTATCCGGTCGTCAAAAGCCTTTGATTACCCAAATATTAATCTAAAACTTGATTTTTCTATGTGGTTAAATTCGTTCTTGGAAATATGCGCAGATAGAGATCGGCAACGGATCAGCTTTTAGGGCTTGCTGGTACACATTAGTGGCGGTGACCATCTCCTTCTTTACCTAGTTTAAAGTCGCTATCTTTCCTGTCTGTCTTAAATTTTTACAGCGTATGTTCGCCCGCCTTCTTCTAAACCAGGCAATGGATTTTGATATGGTTTTCACTGTGTGGTATTTTTTTTTCGGACGGCTTTTATGTGCATTACATCCCAGTAGTGCCCGTGCCAAGCCGCGGGGAAGTTAGTTTGAAAAAAAAAATTGGGACAATGGTCGACCAAGAAATTGCTTGACCACATTTCAACCGTATTACATAGGGATAAGGTTCAAAAGTGGTCAAGCAATAACTTGGTCGACTATAGATACATGATTTTTTCTAATCTCAAACTAAGCAACTAGTACTATGGATAAACGCATTATTAAATAGGTATTTGATTAAAGTCAATCGCTGGCGAGGCTAGAATTTCTAGTTTTTCCTAGTTTATTGTATGGGCTAAAGGGTTTGACTTTTTTATCAATTCTCTGTAGTAGTTTTGCGACACTAAAACACTATTTCATCTGGCACTGAGTTTTGTTAATGAAAGTGGTCACTGCAAATATTATATAATTTTATTTCAAATGCGAAAAAGTCGATTCAAACATAAAGTGCTTATTAACTTAAACTCCCAAAATCAAAACAATTGCGTGAGAAATAGTCCTGGCAAAACGGCCTGAGTTGTTAAAAAAACCATTTGATTTAGCCACATAGTACAAAATCAAGTTGGTATATGTTTCTGTCTGTCTCCATACGGTTCTGATACGGTTTTAACTGTCATAGAGATAATATTGTACAGAATATTTTATGTACATTACCTTCTAACTGTATTTGTGCGAAGCCAAGGCGGTGCACTAGTGAATTAGAAACTGCGATTTTAAAATTCCCGCTTTCAACGAAGTGATTTCCTTAAGTACCTATCTAGTTAGTACGTATCTAGTTATTTTGCAATACTGCTGGTGGAACTAGATTATGTTTGTAATAACTAATGTGGGTATTTTAGAAACATTAACAAACGATTTACAATCACTCCCTGCCGTCAAACGTGGCGCTTAGTAAACAAAGGTCCGATCATAAAGTAATTAGTTTTTAGAATCGAGTATTGTTGGTTTCCGGATTACAAAATGTACCTGATCATGGGGTCGTCAGTAGTTTACTTTCGAAAGCTTTTCGACGATTTTGGTCATACACGTTCGTGCTATCCTCAAAGACACAGCTACGTTCAGGCTCCAAGCTACCACCAGCTCCAGAGCTATCTCTATTTTTTCCGTTCCATTTTTCTTTTTTAACTTTTTTAAAATGTCTTGCCAGTGTTACTATCATATCAACAGTGATATTCAATTGGTAAGTGTTTAGATTTTTTATTTGTGTCGGATTTAAATGCAAGTGTTTAATGTTTATAACGTTATGGGGACTTTAACGCGATAAAAACATTGTTAATTTACCTCGACGCAATTTATGTCTACTCGTGACCACGGCCGTTGAAACATGGCCAAAACTCGAAGTAAAATAATAATGTTTTTATCGCGTTAAAGTCCCGATAACGTTATAAATATGTGTGAAAATCGCGTTTATAACAATTTAAGTGTTTATGTTGTTTTCAAGTTTGGACAGACAGGGTTATTTCGCACCCTTAGAATTAAAGCGACTCAAATCTGAATATGATATTTCCCAAAATTAAACCATTTGTCTTTTAAATAAGGTGATATTTTGGAACGTGTATTATTCAGAAATGGGTTACTTTAATTCTAAGCATGCGATTTGTATTTTTATTAGTGCATAGTGGTAGAGAATGAATGGGTCGACAGTTTTGGAGTTGTATGGTTAGCCTCAGAAGTAGCCGAATATTTTAGTACTTTATCGCTGTCAGTGATGTGAAAAATTCGAGCAGCTCTCATTTTATCCGTTACTACGACAAGGTTCTTAAGTGTTAAGCTACTTCTGAGGCTGGTTTCTATGGGCGGCGGTGATTACTTACCATTGAGTGACCTGCATTCCCGTTTTCCTGTGTTTTCTTTAAAAAAGTGCAAAAGAGTTTATTGCAAGTAGTAAATGTATGAACTCACAGCTAATAAATAAATCAACGTTTATTTCGGATAACTAATAGATCTATAGTGAGTTAGTAGATAATGTTGTTACAAAAACTTAATAATTCACATACTTAGTTTAAATTGTGTTTTGTATAAGGCTAAAGTATCGTGGTACGAGGGCTCTCATACGAGTAGTATTACATTGCGGGGTTTGATCGATCAATCGAACGCATCATACCTGTGTAGCCCGTAATTTAATGCTATTCGCATGTGACAACCCGTACCATGTAACTTGGTCTGAATTATAAAGTCACTCACCTGTCGATATTATAATAAATTTTATTGTTGATCATCAACAAAGTCTAACTTTATAGATTTCCGTATGAAGAATTACAGAATCATATTTTTTTTACCTGACCAGGTTTACAATCCCTAACACAATTACTCGCATGAATAATTTATTCAAAATATTAACTGCGACATAGGTAGGTACAGTAGGGGAAATATATTCACGTACCACCTTAGAACCCTATCGCAATGAAGCGACGAGTTAAACGCCAGGCTATGTCATACAAATGTCATGCGTAAGTCTCTTCGACTAGGTTCTACGGTGGTACGTGTTTCAATTTCCTTGACTGTACATGATTATTTTCGCGTGGTTTTCAAATCTTTTGTTTTGTTTGGGTCTAAAATTGATTAGAATCAGTTTACTGATTTTAAAGATAATGTATCGAGACTTTTTTTTTCACTTTTTTTTATGTAAATTTTCGACCTTTTTAAGGTAATTTTTACCAGCTGCTATATAACTTACTTTGATAGTATGTGCGGTTTAAATATTTTTAACTATTCAATTTAAGCTTACAGAAGTCGTGATATGATTGTTTCTAAATTTGGCATGTGTATGTAGTTCCGATGACAAACTACAGCTACCAAAAAAAGCTTGTTTTAAAAATGAAATTTTGAACAAAAAAACGTATATCTCCAATAGTCAGAAAACTTTAAACAATGAAGAAGATAATATTATTATTATAGCATCGAAAACCTGCAATAATAATATGTTAACGCTGTTATTAAAGTAATTTCTAATAATGAACCTTTCTAACCGCCTCATTTATAAATGCTTCGTAAACGTTTATTAGTTAACACGTTTTAAGTCTTTATCTGTCATTGTTACTATTACCCTCAAATGAAAGGGACAAAACTTTTGTTAGCTTGAAAAGGTTGTTAACTTTTTATGAACAAGGGGATAAGTAATTAAGTCCTTAGCAGAACTTAAATTAAGACTCCTTAAAAGAATTGGAATCGTATTTTTTTAAATAGTTTCTTTCGGTTTTATTTTTAAATGTTTAAAAAACGATGTAAGATCAACTTCTGATTGGTTATAGAAAAACCATAGAATTAATAAAAAGAGTAAAATTTAAATCTCTCTATAGAAGCCCGTAACTAGCTTTTACCCGCGGCCGTTCCCAGATTTAGGTAGCTTTTTTTATGAATTAGGAAGGCAAACAAGCAAGTGGGTCACCTGATGGTAAGTGCTCACCACCGCCTATAGACACCCGCAACACAAAAGAGATTGCAGATGCCTTGCCAACCCAGAGGGCTAAGATGGAATACCTCTTGTGCCAGTAATTGCACCGGCTGTCTTGCTCTCCACGCCGGAACACAACAGTGCAAGCACTGCTGCTTACCAGCAGGATTAGCGAGCAAGATGGTGGTAGCGATCCGGACGGACCTTGCACAAGGTCCTACCACTAAAGTGTGATTAATTGTTGTTTTTTTTTTCAGGATATTAACCTGCTAGCCATCGGTGACAGCCTAAGAGAGTTAATGGACGACGATGAATTCGAAGACTGCCCGGACACCTACACGCGAGAAAGGCCACTAATGCCTGAAGAACAAAAGAATGATGAAGAGCCCATTCGCATGGACCCCGTAGTGGAGCCTATAGTGGAGCCCATAGTGGAGCCCATAGTGGAGCCCATAGTGGAGCCCATAGTGAACCCAGTACTCCTCAGAGACCCCAATATCATAGAAATCGGACCAGACGGGATTCCTATAGTTTCCGCAAACGGAGGCTACGAAGTTTTCGTTATCGAAGCTGAACTTGTAGATGAAGAAGACGAAGCAGTTGAAAGCGAATACGACGACGAATTTAGCGACGATGGGTACGACGCAGAAGATTCGTGCTATTATTCGACGGACGATGAAAGTATCATCATATATGTAGTGCCGCCGCCGCCTTCGGCTCTGCCACGTCCGCAATTTCTTGGTTACCGCTATAATACGAGCAGAAGGCATTGATACCTTACATACAAGTTTTTGGTCAAGTTCAAAGTATGTGTATTGAATTAAACGTCCTATAATTTTTTTGAATTAAAATTCGGCTTGCAGTACTTTTATCGAAGAGGGTAAATAATATAAAACATAATTGTTTAAAAGACTCTATATGTACATACATAATTATGGTTCAGGAATCGTTTTAGTATGTCCAGGGATTACCTCCGACACACGAACAAAGATTACCTCTTTTTTATATTAGTGTAGATTAGTGTAGATTAGTGTAGATTAGTCATATTGATAGCGCCGCCAGTTGCCACCATCTTCAGTCCCATCACGCCCTCATTTTGTAGGTTATTTAAGAGTACTAGTAACAAACAAGGTCTTTTCTAACAGTCTGATTTTAATAAACGTAATATTTACTTTGAATTCATAATATTATCTTAGAAACCTACTTTATTTATTCCATTATGGCTTACTAGCCCAGTGATATCCAGTTTTAGAGTACAAGGTGGAATAATCTCTAGTGAAATGATTTTACTTCAATAGTTAAGTGTAGTTTAAGTTTTATATAGTTGCAGGCAAACATCTTGAGCATAAATCGAGTGGAGGGTACGTTTGCACATACACATTTGTACTAGAAACGGCTACAGCGCAGTCAACGTCAGTGCTCAAGAAATTTGCCGGGAACTGTACTTGTGTCTAGATTTAAGTTTTAACATAAAACTACAATAACATGCAAACGTATTGAAAAACGAATTACTCACGAATTTAAAGTCGAGTGTCAAGCGACAGCTCAACATATTATTAACGTATGCTTTAAATACGCGAATGAACCGGTTATTTCAATATGTCATTAGATTTAAGTTGTTTAGTTTTGAGTTTAAATGATTACCAAGTACAGTTCCCGGCAAACATCTTGAGCACTGACCTTGACTGCGCAGTAGCCGTTTCTAGTACAAACGTGTATGCGCAAACATAACCCCTGCACTCAATTTATGCTCAAGATGTTTGCTTACAATTGTAGTTATGTTATAATTATTTATTGTTTAAGATTGACTTTTCAAATAAATTGGATGAATATTTGTTAAAAGTTTTGCGAATATGTTGAATTCACTGTTAACGTAAAAGTCACTGTCAATGTTTATATTTAAGATATTTATAAGCAAAAGGTTACAATAAAATTGTTGTAAGATAGTTTCTGTTTATCATTAATTCATTACTAATACCCTTAAAAATAAAATAAATAAATAAAAATCTTGGACTAATTTACACTAATTTACCTAGTCCCAAACTAAGCAAAGCTTGTATTATGGATACTAAACATACTTATATAGATAAATATATACTTAAATACAAATAACATCCATGACTCAGGTACAAACATTCGTATTCGTCACACAAATATTTGCCCATACCAGGATTTGAACCCGGGACCTCTTGCACAGTAAGCAGACCCATGTGCCACTGTGCCATACAGCGGTCCTAATACGGCAGCCCGGGTTTAGTTTAACCCCTCCCTGTGTCTCTGTTTAACTAGTGTCATAAGAAAGGGACGCAGAGATAAACTAAACTTGGCCAGTCATGTTAGCGCCACTGGAATGTAAAGTAAAAAACACACGTGTTTAATTTATCTTGGATTATGAGCCTAAAACCGAAGTAATAAGTTCCACGTTACGAGACAGTGTGTTGAAATAGTACATTTTTAACCAAATTAAAAAAAGAAGGTTCGATTCGACCCGTATAACAAAAACGTATAATATTCGTAAATGTTACTTTTTTGAAGTTGCTTCCTCGACCTAAAAGTAGTTGCGCGAGCGCCGATAAGGAATAAGTAAGATAATATTTATTTTGCAATACAAATGGCGGTAGAAATCATTTACTTTCAACCATATTTTAATGAGGGTAAGGATGTAATAAGTAACGGCTGCAAATCACCGTTTGGTCACTACTGAACGAACCTTTGTTAACAAAGGTACTCGGACAATAACTTGAAGTTATTAGAAACAAGTATTGGAGCCCCGGATTGTAAAATTTACCTGAACATGGGTCTCTCCCACCAATTTTACCTCTGCAACCGTTCCAAGACGGTTATACTTAATTCTGCCATTGCCAGCCACGCAGTTAGCTACATCTTTTCGAAACCAATTTTTTTTAACTTTGAGCAAAATGTCGTGCCAGCGCCATATTCAGTTGGTAAGTGTTTTTGATTTAATCATTTATATTACTTTGTAACAATGGAATCAAGGTCTGCTCGGATCTCTACCGCCATCTTGCTCGCCAATCCAGCCGCTAAGCAGTGCTTGCACTGTTGTGTTCCGGCGTGGGGACCAAGACAGCCGGTGAAATTACTGGCACAAGAGGTATTCTATCTTAGCATATACTTCTTCACGGTGTTGCAGATGTCTATGGGCGGCAGTGATCATTCACCATCGGGTGACCCATTTACCCGTTTGCCTATTTATTTCATTACAAAAATTTAAGAACGGCGAGTGGGTTACGCTAAATTAATATTTTAACTCTTACATCGGAAATTATTGAGTGTTGAAAGTATTTGTATGTATGTATGTAAATTCTATATTGTACAAAAAGCATAAATTACAAAAAGAGATTTGTCTATCTACCTTTGGTTTTACGTGGTGTTAATTTTCAATAAGTGGGTTGGATACCGTTCATTAATTTGTAGACTTCGTAGATTTTGGATTAGATACTTCCTTTCCCAGTTTAACCCCTGTAATGGCTATAGTTTTAAATGATAATATATTATTTGTGCACCTCGCCTAAGGAACCCATGTTTCAAATTTCATGTTTCTACCTTCAGGTATTCAGGCTATGTGATTATCTTTCAGTCAGACCCGATCTCTTTGTTTGTGCTGTTAATTTAAAATCAGTTCGTTGGTTTCTAAGATATTCTGAAAGTTCTGAATAAATGTTACAATGTTACATATTTTGGGGTACGTCAATTTTTCGTTTTATAATTTTACCTTACCTTATGTTTTCGTTACCCAGTAATTCGCCTTTTTTATGTTGATGCCATAAAACTGTTTTTTTTTATTAATTTCTGCTTTCCCAAAAGACAATCTCAACAACAAAATACTTAGGCTGATTAAATTTTTTAAGGATACAACTACCTTCGGTGTCATTTATATGAAACTTTTAACAAATTATCATATTCAACTGGGTACCTTTACAGCTACCGTCAGCTGACGAGAGATGGCGACTTAAATTATTAAATTAAAACGATTAATTGAAAAGATTTTAGTTCAATAATTTGAATGTTGTAAACATTTAAAATAAAAATCGAAAGAAATTTCGGTTACAAAATTAATTTAAATCGTTAGTAAATGACGTGAAGTTTTTGCTGCTATCTTTCGCTCTCTAAGTATTTAACTTCTTGGTCAACTTAGAACTAAGGAAACTTTAAAAAGTTTAAAGAAAAGTAAAAAGAAAACTATAACATAAAATAACATAACATAGAACAACCAACGTTTACAGATTATAAAAGTGTAAAAGTTAAACCTAATCAAGCTTGATTAACATAAGCTTCCTTTCCAGGAACGGGACCTGCAGGCAATCACCCGCAGCGTTCTTCAGCTGGCGAAGGAACCAGTTGTTGAGGCCGCCGTCGGCCCTGATACTCGGGATGTCATTCTGGGGGATGACGTCGTCAACGTAAGCAGACGTGACATCCTGGTGTCCACTAACGGTGGCGAGGCTGTCCTCGTCAGCAACGAGGCTCGTAGCGATGTACGGAACCACTCAAACGACGGTTCATCCCAAGACTTGTTAGATTCTAATCTGGTTATCCGATACAAAAAAAGCAATGACGAAACACCCCTGTTTCGTTTGTTTGTTAGTGATAGGTTTGCGAAATTTTTGTCAAATGGCAATTCGTATTTTTCAGAACCCTAATATTTTTAATTTTCTTTTCGTAGTCATATTTATTTTTTGTATAATGTTAAGTTTATCGTAGCTTAAGTTTCTATTTTGTAGTATAATTTAGTTAGTTTTCAATATTTTTTCTAGAATAGACTAGACAAACTTAATTCCACAGCTTAGAATACAGGTACAAGCAAAAGACTTAATAATGTATAAAATATATCGGTTCCGATATCCGATATCGGAACGGAAAATATGAGAAGCAAGTACATATTTCATACGTTTTTCTTCAGATATCATTTTAACATCCGATAAATTAAGCGTTTTTAGTTGCTAATTATTTAGAATAAGTAATGATCTGTATGGTGGGCAAATATGAATTGCCATGTGATAAAAAAATCAGCTAAGTAACGAATAAATAAGCTAAACAGTGGGGATATGTCGTTGTTCTTATAGCTAAGATTGTTAAGCCAATGAGTCTTAATTTAAAACGTTGTTTGAGTGGTTTCGTACAATCAGTGATAGTTTGTGACGTTTTGTGTATACGGAATTCTTAGTTTTAGTTTTTGGTATTAATTGTTACTTTTAATTATTTATCTTCATTTAAAATATAGTCTTAAGTATTTAATTCTTAGTTTATTTTTGGTATTTATTGTTAGTTTTAATATTGCCTTTTTAATCCAGTTTTAAGTAGTTGTTTTTGTTCTTTATAAATGTACATATCCAATGGGTAAATGACGTGATATAAATGTGTGCTATTTGCTATTGTTTACCAATTTCCTTAGCATAAGTGATTTGATTTAAGTATTTGTGCGTGTATTAAATTGTCTAATATAGAATGTACCAAAAATATTTACGTTTTATTTACCTTTACTCCGTAATTAATCAAATTATAATAATACTATATAATCATACATCCTTATTGTGTCTGATTTAGGATACAATTTATCATTGAAAAATTTCACATCCGATCGGCCTTCAGACCACACCTTCAGTTTTATCTATAACATTTAACTTTACAAATGAATTGTTCAGTGAAATCGCATTAATCTATCGAATCGATTCGAATCGATTTAATGCCAATTTAACTGAATAGTTCACATAAAAATGGTAATTCTCAAGCGTTTTCGACGTTGCTCATTATCGTTCCTTCATTATTTGTAAAATACCGGACTACAAACATGGGCTTTAGGCAAGAACAGAAGCTGTACTCTGAGTTGATTCTAGTTTTAGCAGAAATTGGTGCTAAACGTTAGGTATATCGTCAACTAATTAAGGAACGGTAATGAGCAACGTCGAATGGAGAATTAAATGGTACACATGAAACTGGACCTCAATTATCGGTTCATGCGAGATGCTTCTTACACTTCTCATGCGAGAAACGTCAAAAAATTACAGATTTCAAAGGGATTTGACAGTTGTTTTCATGCCAGATAAATCTCGCATCAGCCAAGAATCGCTGCTGAAGGCAGGTATGTGTAGCCCGCTTTAGCCAGCTGATTTCGTTAAGTAACTAAAGTCCCATTTTCACTCAATTTAGTTTCTATTTCGATGTTACGTCATTGTAAATTTAGCTTTATACCTCAGTAAAGAAGGTTGCGTTTTGATTGAAGTAAAAGACCAAGTATAGTACAGAAAAATATTTTTTCTTATGCGGTGTTTTTGGAGGTAGTTTTAAATTAAAATTGATATTTAAATTGAAGCCGTTGTTTAATTGACAACGGACAAAGCTCGCGAGGACGCGTAGCGGCCAATTTATTTTTAAAATTCAATATCACAATGTATTTTTGACATTTTATTATTGTTAATGGCAAAACAAATGTGGTGAAAGCAGACGCGAAAGTGGCAAAAGTAGCTCAGTTTAGAAGTGCTTCATTAAAATAAGGTAAGCGTTTTGTTTTGTATCTTAACTGTATTTAAGTATAATCCAATTTGCATTGACACATAGAAATTATGATCTTATATCTAAAACAATTATTTTGTAGCAAAGATATGCCTATAGCAGGCGCCTGCGACTTCGTTTGCGTCATATTAGTAGCCTATATCCGTCAGGGATAGTGTAGCATTCTATTGGTGAAAGAATTTTTGGAATCGATTCAGTAGTTCCTGAGATTACCCTCTACATACAAACAAACAAAGTTTAGTTTAGAGTAGACAGATTAGAATACCCATACTAACCTGTCCGCAACATCTTCAAAACAAAATAATTATGCAGTTTTTATTCGTATTTTTTTTTTCTAATTTAATTTATGGCGGTCGTTTAGCTACGCTATCCTACACGAGTTAAACTTTAAACATTTAAATATCACCAGAAATATATTTAATAATGCCAGAGAAATCTATAGTGTCCATCATCACGTTAACCTCTCATGTATAAACGTTAAAATTTATCATACAAACATTTGGCCCTCGTGGGAATCGAACCCACAACCCTTAGCATCGTAGCTACGAGGCTAAGTTTTCGTCAAATCATCAATCTGGCATCATTCAAAGTTGACCAGACTGATGGAGTGGACTTATGAAATACTGAACATGTCACCTCTAAATGTCTACATTCTAAACTATGCATGCTTCTTCATTGTTGGACCACATAATCAGAGAGACCCATTTAGATTCATTTTTCATTTCATTTTCATTTCATTTTTTATCATGATTCAGGTGTAAGCGAAAAAGGCCGGTTATGTGTAATTTCTCCCTTCTGAATACGAAAAAATCTTATTTTATTTTAATACATCTCATGAATAAATAAAAGTTTTAAAAAACAAAAAATTAAATACTTAAAATAACTTACAGATTTAGTTTCAAGTTATTGTCATGCTTGCATAAGGATTTTATTTTATTGATCATATGGCTTTTGAGTACAGTCAACCAAACTGATTTCTGGGCAACTGTTGAACCTTTTCACAATAAACGTAATTGTGACGTGTTAAAAGAAATACCATAATCTCATAGTATCACTAGCATGTGATATTGTGACAAGGTTATACACTGGCTTACTGCAAGATTTTACGATGCTTATAAAGCTTAAATCTTTCTTTCCTTTAATACTTACTGCATCCATGGCTTCTCCTGACTTTTTTTAATAATTATGTAAAGGAATCAAGATCGACGACTCTGGGCTGGACTTACCTGAAAAAAAAAAGCAACAGAATTTAGAAACTCGTCATCAAGAAATATTATTAATACATTCAAGACTGGTTATATCTATCTATTAATTTATTTCAGTTTAATTGTACTGTACGAAAGGCAGACTTAATGCCTTAAGTAATTCTCTGTCAGTCTTATGATTAGGAAATTGAACAAAAGAATTAACATAGAGATACAACGAGGAATGGCGCAGCGACTTAGGGGATATTTGTGAAATCTAAATAAATAAATAAATATCTCAGGACAATTCACACCAATTGGCCTAGTCCCAAGCTAAGTAAACCTTGTGTTATGGGTACTAGACAACGGATATGTACATACTTAAATAGATAGATACATACTGAAATACATTTAACATCCAAGACTCAGGTACAAATATTCATATTCATCATACAAACATTTGCCCTTCCCGGGAATCGAACCCGGAACCTCTAGCTTCATAGTCAGGGTCACTAACCACTAGGCTATCCGGTCGTTATCTGAAATATTATGTTAGTTTTTGTTTACTTATCGTATTAATGGGTATATTTTCAAGTGCAGTGCTTTTTCGTCATTTGTATGGCACTTTTTTTTCTTTGCAAAATGATGGTAGCGATGTTACATTTGTAATGTTTTACATTTGTAAATGATTAGAAATCGAATGGTGTATGAGGCATCATTTTGCAGGCTATAGTTTCTTAGAATTTGAGTCTGAAAAATATACATAGCCATACAAATTACAAACTTGCCATACAACTTACTTTCGTATGAAAATATAAACTAAATCTGGTTAAAAAGGTCCTAGATAAATAGAAATTATTTATAAGTACGACGAAACATGATACCTGACACTATTATCATTATACCTTTACTGTAAGGTGTACAAACCCGACTTAAACTGATTTTATTTAGAACTTTTTTCACAGTCATCTATTTGGTTTCAAAATTATATAAGAAGGCACAAGTACAAGGTAACGGGCAATTGAAAGGTTTGTAACAGAAATAAAATAAAAATAATTTATTTTAGACTTCAAGGGTCCATAGCTTGGTTAGTAACATCGAGGTCCTTAGATTGTATATTACTTAAAAGGTGTGAGTAAATATTGAGACTGAGCTGCAAACATTGAACGGTTATGATAATTATAATAATAATCATCATCAAATACAAAAATATATACCCACAAATCAATCACAAAAAATATTTTCAATATGAAATAATAAATAATTAACGCTATCTCGTGCTGACAAGCACGCCTATAAGATGACGGGTGATGCGCGAATCATACCTCATGGCTGGATGGAGTAGAAACTGGCGCGCATTTTACTCAGCGAGGATGTAATAATCGTCTGTGCTGGCTAGTGCAAACATACCAGATGCGCTGAGATAGCGCGGCAGCCCCATCAACATCCTGAAGCCATTATTGTATTGGACACGAAAAGCGCTGATGGCCTTTTTCGTATATTTCGCCCAAAGGCAGCTCGTGTAGTATACCTGACGGTAAGCTTTAAACAAAAATGTTTTAGCTTGTGCATTGCAGCGCGAATACCGTCCCACCAGCATATTTCATCTTATCGCCAACACTCTCCGTTCCTGTTCTATGTCCAACTCCATATAATCCATCCTCACATAGTGACCGAGATATTTAAAATGGTATACCCATCTTAGAGCTTCATCATTCAATTTATGAAAGGCACAAACTCAGGACTCTTTCCGCTGACAGTCTTAAAGATTATGTATTCGCTCTTTTTGATGTACGCGTAGCGGGTACCTTTTACACTTAGAGTTATTCTGTGTGATTGAATTAGAAACGTGAAAATCCGCACAAGAAACAAAAACCGTAAAAGTTGTGAGATTTAAGTGGCACTGAACGTGGCATAATGCTAGCAGATCTTGATGATGGTTGCGGGAACACGCTGGATATGAGTAGAGCAAGACTGGTAGTTGTGGCGGTCTTTGGAGGAGGCCTATGACCAGCAGTGGACATATTTTGGCTGCTAGGATAATGATGATGGCCTGTGGAGTCTGTCGCCAGTAGGACTGGTAAGTTCTGTTTAACTGATTTCAGTTAATTTATTACAAGTAACAGGTAGATAAGCGAGGCTTCGAAGTTCCAGTCACAGACGTGACGCGTGTGATACGTAATGTTGTAACCTCTGCTTGAGCGACGATTCATTTTTAAACCGGCTTCAACGACCAATTAGAGGCTCCTATAAAATCGGTCCAAAAGCGGAAAAAATCACTTGAGATGGTTCGGACATGTAATGAAGAGTGAAAAGAAGAAGGGCAGAAGACGACCGCCTGCAACGCGGTGGACGAGAGGTATGGAACGCTGAACACGCAGAAATGCTAGGACAGAACGTCCCGGCGCAAACACACAATCAAGAACGACCCTTAGTAAAAGGAAAAGGCACGAAAGAAGAACAAAAAATTTGTGATGGACAGCATATTTTGCAGTTATTTTTTAATATATTCGAGAAACTACTTCAGTTGAGGTTAATTATTACGGTAATTATTGTGATTATTAAACAATAAAATCGTAAAAAAACTGTTTCATAACTAAAAAAAGTTACATGTTTCGATATTGATGTATATACCGATGATTATAAAGTTAATCTGTGTAATTTATTACGATTTTGACCTAAATTGTAAGTAGTATGGCACTTTTGTAAGTTTTATGGATAAAAAAGCCGTACAAATTACGCCATACAACTTACCGCAAACAGGTTTTTCAGCGATTATTCATAAACTGTTAACGCAATAAACATAAAAAATAAAATACGTAATCAAGCCACTTTTGGCCTCCTAATGTCATTAGAGATATATCTATTTCACTTGTTTATCCAGAGATAATCGACCATACAAATTACAAATTTTTCGTGACAAAATACACCGTGTTCAAGATTTACCTCGTTAGATCGCTAAAAGTTACAAGTATCTTGTCTACTCCTGTCGGTAGCCGAAGCTAGATAGACGTATTATTCATAGGTATAATGAACGAGGCGGTTGGGCTTTCGACCAATCAGATATTAGGAGGTATATTAGCGGCTTTCAACAAAGGTTGCGCGCGGGACAAGTACAAAGAGACTGCCCTGCTTTTAAATACCGACGGATTAGTTTCTATTGACATTTAGAGCAATGCGGTAGTTAATGCTCTTTAAAATGGTATATTTTGATTACAAATATGTTATGTTTGTGTAAAGATATGCGAGATTGTTTGAGCGAATCGGCAAGTGGGACATGCCTCACAGCGGTCGTTCGCGCAGTGTTTTGGAGTTTGAGGACGCTTTTTTTTAGTTTTTGTGTCTAACCAGGGAATTTTAATATTATGCCTCCGTTACATTTGGTGTACAAATTGAGAAAAAAAATATTGAGGTAAGTTCTGTACAACCGTTTTTGATTTAAGGCCATGTGACAGCTAATATTTAAACTCAGAAAGTATAAGTTTCATATTTGAATGTGTAATAAAGGAATAGCGAAACTTTTACAGCGAAGTTATAATTTACAGCTCTTGTCCCTTTTAAAAACCCGGATGTGCCTAGGTTCCTGTGGACCCCAGAGTATTTGTAAACAAAAAGTTCCAACTTTTATGACCATCATCTGGCGAATTCTTAAAACCTACAATCCGTTTTACAACTCAGTAAAAGCTTTTTACAATGCCCAGCCTACCTGAGCCTTGGCGCAGTACGGGCCTCAAGACTTTCAAGGCTCAAGTTACATTGTACCCTAGTTTTTACCAACATTTTCTCATGGAACTTTGACAAAAGGGCCTAAAAGGGTCTCCGAAACAGGATTAAGCGTGCCAATATTTCTGAAGACATTAGATAATATTTAAAAATAAAGTTTTTCTTTGGAGGTAACAGTTACGGCGCTTAAGTGAAACCGATGACTCAGTTTCTCTCTCACAAAGTCAATCTTAATCTTAGATAACCAAGAAGGTATATTTTGGTTAAATTAAATAGGTCCTTTACAACAACAATAACAAATATTCTTTATTGTACACCACATAAAAAATACAAAGAAAACAAAGAAACGAATTAGAAAGGTAAACAATAAGCGGTCTTATCGCTTAAGAGCTTAGAAGACTTCTACAATCAGCAGGAGTTTTTTACTTTGAAAGCAAATACGGTTAAACACTTTTATCTGAAGATCAAAAACCTACACAAATACCTAAATATTTAAATATTTCTATATCATCTAACCTCTATTTCACCAAGTCGACAGGTGACATGGCAGCATTTCACGTCATATTCTAGCGGATGCAATTACTGTAGTCGTGTTCGGACATGTTTCTGGACTGTCATTACAGCCGTCTGACTGCTGAGTGCCGTTGCGTTGGGGGAAGGGGGGAGGGGTTGAAATCTCATAAAAATTATATAATATAATAACCATATATATATTCATAATATATATATGGTTTCTTTTTCGTTTTGTGCATTATTGGTAGTTATGTTGATATTGTTGTTGTTTGTTAATTTAGCTGTAGGTGGACGCTTGTTGTTTGTCTCTCCTTGTAATTTTTATGTAAAACTTTCCTAGGTTAGCTGGAAGAGATCCCTTACAGGGATATGCTCGCCTTTGTACTATTTTATTTTAATTGTAATATTATGTACCGTGTTTTATGTACAATAAAGTGTTTACTTACTTACTTAAAATTTCTTAACGTTATATATATAATTATGTTTACTTCTGCGTCTACTGTTTCAGAACAATGAGCCGCACTGAATATTCCGAAACCATGAGCTTCAGCAGCCGAGTCGCAGCAGTAAACGAGGTGTTCGACACCTCCTCACCGGCCTACACCAATGTCACCGTTCGGCGCGCCTTCATCGTGTGGCTGCACTGCGGCCAGGCCAACAAGTTCAGAGACGTCTGCAACTATTACCATAACCTTGAGAAGCTGGTAAGTTGAGTCATGGCTTCATTGTTGGATTTTTCTTTGTCAAGGCAAACGAGGGGTATTGTCGGGTATGCCTCTGCTTTGGGTTGTAGGATTAGTGGATAAAGGGGAGGACTCATGTTTAGGATAGGGTGTAGGCATTTCATGGACGGTAAACTTAGGGAGGTATGTAACTATTATCTGCTAAGTCAAAGAAGCTGGTAAGCGGTAAGTAACTGATGATTTCTGCGCACAGTTTGTTGATGCCTTACCCTTTGTTATTCAATATGTCTCATTGGAATATTTGGAACCCAAAACTTGATAGATGACATCCTAAATTGCTACATTTAATATGAAAAGCTTAAGTACATGCCTACTGTTTCGATTGCAATCTGTAATTATTTAATTTAAATTTAAGCCCTATAATACTAAAAATTTCAATAATTTAAACAAAAACAAGAATTGGTGAATGACTGTAGTAAATTGTGTTTCTAATCAGAATTGGAGCTCTTAAACCGCCCATCAGTGATTCTGATAAGAACTTATTTAACTTCATTAATTGATCACTGAACTTCTTGGTTTTCTTTTACAGGAAAACCGGTTGCCACCCGAAAGACGAGCGAGCAGTCGCCACCACGAGTTTAACCTCTTCACCAACCCTCCTCCAACCTCGACCTACCTCTCCACCCACCATCCCACTTTGTACGGCTCCACTCAGCTCAGTGACTACTACGTCACCAAAGTTGAAGCCATCAGGAATGACAAGTGCGTCTTCAAACTAGACGGCTTTAAAGACTTCAGCCCTAACCATGGCCTTACCAAAAAACAGATAATTACAACCAGTAAGCTGATTAGAAACTACTGTTTGACCCATTACATCACATTGGATAAGTTCGCAGTCAAATTTAAACAGTACACAGCCAAAACTAAGTTAGAGAACACCGTGCAGAATGTGTGGGCGTATATCCAGAGACAGCTGATAAAGGATGAAATGATTATGATATCTAATTGGCCACTCAGTTTCAGTTTCCTGGATGAAGATTCAGATTCCCCTGTCTCAAATGGTCCTGTTAATAAATTGAACAATCAGAGAAGGTTGCTTCAAAGCTTTGAACAATCTCCTGGTACGGTTAAGGAAATCAAGGATAACCCATGGTGTGTTGATGAAGATGACGTTTTAAATAATAAGTATAGTTATAAAAAACCTAATGCCAAGAATGATTTTGTTGATAAGCAATATCGTAAGCCAGGGTGATTTGAAATCGTAGGTTACTTGAATGAGACATACGTATGTAGTTTATCTTATTATTAATCTGTTTTGACATTTTAATTTCAGTAGCAATTTTAAAAGTATCAAAGTAATTAGATTTTTCAAAATCACCCGATTTTGTGATATTACACTATCAGTAATTATGACAAAAGTATTGTCAGTCAATACATTTTATTCATGAGTATGTGTGGAATCTAGGTGTCAGTATTGGGAAGTCGAAAACTATAAGAGATGGACATTTTGTTCTAAGACACCACGGCGTTGATTTTAGAGCTAAGAAGAACTGCAAAAAAACGTTTTTGCCTAGCCTTAGAACAATCGGAAGTTAGGTACTTCATTGCGGTAATTGATAGTGAAGAATTATAAAATGAATTATGATATAATGTGTAAAATAAAGATTTCACATTAAGATCGTGTCCCTCGACTTCCTAGCTGAGTAATTTTTGAGTTTCAGAAAATCTTTCATTACAGTCTTGCTTAACTTTAAAATCGCCACCATGTTTCCATTGAACGAATATTCTTGCCTTTTAGTTTCGCACTTTCCCATACGGACTCATTTCACCAAACTAACATGTGTCAGGTGACAATGACAATTCCGAGTACATTACGTATCCACTATTTAAGTCCAAAAACTCTTCAAATTAGCCATGTATGCGGGATTGTCATTGTCACATGTCACCTGTCAGCTTGGTGCAATAGCCTGTATAATAGTATTCTAAGTTTATGGATTATTTTTATTTCTTAGTTCCCGCTTAGTCCCGTTAGTTCCCGGGAATGTCACGTTTTTCCAAACATGTGAATATCTACATAGTTTCACGTTATAAATAACTTATGTATACGTTATACTTATTACGAAATAATAATCAATAAGCCATTAATTGTATATTATGCAAAAATATTCTAAGTTAGAACGGTAATGTAAATAAGTTAAGAGGAATTAAAATAGTTGTTAATTGACATGAATTCGATTATGTTTGACTGTAGATTTTCTACTAAAAATATTAGTCTAACAGACGATTTTTATAAAATATGTATAAAATTATTTTTGTTCGAAGAAATTATCATGTTTTACCGTTATGATAAAGATACACGATTCGATTTTGATATCTTTTTTTTCGTAATTTTTGTGAAACTATAACAGAATGCAATTCGAAACCTTTGAATTGAGCAACGAATAAAAAAAATATTAATATCTTTTACTTTTATTTCTTTTCCTTAAATATTATTATAACAAACTAGTGTATGTAGGTTTCTACATAGATCAAAACGCAGAACTCTCAGATATTTTTTGATCCCTGTAACTTTTTGACTGTCAATTTTCGATGAATCAATTTCAACTCCAACGCGATTTTCCTTTGGTAGTTAAAGTAAGAGAATTGATATATTTTATTTATTTATTATTATTACATTTTGAAATAACAAGATCTCATTATTGTTAGTAAATATACATAAAATCTTAAAAGCTAATGTTTGTACTTAAAAGTTATATTAGATTTAACAATTTTAACAAGGTATACCATTATTGGGCATCACACGTGGTCAGCAATCATCCTCAGAATGCTGTTCTGGCTACCTCTTACTCTAGTCAGCAGCGAAGCTGATTTTTTGCGCATAATCGCAGCAAATCCGTCTGTGCGAGCCTCTGCAAACATAGCGTGATTTGATGCGTTCAAGATATTTATGAAAATTTAAAAAATATTTTGGCCGGCATTGATTGGCGCTCGGCTGGCCAGTGTCGAGCGCTGGACATTCAAATATCACCCCACAGATGCAACAGGTAACTTAATGAATTACATAATAATGTCATACATTTTCGCTACTTGCAGACATTGAAATAAAATGATTCGAACGGGTTTCAGAATTTCATTTAATCGTAGATCTTTATCTTCTGTTCTTTACTTAGTAAAGTCGCCGTCCGTTCCTGTCCGTCCTAAATCCTTATAGTGTATGTTCGGCCGCCTTCTTCTTCTAGTGCCCTGTCCTATCGGAGGTCGGCGATCATTAAAGCTATTTTGATTTTAGAGACTGTTGCTCCAAAGAGGGATCTGGTGCTCATTCCAAACCTGTCTCTAAGATTCTTAAGCCAGGAGGTACGTCTTCGGCCAGGATCACGCAACGGATTTTGATAGGGTTTTTTTTCACTGTCGCTTAGAGATTTTTTACGGAAGGTTTTTACGTACATTACATCCCGATTGTACCCGAACGAAGCTGGGGCGGGTCGCTAGTAAATTATAAAAAACTTTAACATTGCCAGCACAGCTATTTTGTTATAAAAACGATTACGCTCTTTTAAGAGGCTTAGAAGTGCTAAAAGGCTTGAAAGTACCCTAATTAAAACGTAACTGTTTGAAAATCTGTTCATTTTATCGTAATAGAATTAGTAACTTGATGATATTCCGGAGTTGGGAAATATATCCTAGATAGTAAAGACTCCTAAAGTAACCGCCTAGTTGAAGCTCCTCAGAGATTCATCTTCATTATTTAACGAACTAGGGAGTACCAAGATTACCTAAACTTAACTGTCCTAATGGATTAATGGCCGTTATTGATTCTTACTATCATTTACACTTCTAGTTGTTTTGGGTCGAAATAGGAAAGGTTCACAAATGTGTTTCCTGTGGACCGTTAAGGGTTACATATTATGTACTATTAAGCTAGAGGTTTCGGGTTCGATTCCCGGGAGGGGCAAATGTGTGTATGATGAATACGAATGTTTGTACTAGAGTTTTCGATGTTATATGTATAAGTATTTATCTACATAAGTGTATGTATAGTCGCTCAAGTAATTGCTTGACCACTTTTGAACCCTATCCCTTTGTAATACGGTCGAAAAGTGGCCAAGGAATTTGTTGGTCGACTATACATCCGTCGTCTAGTTTCGGTAATAAAACCTACCGGCTGCGCCATGTATAGTTGTGAATAAAATGTTTGTTTATAATTCTTGAATTGTTTATTTTTCATTTATTATCATAGTTCTATTTAACAGTCTTGCGAGCAGTTCTGTCTCTAATAATTAGGTGTGACGGGGGGAGCTGTCAAAGTGACATCTGTCAACGTCAGGTTCTGCTACAATAACAGCATGGTGATTTTGACGAAAACGGTATCATTGTCTCGGCTGTCGCTCAAGGCATCTCTTTTCCGTTAATTATTACCGGCTTTGATAGAAAGATATGCACTGTGATACAAGCATGAAGATGTATATGTATCAGCGTGTTAAAAAAACATAAAAAAACATTGCTGGTCAGTTTTGTTCCGAAACTATAACTAGAAAGGTGGATTTTGTGAATAATTGATGATTGTAGTTTATCGACATTGTTTGACGAGTTGGTATTGTGTAAGTTCTAATTAAATAATTATTTATAGTTTATAATGTAATTAAGACTAAGTAATTAAACTACTTATAAAGTAAACTCGAAGTGCAAATTCAAACCACTTATAAATTTGTTTTTGGCCGCGTTTGTTTGTAAGAAAAACTTTTTATGATCTCTTTTTTTATCCTATCTGTCATTACTATAACACTACTACTACTACTAGTATAACATAATTATTATGTATTAATCGATTGTTGATTTCGTCTTTTAAGCTAAACTTTTTTATTCAAACAGTTAGCCGTGACGAAATCAGCTATTCTTTAAATTAGAAAGTTACCAAATATGATTATATATTTATTATACTTACTAAAATGATTCCGAGAAATGCAACTTTATGGCAAAGACTATAAACGTTACTTAAGGTAAACTATGTGACATTAAACCACATACTTAAGGTGGATTCAAAATCAGAATTTACGAGGGAATAAAATTCAAAAACGCGGCAATGGCTTATCTCTGATTGGTCGATGGCCGCAAGATGGCGCCTTTTTGCGTTTGTATCGCTCATAAATGCTGATTGTGAATCCAGTGTAACTGTTCAAAGAAAGATGGCGCTTCTTTCCATGCGCCATTTTGTTTGTTTTTGTTGAATCAGTTGTTTTGTACCGCAGGTCCCAATGGCTGTCCGGACAAAGAAAGAACTTACTGCGGCGGAAGCTCTTTTGATTCTTCGATATGGATTTGCTGACGCTCCCTCGAGGTTTCGGTCAAAACAACGTTGCCAATCTAGACAAAAGCTTCAGGTACGGGTAACAATAAAAATAAAAATCATTTAAACTAAACGTTAATTTTTATTAGATAAGTCTGAATATAATTTATATGTATGTAAAGATTAGCTATTTGGAAGTTACGATGCTGTTTTTTTTATTGTTTAAGCACCTACCTACATAATGTTTAATTGAAATTAGTCTGAGTAATATTTAGATTAGTTTTTATTTGTGAATTAGGTATTATGAAAAACACTACAACAACTTACAAATCCTGACAGATCATAATTACAGCAACACTATAATTAAAATGTATTAGTAGTTAAGTTGCTAACCCTGTGTGTATTTTTTTGTTTACTTGCTTGAATTATTTTGGCGGGTCACCATCTTGCTTGTTAATCCAGCTGCTAAGCAGTTGTGCTTGCACTGTTGTTCCGGCGTGGAGAGCCAGACAGCCGGTGTAATTACTGGCACAAGAGGTATTCCATCTTAGTCCTCCGGGTTGGCAACGCATCTACAATCTCCTTGGTGCTGCGGGTAGCTATGGACGGTGGTGGTCTCTTATAAGATGACCCACTTGCTCGTTTGCCTTCCTATTTTATATTATTTTCTATTATTGTAATTGTAATAATGTAAGAATGTAGTATATGTATGTATAAGTTATATTAATTAGTGTTATTGTGTGCCCTTACAGGAAGTCATGAACTGACTTATCCAACATTTTTATAAAACCATTAAAAAATGTACATGACTTTACAGTGAAATAAATAAAAAAGAAACTTCATGCAGATATACTGTCAGAGGTTGGTACTACCCCGCTCGAGACGGCTCCTTCGTCCAGCAACCAGTAACTAGTATTTCTATTTCTATCATTGTTGATTAAGCTTTTAATTTTCTACTTATGTTAAATTTTCGGTTTTTAAATAATTAAGTATCAGTTATTATCAAACCGCGATTAGAATATAATTGGAGAGTAACGTCAGCCGACTGTTAATTCATATATATATGAATGAAGCTTGACGCAAGTCTATGAAATGACTGTGCTGACGTTACTCTCCAATTATATTCTAATCGCGTTTTGATAATGCTGTTAATCAATAAGAAAATGAATTTACTGCAAAGGGATGGTTCTAAAACAAAAAACGACCAGTTAAATGTTACTTTTTAAAGTAATTAAACGAAGAATTCTAAAATAATTTGCATATTATCATTTATTTTACCTAGCTTATCTATAAATTAAAAAAAATATTCAAATAAGGTAACTTAGGTAGTATATTAAAATAGTGGGTTTTCATAAAATAATTATACAATTATTCCAGTTTGTAGTTTTTTATTTCTGATAAAAAAATAATTTATACACAACAATTGAGAAACAACACTTAGCACAAACTACACTTAGCTTAAGTAATATAACAAACGAAAATAATTAAACAATTTATTTTATTTTCAAGCATAAATAGTAAAAAATACAAATTTTAAAAACAAACAACACAGGTGCACCTAGCACGAATCTTCTCGATACGCGTTAACTCGCTACGTAACTAAGTGCGTCTCGCTTCTACTGGACTAGTCAGAACAAGACGCACTGAGTTACGTAGCGAGTTAACGCGTGTCGTGAATATTCGTGCTAGGTGCAAGGTTCTATATTTCTGATTCTACTAACAGTACAAAAAAAAAACTGGGGAAAACTTACCCCAATAAAATTAGTTTACACATAAAAAAAATGCATAGGATGACCCAGGGTTTTCATATCTGTGGGGTTAGAGGGACTTGCTAAGAAGAACTTCTTTTACATCAGGACAGGGTAATTAATTTTGCTTCTGTAAATAACTGCAATTAGGTTGGAGTAATGGAGTACTGAACTCATCTGTTAGAAAATATTTTTACTGAAAAACATTTAGGACCTAACAAAACTTCCCCTGAGTTAATTTTAAGTGTAGCGTTATACTAAAGTCTAGCAAAAATCAGCTAATCTTTTAATGGCTATCCAACGGGATGTATGCATTTTCCGGGATAAAAAGAAGCACGTGGTTAAAAATTTAAATGGAAATATGATCATCAAATTCGACTAAGCTGTTGCATATTATTGTTACCAAGTTGGAGGATTAGAATAGTAACAAAATGTGCAGATGAGAGCAAAATGTATCACACTCAGCTTGGAAATTTAATGCATAGATTATAAATACTATAGTTGCAGGCCAACATCTTGAGCATAAATCGAGGGGTGGGAGTACGTTTGCGCATACAATTTTGAACTAGAAACGACTGTTCGCAGTCAGTAAATTTGCTAGGAACTGAACCTACAAATGATAGGCAGGTGCTGCAAAAGAAGTCCAAGAAACTAAACTGATAAGAAATTGGCTACCAAAGTTTTCACATTCCATTCTTACTTATTTAAGAAGATTTAATAAGCTGAAGGATTAGAATAATAATTAAATGTGCAGATGAGGGCAAAATGTATCACTCGGCTTTGAAAATTAAAGCACAGATTATAAATACTCCCTACAAATGATAGGCAGCTGCAACAAAGGAAATCCAAGAAACCAGACTGTAAAGGCACCATTACAAAGACTGTAAGCTTCGTAACAACGGTTACGAAGCTTACTTTACTAGTGATGAGTAACCAGCAAACAATAAAGTTCACATCAAAGGTAATTAACCCAACAAAAGAGTATTCTTTTGAGTTTCCATAAGTGGAAGTAATAAGAGCAAAGTAAACACTTTAGCATTTTCGACTATAGCTGTCAAATTGGCAGTGGAAGAAAGAGTCGACCCTGAAATTGTCGAGGTCTTTTTACAATTTTAATTCAATATAATAACAAATATTTGGCGACCAGTATAAGCTGGAAGCTTGGTAGTAGAACACAAGTGTATCGCAATCGGCTTTGAAATAAAAATGTTAAAATTTCAACAAGTATAAGAGAAATGAACACATACGGCACTAAAAGAATGTACATGCAGCTAATAACGGGAGTTGCATCTAAAGAAATCCAAGAAACAAGACTGTAAAGACACCAACACAGTGTAATTAAATGATTTCGGGGATAAGAATAACAACTAAATGCGCAGATGAGAGCAAAATGTATCGCACTCAGTTTTGAAATTTGAAAGCTCGGTTCATAAGATACCGATGATGTGTCACGACAATAAAAGAAGCCCAAGAAACAAGACTGTAAAGGCACCATTCCAGGAATCCAGACAATAAAACTGAGTTTTTTGTTTTTTACAGTCAATCAGATAAACGTAGATAGACAAATACGTATTTTTTTTTCATGACCCCATGGAGAAGTATAGTTCAAGGGACTGCAAGAACTCCAGCCGTCAGAAAACCTACCCTGTGTCAATGTAATACCCAGTGACAATAGTAAAGTTGTCGTTTAAGACAAATCTGATGGAAAAGATGAGGACAGTGATTTCGTCTTACTGTAAATGATGATGGCCATATATAAAGAAGCCCAAGAAACAAGACTGTAAAGGCACCATTCCAGGAATACAGACAATTAAAAATAGTTTTTGTTTTGTTTTTCACGATCAGATAAACAAAGATAGACAAAAACGTCTTATATTTTACCTATGATTGGGGTACCTACATAAATTACTCTTTTTTATGACCCCCAAGGAGAAGTCCAATCCAGGTTCAAATTATGAAGGAACTTACTTCTAAAACCACCGAAGGCTTTAGTAGCTAGGAAACCACACAGATGCCAGATTCATGCTAATAATGTCAGCTGCTTGATTTTCTAAACTCTTTTCAAAATCTAAGTAGATCTACAAGCTATCACTCGCAGCGTTCTTCAGGTGGCGAAGGAATAAATTCTGAGACCACCGTTGACCCTGACAGTCGGAATACTACTCTTGAGGAAGATGTCATCAATGTTGGCAAAGACTGCATTCAGGTAATGTCTGCTAACGGCGGTCGTGAGGTTGTTTTCGCCAGGAATGAGGACAGTGGTAATATAAAAAGGACATAATACCTAACAACCAACGCTTATAAAATTATAAAAATGTAAGTTTTACTTAATCAAGCTTGATAACCTATACTCTCTTTCCGAAGCAGGATCTGCCGGCTATCAGCCGCAGCGTTCTTCAGCTGGCGAAGGATCTAGCTGCTGAAGTTGCTGCCGGCCCTGATACCCGGGACGTCATTCTGGAGGATGACGTCGTCAACGTAAGCAGACGTGGCATCCTGGCGAGGCCATCGCTAGCAACGAGGGTCGTGGCGACGTTCATATGACGGTTCATCCCAAGACTTGTTAGGCTATAACCTAGTTATACCATAAAACAAGCAATGATGAAACCCCACCAGTTTAACTTTCTTGTTACTAATAGTAGACGTATTGTAGTTTTCAATAAGAAATAAATACTCATAGCGACCTATTATGGAGTACGTAAACAACGTCATCAACGTAAAAGGTAGACAAATATGAAATTTAGGAGCTGCGCAGTGACCGAAGTCTGCCAGAAGCAGAAAAATCACTAAAAACAACGCAGTACAAATAGTACCACATTCTTACAGAATTGGGTGAAGTAGTCATTGGTCGTAAAGGATCAATGACTTTATTGAGGTTGCTAGTTACCATGAGCTGCGGTGATCATTTTCCATCAGGTAACACGCACGCTTGATTATCTCCCTTTTAGACTATTTTTTTTCTTGTTTGCTTACTAAAAATTTACAAAAAATGCATTGATCCCGCGTGATAGCCATAAATTAAATGATGAATAAAATCACGGACAGTTAAATAGAAACACGAATGGATAGCTGATCCCTATTGCACCAAGCTGACAGGTCACATGACAACGACAACCAGCCTACATTGCTAACTCGAAGAGTTTCTTTAGCCGTAACCAAAAAACTTATGAAATTCATTAAAATCTCCCTATAAAGGTAAAGAGAAGAAGCAAAATTTAATTGTTCATTAATTATTGACCTGGTAATAATACGTTAATGGCCTTAACATGACCGCCTTATTTCAATTTATCCCTCCACGCGGTTCTATATAATGCTATAAGAAAGAGACTAACATAGATATAAATTAAACTAAAGCAGTCATGTTAAGTCCTCAAAAACATTAAGCTGGGCCTGTATTGTTGTACCTAATATTTCCAAGTATTCTAAAATAGATAGAATAGAATAGATACATTCAGGCGTTACTTGGCGCAGGTAAAGTCTACAGGTGCAGTTACAAAAAAAACACTAAATTTTAAAATTCTAACGAAACTTCGGTACACACGACATAGTACAGCTGTTTGCGTTCTTTGAGTGACATCATCTCGTTGCGTTAGCTATACCTTGCCACACCGCGAAACCAGTGCCGTGCCACTCCTGTGCAAAACAGCTGCGTTTGATGTGAAAACCTATCTTTCGCTTCACATTTACATCACACAGACTCAACTATTATTAATCGCCAACATCAAACAGTTATTTTATAACGTTGACGGAACTTTAACGCGATAAAAAAACATCGGAAAAATTGAAAACAAATTATCAAACATTTAATCTACACGTTCTACGGGCATTGATTTATTTATCATTTATTTATTGCATTCATGGGTATCTACATTTCAGTTTTTACCCCCTTATTCAAAAAACTTAACAATCTTTTTAAGCTAACAAATGGTTTGCTCCTTTCATTTGAGGGCAAACGTCACAATGACAGATAAAGACATAAAAAATGTTAACTAACAAACGTTTACGAAGCATTTATGAATAAGGAATTAAGGTATTATAATTTCCCAACATTAAATACTTAAAATACATCTTTAATACTTCTTACACTACATTACACCGTGAAGCTGGCTATACGCCTCTATACGAGGCATCTTCCGGATCTTAAAGGGAACAACCGTTCGCTCCTTGAAGGAATGACATATACTTATGTATATGTTAAATTAAATAATTAATCTTATAGCAAAATTGGCCTTGTGTTGGTATTAATGCAATATATTGTTGCACAATTAGGAAGAGATAACAAAATGTGTTTCTTAACTGTTTTAAATGACAGGCCGGCCCAAGGCAGCCCGTTTTATGAACGACTTATTTCATTTGAAGTTTATACTAAACTTTGATAGATCAAGAAAATTACAACAATCAACAAAATTAAATTGATAATTAAAAATAAATGTGCGAACATGAAGATAGTTTTAAATCTAAACTTATTTAACTAGGGTACTTATCACAATTTTATATTCAGCATGAAAAGAGTTCTGCAGGCGGTTTGTTCGTTTGATCTGCGATTCTATCATCCGGGTTAGAAGAGTTCATGTCTGTTTGTCGGTATCTGCCTTCAGACATCAGCAGCTTCTTACTGTCAACTTATTGCCAGCAAATCTTCTGGATTACCATCGAGGCGGTATTTCAATTGTTGCTAAAAAAATATCAACGTTAATTTAACTCGCATAATAAATTTCTAACATAAAAATGGCTTAAGTACTTATACATAACCACTTTTTAATTTTAATGTAAGACGTTCATATCGTTTTACTTTTGTCGATACTAGCCCCCCTAGCACAATTATATCGCCGACATAAGCGGGTGGTAAGACCTTGTGCAAGGTCCGTCCGGATCGCTACCACAATCTTGCTTGCTAATCCTGCCGCTAAGCAGCAGTGCTTGCACCGTTGTGTTCCGGCGTGGAGGGCAAGATAGCCGGTGAAATTGCTGGTACAAGAGGTATTCCATCTTAGCCCACTGGCTTGGCAACGCCTCTGCAATCTCTTTGATGTACCTTACCATCAGATGATCCACTTGCTTGTTTGCCTTCCTATTTCATAAAAGAAAAAGCATTTATCCCTTTCGCACACGTTTATTAGGTAGAAAGAGACTAATGCCTTATGTCGCATCTGCACTCTCTTTGTTGTTGCAGGTGTCTATAGGCGGTGGTGATCACTTACCATCAGGTGACCCACTTGCTTGTTTGCCTTCTTATGTTGTATAAAAAAAAATGTCGACTGTAAACGCAAGTGTGCTGGGAGACCAGGGTGGTTGAAGAGTACAAATTAAAAATTACCAAAAAAACCATCTCGCATTATATTTTTGTCCTGCCCTGAAAAGTGGGTACTTAGTGACAAGGGAACAAAAAGTGTCTTAAAATACCTTGGGCTTAAAAAAAAATTCAGACGACGTATAAAACAAAGAAACATCTTGGTTAACTAGCACGGTGGCTTTTCTTTTATAATTTTCATAGAACCAATCATTTAAAAAAGGAGGTTTTTCTGAGTTTGTTTTTTTTTTCAAATGGCATAAAAAATAGACCAATTTTAATAAGTATCTTTTTTTTTGCAAACTAAAGGCTGTATAGATTGTATTTAATTCAAGTTTGTTTAGCTATTTCCATAAATTTACTTTTTTATTAATTTAGCGGTTGATGTATTATTTTTTACCCGACTACGGCAAAGCCAAAAGGAAGGGTTATGTCTTTAGCAGCCTATGTATGTATGTTTTTGGTTTGAATCATTTTAACCGTTATTAAAGTGTTCATCAGTATCTCTTTTGTCTGTCTGTATGTTTGTCCGTTTGGCAAATCCTCGTGGCTAAGAATACTGAACAGATTTTGATAAAATTACACGGGCATCGATTTCATCGCTTTTTTATATTTAAAATAACACCAAGAGATTTTTTACAACTTAAAGCAGCGCTAAAACCGTTACAAGTTTTATCAACTTCGAGGGTAGGTAACACCTTCTGTTAAATTATATGACAATTACTAGTAAAGTCCTTATTTTATATTACCAAGGCTATAAAGTAATAATTATCATTGTATTTTCGCTTTTAAAATTGTTTTTTCAAATAAGAATTTAAAAATAAATTTTGTAACCGAAATTTCTTTCGATTTTAATTTTAAATGTTTTTTTTTTAACATTCAAATTATTAAATTAAAATTGTAATGACAACACAAAGAAAAATTAAGGTCCTTCCATTGCCCTAAGTTTTCTTTGTGTTGTCATTACAATTTTAATTTAATTTAAAAATACTTTATAGACCTATATTTTCACCTCGTTGAGTTTCTTGCCGGTATCTTATCGGTTTTGCCAAACCGCTGGTGGTAAATTTTTTGACATTCATAAGTGCTACCTGTAAGCCTAATCTGAATAAAATATTTTGACTTTGACTTGACTTTGAAAGAGTTTGTATTCGGACGAAAATAAAATCGACAATAAATAAACTCTTAATATACATTAACTTTGAAATGAACATCTTCTTAATTCTAATATTATTAAGCTCTTAACAGAAACAGAATCCGTAGTTTTGCATTAAAAGACGTCTCAGAGCCTAAACTATTGGGCGATTTCTTTCATCCTATTTTGATCGGAAACTGACTAAATTTAAACTAGATTTTAGCCGTTGATTTTTTGGATTTAGAGGGTAGGTTAACAATCGCATAAAATAATGATCATGAGTTTACTTTACACCATATCGCACGCTTAGAATTAAAGTGATCCATTTCTGAATAATACACGTCCCAAAATATCACCTTAATTAAAAGAGGTTTAATTTTGAGAAATGTCATATTCAGAATTGAGTCGCTTTAATTCTAAGCGTGCGATATATTTAATCCATACTAAAATTAGCCAGTTATTCTGTCTGTCAGTCTGGCGATTGTGTCTGTATGTTCGTTATTTGCTGCTATTTTAAATAATACTAGACGAATTTTGGTAAAAAAAGTGGTTATGTATAGTTTATTTTAGCTTACAGCAGAATTTATAGGTAGATTCAGAAATTAGACACATCTACGCATATGAAGAACCCCGGCCAAAGCTTATAAAGGGAAAAAAACGACATTTTAGTACAGTCAAGGAATTTAATTTCCAACCCACCTAAGGTTCAATAGCATATAGCAAACTGTCACCATAAGAGCTATAGAGCAAGGCGTTAGTTTGACATATCGACCTTAATGCATTGCGAATGTCAGACGACTTTTCAACGAAATGGGTAGGGAATTAAATTCCTTGACTGTACAACCAACGTAGGTAACTTTGAATTGAAATCTCGAGTAATTTTGAAGAGCCTTAAAAATAAAGCAATATCACTACATAGTATAAAAAAAGTCTATCCGTCCTTGTCTGTCCTTATATCTTCGGTCGCTTACTCCTAAACCACACAACGGATTTTGAAAGGGTTTTCACTGTCATTTAGAGTATTTTTTAAGGAAGGTTTTTATGTAGGTAGTCGACCAAAAAATTCCTTGACCACTTTTTGACCGTATTACAAAAGTGGTCAAGCAATTACTTGGTCGACTATACATTACACCCTAATTTACACCCAAGCGAAGCCGGGGCGGGTCGCTGGTATTTGTATAAATTGGTTCTTTAATATCATCTCCCCTATGAATAACATGATAACATAATTATTTATTGATAACTGGCGATCCGCCACTTACACAGGTGTTATTAGAATGTATTTTACATAAAAAGCTTTCGTAAAAACAATCTAAACGACAGTGTAAACTGTATCAAAAAATGGGTTGGCTGATTTAAAAGGACTAAGCGGCCAAAGAAATGACGACAGACAAGGAACGAATAGCAACTTTGATTTATTCTAAGATTTATTGTAAAAAATAAAGGTAAATAAAATAAATATTTCGAATGTAAAACGGCTACATAATGAAATGTTTCACTACCTTACAAATAAACATAATTGAACTCACCTTATGCTCCAATACAACACCAAACAAAGGCAAGTGGAAATGCCTTAAACGACTTCAATTTCTTTATAATTTTAGTATAATTCTTTATAATAAAATATAGAGGAGATGTCTTCTCCTTTAGTTCAAGAATAGTAATGCGCTTCAAATGATCCCTCTTGTTTTTTATATGCATCTACGAGTAAATTTCTAGAAGTTTTGTAAAGGCAGGACTACACATGCTTGTAGCTTGCATACTTTTATGTAAGTAATTTGCAAGCATACATACAAAATATCACGCCTGCTTCCCGGAGGGGTAGGCAGAGCCCACAGATTTCCATTTGCTACGATCCTGACATACAACATTCGCTTCACTTACTCTCATAACATTCTTCATGCATGCTCGTCGTATCCTAATTTGCAAGCATGTGTTTTTTTAACGGAACAGGGAGGCAAACGAGCAGGGTCACCTGATGGGAAGTGAGCACCGATGCCCTTGGGAATCAGCGACCCAGCAAGTAAGCGAAACTTTACGCCGGTATTCTGTGAGAATGTTGTACTACCGTGATCAAGCCGGCTCGTTTACATTACAACCAGCAAATGGCTACAGCAGCTGGGTTTCAAATTTGAGTGAGAATGTGTATGAAATAATCATATGAAGAACAGCATAGAAGGAAACACTCTCAAGTGCCACGTGCCGGATAACGATGAATGGGCAATAAGTTTCCCTCAAAGTGGAAAGTTGGAAAAGGCCTATGTCTGACGTATTTCAAGGTACAAGATATTTATTCGTGAAAGCTATAAAAATTAGAATAATTTAACCATTAGATTTTTTTTTAAAGAGAACTTCAATGGTATAGCAAGCTGTCTAGTGAAATATTTTTAACGTTTGTTACAAAAATTTTGTAGATAGTTCATGCTTTCATGTGGGTTTGGCTGATATGATGTTGATAAAATAAGTTTTAAAATTAACAATGAACAAAAGCTGATCTTTTTATTTTAGATTTTACAATATACCGAAAAAGGCCCATTATACATTGTTTAAAGCTTGTGTTATTCTCACACATTCGTTTATATGAATTTTGGAGTCCCTTTATCACGTTAAAAATAATTTACCTTGACGTCTACTCGTGACCATGGCCGTGCTTAATTATTTATGTTATTTATTTATCAGAAAAAACAATGCTGGCATAAAAATTTGCAAACTATACGCATGTGTACCCAGGTTTAAAAACAACCGTTTAAAATTATTGCCACATATAAAAAAGGTGTGTTGGAAATCTATTAGAAATCAAAGACTTAATTTATTGTAGAAACCTTGTACTAAATAATAATGATCAATTCATTCAATGTTATTTGTTTTCTTCAGAACTTGCAACCGTTGCACGTTGTCATCTTAAAGTACAATGGCAAATCCCAAAAGTTTTTTTTTGAAATATGTTGCTCCGGATTGTGATTTTTTTATCATGAAGTTAGAATTTTAATATGCAAAAAACTTCACAGTTAGGTACTAAATATTCTCAAAAATAAAACTAATTCCTAATTCAAATCCAAAGAAACAGTATTGGCAGTATCGGCGATGTATTAGCGGTTTATAGACAGTTGCACAGATGGCGCTGTTAAATACTTTTGTTAATGACTTATTAAAAAGGTTTAATAACTTAAAAATTTTATGAAATAGCTCAAATATTGTGACACTCCGTATACAGAGTTTCATATTCCAAAAAATCAATAAATTATGAAAGAAATTGAAGGTTTAATTACTTTGAGTATTTAACATTGAGATGCCAAGCCGTATTATCACCTAACAATTTTTTCTGGAGACGGGTCTAGTGTTGCCCGATGGCTGGGAAATTCGGGATTGTCCTGGAATTACGTGCCTTGTCCCGTGCCCAGGAATTACACTTTATAGTCCCGGTTTGCTAGTGTTACTATATTTTCAGAGTTCCTTACCTCAAAAGGAAAAATCCGAAAACTGTAAGCAGTATCGGAAGTCTCCAGATGAGATATCCGAATAAAATCACAACATGCTGTCGGCAACACTGCCACGAATGCCATGATGTCAAATTTTGAAATGTTTACGTTATGTCTGTCAAAAAGCTTATTCATTTAAAATGTTTTTGGTGTTGTAAATAATAAATTAATTGTGAAAAAAATTATTTACGTGTGATAAAAAAATCCGTCTTTAGTGAAATTTGAAGTTTTTGATAGCCGTTTGAAGGTAAATACAGCACGATTAACCATTTTTTCAGAGATCGCTTTCGCGACACGGACTAAAGCAAAATGACACACGATATCGCGGCGAACTGGTTTTTATAAACCGTTATGATTTTAATCACGGTTTTAGGACATATGCATTGGCAGAGGGGAATGCGTGCCTTGCGACGTCCAGTGGCTAAATTGTCTAAGTTTAATTATGACTTGTAGCATTTTGCCATCTTGAAGTTTTTTTAGTATGACATTGACAATTTCTGTAATGTCATACGACCAATACCATGGCATTGATGAGTATTGTTAACCGGTAACGGTATATACAATTTCGGTTTGTGGAAAATACTAAGAAACATAAGTAACTAAACTATTCCATATTTTTTTACCATAAATTCCAGAACTAGTGATGTGACTGTAAACTATTGACATTTTTATATTGATAAAAACTAACTGGCTTGATTTGGTTTTTAAATTGATTCAGGTCCTACTCTTACGTAGAAATGTCATTATTTCAAAGACAGTTCACGTCCCAAAAAAATATAGAAAAGTAGGTTAAAATTAAAACATCTCGCCACAAATAGTGTAATCTGTATTTCTGATCGTTTATTTTTGAGTAATTGGTAAAAACAAAACGTAATATTGTAACACCTCTATTCAAACCAGAATTTATTTATTTATAAGAACATAATTTATAGATTCAGGCGTGATTAAATACGTCTTGTTTTCATAACTGATATTTAGGTAAGAAAGGGCAACGTGAACAGAGAAATGTATAACACAGTTCTTTCTTTGGTGGCCTGAATGTCTCAAATCGTAGTCCTCGCTACTCTCCTACAGGATCCAAACACCGGCTACCTGCTCGAACAATACGTGTCTCCTTTATACCGACCCAATTAGAAAGGGACGCAATCATCGAAAAATCCAGTTGCGGTCAACTTCCGCGCATCACTACCTAGAAGTTTAAGGTCCAGCCAGTACCTGCGCATACGCCGGCTGCGATATACATCAAACCTGTTCCGCAAGGTCTCTAATAGTTGCAATTATAAAATATACTATACTATGCGAATTGAGAGATTGTGCTTAAAAAGTGAGTTCGTGTGTGAATCAAAGATAAAACAGTGTAAATAATAATAAAGGATAGTGGAATTAAAAATACTTTTGTTTCGTAAATGAATAAAGTTACCTAGCCAATGGTAACAGGAGATAATGCTCATAAAGAAGAAGGATACTCACGCGTAAATATAAAGGTAGTTTTAGAAACGCTTTGAAGTTTTGAATAAAGCACCTTCATCTGGTTAATGAGCAATCCTTATGTCAATATAAACTATAAGCTTCAACGGACATATCCGTCATTAAAACCTTTAAGAAGCAGAAAGAAGATCAGAATATTGGCAGAAAGTACTTCAATTCGTGAAGTTGATAATAAATATGGCGACTACTATGTCAACCCCAGTGAACACAATCACAAGAGAAAACCTAACCGTGTTGATAAGAAACAATATTTTGGTGCATTCGGAGGAAATTCCATATGATACTGAAATGGTAAGTTAATTAAAATGAGAAATGCCCTCAGCACATTTTTAATAACGATTGAAAAGATTCACAATTCATCTGAATGGCTAGCACGCGTATCATTGTCTCACTAGTCGCGCAATGCCTTCTACTACGCACTGAGCGACAAAGCCAGGCGCGGTGTGTAGTGCTATTCATCGTATAGTTAAGTAACTTTGTTCACCAATATTTTGTTGCTATGAACTGATTGATTTTTGCCTTACCATGTAAGTAGTAATGTAGGTGGTCGTTCATAAAATATTGAATAGATAACAAACTGGAACAAATTACCTTGCTACTCCGCGAAACCATTTTGCTCCAGTTTGTTGATATGGACCTCCGCAAAGTAACGCCTGAATCTATTAATTATTGAATAGATCTCAAACAATAAATGTTTTATTAAGTTTAACTAACGATTTATATTAGTGTCACATAGTTCATGGACAATGACAATAATATTATCTAGTGTGTAGATCTGTTTAAGCACTGAAACTTCTATTGTTCCAATTTAATCCTGAATTCCTCTCAGCCTTCTGACTCTTCATACTACGAATTGTATTATTTTTTATCTCGCCAATAGTTGACTTACCTGGTAAGTAAGTTATCGATGTAAGGTCCTCAATTCGTAGTAGGCCCAGCCCTTTACGCTATGACAATAAACCTGGCCTCAACTTTAGAACGTTCTTAGGCTGGGTTGTTATAACTGTACGGATGAAAAACAGTAATAATCCTTAACAGAACTACCTGACGTCGGTCTACCTGCTCGACCCTTATGGGAAAAAAAGCTTTCGTGATATTTGTAATTGTATCTCATGACTTAAAGTATTAAGTGAGTATTCAGAAAGCGCTGGTGGTCGAGTGGTTAGAGGTGTGGACTCGTGATCGTAAAGTACCGAGTTCGATCCCCAGCGGTCTCCATGTAAAGACAGCCTTAGAAGTTGCTAAACACTTAAAAACCTTGTCGTAGTCTACACTAATCTAATAAAGAGGCAAACTTTGTTTGTTTGTATGTAGGGGGTAATCTCTGGAACTATTGAACCGATTTCAAAAATTCTTTCACCAACATAAAGCTACGCTATCCCTGACGGATATAGGCTACTTATTTCACACGAACAAAGTCGTGGGCGTCCGCTAGTAACGTGTAAAATGAGAATTGCACGAATTTTGCACATTACAGTCAGTTTTTCACATGACAGTAATGGACATGTTTAGCGATGACGTTGTAAATGGTTTGATAATTCTTTAAAGTCTCAAAATGGTCATTATGTGTTAAGAATCTGATAAAAGAATCAATGACATAAAAAGGCATATTGTTGTAATTACAGATGGAAACCGACTCTCCAGTTCGCAGCAAGAATCTGCAGCCAGTGAGCAAGAAACTCTTCCATTCACCCAGAGAGCCAGAATCAACTGAGGTACGTGCCGCCATGACCCAGGAAGATCGTGCCAAGAGGTGTAGGAAGAGGAAACAGTTCCTGATCCCGGATGCAAGCGAACGGTTCAAGAGGGCATACATCGAGTGCGACAAGGACGAGTATAGCCAGGATACGTGCGGCATGAGAAAGAAGGTTTTGATCAGTCTCTTTCATAATAAGGAGTATTCTATGGATATTGGGGTTTAGCTGCAAGTGGAATTATTTTGAAAGCCAAATTCTACCTGTTGGAATTTGTGCGAAAAGAGAACCGTCGTGAATAGTATGGATGCCCATAGTAACCACAACGGTTCTCTTTCCGCACAAAGTCTGGCATAGAAATCCAAGAAGGTGTGGGAGACTTTTTCTTAAACGTTTTTTTTCGTTTATGAGGTTAGCCTAGGCTAAACTATTGACCACTAATCTAGCTTTTAATGCTTCCTTGTGTTCTATGTATATGAAAAAGTGGTTGATACACCGGGCAAAAATTATACAAAAATATGGGTCAGTTTTGACACAGGGTTTTGAGAAAATATAGGACGAATATTCAGGCTTAAAATCTATGGCGCGAGAAATATAAATAGGTAGTTAATCGATTCAAAGTTGTTTTATTTTATGGTCTTAAAATTTATCGATTTTTTTACCGTACTACAGCACTATTTTTCATAAGTTGTTCTCATTTTTTTTTATTTACCAAATCTAAAATGATTGTCTCCGTTTTTGGAGAATATGTGTTCGTAAGTAGTTTAAAAGAATAAAAATGAAATGCAATAAAATATTACCACCGAAAAGAACTAAATAATTATATATTTTTTTAAATTTAGGGTAATGTAATGAAATTAGGTTTATTTAATCAAGTCTGATGAAATAGTCTTCCATGAAATGTGTGTTACATGTATTATATCAGTTATAGTCAATAGAGTAGTAAATTGAAATGTGAATTGTATTAAAAAATTAAAAAATGCTCTTCCAATAATATTACATTAAATTTGAGCTGACTGTACACTAATATTAGATAGGTATTTTACAGTAGAACTATTTATAAACTTTAAGATAATTTTAAGTTGAAAACAGTCTAGGAGTGAAAAAGTTTTTCGCATTGAAATAGGGTACAGTCAGGCTCAGAAGTAGCTGAACATTTTAGTACCTTGTCGCTGTCAGTAATGTGACAAAATGCAGCAGCTCTCATTAAATACAATACTTGGACAAGGTTCTTAAGTGTTTAACTACTACTGAGGCTGACTGTACATAGAGACAAACATACATCCCTCGACTGAACATTTTTAGATATATTTAAAAATAGGATTAAGTACCTTAATGTGCCTACCTTGTAAATATAAGTATAATTAATGCTGTAATTTATAATTAATGATTAATGTTAATAAATAAAGTTCCAATATAAGTGTGCCTTTTTAATTTCACAAGTAGTCATAATCTTTCTTCCCGGATATTAAAAATAAATAAATAAATAAATATAAATATTTTTGGGACAATTAACACCAATTGGCCTAGTCCCACAGTAAGCAACTAAAGCTGCTCGTGTTATGGGTACTGGGCAACGGATATACATACTTATATAGATAAATATATACTTAAATACATGTAAAATCCAAGACTCGGGTACAAACATTCGTATTCATCATACAAACATTTGCCCCTCACGGGAATCGAACCCGGAACCTCAAGCTTTGTAGTCAGGGTCACTAACCACTAGGTTATTCGGTCGTCGATTTTGAAGTAATGTTGAGACTTTACGACACGCCGTAACGCTATGTAACTCAGTCCTTATCTCTTCTATTGCGATAGTTAGAAAGAGTATCACTGAGTTACGAATCAAGTTACGGTGTGCCTAAAATAGTGATATAACGAATATTCGCATTCGCGAATTTTCGCATATTCATTGCATGATTCGCATTCGCCAAAATTTATGTGAATGTTTTGCGAATATGAATAGCAGAAAAAAAGGAATTTGAAGACAATAGTAGATAAATAAAATCAAAATCCATTCGTTTCTTATGTTTTTTAATGCAAGAAAAGTAACTAACCTCGTAATCACAATATCAGTTTTCACTCTATCATTTGGTATTATTTATTTACTTACTTAATTTTTTTTTGCAATGAACCTTAACAACTACATTTTCATTGGAACTTATAATTACAAATGGAACGCATCTCTTTCGAACGAGACTTCCTCCAAGCCATAGACAATTGGAGCCAAATTTGAACAAAAACTGAATATTCGCATTCGCGAATGTCGGTAGCAGATATATGCATTCGCATTCGCATCCGCGAATGTTCAAAAAATGACATTCATTACATCACTAGCCTAAAAGGCTTGTTTTATAGCGCCCGCTACGTCTCGCGGGCGCACGGAGCGGGTGCACGCCTATCGAACAAATAGTATGAGCCCGCATCCGCACCCGCGCGAGTTAGCCGCTCTCATACTTAGGTGTGCACCCGACGTATCGGATGTTCTTGTGCAGTGGTCGTCGGCGCCTGCTTGGTCCACGACTTGAGTTCAAACCATCCGCAAGTAAAAAAAAACTGTTCATTTTTTATTTTTTCTGTCGACCTTCATGAAGCACGAATTCTGGCCGAAGGGAGTCGCTTTCCGTCGTTTTGGCGGACGCCTGCTGGACACCCCGAAATAGGGTTGCCAACCGTATTATATTATACAGTATTGTACTATATTTTGGCTCTCCGTACTATATACTGTTGAACTAATATATAGTCCGCAAATATACTATATTTCGAGCACTGTCACGTTATTAAAATAAATAGAATAGATGAATAGATAGCAAACTTACACCATTGCCTTTCTTACATCTTTCCAAAAAATACTATATTTTTTTGAACCATACTAAATATTTTTTCAACTTTTTCTTAAAAATACTATATTCAACCGAAAAAATGTTGGCAACTCTACCCTGAAACTAGGTCACATGTCGCCGAAGTAACGCGCTAATTTTAATGTTTTGTTTTATAAATATGTATGTTAGTCTTTAGGTATTTTATCTACACATATATCATAAATGCTCTATAATGCGTTCAGAAACCGTAGGCAATGACCAGCATTATAACAACCAATATTATTATGAGATTTTTTTCTAATTTGTTTCTATATTTGTTCAAATTCATTTTTTATTACATTATTTTAATGTGAACAGTCTATAGATATTTAATAGGTACCTAGCACTAGTAGCTAGTAGCAATGCAGGTCATTGCCCTATGGGTTCTGAACCCATCATAGAGTACTTATGATATGTGTGTAGATAAAGTAATGTATGCAACTGCACATAATTAGGTTTTAAAACACTCGTGTGATCCTATTATGAAACTCGCTAACGCTCGTTTCATAAAACCACACTCGTGTTTTAAGACCCCTCATTATGCAACAGTTGCATAAAATACTATTTTCTATGGGCCTATGCAGCCTGAAATAAATGGTTCTGTTTTGTTGTTGTTTGTTATACAATACAAAAGAAAACGAGCAAGTAGATCACTTTATGGTAAGTGGTCACCGCAGGCCATAGACACTCGCATCAAGGAGCCTGCAGTTGACAACCTAGAGGGCTAAGATGAAATACCTCTTGTACCAGTAAGTTCACCGGCTGTTTTGCTCTCACAACAGTTCAATCTCTTCTGTTTAGCGGTTGGATTAGCAAGCAATGTAGTTGTAGATCCCGATGGACATTAATATGAAAATGAAAATGAAAAATTTATTTTGCAAGTAGGTCATATAGGCTCTTTTACATGTCTGAATCTACTAGCGCTTCGGAAAATGGAAGATTCTGCTGAGAAGAAACGCCGCAAGAAACTCAGCAGTTATTTTTATTTTTTTCTCTTTTCAAAAATGGAACGGATAACTCACGTATTTTTAAGTCGAAAAATGCCCGACATGTTTCGGACCAGTCCGTGGTCCTTAATCATGAGTCCCCGCAACGGTAGCGCGATAAAGACCCGTTCCGTGATCCGTTTTACTAATATGTCTGAGTCTCACGGTAGTTTTATGTTAAACTAGCTTTTACCCGCGACTTCGTCCGCGTAGACTTGTTTAATTGAAACATGCAATCTGCAATATTTCCTAGACAAATTAATGAGAATTAGTTGCTTTGCTGCTCATGACGTCACGGCGGCGTATAACTCACTTATCGCTATCCCGTGGGAACTATGCATTTTTACGGGATAAAAAGTATCCTATGTCTTAATCCAGGTTACAAACTATATGTGTGCCAAATTTTATCCAAATCCATTCAGTTGTTTTTGCGTGATTGAGTAACAAACATCCAAACATCCAAACATACAAACTTTCACATTTATAATTTTAGTAGGATACTCGCAAAACCTCTAAAATGTATAAAAAAAAACTCATAACTGTCCTAATATTTCCTGTCGTCGGTGACTCATTAGCCGGATTAACGCATTGAATCATTTCCCGGGACAAGCTTCTTTTAAACTATCCCGGGGGAAATCTGAAGGATGTCGGGAAATGCGCGATTTCACCATCCCAGCTTTTCACAAAAGCTAAAAAGCTTTGTTAACGGACAAAACAGCTTTTTCATTATTTGGAAGTTCCTCGGGGGCTTTTGGCGTGACAGTACTTACGTAATAATGAATAAGTATTAATGTTATGAAGTTTAAGTATTAAAATTAACATGTTTATTATTAAACTAACCGTTTCCCGCGACTTTGTCCGTGTAGTATTCGTTTATCGCTATTCCAATTTCTTAAGTTTTCATTATTGTTAAAAACCTTACTGACTCTTAATATGTTAATAAGATTTTTTTATAACAAAGACGCAAAGGATAATAAGTACAAAAAACTGGCTAAGTGCGAGTCGGACTCGCGCACAGAGGGTTCCGTCATCAACAACATCTAGTATCGCGTTTTTGCTTTGTAAGACCAAAAAAAAAACTTTTTTTGTGTGTATTAACTACAAATTAACGGTTTTCGGATTCATTATTTTATTTGTGCTGTGAGACCTTGCTTCTTGCCAAATTTCACAGTTCTAGGTCAACGGGAAGTACCCCATAGGTTTTTGAGCGCCTTGCGAATGTATAAAACATGCGGCATATACGGCCATATCTTATGATTCCGTTGACTTACAAGTTTGATTTTTCACGAGTCTAGGGGACTACAGGCTTGAGTATTTCATAATAATTTCAATTCTATTCCTCCACGCGTTCTTGAGAAAAATGGTTTTGACAGACAGACGGACAACAAAGTGATAAGGGTTCCGTTTTTCCTTTTGAGGTACGGAACCCTAAAAATCACAAATATGACGATTTCCGTGGTTTGATATTTCCACGAACTGTCAGAAAGCGTTTGTTCAGCATTACTGTCTCCCGTCTTTGTACATAAATGTGATATAATAATGAGATACCGAGACGGCATATAAAAATAAAGTACGCGCTAAAGGGTACCGCCCGCAGAATGCCAAGCGCGTGTCATAAAGTGCTTTATGAGTTACTTAGCATTCAGCATGCGGAATAATATGATATGATATCCTGGTTTAACATATTTTATAATGATATAGGAATAATTTGCTCCAATAGAGCGGAGTGGCAATTGTGGTAGGACCAGGGGCGTAGCGACGTAAAATGGCGCCCAGGGCTCGCATCCAAACTGCGCCCCTTTGCTCTTTGTAAATTATTTTAAAAACAGATACCTACACATTTTTTTTATTATTTTACTAATTTTGTAATGTAATGTATGTAAAACAAACAAAATACCTCAAATATGTCCCCGTCTGGAGTAAATGTATCTACAATGCTCAAAAATAAATTATTTGGCCATGTATTGTATACGAATTTGGATTGTATTTTTTTAGTAGTTAGTTAGTTAGTAAATTTCGTTTTTGCACCCCCCCTTTATTTGGCGCCCAGGGCACATGCCGGTGCCCTGCCTGCCCCACCCTAGTTACGCCCCTGGGTAGGACCTTGTGCAAGGTCCGTCCGGATCGCAAGGACCATCTTGCTCGCTAATCCTGCTGCTAAGCAGCAGTGCATGCACTGTTGTGTTCGACGTGGAGAGCAAGACAGCCGATGCAATCATTGGTACCGGAACAAGTATTAAAGATCAATAAACTCTATTGTGAACGGGGTACGAAATTTGACATTGTATGTTCACAAGACAAAAAATATATTCGTTAGCTCGTAACCAGTGCATTTTTCAGGATATATTTATTGTTTTATTATAAGAATATATGGTAAAGATAATAAGATTTAAATAATTAATGAATAATAAATCAACAGAGTACTTGAAAATGCAAGATAAAATATTAACCAAACGTATCTTCTTCAAAAACTAGAATTATTGGCTAAACTAGCAAAATAGAGTTCCACCGCAAAAAGGGACAGAATCATGCCTCATTTTAGCGAAAAATCCGCTTGCAAAAAACACGAAATAAGATATTGAATTCCGCAAAATAACGAAGGGAAATCTGAAAGATAAGTTATCTAAAACTTATCCGGTAGATCTAAAATCACGACGTATCATTGGCCAAATTGCGCACTTGGCACGACGCGGCGATGGCGCAGAAATACTAAAAGAGGTTTTTAAAAGATAAAGTAAGGAACTTGTTCTGAAAAGTTTGGCTCGACGACCAAATTTTGGGAAGAGCCAGGTAGAGGTTTAGGTGCAAGGTGCCAAATTAAAAAAATTGTTTTAGAAAATGATCAAGTGTTACAAATCTATCAAAGTAAATGTAGTCCCATCATTTACTTAACCTAAAAAAATATGTATGTATAAAGCATTATATAAAGCATTTTGCACACAAAAATACATCAAACAGCAAAACTCATTCGACTATTACGTACCTACCACTTCATCATCATCATCATCATCTCAGCCACAAGAAGTCCACTGTTGGACATAGGCCTCCTCCATGGATTTCCAAAGTGGCCGGTTGGAAGCAGCATGCAACCAGCGCCTTCCTGTCACCGGTATGAGGTCATCGGACCATCTTGTGGCTGGTCGTCCTACGCTGCGCTTGCCAATACGCGGCCGCCATTCGAGAACTTTCCGACCCCTTAAACTAATTAAACTACACGATTTGCGCGTTTCGCTTCTATACGAGGCTATATCAAGATACCGATCTTAAATGGTATCTGGAATAGGTTTGACCTCCGCAAAATGACTGCTGAATCTTTTAATTTTTTGTTTTGAACGATGTTATACAAGTTTACAGTTGCGCTGATACCAGGGTTGCCATCTCTAAAATTTTGCAACCAGGATAAGACGCCGGGAAAACCCCGGAAATTAGAGCCCAGAAGAACCTTTTGTTGGATCATCCATTGTATTCAGTGAAAGAGTAATTGGACATTTTTGTTTAGTTTTTATAAGTGTAATTTGACATTTTTATATTTTATTTCTTTCTTCTTTTTTATATATTTTTGATCCCTATTAGAGACGAATTTTTCATGTTGACATTCCAATTTTAATTTTAATTTAGACTTAGGTTTAGTGTATAATGCTTATTATTTTTATTATGTTGACATACCAATATTAATTTTGATTAGTTTTAGTATTTAATAGTTTTAATATTTGTTTAATTATGCTGACATTCGAATATTAATTGTGTTTTAGTTTTATTGACTAATGCTTTTTATGAAATTTGACGATCTCGATATAAAAACGTGTAATTTGACATTTTGTGCAATTTATGATGTAATTATATTGACTGAATAAATAATCTAAACCAAACTAAACTAAACCCGGTTGATCGCGGCGCGTGCGGGTGCAGTGCGTGTCGCGGGCGGCCCAAGACTTTAAATTTGTAAACCTGGACTATAAATGAAGTCCCGCCCGGACGCTCCCCGAATGCCCTCTAAACTAGGACAAATCCGGGGAAACCCGGACGAATGGCAACCCTAGCTGATAGCCATATTTTTTTAAGCAAACTATACATAACTACTTAAAACAATATACTTCACTCTTTTCAATTTTTTTTTTAAAGTATGTCTTTGCAGGTTTTTAAAGTGGGGTTTCCTTTTATTATTTTTATGTGTAAAAAATTAATAAAACCCTGCTATACATATAGATATGGCTTTGCAGTACTGAGAAAAGTTGATAGGCTCCTTTTTTATTTTGTGTAGTATAGTATAGTTTAGTTTATTAATTAACTGGTCTGATTATCTAGGCTTACCTTTCACGGCGCTGAGTTTGTTGCCCACCATCTGCTTGGCCACGAACGCCGCCATCTTGTTTTAGGGTCGCGCAACTGGAACAACCAAAATTTATTTTAAAACTATGTGTTATTTTAAAACTGACGATGTCAGCCCCAGTAACTTAGATCTTAACTACTGAAGCTAAAACTTTTGTTACTGTAGTAAAGATCTTATCAGACTTATAATTCAGTCAAGAGCTGTTCCTATATACATGGGCGTACCCAGCTTCTAGCCTAGGGGGGGCAAGTCAGATGCTAGATTCGGTAATCTTCGTCCGCCATCGTCGTGCACGGTTTTTTGGCAATTGCACCGTGCGTTTTGCCAGTGTCTACTGCGCGGTTTAGTTAAAAGTTAGAGCATAAGGCCCAGTTTACACTTTGATTAGTAATTAGGCGAGTTTATACATGTTCTGCGAGAATTCCAGGGGGGGACAGCTGCCCCTCCATGCCCCCCCCACCTGGGTACGGCCATGGACTATACGTTTAATTTCTTATCAAATTCATTGGTATCATCATCCCTTTCACCCGAAAGTAATCCCCAATTCTCGGGTGTTAGGATCTTGTGCAAGGTCCGTCCAGATCGTTACCACCATCTTGCTCGCTAATCCGACTAAGCAGCAGTGCGGGCACCGTTGTGTTCCGCCGTGGAAAGCAAGACAGCCGGTGTTAACGCACCCCAGCGACACCTAGAGAGCTTAGAGCGAACCGTCAAGCATATCGACCATATCGACACATATCGATAAAGCAGCAAGCGCCGTCGCGAGTGCTGCCCCCTGACAGCCCTTTCTTCAATTGAAAATGAAAATGAAAATGAGAATGAAAAATTTATTTTGCAAGTAGGCCATATAGGCTCTTTTACATGTCTGAATCTACTAGCGCTTCGGAAAATGGAAGAATCTGCTGAGAAGAAACGCCGCAAGAAACTCAGCAGTTTATCTTTTTTTTTCTTCTCTTTTGAAAACAAGATTACAGAGCAATTTACTTACTAAAAACTAATTTACTTGTATAAAAATTGTATCGAGTCATTCCTCACCCCATTCGCTTAAAATATTTGTACCTTAATGGACAATAAATCAATTATTACATTTAAATAAAAACGTTTATTCTGCCCTGGAGTTGGACAAAGACCTCACTATAGGCAGGAAAGAGAAAGAAGCGGCTGACCGCAGCGACCTAGTCCTAGAAGCACTAACATTTGGACCTCCGAGCCGCATCACAATTGGACATCGCCGCCGAAGAGAAGACTTCAGCGAGATACGGTCAGACCTTCCGAACCCATCCCTGTCCCATCCTTAAGGTACAGAATTAATACGTGTTGTGATTTTCAGCAGCAGCTCGTACTTCGTGTCAATCTAGAATTACCGATTGCGACCTCTGTGCGACCTCTGTGCGACCTCTGCGACCTCTACGTGTCACGCAGTCACGTAAGTGTTCCTTATTTCTATAAGCCCCTAATATGAGTGACGATGAATTTAAACAAGCTAGCGAGAGTGATAGCGTTATTAAATTAAAAGTGCCAAAATCTCCTCAAAAACGCGAAAAAAGTCCGGACCGTCTCTTTGCTGAACTCAAAAGACAAAGAGGCGCGGCCAAGTTACGGTTAACCCTCTTTCAAAAATTTATTAACAAATTCACGAATGAAAGCTTAACTGAAACGAATACAACGGAATTACAGTTACGAATTAAAGAATTTGAGAATTTGCTAAAGAACTTTAACTCTATTCAGTCGGAGATTGAGACTTACGTAGATGAAAATGATTTGCTCACTCACTTAGAATACCGCGAACAATTTGAAGAGCAATATTTTAAAATCATGGCATCCGCTAAATGTAGATTTGCTAAGATAAGCGAAGGTAACTCCAAAGGTAACGCGCAGTCATTTACCTCAGTTAAGTTACCTGAGATTAAACTACCTTCCTTTAACGGTTCTTATGATCAGTGGTTAGAATTTAAGAATTCATATGTAACTATGATACATAAACGTGTTGATCTGGATTCTATACAGAAATTTCACTACTTAAGATCGTCGTTAAGCGGTACTGCCCTACAGGTTATTAGCGCTTTAGAGTTTACCGCGGCCAACTACACTAACGCATGGGACTTATTAGTAAAAAGGTTTCATAATAATCGGCTTCTGATTCATAATCACGTGAAATCATTGTTTACGCTTCAATCTATTCAACAGGAATCGCCTGCGCAAATAAGAAAGTTGATAGACACCGTAAATCGAAATTTACGCGCTTTGAAAACGATTGGGGAACCCACACACTCGTGGGATACCCTTATTATATATTTAGTTGTAACTAAATTAGATTCTACCACAGAGCGAGAATGGGAGAATCACCAAGGTTCTATCACTTCTGATTTGCGCGACGAGGATGCGTCTTTAAAGTTGGATCATTTGCTTTCTTTTTTGAAAAATAGAGCAGACATGTTGGAAATGATAACTTTAACTCACAATAAAAATACCCACACTATCAAAAACCAACACGAAAGCAGATCATCCAATAATGAGCCGAAGGAAAACCAGTTTAAATCACAACACATTCATAGCTATCTTACTACGCGGAATAAACCATCGAATAAACCGATTCGTGTTTGTGCGATGTGCGAAGATAATCACGCGCTTTATACCTGCATACGGTTTCTGAATTTACCCGTTCGAGATAGAATTAATTTTGTCGCGAAAAAGAAACTGTGTTCTAACTGCTTACGTTTAGGGCATTCTATTTCGGCTTGTACATTCGGTCCTTGCAAACAATGCAAGCAGAGTCATAACGGTTTGTTGCATTTAGAAAATAGCGATGTTGTTCCGTCCATGCCGCGAGTCTATAATGCACTGCCGGACAGCGACAGCGTTCCGAATACGTCTGCTGCATTTCATAGTCAATGTGATCTTAATACGCGAGAAATTAAGTGCGATAATAGCGTGCAAACCAAGTCGAGAGGTTTGCAACCAGTTTTGTTATCGACTGCGGTGATAGAAATTGCTGACGCTGAAAACGAATATCATCACGCGCGCGCGCTGCTTGATAGTGGTAGCCAGCACTGTCTTATTACCGAAGAACTATTTAAACGATTAAAACTTCCTCATATACAGTCCACTATTCGAATATCGGGAGTAGGCAAAACGGTTACTAACTCCAGTCAATTATGCGATATTACTTTGCGATCGAAGACATGCGATTATAATACACACGTAAAATGTTTAGTTCTGCCGTGTATTACATCTAAGCTGCCGACAGCTCGTATAGACTTAAATACGCTATGTATACCGGAGGACTTATCTCTTGCAGATCCCACTTTTAACGTACCGTCAAAAATAGACGTTTTGATAGGGGCGGATAAATTCTGGGAGTTGTTAGATGGAGAAAGAATACGATTACCTTGCGGACCATTTTTACAGAACTCTAAATTAGGGTATGTAATTTCTGGTAGCATCGAAAATAGTACATTGAATCACGAGGTTCAATGTAACTTTGCTAATACGATTGAATTAGACACGTTAGATATGCGAATGAAAAGGTTTTGGGAACTAGAAGAGGTACCAAAATCATTAAATACTCTCACATTAGATGAGCGTAAATGCGAAGAAATATTTTGTAGTACGACTGTACGCGACGAAAACGGTAGATTTTGTGTACGACTACCTTTGAAAGAATCAGCTGATTCTCTCGGAGACTCGTACAAAACGGCTGAATCTAGATTCAAAGCCTTAGAACGCAAATTAGAGCGTTTACCACTGTATAAAAAATTATACAGTGACTTTATACACGAGTATATTGACTTGGGGCACATGAGTCTCATTCAATCATTCGAATCGCCTTATTTTGTGTTTCCCCATCACGGTGTATTTCGGGAAAGCACAACGACAAAGCTACGCGTTGTTTTTGACGGGAGTACGAAAACCACGTCAAACAAGTCACTAAATGACATTCAGTACACGGGTCCAATCCTTCAAAATGATATTTTTTCGATTTTGTTACGGTTTCGGCAATATAAGTACGTAGCATGCGCTGACGTCGAGAAAATGTTTCGACAAATACTTGTACAGTCGGACCATAGGAACTTGCAACTAATTCTTTGGCGTGATCATCCCTCACATAAATTAGATGTTTATCAGCTCAATACTGTAACGTACGGCACTTCTTCAGCACCTTATCTTAGCATGCGCTGCCTCAGAGAATTAGCAAGCAGCTGCGATGATCCCGCGGTCTCAAAAATAATTAACGAAGATTTCTATGTCGATGACTTAATTACCGGTTCAGACGACGCTGAAACGCTGCTCCGTACTTGCGAAAAGATTTCCCAAGTATTACGTTCTGGCTGTTTTCCACTTCGAAAGTGGACATTCAATAATGACGTCACGTCAATTAAATCGAAAGAACTATGCTTGGGAGAACACATACAGAACAAAACGCTTGGTTTAGGCTGGTTATGTAATAGTGACGAATTACATTTCACGTCAAAAATCGAAAAATCATCTAATTTAACAAAAAGGGTAATGCTATCGGTCATATCTCAAATTTATGATCCCCTGGGTCTTTTAGCGCCAGCAGTTATTATTTCAAAAATCCTAATTCAAAAATTGTGGCTTTGTAAAATAGGTTGGGACGACCCCGTGCCTGAAAATGACGTCATTCGTACTTGGAATAGCTTTATTAATACGCTAGATAGATTACAAAATGTGAGGGTTCCGCGTTTTGTAAGAAGCGAACATACGCAGCATACTGAACTTCACATTTTTTCAGACACTTCTCAGTTGGCCTTTGGTTCTTGCGCCTACGTCCGAACTTACGACGACGATTCGTTAGTGTCGGTAAAGTTACTTTGTGCTAAAAGTAAAGTGGCCCCGTTAAAACCTACTAGCATTCCTCGACTCGAGCTCTGCGGAGCGTTAGTAGGCGCAAGGTTATATAACAAAATTGTACAGTCCCTCAGATTAAAATTTGATAGTGTTTATTTCTGGACGGATTCCACAATAGTTATCGGTTGGTTGCGAATGTCCCCGCATCTACTCAAACAGTTTGTTCAAAATAGGGTGACCGAAATCAACGAGTTGACCGGTGACTCCGTCTGGCTACATGTAAATGGCAAAGAAAACCCAGCGGATTTGTTATCCAGAGGTCTAGACTTAAATGCGCTTAGTCTATGTCATCTGTGGTGGTACGGACCATTATTTTTACAAAATAAAAATGAAAACTTATTCAAATATAACTACACTAATGATAAGTCTGAATTACCAGAGCTTAAATCAAAACCCGTTGCCGTTGCACTGACGAGCGTAGAAAGCGGCACGTTGGTTTTCGATAGATATTCGAGTTTTAATAAATTAAAAAGAATATTTGCATACGTACTTAGATTCATAACAAATGCCCGCGCGCATCGTACACATACCGCTGCCGGCCAGCGCCGGCTAACCGGTTCCTTATCAGTGGCCGAGCTGCGCGCGTCCGAGCGCACGCTTATTGTTATTGCACAAAAACAGATGTTCCCGCGGTTATATTCCATCTTAGAAAACAATTTACCAGTCCCTATTAAGCGAAACTGTAAGATATCGGGACTTAACACATTTTTAGACGAAAATAAAATTATTAGAGTCGGTGGTAGAATACTAAACGCGAGTGAGTTTAGCTATAGCAAAATGCATCCAGTGTTGTTATGTAGTAAGCATGATTTCGCGTGGTTATTATTCAGAGACGAACATAAACGATTATTACATGCCGGTCCGCAACTACTTTTAAGTACTGTGCGCGAGTGTTGGTGGCCGATAGGCGGCAGAAACCTCGCTAGGAAAGTAGTAAGACAGTGCGTTACCTGCGTGCGTATGAAGGGTAACACTTTAACACCGATCATGGGTAACTTACCTGCTGAACGTTTACATCCAGGTTATCCGTTTATGTATTGTGGTGTTGATTATGCTGGACCTGTATCCATTTTAAATCGTAAGGGCCGCGGCAGTAGTTTAGTCAAAGGTTATATATGTTTGTTTATTTGTTTCGTGACGCGCGCCGTGCATTTGGAGTTAGTTAGCAGTCTTTCAACTAATGACTACATTTTAGCATTAAAACGATTTATTTCGCGCCGCGGTAAACCGGTCAAAATTCATTCAGATAACGCAAAAAACTTCGTCGGAGCAGAAAAAGAACTTTGCTCTTTTCTTATAAAAAATTCGAAAGACATTTTAGATTTTACTACTAACGAAAGTATAAAGTTTAAATTCATCGTTCCTTATAGTCCACATTGTGGGGGTTTATGGGAATCGGGAATACGGTTGTGTAAACATCATTTACGTCGTATAGTAGGTAATGCTAGATTGACATTTGAAGAATTCACAACCGTATTAACTTCGATTGAAGCTGTACTTAATAGTCGACCCATGTCTCCTCTATCCACAGATCCCGACGACCTTTCCCCTCTTACTCCCTCTCATTTCCTCATAGGAAGGCCTCTGACCGCGCCCACCTGCGAAGACCTGACGGAGGCTCTCCCTCATCGTTTGCTCCGGTACGACAGAGTCGAGCAGATGCGGCAGCACTTCTGGAGACGCTGGTCAAAGGAGTACGTTTCAGAAATGCAGACACGTACCAAATGGAAGTCAAATATGCGAGATCTTCAAGAAAACACGCTCGTTCTTATTAAAGAAGATAATTTGCCACCCCTAAAATGGCGCCTGGGAAGGATCGTGCGCACCTATCCAGGAAAGGACGGCGTATCGCGCGCAGCTGACATCCGGACGGCATCGGGGATCATTCGGAGGACGTTTGCAAAGATCTGCCCTCTGCCAGTGCAGGCTCATGGCGACGCCGACGACGTGACAAACGCGTGACAATTTCGGAAGCTGAAGCTTCCAAGGCCGGCGGCATGTTAACGCACCCCAGCGACACCTAGAGAGCTTAGAGCGAACCGTCAAGCATATCGACCATATCGACACATATCGATAAAGCAGCAAGCGCCGTCGCGAGTGCTGCCCCCTGACAGCCCTTTCTTCAACTAATTTACTTGTATAAAAATTGTATCGAGTCATTCCTCACCCCATTCGCTTAAAATATTTGTACCTTAATGGACAATAAATCAATTATTACATTTAAATAAAAACGTTTATTCTGCCCTGGAGTTGGACAAAGACCTCACTATAGGCAGGAAAGAGAAAGAAGCGGCTGACCGCAGCGACCTAGTCCTAGAAGCACTAACAGCCGGTGTAATTACTGGCACAAGAGGAATTCCATCTTAACCCTCTAGGTTGGCAACGCATCTGCTACTTTCCGTCAGGTGACTGACTTGCTTGTTTGCCTTCCTATTTCATAAAAAAAAACAATAAAACATCAATGAAAAACCACGGCTGACCATTCACTATAAAAGGAATTACCTGAGTGACTCCATTGAAATAATACCTCGATACTCAATTTGGAACGAAATCCCGCACTCAAGGGATCGACTCGATTAAAAAGTGATCAATCGACTCAATGCGGACCTATTAAGAGGTAGTAAAGCTTTTAAGGCTCAATAAGCCGTTTCCAGGGCAATTATAATACCTACTTTAGGAATTTGATTCGTAAAAGACGTCGGTTGGATTGGGGGGTGGCGTGGATAATATGGTTACTTAACGTTGAACGTTTTAGAGTTCAGTTTAAAGCAGGACTTAGAACAAAATTTGACGACATTTATACACAAATTATGAATAACCCTATATCTTCCTGTGACCTCTACAGAGCCTGCAAGGCGCGCGTACCTATGGTATGATGCTGCAACAGTTTATAAACTCAATGGAGTCTATTATAAGTAACTAGCTTTTGCCCGCGACTTCATCCACGTAGACTTATTTAATTGAATCAAGCAAACGTGCACCCAACATGCAATCTGCAATATTTCCTAGACAAATTAATGACAATTAGTTGCTTTGCTGCTCATGACGTCACGGCGGCGTATAACTCACTTATCGCTATCCCGTGGGAACTACAACAACAAATAAACTTTATTGATTCACACATGTAAACAAAAAGAAACACATACAGGGAAATTTAACATGGGATACAACAGGTGGGAACTATGCATTTTTACGGGATAGAAAGCATTCTATGTGTTAATCCAGGTTATAAACTATGTGTGTGCCAAATTTCATCCAAATCCATTCAGTGGTTTTTACGTGAAAGAGTAACAAACATTCATCCATACTTACAAACTTTCGCGTTTATAATAGTAGGATTGGTTTAGATCAGTGATTCCCAAAGTGGTCCAGGTGGACCCCTAGGGGTCCACGGGAGACTTGCTGGGGGTAGAAATGTAGCAACAGGGGGTCCACCGAAACCAGTAAAATTTTGAAAGTGGTCCACGAGAAAAATAAGTTTGGGAACTACTGGTTTAGATTATACGAACCGGATTCATGCTTTTTCTGATGTAAAAAGACAAGACAAGACAAGACGTATTTGTCTTGTTTATTGAAAACCATACAGAAAATATTACCTAAAAATAGCTCACAAGAAATAAAGTTTTTTTTTTAGGTGTTTTTTTTCTTTTCGTTCTAAATAAACACACTTCCTCTGGCCACAGCTGACGTCAAACTTTTTATTTAGCACCGCCAATAAATTTCAATGCGTTCGCGGCCAACTTTTTACGACGCAAAAAAAATATATTTACGAAATTTTTGAATGGCGTAATCCCGGAAAGTTCCGGATGAAATTAATGTTTTTTTATGTGTTGGAATTGTTAAGCCGGAAAGATAAACTGCTTGTGTCGAGGAACTTCATTAAAAGTCTAAAGTCTGCGTAACATTACCTATTGCTTTGTTTGGTTCTAGGGTTAGGCCAACCTTAAATAAAATAAATAAATAAATAAATAAATATCTCGGGACAATTTACACCAATTGACCTAGTCCCAAACTAAGCAAAGCTTGTACTATGGATACTAGACAACGGATAAACATACATATATAGATAAATACATACTTAAATACAATAACATCCATGACTCAGGTACAAACATTCGTATTCGTCACACAAATATTTGCCCATACCAGGATAGAAACACATTATAAGTAAAATAGTAGTAAGATACTTCTAACGATTTCATTCATAAGCTGAACATTTTAGTACCTTGTCGTAGTCGAACCTAACGTGACAAATTCTAGCAACTCTCATTTCGTTACTACGACAAGGTTTTAAAGTGCTTAGCTACTTCTGAGGCTCACTTTAAAGCGTAGAAAGTACTAACTTTTTAGATTTATACCCACCAAAATATGAACTGGATTAGACCAGTTTTAAGCAGATTATAACTAGTTTGATTGTAACTCGTTCGGCTAAACAGCAGTAATACCGTTCACTTCAGTTTTCTCGTGACTGCGGCCGTTGCAACATCGCCGAAACGTCGAGTAAGCGTCTCGTTAACGTTATAAGGAAAACTAGTTTGCGTTACCAACATTTAATTTATTTATAAAATAGGAAGGCAAACAAGCAAGTAGGTCACATGATGATAAGTGATCACCACCGTCTATAGACACTCGCAATTCCAAGGAGATTGCAGATGCGTTACCAACCCAGAGGGCTAAGATGGAATACCTCTTGTGCCAATAATTGCACCGGCTGTCTTGCTCTCCACGCCGGAACACAACAGTGCAAGCACCTCCTGCTTAGCGGCAGGATTAACGAGCAAGATGGTGGTTGCTATCCGGACGGACCTTGCACAAGGCCCTACCACCCGCAAATTTGTTTTTAGTCCCTTAAGTTAAACAGAAGCTTGTTTATAAGTATTGGTTAATGATTAATTTTAATTTTATTTTGCGAGAAAGTGTCATTTTCAGAAAGGGAGGCACATATTATGCACTATGAACTACTTTTTAATTTTTGGCGGATAAGGCCTACTATTCAATGGAGGAGTATATATTATGCGTGATAGTTTATAAATTTTTTAGACGGTAGACTAATTTAGTGCATGACTTGAATATACTTAACTATAAGATATTTGTATGCCCTTAGGCGCAGCATAGTGATACAAGTATGTAATCATTGTACCATCTGTTTTGATCTGTTTGACAAATAAATTAATTGAATTTGAATTTGAAGTTGAAATATATATCCCTTTCGCGCATAGACAATTTCTCTCATTTCCCTCTTCAATGCAGTGAGCTTATAAAATAATCATTGCTTTAATGGTTGGCTAAGTTTTTAAACAGCAACTGTCTGTACTATGTCACAAACATTCAAATTATGGAAAACGTTAATACAATTGTTTAACCGTAACTGTTTTGTTACATCATCAGACAAAAGTTTGTCAATCGCGCCATCTATGTCGTCAATCGGGAACTACGAGGCGGCAACTAGAGGTTAGCAGTTTATTGATATTGCGAGAGATGGCATCAGCGTGCCGTTCTTAGAGGGACGCGGTTGCTATGACAACGGGGACCCTTCCGGTATACAGAGGGTGTTTTATTGTGTACTTTTAAGTACGTTTTTTTTGTGTTTTGACTGGGTCACCTCTGAAATAAAGGTTTTTGGTTATTGATGTGATACTCGTATAATGGTTAATATTATTATTATTTATTATTTATTTCAAATAGAGATTATAGTTAATAAAATAAGGCTTTTTTCTGTGATGAAGATTGGAAAAAATTACGGAATTTTTTGAAACGTATTTTTTTTTTCAAGTAGAACGAAAATAACTTACAAAGAAATGCAGATGATGGGAACGTTGTAAATGGGCGTCTGGCTTGTTTTCGCGTAATCGGCGAGTTATGCGAGATCTCGTAAAACTCGACGGCCGACATTGTTGCGAATTCGTCGGAATGCCTTTGCTATTGAAGTACGTGGAAATGGGATTTTGGAGCGTAAAAAACATGCTTTCCACTACATTTTCGTACACCACGTCATGTAGGCAGCTGTGTTGTTTGAGTTCAGGAAAATTATACATTAGAGCATTATACTAAGCAAGCAAGTTTTTCAGTGCTAAGTAAAAGTGGATTACCCGCCGTGAGCATTAGCAGTTAATTTAACAATTGGACGTTGCGACGGGGAGTACGGTAAATACCCCGAAGGCAAGTACTTAAACACAACAAAAATTACTGTAATGTAAAACTTTATTACATCAATATGTATGTTAATTTAAATAAAGTAAATATTTCCTCTACCTATGAGGATAAAAAGTAATAAAATGACATCAATGGAAAGTTTATAAATATTCTATTGGCATCTAACTACCGATGGTTAGGGCTGCAGAGTGAGGAAATCACGTGTTGTTTTATTGTCATTATTATAAGACGCTGAGCTTCTTAAAACATTTGTGGTTAAATGACGAGGAACTAAACCCGTTGCCAGGTTACAAAAGCAGATTTTCCTGTCGGTCGCGGATTGTAATTCAAAAAACCCAGGGCCTTGCAAAGTAATGCTCGCGGTTAATAGAATAAGCTTTTTGACAATTATTTTTTTCTTTGCTCCAAATGGACTTTTTGTGACGAAGGTGGAGCTGAAAATTCATTATACACGCTCAGAAAGTTGAATTTTAATTCTTAATATTGCAATTTTAAAATTTTGCATATTATGCCGTATGCAGAGAGTTTTATAATTTTTCCATGCTTAACGAAAAATTTAAGTCCTGCCGACAACAAATTATTTAAATAAGGCCTCGGTGAATTTGGATAAAAGGGCAATTAATAAAAGCCGTGGTCGTCAGACTATTAATTATATCCCAAGGGAATTATCTGCTTCCGCCATTTTGGAATAATGAGACGTTTCTAACCATAATGTTTTTTTTTGAAAATTTAATTAGAAGGTAGAAAAGGAATCCCCCTGTAAAGCCGCTTAAGTGTCTCGATATGATTTTTCAAGATTTTTTTCTTACTTTGATCATATGGCTGTTTATTCGCGTTTTCAATTTACTTATTGCAATAGATTTTCGACCATGTCTATTGGTCGAGTAGGCATTTTTTGTATATGTAGTTCTGATGACAATGCAAATAATAGAGTACCGTAAAGTAAGTATACTATAAGATGTTTATTTAATAATTATTATTTCGTCCTATTTTATCAATTAGCAACAGAAAGTCATTAAGTATGTTTTTATTGGCAATAACCAATTACAACATCAGTGTGCTTGCCGACAACCAGTGTTTCATTTTATTTATACTATAGACATCTATGTATATGTTTTAAATTTATATTAAGTTCAGTTTTTTTAATAATCTGAATAAATAAATAAATATTTCAGGACAGTTCACACCAATTGGCGGTCCTAAACTAAGCAAAGCTTGTGAAAATGAAATGAAAATGAAAATGAAAATGAAAATGAAAATGAAAATGAAATGAAATGAAAATATTGTACTGTGAGTACTAGACAACGGATTCACTACTTACGGATACGGTACTTTTTTTTTTTATGAAATAGGAAGGCAAACAAGCAAGTGGGTCACCTGATGGTAAGTCAATACCACCGCCTACAGACACCCGCAACACCAAGAAGATTGCAGATGCGTTGCCAACCCAGATTTTTTTTTTTTTCACACTTTATGTGAACTATTGTTATGATTGTGTATATTGCTCTGTAATCTTGTTTTCAAAAGAGAAGAAAAAAAAAGATAAACTGCTGAGTTTCTTGCGGCGTTTCTTCTCAGCAGATTCTTCCATTTTCCGAAGCGCTAGTAGATTCAGACATGTAAAAGAGCCTATATGGCCTACTTGCAAAATAAATTTTTCATTTTCATTTTCATTTTCATTTTCAGAGGGCTAAGATAGAATACCTCTTGTGCCAGTAATTACACCGGCTGTCTTGCTCTCCACGCCGGAACACAAAAATGCAAGCACTGCTGCTTAGCGGCGGGATTAGCGAGCAAGATGGTGGTAGCGATCCGGACGGACCTTGCACCAGGTCCTACGACCCGCAAAACTTACTACTTATACTGTACTTATATTGTAATGTTAATTTTGATACTAATACGTACATGTAAATGAATTTTTGTTTATTTTATATTTAAAATATTATTTACTATAATATTTTCCTTAAAATGATATTTTAAATTTATAGATTGTTATATTAACCTTTCATCCGTTTAATCCATTAAGAATATCATGATCATGACATTAGCTGTCCGCTGTCTAGACAGCAACTCGCACGTGTGAGCGAGGCATAAATTGTGCCAAGAAAAGATATCTCCGAGAAAACTAAATTTTTCTCCTCTGACTTAAACTTTCCAATAACTTGTCACTGAAAAATCTATTCCACTTTTCCAAGTTAAAGTTCGATTTCCATTGTGCGCTGAAAAATGGTGTTTGTATTTTGCGCTGCAGAGTGCACGCCGAGAAATAATAGTGTGAAGTTTTGTCGTTTATCTAAGCACATAATGTACTATTATTGAAGAAGAGGAGGAGTTCTGTTGTTTCACTTCATAAATTTATGAAATTGGTAAAAAATTTCCAATTTTAATAATGTTCGTAGGAACAAAAATAAGAATTTATTGGTTTCTTAAATTGATTAGACATTTTTCCGCTGCGTTACTGGCTTGCTTTGTTCTTTAGGATTTTTTTTATACAACACAGGAAGGCAAACAAGGAAGTGGGTCACCTGATGGTAAGTGATCACCACCGCCTATAGACACCTGCAACAACAAAGACAGTGCAGATGCGTTGCCAACCCAGTGGGCTAAGATGGAATACCTCTTGTGCCAGTAATTACACCGGCTGTCCTGCTCTCCACGCCGGAACACAACAGTGCAAACACTGCTGCTTAGCGGCAGGATTAGCAAGCAAAATGATGGTAGCGATCCGGACGGACCTTGCAAAAGGTCCTACCACCCGCAAAGAAGCCAAGTATATCGTTTTCAGTTATACAATATTTTGTTACTATAGCAACAAGAACAAGTGTGTTTCGGGCCACGCGCAAAGAAGGGTTCCGTGTTGGCAAGTACATTATAAATTTAGCGTCTAAATTTTTTTTTATTAAATGGATAGTAAACAAGCAAGTAGGTCACCTGATAGTAAGTGATCACCACCGCCTATAGACACCCGTAACACTAAGAAGATTGCAGATGCTTTGCCAACCCCCATAGGTTTAGCTACTTCTGAGGCTAACAGTACTACTTCCTTGAATTTTATCATAATTATATTCAAAAACAACCATTTAGCTGGCAGTGGGGGGGGGGGGGGGCACTGGACTCCAACAAAATAGCACTTATGAATGACAAAAAACTTTGCAGGTGGTAGGACCTTGTGGTGGAAGGTCCTTCCGGATCGCTACCACCATCTTGCTCGCTAATTCTGCCGCTAAGCAGCAGTGTTCCGGCGTGGAGAGCAAGACAGCCGGTGTGATTACTGGCACAAGAGGTATTCCATCTTAGCCCTCTGGGTTGGCAACGCACCTGCAATTTCTTCGGTGTTGGGGGTTCTACAGGCGATTGTGTACACTTACCATCAGGAGACCCACGTGCTTGTTTGCCTTGCTTATTCATAAACAAAAAACTTAGCCCAATGCAGTGGTAGACTGCCAAATCTGGAGTCCCCTTCATAACAGCCTCCTTGACCCTGGCTTACATAATACGATCCAGCATCTGCTCGGGTCGTTAATGCAACGATGACGTCGTTACAATGTCGTTAAACGATAGCGGATATTTTATAGCTAAAAAGAAATCTAGGTTGACTTAAATTTCCAGATGCAGTTGGAAGTCGATATAATTTTTCAAAATATATATTTTTTTGTTTTAAACGATTCTTATTCTTTCTTTCTTCAGCTCGATTTTTCAATTGCCATCACCTTGTTTCCAATAAATACACCCTATAACTTATATCATAAAGTACTATTAACGCTCAGGCAATTTCTAAACTTTTGGAAACCATTGTTAACTATTTCTAACGCAATTTACCCGTGATAATGGCACCAGAAAATACTTAAAATTGTTAAAATATTTCAAAATACACACGTGCAGAAATTCTGCTTTTTTTGTTTTATCTGGCGCACGGTTTTGAAAAATCCGTACCAGAAACGCTTCAATCCGTTTCAATACATTCCATATGTAAATGAAACAGCATCCCGTTTTATTTAGATTGATTCGCAATCAAGATGGATGTTGCTCGCTTAACCGCAAACTGTACATACAAACATACATATATATTATAAATTTACAGAATCTGAACTGTTCAATTTTATAGAGTGCATGGGCTCTTTGCCTAGCCTTGTGACTAGTATTGTATAGTATTTGATTTCTCTTAAAACAATCGTAAGTTCAATGTATTTCTTATGAATGGATGGCGTAGATTGTAAAGTAACGCAGGTGACAACGCTCACTTTTTAAATAAATAAATACATATTTTGAGTCTGAAATTAAATGTGAGAGGCGAACTATGAATAATTTTGTGGTTATTCCACAAACCGCTGTCATGGCAACCGAACTTTAACTAATTATGAATTGTGTCAGATTTACTTCATCGTATAGTTAATGGAGTTTTCGGTTTAATTAATTATGTTACTTTATGACTCTGATCAAAGATTTTACCTTGCTTACTATGTTGTTGATTATTCATGAGTGATTTTGAGACCTCCCAACTTAAGTCAAATTTTGTTTAATTATCATGTAATTAAAGGACTGTAATAAAAGAAAAAAGAAGGTGAATTGAATCGTCAATAAAAAAAGTACTATTATATAAATTTTATTCTCTTTGCAAAAGAGGAAAACAATTACTCATCAAGAATTATTTTAATTCACACCTCGTTGGGCCAATATTATTAAAAATGTTGGGCAAAATTTGCCTCATAGAATTTAAAATATTTTCAAGTTTTCATTTTCATTAAATTTCCAACCTTGTGCCAATTGTAAAGTATCGAAACTCCCTTACTCATCTATCCTAAACTCAACACCTCTGATCAGATGAAGATATTAAAAAATCCTGAAAACATTATTCAGAATTAAAAGCACATAAATGAGCGGTCCGTTAAAATTGCTCGCGCCTGATATACGACCCAAATTTAGGTCAACGGGTGTGATAACATGTATTTATTCGGATACGCGTCGAAAAACCACGTTCCGTGGTAGCGCACATAAATACTGAAACTGGAAAAATACACTTTTTTGGTAAAATACAGCTGCGGTTGCATTGATAAATTGTATGTTTTACAGACACCCAATTATACATGACAGAAGGGGGGGGGGGGTTTAACAGTCGAAGAGAACAGCAACCACCTTTTTTCTTTTACAAAACATAGGAAGACAAACAAGCAAGTGGGCCGCCATCCAACATCTTACTCTCTAATCCAGCCGCTTAGCAGCAGTGCCTGCACTGTTATCAGTACACTACACAGCCGGTGAAGGTACTGGTAGAAAAGGTATTCTATCTTAACCCTCTGGGTTGGCAACGCATCTGCAGACACCTTGGTGTCGCGGGTGTTTATGGGTGGTCCTGATTTACCTGACGTATTTTATATAAAAATTCGATTAGGCGAAAGAGCGATTAAGAACACTCAATACATCAATAAATGTATATTATTATGTTCAGTGAAATATAGGAATGTTTATAGAGGTGCCATTGGATTTATAAAAGATCTGAAATTTATAGAGGAGGGTTTATAGAGCCATTGAATTGGTTTCTTTCATCTATTGAAACATCAGAAGATAAACATTTGCCGATAAATATCAAAGTAAAATAAACCTTAATGCTATGAAGCCAAAAGCACGTATTACTACGAATCTGTGTGTACACAGTAAGGTAAATAAATATAAAAAGGTGGACGTGAAAAATACCACAAAAATGAAGGCCCTTAACCGTTTAACCACTCGAGCTGAACGACAAAAACACGAGATATTTTAACCCACTACAATAAACTTAATGTAACATATAAAACCCCCAATAAACCGGGAGTTTTTCCAACATGGCAACCCCTGACCTCACCGCCGCAGTCGTAACGAAAAGGGTCGCTCTATTAGCATTTAAATAGCTTCGGTGTTGCCACTTTATAGACAAAAAGTCCCCGATGTTCGCCTGAATGAGAAAAGGAATAATTCGATTAAGTAAGAGAGTTAATTTGAAAAATGTAAAGCAATAAAAAGGCAGGAAAAATGAGGTATGAAAAAGGTAGGTTTAAACTGTTATTTTAGGAGAATATTGGATATTTTAAGGTTTAAAATGAAGCGAAAAGTTTTGTTTTGCAGTCGATGGAGCAAATCCTATTTTACGCGCCATTTGCGGTGAAAGTAATGTACTTTGCGAGAAATATACGAGAACGTGTAGGTTATTTATTTTTGCTTTAGCCGTATTTTGTTTTATCCTTTCAAAAACTTAAACGAACACTGCGTTCAAAGACCGCTAGAAGTATGATGATGTTTTTTGTACAATAAAGGTTTTTTACGTACAACATACCTTTTTTAAATATGAAATAGGAAGGCAAACAAGCAAGTGGGTCACCTGATGATAACTGATTACCACCGCCTACACACCCGCAACACCAAGATATTGCAAATGGGTTGCCAACCCAGAGGGATAAGATGGAACACCTCTTGTTCCAGTAATTGCACCGGCTGTCTTGCTCTCCACGCCGGGGCACAGCAGTGCAAGCACTGCTTAGCGGGAGGATTAGCGAGCAAGGTGGCGGTAGCTATCTGGACGGCCCTTTCACAAACCACCCGCAAACCTTTGTGTTAGACACGTCTAATATTTAAAGGAGAATGGGCAAATTTGTATGGGCGCTGTCCCAACCCTTGCGTGCACTAATGAGGTATAGGCGTGTCGTACTCGGTGTAAGGATCATCGTAGGGGTTGTTTCGAAGACCAGAACCCCAATTCTGGCACTCATCGATAATCATCTCGCATTCGACATGTGTCTAAAAATTACAGATTTTAAAGGGACCTGACAGGTCTTTTTGGCATACCTATGTCGAGTGTGACTTCATCTCTACTGACGCCAGAATTGCCCCGCAGGAGTCTGCAGAGGCGACGTGGGATGCAAAAATTTTAAAAATATTTTCTTAAGAAAACTTAAGTGAAACGCACCTTAATCAATGCAACGTTGTTATTCTGTTGACAATAAAGTCAGAACGGAAAGTGTCACGTCAAAATGAATTAAGCATCATTTTAGTCATCAACGTCATCGAACATAAATATTTTCCATTTTAATAAATCTAAAAATAGAGAAATTCTTTTTAATGCCTAAAATAAAGATGAAAATGTATAAACACTTAGATGTCTCTAAATATTTTCCTAGTAATATTACGTTAGTTCTCAACCGGGCCTCAATTTTTAATATGCATTTTCCCACCATCCTGGGTTTTTTATTACAGAAAAGTCTCATTTGGTACTCAAATTACCACTGCGTTACCAGTCCCCATGACTCCTCAAAAATAGTGTCCACTGCGTTACCAAACGATAGTTTTTTTTATTATTCTGATCCCAAATATTTGTATAACAGTCATCATTCGGGTTACAGATAAAATGTTCTTGTAGGAATATCAGAATAAGTAAAAAATATGCGTTAAAATGTACAAGGGACGTTTTTATAAGCATCAAAAAGAATTTTGGATCAATTACTACATGATATTTACGCTGCTAGTAAAACAAGGCCAAAGTAATTCGTCTCCACCAATTATAATGTTCAGAATATCACTTGTTACTCCGCGCCGAAAGACATAACAATTATTACTATATTCCAAAGCAAGACGTTCATTATTCTCTATTTTTTCATTCCTACGTATTATTTTCAAGTGTCTAAAGTTTCAACGCTTGAAAAGGCTAAAAGTTGAGCAAATAATTTTCTTCTTCCTTAGCTTCAATGACGAGGGAAGAAAGTTATCTGCAGAAGAAGTTGGGTAACGAGAGGAATTGGCTCGACCACTAGCCGGTGAACTTTGTGCTATGAGAGCTAGCGTGAATTATTCTACTATATTTTTCACAAAGGGAGAGTTTTAATAATTGGAATGTTGTACTTATTTAATACTAGCTTTTGCCCGCGACTCCGTCAGCAGACTTGTTTAGTTGAATCAAGCAAACGTGCACCCAACATGCAATCTGCAATATTTCCTGGACAAATTAATGAGAATTAGGTGCTTTGCTGCTCATGACGTCACGGCGGCGTATAACCACTTATCGCTATCCCGTGGGAACTATGCATTTGTACGGGATAAAAAGTATCCTATGTGTTAATCCAGGTTCTAAACTATGTGTGTGCCAAATTTCATCCAAATCCATTCAGTAGTATTTACGTGAAAGAGTAACAATCATCCATTCATACTTACAAACTTTCGCGTTATAATATTACAATGCAATTAAATTTACATAGAGTGGTATTTCTTTAAGGTATTTTGTATATATGAGCCTATGCAGCCAGGGTGTCAAGACAGAATGACATTCTGTTAGCGTAAACGTTTGAGGAAAGGACAACTTGTATAGACTTGACGTAAGGTAGCGAAAGTATACGTCAAAGTTTGACGATCGACAAAAAAAAAAGATAAGCTGCTGACTTTCTTGCAGCGTTTCTTCTCAGCAGAATCTTCCATTTTCCGAAGCGCTGGTCGACTCAAACATGACATGTAAAAGAGCTTAAGTACCCTACTTGCAAAATATTTTTTTTCATTTTCATTTTCGACCATCGTGCAGATCCTTGGGGAAGGCCTATAATAATAATAATAAAATTTATTTATTCAGACTTTCATCCATTTTGTTAGTAGAATTACATAAACACTTGTTGACTAATGTTAGTAAGACAAAACACAAAAACTATAAATGACGACAAAAAGGAGGCACTGGAGAATGCAAAGAATGCCAGTATCATAAAAAGGCCCGTCGAGCCTCTCGGCCACCACCGCCAGGAGTCCGTTGCCGCTGTCCCGCACTCTGCTTGCCATCGAGGCGGCTCTCTTGCGAATAACGGCGTGGAAGCCGTCCACTCGCGCCTCAGCGAACATGCCGTACTCGCTGCAGAACCGGGGCAGCCGCAACAAGATTCTAAGCGCATTATTATATTGAACGCGGAGAGCGCTGTACGTCTTTGACCATACTTAACCCACAGGCTGCTCATGTAAAACGTCATGCAATATTACTTAAACAAAGCCTATGCCCAGCAGTGGGCGTCTTCCGGCTGATACGATGATGATGATAATGATTTTCATTTTCAAACTTATACATTCTTTCGTTTCTACTAGCGTTGTCGCTCATATCACAGTGTCACTTTGCCTAGATACCATTAAATAAAATTATTCAATTCTAACAAACTGGAACAAATTACTTGCCACTCCGAGAAATCAGTGCCGTGCTCATGCAAGTTAGCTGCGCCTGTGCGACATATATATATGTTCATGCAAAACCCCACCCTCCTCCGCTTCCACACGAAACAACACAGACTCAACTACACAACACCACTAAACACTAACGATCGACGCGCGTTTCGCCTCTGTACAAGGCATCATCGGGATCCGCAAAGTAACGCCTGAATCTATTAATTATTTATTCTATTCTATTTTAAAGAGCTAGTTGCAAGTTAAACATTTTCAAACAAAAGCTATCTTCCAGTAATTATCGGCCGAAACACGCGGGCCGGTGTGAAAGGTTAGGGATTAAACTGCGATCGCCAAATAAAGCCCATTTGACCTTTCCAAGTTTTCATAGTTCGAGTTTAATTTAAATTTGGGAGTGTATTAATATTGAGAAGCTTGTTAAACATGTTTTGTTCAGTTTAATGGCCGCGCGGAAAATAAAGCTCACCTTTATTTTGACTAAAGGTCGGATTCTTGCTGCTATCTGGTACTAATATGGATATGCCTTTGATCTTTATTTTAATCAACATAACTGAGATTATTTTTGATACTTACCAAGCCTACTGTACTAATAAATGTATATTAATATACTTAAATAAGTTTTTTGGTTGAAAATACCACAAATAATTAACAGATTCAGGCGTTACTTTGCCGAGGTCCATATCAACAAACCGTAAAAAAAAAACAAAAAAAAATGGTTTCGCGGAGTAGCAAGGTAATTTGCTCCGGTTTGTTGATAATACCACACACTGTATAATACTATTATTACATCATCATTGGGATCTACATACACTTATCTTTGGAAACAATCCGTCCGCTGGGAGTGAATCAAAAACTACTTGCAAAGGCCCGCAAGGCAAGGCCATTTCGTTAAGGTAAGTTAAATAAAAGCTTCCAATAATGAGAAGGAAAAATACCAAAAATATTTTTAAAAATTGTATGTATGTATATTCATTCTTTTTTTGTACAAGAAATATAAGTTACAAAACATAACCTTTTGACTTTGCCGTAGTCGGGTAAAAAAGGAATATAGTGATGTATAATCGACCAAGTAATTGCTTGACCACTTTTGAACTCTATCCCTTCGTGATATGGTCGAAAAGTGGTCAAGCAATTTCTTGGTCGAGTTTACAAATGCGAACTTATCCCTTTAAGGGAAACTGATGAACTTTTGCGGGTGGTAGGACCTTGTGCAAGGTCCGTCCGGATCGCTACCACTATCTTGCTCGCTAATCCTGCTGCTAAGCAGCAGTGCTTGCACTGTTGTGTTCCGGCGTGGAGAGCAAAACAGCCGGTGTAATTACTGGCACAAGCGGTATTCCATCTTAGCCCTCTGGATTGGCAACGCATCTGCACTCTCTTTGTTGTTGCAGTTGTCTATAGGCGGTGGTGATCACTTACCATCAGGTGACCCACTTGCTTGTTTGCCTTCCTATGTTGTATAAAAAAAATATATATATAAACAGTTATTTTAAAAATAGAATAGAATAATATTTATTTTATTACTATTTGACGAAAATAAAAACAGCACAACATTTAAAAATAATAGAAGTAGACCAGGTGCCAAAAAGCGCCAAATGGGCCCCACTTATCATATCGTCGCGAAGATGGATAGAGTGAGTGCATCTGCACTCTGAATTGAAATATTCGCAATACATTCTTTCCAATATGTTTCAGTACGAGTATAATCACAGGGGTTTCGAGATTTAATCCAAACCCAAAAAACTCTACAACCCGCCGGTGAAATTGCTTCCTACAACGCAAGGCTCATAAACCAGATGATTAAATCAGTTCTTTATTACCGCCATTACGACTTCAGACATAAAATACAACAATGACTTTTGAAATGTGAACTAATATTATAATAGTCAACAGCCGATACAACTGAAGAGGTATAATAAAATAGAGAATATAACTAGAGAGGTATAATTTAATTTGATAATTTTATTTAATTTGGTAATTTAATTTAATTTGATCATGTCATTTAATCCGATAATGTAATTTAATTTAATTTGATCATGCCATTTCATTTGATGTTGTGGTAAATAATTAATATTTAATCTCGGATTCAACAGTAGAATTAAGTTTAAAAATTGTACGTCTGACATGATAAACGTAAATCAAAATTAATAACATCTGTATAACTCATGACCATGCAATAAATATTTTATTAATTGAAAAAAAATAATACAACAGAACAGAAAATAATATAACAATACTCTATAAGATACAAATGTTTACCACTATCGGAACTCGAACCTGAAACCACTAGCTTCGTATTCAGGGTCACTAACCACTAGGCTATCCGATCCTCGTTAAGGTCGTAATTAGAGGCCGGCTACGTGTCTGTGTTTCCTCATATATTTCACGTGTCTATAGGCTGCGGTGACTGCTTAAAATTTCACCCGCTTGTTTGCTCTGTATAATAGAAAAAAAAGCTTGCAATGATTCAAGTATGGACGTTACAAAGCTAGATTTCTTAATTAAAGAAACCCCACTCCCCATTTTCACCCCTTTCACAAAGTTACGAGCAATGTTAGTATGTTGATAAAGTAACTTTGTATTCAAAGTCGAAACGTACCTACTCTATAAAACTACCAAAATCTGAAGAATTTTTCGAAGCTTTTTGTTAAAATGTATTCTATGAAACTGAAAATGTAACATTTTATACCTGTCCGATGCCGAATATGAAGTGAGCAAGAAAAGTAAGAAAAAATCGTCATCATCATCATCATCATCTCAGCCACAAGAAGTCCACTGTTGAACGTAGGCCTCCTCCATGGATTTCCAAAGCGACCGGTCGGGAGCGGCATGCAACCATCGCCTTCCTACCACCTGTATGCGGTCATCGGACCATCTTGTGGCTGGTCGTCCTACGCTGCGCTTGCCAATACGCGGCCGCCATTCGAGAACTTTTCGACCCCATCGGCCATCAGTTCTCCGTGCTATGTGCCCTGCCCACTGCCACTTCAACTTGCTAATCCGCTGGACTACGTCGGTTACTTTCGTTCGTGTAAGAAAAATTATACAGTTTAAAAAAAAACTTTAATTTATACGATATTTGAGAGAGCTTGAGATATTTTAAAATAAGAAAACATGGTGCAAATTTCGTACAAAATAAAGTTTTATCCTTAAATTTTAAGTTTAAAATTATCGTTACTTGTTTTTTTTAAATTTAAATAATGAACTTAAATTATTATGTTTAACACTAATGACCTGCCCCTTCTTCGCACCGGCTTAATTAGGATGTAATGTACATAATAATCCATAAAAAATCTCTAAATGATAGTGAAAACCATATCAAAATCGTTTGCAATTATTTGCGTTGGTTTAGATTCTAAAGTTCCTCTAAACTTAAGAAGGACAAAGCGGCTGAAGATATGTAGACAGACAGGAACGGATCGCGACTTTGTTTTACACTTTGTAAAAAAGATAAAGAAGAAGATAATATCTACAGTATAAAAGATAATTCCTCTCTGCATAATATATATTCATAAAGAGAGGAATGCATTTGGAGGAAGCGAGGAAAGTATGCCAGGACCAGAGCTAATGGCGTTCTGTGGTCTCTGTTCTATCTCAAAGGAAAACAGGCGTGAGTTAACAATAATAATATAAAAGATAAATAATTAAGTACCTATACTATAACAAGTCCAAAACAACATTCGCAAAATGCATCGTATGCCATATTGGATGTTTCGCTAAAACCGTGCAACTAAGTTTTTAGAAGATCATCGTTTATAACTCTAAGTTACGTTTAGTTGGTTTTATGACCTTTGCATAAAAAAAGGAATTTTGTTACAATTTCAGGAAAACAATTCCTTTTAGGTTATCTATGATAAGTAACCAGTGTACGTAAAAATATAAAAAAATATTTTAGCGGATAAAAATGCATCTATATCAATTGGTTGCTATATAGTATAGTTAGTTATAGCTTATATACAGGGTTATTGGTAAGTCGACCTATTTCTGTCAAGGGGTTATGGGGAGGTTTTTTTAAGTAAAAAAGGTCATAGAAAGGTTTAAAGAAAGTCATCAAATAAGAATGGCCTTTTTGGCTGCACATAACGTCCCCCATAGCATTTGCTGAGTGGGGTCCTTTTCAGCATCAACCGTGTTATTTTACATCTGTACTTTTTCTGTTTCTTATTCTTTGCTCAATTAAACATTTTCTTGATTTTTTCTTTCATAGCCATTTTACAGAAATAGGTTGACTTACCAATAGCCCTGTATAGAGGTACATATTATGTGTAGGGCTACAAAAAGACGTGTCAGAATGAACCCTCCTTAAACTTAAGCTTTTACGGAAACTTTAGCGGACTTTTTTAAGTATTGTCGAGCTTTCGGAAGGTTCTCGAACTGAGCCCGATCGGACCCCATTAACATTTAGATTGGGTGGTCAAAGCAGAATTACAATTCGGTTGACTCTGAATATATTATCAGGATTCTGGATTGGATATTACAGGTATGCATAGATTGTTTTAAATTTCAAATATTTGACAAGGTTTGAAAGGCTGTGTAGCGAAAGTTTCATTGCCTTTAATTTTTTTTAATTAATACTAAGAGCGAAAGGTGATCACGTTTCAAATCGATTAAAGAATTGTGAAAAAAAATAATTTTAAATGACAAAATATCTTTGAAAGTATAGCGTTGAAGAAAAACTCTTTTTTTTTGTACGGAATTGTATTTATCAAAATAAGATGGATATGCCTACAGAAAGTTTTATAATAGGAATAACTTATAAATGTAGACAAAATTAAAATAAACCCGGTTTTGGTTTAAAAACCAACCTTCACAAACTACAAACGGACAATGACGTTAAAAAATCAAGGGATTTCTCTTACAGGAACTTCATTTTATCTTTAATTAAAGTAAGTTATATTGCATTCAAAGATATTTTTAAAGTTGCTTGCGTCGTCTGAGAATTGTTTAGTCTAAAAAAACCTATACTTTTATGACGTTAATCGAAATGGTAATTTTGGTCCCCTCCGGTTCTGTTATTATTAGATTAGGATTAATTCTTTTCGCTATCGTTAGCTAAAAGAACACCTTGAAATAACCAATTCGTGGAATAATGGACTATTACAATCAAACCTCATAATGTAAGTAGGTATATTATCCTCACACCTGGACCATCCAGGCAAAATATTTACCTGTAACAAAATAAGATCATATTAGTTTACAAACAACATAAGATAAAAACAAATTAAAGTATGCATATTCAAGATAGGTTATGGTAATGCAAGAGCATTTATTTAGTCTGATGTGAATTCGAATACAAATATAATAACACAGACACACAGACGTAAAACGAAGTGATCCTATTTATAAACAGTTTCTTTTGAGATACGAAAGCCTTAAAAAAAGATGACGACTAGAATTCTTAACAGTGTTTTCTACATATTTTCCAAATGTAAAAACTAAGTACAGTCAGCCTCAAAGGTAGCGAAACACTTAATCACCTTGTCATAGTAATGTATGAAATGAGTTACTCGAATTTGTCACATTACTGACAGCGACAAGGTACTAAAATGTTCAGTTCTGAGGCTAACCGTGCCACAATTTGTTAGGCTTTAGTTTTGTCCCGGTCAATCGTCAGTTTTCTCTAATACTCTAAATAAACCAAAATCGCGGGCGAGCACAAGACTTGGCTAATTCGGTTATAAGACGGGCTTAAACCCTATTAATCTCCGCTAAATCACTCGCAAGCCTAAGATTAATGGTAGTTGTTCTCCTTATTTGAATTACGATCGAATCTGGACATAATTCACCATAAAAAATCATCGAGAAAGTACTATCAAGAATGGAACCTCGACCTACATACTAAAAACTTAACGAATTTCTGCCACCTCGCGTGCAATAGACCTTTAACGCACTTGTATCATAAACTACTGTTAAATTTATGTAAAAAAATTAGGCAAAGTACATTGCTGCCTTTAGATAGAAGGTCAATTATCGTGTAATGGTCCTAATAGGCAATGTAAATCAAAAACGATGTTTATCGAATAATGGCGAAAGGTAAACTTTCAGTAACGGCGTATCAAAAGTGCACTATGTTTTTTTTATGCAATAGGAAGGCGAACAAGCAAGTGGGCCGCCTGATGGAAAGTCATCACCACCGCCTATATACACCCGCAGCACCAAGAAGATTGCAGATGCGATGCCAACCCAGAGGGCTAAGATGGAATACCTCTTGTGCCAGTAATTGCACCGGCTGTCTTGCACCTAGCATTAATCTTTTCGATACGCGTTAACTCGCTAGGTAACGCAATGAAAATTCGTGCTAGGTGCACTATTTGTGTTTTTACGCTATTTATTCGTGCCCATCCGAAAGCGAGTCCACACACTAATATAGCGCTCATAATTTTCAAACTAACTAAGGTCATTTGACCTCTGCTCAGCTTCTCAAGCTCAAGTCGTGGAGATACGACGTGACCACATCACGTCGCGACGTGACCACTTTACCTTTGCAGTATAATGCGACTTAACTACTCTGAACTTCCAGCATAGAGTAGTAAGAAAAGTTATGGCATTTGCTTGCTTGAACTACAGAATAAATAATTGCTATAAATACAGAAGTTTCACTTCGAACAACTTGGTGTTTAAGAGGAGTGTGAACCCAGCCCTAAAAAGCGCTCCCCACACAAACGGCGTTAACGTTTTCCACCCTTTAAACCTTAACCTATGGCAATGATTTTTTGGTATGTTGTCATTATGCCTTAGAGCTAGGTTTGTACATTTAGATTTTTTGACATTCTTCATAAATTTGACAAAATTTGCATTTTAGAAGTTTTATAAAATGAAGCGTAAACATTTTTGGAGTTGTGAAGAATGTAAAAAAAAATCAAAACACACAAACCTGGTTATAGGGCTTTATGACAACATGCAAAAAAATCATGGCAATAGGTTAAGGTTCACTGGGTGGAGAACGTTGAGGCCGTTTGTATGGAGAGTGCTGGATACACAAATAGTCTTAACTGTCTTAAGTATAAGTTGCGTTTTACTAAATATATGCATATTTGACGACCGGATAGCCTAGTGGTTGGTGACCCTGACTACAAAGCTAGAGGTTCCGGGTTAGATTCCCGGAAGGGGCAAATGTTTTTATGATGAATACTAATGTCTTGGATGTTATATGTATTTAAGTATTATCCGTTATCTAGTGCCCATAACACAAGCAGATTTAGTTGCTTAATATGGGACTAGGTCAATTGGTGTTAATTGTCCCAAAATATTGTTTTTTTTTTTATCTTTTACAGCATCATTTACAGCTACTTTCGGGTTGGAGTGCGACTTAAGTAGATCTAGGTTATTGTCACGTTTTAACTGAGAGTACGTGATATTTTTGATAAAATTCCACACGTGTTTACTGTTCTTGCTGTTTTTTCTAATTCGGCCCTTTTGTATTGATGTTTTAGTTTCTTTCGACTGTTGTACTTTCGTTCGGCTTTTGATGCCGCCATATTTTAAACGCTGACTAGCAGTCCATTACTTATAGGTCGCACAGTCCGAATGTACTTGTCCTAAGAAGTCGTTGACATGTCAGATGAATAAACTGGAATAAATTACCTTGCTCCTCCGCGAAACCAGCGCTGTGCAAAACAGCTGCGTTCGTGTGACATACATTTTTCATGCAAAACCCCACCCTCCTCCGCTTCCACGCGAAACAACACATACCTATCACACTAGAATAGAATAGAATAGCAAAAATTTATTGCATAACTGTGTACATGGATGACAAACAAAAACACTGCCCTCTTATACCACAACCACTAAACACTACTGACTAATATGCCAGTCTGGTGAATTACGAGGCTGGGCTTCGCTAGCGCCATTTTCCTCGACTCCATCATTTCTATGGCTTTGTTCGCCGCTGATACCACTTTAATGGTCTTTCTTATCTTAATTCGAGGCCATTTGCTTTATATTCTGAAGTAATGACTTGAAAACACATAGCTGCAGTTGGTTGAGCATAAATTTACGCTTAACTTCTTTCGGTACCTAAGTGTTTTTTTTATTACATAGGAAGGAAAACAAGCAAGTGGGGAAGTGGGTCACCTGATGGTAACCACTACCGCCTATAGACATCCGCAACACCAAGGAGATTGCACATGCGTGGCCAACCCAGAGGGCTAAGATGGAATACCTCTTGTGCCAGTAATGTCACCGGCTGTCTTGCTCTCTACGCCGGAACACAACAGCAAGCAATGCTGCTTAGTAGCAGGATTTGCGAGCGAGATGGGAGTAGCGATCCGGACGGACCTTGCACAAGGTTCTACCTCTTGCAACCTTACCTGCTTTCAAAAGCTTAAGAGGAGTGTGAACCCAGCGCTCTCCATACAAAGGGCGATAACGTTTTCCACCATCTAAACCTTAACCTATAGCCATGATTTTTTTGTATGTTATTATTATACCCTAGAACTAGGTTTGTATGTTTTGATTTTTTAATTATTCTAAATAGTTTCCAAAATATTGACGCTTTTGTGTTTTGTATGAAACTCCTAAAATGCAAATATTGTCAAAGCTATGAAGAATATTGAAAAAACCAAAACATACAAACCTAGTTCTAAGGCATAATGACATCATTCAAAAAAATCGTTGCCATAGGTAAGGGTTTAGGGGGTGGAAAACGTTATCGCCGTTTGTATGGGAAGCGCTGTTTGGGGCTGGGTTCACACTTCTCTTAATCAAGCTAAAAGACTACAAAATACTGAATCGTAGAAATAATAAAAACGTTTCCGCAATCACACTAAAAACGTGGACAATGAAATACCTCTTAAAACAACCTTACAAAGAAAAATACACAAGGTTTCACTTCGATATGTCAGCAGAAAATAACTGCATCAATGCGGGAAATATAGCCGTCTCTGTTTTCCCATGACACCTCTCTAGAGATAGTAAGAGACGGCCGTAGTCATCAGTGTAAGATCAGAGATTGATTGTTCTAGAACACCTGCCATTCAGATTGATGTCTTCTGAATAATATTTCCTTTTGTAAACGATTTCGCTGTCAAAGTAAACTAGATCGTATTGTGTTATAAGAGAGCGTGTTTCACAATGGTGTGGTATATTTTCGCTATTTATCAGGAGGTTTATCCGAAGGATATCGGGAAAACGATTTAGTTTCCGAGTTATATAACATTGGAGAGGAAATATTTTCGCACGCTGTGATAGGAGTATGCATATTTATTTATTTCTGGAAATGTATAGCTTTTACATATTATTTAAACATAGATGTTGCATTTTGAGTTCAGGGTACTTTGTGCAAGGTCCGTCCGGATCGCTACCGCCATCTCGCTTGCTAATCCTGCCGTTAAGCAGCAGGGCTTGTACTGTTGTATTCCGGCGTGGAAAGCAAGACAGCCGGTGACATTACTGGCAGAAGAGGTGTCCCATCTTAGCCCTCTGGGTTGGCAACTCATCTGTAGTTTCCATGATGTTGTGGGAGTCTATTGGCGGTGGTAATCACTTACCATCAGGTGACTCACTTGCTTGTTGTCCTTCTTATTCCATATAATAAAAACACACATGTTGCGATTTGTAGCATTTTATTTAATGAAATAGGAAGGACAACGAGTAGGCGGGTCACTTGAAGGGAAGTGATCTCCGTTGCTCATTCAATCTCATACTCACCATACGAAACGCAATACCAAATTACTACTACTTCTGCGAGAGTGTGGCGCCTGGTCGAACCGGCCCATTAGTACGTCACGAGCACCAACATGTATACAGCCAATCCTTCCCAACCTGTCAAAATTATGTAAACATCAACCTTATTGTTAGAGGCATAAGGTCTGTGTATACATATTTATGGAAGATTGACTGTATAGATGTTGGCGCTTATGACTGTACTGTAACCAGCAACTCGCTAAAGTGTGGCTCTACCAGTAAATTCAAAATCAAAAATAAACTATTTGACTGTTTCCAAATATCTTTATCTTTACATCTTTATCTCCTTTACATAGTGTAAAGTCGGTTTCTGATCCTGTCTATCCTAAATCGTTATACTGTATGTTCGGCCGCCTTCTCCTTCTAAAGCACGATACGGTTTTCACTTATGAGATTATTTTTACAAAAGGTTTTACAAATTACGCCCCGATCGTACCCGTGTGAAGCCTGGGCGGGTTTCTAGTTTATAAATAAAGAACTCGTATTAAATTTTAAAATGCTAAATGATGAATGACAACACAAAGAAAAATTAGGGTGATGGTAGGATCACTTTAGGAACACATGTATTTTTTTACACTCAAATTAAATTTTAAAATGCTACATAATGAATGACAACACAAAGAAAAATTAATAAAAATAAAAATCTAAAATATTTAAAAAATAAATAATTTCGATTACAAAAAAAAAGTACTCGTAATTTGCTGCTTTAGTATTTCAGACTCTTGGTGGCCTAGTGGCTAGGGGTGGAATCGTGGTCAACGGTCACCATGTACCAATGAGTTTTTCCAACTTAACAGCTGTAAAAATATATATACAGCCATAGCGTCAAAATATGTATACATCGACCTTATGTTTAGTGGCATTAAGGTGTATAGATATTTTTAACGTCTTTGTAACGTTAACGTTATGATGCGGACTGTACATTATCTAAATACTGTAGTAACTAACGCTCTTACGGTGAGGGGAAACATCGTACATTCATATAAGCTTTAGTTGCTTACTTTGGGACTAGGTCAATTGGTGTTAACTGTCCCAAGATATTTATTTATTTATTTATATAAATCAATGTGTGAATGTGTGCCTGTCCAGTCACGGGCTACAGAGGTCTGATTGAAATCGCTCCAATGTTGCCAAATCTGAGATTCTGGTCAAAGCGTACTAAGTGTAAGGTCCAGGGAATGTAAATAGAGACTCGAATTTTATGTCAAAAGCACTTAAATAAACTGCGGTTGCAAAAAACCGGTTTTCGAATGCAATTCTTTTTTAGAGATTACTTTTAGTCATCGTTGGAAGAGATTAAAAAACTCGTTAACTAGATTTGATGCAGCGTTTTATCAATGCTAAGTTAGGTTTTGTTTATATTCATTGACTTTGAAATAACTATTGTAATCGAAATGATTCATTTTTATTTTTTTTTCGATTTTTCTTTTTTGTTGTTTTTTTTACATTCAAATTAAATTTAAAATGCTATATAATGAATGACAACCTTAAATTCCGTGCCATTACCCTAATTTTTCTTTGTGTTGTCATTCATTATATAACATTTTAAATTTAATTTGAATTACTACTTTACTCTTTGTTGAAAACTAGGGCAAGTCTATGTCATTTTTTTACGGCTTTGAAGAAGATTAGCGAATGAGATAAAGAAATTTAGATGATAATTATAATAAACTGGAACAAGTTACCTTGCTACTCCGCAAAAATGGGACTCCGCAAAGTAACGCCTAAAGCTATTAATTAATTTATTTTATTATTTTGTTTACCTTGTTGACGATCTTATTGTGAATTCGTTGTTTGACATTCAAAATTTAATGTAATTTTCAATAAGTAATAAATTAATCTAATCTAATCTAATCTAATAATTGTAATAACTAATCCCCTTATTCATAAAAGTTTACGAATCTTTTTTAAGAATTTTTTTATTCCTTTCATTCGAGGACAATCGTTACAATGATAGATAAAGACAATATTATATGTTAAGTAACACAGATTTAAGAAGCGTTTATAAATATGGGCGTAACCCTTTATTTCCGAAAGTATACTTTTGTAATAATATGCGAACTTTTAAATAAATTAGGCTCGAATCCTTTTGTCTTATTCCAGGTATTTCTTTTAATTATTCCGTCATTTACGCGACATAAATGTATAATAAAAGTCTTTTAAGAGGTACGAATATTCTATCTAAGCCCTATGGGTTGGCATCGCAATTACAGTTTCCTTGGTGTTAGGCTGCTTTTCCACCAGAGATGTCCGAGGATGCGTAGCGAGGGATGTATTTGTAAAGAACCAATGAGCCGTTTCCACCAGAGCTGTGCTGACCGAGGCGAGGTAAATGAAGAGATTCTATTGGTTCTTACAAACACATCCCTCGCTACGCATCCTCGCACATCTCTGGTGGAAAAGCAGCCTTACGCATGTCTATGGGCGGTGGTGATCACATACCATCAGGTGACCCACTTGCTTATTCGTCGTCCTATTGTATAAAAACAAATACGAAGCTACATCGCTCGTTTCGCCTTCGCATCATACTTAGAGCCTCGTCTTAATATAAACATGTAGTGTGCGTCGGATATGTTTGCGTTGTAATATCCGCGACAAAGTACGTCGGCGTTGTTTGTTAAGCACATAGCTATTTATCTGTGGCAATGTCATATATTTCATGACAGCCAGATTTATTTAAGTCACAGTGTTTAAGAATTCCAGTAGGTAAACTTAACCAGGCTAAAAATGATCCTGTTTCAGGATAGCTGCGCGACTAAATTTAACCTTCATATGTAGCTTTAAGTATGAATAAGTCACCGTATGATTGGGATTACTGTTTCTTTATAAACCATCCCGCAAGATTGTGAACTGTAGCAGACTGCTAACAAAATGAAGTATTAATTTTAATGAAAGTCGACGACGCCGGAGAAGTATTTGCTCTAAGGAACAAAAGGTAATTAACAGACCTATCATAACTTCCTAAAAGCTGTATAGCAGCTGTATACAGGCGATCACCTCTTGGGTGTCAAATAAGTTTTAGCTAAAGTAACAAACGCTGTGATAAATGTCATTGGGTTAGGTTATGTATAACTAGCATTTACCAGCGGCTTTGCTCGCGTGGGTCAAGCAATGTTCCACATACACTATTCCGGCCCTGCAACTATACAAAAAATCAAGTCATTCTGACCATCCGTCACGACGAGAAGAAATGTCAAACAAACAAACGCATTTCACATTTATAAAATGGATAGAATTTTGATATAGTTACTGTGACTTTGACATAGTTTCTACTTTGACTTTGACATAATTTCGACTTTGAATTTGACTTAACTTACGCGCATGTCGGCCTGCTGTACCCAGCTGTGCTGTGGCGCGGTTAACCGTGCTTTGCTTGAAGTGGATTTATCGCTGAGCGGCATCGCGCAGGATTATGAAATTATTCATTTATCACGTCCTGCGACGCCTAATTATGTCAGTAATGGCTTTGACAGAAATAGACAAAAGGATGGTAAACGCATTTCCAATCTCTTTGGCGTTGCTGGTGTCTATGGATGGTGATCATTTACCAGCAGGTGTTCCACATGCTCGTTTGCATTACCATTTTATGAAAAAAAAAGCGTTAACTTGTAATACCATGGGTCCGTTTCGAACACGATACTAATTGTAGTATAACTAGTGTTAACTCTAGCTGTACCAGTACACCTAACTCAGTGCGTCTCGTTCTAACCAGCCCAGTAGGAGAGGGACAGATAAAGACGTCACTTAACTAACATAGGTTTACTAAGCGCTTATAAAAAAGGGGTTTATCTTTTAATCTGCGGACTCCTGGAAAATTATTGACTTTGGATTATTAATTGTATTGGTTATCCCTCGTCATTATTTTGTGATCGTGCGCCCGAAATTCAGTAAAGCACTTTACTTTTCTGTTTAATGGTAGAGCACTTATATCTGTATATACATATACGAGCCCATGTATATAAAAGAGTTGCGTTACTGACTGCCTGACAGATAACGCACAGCCTAAACTGCCGAAGATAAGCTGTAAGAATCACAGATTTTTCCACTTTACAAATTTTAAAGCTTTGAGAGGGATGCATTTTTTTATCTGTTTACTTCATCATTGAGTCCAAAGATTATTTAAATGTATACCACGAGCCTTTTCCTAAAAAATAAAGATTAACAACAACAACAACAACAAATACTCTTTATTGATTCACACAAGTAAACAAAATAAAAGGGAATAACAGGGAAATTTTACTTGGGATTCTACAGGCGGTCTTATCGCTAAGCAGCGATCTCTTCCAGACAACCTTTGGAAAGAGATACGGTGAGAAATAGTCAGAGTACAACGGGCAGTGCAAATTAAAAAAAAAGAATCAAACACACTCACAATAAGCATACATAAGAGTTTACATAGATAATAATAAATAAATTAAAAGGTATAAACATACATATAAACAATATTAATAAATAAATATAATAAATAAATAAATTAATATTTCTAAATTATCTAATTTTTAAATCGATAGTATAGGTTGCTGAAACATGCCGCTGTGACAGGTGGACGAACAAAGTCACACCGTAAAGGATACCGCAAGGGGTCTTTATATTTTTTCCGGAATCAAAAAAAACTTTTTTTAATTTCCCTAGCTGTGTTAAATAAAATTCCTTTAATTTTGATTTCATTGAAACTTTGAAAATGGGCTTAAACCCATTTTACCCGGCTCATTATTCAACCTTAAAATGTGAAATTAAATGACTATTTTCATTTCGCGGGTAACACTGACGGAGATTAATATCGAGTCTGGCAATATGTTGCCGTGACAACACAATGAAGAATTTTAGGCGTCTAGCAGGACTCTGTATTCGGCACGGAATACCGAAGAAGCTTAAGAGGAGTGTGAACCCAGCCACAAAAAGCGCTCCCCATACAAAAGGCGATAACGTTTTCCACCCTCTAAACCTTAACCTATGGCCATGATTTTTGGGTATGTTGTCATTATGTCCTAGAACTAGGTTTGTATGTTTTGATTTTTTTAATATTCTTCATAGATTTGACAATATTTGCATTTTACGAATTTCATACAAAACAAAAAACCGACAATATTTTTGAAACTATTAAGAATTATTTAAAAACCAAAACATACAAACCTAGTTCGAGGGCATAATGAAAACATACAAAAAAATCACGGCTATAGGTTAAGGTTAAGAGAGTGGAAAACGTTATCGCCGTTTGTATGGAGAGCGCTGGGTTCACACTCTTCTTAAGATTTTTCTTGATGTTTTAATAGTTTGGTTTAATTTAGTTTATTCAGTCAATATAAAGTTACATTATAAATTGCATTGCATGTCCAATTACACGAATTTATATTGAGATCGTCAAAATTATATAATTATAAAAATTAAAATGAACTTTAAAATATTTATAACACCATATTTGATACAAAATTACAATAGAATGTCAAAGTAAATTAAATTACTTTCCAATAGGGATCGAATTACTTATCATTTAATTATTAATCCATTAATTGTAATGTTAAAAACTAAATCTTAAAAAAAGACTAGTAACTATGTATTGTTTTTAGTAAATAGACTGTTTTTTTATAACACATAGAAAGGGCAACTAGCAAATGGGTCACCTGATGGTAAGTGATCACCACCGCCTATGGACACCCGCAACACCAAAGAGATTGCAGATGCGTTGCCAACCCAAAGGGCTAAGATGGAATACCTCTTGTGCCAGTAATTACACCGGCTGTCTTGCTCTCCACGCCGGAACACAACAGCGCAACCTCTCCTGCTTAGCGGTTGGATTAACGAGCAAGACGGTGGTAGCGATGGTATTCTGGAATAAGAATAAACTTATTCCATTTCATTTCGTGTTCAATTTCAAACTTTGTCACTGATCCAATTCCCTCAGCCTTAACATCGTCGGTTCTAGCTGGATTCCATTTTTAACCACAGCCGGATGTAATTCTGTTTTTGCACGAGTGTTGAATGAAATCCGGATACACGCGATAACCGGGTGGGACACGTTGATCCGGCCCGGGTACATGCAGGTCAACCATAAAATAGCCCGGTTTTATCTTAATACTTTGGAGTATTGGATGTTTGGAATTAGAGATGGGGAAGACTGGGGCTGTTTGATAAGGAAGGTGTTCTACCCGAGTTTTGGCTGTTATTTATTATTGACGTAAATATGGATTTTCGTTGTCTAATGTACAGTTGCCATAAGATATTACGAAGCGGTGAAGATTGTCAATGATCTGTTATAACAGCCTTATTGTCGAGGACGTTAGAGACGTTTTTAAATATTTAGCAACTGTACGAGCTTATTATATACCTGACAAACTTATATATCTATACAGACGAAGAGGTCAAAGACACATATAGTCGACCAAAAAATTGCTTAACCACTTTTCGATCGTATAACAACGAAATAAGGTTCAAAAGTGACTAAGCAATTATTTGGTCGACTATATGCACCAACATTATTTGATACGAGCTTTCACACGCGGCTTTGTCCGCATGATACTTTTCAATCGACTTCAAAAGAAGGAGGAGGTTCTCAACTCGTCGAGATCTTTTTTTTACATGCAGTTTACGAGTAACAAGTACGGAATGCAAACCCGGTTATTTTCTCTAAGAAATAACCGGTTTTAACCGGTTTTGTCATACAAAGTAAAACCGGTTTTGTATACCCTAGTAAAATTATCCTATGTTTTAATGCAGTTAATCCAGGACGTGATCTCTGGCTGCCAAATTTAGCCGTTAATGCGTGATTGAGGAACAAATATCCAAACGTCAATATTACCAAACATTATTCCGTTTACACTTTTATACTTTCGCGTTAATAATGTTAGTAGGATATTTCTGTATATTTTTTATGTCTTTCTGTCTGTGTTTTGTCATCTGGAATGTCTGATGATATATGACCAAGTTTTTAACGCAGTAACGTCTGTTCATCGTCTCCTTTTAACCCTTCATAACTTTCCCGGTAAAGTTAGTCAAATAGTCACGGTTACGCATTTATAATATTATCCTAAATAAATTCAACGAATACACGTACACACACATTTCCCTTCATTTTACGGTTTTTATCGCTTCGGCGTGTGCTAGTTGGGTTATGCGCGAGTTATGGCGCACAAACCAGCATAAAAAGGCATAAAACGGCATATAAACGCTAAACGCCTTTTCCCGCTTTATGCCTTTTTGTTAAACGAAAACTATAATGCGAAACGGCACACTGACTGGAGATAGTACGGGGATGTTTTCTTAAAAATGTGGAGAAACAGGATACTCTTTTAGCGGGAAAAATATTATATTTCAGCAAAGCAGAATATAAAACAACCTGTGAGATGGTTGGTAGTGGACATTCTTAAAGCTGACTAGATAAACTGAACTTAAAAAAAATAGTATTATCCTTTTTTTTATGAAATTGGAAAGCAACCGAGCAGGTGTGTCACCTGATAGTAAGTTCCACCATTGCCCCTAGACACCCGAAACACCAAAGAGATTGCAGATACGTTACCAACCCAGAGCGCTAATATGGAATACCTCTTGTGCCAGTAATGTCACCGGCTGTCTTTCTCTCCACGCCGGAACACAACAGTACCACTGCTGCTTAGCGGCTGCATTACCGAGTAAGATGGTGGCAGCGATCTGAACGGACCTAACAAAATGTTCGACTACTTGCTAAACCCGCGTTCGTATTGTATTTGTGCCGTCAAATGAAAAGGTTACCTACGAACCTCGCCTTCAATTTTCACTAACGAAGCGTGTTACTATTTTCTAAACGTATCTCAAACCAACATCGAAGCGGACCCCGTCGGCCGGAAGTAAACCAGTTAGACCCGAGACAATCCAATCGCGCGCCAATCACGGCCGGAATCGAACCAGCGCTCCTCTGATTGAAATAATACACCCTGTATCAGCAACATAGCACCGTAGCACTTCTACGCCGTAGACGTTCCGTAATGGCTACGCCGTAGAGGTGCTACGAAGTTAGACAAATCACTTGGTATAATTTTTTAACTACTTTTAATCGAAAATATAATTAACTAGCGACGCGCCACGGCTTAACATGGGTACAATTTAGGATGTAATCTACATAAAAACGTTACTACGTAAAGAAATGATAGAGATAGATTTTTATGAAATAGGAAGGCAAACAAGCAAGTAGGTCACCTGATGGTAAGTAATCACCACCGTATATAGACACCCGTAACACCAAGGAGTCTGCAGATGCGTTGCCAACCCAGAGGGCTTGTATTAAATACCCCTTGCGCCAGTAATTGCACTGGCTCTCTGCTCTCCACGCCGGAACACAACGGTGCAAGCATTGCTGCTTAGCGGCTGGATTAGCAAGCAAGATGGTCTACCACCATCCGGAGGAGCCTTCCACAAGGTCCTACCACCCGCAGATGCTGCTACAGCTATTTTATAAGATACAGCTAATCTAATAATCTATTCGTGATTACTAAAAATAGTTGGCTAATTAACAGAGCTAAGTGAATTATTAAACGTCCCGCGCCAAAGTTAACAAGTATAGATTATCTAAATCCGAGTTAGCTAGTTCTGCCAAGTTCCCGCGAAAATGTTCCCAAACTTCTTAAAAACTTTGAGGAACACTAATTAATAGTTTCCGGCGGGAGTTTGTTTTTTCTTTGTTGCTTAGAAATCTTTAATTAATATTTTAGTTGGTGTGGCAGTTCTTATTAGATGGTGAAACTTCGATTGGTTTGCGAACAAACAATAGAGGTAGAAATAATTATAACCGAAAATTTTGATTTTGATTTTAATGTTAAACATTCAAATTATTAAATTTAAATGTTATTTAATGACAACACATTAAAAAATCCAGGGTAATGTCAGGACTCGAACCTGCTACCTCGGCATTCCCTGCCGTGCGTTTACGAGTTTCACCACATTACCAACTACCATGCCTTGCGAATTTTTCAATGTGTTTCGTTTTTACGGTCATTACATTATTGGTTTTTAATGGACCTATAACTAACTATCCTTGACGTCATCTATGAAAAACTTTTTCAAGAGAGATGGCGTCATTTGTTATTAAATTTTATAACCGAAGTTTCTGTAGATTTTTCTCTTTGTCTAGTCATTTTCAATTCTAATTTAAAATTTTAATTTAATAATTTGAATGTATACGTCAAAACTTTAGTTCCGTGTAGATAACCAAATCAGATCACTAGGTATATGTATTTTAAAATAATGTCGATTTTATACTTTCACAGCATTTATTTAAAAGTATTGTTCCCAGTTGAGATTATACTCAGAAAAAATCAGCTCAACAAAAAACTTTTATGTCAGACTTTTCCGTAAAATTTAACGGTAAACCCTTCCATTTATCATTAAATCACGTCCACCTTATCAACGTACATCCGCAACCCCAACCCCAACCCCGAAATTTAAATTCCTGAACTTTGGAAACACTTTCCCAACTGCCCTCGACACGTGTAATCCGCCCTAAATCTACATCCCGCGGATATCCGGCATCGGCTTGCCCGGGTACCTGATATCGACATACCCGGATAAAACGGCGGTAGTGGCTTAGTACGTCACTATGGGCGGTTAGGACTAAAAAATAGCTTTCTTTTTTGGAAACATTACAAATAGTGAAATAGTTTATAGGTTCAGGTGTTACTTTGCGGAAATCCATATTGATACTAGTGGAATCAGTTTCTTTGCTAATCCGCGAACCCAGCGTCAGCAATCGTGAATAGACAACGCCTGTGCTGAATACTTTAAAAAAGAAATAGAACAAACAACACAAAACGCGACCACAACCCAACTACCAACACCAAAAATACCAATCGACTCGCGGTTCGCGGATTAGCAAAGAAATTTACATACATAAAATCACGCCTGTTTCCCAGAGGGGTAGGCAGAGACCACGGATTTCCATTTGCTACGATCCTGACAAGGTATTGTTGTGCAAAGAAATTTATTCCATTAGTATTACTGTATTGAGACTAATCTGTATACAATGCGGCATTCCAGTAACCAATCGAGTTAAATAAAAGTGGGAAATTGTAGTAGTAGTAGTAGACTAGACTAATTAAATAGTAGTTATGCCCAAGGAAGTAGAATAAAAAATCCGATTACTTAGAAACTAGATTTTGCCCGCGACTTCGTCCGCGTAGACTTGTTTAATTGAAACATGCAATTTGCAATATTTCCTGGACAAATTAATAAGAATTAGTTGCTTTGCTGTTCATGACGTCACGGCGGCGTATAACTCACTTATCAGTGTCCCGTGGGAACTATGCATTTTTACGGGATAAAAAGTATCCTATATGTTAATCCAGGTTATAAACTATATGTGTGCCAAATTTCATTCAAATCCATTCAGTTGTTTTTGCGTGATCGAGTAACAAACATCCAAACATCCAAACACACAACTATCCAAACATACAAACTTTCACATTTATAATATTAGTAGGATTACAGCGATACAAAGATACGAAAATGACAAAGAAAAAAAGTTCTTTTTGTTTCGAAATATGCCCATTCGAATCCAGATAATAATGTTGAAAATGTTATTATGAGACTAATTAGTGACAAGCTGACAGTATTAAAATAGACGCAATTTAGTGTTGGCTCCATACAAATGACGTTAGTGACGTCATGCGCGCTGTATGCAGCGCGATAGTGTTTTCACGACGCACGCCCGTTGCCATTTTATCACTCGTGTTTTTTTTTCGAAAATAATGATCGTAGAAGAAAACTAAAAACACAGTTTTTCTTCTTTTAACAAATGCTATCAATTTCGGAAATAAAAAAATCATTAGAATACCGTATTAGGAGAAATATTTGTAAGTACTTAGTGAGAATTTGTGAAAAGACATTCGTTAATCTACGAAAGATTATTTGATTAATTGATTGACAGTAAGTAAAGCTACCCTTTTCTATTTTATACGTTGTTGCGCTTTAATATGTTAGTAATAAAAAAAAGTTTAGAAGATGGCAAACTTTTTTATCAATGACCCGTTTGGATCTTTTTGTGTAAAATCTAGTTCAAATCCTTCACCATCCAAGCAAAGGTATTTTCTCTGCATATTAGGAATAATTTCTGAATTATCAATCGAAAATACCAGGCAACAAAAATATTCCTATCGACATTTTTTAATTCATAGCATATCATACCATTTAGCATTACAATCCTTGGAAAATAAAATACAACATCATTTTAGGCAGTCACCTTCAATATTTCAACCGCCTTAACATTTCAAGTCACTTTATTCACTTCGACTCGGAGCTGTCAAACAAATTATTTTCTTATCAATGTTGCCCTACTTAAAAAAGATCTCAAAATTTCTACGCTCTCTGCGGAAAAATACATCTACATTTTTAAGTACTGGCCGAAACATCAAAGACGCTTTTCGATACAAAAATACTTTTGCTCGCTCGAGGGACGTAACGTCATAGGTAGGGTCACCAAAGTCATTAAAAGAAGAGAAAAACTGATTTAAATACTTTTAACTGACTTCATAAAGGAAGTTGAAACAGTTAAATATATGTATAATAACGCATACTGTCATAAACATGTACATTAAATAAAGAATATGTACACATAATTATAAAAAATACATTAAATGTAATAGATAAAGTCAGCCAGACAGGTATAGGATAGACTACGAAAGCTATAAAAAGTGTTTTTAGTGTTTTTTACTATTCTAGCTTTAAAATACTGGCAACCCTAGTGACAAGCTTAAAGTAATGCCCAAAGGAACGGCAGCGAACTAATTAAGCAGTAATTAAGTTGGTTGTGTTTATTTGGGGTTTTCTCTAGATTTTAATTACATGTAATTCAATTTTATTAATCCTAATTTCTACTGAGGGATATTTAATTTACGAGCTAATGTGAAGCGTGGTGCGACAGGTTTCGCGGGAGGTAGGACCTTGTGCAAGGCCCGTCCGGATCGCTACCACCATCTTGCTCGCTAAACCTGCTGCTAAACAGCAGTGTTTGCACTGTTGTGTTCCAGTGTGGAGGGCAAGCCAGCCGGTGCAATTACTCGCACAAGAGGTATTCCATCTTAGCCCTTTAGGTTGGCAACACATCTGCAATCTCCTTGGTGTTGCGGGTGTCTATGGGCGGTGGTGATCACTTATCATCGGGGGAACCACTTGCATGTTTGCCTTCTATTTTATAAAAAAAAATAGGGAAGCTTCGAAAACACTACACCGACCGACACGACCAAAAGTCTTTTTGAGGGAAAAGATGGTATTAAGGTAAACGTTCCAGTACTTGCCACGTAGAACATTGTTTTTACCGGTAGCTGACATCCTTATCTCTCGTTTTAACTCGTCGGTTTCCGTGTTTTTTTGTCAATTATTAGGTCACTGTCAACTGAGACTGTCTTTATGTCATTTGTCACAAGATCAACTTCAACTTCATCAAGTAAAAAATCCTAATAAGCTCCAAACCCGAAACCATAAACAAGGCAATCAAACTCGCGCGCAATCTCTTATCGCCGACAATGGCGGCCATTGTGACGTCACCACAAAGGCGCAAAAATGTCCTTAATAAAGTACGTCCCGAGGACGTCTTTGTCGCGTGATTATTGCGCGGGGTTCGGCTGGCATTCTGAACCGTACGGAAAATTTAAAATATCTCCACTTTTAATTTTTACAAAAATCACCAACTAGATACAATAAGCTAGGTTTATCTGTTTGTTACGTCTTTTATTAAACCACTGAACGGAAGTCCTTAAAAATCTATAATGTACAAATAAAAAACGTTTTGTTGTTTTTTTTTTGTTAAATGGATTTAATTAAAAATACTTTATGTACTTACTTTTTAATTCATTACTAGCAAACGCGCGCTGCTTTGTTCGCCTAAAATTAGTAGTCTAATGTCCGTAAGGGATAGTGTAGCTTTCTATTAGTGAAATAATTTTTGGAATCGGTTCAGTAGCTCCAGAGATTACCCCCGACATACAAACAAACAAAAAAGCAAAGAAACGACCCATCATCATCATCATCATCTCAGCCACAAGAAGTCCACTGTTGGACATAGGCCTCCTCCATGGATTTCCAAAGTGGCCGGTTGGAAGCAGCATGCAACCAGCGCCTTCCTGCCACCTGTATGAGGTCATCGGACCATCTTGTGGCTGGTCGTCCTACGCTGCGCTTGCCAATACGCGGCCGCCATTCGAGAACGACACAAACAACAACCCCCGAACAAACAAACGACCCGACCTGGCTTAATACGGGTGCAAATTACAAAAAAGCTTAATTGATATGTATTGTACGTAAAAACCTTTTGTATAAAGTTCTGTAAATGACAGCGAAAACCGTATTAAAATCCATTGCGTGCTTTAGAAGGAGGTAGCGGCCGAAAATACGAAGACAGACGGAAAAGGAAAGCTACTTTACTTTATCTTCTTTTTTTACATAGTATTTTTTTTTATACTACATAGGAAGGCAAACAAGCAGGTGTGTCACCTGATGGTAAGTGATCACCACCGCCTATAGACACCTGCAACAACAAAGAGAGTGCAGGTGCGTTGCCAACCCAGAGGGCTAAGATGGAATACCTCTTGTGCCAGTAATTACACCGGCTGTCTTGCTCTCCACGCCGGAACGCAACAGTGCAAGCACTGCTGCTTAGCGGCAGGATTAGCGAGCAAGATGGTGGTAGCGATCCGGACGGACCTTGCACAAGGTCCTACCACCCGCAAAAAAAAAGCAAAGCAAAGTATAAAGTTAAGTCGCAATTTTTTCTTCTGTCTTGCTTTCCACGCCGGAACATAACAGTGCAAGCACTGCTGCTGCTAAGCAGCCGCTAGGCAGAATTAGCGAGCAAGATAAGATGGTGATACCGATCCGGACGGACCATGCACAAGGTCCTACCCACACTGTCCACTCTACTGCCTCACTATTGTGACCTCGTGTGAAACCAGCATTAGTGACAATCTTTTACAGAAGCTTATATCCAATAGTGGGGTGGGGTGCCCAACAGATTGTCACAATGATGAAGATGTATTAGAAAGTCCTGTCTGTTTGTTTGCGACTGAACAAAGCAGACAGAATCGTTAAAGCCCTGCAAAATTCAATTTGTTTGGTTACTTTGACAGTTTATTTTAAAAGTTAAATATACAAATTAATCAATCATTTGTTATCGATGATGGTGCATGAATGTCGTTTTAATGAAAGTGATTGGATAAAGTGGTATTCGTTAATGGAATAGCTATCTTCATGATACAGAAAACATAATCCTCATTTGTGGAAACAGTTGGAGAAAAAGAAGTAATAAGCAGAATTAGTTAACTATTTCTAAAACGGCTGAGCTTTAAGACCTGTAGTTATAAATCGTTTTCATGTAGGTACAGCAGCGTTCTCAATATCGCATTTGACATTTCGTTTCTATAGGAATTAAATAAACATCAAATGTGATCTTGAGAACGCGGTCGTGCTTAAAAACGATTTGTAACTATACGCCTAAAAAACTTAGCAAGGGTAATGCAAAGCTGGTAAAATTAAAATATTATTTAAATCCATGAAGGGGTTTGGACCCTTTATAATAATAATAAGTCATTTATTTCGGATATTCTCCATATGCGTTAGTAACAAAGGTCTTATGTGCTATATTAGTAACGAGTAACAAATTAAGATTATATAATAATAAAATTAAAAACTAAACTATGTCAATATTGAGATGCATGTCAAAATTCGTAGGCTACTTGTGTCATATGCGTCTTCCCCCAGTGACACATTATCGGGCTGTCTGCGGCTTCAGCTACTGCGCTCAGAAGGCTGTTGGAGCTGCCGCGTACACGCTTCATCAGGGATGCAACTCGCTTGCGCATGATGGCGTTAAACCCATCGATGTGCGCCTGCGCGAACATTCCCGACGCACTACAGTAGCGCGGCATCCCCACCAGCATCCTGAATGCGTTGTTGTATAGAACGCGCAGGGCGCTATAAGCTTTCTTAGTACAGTTGATCCACAGACTGCAGGTGTAGAATGACTGACAGTAAGCTCTGAACAAGGTTACCTTAACACTTGTAGTACATTTTGCAAACCTGCGGATCAACATGTTACTTCTCACTGATAGCGCCCTCCGCTCCCGTTCTACATCCAAGTCGTCGCTCTGCGCCGCGGTGACCCAGTGTCCCAGGTATTTAAATTGTGAAACTACTTTTAATAGGGCACCTCCTAATGTGACCGGTGGTACTATCTCATAGGTTTTCGTACCGGCTTTAAATATGAGTAGCTCACTCTTATTTGCATTATACTTGAGACCCTGGGCCTCCGCGTAGCTCTCGCAAATATTTAACAGCTTCCTAAGGGCGCAGACCGATAGGCTGAGCAGCACCATATCATCGGCGTAGCTAATGTTATTAAAACTCTGGCCCCCGACTGAGCAGCCTGCTCGGGTGTTGCTAAGCTCATCGATGAGCTTATCCATATATAAACAGAATAGTCTAGGCGAGGTCAACCCTCCCTGTCTTACCCCACACTGCAGCTTATACGGGTCTGACATCGAGCCCGCCCATCTCACTCTGTTGCTTTGGTTGCCGTACCAATATTTAATGATGCGTATGATATCATAAATGATCAGACATACAGTCAAGGAATTTAATTTCCAACCCACCTAAGGTTCAATATCGTATAGCAAACTGTCACCATAAGAGCTAACTAGAGCAATACGTTAGTTTGACATATCGACCTTAATGCATTACGAATGTCTGACGACATTTCAACGAAATGGGTAGGGAATTAAATTCTTTGACTGTACAATTAGAGAAAAGCATCAAACATTCGCTAACATACAACTTATAAAATACTAGCGGACGCGCGCGACTTCGTTCGCGTCAAATTACTAGCCTACGTCCGTCAGGAATAGTGTAGCTTTCTATTAGAGAAAGAATTTTTCGAATCGACACCGTAGTTCCAGAGATTACCCCCTACATACATACAAACAAAGTGTATGTACCTCTTTATTATATTGTGTAGATGTAGATAGTGTAGATCATTAACTTATTCAATTATAACTATAGATAAAGTGAAAAAACCTTTTACCATACCATAGTCTTTGTGACATTGACACAAGATCCATTTATGCTTGATCCATGTAAAATCTTTTCTCACCATTAATAAGAAAAAAGAAAGAAAGAAAATATATTTACTCAGCAAAGCAGAAAAAAAAGACTAAAGTTACAAAATTACATTATTAATGCTGAAAAGGACCCCACTCAGCATAAGCTGCTGCAAGCAGCAGCGCTGATTTTCAGTGGGGCCCTGAACTTAAAAAACTAAACTAACACTACCACTAATCAACCTTAAACCTAAACCTATGGGGTCACGCCACTTTAGTTTACTTTTAGTTTAGATTCTATTGAACTTAGATCGTATTAAAAACTGAAAGACCCAAGTAAATGTAAATATTCCTTCAACAATGAAAGACCTATAACATACTGAAGAACTAGCGGAATTCCTATATCTTCAGCGCTACAGTAGATATTAAAGGCATGTTTCGAGTGGAGTGGCTGGGCGCGAGTACTCACTACAGATATCTATTGAAATATATCGCTAGTGTTGGATATTGAGATATTTGACTGTGTAAAGCATATTACATCTAGCCCTTGTACATTAATGTATCTCGGTTTAATATTTGTTTTTTATTTATACACTGCTTTTTTTTATGAAATAGAAAGGCAAACAAGCATATGGGTCACCTGATGGTAAGTGTACACCACCGCAACATCGAAGAGATTGCAGGTGCGTTGCCAACCCAGAGGGATAAGATAGATTACCTCTTGTGCCAGTAATTACACCGACTCTCTTTGCTTTCCGCGCCGGAACACAACAGTGCAAGCACTGCTGCTTAGCGGCAGGATTTGCGGGCAAGAGGGTGGTAGCGATCCGGACGGACCTTGCACAAGGTCCTACCACCCGTACCTGCACCCGCTTCTTGTTATAAACTTGCTTTAGCTAGTTTATAATGCTAAAAGGAGGGCGACAGCAAATTGTCTAAGAAAATATATATTTGTTTGCTTGTAATAAATGATCAAATCATAACGAAATAACTGAATAAATAAGTAAAGGTTTGAAGGTATAAAATATCGTATCCCCTTTTTTCACCGACAAACGTTTCACCGAATGTTTCACTTCGCAGAATTTTTATTTCATTGACACCGTTTCCTACTGAAACTTTCAGGATATGTCGTTTATGTATCGTGTAGGTTAGGTTAGGGTAGCGTATGTCATCCAGAAAATAAAATAAATAATATCCTTGCGGAATACACCTTTCGATGAAATGAAATTGAAATTTTAATTCAAAATGTTGTAGAGTGAACGAGCGTCATGCAATCTACCTGTTTTTGTTCTGTTATTGCGCTCATTGCATGTAATTGTATAGTTTTTAGTATTAAGTTCTCATGTAAGTGAATGTAAATTCTTAATGGTAATAAATGATCTTTAAATCTAACCTAATAAATTCTTAACTGAAGGCTAGCACTTCAATAATTTCAGTCAGCAAATTAAACCGACACGTTAGTAGCTTTGTATCTGCAGCACGTTTATTACATTTTTCACCTCAATTTATACAAAAGACTGTAGAACTCCAACGTTGCCTTACTACAGAACTAAAACATGAGATAACTGCGCTCGCGTCTAACGAATTAATCTCGGCTTAATTCCGATTTCCGCGAGCGGGCAAGATTTAATAAAGCAGTGTTGCCAGGGATGTTGCTAACTCCGAGGTTTGGTATTAATGTCAGTTTTAATGTCCTATTTTTTTAATTTGTTCTTTATTTGAGACTAGCAACCCCCCGGCTTCGCACGAATGTCAGTCATTAGGATGTTGTGTACATAAAAAGGTTTCGTAAAAAAAATCTCTAGATGCCAGTAAAAATCGTCAAACAAACTGGAACAAATTACCTTGCTACTCCGCGAAACCAGTGCCGTGCTCGTGCAAGTTAGCTGCGTCTGTGCGACATATATAATGTTCATGCAAACGTTCATGCTGCGTCTGTGCATGTCGCACAGAAGCAGCTAACTTCCAGCACGACACTGGTTTCGCGGAGTAGCAAGGTAATTTGTTCTAGTTTGTTGAAATGGATCTCCGCAAAGTAACGCCTGAATCTATTAATTAGTAAAAATTGTATCAAAATCCGTTGCGTGTTTTAAAAGAAGTAAGTTGCCGAAGATATCAAGACAGACCGAAACAGATAACGAGTTTGTTTTATACTATGTAAAAAAAAAGGTACAAACATTCATATTCTTTATACCAAAATTTGCCCCTTGTGGGAATCGAAGCCACAACCTCTAGCTTCGTAGACAGGGTTGCTAACCACTAGGCTTACTTAATACTGCGAACGCCGGGATAAGTAAAAATTAATTTAACTTCAATACTAATTCAGCTTTAGTTGGGTAAAATTTGCGGTACCGATTCATCCGCTTTTAATAACCGGTTAAAACCGGTTTTTCTCCGCTACAGCTATTCATCGTAAATTCTTGGACGCTGGGTTTTTAATTTCGACGACGCGACGCCAGCACCTTCAGTTGTCACTTGGAACCTTCGTAGCGACCTGGTACACCAAAAAAAATAATTAAAAATTAAGAATAGAATGGAATAGAACGTTTTACATTGAATGTATGTCTTTTCTAAAAAAAATGATAACGTTATCAAAGTCAAGTCCAAAATAACCAACAAAAAAAAACTGCTGTGTAAATGCTTAGTAATGTAATTAAAAAATAACCCTTCCTTCTGACAGTCGGGTAAATAATAACAAAAATAACAATAATTATAGTACACTAGTTTTTATTCGCGGTTTAGAACGCATCATATTATTTTCTATGCATTATACGGAAAAGTAAGTACATAGGAAGAAAATGTCGTAGTAGTAGTATTTAAAAATATCTTAGCCTTCTGGGTTGGCAACGCATCTGCACTCTCTTTGTTGTTGCAGGTGTCTATAGGCGGTGGTGATCACTTACCATCAGGTGACCCACTTGCTTGTTTGCCTTCCTATGTTGTATAATTTTTTTTTAAATATACATTTATTTAGTCTTCAATGAAATTTTATAATAAGATAACATTAAATTAAATTATTATTATAAGATCACATTATTAAGTTAAATTATTGTAAAATTTATTAATTACATTTTCAAGTCAAATACCATCAGTAGATTGAGATCATCGGGACAAAAACAAGCTATTTACACCATACTGGTGTAAATACCTTGGACCTTGTGCAAGGTCCGTCCGGATCGCTACCACAATCTTGCTCGCTAATCCTGTCGCTAAGCAGCAGTGCTTGCACTGGTGTGTTGCGGCGTGGAGAGCAAGACAGCCGGTGCAATTACTAGCACAAGAGGTATTCAATCTTAGCCTTCTGGGTTGGCAACGCATCTGCAATCTTCTTGATGTTGCGGGTGTCTATAGGCGGTGGTGATCACTTACTATCAGGTGACCCACTTGCTTCTTTGCCTTTCTAGTATCTGTCTGCCACATCTAAAACCATCCAGTCAATAAATCCGTGATTGAAGCACAAACATCCAAACATCCAAACATCAATACTTTAGCATTTATAATATTAGTAAGAAGTAGGATATAATTTAAAATATGCAAAATCTAAAACACATTTTTTCGACCTTAAATCTTTTATTCTCGAAGCTATTCCTTTTGTTACCGAATGGGTTTGAAAAGTTATTCCGTTTTTATTTGCATCAGCAATAATAAAATATTGGCGAGTAAAAGAATTCTTCAAATCATGGCTGTACCGGTATTTTCGTTTCAGTAGATTTAATATCCTGTCGCGACAATACCGACGACAGAAATTAGTCTCAAACCCACCAGGCTGATAAAATTATACCTTATTGAAGTTTATTCAAAGACTTAAAAGGTGTTCTATATTTTAATTTTTTTAATAAAAATCCGGTTAAGTGCGTGTCACGCACCGAGGGTTCCGTATAAACTTAATAATAATAAGCACTGGACATCCATTTTAAAGATAAACTGATTTAAGGGACTAGCTTAGCTTTGCCATTGGAAAACTGTTACCCCCCCTGTTATACATCGACATAGGTCGCGGTCAGTTTACCAAGTCGTTCATGGGAAATTGCGTAAGATTTTACAACAACATTCCAAAAAACGTTACTGAACTAAATGATACAAAATTTAAATCTATTGTCAAGAAGACATTAATTTCTCGGGCGTATTATAAAATCAATGACTATATCTTGGACAAGGATGTTTGGAAATGATCCCGATTTGTATTGGCGATCCCTGACTCCAAAGATTGTACACCTGCTGTGTTAAATTGTAAAATTTTTAAATATTTGAGATGTAAAATAACATTGTAATTTTGATTTATTTAAAAATTACACCTCGTTGAGTTTCTTGCCGGTATCTTCCCATCAGAGGTTTTCCGAGCCGGTGGTAAATTTTTTGACATTCATAAGTGCTACCTGTAAGCCTAATCTGAATAAAATATTTTGACTTTGACTTTGAGTTCAAATGTTAGATGGTACTCGCAAAAAAATGTGATGTAACTGCAAAAAATATGGTTTTCGGATTTTACCCTTTACTTGTGCTAAAAGAAATTGCTTCTTGTCAAATGTCATGATTCTAGGTAAACGGAAAGAACCCTATAAGTTTTTGATTCCCTTGCGAATGTCGAACCATGCGGCATAAACGTCTTTTGAAAAAAGAAAATCAGCAAAAAAAAAAGCACATTTATTTGACGCATAGGACAACAACATCACATAAACTTAATTACTAAACAAAGCAAGTAAAATATTTTTTTAAATGGTTGTTAGAAGTTGGATTTTTTCACAGCTCCAAGGGATGACAGACTTAAGTATTTAATATTAATTTCAACTTGCTAGCTGTATACGCACACCGGTTGTTCCGAACGAGACGGAATATCCTCTCTCTCTCTCTCTCTCTCTCACCGGCTTGCGCACGAAAAGCATGGCGCGTGCGACGCTCCTCTATTTTTATTAGTTTTGTGGCAAATGTATCGATTACTCAATAAATAAACATTTTCAAAAAGTGCAACAGTGAATTTAGTATCGAACCAGCCCTCAAATACATCAAAAAACACAGGTGAGCCTGAGAGAGTCTTGAGACAGACAGACAGTCAGACCGACGGACAGACGCACGACGAAGTGATCCTATAACGGTTCCTTTTTCCTTTTAAGGTAAGAAACCCTAAAAAACGAGACAAACGAGCATACGTGCCGTATGGAACTTAATAGTACGAACCAGAGAATCACATATCCTTTGGCAACCTCTAGCTATTTCTTTTTATGTACAGTCAAGGAAATTGAAACAAATAACACCGTAGAACCTAGTCGAAGAGACATACGCATGACATTTGTATGACATAGTCTGGCGTTTAACGTGTCGCGTCATTGCGATAGGGTTCTAAGGTGGTACGTGAATATATTTCCCCTACTGTATATATTCTTGGCAATAGCAAATCAGGCATCAGGCAGCTGGCAGGGCGGTAAACTGACGAATATAAAGCACCTGACTCAGTCAACCAGGAAATTACTTCACCACATTTTAGGCTGCACGTCATTTGCATGACTTGTCCTCTAATATTATGTACTTTAAAACGATACTGTTAGAAACTTACAATAATATGGCATTTTTAAAGTTTCTTCAATATCTAATTCATCGCAATGGGATTGAAAAAGATCATGTTTGTTGTATAGGAGCCCCCCTAAATATTTATTTATTATATTTTTTAGTATTTGTTGTCATAGCAGCAACAGAAATACATCATCTGTGAAAATTTCAACAGAACTGTCTATCTATCACAGTTCTTGAGATACAGCCTGGTGACAGACGGATGGATGGTCAGCGGAGTCTTAGTAATGGGGTCCCGTTTATCCGTTGTGTACGGAACCCTAAGAAAGGCGTTGGGCAGTTAAAAACAAAATACGTAAAACAAAAAGTATTTAAATATAATAGGAATCTAACCGGTTTAAGCAATGTCCAAAGTTCATAGCGATTCTAGAAATGCGTAATTAATTAACACGGCGTTTTATTTATTACGCCCGTTACCTGGTTACGCTGTTATTCACTTAATCCCAGAATCTCCTTGTACTCGTAAATTGCGAAGTGTTTATGAAATTAAGAAGCCCGACAAACCAAGGGTAAAAAAAGTTTCTCTCTAAAGAATGAATGTAATTGTCGCTCGGCGTGTCTTAATAATGAACGAATTCTCGACGGGACGTTTTTCCTTGAGGGGAATGAATAAAAGAATTTCACAATGCTTAGTCGGTAAAAGATTATGTTTTAAGGTATTTTTTTCTTGTAAGGTGTAATTTGTGCTGTCAGATTTTGGGACGGAAAAGATCACAATCACAAAAGTGACGGATTATTTTTACCACCTGCTTTCTTCAGCCATACAACCAAACCTGGTTGTCAAGACTAATTTCGGTAACAATCTGGACTTAAATTCTGGTCGCAGATCAGTAACCCTTTAGGGCTGTGTGTGGTTTTATCGCTAAAATGTAGTATTTATGTTTCGGGAATTCCACACTTATTGCCGACGTGAAGTAGTTATTAGTGTAGTAACATAAGGAAGTAATAGTTTCTATATGACGACCGAAATGGTTGTATGGGAACCGTTGATGAGAAAAGGATTGCAAAGTTATGGCCTTCAAATGTCTTTGCCTGTATGGCTACAACGTCGTACGTAATACTCATAAGTATGACTTTAATAAACCTTAAATTTAACTGGTTTTCATAACATTAGCTTAGGCTTAATAAAGTAGAACAAATTACCTTGTAATTGCGCGAAAACCGGGGAAACTTGTTTAGGTGAAGTACCAAGGCAATTTGTAGCATTTGTAAAAATAGACTTTCACAAAATAATGCGTAAAAAATGTATGTATTTGGTTTGTTTCGTAGAGGTTTTTCTTACTTTATTATTTCATTATATTATCTACATACATAGTAATTTGTATTGAAATAAAGTACGTATTGTTAAAAAGGTTAAATGAAGTTTGAAGCGATATTAAATATAATGTTTTTGTTATATACGTATTTTATTTAATTTATTTTATTTTTATTTTATTTCAAAAGGCATAGTTACAAATTACAAACATAAGCATATAGACAATAGACAGTTATTATTTGAACGGAAAGGCATCCCGGCATTTTCAAACTTGTCCAGCTAAGTGTTTCATAAGTAAAAAGTCATAATTATAATAATATCTAAATAAAAACGAAAATTAAATGAGCTCAAGATGATTTTAAAATAAAGTAATATTTTTAAGTATCAGAACATAAGTAAAACATCAAAGCTGTCAAAAATAATCCCACAAAAACAAATATTTACACGACGCCTAAATAAAAATGTAAATTAGAAACTTGTAATAGCATTTCTTCCAAAGATTTCCCTTTGAAGGGAAATCAGTTTAGTTCGGGAGTTTGAAATATAAAAATCATTATTTTTAATTAACCGTAATGAATATTCCCGTCCCGCTCCCGCGGGACGCCGCCATTTTTCCCGATGAGAAATTAACGTTATTTATGACATTACTGTTTACCTGTTGTTTTAGAACACCATGTATTTTGCAAAAATTTTTGCCTGAAAAATTAACCACTTAACTTTCACACCTGTTTTCGTATTGGAAAGATTTTAAGATTTTTTGGCGTGCCAATTAAATTTTAGGAAAATGAAGGTGTTGTATTAACTTTTATTAAAACTTTTATTTATATAAGAATTGAATATTCATTTCTATTAAAACTTCCGCACGAAATTGGATACGGTTTTAGAATCTTGCGCATGTTTTATCTTGATAGATTGTTTTATTTTAGAAGTAGAGTTAAATACCTACTTCGAAATTCCACGTACAAAGTCTTAGGTAAAAGCTAGTAATTGATGAAAGTCGACACCTCCGGTGACCCAAGGGCTGGCGCGTTCCTCGCCCAACGTACTGGCATTGCCATTCAGAGAGGTAACGCCGCCAGCCTTTTGGGCACTCTGCCCAGAAACAGCGGCTTGGGTGACATTTTTAATTTTTATTTTAATTAGATTTTTAACTTTTCTATTTTCTTTTCTGTGATCACTTTGTTTATTAATGAAACTCTACATGAAACTAATCCTTTTAACCTGCAATTTACCTACTAACTCAGTTAGTATTAATAAACTCCTAGTGCAGTGGTTACCGCGGCTAAACACTAATTGATTACTAACCTCGTTTCAGATACATCGGTCATGTAGCTAATTACATAGATACATTATATATAATATAATTAGAAACTAGCCTGCCCACGGGTGCAACTTATTTACTAACAAAAACTTAAGTAGAATGTATAACATAAAAAATATATTCTACATTTTTTATACAACATAGGAAGGCAAACAAGCAACGGGGGCACCTGATGGTAAGTGATCACAACCGTTTTTAAACACCAGCAACTCACAACCCAGAGGGCTAAGATTTCAATGTTTTTACCGGTCATTGCATTATTAATTTTTCTAGGATATAACTACCTGCGGTGTCGTCTATGAGGAACTTAATCAAGTTATCTCATTCAACTTGGTCATTTATGAATGAGTTAGCTGACGAGAGATGACGCCATTTAAAAATTCGCAATTTATGGTAGTTGGTAATGTGGTTAAACTGGCAAACGCAAGGCACGGAATGCTGATGTTGCAGGTACGAGTCGTGCCATTACCCTAATTTTTCTTTGTGTTGTCATTATCATTTAAATTTATTTGAGTGCAAATTCTGCTGCTTAACGGCTGGATGAAAATGAAAATGAAAAAATATTTGACAAGTAGGCCATATAGGCTCTTTTACATGTCGGACTCTGAGTCTACCAGCGCTTCGGAAAATGGAAAGTTCTGATGAGAAGAAACGCCGCAAGAAACTCACTCACTCAGCTTTTTCTTTTCTTTCTTCTATTTTCAAAATAAGGCTACAACATTATGGCGAAAGATGTTACTCCGTGTATTCTGAGAGCTTTGCCTGGCTTGTTACACAACCCTTTAAAGAATGTCTTTTCAACTGTCCTCTCTTGCATTGTTTCACATAAAATTTTCAAGCGCTACGCTGAGCAACACGCCTCGAATTTCATTGTTTAAATTTTAAAGCGAATATAAGCATAGTTTTAAAATAGTCTACGGACTGCTTTAGAAACATGACCCGCCTGGGCCGCGCGTCTTATCGGTTGGCGAGTCGCCAGAATTCGATGCCTCTGAGTTTTAATACAAAATAGTAGATTATTAACTACTAGGGACCCGCCTCGGGTATGGAGTACTATTTGAATTAAATGTACATTAAACTACTCATCTCATCCCTCTGGGTTGGCAACGCATCTGCAATCTCTTTGGTGCTGCGGGTGTCTATAGGCGGTGATGATCACTTATCATCAGGTGACTCACTTGCTTGTTTGCCATTCTATTTCATTAAAAATAGCGACTTTATGTTATACTATGCAAAGATGACAATAAAGAAGAAAACAGATACAAAATCCACGACTTAGGTACAGTAGGGAAAATAAATTCACGTACCACCTTAAAACCCTTGTCGCAATGACGCTACGCGCTAAACGCCACGCTAGGTCATACAAATGTCATGCGTATGTCTCTTCGACTAGGTTCTACAGTGGTACATGTTTGAATTTCCTTGACTGTACATGTGCGAAGCCGAGATGAGTATAGTTTATCCATATAAGTGTGAACATCCGTTGTCTAGAACCCGTAGTACAACTTTTTGCTTTTTATGTTGTAACCTGTTTTGAATGACAGGTTAGCACCTACCACGAACCTGCTCGGTAGGCTTCAACTCGCTACGTAACTCGTGACCCTCTCTCTCACCGGGCTAGTTAGAATAAGATGCATTGAGTTACGTAGCCAATAACGCACGTCGAGAAGGTTCTTGCTAGGTTATCCCTCATCACGTCTTTGTCAAACTGGTAACATAAGAAAGCGACGCACATAGAAATACAATGAGATTAACTAAACTTGGCTGGTTATGTTAGAGCCACTGGACATGGATATCATGTAATTTTGACCCGTCTGCCACCAGAAGGGAGGGTTATGTTTTATTATAATATCATCTCGTGCGTGATCTCCCTCCCTATTGACCAGGGGGAGGTAATTAATCACCGCAGGGGGAGGCTGTCAGGAGCACCCGGGCGCAAGTGAGCAATTGAAAACTAAAGGCTTTAGTTTTTGTGGACGTGCTGATTGGATGGGGTTTTATTATAGTTTGAGATAGATGTTACATGGGTTACTAGCTGCGTCATTGAATGCGCTTGCGTCGACTATAAGTCTTACTGACATTCAATTGTTTTTCCTTAATGTTTAGGCATGGTTTAAGCGCGTTACAAAAGAGTAACATCATCCCATCAACGGATTACGTTGCATCTTTTGGCTTTAAGTTTACTTCGCCCACATTAGTTCTGTCAACTTTCTAAGTCGTTCATAATTCCATTGCTTCCACATCCGATTCCCACATTGTCCACATCCTGTTTTGGTCACATTCCCATATTGCCCACTTCCTATCTCGTCCATATTCCCATTTCGTCTTAACACGTCCATAAATTGAGATTGAGATGTTTATTGCTAAACCAGTTTTCGGTCGTATTACAAGGGTACAAGGTTTAAAAGTAGCTAAGCCATTACTTGGCTGACTATACCTAATTGTGCGCAAAATTCTAAGAAAACCCGATGGTGTGTCACTTGTAGAAACCATAGCCTAATTTCTTACCTTATTACTCTTGGTTCTATTATCTCTCATAAGTCAGGGTCCTATTATGATATCACATCTACCTTGTCTCATCGGAAACTCATTATAAAATCATGATCAGGGATCGAATTCACAAGCATCAGATATCTCTACCCCCCTTAAGCCTTCCCACACACGGAACCCGGACGGAGGGTCCACAGGGGCTGAAAAACCTTTGACATAGCAATTACGGAATTATGCTCGCTAGGGGGCGCTATCGAGATCGTGCAACTTCGGTATGTTATCACACCTAACGCTGTTTAATTGCGTAACTTAAGTGTAAAATAAGACATTTAAGGGAGAATAGTTTCCGTTAAAATTGGAGCAGTTTAATTCATGATGGTTGACTAACTGACTGACAGTATCAGATATGCTAATCCCCTTTGTAATACGGTAGTTTACTTGCAAACAGATTGGCATAAAAGTGTAAAATTGTTATAATGCAATACAAAATAGCAAAAGTATTGAAGAAAAAAGTTCCTTTTTGGTTTCGAAATATGCTCGATCAGATAAAAAATTAAAAAAAAATCTAGTAGAGCTGACATTACTAAAAATAAAATATTCAGTTAAACTGAGCACTTCCTCCTTTTTTGAAATCAAACATTTACCAAAGCATTGGTGTCAAAGCCTAAATTATTTATGAGTCTTCTAGAAGTTTACCTGCAATTGTAGTCGAGTATATGTTGGTCCCGTACAGCGTACCTGAAAAAAAGAAGTTAGACATTAATCGTCAGGCATTAACATGACAGTATGTCATCGTTGACGGCATCAATGCAACCAAAATTAAACCCTAAATATTTTTTTTATTCAACACAGGAAGGCAAACGAGCAATTCGATCACTTGATTGGAAGTGATCACCACAGCCCATAGATACCCGCAACTCAAAGGACGCGTTGCCAACCCAGAGGGCTAAGATGGAATACCTCTTGTGCTAGTTATTACACCGGCTGTCTTGTTCTCCATGCCGGAACACAACAGTACAAGCACTGCTGCTTAGCGGCAGGATTAGCGAGCAAGATGGTGGTAGCGATTCGGATGGACCTTGCACAAGGTCCTACCACCAGCAAAACTAATATTTAATCAATTCGCATTCGCATTCGCAAAATACAGCGTGTTCCTTTCATATTTTTGAGAGCTCTGCCCGGTCCGATATATTGGATGGTAAATCTACCTAAGGCAGATTTGTTAAATCTGCTAAATATATTTTAAATTCTCATTAAAATACGGCTAATTACATCCTTTGTAGAATAACATATGGGGGGCCTACCACGTTAATTACAACAAAGGACTCGCTAGCTGCCTCTTGCTGTCTAGAATTGCTTTTAACTCGTTTGTTTGCCGACAACTCTACTGGAAATTATGTTCACATGTCGCCTATAATGAGATTAAATAGGATAAAATCCTGGGGCAAGGGGATTGTGTAACTTATCTGAAAGCAAAGTCATTTTGAAATGAAATATTTATTTGCTGAATATTGGTTACTAGCTGACGCCCCCGACTTCGTTCGCGTGGAATGAGTAGCCTATGTCCGCCAGGGATAGTGTAGCTTTCTATCTGTTGCAGAATTTTTGAAATCGGTTCAGTAGTTTCAGAGATTAACCCTACATACAAACAAACAAAAAAATAAACAAACAAAGTTTTCTTCTTTATTATATTAGTGTAGATTAGTGTAGATAATAGATCTAGCCTCTGAAGCTGAAGTTAATTGAAGCCTCTGTCTGATTAAATAAAAAAATAAGAAAGGGAACTAAACAAGCAAGTTGTGCAAGGTCCGTCCGGATCGTAACCACCATATTGCTCGCTAATCCTGCCGCTTCAGCAGTGCTTGCGCTGTTCTGTTCCAGCGTGGAGAGCAAGACAGCCGGTGCAATTACTGGCACAAGAGATATTCCATCTTAGCCCTCTGGGTTAGCAACGTATTTGCAATCCCTTTCGTATTCTATGTTCTATGTTGTGTAAAATAAATATACATTTAATTTTATTTATTTATTTATTCATCTCATTACATCTATCATTACAGTTACCCAATACGATAGAGAGACATTTCACATTATAGGTAGGTAATTTACAATTAAATTTGCTAATGATAACATAACACAAATAAAGTTACTTTTGTGAATTCATTCAGAGAGCAACAGAATACATCGATTAGCGTGGCGACCTGGTTGAGCGTGCGCAGCGCCCGCGTGCAGGGCGCCTCGCGCAACAACATTAAGAGGAAACACAAGGGCCGTTTTTCCATTCAAACGTCATCCCCTGTTTCCTCTCTGGATAATGCCAGTAGAGCAATATTTTTTTTCCAAAATATCGATGGCCACTATTATGCATGTTCTTATGTTTTCCTTTTTTTCATAAATTAATTAATAAAAGAGATATGAACATTCAAAAACCTAAGAAATTGGCCAGATTTTTGGCTGCGTTCATACATTCAGAAAACAAATTTTACAAGATTATATAAAAAAAGAAAAACATAGGAACAATGCCAAAGCCTTTCTTTAATTTTTTATGAAAAAAGTAGTTAAATCGGTTAAGTTTTGGAGAAGGAATCAGGGGTCTACGAATCGTTGATTTTGTGTACTTTAAATAGGTATTTTCAGTCTAAGCTGCGGCTGTCTCTATTGCGCTCTGCGGGGGGAGGCTTGATAGATGGAGGCAGCAATAGATTTTACAAATACCTAATTTTCAATTCTCTAGGCATTGGTGTTTCCTCTTAAAACCTTTCGTAAAAAATCTACAAGCGACCGTGATAATCGTATCTAAATCCATTGCGTGGCTTAGAAGGAGTACGCGGCCGAAGATATAAAGACAATAATTAATAGATTCAGGCGTTACTTTGCGGAGGTCCATATCAACAAACTGGAACAAATTACCTTGCTACAGACGCAGCTGTTTTGCACGAGCCCGGCACTGGTTTCGCGGAGTAGCAAGGTAATTTGTTCCAGTTTGTTGATATAAAGACAGACAGGAACGGTAAGCTACTTTGTTTTGTAATAAGTAAAGATTAGAGTTTAAAATGGTTTACATGAACTGTTCACAATTGCAAATACCTATATTGATTTAATCTGTACCTATTTGAACCCACGTAATATAACGTACAGTCAGCTCGTTAATTTGGGTCGTCAACAGCACGTACCCGTCAATTAGTGGGCAAACAGTTCGTGACGTACAGTCAGTGTCGAATGGATAGGAGCAGCCAAAGCAGCATGCTTGGTTGGTGGGGTCGAATCTTCTGTCACTTTTTGGTTCAAGTTAGTATAAGCAGGGGGTTGAAAAATGAAAATGAAAATGAAAAATTTATTTTGCAAGTAGGCCACATAGGCTCTTTTACACGTCTGAATCTACTAGCGCTTCGAAAAATGGAAGATACTACTGAGAAGAAACGCCGCAAGAAACTCAGCAGTTTTTTTTTTCTTCTCTTTTCAAAACAGATTACAGTGCAATTCCACTCCGCACTGTAGGTACGCTCGACCGCCTTGCCTATGACATAGGTAAATCGCAGTATTATAACTCCACAAAGACATACGTTGTATCGCTCAGACGCAGATAGCGTTGTGGCAATATATCGAACTATCGATAGCATTGTTGATAGTATCGTGACCGAAAAATAGTCACAATATCGATAGTATCGATAGTCATCAAATCCAATACTATTGATAGGCATCAATACTATCGATACTATCGATAGTATTGCTTTTCGATAGTATCGATAATATTGATAGTTTTTAACCAATACTATCGATAGTATCGATAATATTGGATTTTAATGACTATCGATAGTATTGAAATCCAAAATTATTGATAGTTTTGGGCTAAAAACTATCAATACTATCGATAGTATCGACACTTTCGATAGGCCTATCGATATTGTGACTATTTTTCGAGGTCAACTATCGATACTCAAACTATCGATAGTTCAGCAACGCTAGTCGCAGCTATTAGAAGCTTTTATTTATTCACGTGCACAGCACTGATGTGGAGAAGTAAGGTATTTTGTTCCAGCTTGTTAATACAAGCTATAGTATTTAGCTACAAAGCGGCATGTTTCATCACAAATACAGCTTAAGGGCTAGGTTAACCCCCCAACGCGGCTGCGGTAAGCAATACAAACGACTCCATTTGCCTAACCCTGCCGCCGCTGCCCTCCGGCAGAATATGGCCGCCATTATCATGGATCCTATCTCTATAAGCCGACAGGTGACATGTGACTATGACAATTCAGCATGCATAACTAGCTCGAAGAGTTTTTGAATCGCCGAGCTTAATACGTGACTACGTAGTTGTATCTGACATAATATTATGTTAGTTTGTTTATTTTATTTTATTTTATTTATTTAGACATGCCAACATAACATAAACATGACAAGAAAAATACAATTGTGGGTTACAGACCATTGTTTATGCACCAATAACAGGCACGCGACAGCACTGACAAAGTCTAGGGACTTACAATAAGTCAATTAGAAAATATTAAAATTAAAACAAAACTTAAAAACCCTAATGGAAGTATTATTATTATTGTTTTTGTTGTTGTATTGTTATTGATCACTATCTAAAAGGTTGTCTGGCACAGATCACTCTTAAGCGATAAGACCGCCTATTGTCTACCTTACTAATTTGTTCCATTGTTTTTTTGCATGCGATGTACAATTAAGAATATTAAAATTGTTGTTGTAGTTTGTTGAACTGGCCCAAGTGTTTTGCCAACTGGACTACTGTATATATATTTTTTTATGAAATAGGAAGGCAAACAAGCAAGTGGGTCACCTGATGGTAAGTGTACACCACCGCCTATAGACACCCGCAACATCGAAGAGATTGCAGATACGTTGCCAACCCAGAGGGCTAAGATGGAATACCTCTTGTGCCAGTAATTACACAGGCTGTCTTGCTCTCCACGTCGGAACACAACAGTGCAAGCACTGCTGCTTAGCGGCAGGATTAGCGAGCAAGATAGTGGTAGCGATCCGGACGGACCTTGCACAAGGTCCTACCACCCAAATTGCCGTATAGCTATAAAAATACGTTGTCGCAATGTGCCATTGCCGGAATATTATAACTAAATTGAGAAGTCATTGAAACATTCATTGTAAAAAAGTTCTATAGTGGCCTACGAATCAAATTAGTTGATTGTACAAAACCGCGGGCAAAAGCTAGTTTGGAATAAAGCTTAGCTAAAACGTACGGGAAGTGGAATCCACTGTAAGCAATACAAATTACTGCAGCAACACAAAACAAATCATTTATCTCGCGTGTCAACTCTACCCAGGCCCGTATTTTAGCACTAACATATATCAAGTGACAACGACAATTCAGGGTACATTGCGTACCCATCAACTATTTAATTCAAGTATTTAAGTCGCACACACACACACACACACACACACACACACACACACACACACACACACACACACACACACACACACACACACACACACACACACACACACACACACAATCACAGACACACACACACACTCACACACACACACACACACTCACAGAGAGATAGTGAGAGGGAGAGACGCATCAAATCGTATTCCATTAGATTTAATAACTCTGTAATTGATTGTTGATTAAGGACCGAGCGATCGTGTCGGGCAATTCTCGACTTTAAAATACGTGAGTGATCCGTTTTTATTAATAAATCCGAGTCTCACTGTAGTTGTGTGTTCAAAACTTGCTTCGCCTTACCAGTGCACCTTCTCGGCGCGCGTTCGTGCTATGTAGCTCAGTCCGTCTCGATCTAACTAGGCCAGTAAGAACGAGACGCACTGGGTTACCTATCGAGTTAACGCGTATCAAGAAGATTCGTGCTAGGTGTACCATGTATCTTAGATTTTGATTTTGGTTTAATAATAATGGTATGAATAGTAAATAAATATTAATTTAGTGTAGTACGAAATCTTAGGTTTATTTTCTAATTTCGCAGTACTCTACCATCATAATAACTGTTACCTGTTATGACCTTGCAAATAAATAAATACAAATGACGACCTGTACGAGTATGGCACAGTGGCACATGTGTCTGCCTACTGTGCAAGAGGTCCCGGGTTCAAATCCTGGTATGGGCAAATATTTGTGTGACGAATACGAATGTTTGTACCTGAGTCATGGATGTTATTTGTATTTAAGTATGTATTTATCTATACATATATGTATGTTTATCCGTTGTCTAGTATCCATAGTACAAGCTTTGCTTAGTTTGGGACTAGGTCAATTGGTGTAAATTGTCCCGAGATATTTATTTATTTATTTATTTAAATTCAAACAAAGTTCCGGTGAGCCATGTGCACCGAATTGTCGCTGTCACATGTCACTTGTCAGACCGGTGAAATAGTAGCCAGGTTAACTTCGAAAGCAACGTTAAAACATCAATACATCCTTCTCTAACCCCATATGGGTGATCTATCTCACTTCACCCTGGTCATAAATCCTTGCAGCTCATTTGGCGCCCTCGTTTCTCAGGAGGACTTATGGCTGTTCCTCTGCCAGCTAACATTGGGGTAACAGTGTAAGAAACATTGGACAATTTGAAAACGCGTACTTTTACGTGGGTAGTTTTCGTTTAAGTAGTAGCATGTAATTGCGTTTCGTACGGTTAGTGACGAATCTGATAACTCGGGGGGAGATAAAAGTCGACAAAGGGTCAGCAACTTTATTAGGGTTGCTGGTTGATTCGAAATAAAAATTATATATAGAAGAAGCGCCGCCAATAACTTGAGTTTTGATTTCCACTTTAAAAAAAAATAGAGCAGTAGGCATACGAATATGTTTATAATTGATATTTAACATAAAAAAGGTATATCTAAATGACTATATAAAATACTGTATAACAAAATAATGTAGAATCTTTGCAATTGTAAAGTTAATGCCAGGACCGGAGCAAATGGCGTTCTGTGGTCTCTGCCTACCCCAAAGGAAAACAGGTGAGAGCTTATAATAATAATAAAGTTTATGAACCCAACAAACCCCGTAACATTATTATCGATTTAATTATTTAATATATTAGAGGATTTTTGTATAAATACTGTATTGTATTTACTTGTGCCTGACATTAAAATACCCATACTATGTTATTATTAAGAGCATTATGCGCCTTTAAGGCAGGTTATATTAATCAAAAATACTTTACAACATCTGTATTCTCTACATATATAACCGAAAGATAATAAGGATTTTGAGTTTGAGTTTAAATTACAATAGGTAGGTTATTACAATACAAATTACAATAGATGAATACGTATATTAACTTAATTGAATTGCACAAACCAGCATACAACAATTACATACATTTCAAAAACACAGACAGCCAAAGCATTGTTGAAAGCTCAAAGCTACCCAGTTACGTTGAACATTCTAGGAATGTCCTTTTGTATACTCTGAGGTACAGCACTTAAGAGGAAATTCTAGTATTCGTTGAAGTATACAACTATGCAGAAAATTATTTTTCATTCATATTCAGGCTCATAAACATAATTGAAATAAAATTAGGTACTTTAAAGATATATCAAATGTTAGCCGGCACTTCCAACTTCATTCGCGTGGAATTTGTAGCCTATGTAGTCAGGAATAGCGTAGCTTTCTATTAGTAAAGGATTGTTTTTAATCGGTTTAGTAGTTCCAGAGATTACCCTACATACTAACAAACAAAGTTTACCTCTTTATTATATTAGTGGAGATATTCATGTAGACTAGTGTAGATTAGTGTAAGTTTGTTAGTAGTTTTGCAAATATATGTCTAACATGAAATAGCAGTTATCAAAAACAAAATGGAAATTATGTAAAAATCATCAAACTCGGTAAAAGCGTTTGGTCTCTAGATCGCCACAAAGGAACATACATACATACGTACATAATTATTTAGGCTGATAAACACATTACCCTCCTTTGCGTCGCGCAGTCGGGTAAAAAGACGAAGGGTAAAGCGATGATGATCAGAGAAGGTAATTTAAAAAGCAATTTTTTTGGTCTATCAGCAGATTCTGTTTTAAATTTTAAGATGAGCTTTATTTGTCTCTAAAAAGCATTACTATAAATAGTTTAATTTTTTTCGAGTGTTCATTAATGAATTTTCACCAAAACACACCACAAACTAAGCATTTCAAATACGAACGATCCATTTCTTTGACTTACCAATAGAATTTCCAAACCCCCACCACGAATTCCATTAAAAGGTAACACACAAAACGAGTTCCGTTCCAATGCTCGCTGTGGCCATTAATAATTGGAATGAATGGTACCAAACAGCGCAATGGGCGTCAAACAATGCCGATCGGTCGGCGGAACGGTAATGAGGCGGCTGGATTTATTACGGGCTTTGGGTTGAGTTAAATGGATACTTGATAGTTGTGTCTGCAGGAAAACAAGGCTAGGGCAAAGGGTACAGTTGTCTATAATGTAGTTATAAATGTACATCGCCGTGCGGTTTGACACAGTTACGAGGTCGGTCATAAATCTTAAGTTGGAGTCGTAAGTTAAATCTTTGCTTTGCAGGCTGCGGCCACTGGACACCAGGCAGCCAGGCTAATAACGCATAAATATTAAAAAAAAATTATAAGTAATAAATTTGAATAAATTATTTAGCTTCTCGTTGTGTACTTACAACACGGAGTATGTCATTCGTTTAAGTACATAGCGAACCGAAGTTCGCTCCCTTTAAGATCTGTCCTGATGATGCGTAGAGTAGAGACGTTTTTTTTTATCATAGACAAACGAATGAAGTCTCTATTTTCATGTCATTCAAGATCAAATGTCGTGCTGTTTATATTAAAAAAAAAAAACATACTGAGGACGTTTTTTTAATCATAGACAAACGAGTGAAGTCCCTTTTTTCATGTCATTCAAGATCAAATGTCATGCTGTTTATATTAAAAAAAACATACTGGGTTGACGTTTCGTATCGATAACTGTTGTAATATCTACGGATACTCTTGGTCGGTTTTGACAGCTGTTCCAAATTTAAACTCATAACGTTACAGAAAACGGTACCGTTATGACCATTAAAGCACAGATTTACCTACTACCACAGACAATAAAGTTCTCATAATAAATTTGGTTGTAATAATGCTGGTCATTTCCTACGGTTTCTGAACGCGTTTTAGAGCACTAATGATATGTGTATAGACAAAGTACATTACATCGCCGTGCGAAGCCGGGGTGGGTTGCTAGTTCCCATATAATTTTGGAGCTACAATTACACTGGATTTGATCAAATTATAACAACACCTGTTAAAAGTTCCTTACAGCCAAAGTTGTATTAAGACCATGTAATAAAGTTGGATGAAGCACTATTCAATTCCCAGGACCGAGGAACAATGAGACGAATTTGTTCCCCGGCCCATAAACAAGATAAACAGCCGGAAGAACCGAAGGGAAGGTTTTAATAGCCCAAGCGGAAAAGGCTACCGTCGGTGAAAATCTCAGCTGTTTAGGGTTCTGTATTAAAAAAATGTCTCGACAGACAGATAGACTGACAGACGGGCAACGGAGTAATCCTGTCAAGGTTCCTTTTTCCTAAAAACGTAATATTTATAACGTTAACGGGTGAACCGAGTGATTTTATCGCGTTAAAGTACGCGATGAAATCACTCGGGTACACTCGTGACCATGGCCGTTGAAACATGGCCGAAACGTCAAGTTAATTTAACAATGATTTAATAGCGTTAAAGTCCCGATAACGTTATAAATATGTATGAAAATCGTAAAAGTTTAAAACCACCTAATAATATCGGTGGTAAACAGTCATTCGGCTCGCCTAATTGTAAGCAATTAACGCATAGGGACGTTTGTAAGGCTTGAGGGATACGCGTGCGTTGCTGACCCCGCAAGATCATTTTATGATCTTTTTGATAATATAGCAGGGGTGGCCAACAGGTCGATCGCGATCGACCGGTCGATCGCGACTGTTGGACCAGTCGATCGTGGCAAGGCAAAAAATATAAATACGTAAACCAGACTGTCCCTGAATTTTCACACTTATGGTTTTTCTCTTAATAAAATAAAAAATGCTACATGATTGTGTACTGAACTATGCTGTTTCATTTAAGATTCTAGAAGTAGGTATGTAATTGGTAGATCGCGCAGAGTCTCGTTATTGAACAAGAGATCTTGGGTCCAATCAAGTTGGCCACCCCTGTAATATAGGCATTTGTTAAAGAAAATAGACAGTAACAGAGAAGAAAAACTTTAGAACCCAATCATTTTTTACATCTGGACAAATAAGCGCTTCGAGTAATCCAAAGCTAAAAAATATTTTTAATTTAACCTTATTGGAATCTGTGCCTTAAAAAAAAATTTTTTTTTCAATGTTTGACTTAAAAGTCGCGAAAACATAAGGAATCCATTTAAACAAATTTTTTTAAAGTTAACAGCTTGCCCAATACAAACTGACTCACTAAGTAAAACCTATTAAGCATTTCCCGTTGAGAAAACTTGAGTTTGAATAAATAACAAAAAAAAAACAATTTCGCATTCTCCGAAATTACAGTTATTACATGGTTTTTTCTTATTTTTACCAACGAGATTATACATCTAAATACTTTACTTCTTTTTTTTTAATTTATGTTTTTCTTTTTCAAATAGTGAGTACCTATGATTTTTTTCTTCTTTAGACGAGTAAGTACATTTTTATTTTATTTTACAGATGTTTACTTCTGAACTATGCAAATGTGAAATTATAAATTTCGGTGTCCTTAAATTATTCGAAAATAATACCATACTTGGCATACTCGTATGAGCTTAACTGATGTGGATAGTAAATAAGCATCGTATCATTGTCATTATATTTGACAATTGTCAAGGAATTCTACGAGTAACGGCTTGACTTCCTCTCTATTCTTTTTTTAGTAACTGAAGAAACAACCGACCTAGTTTAAGACAATGATTGAAAAAGGTCGAGTGACAATGATGGAGTTCTGGACTGAATCTAACAGGGTTTGAAAAAACGTATCGATAAGAAAAAGGTAGAAAAGGAGTCTTTTATTTTACAATTCCAGTTGTCATTTTGACACAATGATTCAGTCTGAGAAGGCTAAGAACCGTGTTATAGTAAGACTTAACGTTTCACTACGCCAATACAATAGTTAATAGAACCAATTTATATTGTGACAAAGAAGACGTCTTAAAATGGCTGAGGATTAACTGATTACTAGATAAAGTTAAAATTAAAGAATTCACGCAAGTAAGCAAGCAAGATGTTTGTAATATTAGTGTAGATGTACAAATGTGTGTGTCTGAATCTTTTAAGTCTAACTGCAGACATCGAAAATGCATTAGAGCCTCCGCTCAGACGTATCGAAATAGAAATGTATTTTCCTGTAGGTAAATAAGATAATTCCATGTGAATAAAACATGCAAGCTGGAAATGTATTTTCTAGAAATAAACTGTCTCCTGAGCGCTTATAACAAAAGAAAATTCCAAGAAGAAACTCAGAAAATAGCGTGCGCAGCCCCACGACAAAATTGAATCCACCTTCCACGGACCTAACCTCAATATTGAATCAACAGCGCTGCAATCAAGATTGAATCGTGACAGTGAACAGACAAGATGCAGATTGCTTTATACATTGCAGTGGTCTATTTTATTCTCTGATGCTTGCGAATCGGGTTAGGGTTCCAATAGAAAAGAGTTAAGAACTCTTCGCTAAGATTTTGCGGTTTGGTCTTTTTTAACTTTAACTGCAAAGAGATGTGATAGTTTCTTTTGATAAAAAAAGCGTAAGCCTTAGGCACTGAAGTTAACTACCACCTTCGAAGCACACAAACAAAGAACAACAGTTTTTGGCCGTTAGCTAGCCTCTCGTGATATCCACAATGGTGCACCTTAATCAAAATATTGGACACGGAGTTATTCAATAAGCCAAACAATTCGGTCGCATTACAGCTGAAAAATGGAATCATAGTTTCGTGAGTTACAACTCTTGACCTTCTCTTAGGCCTGTTATTATTTTACACCTAAGAGCGTTTTACATATTTCGATATGAGATCGGTATCAGACGCTAATAATCGATATCCGACAATGGGCGTTTTTCCTTTAGCCATCAACGGCGCAGCAACGGCGCCGGCGCCGGTGCCGCGTCGTTGCCGGGGAAGCAAAAATGTATGAAAATGTATGGCTCGCTTTTCCACTTACCGGCGCCGGCGACGGCACGGCGTTGGGTCCCGCCGGCGCCGTCGCCGTCGCCGTACACGAGGGGACGTATCGGTGTCGGTTCCGATAAACGATATCGGATCGGACAGTATGAAAGACACGTACATTTTCCATAAATGTACTTACCTCAATATCATATCAGTTTCCGATAGCGATATCGTTTCGGATAATCCGAAAACGGTTTAACGAGTGACCACTCGTTTGACTATCACATGTAGTCTCCCAAAACTTAGCCCGGAAACTTTGACATTACACTTGAAACTGGACAACTAACGGCAGTGGACAGAGTAAACTGGGCCCATTATCCCGGGCTGCGGAACTTAGACTGTCCCCGGACAGGGTCGCAATTAATCTTGGGAACTCCGCCGTGGTCTAATTTAAGCTATATCCGGGATAGACTTCGATAGCCTCTGGTATGATCCGGATATGAGGACCAAATAAGGTCAAGAATATCGATCAGAAAAAGTTATCGTATTAGTTTGGTTTTGTTTGTTGCTCAATGTAAACTTTGAAACTGAAAATCGTCGAAAATCATCATCATTCTCTTAGCGCTTGGTCGCATCTCTTAGTTTGAGGTACGGTTTCACCATGATCCCAGATTTGGGAGGTCAAGTTTTTATATTGGAGCGACTCCCATCTGACCTCCGCAGAACTAAAACTACAACTGTGCCAAGTTTCATGAAAAATCAAATTACAAAAATTGTAATATTGTAATATTTTCAAATCATATTTGTTCCCTTATTGTTCGATTTTTTTTTAAATACGGCTAACTCTTAACACATTTGAGGACAATGCTGCCAAAAACTAGTGAGATAGACCCCTGTTATATATTTTATTCAAATGTTTTTACCATATTTGGTATTCAATATAAAACAGTATTTAGATACTAAACGACCCTTACAAACAAAAATAACAACAAATTCAAAACCAACAAGCGAGAATTTTCAAAAGTTCCGCCCTTAAAATCAACTTCGCCCACATTAACAATCAAAGTAAAATTTTCGGTCGAACACGACTCCACCGTCTCAAGTGTACACGGTAATTGCTCCGCGGTATAAGCTAGCTGAGTCCGGTCTCGAAGGACCAACTCTGCATCAAATGCTAAGGAAATTCGGTTTCGCCTCCTCATTGGGGAGAGTTATGGGAGTTAGGGGTAATTTAAAACTTCGCTACTTAATTTTCATAACTGTAGGAATTTCCTTCTTATCGCTAAATTATTAGCCAAGTCGATGGAATTGACTTCAGGAAAACAAATCTTACACAATAACACTCAGTCGCTAGAAAATACAAGCGAGGTTCCGCCACAATACGAAACGAAACAATAAAACAGAATTCGTTTTACTTTTCAGAGCAGATGTTTAAAAATGCAGCTCATGTTTAGAATAAAACCTTAACAATACGAAGAACGTTAACAAACAGATAAAAAACATAGCAAACACGATTCTATTCGTGCCATCGTCTGGGAATCCAATAACGGCGCTATCCATTCAAACTTGGACGCTATTCACTGGCTTTGTGGTTTGAATTTGTAAAGCAGAAGCAGTTGTTGGAATTGTGGATCCCAGAAGCTGCCTTTCACTGCCAGTTTGCTTCCATTTGGTATGTGCAAAGGATTTTGCACTCTGTTAAATGGTTTAAGGGTAGATAGCTGGTTGGATGAACGTCGGAATCAATATGGTAAGGGGATTGGCAAGGCAGCGCGGTCGGAGTGCAAATATTTCATGCAGGTCATAACGTGTATAGAGGACAGTTTATCGGTGTATCGCTCAGTTTTATGACATCCTATTTTGAAGCCAATTTAAACGATGTCGGCTTGAAGAACCACGTAAGAGGCTTTCCTTTTTTCCCCGCTAAATAACTCTTAACAAGCAATCTTTAGAGTTATTAGTCTCTTTCAATTAACGACAGTTACTTTTTAATTACTAACTTAAAAAAATTCGAACCTTGGTTCATTTTTTTTGGAATTCGAAGATAAACGAGCATGCGAGTCATGTAATGGGAAATGATTACCTCCGCCAGTGGGAACAGCTGCCTTTATGGTATTCCCTAGCCTTCGATCTCTCATTCACCAAATGAAAAATCAAGCTGGTGTTTGTAAGAGCATAGTACTACCGCGGTCGATCTTGCCCATCCGTACTGCAACCAGCTACTGGCTACAGTATGGCACTAACACTGCAATAATTACAAGGATCATCAGACAAAATGGACACCTTACAGTTGTTTTTTTTAACTATTCTGTGTCATATTCAATACAGAGAATTTCTCTTGTCTTGTCATCCATGAGAAACATAAAAAAATCTCATAATTAAAACAAAAGGAGTTCACGAAGAAATGAACAAGCTGAAAAGACTTCCCAAACAGATGACAAGAAATGGAATTAAAAAAGTTCGTCCGTTGCTGGCAAAGATTACAGAATGCTTGCCAACTAAAATTGTAAAAACTAAAATAGGCAATTGTATGCGTATAATGATATAAAACTATTTACAAAGTTTTTTAGCTTCTATTGTAACTAAATAAACTCTCGTTTCAACCTCTTATTTTTGTTATGTTCACAAGTTTGGCCAACATTGGCGACATAAATTACCCACAATGTACCAAATAAAAACTGTTTAAATAGTAAATAAAATATTTATACATCGCTCAAACAAGCAAAAATTCCTAATTCCAAAAATTTTAATTCCTTTCACTTAAGCGCTTTCCTTTACGCACATAACTTTAAAACTCGCCCCCAATTTCAACGCCTTCGTATAAAATCGTCTACGTACACATCCGACGCACAATCTCACAAAGATCGGAACCCGGGCATAATTCGCGCTTCCAATGCCTTCCGGGTAACCGGGAGATTACGCTATCGCCACATAAATCATGGCGACCTCATCCGTGTTCATCCGGAGTTTTAGATAGATCCCGGGTTTTTGTTTTGCTTTTTATGAGTTGTGGCTTTTATGAGTTTGAGGGATGTGTGAGATATAAAGTTTTGCTGACGTAAGTTAGCAGGTAGGTAGTTGAGATGTAGACAGATCTTTTAATGAATGAATGAATGAACACAGAGATTTTTTAAGAACTGAAATGCAACAAACTGGAACAAATTACCTTGCTACTCCGCGAAACCAAGTTACAACATTTAAATGTTTACATCGTTGATTAAACCAAACGTTCTGAATAGCTACCCGGTGTTGCTTTATAAGTTTTAAATAATAACGTGCCTGTACGGCTACGCATGCCGACTTTAAATAATTAATAGATTCAGGCGTTACTTTGCGGAGGTCCATATCAACAAACTGGAACAAATTACCTTGCTACTCCGCGAAACCAAGTGAACTGAAATGCTATGCAGTGACAACACAAAGAAAAAATTGGGTAATGACAGGACAAATAAAAATCGAAAGTAATTACGTTTGCAAATATTTTAAGAACTGCTTGACCTATCCAAAAATCAGGCAATAGAAACCCTAATGCAAAAAAAGACACAAGTTATAACTTAGGGCATATAAATTAATATAGCACCTCTATCTTACAGCAATTGGTTATAACAAAGATGATCATAAAATCAAGGTAGTGCTTTTTCTCATAGTTGAATTCCAAAATGACCAAGCAACGGGTCTTGCATTCAAATATTACTCTATACTAGCACCTAGTGCCCTAGCGTGCCAGTTGGATATTCTTACATCAATAGGCTCCTTATAGAAAACAAATATTCCCGAAGTAAGATTTCTTCCTGAGACTGCTCGAAATGTCGTGGCCGTGTCTGTTGAAGAAGTGGGTGTAATTTGTCATTTGCGATTTAAGTCACGCGTTCTTTTACCCGCAACATGGCAGCTTAAGATTGGAAACAATTTTTTGAAATAAAATTATTAATATTAAAATGTCGACGCTGAGAATTTTAATACAATTTTTTAATCAGGGTTTGATCTTTGTTTTTTTTATTTTTATATTTTTTTTTTTTTTATACAACATAGGAAGGCAAACAAGCAAGTGTTAGCCGAAGAGTGTTCCTGTTAAACAGGGGTTTCCTCTTTTTTTTTTGCTATTATTGCTTGGTGCCTAGAAAAGCACGACATTTGATCTAGATAATTAATAATTCAAGAGTATTTAAAATTTTGATTAATGTTGTAATAAATAAATAAATGTTTCATTGACTGATTTGATGCTACCTAACTTCAAATTTCTTCGTGACATTGTTTAAACAGAATACATCTTAACTGTAAAGTCGTAACTGAAGCAAAACGTGGAATAGCCTGTTTGCGAAACTGTTTTTTTTTAATAAATCACAATTTATTTTCATCTCAGAAAGTAAAGAAACTATTTCCTTATACAAAAGTCACGTAAAAACAAGCATTATGACTTAGATTTTCTACCCCGCATCAACCCCGGGACTGTTTACATCAACGCTTAAAGGAATCCCGTACAAAAAGCCTTTATGCGAACGTTACTTTCCGAACTGAAAGTAAACCCTTTTTATTTGGAGAATAAAATAAATTGTTCGCATTCCATCACACTCGGCCGGCGAGAGACGTGAGCGTAATTGAAAAATAAACCTTTGTGAAGGAGACAACCTTGGATTCCTTTAAGTAAAATATTCACCAAGTAATTTGTCTAAGCGGGTATTGTGGCTGGGGCCATCTTTGTGGTGTCTCGCGTTTCACTTCAGGCGAATCAACTGTCGCTCAACATTGGAATGTCCCAACGTAGACGACTACCATGTCAGTCCTTTTCAATCGTCGCTAGCATCTTTCAATCACTCCATTAAAATGAGGATGTTCCGAATAAGCAACAAAGCAAATTAATATTTCCTTCTCGGAATCTCTAGTGCAAAGTGAGTGTTTCCGAGCACAGAAGTTCCAGAATTACAGTTACCAACAAGTAAGTGAAGCGGCCGATTGTGTCCCACGCGTCTGTATACGGACGGTTTTCTAAATGACACCCGTCGGAACTAAATAGCCGATAGCCGAGAACTGCCTGTGTACTTCGACGACGTTGCATTTGAACAATACCAAGTCCATTATTGTCTCGGATAATAATATCTCATTCACGAACTCCATTTGCTAGGTAAATACACCTAGGATTTGCATAGAAGTTTTAGGTACATTTTGAACGTAATTTGGAGCAATTGTTGAAGGAGTTCAGTGGCAAAGTTTCATTGTGTTCTGTAGGTGGATTAGGAAATAAAACGAAGGTGCCATTGGAACGATGTCGATTTTCCGGTAAACGTTTTGATTTAATTGGATTTCGAGAAGTGTTATTAAAGGAAAACATTCAGACAAAAGACGCGATAATTGTATTGTTTGTTAGTAAATTGTTACTTAATAAACACAATTAAAGAAAAAAAAAGTTCTATTTAGACTAAACAAAGTGTCGTTTAGATTTTTTCTGCGGTTTATTATATTGCACATGTCTTAAAATTTTATTAATTCATTAAAAAATGGTTCTTTTTATTCTTTTTTGGGAACTTGTCGAATTTTGTAACTTCGCACGCCGCTTTTCTAGGTCGAAACGATGAAGAAAATAATCCAAGGCTTTTTGTTATTAAGTTAATAATATTGACGTCTTGATCGCTTTTCGCCTTTTACCACAATTCTTTTGTGGCGAAAAAAAGCCATCTACTTACCTTTACAATAGACTCAATTTAGAACTTAAATATATATGTCTATTCTTACCTACTTCAGTGAGAAGCTGTACCTAAACTTTTAAAGTTCGTCAGACCGGAATCTGAGTAACTTTGCTATAAAGGTAAAGACGGCCTCGACTAAAATTCCTGGACCCTAGTTAGGTATTCCTGTTGTAAATCTATCTAGTTTGAGTTGTTAGAGGAATTTAAGCTAAGTAGTATGATGGGTTGATACACTCAGTAGTTAATATATCACTGTTACAGAGATTAAAAAGATCCACGCAATATGAATCTCTTGTCAAGAGAGATTAAGTTTGCGTAGGTCCTTTGACCTGTTCAAGTGTTCACTCAGTCAGCTGCTTCTTTTAATCCTGTATAGTGAATAACACCAAGCAGCAATCATTATCAACTTCTCTAACAAGTGAACTTCAACACAATTATCAGTGACAGATAGTCAGTGTACACACGTATTTAAATGGGGGCTTGTACAGGTATTGATGTCACCTTTAAATATATTTGTTTTTTTTTTATGAAATAGGAATGAAAACAAGCAAGCGGGTCACCTGATGGTAAGTGACCACCACTGCCCACCGCAACACAAAGGAGATTGCAGATGCGTTGCCAACCCAGAGGGCTAAGATGGAATACTTCTTGTGCCAGTAACTGCACCGGCTGTCTTGGTCTCCATGACGAAACAGAACAGCGCAAGCACTGCTTCTTAGCGGTAGGATTAGCAAGCAAGATGGTGGTAGCGATCCAGACAAACCTTGCACAAGGTCCTACCACCCGCAGATTTCGAGATATTATTTGTATTCGAACATGTTAACACAAAACGAGACTTGGCTACTAAAATATTGAGTTTCCTTGTGATCCCAAAGTAATACCGCCGAAGTGTACAATAAAACAATGCAGACTTTTTTATCTTCATTTCTACCAATATTTTATTATAATAGTTGAAGTAAATAAAGCAGATAATCCAACGATTACAGTACTAGGTAAATAACAATGTGAGAATGTTTCCTACATTCTGCACACAGTATTTGAAGCTAATCAGGATTACACAAATACATAAACCCTCTATCAAAATGTTCATAACGACTCTTGAACAATCAAGCCTGCTATCAAAATGGTTATATAACTTTCGAGCGTTGTTCAAACCAATGTGACTGAGAAGCGAATATCTCAGTTTGCATGAATCCAAAAGAAATACAGGAATTTTCGAGTATCACAAAAACGTAGCAAATAGAGCTCTTACTCAGCATAAACACTAAATAGACAGCAATGAAATGAACCGATTTGAATATGTTTTCTAATAAATTTCTGGCATTAAGTATTAAGTATCCGTACAAGTGTTTGTTTGACTTCACTATGTAATCCAAAATCTTTGCGGACGAAGTTGCGCACAAATGGTAGTAGTTTACAAATTATTTGACCATGACAGTCTTCAAGCTGGAACAAATTACCTTGCTACTCCGCAAAACCAGCGCAAAACTTCAAAACAGCTACGTCTGTGCGAAATATAACTACATTTTTTTTTGTAAAAACCTACTCCTCCATTTCCACATTAGACAACATACGTCACTCAGACTCAACTCTAAACCACCACCACTAACACTTAAACTACACGCGTTTCGCCTCTTTACGAGGAATCGTCGGGATCTTAAAAAGAACGACCGTTCGTACCTGAGTCGTGGATGTTACTTGTATTTAAGCTATACTTACTTATGTAAATCTGTTATCTAGTATGCATAGGATAAGTTTTGCTTAGTTTAGGACTAGGTCGATTGGTGTTAACTGTCCTAGGATATTTATTATTTTCTATTCAATGCGACAAAGCTCTACTATGGCTTAGAATTCAGTCTGGCTGCCTGTACTATAATGCCGTGACTATACTGAGATAAGTTTAATGGCCTGACATTGACAGCTTGACGTGTCACGTTGATCACTTATATCACTATATCAGTGACATTGAGGGAGTAGCTAAGTAATTTAACTACGTTATTATAGGGGTAGATAATTAAACTTAGTACAAATAGTTATACCCTTAGAATTAAAGCGACTCAATTCTGAATATGATATTTCCCAAAATTAAACCCTATGTCTTTTAATTAAGGTGATATTTTGGGACGTGTATTATTCAGAAATGGGTCACTTTAATTCTAAGCGTGCGATATGTGTGTGTGTAACGCTAAATTTATGATGGATATAATAATACGAGCTTGTACCCTCGGTTTTACCCGTGTGATATTATTTTTTAAGCATTAATTATACTGAGTAAAATGTGTCCTATGTTTTAATCCATTACACGATCTGTATGCCTTTCATAACGGCTAAGACATGTAACTAAACCTCTTTCTGCAAATAAACATGATCTTAAAACAAACATCCAAAAATCTAAACATTTCACGCTTTTAGAAAAGAAAGAACAAAATCCCTTTTTATGTGATTTATAGTTTTGCTTCGGCTTTGCTTTTTATGATTCCAAGACAAAAAGTAGGACGACACTGTCCGGGTTTTTTTTTCTTTGCAAAAAACACGTCTATCCATAGTTTCATTTTTACTTTTGAGATGGACAAAACATACAATATTGTATTGTATATAAACAAACCATGGGACACAGGTTCAAATCCTGCTTGCACTTAGTTTTTCCGACTATTTGCTTTTATTTTTTCTTTTATTATTTAAAAAAATTGCGAAACGCTATTTGTCAGGTAGAATTTGATTCGAACGCCCACTTTGCAAGTGAAATTGGTTGGATATCAAACGGGGCATTATATCGCACAGATAAACAGCAAGTCCACTTCAAACAGTATTAAACGCTTGAACTACACAAAAAAGAAGTATTTCAATACACATTTTGATGTCTGTGATTTTATGTATGTTGTTTTCTGTATAATTATGGATATATAGAATTATGAATCAAAATTAAATATAAATACACATTTATGAAGTGTGCATGTAACAAAATTACATTAAAACAATCACCGAAATATCCTCTCATTCCCTGCTAACTATTATATGTTTTTTTTAATAGGAAGACAAACGAGCAAGTGCGTTACCTGATGGTAAGTAAGTGACTGTCGTATCTCACAACAGTTTTGTATGCAGTTATAAAGAATTAGCTAGGAAGGGATTATGTATTTATTTGTGTGACGAATATGAATGTTTGTACCTGAGTCATGGATGTTATTTGTATTTAAGTATGTATTTATCTATATATGTATGTTTATCCGTTGTCTAGTATCCATAGTACAAGCTTTGCTTAGTTTGGGACTAGGTCAATTGGTGTAAATTGTCCCGATATATTTATTTATTTATTATTATTTATTTTATAATTTATGTATATCAGTGTTTACAAGTGGCTAATGAGTCGGAGAGTGTGAGAAAAATACATAAACGGTATTTGAAAGAGCAAAAACAGCGGGATGGAGTACAATTTTTTTAACTCACTGTAAAAGTGACAGCAAAAAAGGGCAAACAACACTTTTTCCTACAGCGCAGTGAAAATGCAATTAGCTTTAAAACGTACAAATAATAAGACAATACGTACCCGTGTCCACTTGTTTTGCTCTCACGACATCTCGTGGAACAGAACAAGGCGCTCGATCATTTGAGCAAAGCGCCGTGCACTGGGCGATTTGTTACAGAAGTGTCAACGTTAATGATTGAGTTAGCCTCGGGCGTTTAGTTAGGCGAGTGTCACTGCTGTTTATTGATTACGCTCTGTGTTTTGTGTGCACTGAGCTGAAAAGCTGTCGAATGCATGTTGAAATAATTTAGTGGTTTTTAGACGAGTAATAGTTTTGTTTTATTCGGATGACGGCCATTTTGGTAACCAAAGTTTCGCAATCAGCGCTATACGCTATTGAAAAATTGTTAATAGTTAGACGCAGGCTTTACTTTGCGAAGGTCCATTATCAACAAATTAGAATCAATTACCTTACCACTTTAGAAGTAGCTGAACATTTTAGTATCTTGTCGCTGTCAGTAATATGACAAATTCGAGCATCTCTCATTCTTACATTACTACGACAAGGTTTTTAAGTGTATAGCTACTTCTGCGAATTCTTATACGAATCGTATACGAATTAAGGTTTGGCGGAGTAGCTAGGTAATTTGTTCATCTTCAATTTCCCTTTTGCGTTTCAATTTTGTGAAACAGATACGTTATAAGCTAATTTAGAGATCGCTAGGTCCTGGAAGCTTGGTAACAAAACAGACGCAAACCCCGAGGCTCCAAGTTACACAAACGCTGGTGTGATGTTTGCTAACTAGTTAGATTAGTAGTGCAACTCAAACAGGCAGGAGTCCCACCGGTGGGCCACGGGGAGGGTTACCTTCTGTGAGGCTTTGTCCTGATATGTACGGATTTTAGGACTTTTTCCGGACTTCAGTCAAAGTCAAATCATTTAACGTAGTATATGTTAAAAAAGGACAATACAAGTAAATGAATCAATCTTAAAAAAATACATTTCCATAAAATAGTCCTACCTACTATCTCATAATACGTTTTGCGGGTGCAGGACCTTGTACAACCTTGTACGCGTCCGAATCACTACCACCATCTTGATGTGTTCCGGCGTGGAGAGCAAGACAGCCGGTGCAATTACTGGCACAAGAGGTTACATCTTAGCCCTCTGAATTGGCAAACGCTGCAATCTCATTGGTATTGCAGATGTCTATGAGCAGTGGTGATCACTTATCATTAGGTAACCCACTTGATCGTTTGCCTTCCTATTTCATAAAAAAAGTGGTGTAAATGTAAGAGTTGTCGCGGCTTCACTTGCGTCTTCGTAATTTTGAGTGATTAACTTGTTCACCTCGTCTTGCAGTTACGAGTACATCTAATAGGATTTGATTAAACACGCGATCTCTTGACCTTTAAGAGTAAAGTAGCGGCAAGATTTGGCAACATTTTTTGCGTATAAGTCTCGGTTTAGATTACAATATTACCCGGCTTCGGATAAACTGTACTCGTAGCTTGTCCCTGCTGGAACAATAGCCCGAAGTTCCCTCCTCTGTGTGCGGACGACAGTTCAATGCGGCGACGCCTTGCGTCTGATGCCATTGTACTCCAGATTTACTGCCTTAAACGGCTTTGAAATTAAGGGTAGTTATTTGTGTAGTTCCAAGTGTCGGAGAGATGCGGTAGGATAAACTTAGTTTGATAACTGGGTTTAAAGTTTAATTCCATAGATTCTATCCAGCGTGTCTAGACGAGGTGACATTTGTTAGCAATTTTCGCACAAAGAAGGCGTAAGGTGGCGAAAGCAAACATAAAAATGTGTCGATCGCCGTGTCAAACCCATACAGTTTTAGAGCGTGCGGGTGCACATCTATCGAACAATAGTATAAGCCCGCACCCGCACCCGCGCGAGTAAGCAGATGCTCTCATATTATTTTTCTACAGGCGTGCACCCGTTCCGTGCACCCGCCCCGTACGCCCGCGCGACGTAGCGGAGGCCTTAACGTTACTCATAGCGTTATCTCTGACAGAAAGTAATTAATCCCTTTCCTGCGTCTTTGTTCAACTAGTGTCATAAGAAAGAAAAGTGGATAGAGATAAACTAAACCTGGCCGGTCATGTCAGGGCCACTGCGTTAACGTCTCAGGTGATCAGAGTGTCGTATGTCCTGACCAAATTAGTTGTTTTTTTATGAAATAGGAAGGCAAACGAGCAAGTAGGTCACCTGATGGTAAGTGATCACCACCACCCGTAGACACCCGCTACAACAAGGAGATTGGAGATGCGTTGCCAATCCAGAGAGCTAAGATGGAATACCTCTTGTCCCAGTAATTTCAACGGCTGTCTTGCTCTCCACGCTAAAACACAACAGTGCAAGCGCTGCTGTTTAGTAGCTTTTGCTAGCAAGTTGTTGGTAGCGATCGGACGGACCTTGCACATGGTCTTACTATTCGCAAAAGTTATGGAAGTCTTATAAAGATATATCTTTAACGGTGGTCATACTGGTGTATCTACAAGATGGAACGACGCTCTATTGATGTCACCGAACTATTGGACTCCAAGAGAGAAAAATTGCTCACTTGTGTCTTGTCCTTCGGCACAATAGGTATGGATTATTGCAGCTGTTAATGACGGATAAACTCCAGAAAGAGAATAGTTGGTCGGCGTCAGAAGTCTTGGCTCCGATTTATCCGGGAGTAGATGAGGATCGCGAGTGTCACTGAACTGTTTAAACTTGCCAAAGATAACACGGAGCTGATAGCCAACCTTCACTTGATGGAGAAACACCAAACGAAGATGTTGGGCACGCAATGCGTACGATGTTTCGTTGCGAAAGTTGAGCTATATCTTCAGCAGTAGATACTGATGTAGAAATAATGATCGCGCGCACGCTTATTTACTTATTCAAATATCTGTTATCTCTTCTTTGCTAAGTAAATTGTAAACAAAAATGTTGTGAGCGTTGTTTTGGCAGACACGTCGGCTTCGGGCTGCGATTAGCATAACCCAGGCGCCACGATAACTGCCCTATTCAGGGAACTTTGGACGAAATTATTATGTCATAAAGAGTCTTCGGGATTTAGTACTCTTGAGGTATTAGGATCCTGGCTCAGTATGAAACCTTTTCACAATAAATATTACACTAAAGGCGGTTCATTCACACTTGCTTCATCCGACTAATATTATAAACGCGAAAGTTTGTAAGTATGGATGGATGTTTGTTACTGTTTCACGTAAAAACTGCTGAATGGATTTGGATGAAATTTGGCACACTTTTAACCCGTAAAAATGCATAGCGATAAATGAGTTTTACGCCACCGTAACGTCATAAGCAGCAAAGCAACTAATTCTCATTAATTTGTCCAGGAAATATTGCAGATTGCATGTTGGGTGCACGTTTGCTTGATTCAATTAAACAAGTCTACGCGGACGAACTCGCGGGCAAAAGCTAGTCATGTAAATAAAGATGTGTTCGCTGAACGTCGAGAAGTCAACAGCTGTTGATGACGCTTTGGAGAGGTGAAGCAAGTGTCGAGTATTGTTGATGTTGGTGGTTAGGTTATGGGCGCATTTGTGTTGTTTTTTTTATATTTAGTATTCAATACGAGCGCTGTTATTTTTCTGAATTGCTGACGCTGGGTTAGACGTAAAGCAATTGATTCCATTAATTGATATTTATTGCGATAAGGTTTCATTATAGTTCAAGATTCAAATGGTTGCACTGTGAGACTAGTATACGTTAAATGGAATGACATTTCATACAGTAAGTTACTTTGATACCAGCTTTAAAGTAGTTCTTGACGATCATAACTTAACAAAGGAAAGTAATTTCTTGACAATATACGTCCTATCTTCGTAATTCGACAATGTGATAACTTTTTTTAATAGAAAAGGAACACGAGTATGCGGGTCATCTGATGGAAAGTAATTACCATCGCCCATAGAAACAGTCGCACTGATAATTATTTAGTCAATTAATTAAATAAGTTGCCTTGACCTTGCAGTTAAATAGCAAAATAATTAATCGATTACTTCGTTCACTATACAAGCCTCAAATTATATATTTTTTACTTCCGAGAAGGGACATAATTGAAAAATAATATACGTGAACCCGTGAGGCAATCACTGGGATAAACAAAGTCACGCAGAAAAATAGCTTTCCATCTTTTTTCGTGCTCGTTTAATTTTCGTAAAATTGTAAACAAAAGCAACCAATTCTTTTTTTTAAATACGAAGGCAAAGGAGCAAGTGTATCACCTGATGGTACACCTACCATCACCACCGCCCATAGACATCCGCAACACCAAGGAATTTGCGATTTACCAAACCAGATGGCTAAGATGGAATATCGCTTGTGCCAGTAATTTCACTGGCTGTCTTGCTCTCCACGCCGGAACACAACAGTGCAAGCACTGCTTCTGCTGGATTAGCGAGCAAGATGGTACGATCCGGACGGACCTTGCACGAGGTCCTACCACCCTCAATTATTTATTTATGATTAAGGCAACTGAGCTACCTGACGTGATGGGTCACTGGGCGAGCAGCATAAGACTGACTGTCCTGGAGATCATTAATAGATTTAGGCGTTACTTTGCGGAGGTCCATATCAACAAACTGGAACAAATTACCTTGCTACTCCGCGAAACCAGTGCCGGGCTCGTGCAAAATAGCTGCGTCTGTGCGACATATATATATATTCATGCAAAAACCCGCCCCTCCTTCGCTTCGACATGAAACAACATACATAACACAGACTCAATTAAACACCACCACCACTATAAACACTGAAACAATTCGTTTCGCGGAGTAGCAAGGTAATTTGTTGCAGTTTGTAGTCCTGGAGATCCTTGGAGACCTATGACCAGCAGTGGGCGTCTTCCAGCTGGTATGATGATGATGAAAGCCTTACTGTAGCTAGTTTCTGGTTGCAGTACACAGAGACAACTCAACCCTCTATAATAACCGGCGTGAAGTAGCTTGCTATTGCGTTTCGTACGGTGATTGAGAGTCATGGAGACTCGCGGAAGCAACCTAAAGGCCGACAACGGATCAGTGATTATCTTGGAGTCGCTAGTTCCTCTGGCGGTAATCACTGTCCAAACGGCAAACGTTTTTGGGGGTGGTAGTGGTATAAGGTCCGTCCGGATCGCCACAACAATCTTGCTGACTAATCCAGCCGTTAAGCAGTGTTTGCATTGTTGTGTTCCGGCGCGGAGAGCAAGGGTGACATTACTGGCTAAGAGGTAGCTCATATTAGCCCGCTGGGTTGGCAAAGCATCTGCAATCTCCTTGAAATTGCGGGTGTGTATTGCGGTGGTATCGCTTTCCATCAGGAGACCATCATGTTCGTTTATAAAACTTTTCTAGCGACTGTCATCGTTCCAGCCTCGTCAGTCACTCCAGAATACTCCCCCGGGAAGCAAAAGGTGCGTAAGTAATTCGAATTAGAATATTTAATACCAACCTCCATATTGTTCGGGGCACGAATTTCAATTTGTTTTTTTAAGTAGGTACTTAGTTAAATAAACAGGCGAAGGCTGCGGTTGAGGAGACTAGCATTTTAACAAAATACATATCTTTATTTATCCTCAAACTGGAATAAATTACCTTGCTACTCCACGGAACCAGTGGCGTGCTCGTGCAAGTTAGCTGCGTCTGGGCGACATATATATATGTTCATGCGAAAACCCACCCTCCTCCGCTTCCACACGAAACAACATATTATATCACACGGACTCAACTACACACCACCACCACTAAACAACACGATCGGCGCGCGTTTCGCCTCTGTACGAGGCATCATCGGGATCTAACAGCACGACCGTTCGCTACTTGAACGAATGGCGTACAATATATATGTCGCACTGACGCCGCTAACTTTCACGAGCACGGCACTGGTTTCGCGGAGTAGCAAGGTAATTTGTTCCAGTTTGTTGAAATGGACCTCCGCAAAGTAACGCCTGAATCTATTAATTAGTAACCAAACTAGTTCGGTTGTCCCCCTTTTTTAGTGTGAGTGTTATTTTATTTACTTTAAAAATATTTTTTACGCGCGTCGATCGTGTTGTTTAGTTTTTAGTGGTGATGGTGTGTAGTTGAGTCTGTGTGATATATGTTGTTACGTGTGGAAGCGGAGGAGGGTGGGTTTTTGCATAAACATATAAATATGTGGATATATATATAAATGTCGCACAGACGCAGCTAACTTGTACGAGCACGGCACTGGTTTCGCGGAGTAGCAAGGCAATTTGTTCCAGTTTATTAGTTTGGTTACTCGTGATTTTGGTTAATGATAATCAAAGTTCCTTTAAATTAGTACTGTACTAATTATTAAACTCATAAAGATTTGATGAGTTATTTACAAATCAAGAGTAAGAAAGAGGCAAGGTGTAACAAAAAGTTCGGTAGCAATATTGAAATAAAACAATTTATACGGTTTATATCGCCAATTACCATTTTTTGTAATTTTATCACTATTTTTATGTAACTTCTTGTTTGTAAAAAACTTATTTAAATTAATTGGTTGAAAAAAGGCTTAATGCTGAGTTTCTTGCGGCGCATTCTTTCAGCAGATGCCACTTCCGAAGCGCTGGTAGAGTCTGTAGTCTTATTGCGTTAATTGGAACGATTTCATATTTAGTTTTTAATTTTTTCAATTATTTTTTCAAAATTGGGTAGTTTGTATTCTAACATTTTTTGTCAGTCTGCCCGTGAACATGGGACCTGTAGCTCGAGCACGAATATTTTCCTTCTATCGAGTAGTTACGTTATCGTATCGCCATCGAGAAACTTTGTATGAAGATTGGAGCAGCGCCCCCGTGGGCGTAATTAGAACTAAAATTTGGTAGCACGAACTTTGAAGTTCACTTTCGTATCGTCATCGAATAGTAAACGTGAAGTTTGCGTGAAGTATTCGTCACAGAATGTATGGAAGTGGTAGCACGAATATTTTTTCCTTCTATCGAGTAGTTACGTTATCGTATCGCCATCGAGAAGATTTGTATGAGGTCTGGAGCAGCGCCCCCATGGGCGTTTTTGGAACTAAAATTTGATAGCACTAACTTTGACATTCACTTTCGTATCGTCATCGAGTAGTAAACGTGAAGTTTGCGTAAAGTATTTGTCAAAAAGTGGTAGCACGAATATTTTTTTGACGTAAGGTAAAGTAAACTTACGAAGGCTGGCTATCGAGAAACACGCAAACTTTCTCACTGTACTTTTGATGGTGACATTGGTGACACAATTTGCGAGAACAAGTTGCGGTTAGTTTTTGGTGTTATTCTTTCAAAATATCACCGGAAAAAATCATAACATTGCGTAAAAATTCGCATACTAGTGCCTTGCGCTATTATTTTACCTGGGTTTAATCAAATAATCCAGAAATGAAGAACGAGAAACGAGGTAACTAATCTAAGAACATTACTTCTACTTTTTATTTTTTTGAAAGTAAAATAATTAAAATACATTTATAAATAGGTATCTTTCTTTAAAGGGGAATGAGTCAACGAGTTACGATGAGAAAAACAACACATCCTCTGGATATATCAGATGCCAGTGAAATTGCATTTTGTCAGATGCAAATAAAGAGGCATTTGCGTTCCTGTGCGAAGAACTCCGCAACGAAACAAGTTTAAAGTCGAGTAATAGAATTCTCAAGGTATTTTATTTAATAGGTCGGTACCTAGTTTTCAATTTGAATAAGGTATGAATATTGAAACAAATTATTTTATGTTATTTGTCTTTATATTGGGTTTTATGTTCCTTGTTGTTCTTGGCTACTAGCTCATACCAGAACAATGTGGGCAGGCATATAATAGAATAGAATAGAATATTTCAAGCTGCATAGGCCCATAGATAAATACCTTAAAGACTAACAATCACATTAGCGTTACTAGTGTCAGCAAATGTTAGAGAAGTGATGGATGTTCTCTGCAGCTCACCCATTGCTGAAACTTTCATAAAGTTCCCTAATACAAGGGCAGAAAGGGATTTGATTAAGCAAGGAAAAGTGTTCCAAGTTGTCTTAGGAGGAGTGTGAACCCAAGCCAAAAAAGCGCTCCCCATACAAACAGTGAAAATGGTTCCCACCGTCTAAACCCTAACCTATGGCAATGGTTTTTGGTATGTTGTCATAATGCCTTAGAACTAGGTTTATTTGCATTGGTGCTGAAAATATTGCAATATTTGGTTTGGTGTTTTATACAAAACACAAATGCGTTAATATTTTTGAAACTATTAAGAATATTTAAAAAATCAAAACATACGAACCTAGTTCTAGGGCATAATAATAACATACAAAAAAATCATGGCTATAGGTTAAGGTTTAGAGGGTGGAAAACGTTATCGCAGTTTGTATGGACAGCGCTGGGTTCACACTCCTCTTAAGATTAATTATTTGTAAACTGTGTTCAGTACAAATATTATCTTTTGTGGTAAAAGCATCAACAGTTGCCCATCTCGAGCGCACTTTTTTTCCTAAAAAATATATTTCTCATCTAAATTACTAAGTACCATTGAGTACACTGCTGAAGATTTCATTTAACTTTAACTTATATATTATAGATTAAATTTTCTTAGCTTATTCTACCATTATTATTGGTACTACTTATTGCTTGTCTTAATATCAATGTTATCTTATCATATTTTACGCAAAATATGGAATATCGGGTGTTTGTGTCTGTATAGATGAATCACACTTCCAAATAAAGGTGTTAAACATTAACTCCTGCTTACTATTGTAGAAAACACTTTCACTCATTGAATATGTAAAAATTGTAAGGACTCCATGTAGTTAATTTATTTTACTTACTAATAGGCACTATCTTAATTGTAAAATAATTGCTTAATTATTAATTTATTAAAAGATTGTGATTTCAGTTTTATTTTTTGTTTTATGCAATATTATTTATTTATTAGGTAGGCAATGCGGGACACAAGAGAACCACTAATGTGTTGTAAGCCCTTAGGCCTCCGGATCGATCACCCACTGTACGAAACGCAGTAGCAAGCTACTACATCACGCTGATGTACTGCGAGTGTGGTACTACCCTGGTCGAACCCGTTCATTCGTACTGCAAATATATACTGGCTTCACAGTGCGCCTCTACCACTACAAAAACTAACCCCCTGATTCATAAACGTGTGTTGTCTACACAATTGCCCTCGAATGAAAGAGACGAAACATAAGTTACGTTATGTAGTTAAGAGAGGTTGGCAAACTTGTATGGATAAGGTTAATCTTATTTATTACTTAAAAACCTTCCTTAAAAAAGCTCTAAATGAGAGTGATAACCATATCAAAATCAGATATGTGGTTTAGAAGTAAGGGGTAGGTAAGTTAAAAGGAGCACCTATGTTGGTAAATAAATAAAGGCTTTGTTATTTTATATTTATTCGTTGTTTTTTTTATTTAAAATAACTACATGTATAATTTTGTGTAGTGTTTGCATGGGGCGATATTTCACCCAATAGTGATAGTAGACAATAACTAAAAATACAATTTTTCTTCTTTACTAGTCATCATGCTATTTCTAATCTACTCGCGATCTAACCTAAGCGCTCATCTCACATACAGACTTACATTTTGCGTTCATTCATAATCTCAATTATTCACATCTAAGAAACTCGTAATAACATACATCGCCTCTTTCATTAATTCAAGCCATCAATCGAACTCAAAGCTGGAGCTCCATGTCTCTCTGCCGAATCCTCGCTCTTTCCAGCACGACGAACATTTAATCCCTCTCTGAGACTCCTCGCATTCTTCTCAGGTCTTAAAAATTGTTCTTCTGCAGTCAGTCTCCTTCTCACATTGCCGGATTAGCCACATAGCAAGAGTAGCTAATGCTACGGGCGCCGCTTCTACGCCTGCCTGACCGCAATAAAAAAATATTTAATACCCTAAACTTGAGAACCTAAAGCAAACTAAGGGCCTCTTGACAGAATTTGCTACAGGCCCCGCGCTGGCTTAATCCGGCACTGCCTCATAGCCGGGCTGCTCGGTCCGACAGCGGGCTGCTCGGCCCGGCGGCCCGCGGCGCCGCTCGGCGCGGAGCCGGGGGTGCGCAGCCCGGCAGCTGGCTGCTCGGTCTAGCGGCGAGCTGCTCGGCGCGGCGGCCCGCGGCGCCGCTCGGCGCGGGGCCGGGGGTGCGCAGCCCGGCAGCTGGCTGCTCGGTCTAGCGGCGAGCTGCTCGGCGCGGCGGCCCGCGGCGCCGCTCGGCGCGGGGCCGGGGGTGCGCAGCCCGGCAGCTGGCTGCTCGGTCTAGCGGCGAGCTGCTCGGCGCGGCGGCCCGCGGCGCCGCTCGGCGCGGGGCCGGGGGTGCGCAGCCCGGCAGCTGGCTGCTCGGTCTAGCGGCGAGCTGCTCGGCGCGGCGGCCCGCGGCGCCGCTCGGCGCGGGGCCGGGGGTGCGCAGCCCGGCAGCTGGCTGCTCGGTCTAGCGGCGAGCTGCTCGGCGCGGCGGCCCGCGGCGCCGCTCGGCGCGGGGCCGGGGGTGCGCAGCCCGGCAGCGGGCTGCTCGGCCCGGCGGCGGTCTGCTCGGTCCGGCGGCTGCAGTCAGAAGTGTTCCATGTATCTGCATCTAAAATTTATAGAAATAATTTATTATCTTTACATAGTATAAAATGTCTGTTCTCATATTTGCGGCCGCTTACTCCTTCTAGACCACGCGACGGATTTTGATACGGTTTTCACTGTTTCCTTTTTAAAAAAAATTATACAAAAAGTTTTTATGTGCATTGAATCCAAATTGTACCCGTGCAAAGCCGAGCCAAGCCGCTAGTTATTTCATAAAACCTTTCAAATTTTAAAAATGATAATGATCACCTTATTACCGTCAGCCTCAGAAGTAGCACTTAAGAACCTTGTCGGGGTAACGTATGAAATGAGAGTTGCTCGAATTTGTCACATCACTGACAGTGACAAGGTACTAAAATGTTCAGCTACTTCTGAGACTGACCGTAAATGCTAGGGTAACATAAAATAATAATATTTCATAGTATGCCCTGCATAAAATTTAATTTGTAAATCAGTATTCAGCTTTGAGTAGAAATTTTAAACAAAATATACAAAATTCCGTTCACAAGCTAGTGACCCGTGCGTGAGTCACAGACAGACAGCAGGGTGACAGAAATGTGGTTTTGTGCTTAGGATATAGAAACGTAAAGACTACAAATTTTAATTTCATACCTAAGCCACTCGATCCAACTTTAAAAATGCTTACCAAGTGATGTCTTGCTTCTCCATTTCTTGTGGCTGTGTGTCGTTGTCTTCAGACATAGCTGGTGGCATTCTTCAATCTGTATATAACAATGGCAAGTAATTAAAATATGATTAAAAATTAATTATAACCATGTTTTTTCCATTATAGGTACAGTCAACTAAATTGATTTCTGACTACGGAGATTCTTTTCACAATAAATTTCATTTTGACTCTTCAGATAGGTAGACAGATAAAACGTTTATTTGTTACTACAAGCACACACAATCAAATTTACAAACAATTGAGAAGAAAAAAAACGAAAGGTAACAAATTATGAGTACTTATTGTCTGTGTGCGCTGCAGCAGTACAAAATGCCATCTCACAACAATAACTCAATGTGACAGGGTTCTAAGTGACCAAGAATCCAAATCCGTTAGCCATAATGCATGATGGAGATAACTTGTCCTTCTTTTAGGATGAATATAAGCTACATTTTACCCCAAAAATCTAACACCCTGCAGCAAAATTGAGATTTAGCGAAAGACTTGTAAAATGCACAATAATTATTCTCAATCTACACTAATATAATAAAGAGGTAAACTTTGTGTGTTTTTTGTTTGTTAGTTTGTTTGTATGTAGGGGGTAATCTCTGGTAATAAATAAATATCTTGGGACGATGTACACAAATTGAACTAATCTGTGCTTCTGTGAGTGTACTAACCAATATGTCAAAGTTAACACAAACAACACAAAAATATGGTGTGGATACATACTTAAATACATATAACATCCATGTCACTGGTACAAACATTTATATTGAACATTCAAAAAAGTACATTTAATGGTATCCTGATAAAGCCGGGCATAATTAGGCTTTATGGAGGTGTCTTCAGGCAAGTTAGATGGTGTTCCGCCTGTCCAGCTTTTTACATTTGACCAGTCAAATCACTAAATAATACAGTGAAAAGTATAAAAAGGCTGGTTTTACAATTCGTTTTGTCATATTAAACTAAGGCATAAGATCCTTAAAAAGGTGGTAACCTGGTATATCTGGACAGATATTTACTCAAAAAACAGTGTAAATCAAACAGGACCTTGTCAAGTAATGCAGACATTCAAACTTTAATCGAACTGTACAGTAAGTAGGCACTAAGTAGGTATATTTTTATGACATTAATATGTGGTACGTTATAAAAAGGTTGGGCGCATTTACTATACATATAGTGCTTAGCTTTTGCTTGTTTTCATCAGTTCGGATATCGCCTGTCTCGTCACAGCCTAGCCTGTCGGCTAGCTACAGTTGGTGATGTGCACCAGTGGCGTCTCTGCAGCCCCGGGAGGATTTAGATAAATTTTCGTGTCTTAAACAAATATTCACAATATGGATATCCGTAAGTAGAAAGTCTAGGAAAATAAAGCCAAATCACAATGAATGTTTACTGAGGGACTAAGGAACTACATTAATTTCTATATTGTAAAGTATGAAAATGGATGTTAAATTAATAAGGACCTAGTCCTTGAGTGTAGTTCTATCAAAGTTGTAAGAATGAATTTAACCGCTTACCTCTCCATAAAATCTGCCAACTGCGAGAAACTGTTTCTTGATTTCATTTTCCAACACAAATTATTCACTTTTCATCCTTACTTTAATTTTAATTATGAAAACTGATACATTTCGATCGAACAGTTCGATCTTTATAATTTAAGTACAAGTGTCAAAATACAACGTTCGAAAATTTAAACTCTTTCGGCCCAATGATTAAATATTAACATATTTATTATTTTCTTGCCATATTTCAACATTTCCTTTTATTGTATAAATAAATATACAAATTACATAGGTTTCCGTAATATTCATGCTGTTTCCTGTATTTCTAACATATTTAAAATGATCCATAGTAACTTACTATGATTAGTGTTAGGTTTCTGAACATACCTAGCTAGTAGATTCATGACTTTATTTGACTATCGTCGCGTTGTATATTAAAAAGGTACTCTGTGGTCGCGTTTACGTATCGAGCTAACGTGAGTGAGGTTTTAAGATTCGTGCTACCGATAGCTTTCGTAAAAGTAAAGTAAACGTTAGGTTATCGAGTAGTCGATACTAAAAAGTTACTTAGGTATGACTCCAATATTCTTGCTCGGGCTTCTGTTTGTGTATCGAGATTGTAAATGTTTTGTGATTAAAAATTATTAATCCTTCGTATTACAAGTACTGTATGCTGCCCCAGTGTGAAAGCACAAGCATTTAAACACCAAACAAATTATTTATATTTGTCCCAAGTAAACAAGAAATACGGAAAAACACTTGCAAGAAAAATGATGCACATTGTTTATCAACATATTCAAGAATGTATTTATGTAAAGGTCATCATCATCATCATCATCAGCCTATATTCGTCCACTGCTGGACATAGGCCTCTCCCATGGCACGCCACTGAGCACGATCCTCGGCCACTCTCATCCAGCTCTTGCCAGCCGCCTTGCGAAGATCATCGCTCCACCGAGTCTGAGGACGTCCCACGCTACGTTTGCCGATCCGTGGTCTCCACTCAAGAACTCGTCTACCCCAACGGTTATCGGTTCTTCGGGTTATATGGCCGGCCCACTGCCACTTCAGCGTGCTAATGCGGTGGGCTATGTCGATAACTTTGGTTCTCTGTCGGATCACTTCGTTTCTAATTCGATCTTTTAGAGAAACTCCGAGCATAGCCCTTTCCATAGCACGTTGAGCAACTTTAAATTTGTGGACCAGCCCTACAGTGAGTGTCCACGTTTCGGCACCGTATGTCATGACGGGCAGGACGCACTGATTGAAGACTTTCGTCTTTAGACTCTGTGGAATTGGCGATGTGAAGACTCGACGCAGTTTCCCATACGCTGCCCATCCCAACTGTATTCTTCTGTTGGCCTCTTTCTCGAAGTTGTTTTTACCCAATTGCATAGTTTGCCCGAGGTAAACATACTCCTTAACAACCTCGAGAATATTGCCCTGAACTGCAATTGGTTCCGGACTTACATGTTCATTGAACATAACCTTGGTTTTATCCAGGTTCATCCGAAGACCAATGCGTTGAGAAGAATCAGCTAGGCCATTCAACATATGTTGCAAATCTTGCAGCGTTTCCGCCACGATGACGATATCATCTGCAAATCGTAAGTGTGAGAGGTACTCGCCATTTATGTTAATGCCCCGCCCCTTCCAGTCCAGCGTCTTGAACATATCCTCCAATGCATTTGTGAACAATTTGGGGGATATAACGTCCCCTTGTCTCACACCACGATGCAAGAGGATAGGTTCAGACTGCCGATTCTGGACTTGGACGGCCATAGTAGCGGCGTTGTACAGACCTCTCAACACTTGGATGTATCGCCAATCGACTTGGCATCGTTGCAAAGATTCCAGAACAGACCAAATCTCGATCGAGTCAAAGGCCTTCTCATAGTCCACAAACGCTAAACACAAGGGCTTATTATACTCTTCGGTCTTCTGTATAATCTGCCGCACTGTATGGATGTGGTCTATGGTGCCGTATCCCGATCGAAACCCGGCCTGTTCGGGAGGCTGGAACTCGTCGAGCCTTCGCGCAAGACGGTTCGTGATGATTCTCGAAAACAGCTTATAGACGTGGCTTAAGAGTGAAATGGGTCGGTAGTTCTTCAAAAGAGTTTTATCACCCTTTTTGAAAAACAGCACGACAACACTCTTACTCCACGCCTCTGGAGTTCTCCCATCAAAAAGAACAGTATTAAAAATGTCCTGGTGTGTAAATGTAAAGGTCATTTCTATGTAAGTATTTAACAAAATGTAATTTAGGAAATACATCATTATAACAAAACTGATGAATTTTATTTGACTATTGTAAATATTGTTTGAGGTTAGGTTTTTGTTTCTTTTTAGTTACCAAATGATATGCTCAATTATACCGCTCAAGTATCAATATGATACTATATTATGGGAAAAGTATCAGAAGTGCGCTTGAAACCAGGATGTAGGTACTCGAAGTAAATTTGAATGTCCAGAAGACAGAAGAAAACGGACATGCAGCAGCTCAGAACGACCATACATGATAAAAAAAACAAAGACTGGAGATAATAGCAGTCATCATCATCATCGTCATGTCAGCCACAAGAAGTCCACTGTTGAACATAGGCCTCCTCCATGGATTTCCAAAGTGACCGGTTGGAAGCAGCATGCAACCAGCGCCTTCCTTCCACCTGTATGAGGTCATCCGATAATAGCAATGCCTTAATAAAATAAAACTAGTATGTAATTTCAAATAGGTTTTTTATTTAAATAAACACTCATTTACACATAAGCACACTCACTCTACACTTTGATATAATAATAATATATAATGATATAATAAAGGGTATATATTTGTTTTCCAAAAGTTTAATAACTTATGGTTAACTAAATCTTCAACATATGCAAGGTTGAATGATACATTTATTATATTCACTTTTTTATTTTTGGGATAGTCTGGGTCAGCTACACAATAATAAGTTTTTCTTTTGTGATAAAAACATTTGAAGCTGCACTTGGGGATTGTATTTTCCTAAAGGCTTTCCATTCTTTACATAGGTAATTATTGTAGGTCTTTTCATTCACTCAACAAAAGTGCAGGAAGGTTCCTCACTTCTGTGATGCAACGGCATGTTTACATCCCCCTGTAAAGCTACACAGTCTTCGCACCTCACAGAGAAAATCTTTTCTTCCTCTTCGTCTAAAATGAGTGCGCATCTATTTAACTGAGCATGAACTTTATGCTCCGGGCATATTTTACACTTCACAGTACACAATTTTGAACTTGTATGTAGGTGACAGCATTATCTCCGTAGGAATCACGTGAGGACCTGAAATAAAGTTTATTCATTTATATATATATTTTTTTATACAACATAGAAAGGCGAACACGCAAGTGGGCCACCTGATGGTAAGTGATCACCACGGCCTATAGACACCTGCAACAACAAAGAGAGTGCAGATGCGTTGCCAACCCAGAGGGCTAAGTTGGAATACCTCTTATGCCAGTAATTACACCGGCTGTCTTGCTCTCCACGCCGGAACACAACAGTGCAAGCACTGCTGCTTAGCGGCAGGATTAGCGAGCAAAATGGTGGTAGCGATCCGGACAGACCTTGCACAAGGTCCTACCACCCGCAAATTAATCACGTTTTTAACATTTACAGAGTAAAGGTAACGAAAACCCACATTAGTCATATTATTAGGTGTCAATGGCATTTAAGATTGGCTAGTATTACTGCCTATGACATGATTTCTAAGAAATTTGTCCATGCCTGGGGTTGGCTTTTACGATCTGTGCAATAAGTGAAGCAGCTGGTACATTCTATTATTTTATTATATTTATTGTTTGTTACTAGACGAGAATGGAAGTTAATTAAAGTATCGTTCATAAAACTCAAATTACAATGAATGTTTACTGAGAGACTGATGAACTACTTACTTACATCAATTTCTATATTGTAAAGTATGAACGTATCAACAAATATTTAATTAATTAGAAGATTAGAAGCTAGTCCTTGATTGTAGTTCTATCATAGTTGTAAGAATTAATTTAACAGCTTACCTCTCCATGAAATCTGCCATTATGGCCAACTGCGAGAAAATGTTTCTTGGTTTTATTTTCCAATACAAATTATTCACTTTTACTTTTTATTTACTATCTAAATAACGACAACTAATAAATTCCGTTCGAACTTTATTTATATTTTGAGTACAAGAGTACAAGTGTCAAAATACAACGTTCGAAAATTTCAACTCTTTCGTCCCAATGATTATTATATTAACATTTTTAATTATTTTCTTACTGTATATATATTTTTCGTATAATTTCATAAATAAATATACAAATTACACAGATTTCTGTAATATTCAAGCCGTTTCCTGTATTTCTAACTTATTTAAAATGATTCTTAGTAATTGACTTCGCTCAGTGAGGTATCCGAACGTACCTATCCAGTAGATTCGTAGCTTTATTTAACTATCGTAGCGTGTACTCGATACGTTAACGTGAGTCAGATTTAGAGATTCGTGCTACCGACAGCTTGCGTTAAAGTAAAGTAAACGTAATCGAATAGTAAAGGCGATACGAAAACGTAACGCATGACTCCAATATTCGTGCTCGGGCTACTGTAAAGGGCTCGAAACGTCGGGAATAAGATTCGTTACAGTACACGCGATATAAACCGTATAAATTGTTTTATTTCAATGTCTACAAGTCGCGAAAACATAAGAAAATATTCGGTAGTAATAGGTAAACAGAACTTTAGTGCACCATCTCCTGTCAGAGGTTAATAACAAAACATAACACATAAAACATGCAAAGAAGACTCCATGCAGACGAGCTTTCGAACCGTTAAAAGCGTCAAAACGAACTTTTTCATTTGCGAAGTTGGAATGCATTAAAAATTTTGAACTTTGATGCGCTTGGCCGCCGGCCGTTAAAACGGGATCTTTACGTGCCCCGGCTAAATATTATTATCCAACCGCGATATTTTATAGCTTTTTTTTTATGAAATAGGAAGGCAAACAAGCAAGTGGGTCACCTGATACACGCTGAACTAATACACTGAATGCCTGCCGCTTTACGTCACCCAGCCGCATACCCCGCCCGCCCCGCTGCCTCTCTGCTCGTACGCAGCTCGGATTTAACTCGGACGCAGTGCGCGAGCGTTCATACAAATAATACTATGGTTACTACTACTGATCCTTCAGATCTTCTCCGGAATGGAGATTCTAGAATGACGGAAAGAAATCGGATGATGGATATGGGATCTAGTGCGTAAATTACCATAGAAATACTGACCATATTTTCACGGATTCGGATCGGACGTAGTGCGAAACCGCTCTAAGCGTTATACTAACTGTATAGAGGTGATTGCCATTATATAGCCACTGTACAGCTATTAAAGCGCTAGGATTCTACTTTGGAAGTATTCTATTTTGGGCGTTAGATCCCGTGTTCCGCCTACGCCAACGGTATTTATTTAACTTCTCCTAATGAGTCCGCGGCACCGCCGCTGGATTAGTGGAATACTTGGATGTAATAAAAAAGGGAACATGCATGTAAAATGGTTTCTTATAATAGTATGTACGTACGAATATAAATTCTTAATTAAAAAAAAAATTAACCGTGCTGTGAGCAATGTTTAGTTATGCCGGATTATTATGTAAAAAAAAGGTTTATTAAGTAAACTGCCATTCAGTCTAAAGCTAATACTTAAGTAAATATACGCTGAGCTCACATTTTTGTTTGTATTCTTACCGTAAAAAAGGGACAAACACATTATTATTTTATAATGCGTTAACTATTGTTTTCTGGATTCAAAAATGTCTGATAAATAATACTGTGTTTGACTTGTCATCACCTATAAAGATTCCACCAGTCAAACTCAGTATTTTTTCATTCATGTCATTATTGACATATTAAGACTATTTTATTACAGCCCTAAAAACCCAAAAAAAGCTCGAATCATTGTGATTCATGTAGTTTTATACAGAATACTAAACTTTTAATTTAATTATAACAAACAAGAGCGAAATACGGTTCACTTTCATTTTTAGTTTTAGTTTCATTGTTAAATTATAGTTTAGTTTAAAAATTACAAGTCTTAATAGCGAAATTCACTTAAGTTTCACCCAAAACGGTATCAAATGACGTTTTTCATTTAACTTTTTGTTACAAACGTAGCGCGAGCGTTTGGGGTGTCATGTTATTTGCAAACTGAGATATTTAAAAAAGTAATTTCCGTAGAAAAGTTTTAAATAGACAGATTTTTATCATAAAAAAAAATGTTTTTAATGTGATGTTATTTAAAAAATGCACGTACCCTATTAAAAGTTTGTCAGTAAACACATTTTATAATGTCAACTAATCGTGAGTTTTGATAGTTTAGTTAAGGGTTCGATTCCCTCCAAAACAATGAATACGTATCAAAATTTTGCCTTTTTGAAAAATATCAAGGTCTGATTTTTTTTTAAATACCTAATTACCTACCTACAGCCTTAAAAATTTAATTAATTTGCTTACCTAACTTAAATATCCACTCGAATGGAGTTCAGCTTACCTGAAAATCAAACGCAAACCTTTAAAATCTACATAAAAACTTTCAAAATAATAACACAGAATAGGTACAAACTTCGCAAGCCGAAGTTAGTAAGTGCTACGAAAGCGTAGCGGTGCTACGAGAACGCGGGCTACAAAGCGTAGTCGCGTAGCGAACAGCTGCTAAGACAGCGGAAAACTTAGCGCAAACATGAAAGGATTCGCTTTACGCTCCTTTGAGAATGATTCTTACTGTAAGGTGTGGCAAAGTTTGAAACTGGAAACTTTGCCACACATTACTGTAGGAATCATTCTTTCACAAGTCCACGTGTTATTTTTGTCCAACGACCTTCTAAACTATGCACTATGCAAGCTATACAATTTTTTTTATGAAATAGGAAGGCAAACAAGCAAGTGGGTCACCTGATAGTAAGTTATCACCACCGCCTATAGACGCCCGCAAAACCAAAGAGTTTGCAGATGCGTTGCCAACCGAGATGGCTGAGATGGAATACCTCTTGTGCCAGTAATTACACCGGCTGTTTTGCTCTCCACGCCGGAACACAACAGTTCTAACACTGCTGCTTAGCGGCAGGATTAGCGAGCAAGATGGTGGTAGCGATCTGGATGGACCTAGCACAAGCTCCTACCACCCGCAACAAAAACAAAAACTCAATAATGGTACAGCCTCTAGTACCTCGAAATCCGCCATGACTACGTGTTATTAAAATAAATAAATAAATGCATGGACATATATATGTCGCACAGACGCAGCTAACTTGCACGAGCACGGCACTGGTTTCGCGGAGTAGCAAGGTAATTTGTTCCAGTTTGTTGAAATGGACCTCCGCAAAGTAAAGCCTGAATCTATTAATTATTTAAATAGTCAAATAGTTCCAAACGGTAGCTCGGAGTGATTCCAGCCTTCACACCATCCCAGCCGACCAAACAAAACTGCGAGTTTGTAATATCCGGCCTTCGCAAGTTGTTCAGAGTGTGTGCCAACATAGCACTAACAACTAAACTAATTAGAGTAAGCCGCAAGTGGGTACAGTCGGCCTCGCAACGATCAAACTATAGTCGACCATTTAATTGCCACTTTTCAACACCACACACACTTTTGGCCCTTTTGTAAAAGCCACTTTAACCTTATCCCTTTGTGATATGACCGAAAATCGGTTAAGCAATTTTCTGATCGACTATGCACTCAGCGGCAAGGTATCCGACCACTTGGCTGAAATACGTTTCATCGAATTTATCAAAACAAATCAATCATTCATCTATTTAAAAAAGAATCTCGGGCGTATTAAAATCAATGACTATGTCTTAGACAGAGATTGGCGATCTCTGGCTCCAAAAATGTTTGCCTACTGTGTTAAATACTTAGGATATAAAGATAACATTTTAATTTACTAAGCCCAATCTGAATACAGACATTTTGACTTTGCCTTTAAGTCTTTTGCTAGAAATAGAATTTTGCGGGTGGTAGGACCTTGTGCAAGGTCCGTCCGGATCGCTACCACGATCTTGCTCGCTAATCCTGCCGCTAAGTAGCAGTGCTTGCACTGTTGTGTTCCGGCGTGGAGAGCAAGACAGCCGGAGTAATTACTGGCACAAGAGGTATTCCATCTTAGCCCTCTGGGTTGGCAACGCATCTGTACTCTCTTTGTTGTTGCTGGTGTCTATAGGCGGTGGTGATCACTTACCATCAGGCGACCCACTTGCTTGTTTGCCTTCCTATGTTGTTGTTGTAAGAAAAAACAAGTTGCAGTGGAAATATCTTGCACACGTTTATCCAAATTGTGCCTTTTTTAGTAATGGCAATAAATATTTTTTATATATAATTTATTTTAAGTGACTTCGGGATGTCGATAGAGTAGTGGGGCCACACTGTGCCATTGGCTAGTTGCAATGGGCCGGCTCAATCGGGGTAGAACAACACTCTCACAGAAGACCGGCGTCAGGCGAAACTTGCTACTGACTTTCGTGCGATGAGTAAGTATTTTCAGAGGTTAAAAACGATGACAATACCTAAAGATGTGTTACACGCGTGAGATTAGCGTAAAGATGTGACATTCAAACTATCCGCCTCCATCAGTAATTAAACTCATAGACCCTGTAATATAGGGCATCAAACCGGCGGTATTAATATCGTGGCATAATTAATCCACCGTTAATCTAACCCTTGGCGGAATTCAATTAGTGTAATATGGAGTTTAGTGTAATTAAACGACAAGACACTGTCACAAACAAAACACTGTCACGCCCGTTATCTTTGTCAGTGGATGTTACTATGTCAAATTCGCTGTAGAGATGATAGATGTCAGTTCAAGACACGATATCTACGAACAGGGTATAGGGGTGAGTAAACTATGGCCCGGAGGCCACACCCGGCCCGCGAACGGCTGCAATAACTAACATGTCATTGCGGGGGAGGACGGATGAGGGATGGTCGAGGCGATTCGTTCTCTTTGTCAGAATCTGGTTCTATGGGGTCCATGGCGTAGGTACTCGGCGGTACAATGCGGCGTTGTATTTAACGAAACTATACTGAATTAAATCTCAATGAATTTATCGAGTTTTGACCATAAAACCAGCGAGTGGCAAATATTTCATAGTAAACTAAATCTATTCTTTGTAGTGAACAAGATTACAATTTAAATGCTTACACCGAGATATAACAGTACTGTTATATTGGAAAGATTTTAATATATTTCCCGTATTTACGCACTGAGTCCTCCATGCTTGGTTGTCCAAAACATGGAAGCCTCAGTAGGTAGGTAATGATTTTCTTGTGACCAAATAGAGACGCAGAATACAGATAATAGAGGCTTAATTAACGAAGCCGTCCGTAATTACCCTCCCGTGATTAACTACACAAAAACATTATTAATAGAACCCACGGTCATTAAGGCTTGCAAGTACTGGAAAAAGTATTTTTACTTGATATGGTTGAAATACTCGCCGCAAGAATACGAATAATATCAATACAAAAACTTTTTTTTGATTACCACAAAAACCATGAAAAAGTACAATTTAGAGAAAATACATAAGGCACACAATAAACAGTCTAATCGCCATTAGCGATTTCCTCCAGACATCCGTTAGAAAGACGAGATTTCACACACTACCTGAGGTTGAATTGTTTTTTTTTTTTAGCATTTGCATGTAGCTCCGAACGCAATGGAATAATAAAGAACCGCCGGTCGAAACAAGTTTCTAGGTCTCTTTGGGTTTGGATCGCCATAGTCATCCAATTTGATTCATAGGCTACTGTAGAACAATTTCACAATGACTTCTCAAGTAATGTCATAATATCTTGGCAATGCCACATTGCGACAACGTTCCACAGAAGCCTTTTAATCAAATTGGTTGACTGTAGGTACATATACCAACAGGTTTGGTTGAGTATTTTTCCCTGTTCCTCCATGTAGCAGGTTTGGCGCGTACGTGATTGGTATTCTTGGCGATTTCTTAAGTAATGCCGGTCATTTCTCGTATTAACGCGGGCTGGGAGCCGTGCATTCGTTCGACGTATTATGTACTGGAAATATACTTATATATAGGTACAAGTAGACTATATGGTATGTGAAAAATATGAAAGTTTTAATTAGTTGGTCTTCCTGCAGCCAGACAGCGCCTGTCTGGAATATTATTTATTTAGGAAATAATTATTTCATTTTATCTTCTTTCCCCCTGATTAATAAAAACTTAACGATATTTTAAGCTAACAAATGTTTTGTCCCTTTCATTTAAGGGCAAATGTCACAATGACAGATGATGACATAATTTTTTTTAACTAAGAAACGTTTACGAAGCGTTTTTGAATAAGGGGGATAGCCTTTACATAGTAAACAATAAATTAGATATCCGTTCTTGTCTGTCCTAAATCCTTATAGTGTATGTTCGTCCGACTTCTTTTAAACTACGCAACGGATTTTGATATCGTTTTGATTTAATTAATTTCTTGGAAAAGGTTTTTTCGTATTACATCCCGATTGTACAGGAGCGAAGCCGAGGCGGGGCGCTAGTCCTACTAATATTATAAATGTGAAAGTTTGTATGTTTGGATGTTTGTTACTCGATCACGCAAAAACAACTGAATGGATTTGAATGAAATTTATAACCTGGATTAACATATAGGAATCCCCGTTTTATCCCGTAAAAATGCATAGTTCCCACGGGACACTGATAAGTGAGTTATACGCCGCCGTGACATCATGAACAGCAAAGCAACTTATTCTCATTAATTTGTCCAGGAAATAATGCAGATTGCATTGCAATTAAACAAGTCTACGCGGACGAAGTCGCGGGCAAAAGCTAGTTGTAAAATAAATGATTTTAGAATATTTGGGTAAAGTTTGGAATATATACACACAAGTTTGTGTTTATCTGTGTGTTTTTTTATTTTGTTTACTCGTGTGAATCAATAAAGAGTAGGAATTTGTTGTTGGTGTAAAATAAAAAAATAATGTCCCATTTTTTGCTTTTAAGGGTAAAAATAAAACGTTAAAATTTACCAACAAGGCAAAGTCATAGTGGCAATATTAAATGAACCACCATCAAATCCTGTGGAGTAAATCGTCCAATCATATCAATAAGAAAATATCACCTCCGTTTTAATAAGGGTAACTGCCAGCCGACATGAAAAATCTCTTACCAAGTGATCCTTACAATAGCGCGCAATAGTAGAACGATAAACTTTTAGTGGCTCTCTAGACCGAACATAATACTACTTTATGAATCAGTGGAGTGGAGTGGCAGGACTTCTAAGTGTTAAGTATAAGAACTAGATATATAACTCTTTCAAAGACAACTATTATTAGTAAAGTTTGTATTTTTTTTATACAACATAGAAAGGGAAACGAGCAAGTGGCTCAACTGATGGTAAGTGATCACTACCGCCCATAAACACCCGCAACACCAAAGGGATTGCAGATGCGTTGCTAACCCAGAGGGCTAAGATGGAATACCTCTTGTGCCAGTAATTGCACCGGCTGTATTGCTCTCCACGCTGTAACACAACAGTGCAAGCACTGCTGCTTAGCGACAGGATTAGCAAGCAAGATGGTGGTAGCGATCCGGACGGACCTTGCACAGGGTCCTACCACCCGCACAACGTATGCTATTCGTTCAAGTAGCGAACGGTCGTACTTTTTAATATTTAGAAGATGCCTCGTGTAGAGGCTAAACGCGCGTAGATCGTGTAATTTAAGCCCTTTGTTCACTAAAGTTTACCAATATTTTTTTACTAACAAATGATTTGTTCCTTTCATTCGAGGGCAAACGTCACAATGACAGATAAAGACATAAAACATATTAACGAACAAAGGTTAAGACAGCATTTACGAATACGAGGGTCATGGGTTAGCGGTCTATAGTTGAATCTTTCAAATGTATTTTGTTTGATGTGGAAGCAGAGAAGGGTGGGTTTTTGCATGAGAAAATTTTATATGTCAGACAGATGCCGCTATTTTGCATGTGCGCGGCACTAGTTTCGCAGAGTAGCAAGATGATTTGTCAAACTGGAACAAATTACCTTAATAATATGGACCTACCTACTGTTACCTTGTTAATATGGACCTCCGCAAAGTAACGCCTGAATCTATTAATTAAGATGATTTGTTTCAATTCATGAACACAAGATTTGTTTATTGATAAAAAAGTGCTAAATATTATTTATGGTTTTGCACTTTTATTACGTTTTTTGTAAAAAAATGTTATAAAGTTACCTTGGCTTGCAGGATTTTAAGGCGGAGGAGTTTTAAGTCTTGCAACCAGAATAACTCCCTTCGTGATGATAGAATACAGCCCTATTGAAAATTCTTCATTCGAACACAATGATATTATAATGCATGGATGTACAGTGTCATATTAAATGACAGCAAAAAACGGCCCGACATAAGAATATAGGTTGGCGCCAATGTTACAAATGCATATTATTAGTTTACCATTTATAGTCATTGGATTTACAACTTTAGGTCTAACTGAATAAAATAATAATTTATTAAGTTTCGTTCCAAATAGGTTTTTTTTACAAAATAATAACATTGACAGCAGCGCCGTCCGACCGCGCGAGCGATCGTCGATTTAGTGTCCTTTTCTTACTTTCCTCCTACTTTTGATGCGGCCATTTTTTAAACGCCGACTAGAAGTCCATTACTTATAGGTCAGTGTTCGAACAACGAGTTTCTAGTTTCGTGAAAATACAGCGCCAAATGTGCGGGATCACGTTTCAGGAAAAATGTTCTCCAAAGCTAGAAACAAAGAATATCTTTGGCGTTCGTTTTTTACGTTCTAATGTTTTTGTGGTTGTTATACATACATCTACCTTGTTTGTGCTAGTATTATCACCGGCTGTCTTGCTCTCCACGCCGGAACACAACAGTGCAAGCACTGCTGCTTAGCGGCTGGATTACCGAGCGAGATAGTGGTAGCGGTCGGACGGACCTTGAACAAGGTCCTAGTACCCGTGAAATTATCTTGCAATCGTAAATTTTGTATTAATTAATTAAAACTACACTTTCGTTATTAAGTGATTTAAATATTTAACCACAAACTTAATTTCCATTTGCTACAAAAGGTATCTAAAAACTGAATTTTGCTAGAAAACCCAGCAAAATACTCTCTGAAAAGCATTATCGACAGCGACAATCCTTTTAGCAGATGACGTCATGCCCCCAGAGCGTTGTAGGCGCACTTTATATCCACAAACTGCGGGCTACAACGCTGCCGAAAAAACCGCTTTTAGGAAGTTCGCGAGTGATAAGTTTAGACGTAAATGTGGATGTGTTTTTTGATGGGTCTTCTCGCTGGCGGTTACAACAACTCTATGCGCGGGAGAGGTTTTAGAAACGCTATATAGACGTGCCTGGCGGTTGTTACTTTAGATTAGATTGTCGGAGTTTAGAGGCGGCTTTGTGAATGAGACATTATTGTAAATTGTAAAGGTTACTGTGATACAAGCAATGTTGTTGTCTCCTGACAAGATAATATAGGTTATGGCAGTCAAAACACAGTAGTTTATGAACCATTACATTGAAGAAGTTTGTCTAAATATGTCTGGTTTTTAAGTTGTAGCGTTTTATAAAGATAAATATAAGGTCTTTAAACCTAAACCCTCTGGCGGCAGTTGGGTAAAAAACTTTTAATTTGGATTATTCAGTTTCAAAACTACCTTAAAGTACCTACCAATGTAACATACTTGGCAATCATGATTTATTTCAACTCAGACTACATACACAGATAATATAATAATATCGTTTATTTAATGGGGTTCGATTCCCATAGAAACTGTCGGTTCACCTTTTGCAGCTTTTAGGACATTAATTTGAACGGATTTTTTTGGAAATAGTAATGGATTAATTACTTACGTAAAACCAAACAAAGAGTTGCTTTACCGATCCTGAACTGCAGTAGGATAAAACAGCGATAGGTTACGAAAAATTACGAAAAAACCGTATTTTTTACAGCGCCATCTAACGGGACTTTGTTCGAGAGCGACCCTAGTCGGTCCCCCTTAAGAAAAAAGAGCATCCATACTATAGGGAAAAGAACAAAACTATAACTTAATGTTAATAGGTACTTATGTATTAAAAACTACGAGGTTCAAAAATAGCATTTTCTGCCTGCACTACTCGTACGGGAATAAGTGCATCGAAAAAAGAATGACCCAAATATGCCACAGGAAATAAATTAACCGCAACCTACTTGTATTTCAACCTGTTTCACTCGACACTCGCTCGTAATAACCCTAAACTGCGTCAGTCAAAGAAGTTAACAGCTCATTGGTAGTTAGCGCACTCAGCAAAACGAGTTAACTTCCAGCCATTATGCAATTGCGCTTTAAACAAAGGCGTCAATGCGCGTGAGCATGCAAGACCAAAGAAACGATGTCATCATTCCGTTACAAACGCTTTGGACACACGTCAATCGCAAATAAAATCAAACGCCAAATAATCTTTAATCTGTTATTGTTCACTTTTAAAACGGTTGTCTCGAAGAGATCGCTCTTAAGCGATAAGACCTCCTATTTTCTACCTTACTAATTAGTTTCTTTGATTTTGTCTTTTTAGTGATGTTGATTAAATAATATTAGTTGTTGTTGTTATTTAGGGATTTAAGATACCATTATTTAGAAACGGAAATAAAACTTAGCGTATTATGTTAAGAACTGAAAAACATAGTACTTTAATCTCAGTTAAATGATCAAACGCAGGTTATTTGTCTCCAAGTAACCAGTCGTAACCGGACTGAACAAGTTAACGCTACAGACAAGTTAACCCCGCCCCCGTCTCGAGGGACAGCTCGCAGTTAAACTACCCTCAAACAGATCCTCAACTTCCGACCGCTATACTCGTAGACCCTGGAATTTACACCTGTTGTATTAAAGAGAGTAAGAGAGATTATATTCATCAAGACTAGCATTTTGTGTAGGGAATGTAAAGCCGGTTATTTCCTCTAAGAAAAACCGATTTTAACCGGTTATTTCTTAGCACAAATAACCCGGTTTGCATTCCCTAATTTTGTGCACCTAACACTTAAGAACCTTGTCATAGTGTCTATTAAATGAGAGTTGCTTGAATTTGTCACATTACTGACAGCGACAAGGTACTAAAATGTTCAGCTACTTCGAAGTCTGACCGTACTGTACGATAGTGCAACGTGTGAATTAATGCGAGCTTACCGGCAACTTAATGGGTATGACAACCGATTCCAAGCCCCATTCGTCTACTATAGTGACGTACCGCTTTATTGCCCGGACGATGGCCCGGCTCGTCCCGGCCCGGCCGTAATTGGCCCAGTTTGTCCGGAGTTCCGGCTAATTCCCTCTCCGCCTCTAATTCACGAACAATTATATGCTTTTATTGCCGGAATTTTGAATTAAATAATTTTATTTTAGGCTAACGTGTGTAATTTAATACGTTTTACGACTGTGTGGGGGGTGGGGGATGGATCTAGAGTGTAGATAGGTGGGAGGAGGTTTGGAAACGGAAGAATGTTTGAGTAGGAGCTCGGTTAATGTACGAACGCGGAATTATCACAGACATGATCTTTACGACCCACCTTGGTGTATGCATGGAAAGTCAAACGGTTAAGAATGCATAGGTATATAATTTACGTTCTCAATCTTATACTTCGCTTCGCTTCGCTTCGCTAACTAGAACAAATGAATTTAATACGTCGCAAAACCAGTGCTGTACACGTGATAAACAGCTGGGTCTGTGCGACTTAAATGTTTTTCATGTAAACACCAAGCCTCCTCCGCTTCCACACAAAACAACATGTCACACAGACTCAGCTATAAACCACCACCACAGTAAAGTACACGGTCTGTATATATTACTCGCACAAGCGGTATTCCATCTTAGCCATCTGGGTTGGCAACGCATCTGCAATCTCTTGGGTGTTGCGGGTGTCTATAGGCGGTAGTGTACACTTACCATCAGATGACACACTTGCTAGTTTGCTTTCGTATGTAAATGAGATTGTTTCGCACGTGCACGGCACTAGTTTCGCAGAGTACTAAAGTAATTTGCTTGTGCAAGGTCCGTCCGGATCGCTACCACCCACGTGACCCACTTGCTTGTTTGCCTTCCTATTTCATAAAAAAATGGACCTACGCAAAGTAACGCCTGGATCTATAATTATGTAATACTTCGACTTTGAGATACGACACTTTGGTAATCGAAGTGCTAGCTCTAGGTGGCCTTATTCTGTTTGTATGGTAATGCAGGCCGGCGCCTCGGCGTCGCGCCGCCTCTATTAAGATGGACGAATTTTAGACTCAACTTAGTAACTTGTAGCGAGTTTCGTAACTAGGTCACATTATAGACTTAAACTAAATTCAAACTGTTTGTATCGCGTATATTGTAACAGATCTAACTCTTGGCGTTTCGACCCCTTTTCAGGCCTATGTTCACGAGCAGACTTAGAGCCAAGTGTGACATGTAAACTGCATGGTCTATCCGTGAATATGAGACCTGAAAAGGGATCGAAATATCGGTACCTAGATCCGTTACAATATGGACAGGATTCATTTCATTATTAATCTTACAAATAGACACAATGTGATGTCATAGTTAATTTGACTTATTTATTAGTTAATTTTACTTTTGAAACTTTGGTGAAATCGTTGCCATCTTGCACCACACGTTGATGGCGCAATCACCATGGCTATTGATTACTCTACCACCCGATTAATCTCCTTTACAAGGTTATTATGTTAAATAAATATCCCTTGGATATATATATAATATAAATAATTATAGACATCCCAAAATACCACCATTGACTGGCATGGGTTGGAAGTAGTTCACTCATCTATACATTCGGGCGCTGGCACAAAGCTAGCTTATTTAAGGTATTTAGCGATAAAATAAACTTTACAGTGTTAAAAACAATAATTAATAGAAATAACAAAACAAACAAACTACATAAAAACTAAACCTTAGTACTAAAATTATAACTAAAATAAATCAAAAAAAGAAGGCCCCCGTGGCATAGTACCGAAGATACTGGCAGCATTACCTCTCTGTATAGCTAAGCTTATACGTTGTGCGAGGTAGCTGCCAGCTCTTCGGTCACCTGTGACGTCGACCAGCCTCTTCGAGATCTCTTTGAAGAGGCCTAATGCGCTAGGACCCCACGGACCAAGGGTCTCGACTCCGAATGGAATAATGTTATATTCGGAGTCGAGACCCCTATATTTGCTGCTATAGAAATAACAAATATTTAAATATCCTAAAACCTTTAAATTTTTTAATTTACATGTATGTTTTTATGAATAAACTTTTTCTCAACGAACAAAAAAGTACATCGCGGACTTCACAGGGAAGGGAATAACTGGTGTAAGTACTACCAGTATCACAAATGCGAAAGAAATGATGTTTTGATAATAGAACCTCAATCACACATTTAACAGCTTGGCGGATTTAGATGAAACTTGGCGAACAGATCAATTCAGAAGGGCAACGCAACCACCATCAGGGGGACCCCACCGCAGGGATCAGACCTGGGGACCTCACGTATTGTCAGTTTTAGTTTTCTATGCATAGGCATAAAAAACTAAATTTAACAATAATTAGACATAGGTCTAGTCTATAATTTGTCATTATTGTATACTTATAACGTTACAGAAATCGGTTCTGTAATGACCATTAAAGTACAGATTTACCTACTACCACGGACAAGAAAGTTCTCATAATAAAATTGGTTGTAATAATGCTGGTCATTTCCTTCGGTTTCTGAACGCATTATAGAGCACTAATGATACTCGTATGTGTGTAGATAAAGAATATAACACGGGCGAACCTGCTGGTAAAAGCTCAAATAATACTATTTTAATAAAGTTTTTGTGTACGAGGAACAAAACAACTACTTGAATCACTTAAATAACTTAATTACACGCAGTTTCGCTCTCGAAATGAACCGTCTAAGCTCTGGTAACGAAGCTCATTCACAGCAATCGTCAACTTTAAAGCTTTGATGAAAGCACGAGCTTTGAGCTTCGCAAAAATAACTGCGACCCAGTTGCACGTTGACGGAGCGAATTAGGTCGTGTCTTGTAAGGTATTGATAGCAAGCATAGCTATACTGGATCCTCTTGTAAACTCCGTTTTTACACACGTATTCATTTTTTCTTACAAAATTCTAATCTAAAATTACATTTCAAATGCTATACAATGACAACACAAAGAAAAAAAGGAAAAATAATAATAAATTAAAAAATCAAAATACACAACTGCGTAAAAAGTAAATCAAAACTGAAAAGACTAAAACAAGTCCAGTAGTCTGAAGTACTAAATATATACTATATAGTTCGTCAACTTGATTTTTTTTCTTTTTCACAATATGGCATCTGGTTGTCGCCATATTGAATTTTGATAATTGCCATGTCTTTAGTGACACTCGCAAGATTAAGACGAATCGATTGACGTAAGAATCATCAAAATTGGTCCACGCGTTTGGTCTCTAGATCGCCACAAACGAACAAACATACATACATACATATATAGGCTGATAAACACATTACCCTCCTTTGCGTCGCGCAGTCAGGTAAAAAGTGGCTGATGTGAAGTCGTCGGTTGCGTATCACCGGTTGGTTGGTGAGAGGAGTCAGAGCATTGTGCTGCGTTGGACTTTGATAAGCCAACGACAATTTTGAAGACAGCAATGCTGATTTCACACAAGGCAGAACACAGTGAGGCGTAGAGTGGACAGCACAGTACTAAATAATCAGTGATCGGCACCGTCCGTGCAACACGGTGTCAATGACCTCAATCATTATGTTAATATGGATATGCCCCGGGATTCCGGGATTCGAGTCGTAAAAGGAAATCAACATTTGTGATTTTAATCCTTATCAGTAAATCAGAAAAGGATGGCATCAACTCTTTATGTGAATATTACTATTAGCAGTCTTTATCGCACCAGTTTCAACGATGCGTTTGGTCATAAACGTAAACAAACAATAGAAAATCCGAAAGTGACTTTTGACAAGCCAGGTAGTCGGCAAAGGGTTTTTTGCACTGTAAATGATTACATTTTAGCATTTACATGCATATTTTATACGAGTGCAAAAAGTAAATGTAAAATATAAATAATCAAAATTCAAAGTATATTAATATTTTCTATAATGGATAATGATACAATTTATGAGTTTATTAAATATTCAAACGTCTATTTACAAATATATAACACTCAATACAATTATTTTTCGAACACGATCAAGGGATTATAATCATGTCCATATTAAGATTTCTACTCGGAATCCCGCGGTGTTGCACGCATGGTGCCGATCACTGTAAATAATACAATTTGAACGCGCACATCGCGACAGAAGAGTACTATTCTGCGCGTTCAAGTTGCATTAGAACAGTGCTGTGCTCTCTACTGCTTCACTGATCAGCCCCCGTGTGGTTTTTTTTTTTATAAAATGGGAAGGCAAACAAGCCAGTGGGTCACCTGATGGTAAGTGATCACCACCGCCTATAGACACCCGCAACACCAAGAAGATTGCAGATGCGTTGCCAACCTAGAGGGCTAAGATGGAATACCTCTTGTAATTACACCGGCTGTCTTGCTCTCCACGCTGGAACACAACAGTGCAAGCACTGCTGCGGCAGGCTTAACAAGCAAGATTATTCGTGTTGTTCTTGAATTTGCATTAATTTTGCCACTTTATGTGCCCAATGGAAAAACTGTTCACTACCCCCAGATCTCGCACTGCATACTTTAACAATCTAATATTAAAATATATTCGCAGGGTTTGTCCTAGCGTCACATGTAAGGGTGGTAAAGGGTGGAAGGGGGTGGTGGAGGTGAACATTAACATAAAACACTTGACGTTTGCATACGGCAGGGTCGTTAGGAGCCTTCGCTGATGGCGCGATTATGGGGAAAAAGTTTGAAATGGTTGTCGTTTTAAACCAGGTAGGCTTGTGGTATGGTTGGTGGAAGTGTCCATGATAGTAATCCCTTATACGTCACACTACAGAGCAATTAAGTCATTCAACTTTTCTTGTTACTCGTTGGCATGGTAACGTCTCTTAAGTTACTTTCTAAAAGTGATATTTTCAGGTACAAAATTTACTAACGAAGTTGTAATTTTATCAATAATGGTATTTTTTTTAATAAGTTATCGTATTAAAACAAAATTTAAATGCTACATAATGACAACATAAAGAAAAATTTGCATAATGGCAGGACTCGAACTTACAACCTCAGTATTTCTTGCCTTGCGTTTACCAGTTTCGCAGCAGTTTCGTTTGCAGTTCTCTTTGTTTTGTCATTATTATGGCATTTAAATTTAATTTTAAAGTTTAAAAAAATATAAATTAAAAAACATCGAGAGTAATTACAAAAAAAAAACACTTAAATCAAACTCTATCAAAGACGAAATAAACAACAAGAAAAAGTTGATTCACACAATTGCACTCTTAATTATAAATCAGAAAGGGGTTTTCCGTCTGTTTAATTTTCCAACACTTCAAAATTTGGTTCGGTAGATTAAAAACCTTAAATCCTAAATCCTTCCGTTGAATGTCGTAAATTGAGACATTGTAACTGTCTGTCGGTCTGCACGTTCAGATCCAATAAACCGCGAGAAGTTAGAGTCAGCGGGACTGCCAGTGACGTGACTTGGTTCGGAAATAACTTGAATTAAACGAACAAAGTTTTGATAGATGTCGCTAGCGAGGCTGAGGTACGGCAGTTGAAGACCGCTAAGGCTGCTTTTCCACCAGAGATGTGCGAGGATGCGTAGCGAGGGATGTGTTTGTAAGAACCAATAGAATCGCTTCATTTACCTCGCCTCGGTCAGCACAGCTCCGGTGGAAACGGCTCATTGGTTGTATACAAACACATCCCTCGCTACGCATCCTTGCACATCTCTGGTGGAAACGCAGCCTAAAGGAGAGTAGAGATGCTATTTTCATCTACATATTTACGGATAACTAACTAGTTTGGGGCTACTGCTTCTGTACAAGATTTAACTAGCTTCATTTGTATCTAATTCAGACATTTTTCGTTTAATTCTTATTTCGTCTCATTCTGTATCCATCACTCATTTTTCATTCGTCTTGTTCATGAGAATGAGACGAACCAATACATTACCGAAAAGTCGTCACAATAATATGTTATGTGTGGTGGTCATACAATACAATGCGTTTTTTTTATGAAATAGGAAGGCAAAAAAGCAAGTAGGTCACCTGATGGTAAATGATCACCACCGCCTATAGACACCCGCAACACCAAGAAGATTGCAAATGCGTTGCCAACCTAGAGGGCTAAGATGGAATTCCTCTTGTGCCAGTAATTACACCGGTTGTCTGGCTCTCCACGCTGGAACACAACAGTGCAAGTACTGCTGCTTAGCGGCAGGATAAGCGAGCAAGATGGTGGTAGCAATCCGGATGGGAATGTGGTGTGGTAGGACCTTGTGCAAGGTCTGTCCGGATCGCTAACACTATCTTGCTCGCGAGCAGCAGTGCTTGCACTGTTGTGCTCCGGCATGGAGAGCAAGACAGAGGGTGCAATTACATAATATTTTTTTCTAGAAAATCGTAGGCAATAGCTCGTGCGAAATAAACCAAATCCGCCAGCCTCAGTGCTGCCAGATCTCCTGATTTTTCGGGGGATTTACTGATTTTTCCAGAATTCTACTGATCTACTGATTTTAACTAGAAGTCTACTGATTTTTTTAAATACTATCTTTTCTTTAAAATATGATATGTAATATAAAAACCTGAGTGAAATGACACACAAAATTATCATGGTTAAGTTGGCACTATAAAATTGTCATCGTAAAATAGACTTAACGGGGTGGACGCATAGTTAATCTTGCTCCACTGTCAGCGAAGTAAACCGGTTTGACACACTACGCCAAAATGATTACATGACTAAATTAAATATCACTTAATAGGATTCATGGAGAAAGCGACACCATTTCTATTTCACATATGCGTATTTGTATATAATATATACAAACTGTTTTTTTTTATCAAAAATGCATCTACTGATTTTTTGAAAATGTTCCCCATACCTACTGATTTTTTCTAGTTGCTTCTTCTGATTTTTCAAAAATGGACCTGGCAACACTGGCCAGCCTTCCAAACGGCCCGAATGCTTGTAACGGTCCTTTATGGTACCCAAGACGGCGGTCGGTCACAACATGTTTGTCTGTGGGGACTCGTGTTGTGATGGGGAACGGTTTTATGAAGTAAAAAACACCTTATACAGTTACTAGAATTAAGTTGACAGGCTACTAGAATAATACGGTATTCTTTTGTTTTCATACGTAACTCGTGTATATTATAACACCGATGTTATATGAATGTATGTCTATACTATTATAGATTAAGTCATTTTATTTCGTTACCAATTATATTTTGTGCACTACCCACAACACTCAACAATCTTAGGTTGATTAGTGAAATTGCCTTAAGGCATTAAGTCCGCTTTTTGTACATTTTATTGTTAATTTTGTGCAATAAAGATTAAATAAATAAATAACTCAGTGCATCTCTCTCACTGGGCTAGTTAGAAAGAGACTGATTTATGTAGCGCGTGCTAGCGTGCTAGGTGCACTTTTCTCACGTTTCACGTCACCTGATGGTAAGTGATCACCACCGCCTATAGACTGGAACACCAAGCGATCTGGACGGACCTTGCACAAGGTCCTACCCCACAATACTTGTAAAGCGCTTTCTTCAGTGACTCACGACCGGGGTACAGTCAGCGTCAAATACACCAGAGCGGGCAAGGTGGTCAAAAATATCTGAACACGCCCGAGCGTATTTGACAATAGAATCGAGTTCACACCTTGCCCGCTCTGGTATATTTGACGCTGATTGTACAGTAGATAGGTATGCATCACCTTGATCTCGTTGCGTGGACACGCGCGTGCCTGTTGTGAGGTATGGACAGATGCGTATGCGGCACGCCTTCACGCTACGTAGACACGCGCGTGCACACGCCTGATATAATGTATGGAATTGCATGTTGAGATAGCACACTGCTTTCGTTGCGTTTACGTAACGCAGCTCTACGCAGCGAGCTGGAGCCATGCTGCATACGCATCTGGCCCGGTAACGGAGGAAAAGTTCCTTGCTGACCGTACATAAAGAGATAAAGGAAACCATTTGAAACCTCTTTTAGCCAATTTTAGCGTCAGATGATTTTATGAGGGAATAAAATTGTCCGTAATCACCGATCACAGATTGCGGTTAAGTGCCCAATTACAGGAAAAGAACCTCAAAAAAAAAAGATTCCGACGTTCTGAGAATCTTTCCCTTTTTGAAGTTGGTCAAAGAGTGTAGAACTTATTTAAACTGCAGGGTAATTTTTGCGTCAGTACAATTGAAGTCACGTTTGACATTTTGTTAAAAAAAAGCTGTCAGATCACTTTAAAATCTGTAAATCTACACTTTGTTTGTTTCTTTGTTAGTTTTTTTGTATGTAAGGGGTAATCCCTGGAACTACTGAACCGATTTCAAAAACTCTTTCACAGATAGAAAGCTATTTTTGACAGACATAGGCTACTAATTTTACGTGAACGAAGTCGCGCGTCCGCTAGTTTTTAATATATCTCGATTGTGATTAAATCTCAATGAACGTCAGAATCAGGGTTCTGTTTTTAAACTTTTTTGACAGCACCGCGGAGACCTTATTGTTAATACGTTTATATTTTTTAAGACTGGAGTTGATGTCAAAGATGTGTCAAAATTTCCTTCTCCTTATCTCATCTCATCATAAAAATTCAAATTAAAGTTTGAAGAAGTACTAAATGATGCAGTCAAACTAAAGTTAATAACATGTTAGACACTTAAATTAATTATAGGCGCTGTTGAATGCGAATAAAGTGCATATTACAGAGTTTAACAGTAAATAACCTAAAGCTTCTTAGTACAATTTAACAAGCGAACAAAATCAACAAAATTTCGAAATTCTTGACCCTTTTAGAAGACTGGTACAATTACCGTTTTTTCCCGACGGCACCAACTGCAACCTATTAACTGTTGACATACTCTTTAAACAATTCTATAGGGCTACATAACCACTTCAAGAGATACGTAGTTATATGAACTGAATCATAGTATAGATCATCTAGTTCGAACTTTCTCGACGCACGATAAAGTCGCTACATAACTCAATGTTTCTCTTACTAACTAGTGCAGTAGAAGAGAGACGCATTGAGTGTCAAAAAGTTACGTGCTGGGTGCACTTTATGATGCTACTAGCTGTGCCCGCGACTTTGTCCACGTGAAATAGTGTGTTTGGGTAGCATTTTTAATTATTTTGGCTAATTATTTTACAAATAAGACAAACGTTTAAATACTTTAATGAGCTATTTGCAGTGTATTTGTCCTCACGTGTCTGCCCGTTCGGGTAAGCACACTTAGGTATAGGTTCCTACCTACACCGCGTCGTACCACTCCAAGCTCCGATTAAAAAGTAGCCTATGTCCTTTCTCGGGCTCTAGACTATCTGTGTACCAAATTTCATTTAAATCGATTCTGTAGTTTTGGCGTGAAAGCGCGACAGACATACAGACAGACAGACAGACAGAGTTACTTTCACATTTATAATATTAGTAAGGATATTAGTAAGGAAAGGATGTAACTAGATACGTAGTTCCGTGTGTTTCTTTCTTTCTAACTAGCGGAGTAGGAAAGAGACGCACTGAGTTACGTAGCGAGTTAAGGCACGTCAAAAAGGTACGTACTAGGTGGATAGATGTGCATGGCTAACGAAAGATAACCTTTCAGTCGTGCTTGCGGTTCAAAACTGTCATTTATTCAGCGACCTAGTTAAGTTACAAACCAAAGTTACGGAATCGATCGTTCTACAAATAGCGACAACCCTGCACAGAGTTAATATTTCATCGCCAGGGCTGCCACTGCGGGAATAAAAATAGACACATTAAAAATTGACACGCTCGGCTGAACGCGGCATATTTTAGCCAGTTTTCAGTGAGTAAAGGTAAGTTTTTTATCATGTAGGATTTTCGTTTTCATAGTGGATTTATTTTTGGTAAATTTTATAGGGGAAATAAATTACAAGCATTTGCGATAAATTAGTAAAAAACTGCTTATTTTTAAACCATTTTCAAGGTGTACTCGTAGATGAAATTGAAATGCTCAATTTGAAGGCAACATTTGAATGTTTATTTTAGATTTTGTTATTAACTCTTCAGGGTTTCAGGATTTCGAATACGGAGTAAAATGCGCTTTCGACGACGTACTCATTGTGGCCTCAAGCTCATTCAAACTGTTGCTTTAGGGAAAAAAAATAATACATTCAAACTTAAACTCTCTCGATAGATAATTTATAGAGAAGACAAAGTGCGATTTTTAAATCTCACCGGGTGACTAAAACTTAACAAATTGGCCGTTTTTCATAGAGATTCGGCCAGTTTGGTGAGTTTTAGTCACCTGGTGAGAGTAAAACATTGCACCTCTGCGTATGATTAAAAAGTTCACCAACTTGTCAATTACTGGAAGAGTGGAATTTGCCAAAACTGGAAAAAAAATTTAAGGTGAACAAAACAAAAGAGTTTTAAGGCCACCGGAAGTAAAAAGTGAGTGAGTTCCTTTACGTACAAACATGGCAAAAGTAACCATTTTCAAATCAAAAGGCATAAACTAACCCGGCCAACCAAGACAAAACCAAAACAATCACGGTAACGAAACAAAATCATCACAAATTCGGAGCTCAGCAGAACTTCCATCCACGGTTGCTCCGAGCAAAGTGATTGAAATTCGCAGATTGAAATCAAATATATAAGTTGAGATAGCCCTAGGTAAAGTTGCTAGGGTTGCCACCGCAGAAGTATCAGTACAATTTAAGTAATTTGTGCGCACATTTATTACTGCATTTAGTAAGACCAACGAGTCGTTTTCAATACTCTTCGCGCTGTCTGTGAAAATTGATCAATCGGAAATTGAAAGTTGATGCTGCTAATCTAAACTCAAATCTGTGTTTCCATTTGGAAATGGCTGTTTAATGGAACGATATATACATATAAAGGCTTTTATGTTGATAAGTGTATGTTTGGAATTGGCTATCGAGCTTTCATTTCATCCATATTGTGGGAATAACGAAAACAATTTGTCCCGGAAGGCTGTATGAAGGGAAAGTGCATGAAAAAATGGGTAGGGTAAGACTTCGGAGAACGTACTCTGACCAAATTGGAGATATTTTGGAGAAAAGCCAGGTCAGGAGTACACTTTTGCGGGTGGTAGGACCTTGTGCAAGGTCTGTCCGGATCGCTACCACCATCTTGCTCGCTAATCCTGCCGCTAAGCGGCAGTGCTTACACTGTTGTGTTACGGCGTGGAGAGCAAGACAGCCGGTGTAATTACTGGCACAAGAGGTATTCCATCTTAGCCCTCTGGGTTGGCAACGCATCTGCACTCTCTTTGTTGTTGCAGGTGTATATAGGCGGTGGTGATCACTTACCATCAGGTGACCCACTTGCTTGTTTGCCTTCCTATGTTGTATAAAAAAAAAACCCTAAACCGACGAGCATGCATGAAGAATATTATAAGAGAAAGTGAAGCAAAAGTTGTACATCAGGATCGTAGCAAATGTAAATCCGTAGTCTCTGCCTACCCCTTCGGGGAACAGGCATGACTTTATGTATGTGTGTATGTTTTTTTTTTGGGTTGAAATGTCACATTAGTCTCCGAATTAAAGAAACACGGTTTTTTTGGTGGCGGTATAAGTGTTATTAATTACACTTACCAATACAATTAAGCCTGATTTGAGAGCATTTTTGAACAAGATTTTTTCTCTCCAAATAATCAGTGTTTATATTAAACAGCAATCCCAGTAGATCGCCCTGACATTAGTGGAATGGAAGGTAATTACCGTTATCTGACTCAAACTGCCGTAACTTAGTGTTAGCCGCTGCCAGTGTTGCCATACGCGATTTTGAAAAACGTAAGAAGAAACCGTAAAAGTTTTTCACAAAAGATTTATCATTATCACTATTACTATCACTATCATGACAGTAAAAAGTGAAGTCGCTATCCGTTCCTGTTGATTATCATAGCTTTGGTCGCCTACTCCTAAACCACGCAACGGATTGTGATACGGTTTTCATGGTCATTTAGAGAAGCTTCATGGAAGGCTTTTGTGTAGATTGCATCCAGGTTGTAGCCGTGCGAAGCCGGGGCGAGTCGCTAGTTTATAACATAAACTTTTTGTTGAAAATACGTTATTAATTAAAGTTTTGTGGAAAGTACATACATACACATATAAATTTTGGGACAGTCCGTTCATTCTCTTAAAATGAGTCAAAATTGACTTACAACATTCTAGCTATAATTAAGTAATATGAAATTAAATAAAAGCTTGCAAAAAAGTACGTACTTAGTTTTATTTGTGTGAAATATTATTGTTGTTATTGTTTTTTTTTGTTAATAAAAGTAGACTCCTTTGCACCATTGATTATTCTAACGATTTGAACAATGTCAGATACTATTCATTACATAGTACACTGAGAAAAAGCCGTAAGTCATCTTTTCTTTTTTTTTTAGGTATAAAGTCGGTTTTTATTTGGAAAAAGTTATTTTTTGCGGAGAGGGACAAACCGACACTTCTAATAGTTATTAGAAAACAAGTGAAATATAAATAACTTAACCTAATAAGAATACAAAACTTAATTATATGTACAAATGTCTCTTTCGTTCGTGCTGTGTTATCCACTGAATTTCAAGGGGCCCACTGAAAATAAATGCCTAGGTTTACAGAGAGTGGAGCTTTTTTTAGTTGTAAATCTATTTTGGTCGAATATTTCCAAATTTTTACTATCGTAGGTAAGACGAAAACCGTCAAATTACGGATTTTACCGCAGCGCTGCCAACACTGGTTTACGCAAAGCGACGTGCCGAGAGCGGGCCGGGTGTTAATGGGCGGGTATTTACGTTTTTCCGATTGTTAAAACGGTAACGTGTTTTGGTTAATACGTTCAAATGAGAACTAATGCTGATTTCACACAAACAGTGAGGCAGAGTAGTCGAACAGATCAGTTAGGAAAATAGTTGGCGTTAAAATATAGATCAGTCAACTAGTACAAACGGCGAACAGCACTGCACTGCACTGCCTTAGCGTTCACATGAGTACAACCACAGAACAGTCGATTGAAAAAGGTAGAGGGGACAGCCAACTGCTCTGAAAAATACACCGTGCTGGCTAATAACTGTCCTGCCTTACGCGTTCAAATTGTACCAGTATGATGCTGCCCACTCTACTGCCTCGCTGTTCTGTCCCTGGATGAAGTCAACTTAGGAAACCTTTCATTAGATAATGCAGTAGTAACCTACAGTATCGTACCAAACTCATTACAACGGATTGATATACCGCGGTAGGTGAGAGGCATCGTCAATAATAAACAAGGTTCATTTATTGAGACAAAAGGATCTTTAAAATTATTCATAATTTGGTTATGACTACATAATACCCACCAACACTATATCTTCGATAATACTAATATTAAGTAGCATTCATATTTAACAAGCGATAGGGTAATCAATCAATCAATCAAATCATTTATTTGCTAACATAGGTAAGTATTACAGGTGTTACATGAAGTTTTGTACCACTATGCTTGCCATAAGGCGTGCAAATATGTAGACTATACATTCAGCATGGCTATTTATTAATAATTTACAGTAAAAATGTCAGTAATGTATTAGTGTTGTGGTTTTTTATTAAGTGTTGCATTATTAAGCACTCCTTTCTAACAGCTGTCGTATTTAGGAGGTTGTTTGTGCTGCCACGAATTGGGAGCAAAAGCGATAGTATAGCGGTGAAGCGGTCCACTCGCGCTCGGGCAAACATGGTGGATGCACTACAAAGCCGTGATTGAGTGATTGATCACGAACCAGTCGTGTAGTGACCACGCAAGGCGAAATGTCGGGCCGTTAGTCTTATCGAGGTCCTGATTTTGACAACAAGTATCTCTCTCTCCCTTTAGGAGTTACCCCCTCTTCCAAGTAGCACACGAAGCGCCATTATTATATTTTTTAAATTTCGAAATAGCAGGATCTCAATATTGTTAGTGAAATATACATTAAATCTTCAAATCCAACGTTAGTACTTAGAAGTTATATACGATTAAACTATTTTAACAAGGTGTACCATTATCGGGCAACACACATGGTCAGCAATCGTCAGAATGCTGTTCTGGCTACCTCTTACCACCTTGTTTATACTATATGTTCAGTGAATAAACGATTTCATTTCATTTCATTTCATTTCATTTCATTTTCATTTCATTTAATTTCATTTAATTTCATTTAATTTCATTTCATTTCATTTCATTTCATTTCATTTTCATTTCATTTCATTTCATTTCATTTCATTTTCATTTCATTTCTTACTCTATTCAGCAGCGACGCTGACTTTTAGCGCATAATTGCTGCAAACCCATCTGTGCGAGCCTCTGCAAACATGGCGGCCGTACTGCAAATCCTAGGCAGTCCAATCAGCATTTTATGCAGTATAAAAACGACCGCCTTTACACTGCTCTACAACAGCTATACAGCTTTATAGCACTTGTGCTCTATTTAGGTCGTTGCTACAACCGTAACAATAAACATTTGCGTACTTACGTGTTTAGAGTTCCGTTATAGTTCCACTATGTCCGTCTGTCAGTCTGTCTAACACTCACCGATTCTCGAAAACAGCTTTTAAGTTATAGGCGACTAAAATGTTTTTACGTATTGAAAAGCACCGTATATACTTAGTAAAATATAACTTCGAACAAAAAATCTAGCTAAATCTTAAACATGCTAGAGAAAACTGTTTTCATTAGATAAAATAATAGCTACAGAACCCTTCACAGAGCATGTTCCCACATACTCCTACCCGGTTTTTATTGATTGGCTTCTACAGTACCACTATCCGGTTGTTATATAAATAAAATGTCGTCTTTAAATCATCGGCGGAATCAACCGGTCTGCGCGAAATCGCTATCCGGGTGAGAAATGGCGATCGCTTCATAAATACCCAGTTTCACCCGGAATTCCGATAGCAAAGGCACTCACAACAAATGACAACTCATAAGTGTATCTGAAACTGACTATGTCTACGTTAAAATACTGATAAATTGGAGTTGGTCAAGAGAAAGTTAAACTTCGGCTATTTTTAAGCATTGTTTGAATAATAATTTGTGTGCAATTTATTATTATTTGATTGTTTCAGTAAATCTATCTTTGTTTTACTGATATTATGAATAGATTTTTTAATTTAAAATTATTATTTCCTTTATTTTTATCTGTATGTATAATTGTTTTTTGTTTTAATAATTTCTATGCATTGATGATTACAATAAAACTTATAAGACTATTTTTTTAGGATTAGATTGATAGGTTACAAGCGCATCGTTTTCAATCCGCCAAAATGATGCCGAATGCATAATTAACCTAAGTTGCCATTCGGAACATATTTTTATTCTGGTTTTTGGATGGCTATAACCTGTCTAAGTCACTGGTGATAAGGTGCAATGTGTAACAATTAATAGATTCAGGCGTCCATATCAACAAACTGGTACAAGTAACAAGGTAAATTAATTCAGTGTGTCAAATATAACAATCGACACCACGTCGTAAAACACTCACTGACTCAATGGACTCATTTTACACAAACTAGCAATTTCAACGTCGTCTCTACTAACAAAAAAGTTATTTTTTCTAACGACCTGATTGGAAAAAGCTTCGGCGTGTAGCAGCCTTAACAGGACTTCCGGTGGCCATAAATTCCGCCGCGAAAGCCTCCTCGTGGCGAGCTTGGCACGTATACATCCTATATATACAGGCTGGGTATATAAACTGTGCTTTTGTACAGCCTGTAGCTGTAGTTTGTGTACCTTTACGAAGGTTACCTTTATTGTGAGGAGTTTTTTTGCTGACTGTACCTTATTATATAACTACAGAATAAATAATAGTACTAACGTACAGAAACTTCTCTTTTTCGACCAACATTAAACGAATTCCAACTTTATGATCAGGGACAAAAAGTTCGTACTATTTCATTAACATTCGCCAGGCGGCATGCGTCAAAAGGAAGGCGCCGCCCGCGCCCGCCTTCCACCCGCAATGCCCTGGCGCACCAGTAGGGTTGGGCTGCTTACTGTAATACTATCAGCGCGCGACACAGAGCGAGCGGGCGCGCGCGCGGCAAGCCGGCAACCTACTGCGATTAACCTATGCCATAGGTAATGCGGCGAGCGCACCTACAGTGCGGAGTGGAACCCCCCCGAATATAACGTTGTCATCGTATCTAAAGTCTGTTGATTCACACTCGTCTCATTATGTAAACAAAATCATAACCTACAATTTAACTTTTTGTATCCTAAACATCGTTTATTGCCTAAATAAAACAAATCAAGACTGTAAATAAAAGTTGTGATTCACAGTTTATTGGTTTAGAGTGTTTCCTTGGAACAATACTAAATTTTTTTTATAAAACAGGCAGGCAAACTGTTGTAATACAATGCAATATTTGATTAGTTTATTTTTGGTTAGCAACACTGTCAAGGTTATAGTTCATTCGTTCCTTTTTATGTTCGTTCTCTCTGTTTGAAATAGTTAACATGGCCGAACGTTGTATTTTTTACCATACTTAATTAATAAAGCTTTTGTGTTCAACTTCGTGTTTTCACTGCTAAAACCTACAGGTTATGGGCCCAGGTTCATAATTCTGTATGGTAATTGGCAGCAACGTTCGAGATAAACTGTAAAGTCGTAAAAAATATCGCCGGTGAAAATTTTCCGATTTTTGAGGTTAGACGCCATATTTGAATGGCGGCCGTCGCCCGGCGAGCAGGAATACTGGAATAATTAAAATTATTCGAGGAAGGAAGACTTGCAGGAAGGAGAGAGCAAAATGGAACAGATTGGACATAGCACAGTTATAAAACTGGAAGGAGCTAAGAACTGGAATATTTGGAAGTTTCAAACGTCGGTTCAATTGCGGGGCCAGGGCCTTTACGAAATAGTCGAGGGGCACGATGTTAAACCTGAAGATACGGCTCAGAAGACTGCCTGGGAAAGCAAAGATGCGAAGGCACAGTCTATATTGGTTACCAGAATGTCAGAAAGTGTGATGTTGCATATTATTTCGTGTACGACGTCTGCGGATATGTGGAGGAAATTGCAAAGCGTTTATGAACAGAAAAGCGAAACGAATATTCATATTGTACAGCAGCGATTCTTTCAATTTAAATATGAAGATGGTGTCGACATGTCAATCTTCTTGTCAAAGATACAAGAAATGCAAAACCAGCTCAAACAAATGGGCGAAAGTGTATCTGACAAACTTGTTATAACAAAAGTGTTGATGTCGTTGCCAGATGATTTTAAGCATTTCGTGTCGGCATGGGAGTCTGCTCCAGACGACAAACAAACTTACGACAATCTTGTGGCGAGATTGTTGGTTGAAGAAGAAAGGCTAAAAGAAAAAGGAGGACCGTCTCATTCGTCCTCGGCTTTTGTTGCAAAGAAAGTGGTTGACAAAAGAAACATAAAGTGCTTCAAGTGTAACAAGTTTGGACATTACGCAAATGAGTGCAGGAACAGTGCTTCGAACAATCGGGACAGTCGTTTTAGTAATAATGAAAACCGTTCGAGTTCGAATAGCAGATGTTATTATTGTAACAAAGTGGGACATAATAAGTATCAGTGCCGGTTTAAGAAAAATAAAGAAGATAAAAGTAACGCGTTTGTGGTGTCTTGCTCGTGGGAGGAACATTGTCATACGAAATGGTTGGTGGATTCGGGCGCGAGTGAACATATGTGCCGCGATCGAGATTTGTTTACGTCGTTTACGCCGCTGACAGATAAGTTTGTGGTGCTAGGCGACGGGACTCAGATTAGTGCGCTAGGACGTGGACAGGTGGCAGTACAAGTGCAGAATGGAAAGGAATGGATTGATACAACCATAGACAACGTTTTGTTCGTTCCTGACTTGAAAACTAATTTGTTCTCTGTGAAGTGCGCAACCGCCAAGGGATATGTCATGATGACAGATATTGACGCTTGTAAATTTTATGAAAACAATGCGGTGTGTGTTATTGCAAAACATATCGGCAATATGTATTGTTTAGAGTTTCGTTATAAATGCGCTATGGCAAGTACAGCACATGTTAAGTCAACTTTAAACGAGTGGCATGAGAGATTTGCGCATCAAAACATGACATACGTGAAAGAAGTATTGAAAAACAATAACATTGATCTGGATAATGCTAGTTGTGTTACGAAGTGCGAGGGCTGTTTAGAAGGAAAAATACATCGTTTACCTTTCCCTGGAAGCGATACCTATACCTCGAAGACATGCGAACTTATACACGCAGATACGTGTGGCCCGATGGAGGAGACGTCCGTCGGAGGCGCGAGATATTTTGTCGTGCTTAAAGACGACTACTCGAGCTATAGAAAAGTTTATTTTGTAAAAGGCAAGAATGAAGTGAAGAAATGTGTTGAAAAGTTTATTAATCAAGCTGAAACTGAGACCGGAAACAAAGTTAAGTACTTCAGGAGTGATAATGGTCTCGAGTTTGTGAACAAGGAGGTTTCGGAGATGTTTCTTCAAAAGGGAATTGTTCATCAGAGGTCAGTTGCTTATTCACCGGAGCAAAACGGGAAAGCAGAGCGCGACAATAGAACCCTAGTGGAGGCAGCAAGAACAATGCTGTGTGCCAAGAGTTTGCCTATATCTTTGTGGGCAGAAGCAGTTAACACGGCTGCTTATGTTATTAATCGGACAGGAAAAAGCTCTGTGGCAAATAAATCCCCATATGAGTTGTGGACAAATAAGGTCCTTGATATCCACTCACTAAAGGTGTTTGGATCACCAGTGATGGTCCACATACCCAAAGAGAGGCGAAGGAAATGGGATTCTAAAGGAGAACGTGGAATATTAGTGGGCTATGGTGAAGAAACAAAAGGATACAGAGTTTATTTCTCACAGAAAAATGATGTACAAGTTAAGAGGGATATTGTATTCATGGATTTTGATAAAACTGAAGAAAAACAGAATGTAGATGAAGTAAGAAAGGACAATGTCATTGTAAATGAAGAGCCTAATGAAATACAGGAGAAAATAGAAAGTTGTTTAGAGTGTCCAGTCAATGCAGAGGAAGTTGATTCACCCCAAACTGTTGAAAACAACTTGGATGACAGCAATGACGCTGTAGTGGTTGATGTGACGGCTTCATCAGACAGCGATGAAGGAGCACAGGCGAATCCAGGTAATACTGAAGTACGCCGGAGCGAGAGAGTTAGAAAGCAAACATCATTCTACAAGTGCAATAGTGCTAGTTCAAAAGACTCTAGTGGTTGTGAAGTGGACAACAGTGTTGTGGACAATGAGCCTAGGACATATGCGGAGGCTATGAGCGGAGACGATCGGGGTAAGTGGCAGGAGGCTGTTGACAGGGAATTAGAGACTCTGAAGATTAACAATACATGGGAAACTTGTAAAGATTCAGCGGGTAAAAATGTCATTAGTAGCAAATGGGTGTTCAAAATTAAGAAAATTGGTGATGGTATTCAATACAAAGCGAGGCTGGTAGCTCGGGGTTTTGAACAAATTGATATGATAGATTTAAATGATATTTATGCACCTGTGGCTAAATTGGCGACGTTTAGATTATTTACAGCTATTGCTACAAAGCGTAGATTGCCCATTTATCAGATGGATGTTACTGGGGCTTTTCTATACGGGGAGATACATGAAGAAGTTTTGTTAAGCTTACCTGAAGGTGCATATGTGGGGGATAACAATATTGTTAAGTTAAACCGGTCATTGTATGGGTTAAAGAAGTCACCTAAAAACTGGAATGAAAAATTTAATACTGTAATAACCAGTCTAGGTTTTGAGAGGTCTAGATGTGACCCATGTCTGTATACAAAGGTCAGTGACCAGGAAGAAACATATGTTCTTTTATATGTGGACGACTTGTTAATATTCAGCAGTAATGAAGGCCAAGTCTCATACTTAAAGGCAATGTTACAAAATGAGTTTAAGATGAAGGACTTGGGCTTTGTGTCAGAATACTTAGGCATAAATGTTAAACAGAACTTGGAGACTGGTGTGACTGAATTGAGTCAGAAAAAATATTTACAAAAAGTTTTAAAGAAATTTGGAATGGAGGAGTGTAAACCTATGTCAACTCCCCTTGATAAAAACTTTAATACTAAGGTCTTACATTGTGGTAATAAATGTCAAACAAACTCCAATGTTGAAAGTTTGTGTAGACAAATGATAGGATGTCTTATGTATGCGGTCTCTGGTACGAGGCCTGATCTGTGTGTGGCCATTTCAGTACTGAGTAGGTATCAAAATAAAAATAACAATGGTGTACTTCTGGCATCTTTAAAGCGAGTGCTCAGGTATGTTAAGCATACAATTAATTACAAGTTAGTTTACAGATGTAATTCAGATAACTTGGTGGGTTTTTGTGATGCTGACTGGGGAGGGGATATAGATAGAAAGTCAACAACAGGGTATTGTTTTCTGTACTCTGGCTGTCTTGTAAATTGGAGCTCAAAGAAGCAGGCATCTGTTAGCTTGTCAACGACTGAAGCCGAGTACATAGCCTTGAGCATGGCAGCAAGTGAAGCATGCTGGTTTCAAAATATAATAAAAGATTTTAAGGTGACTAATAAACCCACAAACAGCTATGCAACAACAACTCTTTTCTGTGATAATCAGTCCGCAATAAGGGTTGCTAGTACTCACAGTACTAAGCGCCTAAAACACATTGACATAAGGTTTCATTTTGTGAAAGACTTAGTTGAAAATGGTAGAATTAACTTGAAATACATTAGTACTAATGAGCAGGTTGCAGACTTGTTCACCAAGGCTTTAAGCTCTGAGTTGGTGATTAAATTTAGTACCATGCTTGGGCTAACTGAGTAGTTATGGTTAAGTCTTTAATTTTTAGTTGCAATATTGCATTGAGGGGGAGTGTTGTAATACAATGCAATATTTGATTAGTTTATTTTTGGTTAGCAACACTGTCAAGGTTATAGTTCATTCGGTCCTTTTTATGTTCGTTCTCTCTGTTTGAAATAGTTAACATGGCCGAACGTTGTATTTTTTACCATACTTAATTAATAAAGCTTTTGTGTTCAACTTCGTGTTTTCACTGCTAAAACCTACACAAACAAGCAAGTAGGTCACCTGATGGTAAGTGATCACCACCGCCTATGGACACCCGCAACATCAAGGAGATTGCAGATGCGTTGCAACCTAGAGGGCTAAGATGGAATATCTATAGTGCCAGTAATTGGACCGGCTGTCACGCTCTCCACGTCGGAACACAACAGTGCAAGCACTGCTGCTTAGCTGCAGGAATAGCGAGCAAGATGGTGAAAGCGATCCGGATGGACCTTGCACAAGGTTCTACCACCGGCAAAAATTTAAATTGTTTTATTTCAATGTCTAAAAGTCGCGATAACACAAGAAATTTTTAACCGTTATCGGTTAAAAATTTATAATCATGCCTTTGGAAGTTGTCATTTCAAAGCGTCCCCTTCAAAAACAACTAAAACGTAACAAATCAATGTAAGACTTTCAATTAAACTCGAAACGCAATACTGTATTAACAATATCGTCTACAAATGATAAGGGCTCGTCTGTACTGTAACGAAATATTCGTTACATCGGAATAATTCGCCGAAGTTCTATTAAATTATTGTGATAATTATCTTTTACGTAATGGAAACGGAACACCGTCGAAGCCTGGTCCAAGTCTAAGAATTTATTGATATCTAAATTTCTTTCAGTACTTATTACATAGGGTGTAAAAACGAACGCCACATGGAGGGCAACTTTAAATATAAAAAGTAACAAATTCTATGCAAAGCATACTTAATTTTATTTTTGAAAACAATAAATACTGCTGGTGTTCGTGTAAGTTTCTTTGGACTACTAGTTACTGCTATTACTAACACATCGCACGCTTAAAATTAAAGTGACCCATTTCCGAATAATACACGTCCCAAAATATCACCTTAATTAAAAGACATAGGGTTTAATTTTGGGAAATATCATATTCAGAATTGAGTCGCTTTAATACTAAAGGTGCGACATATTGACTTTGTCTGCAATAAACGATTTTGTTATTATATTTTTTATCATGTTTTTTTTAAATTCGTCTGCCTGATACGGGAATCGAACTGGTTGGATATCACAAAACAAGAAGGTCGTGTTTTATGATACAGATCGACAGAGTCATTGATAGTGATCACTCATATCTACAACACATATCGCACGCTTAGTCTTAAACTGACTCAATTCTGAATTTGATATTTCCCAAAATTAAACCCTATGTCTTTTAATTAAGGTGATATTTTGGGACGTGTATTATTCAGAAATGGGTCAGTTTAAGACTAAGCGTGCGATATGTACATCTTTAAACTAAATAAAGACCGTCGTGGCCGTGGACCGTGGAAGGTTTTTACAATATTTTTATAAAAAGTTATAAAACAATATCAATACAAAATATAGAAACATTATAAAAACCTAACCTAGAGTGCCGCCGGCAGCGGGACAGGGCTCAAGCTACCGGTGGTTAGGGCTGCAGAGTGAGGAATCTCCAGACTATTCGTGACGTATCTAGGAGCTCCGCCTTCTGAATCTGAACCTTGACCCAACCTTTTAGCGAGAATCTCTTGAGATGTTGGTCGAGACTTTTTGCTCTAAGACCGTTCGCTATTATTTATGACTTGGACCTCCGAAGTCTAAGTAGCCAGCAGTCGCTATCGAACCCAAAGTTAATTACACGGCGTTGTCATCTGCGCAATTCATATTTCTCCGATATTTTACAGCCCCGGAGTTTATGTTGAGAGTTCGCGCCATTTGTACGTGCGTTACAACGATCAGCTCAATTTCATAAACGCGACAGGCGACAGCTGACAGTGACAATTCGCTGTACATTACTGCGTGGACACGTAACGCTACAGAGTTACAGACTTAACATCATATTGGGCAAGCAATGTATACCGAATTGTCACTGTCACCTGTCGCCTGTCGCGTTAATGAAATCGGGCCCAGGATTATGATTCTCTAAGCACAACAGCGACGAGCTCGACGCTGGGGCAGCACCCTGTCTTGCTCTAGCGCGCTTACTTGAGTGAGTGAGACAGGGCGACGTTCCGACGTCGAGTCGGACACTGATGCGCTTATAGGATAACTGTTGCAGACTCCTTAGATCTCTAACTTCTTTTTAATTTACTCTTTTTTTACCCTTTTGAATATGTTTTTTATTGTTTCGTTTTGATTTGTATTGTCAACTTGTCACTGAGGAGATCCTTGTTTTCCTACATTACAATCCTTTGAATTCATCAACAGGTGGTATTATTTCATTTAGGATTCAGTTCATACATTTCCCTCGTTTTCAATAACAGTGCTGAAAAAGGCATGGTGACCCGCGGGAGATTACATTTATTTCACATCGAATCCGAATACAGTCAAACGGAATTCTGGGATCAGTATCCCAGAAGTAGAACCTTGTCACAATTAATAATGGCTGTAATATTGAGCCGTTTACTGTGAAAAGTAACTAAATTTATTGTGGAAACATTACACAGTGTCAGTTTAGTTCAGTGTCCTAGCAACCTTTCTTTTCGGTTGTAGTTTTGGAGTTAAATTGTAGTTTCAGTTTCTCACTTATCATCAAGTGAACCGCTTGCCCGTTTCTCGGCTTTAGAATACAAGGAATTTGACAGGGGCGATCACGTGGCACGCGATAAATTCTCGCGAGCCTACAGTAACGCTCGTCGACAAATGGCGAGCGGTGCGGAGTACACCCTGCCCTGCGGTTGGACGCGTGGAGAAAGTTTCATATTTACAAAGTTTTGTTTGAAATGATAATATTTATAGGCGGTCGTTTGTTTAGGGTTCCGTGTTTGAAATAAAAATTAAAGCTTTATTAGAATCGCTGCGTTATCTGTCTGTTCGTCAGCATCTTAAAATTTTAATATTATGTGTTTATATTAATTTATTATAATTCTTTATAAACCCATGTAACAAAAAAAATAACGAGAAATTTTAGAATAATATATCTATTTCTATTGTGTATTTAAATTATTTGGCATACTACTAACAATAGATAAATGTTATGTTGTAATTTTGCTGTGTAGTTTTGTTTTGAAAAGATAAAAAAAGATAAACTGCTGAATTTCTTTCGGGACTTCTCAGCAGAATTTTCCATTTTTTTTAAAGCTTGTAGGCTCACTCCGGACTGGCAGACTCTGTAAAAGAACCTATGGCATACTTGAAAAAAAGTCCTTTTTTGTATGTTTTTTTTTTATTTTGTACCATGAACGCCAGCTAACACAAAATTAAAATTTGATGCCACAGTGGTTTAATCAACGGACAAAAAACGCTGACAAATTTAATTAAAAAAAGATTAAAAACAAACAAAAAATAAATTCCCTTTCATCCATCACCGCACCGTAACCGAAAACAAATTGTCAATTAATCATTTCTCTTCACATTTGTAATTAATTAGTGCCCATTAAAATAATGGAGCCGTCTGTCACTTTGAACGTGACCCTGTCGTGGGGGCATAGAGTTCAGATTGGGTCGGAGAGTGTTGTCTTTGTTCACGTTTCTTCAGAGCGGTCCTTTTGGGACAAAACGCATTGTTTCGATGCTTACTGTTTCCTTCTGAATATGAACTCTTTTAAATAAGGCACACGTCAAAGGTCTTACTCCACAGACATAAGATTCCTTTTTGCATAATTCGTGGGATGTTTCCGTGGTTGTTTGGAGCCTATTCCGCGTAAGCGACCTCTGAGTTTTCGTCGTGAAAGGGTCCAAAGTGCTTTTGTTTTCAAATAATATTTGTGTAGGAAGCACGATTTGAATACGCCGATATGCAATTTTGTACGAGAATTCAATTCACTGGGAAAGTTAAATAACTAATACATTTTACTGTTCTTTGATGTAAAAACTTCGCAAAGAACTAAATAATTGTGTTTAGTTGACCACTAACACAGTCTAAAAGTCTTACTAAGTAACACGTTATTGGACCATATTGTTGTCTTTTATACATACATATAAATATTTTTATTCATAATTTGACTTTGACTTTGTATCTCAAACGGATGTATACATATTATTACATATAGTTAACGAAATAATAAAGAGGTATATATTTTAAAAGTTCCTTAACTGTGAATTAGACTTTTATTAAAAAATTACGAGACTTAAATCTCTAATTTCGCTTTTCAGCGGATAATTTTCCTTAGTCTTCTTTACAAAGTATAAAATTAAATCGCTAGCCATTCCTGTCTGTCCTAAATTCTTATAGTGTATGTTCGGCCCCCTTTCCTTTTAAACCAGGCAACGAATTTTAATACGGTTTTCGCCGTCGATTTGATATTTTTAATTTTAGGATTTTATATACATCACATCCCGATTGTACATGAGCGGAGTTGGAGCGGGTCACTATTTAACAATAAATTAACTATTTCTCACCAAGGTAAAAATGAAGGATAATCCACGGGCTGACTGCACTACGAAACCGTATGCGTACCTGTAACAAAAGTTCTTGATTAGCAAAGAAAGTTATTGCACAGTGGGCTCCTAGACATGGCGGACAAAAGTTTATGCCTCGGGCTTGTAGAATACGCCTACTTTTTTCGTTACCGAAAAGAAAAAGAAAAGTCTTTTCCTGGACCCAAAATAACTCTTTTCTTAGCAGATATGAGGCTAAGGCTTGATACTATTATGGCAAAAGCTATAAGAAGGTATAAGTTTGCCGTTCAATAAAGTTTAAAATAAATAAAAGCCATTTAATGCTACACAAAAAAGGAATACAATGACATAAATAAGAAAGAATCTGATTTATTTTTATGTTTTGCGGGTGGTAGGACCTTGTGCAAGGTCCGTCCGGACGCTACCACCATCTTGCTCGCTAATCCTGCCGCTAAGCAGCAGTGCTTGCACTGTTGTGTTCCGGCGTAGAGAGCAAGACAGCCGGTGTAATTACTGGCACAAGAGGTATTCCATCTTAGCCCTCTGGGTTGGCAACGCATCTGCACTCTTTTTGTTGTTGCAGGTGTCTATAGGCGGTGGTGATCACTTACCATCAGGTGACCCACTTGCTTGTTTGCCTTCCTATGTTGTATAAAAAAAAGTATAAAACAAAATCGCTATCCGTATGTCCGTCTTCATGTTTTCGGCCGCTTACTCCCTTTAAATCACGAAACGGGTTACGATACGATACGGTCTTCATTGCCATTTAGAGATTTTTTCACTTAAGGATTTTGTGTACAGTCAGCGTCAAATATACCAGAGCGGGCAATGTGTCAAAAATATCTGAACACGCCCGAGCGTATTTGACAATAGAGTCGAGTACAGATATTTTTGACACCTTGCCTGCTCTGGTATATTTGACGCTGACTGTACATATATTCGACTAAGAAATTGGTTTACCGGTTTTCGGTCGTGTTACAAAGAGGAAAGGTTTAAAAGTGATCAAGCAACTACTTGGCGGACTGTACAGGAAATAATACAATATTTTCTTAACAGCCAGCTATTAACATGAAAAATATAAAAGCACAAATAAAAAGCTTTCAGCGTATTCATGAACTTAATCCAGTGTCCTTGGCCGTCCTGTTAACATCCCCTAGAAGGCTGGGGCAACAAAACACCAAATTTGCATAATAAGGGCCGAAGGACGTTAAAACTAATCGCCCTCCAAACGGAGGGTTCCGGGTTTTTAATTATAATTATTTTTAGCGATAGCAGCTAGATTGAATCCTGGAAAAGGCTATTTTATTTTTAACTAATAATCTTCTTCGCACGGCCTACGCTTAGGATGCAATGTACAGCCAAGGAATTAAATTTCTAACCCACCTAAGGTTCAATAGCATATAGCAAACTGTCACCATAAGAGCTATAGAGCACGACGTTAGTTTGACATATCGACCTTAATGCATTGCGAATGTCAGACGACATTTCAACGAAATGGGTAGGGAATTAAGTTCCCTGACTGTACATAAAAACCTTTCATAACAAAAATCTCTAAATTACAGTGAAAACTGTTAAGAAATTTGTTGCGTCGTTTAGACAGAATAAATAATAGTACTAACGTACAGAAACTTCTCTTTTTCGACGACCATTAAACGAATTCCAACTTTATGATCAGGTCCAAAAAGTTCGGATTACTTCATAAACATTCCCCAGGCGGCATGCGTCAAAAGGAAGGCGCCGGGCGCCGCCCGCGCCCGCCTTCCACCCGCAATGCCCTGGCGCACCGCTAGGGTTGAGCTGCTATCATGCTATCTCATGCGACACAGAGTGAGTGGGCGCGCGCGCGGCGGGCCGGCAACCTACTGCGATTAACCTATGCCATGGGTGGTGCCGCGAGCGCACCTACAGTGCGGAGTGGAACCCCCCTGGTTTAGAAGGACTAAGTGGCCGAAGTTATCAGGACAGACTGAGAAGAAAGGAATAGCGACTTCATATTATACTAAGTATTAAGACAAGGGACCTCATTTTGCTTCCGTTTTCATAAAAGAGATTTTATTAAATTACTCTCCAAAAACCTGAGTTTGGGATATAATGTCAAAAATGATAAATTTAAAAGTGCACGTGGAAAACTAATACTCTAGTTGGATTTTTCAACAGCAAATTTCGCTTTTCTATTGCATTAACTATATCATACGTTGAAAATCACCTTTTTTATAACTGTTACAATATTAAAAAACATAACCCTTCCTTTTGGCTTTGCCGTAGTCGGGTAAAAAAGGATATTTGTTTTACCGTATTAGGTTCTTGAAGCTTGTTTTTACAGTATTCCTTGATAAAGAACCGTGTAATTGTCGTAGACGTTATTCTTCAGATACAGTTTAGTATTTTATTTCTTTTGTGATAGACACTGACTAAAATCTAATACGAACCGGTACAAATATATTTTTAACCAGCAGACGCTCGCGACTTCGTTCACGTAAAATTAGTAGCCAATGTCCGTCAGGAATAGTCTAGCTTTCTATCTGTAAAGGAATTTTTGAAATCGGTACATACAAACAAACTAACCAACAAACAAACAAACAAAGTTTACTTCTTTATTATATTATGTAGAATATTAGTGTAGACTTGCGATCCACCCCTTCTTACCACAGGTACGATCGGGATGTTATGTATAGTCAACCAAGTAATTGCTTGACCACTTTTGGACCTTACCCCTTTGTAATAAGGTCGAAAAGTGGTCAAGCAATTTCTTCATCGATTATACATAAAACCTTCCTTAAAAAAAGTACATTTGTGTGAACACACAGGCTTAGATAGTTCAAATATGGAACGAAAATACAACTGCATTCTCATGGCTGTTGTATAAATCAATGGCGTCACCGTTAGCAGTTTAATGCGGCTTAAAGCTTGTAGCTGTAAAACAGTTTTCGTGTTGAACGCGTCTGTCGTCGATTAAGTGCTGGATAAAATAATGAATTGTTTTTGCTATTGAATTTATTAAACATTTCTCTGCTCGCTGTACCGGCCATTTTTAATTGCAGGTCTTCTTTATTGATATTGTAAATACGAGTGTTTCTCCGTTTGGCGCTCGTTCAAACTACTGAACCGTTTTAAATTAATGAAACTATTATTTGTAATATGCCATAGAAGGATACCGTCTTATAGTTTAATTAACATGAAACGAAAACTGTTTAATTATGTGCATTATTTGTGAGTGGTTATATTCAAAATTGTTGCAGATTGTTGATTTTTGGACGATTGAAATCTATCCAACGACCCACAGATGGACACGAGACCTCTTACAATACTATCCCCATGGGGCCAGTTAAGATTGAAAACAAGACACATAACTGAATTGCTTTTTATACGTGTGCGGGTTTCTTCACGATGTTTTCTTTAATTGAAAAGCTCAAATTTAATTTTAAATTCAATTTTGCACATTGATTTCAAAAATTGAGAGTGCCAAAGAATTTTTAATAAATAGTCAGTAGGTATCAAATTAATATCTCTTTATATCATATGTTTTGTTGTATTATAATATAATAATAATTTAGTATTTATAATATAATATATAGTGTAAATAACTCGGCTGTTTGGGCTGTGCTGATCTCTAAGTCAGTCAGTTACTTTACAAAGATTGTGTAAGTAAGCACGGCTAGCAAAATATACTTTATCCCATTTCCTTTCATTACATCTTCTAGCCGAACAAAAAGCACTTGCCCTGTCAGCGCACAAATTTAATCCCGAACGAAGTTTAGAAACTCATAAGCACGCGATTGGCGGAGCGAAAAAAAAACGTGTGAGAAAAATTCGCGAACATAACTGAATTATTTCCAGTTTGGTGCGCGTCGCTCCACTGTGCGGTGATATTGAATTTCGATCGCGCCTCATTAGCCCCTCGTTTTGTCCACGCCTGGGGCGGAACGGGTCCGTGCACTTGATTATTTTCGAAGAAATGCTCGCTCTTTGATTGTAAATTCTCGATAAAATGTTAGAGAATTGAAGGTTGATTTTATTTGAAGTCATTTTTTAGCAAGGCTAGGGTTTTATGTCAAACGGTTGGTTTGCGAACAACAAAGGTATTAGCCCCAGTCTTTGACAGTGTATCGACGGGAAGTACGGAAACACACGAGTAAAAACGAGGGAATAATGATGTCAACTACTAGTAAAAACAATGTACGCGTGACAAACACAGGGACGATTACCCTAGTCAAGGACACTTTAGATGGTTGATATCGAGTTTGTTTATCAATCTGTATCTGAATGTTGGGTTTTAAAAGTTGTGAACAAATAGTCACGGTTAGAATATCTATATCTAGATTAAACTTACAGGAAGCACTAATAATTGTCAGAAAATTTTGCAACGCTTAGGCTAAAATTTAACGAAAAGTAAGTGCCTAGTTTGGGTGTAACTTTATAGTTAGTTGTATGCTTGCTACACTAAAAATCGTCAGTTTTCCGTCAATGTAGATTTCCAGTCTGGGGGGCTGCGATAAAACTGAATTTGATGTGAGCAATGCGAAGCAATTCCGTATGAATTCCTATTAAACAGAATGATACAAGACACTCGACCTTTTAACTTGTTCATGTTAAAATCTCTTCAAAGTACCCCTTAATTAAGGCTTCCAATATGAAAGGTACAATGAAAATAAATCCCCACATTTAAATGACATACAATGACAACACAAAGAAAATCTCGGACATCCGGCAGCAATCGAACCTGCAGCCTCATAGGGGTCATGCTCAAATTAAGCCACATATCCCTACTAGACACTGCGATTTTAACAATCTGCTTCGATTTATTTATTACAAAGAGAATAGAAAAAGTTGTTAAGTGAAAAATCTCGAAGCTTCGACACATATACTCACAGTAACGACTCAATTCAAGCCATCAGCGGGAAGGGCGAGCGATAAAATTTTACCTCCAGATATGAGTAAAATATTCAGCCAGCCAAATTGCCGGTGGCTTATTCATGCACTCATTCGCTCGCCAACGAACTTGGCTTGTTTTTCAGTTCAGTTTCTGTTTAGCTTGTTCAATAACAGTTATATGTATTGTATTTATTACTGTATTAAATTATGTTTTTGCGGGTGGTAGGACCTTGTGCAAGGTCCGTCCGGATCGCTACCACCATCTTGCTCGCTAATCCTGCCGCTAAGCAGCAGTGCTTGCACTGTTGTGTTCCGGCGTGGAGAGCAAGACAGCCGGTGTAATTACTGGCACAAAGGTATTCCATCTAAGCCCTCTGGGATGGCAACGCATCTGCACTCTCTTTGTTGTTGCAGGTATCTATAGGCGGTGGTGATCACTTACCATCAGGTGACCCTCTTGCTTGTTTGCTTTCCTATGTTGTTTAAAAAAAATGTTTATTTATCTTTTTTTTAGCTCTTGCTCTTTGTATGCTACTATGATACTCTTTTCACACACTCAAAGGTTAACTGGGAGAGATCCCTTAAAGGGATAAGTTCGCCATTGAACATCACTGTATCTCTTTTTGTTTTTTGTACAATAAAGAATTTACATTTTACATACGTATACACGCAGTTAAAAAGCCTGTATTTATTCCATAAATATTACAAATAATATATTAGTACTAATTTAAAACAATCAAACTACTTAAAAACGAAACATTAAATTAAACATAAATACTAACCCCCTTATTCATAAAAAGTTAACAATCTTTTTAAGCTAACAAATGTTTTGTCCCTTTCATTTGAAGGTATACGTCACAATGACAGATAAAGACATAAAACACGTTAACTAACAAACGTTTACGAAGCGTTTATGAATAAGAGGGTAAAAGTATAACTAAAATATATCGAAAAAAGAAGGTCGACGAACTAGATATGTTAAGTGGCGTATCATTGTCTAGGTATTTGAAAATCATGATTAAGTTTCACATGCAATTTTTCTTTGATTAATTTTATCTATTCATTTTCACGCATTCAGAATTAACTAGAACTGAAACTAACCGATTCCAAAGTCATTGACCTAATTCCTGCGAACCCGAGAATTCGCCAACTCAGGCGAGACATCAACTTTTGTAATTAGGAAAAAATACTAGTCCCCAGACCCGGCGGCGATTAATCGGGGGGTCGATTAGGAGAATTAACGTCACCAATTGAAATTCAGCTCAACTCCCGGAGAGACGGTATTGTAACTTTTTACCCCTGTAGAAATACTTCTTCGCCTATTTTACAAGGAAATACAATACTATATGCTATATTGCCACATTAACAATTCCACAGAATTAAAGATTAATCTTAAATATAGGTATCCAAAAGGGGGTTTTATCGCTTGAGAGCGACCTCTTCCAACCTTTGGATGGAGATGGCGATAGTCCGCGGTGACAACTACGCATGCTCTGACAACTGATATAATAACTAGGCCACTGTGCGGGTGGTAGAACCTTGTGTAAGTTTCGTCCGGATCGCTACCACCATGTCCACCATTTTGCTCGCTAATCCTGCCGCTAAGCAGCGCTTGCGCTGTTATGTTCCGGCGTGGAGAAAAAGACAGCCAGTGCAATTACTGGCACAAAGAGGTATTTCGTCTTAGCTTTGGGTTGGCAACGCATCTGCATCTCCTTAGTATTGCGGGTGTTTATGGGCGGTGGTGATCACTTACCATCAGGTGACCCACTTGCTCGTTTTCCTTCCTACAAATGTTGTATAAAAACTGTAGAACCTTTTCACAATAAATGCCGCAATAAATCCTGAATAAATGTCATAATATATCTCAGCGATCACATATTGCGACAACTTTCTACAGAGGCCTACGAATCAAATTGGTTGACTGTACCTCTACTGGAATGAAACTAGGGTAACCCAAAGAAGTTGCGACGAATGCTGGTCAGCCCTGTTAGTCTCTCAGCGCATCAGCGAGCCCAACGACGAAGGCTCACCCTGTTCCGCTCACTCGAACTAGCGAGCTAGAGCAAGACAGGCTGTTTCGGGGTCAAGCTCGTCGCTGTACTTAGAGAATCGCTACTCTACTCAACGGCCTCTAGCCATCTGCGATTTGGTTCAGTTAGTATTGATCAGCTCATTAAAGGATAATGGATCCTCGAGCTGCGCGCAGCAGTAGGTCGTTTGCATTGCGATAGTGCTGCGTCGATAATGCTCTAAATGCAGTGCACGATCGAGAAAATGTGGCTTTGTACACCCAGTATATATGACTCGCTGTATTAGTGTTATTAGCTTTCGACCGTGTGGGCTTAGATCTAGTGCTGTACATTATGCTATATAAGATTTCTAAGGTCACCACGCGGCTCTCCACTATATGTCGAAAACGTGCCCTATGTTTTTTCGGACACATTATGCGGTCTCCGAAGCATTGCCTTGAGAAGCAAATCATCCTGGGCCAAGTAGAAGGCAGACGTGCTCAGGGTAGGGCGCCAGCGAGATGGTCGGACACAGTGAAGAGGGCGGTGGGCGGCGGCATGCATCGTGCGGTCCACACATCTTACGATCGCAGTCTGTGGAAGGATACCATATGTGGTCGCGATCCTCAGCAGTGAGGGACCGATGAAGAAGAAGAAGAAGAAAACTTAAAAAATTGAATATGTTTCGATTCCGTTGATCGATTTCAACGAAATGTTGAATGAAAACTAAACTGAACTTTCGCTTTTTTAAGCAATTAGATTTTCAATCTAATTAGTGATGCTTGCGTGACGCGTGCAGAAACGAACAAACAAACCGGATAATAGGCAAGAATTTCAACATTGTTTATTTACGTCATAACATTAGATTTTACTTTTCGCGTCCCCCAGTTATTTTTGCAAAATATCGTTAATGTGCAAATACAAAAGTCTATAACTTAATTATATGTATAGAAGACAAATTAATAAAATATGACATAGATATAAAAAGATAGGAGAAGAAGGGAAGAAGATGGATTATTATGAATATCTGTGACCTTTCATAAGTTAACCAGCATCCAAGACACGCACGAGATGATAAATGTCTAACTATTCGGTCATCTCACAACTGTTTTATAGTAACTACTTCGTCGAAACCCAACTCCGAACAACCTTCTGTTGTCCGCTGAAATAAATCGCGCGCGACAACAAAGGGCCGCGATATATCGTCATTTCACAATTTGTCAGCCGGCGAGTGGCGCCCTCTGCCCTAATTTACAATTCAAATTCAGATAAACTCGTAGATAATGAGAATTTATGTTCCAGTACAGATGAGGATCAAAGAAAAGTTCCCGACGAAAGTGCTCGATGTATTTATGGACAACAGATTTCAGTCAAATTAAGCAAAGTTTGTACAAGTCAAATATTTTGAGATGTCGCGACACTCAAGACTGTGTTGAAGGATTAGTGCGATCGAAGCGGAATCGTTTTGAGCAAATTGTTGAGAGAGACTGACATTGTTAAGCTCTTCAGAAGTAATATTGATGTAGCTTTCTGTTGGCATTAGCGAATAGGTTTTTGCGGGAAATACGACGACCCTTTGGTTTGAATGCTTTAGGATTTTCACTTGAAACTGATAAATAAATAACGCCGGCGTTCAATGATAGGTATACCAAGTCCGTGACTAAAATACTGACTTCCAAACGACCTGACCTTGGGATAAATGATGAGCTAGTTTTTTTTTGTGTAAGCTGATATTTACAATCTGTTAGTTTGAAATTGACAAGTTTAATTTGACAGAACGGAAGTAGTGAATGTATTTAGTATTCAAGTACCTACCAATAGTCAACGAGAAGGTAAGAAAACATACGAGTCAATGATGTCAATTACTGGTAAAAACAAATGGGTGTCTATAGGCGGCGGTGTACACTTACCATCAGGTGACCCACTTGCTTGTTTTCCTTCTATTTTATTAAAAAGAACTTCGTTTCAATTTATGACAGCATTATGACTGTAGTCGAAGAAGCTAACTTCTTCAGTTGCGAACAATCCGCCACCAAATGTCACAAAATCTTGATAGCAATAAAATGTGGGAGTAGATACTTTAAAGTACGACTTTGCAAGTTTCTTGGCAAGACAATATTTCAATCAAGTCTTTATTGCCGTCTCCAAATGTACCGCAATATAACGCCGCGCAGTGTGCACAGTGGAGCCAGACGGTGCGATATTAGACAAAGTTCCATTGAGCCACAAAAACTTCCTGCAAATGGCTTGTACGTGAACACAGGCGCAAAATATGGAAATGAAAACAATTTGTTTTAAACTAGCTTTACCTGCGCGTACTTTCTAGTCAGCCACTGAGTAGAATACGTTGAATAAATCAATATCCTTACTAAACCTACATTTGCAAGTCCAATAATAAAAAAGCTTTAAGCACTTAAAACGTTTTTAAATTTCCTAAACAAATAATACAAATCCTCACTCCAAATCTGTACTTATATAAAAAATTGAGATAAAAATCTGAACAGCTAACTGCCCATTTTCATAAAAAGGCGCCTCGAAATTACATGTTCTCAGCTCAGCTCACAATATGCAAAGCAGCGAGAGCAAAATAACTTCCGACGTGCCCACGAATACGGGGAAAACTCTCTTGTTTTGCCCACTGTGCATCGGCCGGTACTAAAGTGCACAGTGGGCAGATCCCGCACAAAGCGGCAATAAAACACCACTATGCGCTTTGACAATTTGCTGTGTATTTGGACAAGAATTAGCTGTGTACGCCGCAAGGCGCGGCATTGTGAGTTACGCTCGCAATTTACTTGCGTCTGGGATAAAAATTATGCACTTCTCGTTATTTTTCAAGTAGCTTTAATGGAATTTTTCTAGTAAGTACATATTATGCGACCGTGTGCGAGACTGGGTTTTAAGAGAAGCGGTAAAACTACACCACAAGGAACCAGAGCTTTCGTTAGAAATTGTAAACAAGACTGCAGTTTCAAAAATAGTGTAAATAAGATTCAACGCGGAAATGTAGTCAACCTTATTATTTAATTAGGACATAAAGATAAATTTTTGTAACCGAAATTTCTTTCGATTTTTTTTAACATTTAATTATTAAATTAATAATCTATTCTCCTTTTCTAGTTAAAATGATAACTTGTACGTGAATTTTAGAGCGTTTGTCCTGCAAAAAATCATTACTAAAGATCAGTAGAATTGGCGTCTCCTCAATTTTGAACATGTAATGAAAGTCGCTATAAAACGTTACTTCTTTGCATTTTTATTTGCGAAATAGTATTTAATGGTATTTTATCAAGTGGGCAAAAAAATCTGAAATTCACCTTTATACGAAAGTTTTCTGGGTCTTTAGGCAACCTGACGCTTCAATTAACGTTCCCATCTTTTTTCGCTCCTATGAGGTCGTTGGTGATAATCTCTTGCTTTCTTAAGCACCTATCCAGTTTCGTCACAATTCAACAAAACCACTAACTTAAAACCACTGACTCAAAACCTCCGAAGGCAGTCCGTAGCTTACGCCGTCACAATGCCACGTTCCGCCTGATTTACGCGATCAATGTCCGACCTACCTTGTAAATGATGATAGAAACTTTCGCCCTCTATTAACCTTCGAACGCCCGGAACCTCCATTTAAATTCACACATGACTACGTTCGGAGTCGGCGGCATTCCCCCGCCAACTGTCTAAGGGGCCGTGTCTATGGAAATTTTATAATCTTGCCTTTTTTAGTCGAGGTGTGCACTTTCTTGATGTAGAATAGAGATGACTTTATTAAAATCTCAAAATAGAACGCGTGTGTAATTTTATTCTGTTTTTATCTTCTTGGGTGAATATTTGCGACGCTACTCTCCGTACTATCTGTGTTGAAATAAATTGTCATTTGTTAAGCGATATCGTAGCCGCCCGTACCCTTCGCGAGGACTACGATCAGCAAAAATAAAGGTCATTAAAAAAAAACTCTCAGTAAACACTTATAATATTCAGTTATGCACTTTATTTATAATACCTAGTCATTTTCATGACTAGAGCGCTAGAGCCATAAAATATCCCAAATAGGTATAAAGATCATTCATTACTAAATCCTGCCCTAAGTTGGCAACCACAACTTTCTAAGACTTTTTTGTTGCTAAAAGCATCCGTCATTGTCAGATAACACGCTTTAGAAAACGGTTTTTCTACAGCCCAAACAAAATTTAGGCCAAACTTTTAAACCTTAAATTCTAAAGATTAAAGCCTGATTTACATTGATCCAGTAGCTGGATTCAGCCTCATTGGATTGAAAAATAGGAAAGTCCTCTATTCCGATCCAGCGCTAGGCTAGCTATAGTATACTGTAAGTCAAATTAAATAGACATTTATTCCAGCTTACCAGAATCCATTATAAGCAGTTATTAATAAGTGTACAATAAGCTTTAAAAGTATCTTAGTAAGGTCCTGAATCCATTGATATGGAATATGACTAATCAAAACTTAACAGAATTTTTTGAATAAATTAAATTGAATGAAACGAAATTAGGAAATTATCAAAATTGAATTAAATTTGATAAATATATAAATAAATGACTTTCAAACTAAAATTGAACGTAATAAGATTAATAGATTATCAAATTTCATTATTAAATCAGCTCAAATTATTAAATAGTTATAAAATTCAATGTAGCTACTAATTAAATGGCTATTCATTTCCATTAAGTAAACATTAAACTAAAACATAAGACAAGACAAGACAAGACAAATACTCTTTATTGAAAACCACACGGAAAATAGTTAACAAACATTACTAATAAAAAAAAAATCTAATATTGGGATTGAAATGCGTTGACATTAACAAGTCCATAAGCCCAATCCAGCGCTGGAATCTCGTGACACTGGATCCAGCTACTGGATCAATGTAAACCAGCCATAAAGAAAATCAAGTGCTCGTGCCTCGTTTAAATGGAAATTGATTGTGGCTAAAAATACCAAACTGAAATGTCGGGCGTCCAAATAAAATCGCACTTTAAAGAAGCTCTGAAAATAACACATCCTAAACAAACAAAGATTTTTAATAAAGCATTTCGCTGTGAAACATCCCTCTTATATCAATATTGTACCTAAAAGCTTTTCAATGTACTCGCATCGTAATAAAGAAGAGTCTAAATACACCATTTTTGTGATGTATAGCAAAATATTAGTATTTAGAGTTCATAATCTGTATCAGGAAAATGTTATACATAAACATGGCGGAAAAGTGAAATGAAATAAAAAGGAAATAAGCGATGAAAATAAAAAGGAAAAGTAAGTCTTGGTTCTGTAGAGTTAGAATCTTCTCGATAGGCGTTAACTCGCTACATAACGACAGAATAAAGAATAGTTAGGCTCGCGTCAAAAGGAACGCGCCCGCGCCCGCCTTCCCCCCGCAACTGCCTGGCGAAACGTTAGGGTTGCGCTGCATTCGTTTTAACAACCCCCCCCCCCCCCTGGCGTAACTGTTGAATTACATAACAATACATATATTCCTAGCACTTTTTCTTCGTTTCTTAATTCGGGATACGCTGTGACCATGATCTCAGATTTTAAACATGAGGACATTTGAGCAACTGCTATCTAGCCTCCGTAACCCCTGTTACAGGGAACTGGACCGACAGAATCATGGTTACACATTCATTTACATGAACTTACAGGTTTCCCCATGTCTTCCCTCACCGTAAGAGCGTTACTGTACTTGGGTGAAGTACATAAGTTTAGAAAAACTCATTGGTACGTGGCGACAGCTGGATCGAACTCGGTACCTCACGATCACGAGTCCACCATAGTTGCCACTGGGGCTCCAACCATTCGTATTAACATAAAAGAAGATCCTGATTAACTTAACAGAGAACCTCCTCCTTTTTAAAAAATCGGTTAAAAAATGAACTACAATGTTATTAAACAGTTTTAGTTCAAATCAAATATTTAGCAAAGTTCGCCAGGCGTCACCAATGCGAGTTGAGATCATTCCTAAACAACCATCATCATAATTTGCAATCTCTCTGCACTCAACAATGTTTAATGTTACGACTTACTTAAATACTAAAACAGGTTGGTTAAGACTTGCGCTACTTTATCCACGAACCGTAAAACGTCTCCAAATCGCTACGGAGCATAAAACTACAGAAACGGCATAACAGCATAACGGCATAACTCACGGCACGGCAGTAAAACGGGCAAGTCATAAAGCGGGACTCAAGAAGCGTGATTGACGGGGATTAGCTTGAGGTGAGGCCGTACAGGAAGCGGCAAGCTAGCAGCCATGCGGTACGCGCTTCTATAGCTGTTTAAAGCTCATAATAAAGTTCATTTATTCAGACTTCCATCCATTTTGTTAGTAAAATTACATAAACACTTATTGACTAATGTTGTAAGATAATAAATTAATTATTAACAAAACAAAAAAAACACACATCCTATAACTTATTCCAAATGAAACGATTAAACGTGTAAACACATCTATTGTGTTAAAATACTAACACAAATACCGAATAAATGAATTTGGAAACACATGATGATGACCGCAACATTAGAAGATTTTAACTTTTCACTTACAGCATAGAAAGAGCAACGAGCAAGTGGGTCACCTGATGATAAATGATCACCACCGCCCATAGACACTCGCTATTTCAAGAATATTGCAGATACGTTGGCAACCCAGAGGGTTAAGATGGATACCGCTTGCGCCAGGATGTTAACCGGCTGTCTTCCTCTCCACGCCGGAATACAACAGTGCATGCACTGTTTAGCGGTTGAATTAGCGAGCAAGTTATTGGTAGCGATCTGGCTGGACCTTGCCAAGGTGTTACCACCCGCGAACTTATTATACCCAACGACCTTCTAAACTATGGACTATGACGGTAAACGGACTATGTACGGTCAGCCTCAGAAGTAGTGGAACATTTTAGTATATTGTACCTGTTATTACTAACAAATTCAAGCAGCTCTCATTTCATACGTTACTACGACAAGGTTCTTAAGTGTTTAGCTACGTCTGTGGCTGACAGTACAGTACGGTAATATCTCAACTTAAACATGGCACACGCCTTCCGTGAGAAAAAGAGTACTTGCATCTAAGCGCATCAAGTATGACTGAAGCCTTACAAAAACGGCTTGCAGGTATGCTTATTTTCTTGCTTATCGTAAAAGCGTCACTTTCTTACTGAGTTAGTTAGACAGGGAACCACTGAGCAACAAACCGAGTTACGGTTTGACGTGCTTCTGATAAGGAAGATAACTTGGTCTGAACTTTAACTGGATTTTATGAAGCTTTATCGCTTGCATCTACAATAATTAATAGATTCCGGCGTTACTTTGCGGAGGTCCATTTCAACAAACTGGAAAAAATTACCCGTAATTAAAGGTAATTTGTTCCAGTTTGTTGCATCTACAATGCCATTTAGGACATTTAGAAAGTAACGGGTTGCAAAAGGACGGACAAGATCCTGGTTTAAGTATCAACTAAGAAGTGTACCTAGCACGGGCCTTCTCGACACGCGTTAACTCGCTACGTAACTCAGTGCGTCTCGTATTATCTAGCCCAGTGGGAGAGAGACGCACCGAGCTATATATCGAGTTACGTTTGTCGTAAGTATAGTGTCTAGTAAATAAGATTGATCGGTAGGAGCTGTTTCAATCAAACAGTTCCGCCGTATGAGATAGTCGGGTCAGGGTTATGATACCTTTGACACCTAAAACTTTTCTTGTTTGAACACATAATTATTGTCTTAAACAGAACTTTTAACTGATGTACCTTTTTGAGGCTCGACGTTTGCAACGTTGCAAACAGTCAAGACATCAGGCCTTAAAGAAGTAAAGTATTAGTACTTCCAGTTTCTTATTGGCTTTCGGCAATCTTACTCGCTTGTGCGTCTGCCTGTATGTTTGTCACTCGTGTTTTTTGAGAACACGTATAAATTGCAATTAAAATGGCTATAACTAGACTTAATGTAGTCTTTTCCTAAGTCATAAATTTTTTTTGTGCTGTTTTCACCAACTAACATATGTCAGGTGACAACGACAATTCAGAGTACATTACGTATATAGCCACTACGTACGCAGACAATACAAAACTCTTCGAATTCGCCATGTATAATCGACCAAGTATTTGCTTGACCACTTTTGAACCTTATCCCTCTGAAATACAGTCGAAAAGTGCTCAAGCCATTTCTTGGTCGCCTATACGCTGAATTGTCAGAGTCACATGTCACCTGTCAACTTAGATGCCAGGTAACCTTATATCATGATATATCATGATATAAGGTTACCTGGCATCCATTTCACTAAGTTGACAGGTGACATGTGACTCTGACAATTATATCATGATATATCATGATATATCATGAAATAAGGTTACCTGGCATCCATTTCACTAAGTTGACAGGTGACGTGTGACTCTGACAATTCAGCGTATAGGCGACCAAGAAATGAAAGAGTTTCACGAAAGCGCCAGCAAGATTTGCAACACCATGGTGTTGCAAATCTTGCTGGCGCTTTCGTGAAACTTTTTCTTCAAAAATAACTAGCCTCCCACCCCGGCTTCGCAGGGATACAATTAGAACGCAATGTACATAAAAACCTTCCTTAAGAAATTCTCCAAATGACAGTGAAACCGTATCAAAATCCGTTGCGTGGTTGAGAAGGAAAAAACGGCCGAACATACACTATAAGGATATTAAGGATTTAAGACAGACAGGAACGGATGGCGACTTTACACTAAGTAAAGATATTTCGTTAAGTTAATGTGACCGCTCCTAAAACCTAAAATCATAATTTAGGCGGTCTGAAACCATTTCCCGTCCAGTGGCGATAAATCATCAGCTGACACAATTTATGGGCCCTCAATAAAAGTATGTCAGCCATTTAGCGCACCCGTATCTGGAAGTGCCGCAGTCTAGATATATTACCTCATAGGGCTTTGGATGGAATGAGTACTAAGTAGCTACTTTCGAAGTTCTTGGACGAGTTTTATGAAATCGCCTCAGTGTTAATCGGGTATGCTTTACTTACTCACTATTTTTATTGTTGCGAGTGTATTTTCTTTCTACTGAAAGAGATTATACAAACAAACACTGCACCTAGCACGAATCTTCTTGATACGCGTTAACTCGCTTCGTAACTCAGTGCGATACGTTCTCACTAGCCCAGTTTGAGCGAGACGCATTGAGTTATGTAGCGAGTTAACGCGTATCGTAGATGCACATAACCTCGTAGATAAAAGACCCTTGCCGGCAATAAAATCTTGTACAAGGTCGCTTATCCCCAGCACCATCTTGCTCGCTAATCCAGCAGCTAGGCAGCAGTGCTTGCACGGTTGTGTTCCGGCGTGGAGAGCAAGACAGCCAGTGAAATTACTGTTACAAGAGGTATTCCATCTTAGTCCTCTGGGATAGCAAAGCATCTGTAGTCTCCTTAGTGTTGCGAGTGTCCGTGTATATAGGTCAGCGCCTATAGCCATGATTTTTTGTATGTTGTCAGTATGCCCTAGAGCTAGGTTTGTATGTTATGATTTTTTTAATATTTTTAATAGTTTCAAAAATATTTAAACTTTTTTGTTTTGTATGAAACTCCTAAAATGCAAATATTGTCAAATTTACACTGACCTAAAAGTAATATATAATGCATTATAATATCATTGCAAATCTATGAAGAATATTAAAAAAATCAAAACATAAAAACCTAGTTCTAAAGCATAATGACAACATACCAAAAAAAATTGGCAATGGGTAAGGTTTAGAGGGTGGAAAACGTTATCGCCCATTGTATGGGGAGCGCTATTTGGGGCTGGGTTCACATTCTTCTTAAGTGTTTAGCTACTTCTGAGGACGACTGTACACTTAAATGCATAAAGTATAAACTTTTAAGACGTTTTATTTTTAGTGTAGCATTTTATACCAATAAGTTACGTTAAACCCCGCCAGCATCACTACTCTCATAAATATGGAACGACCACTACAATGTAACAATCCTTATATCTTTTTAACTGTCACTTAACGTACTTTATTCATGTTTAGCGATGTGTTTTCTAAGAGCTTCTAAAAGGTTTTATATATCCTGGAGCTTCTTTATTTCTCTCGGGATTTGTTCCTAGAATACTAAACAGAAACTTAGTTTCGAAGCTGACTTGTATTTACATAAGGTAGGAGCCATCGCTTTAGATATTACATAATATTTGTACGTAGCCGAAGTACAAACTGGCGGATATATCCACCCTGCCGAAGAGGTCAATAAACTCTTCAGTGCACCGAGCACGAATCTTCTCGATACGCGTTAACTCGCTACGTAACTCGATGCGTCTCGTCCTAACTAGCCCAGTAAGAGAGAGATGCACTGAGTTACGGAGACTCGTGCTAGGTGCACAGTAATGATACACCTACTGACCACTTTTCGACCGTATAACAAAGACATAAGATTCAAAAGTGACCAAGCAATTACTGGGTGGTCTATATGAGTAGTCTGCGGTGTAGTGTCTTTCTGTGAAGTTGCTGATCAGTACTTAACGCAAACTACACCTAAGGTACGTCATCATAAGCTGTATATTGGCCTGTTTATTACTAACTAGCGGACACCCGCGACTTCTTTCGCGTGGAATGAGTAGCCTATGTCGGTCAAAGACAGTGTAGCTTTCTATCTGTGAAATAATTTTTGAAATCGGTTCAGTAGTTCCAGAGATTACCCCCTACGTGCTTACATACAAACAAACGAAAAACAAACAAACAAAGTATTCTTCTTTATTATATTAGTGTAGATGTAGATAATTACACTGTATTTTCTCTCAGCAAGGCAGCGCTCTGTACAGTACCTGCAAAAACAGAAAGAAAGAAAATTATTATACTGAGTTTCACAAGTCATTTCAATTATGATACGTAACCAATTCATAATCCCCAACAACAAATATAATAAGCATGATATCCATATCAATGTCAAAATTAATTATGTAAAGAGCACTATTAAAAAAGTGTATTGGGACAAATTACACCAATGACCTTGCCTTAAACTATGTAAAGCTTGTATTATGGGTATTAGACAACGAATATATAATTATACATACGTATTTAGATAAATACGTAATTAGATACTTATATTACCCAAGGCTCGGGTACAGACATTCATATTTATAACGTTATCCGAGATTTAAACGCGTTAAAATCATTGTTAATTTACTTCAACGTTTCGACCATTTTGCGACGGCCTTGGCACGAGCAGACTTAATCCGGTCAAAACATTGAGGTAAATTAACAATCATTTTATCTCGTTAAAGTCCCGATTGATGTTATAAATATGTATGAAAATAACAAAAGTTTAACACGATTTAAACCATTTACAAACATTCATATTCGTCATACCATATAAGTTAAAATTGTACCAGAGCTGACGCGCGTAGGATTATTTTTTACCAGTAGTTTACATCATTGTCTCTCGTTATTGGTTTCCGTAGCTTCTTGATAATTATTGGTTCACTGTCAAAGACTGGGACCCTTATGTTAAGTGGTTTTAGTTTTATGTTTACGGAAATCCTTCCCCAGACGGGCAGCTCAAATTGAGCGGAATAATGGATTATTTTTTGACGTCGCCGTGCCTCAACTTCCTTGTGTTACAAACGTCAATTAATTAACTCGTATCAGCCCCACCCTCCCCATAAACTTCCACGTCGTAAATAATTTATCAAATCACAGGCTCCGACTTTTTACAGTCGTTGTGTATTTAGGTCGGTGGCAATAAAAAATGAATCGCGGGCAAAAACAATACGTGGCAAGTTTTGGCGTGTCGCGCGGACTCGGGCTGCCAGATGGTATCCTAAAGGAGGACATGTCCCCCATTCCCACACTTTGTCCTCCCGTCCTCCTTTACCCACTATTATGACCTCCTTTTGACTTTTGGATAAACTCAAATAACACGAATATTGAAGTTTTCTTGCTAATTAATGCAGAATGCACCAAAGAAAGAAACGAGCTCGGTCTGGAGTCAACAAAATCATCGATGATTGCGCAATTTAATCTTATAAGATTTTAAAACTTATGTGTCAAAAAGACTAGAACTTATTTCTAAAATTGACAGTTTAGCTAAACAGGCTATGGTCATTATAAAAAAACTCGTCTAAATTGTAAAAGTCCTCGTTTTCTTTAAAACCTCCTATTTAGACCCGTCATCCCTCCTTTTTAGCACTTGGCAACCCTACGCCGGACAAAATAGCGATATCGATAAGCCAGTGGTTACTAGACAAATTGTCGATACAGTTGCCTAGTGGTTCTCCCTATGCAAAATATTGAAAACGATAAAATTGTCGTTTGGTAGCTGCTCGTATCGTATATTCATTTGGTATTGAATGAGGTTTTATTGGTCATCAGCTGTTGTGGGAGTGTTTGGTCAGTGACAATTGTTTCTGGTTATTAATGTGGTTTGTTTTGGTGATTGGTTTTGCGGTTTTTCGAAGTTTAAATGCGAAACGGAAATGCAACGAAACATCAGTGTGCAGTGAACCGCTGTCTAGTATGATTTATGGAAAAGCGTCTAACACAGCACGCGGAGCGAAAGCGAAACGAAATCATACCAGACAGCGTTTCGCTGCATACTGGAGAAGGTAAACGAAAATACGGGTCACCTGATGAGAATTAAAGATAATAATAAAAAAATCAAATGAAATGCGGGTTTTCAAGGTTCGTCCGGATCGGTACCACAATCTTGCTCGCTAATCCTGCCGCTAAGCAGCAGTGCTTGCACTGTTGTGATCCGGCGTGGAGATCAAGACAGCCGGTGTAATTACTGGCACAAGAGGTATTCCATCTTAGCCCTCTGGGTTGGCAACGCATCTGCACTCTCTTTGTTGTTGCAGGGGTCTATAGGCGGCGGTGATCACTTACCATCAGATGACCGACTTGCTTGTTTGTCTTCCTATTTCATAAAAAATAAAAAATACTTTACAAGTTGGCCCCATAGGTTCTTTTGCATGTCTTAGTCTACCAGCGCTACGTAATACGGAAGATTCTACTGAGAAGAAAAGCCGTAAGAAACTCAGCAGCTTATTTTCTTTACAAACGAAGATTAGGGTCAATTGTTCTACCGGTAGACAGCTGGACGTGTAGACACTCTCTAAGTCTTATGACTATACTCTCTCCTGGTTGCACTGATCGATATGCTTCTCTATTCCCTGCCTTCTCTTTGACTTCCAGAAGGCAGGGAATTGAGAAATACGGGGATTGCTCGGACGATGCCAGTAGCTCTTAGATTTACAGTCCACAGGGACAGCTGTCCATTGGTAAAATAGTTTCCTCTTCAGAGCAGAAGAAAGATAAAAGAAGATTAGAAAGTACAGCACAGCAAGCTTTAAGCATATACAACCAAATGGCGCTAGTTAAGATTTACCGGGAAAAATTAATTACCTAAATCTACGCTTGGCAGATGTTCATTCCCGATCAAACTGTATAATATTAATTGGAGATGTATAGTCTTTGAATATCAAAGAGAAAAATAGGAATGAAAATTTAATTTAAGACGGAATCCTTAGACGCATGTAGTATCGAACCTATAGTAGCGCCGAGCGAGGTAAAAATAAATGATCTGAGAAAAAGGGTTTTAGTTCGGCTAATTTATTTAACAAATTGAAAGCTAATAATTGGCTGATGAAAAGCTAATGAAACAACTAAAAAAAGTATACTTAACTTTCAATTCAATCAAACCATTTTGACCCGACTACCGTCAAAAGAGAAGATTATGATTTTCGAGTGTATCTATGGTTACGCGCTAAAACCCTTTTTGGTCTAATGCAGTAGAGGCCTGCTCTATGGCCGCGCGTAAAAAAAGAAATTATCCGTCAATCAGTCATATCATTATTATCATTCATCTGCTGTGTCTTATATTACCCTCGCGAATTATCATATTGACCCGCACCGCTCCAAGTCATCAGTGCTTCTGCGCCGCATCACAGCAGCCCGCCATCCGCCATCATCATCAGGTGAGTGGGGCTCTACTGTTCAAATTCATCTTTAGATCCCGCCGCACCAGCTCCTCGCCCCTGATTAAACGCGTAGTATTTTTGGCTATTTACACGCCCTAACAATCTATGTAAAGTCTAATGCACACCCTTCTCAAGTAATAAACAACATTTTTACCTAAAACGGCAGTTTTTGTCATTCAAATATTGTTCATTGTGTAGTAAATAAAACATTCTCAAGTAACACATTATAAATCACCGATTCCATTTACAGCCTCGATTACTTTTATTTAGGCGATAAACGCTGTTTAGGTATCGAAATGTGAAATTTTAGGTTAGTATTTTGTTGATATTTCATGATAAGATAAGTGTGGATCAATATAATTTATAGGTGAATACTCAATACTTTAACAAAAAGTTGAAAAGGTACATTTAATGACTAATTAAGTATAGTTGAGCCTACAAGTCGAGCTACTGACATACGATTACTAGCCTGCGTTCTTTTCATGACTGACCAAGTTCAAATGATCCCTCAGTCATTGTTTTCTTATGAGTATAACATTCAAGTAAAAGTCAAAGTCAAAATATTTTTATTCAGATTAGGATAACAGGAAGCACTTATGGATGCCAGAAAATTTACCACCGGCTCGAAAAAACCTCTGGTGAGACATTAGTTAGACATGGTTGCACCGAGGCATTAGTAACCCTTGTATCAGTCGTTACGGTAACAGATAGCAAAGAAACCTCACTTTACAGTTTATATAGTAACTCAATGAGTTCTAAAAACCTAACTTATTAATAGGAGCATCAAAAATAGTATTATTTAGCCGTGGTTTTCTAACTTTACTCCAATTTGTGTTATGAGTAACCTCTGAAGCTACTCAGAAATATTAAGTGATACTTAACTCGTCTAAGTGACCATTTGTCACAGGAAAGCGTTTCTAACGACCAAGTTAAGGCCAAGACCAAGTTAATCACTTAATAGTCTCTTCAAACAGTTTGTATTTAACTATGAGATGGATAGCTGATACTAAAATTATTAATTTCAAAGTAGCTTATAACATAATAATACGAAATAAATTGTACTGAAGGAAATTTCATTTCTGTATTTCGGTCCGGAGTCCCTCGAGCCAGCTGAAGGTGAAATAACTGCAAAACCCAATCTCACGGTTAACTTCCAATTTTGTCGCGATGCTCGCAGCTAATGTATTTAATAAGGAACGGCAGAAATATGGTGAGATCTTTCTAAGACGCCGCGAATTATGTGGAAAGGTAGTAAAATAATATTTTCCTATAATAATTAGAATTACTTATGTTTTCGCGACTTGTAGACATAGAAATAAAATAATTGTAATTAATGTATTGTAACGAATCGAATTCCCGACGTTTTCAGGTTTCATATTAGGCAGACTGACAAAAATGGTTCTCTCAAGGTTTTTACTGAATATTTGCAAAATTTTATTAAGTGAACTACCATTCAGCGGGTGGTAGGAGCTTGTGCAAGATCCACATCACTACCACCATCTCGCTCGCAAATTCAGTTGCTGAGCAGCAGTGCTTGCACTGTTGTGTTCCGGCGTAGAGAGCACGACAGCCGGTGCAATTACGGGCACAAGAGTTATTGCATCTTAGCTTCTCGGTTGGCAGGGCATCTGTAATCTCCGAGGTATACAGATGTCTATGGGCGGTGGTATTCACTTTCCATCAAACAACCAGCAAGCTCACTTTCCTCCCCTTTTTATTAAAAAAAATCTAAATTTAATCTTAAATGTTCATTTTCAGTAAGTCTTATCTGACGATCCAATCTATCTAAAAAAAAGACACTACAAAATCCTTATTTAGAGAAACAAGCGCCGCGCCTGATCCGGGCTAATCCCGCACGTGCCGACTATACACCGTGTGTATGTGCAATTAGAGCTCACAATCCGTCGCGGGGATTACGCTGTCGAACTTGATTGACTGCCTTGATCAGACTGTATGTACAGTCAGAGAAACTGAATTCTGCCACTATAGAACCATGTCTTAATAAAGTAATTGTTGCAATATTAGGACAATATGTTTTTAGGACTTAATGAAAATGTATAGTTTTGCAAATAAATCACTTTGACTTTGATATTTATTTTACAAAGTCAGTATGACATTTATAGACTGTGTTGGTGATTTTCGTAGCTGCTAAATAATATAAGCCTTATTTTTTTGTTTTATCAATATTTTTCTGATAAAATAAATATTCTTCTTTATAATGTATTAACGTCCCGCTCCGGCTTCACACGCGAACAATTAATTAATGAAACATTAATTATATCAACGTACAGTAGGGGAAATACATTCAAGTACCACCTTAGAACCCCGTCGCAATGACGCGAAAGGGTAAACGCCACACGATGTCATACAAATGTCATGCGTATGTCTCTTCGATTAGGTTCTACGCTGGTACATGTTTGGATTTCCTGGACTGTCCTACATAAAAACTTTTTGTTAAAATCTTTCACGTTTATAACATAAGTTGGTTCCGCAGATTCCGTTTTCACCAAAATAATTGTGGTATGAAACCCTTAAAACGAACAAAACCTTTAGGCGACTGTATGTTTACCTCCCCACGTAAAAAGTCAACATGCCCAAAAAAAGCACTTTCCTTATTCTAACAAAGAAAATAATAACAATCACATAAAGCCTTCCCTAGGTGAACAAAGCAAATGTGGGGCACAAAGAAACTTGGTCATTATCCAGAGGCAACTTCGGGTCAAGTGTCGTGAAATTTACATCACGGCAACGGGTTGCGGATCCCTGACCCGCTGCGGGGACAGGCGACAGAAGTTTTGTATAATCGATTGTTTTTTGTTTGTTTTTGTTTGATTTACGACTGCGTGCTTTTGTTTTCTCCAATGTTTTGACGTATTGGTCAACGAGTCGGGTTTTATTTTAATCAAACGCTGTTTATTGCTCAACGCATCCGTTGAGAACGTTGAATCGTTTTTTTTAATGTTCATATTAGTCCGAATTAGTTATAACCGGAAAAAAGTTGAAAAAAGTGGCCTGGAAAATGTTTAAATGTAATTTTTTTTTATTTAGGACTAGCGCACGCCTGCGACTTCGTTTGCATGGAATTAGTAGCCTATGTCCGTCAGGGATAGTGTAGCTTGCTATCTCTGTGAAAGAATTTTTTAAATCGGTTCTGTACCTCTAGTTTCAGAGATTACCCCCTACATACAAACGAACAAAGAAACAAATAAACAAAGTTTACCTCTTTATTATATTAGTGTAGATTAGAGTTGGACAACAATTTTCGTGTCAGCTGTCTTTATCTTTCCTTTAGTGTAAAGTCGCTATAGCAAATCCTTATAAGCCTTATGTTATGTATGTTCGGCGGCCTTCTCCATCTAAACTACGCAACTGATTTTGATTGCTCTTCACTGTGACTTAGGGTTCTTTTTAGGGAACATTTTAATGACGTACAGTCGACCAAGTAATTGCTTGACCACTTTTGAACTTTATCCCCTTGTAATAAGGTCAAAAAGTGGTCAAGCAATTTCTTGCTCGACTATACACGTGTGAAGCCGGGACTGGGTTGCTAGTTATTATTAGTGTGTATTTAGCTATGACATAACGACGTAATAAACCTCTAATCTTAGTATCATATATATTATTATGTCGTAAGCTACATGTTTATCGACTGTCTCCTAATTGGGCAAAAATATGGCGCAGGAGTCGAGTGTCAAGGTAATTGGTGCCAGTTTGGCGGTTTATGCGCTTTGATTACTTTGAAATACGGCGCCCGGGCGCCAACGCGGCGGTTTCGGGTTGCCTCGTAGGGGAGTACGGGCGGCTGTTTGATTTTTTTAAGTATAGTATCTTACAGCTATAGAGTGGAAGGCTAGCGTTTATCGTGTACATAAAAGCGTCTGTCCTTCTCGCACACGCCTATCGATTAGAAAGGGATGTATGCTTTACGTCAGTGATAAAAGATAGCTTGCTAGTGCCTCGGGGAATTTACCAACTGTGAAACGGACGAGCGAGGAATGAGACGAACGTTGCAGAATTGGTAAATTATTGCCTTATATTTAATTTTAGTTTGTTTTTGCCATCAAGCTTGAAATCGGTCTGGTTGTAAGCTTAAAAAATATTTATACCACAAGAAACAGAAAAGAATTTGTATGCCATAATGCCTTTTAAAATAATCTTAATTATTCATTGGGATACAAAGAAATAGTTTCGGATATTATGTGGATTGGACTGTTTTTCCCAAAACCACGTTCCATTACAGTGTATTATATTTTAATTGTACAGATAATACGACTTTATCTGCCATGTATATATTATATTGTAATAACACACGCATGTGATATGAAATTAAGCTTTTAATAATAAAGCAGCGGATATTAAAGCTCTCGAAAAAGCTCGCAAAGCCCTCGTTTCACGACCGCGGCGCATGCGCCGGGAAATAATTACACGACGCAAGTTAATTCGTTTAATCGTCGTAATGAGTTGTGTTGGTATTTTGTTAAAATTTAGTAAAATTTTTTAACGTACAATCAGCCTAGTAAAACCCCTCAAATTGAATTTATTACTCAATATGTATTACATAACTGCCCGTGGTATGTTTATTAAACCTCTTAACTCGGATAAACAAACCAGCTTATACTTCCTGCCGTTTCACTTAGTACTAAAAGCTACGGACGAGCTTTTAAAACTTAGGTAAGCTTCAGCCAAGTGTAAATAAATATGAAATAATTTGTTCATTTATTCAGCCGATAAACTCAAAGGGGAGTGTGGGGTAACTTATATCCATGAGAATCGAGTTCAAATTAAAGAAAAAAAGAGGGAAAGTAGTTTATTAGGTGCTTAGAAAAAGATATGGGGACTTTACAATAAAGGCATCAAATAGATGCCCCACTCAGCATAGTGCCGAGGCAGTTTAGTACTACGACGTCTGCGCCTGTACCACAAAAAATATAAGTGTTACGATCTGTCACAATTGTAAAATTATTCATAGAAAAATGTGACAAATGTGTTAAATTGTAGCAATTGTAAGTTCTTTGATACAGGCCCTTGGTATTCCGTGAACAACTTAAGAAGTTACAATATTTACCCGCGGCTTCGTTCGTGTGGTTGTTTTCCATGCATTTCTATGTATTTTACGTTTTAATTCCGGACATCTGAGTGTTCTTGATTAATTTTATTTGTGATCTGTTTCGTGGACTGAGCATCGAGAAGTCAACAGCTCCTGATGATGCCTCATGGAGAGGTGACACGTGTCAAGTGGTATATTTCGTGTTGGTGGTTGGATATAGTCACGTTTTTGTTGTTTTTTTACAATTTAATAAAGGTATTCAACACTAGGTGATCGTTGCGGGAACCCGCTGAATGCAAGCAGCACAAGACCGGTCGTTGTGGCGATCCTTGGGAGAGGCTTATGTCCAGCAGTGGACGTCTTTCGGCTGAAATGATGATGATGATTCAACACTAGCGCTGTTATTTTTCAGGATCGCTGGCACTGAGTTCGCGGATTAGCAGAGTAATTGATTCCATTAATTTGATCTGTCAGCCAAATTTCTTCTAAATCCGATCAGCTGTTATTTTTTTGAAGGAGCTTTATAACCGCTAAGAGTGCCTTATACCCAAACACTTGACATCAAATGTTTATGATAAAAACATGCTCATAATTTAACGTCGCGTTAAATTTCCCCTCGGAAAGCGCGAACGGCGACGCCGGACTAAATGACAGCTCGTTAAAAAAATAATTCGAGGCATTAAAATTAACTGCGCGGCTGAACAAGCCGCATCAAAAGCGGGCCAGCCGACTAGATTACATGGGCTTGTTGAAATAAATAATTAAGTTGACTTGTTTTAAGGACAATTTGGAATGCAGTTCGCATACCGAAATTTATTTGAGTTTATTTTGACTCTGCTTTTATCTGTTGTCTTTTGATATACTAATTTTGAATTTTATAAATGTACAATTATATCTAAATGAAGAGGTTCATAAAAGTCTTACTTAAAGGTCAATTAGCACACTGGAACTTCATACAAGCTGGCCTGAGAGTACTATCTATACATATATTTAATGTATTATTATCTGCCTTAACTGAAATACTTATAGTGATGTTTTGATATTTGGATGTTTGTTTCTTAACGACACGAACGAATTTCTATGAAATTTGGCACACAGATAAAATATGTCCGGAATTAAAATATAAAATACCTTTTATCCCGTTAAATACTTAGGAAATCGTTTCACTCGAGCAAACCGGGGGTATAAACCCGTTTAATAAAATTAGCTTTATTTAATACTGTATAATTACACAGCTATTGTATGAAAGCTCTTTTCGTAGCTTTATTGATTACACCATAGCTGCAGTCGACCTTGGCCTCGCCACGCGAGCCGACAGAGCAAAACGGCTTAGTCACTCTCCGACAAACAGCTCTGTAGTATTCGAGGGAAGGGAGGCGTCGGAAGGGCGATTAGGCAAAGGTCAAAACCTGTTTCACAATGTCCAGAATACAGCTGATTGAAGTAATTTCTGGTTTCCCTGTATTCTAAAGTACTATTTCACCATTAAGTGAGTTATTTTTCACTCACCGTTTACGTAAGAATTAGTTAACCTTGAAACACTTATAATAGATGGGCGGGTTGGTGGGTTGGACACGTTAGACATCATACCTACGGCAAATAAGAACCGCTCGATACTTCGTTAAAGATTTTTGTTTTTGCTTGAGAAAGCCTATAGCAATAACCATTTCCTGGTGGATCCAACTTAATGAAATGATTTGAATTCGCAACTATAAACGACACGATTAAATCGCCTTTCACGCACGTAGATTTGGAGTTTGCAATTAAACGCATGATTTGAATATGAAGTATAAATCAAAGTGCTTATTTATTATTATTTTGATAGTTTAAGCCCGAACCGTCACCGAAATAGTTTTATTTTTAGTTATATAATTTTATGTATGTTAGTCGGTATTTGTGTAGGGGCCTTTGTAGCCTGAGAATAAATGATTTTATTTTATTATTTAATAAGTCATTTATTCGCGTAAATGTCAAAAGAAATTATAAATATAAATTGATTCATCAATGAAACTTTCTTGGCCATTATTTCTTAAATTTTGCAACATGTAAAATCAATGAAGCGGAAAGCATCTAAGGAAAAAAACGGAAAATAGATTGATAAATGCTAGCTTTTTTTACTCTAGTAACTTTGCTGGATTTAGGAAAGTTTTGTCTGAGGAAATTCAGTGCGATTGGAAGAAGCAATTCTGCCTTTATAGGGGCCAAGGGTCGACGGGGCCCGATGGATGTATTATAGTAATTCTAACAGGAAACTAGGTATTACTGTTCTGTATAACCATTTCCCGGAGTTTCCGTGGCACGAAGAAAGATTTCGTCAATCAACTTTTGAAAATGTCGGAATCACAAAATTGCTGATGATACTGAGTGCTATAAAAGGAAAAGTGTTTTTTTTATACATCATAAGAAGGAAAACGAGTAAGTGGGTCACCTGATGGGAAGTGATCACCACCGCCTACAGACACCCGCAACACCAAGGAGATTGCAGATGCGTTGCCAATCCAGAGGGCTGAGATGGAATATCTCTTTTGCCAGTAATTGCACAGTCTGTCTTGCTCTCCACGCCGGAACACAACAGTGCAAGCACTGCTGCTTAGTGGCAGGATTAGCGAGCAAGATGGTGGGTAGCAAATCGAACGGACCTTGCACAAGGTCCTACCACCCGCCTGTTTATTTGATTATGTAAAAGTTAGATGATCGAAGGGCATTTTTTATCCTGAAAAATAAAAGGAAATCCGGAACCCATGACAAAAAACAACAGAGAACTTGTCCCGTTAAGCGACTATGAGCAGTAGCATGTTTTATTGGGCATGTTACTTTTATAACCAATTGGACATTGTGCTTGGTTGCGGGAAGTCTTCCATGCCATCTTTTTACCCAACTAAGGAAGGGTTGTGTTTTTAGCAGTCTATTATAATATTATTGAATGCTTGCTTGCATGGCCGCACTTTTGCTTTAGCCAAACACAATAAAATAATTTCATGCGGGCGAAGACACCGGAAAAAGCAAGTGTACTAAGAACGTTTTAGTGAATTTGTTATTTATGTATGTTTATTTTTTGTATATTTTGCGTATATTTATAATAGAATGTATTTTTTTATCTATCGCAGCTATTTTTACTATGTATATTTATGTGCCACTTCATACCACCTGGTTAATTGTGTTATTTTTCGTGTCGCTCGTGCCAAACGGTTGTCTGTAAAAGATCGCTCTTAAGCAAGAAGACCGTCAATTGATTATCTTGTGAACTATTTTTCGTGTGGTTTTCAATCAAAAGTCTCGGTCTTGTCTTGTCTTGTATGTGTTTTAGGTTGTCTTCCATCACCGGTTTTTACTAGTAAAACGACATTTAAATCAAACAACACTGAAACATTTAAGTTAGGCACCGACCGCAAGCTGAGTGTCGTTTGAACCCTGCACTGCTGGTAAATGCTGATAAATGCAAATACCAATCTGTTCAGCCTCGTCGAACTTAATGTATGCTTGTAAGTCTGGACAAGTTGCAGAGTAGGGGAACAAGGGAGCTTAAGAAAGTACTTATTAAGTTGCAGTACAGTCAGTGTCAAATATACCAGAGCGGGCAAGGTGGTCAAAAATATCTGAACACGCCCGTATTTGACAATAGAGTCGAGTTCAGATATTTTTGACACCTTGCCCGCTCTGGTATATTTGACGCTGACTGTACATTGCTGAGTTCGTAGCACTGAATATAGTGAAGAGCTTTTCCTTATACGTATTTTAATTAATTCACACCAGCAGATGGAAAGACATCCACTGAGAGGTTAACAGGAAGAGATCCCTTAAGGAATAAATGTGCGCCTATGTATGTCACTGTCTCTTTTTTTGTCATTCATGTTTTTTTACAATAAAGCACATGTACAGTACATGTAGCGTAGATCTTCAATAAAACCAGTTGATGGCTGAAACTGTTGCATATTTTAATAAAAACACCGCTATCACTAGCGAATCAAATTAACATTATATAACACGTCTTTCTGCTTTCACGTCGTAAGTCTCTTCCATTCATCTTCTCCTTCGATCATCATTCATCTAGTACATTCACTCCCGCATACATATAAGAGGACTAACTTAGAACCAATTTTGCGTTAAATATCAGAAGAAAAAAGCTAGATCTATAACTACCGGCCTAAATGTTTGTACTGTTATGGTTTACGTTTCAATTTTGTGTCTTTTTTTAATACAACATAGGACGGCAAACAAGCAAGTGGGTCACCTGATGGTAAGTGATCACCACCTAACCTAACCTAACTGAGGTAACCTCTCCGGAATTTATTTCGGTGCCAATACGTAATGTTCAATTTAAATTTAAAATGCTAATGACAACAAAAGAAAAATTAGGGTAATGGCAAGACTCGAACCTGCAACATCAGCATTCCGTGCCTTGCGTTTGCCAGTTTCGCCACATCATCGCTACCATACCCTGCGAATCTTTCAATGTGTTTCATCTTTATTGATATTTGTTTGGGAAAACTACCCTCGGTGTCATCATGAGAAACTTAATCAAGTTATCTCATTCAACTTGGTCATTTGTGAATGCCCGTTAGCTGACGAGAGATGACGCCATTTTTTGTTAAATTTTTGTAATCGACTTTTCTTTAGTCTAATACATAATGTATTTAAATATCATATGATCCATTATTTTATTTATGTCCATATAAATGAGAATTTGTAACAATGTTTCAATTTCAATTATGTTCAAAAGCGGTAAACGTGTTCCGTAATTACATCGCGAGGATTAAACACTTCCTTTAATTACTTTACAGGTAATTACGTAATCAACCTCGATGTGAGATTAATCCGTCCCTTAATAATCAAGTTAATCATTAAATTTAAAATAAGTATCGTAACTGGAAATTTAAATCTAGGAATTGAATGAATACTCACATGACTACACTGCGCCATACAAAATAAAACAAAAATCAATTTGTCTTAATTTAGCGAGTGTTACTAAAGACATGTTGCATGTCAATCATCAAAATTCAATATGGCAAAAACCAGACGCCATATTGTAAATAATAATCATCAAAATCGGCTCAGTCGTTTAGGCACTACAGTGGAACATACGTAAATACAAACATACATACATAGGCTGCTAAAAACATAACCCTTCCTTTTGGCTTTGCCGTAGTCGGGTAAAAACCGGCCAAGTGCAAATCGGACTCGCGCACCAAGAGTTATTAATAAACACAATTATTTATTTTTTGTGTTTATTAATAACAAATTTACATTTTTCGGATTAATTATTTCATTTGTGCTGTAAGATTTTGCTTCTTGCCAAATTTCATAGTTCTAGGTCAACAGGAAGTACCCCATAGGTTTTTGAGTCCCTTGCGAATGTATGAAACACGCGGCATAAACGGCCGTATCTTTTGATTCCTTTGATTTAGAACTTTGATTTTTTCATGACTCTAAGGGACAGCAGACTTGAGTATTTGATATTAATTTCAACTCAATACCTCCACGCGTTCATGAGAAAAATATTCTTGACAGACTGACATACAGACAGACAGACAGACGGACAGCAAAGTGATCCTAAAAGGATTCCGTTTTTCCTTTTGAGGTACGGAACCCTAAAAATTAAGTCAACAAACTATGCGAAGTGGGATGGGGTATCTTTGAATAGACATTTGAAAAATCATCTTAAATTTTCTTTTATCATTTATTTCTTCGTTTTACTTTAAAATGTGTGCATGTTGACCGTTATTTCTATTCAATCTGCCAGTGGTTAAATTCCAAACTGCCGTATCGTTTTCATTCAACATCCACTACAGTGTTATAACTGATCTATGACGTCCTAACCCAGGATAATATCCGAGTAATATACCCGGATAATATACCCGGGTAATACTCGTGTAGTAATAATTAACTAGTATTAGTCGTAAGTGCCGCCGTTATGTCCTCTACGAGTCCCAATATACGACCACGCAGGCTAATCTGTAGTAATATTGTTATTAATAAAATAACATTGACACACTCTGACATTTGTGATATTAATGATATTCACACGTGCTTCCTTCTAGTTAGCTAGTTCTAATGACAATGGTCATTATCGTCATCCCTATAGCGCTTTTCCCGTTATTTATTATTTACGAATTAAACTAGTTGCGGGTGGTAGGGCCTTGTGCAAGGTCCGTCCGGATCGCTACTACCACCTTGCTTGCTAATCCTGCCGCTAAGCAGCAGTGCTTGCACTGTTGTGTTCCGGCGTGGAGAGCAAGACAGCCGGTGCAATTACTGGCACAAGAGGTATCCATCTTAGCCCTCTGGGTTGGCAACGCATCTGCAATCTCTTTGGTGTTGCGAGTGTCTATAGGCGGTATTGATCACTTACCATCAGGTGATCCACTTGCTCGTTTTCCTTCCTATTTCATAAAAAAAGTATTAAAAAAATGTCTTCAATGTCCTTAAGAACAGTGTACTTCTATTTTTTCAGACTTATTCGTAGCTTTTGACTCGAGCAAACAGGTCACGTCTCGCCCCGTATAATTATGTCTGTTTATACTTAGACCTGTATTGACATTAGCAGCACTACGATGGGAACGAGGGTTCCGCGGCCACTGCCACTGTAATTTACCGACCAATTACTGATATTAGATAATTATACAGCGCATGCCACCAGAGTCGACAGCCTATTTACTGGAGAAAAAGAAGTGCGTTCACTAAGAAACACAGAATTTGTTTCTTTGTTTACGACACAGCCGGATAGCCAAGTGGTTAGTAACCCTGATTACAAAAGTAGAGGTTCCGAGTTCGATACCGTCAGAAGGCGTGCATGCAAACATGCAAGATGGCATTCCAACAAGTATGCAATTAAGCATCCAAGCATGAAAAAAATAATTGTTTATTTCGATGACGATGAGTATATTTTTTAACTGTCTTGTTAACTGCACGGCCGCACGATAGTAAAGTTTCTTTTTCTTCTTTTTTTAAAGACTAACGAATGACTCCAATTACGCGTGTTGGTTGGGTTATGTTAGACGTTATAAATTCGTGGCAGCGCAGCAGCAAGGAGGTTAGAGGTGGGTGCAGTCATTTAGTGTTTGGTTGGGTTATGTTAAATTGTAATTGTTTGTTGCTCTGTTCTTTGTGGTATGTTTTTAATTCTATTCCTATTTGTATTTTACTGTTTTTTTTTCTAACTTTGTACGTAACTGTTGTAATGTATGTATTTAATCATGTAGTAATTTCGCTTGTCCATCCGTCGTCACTCAAAGAGTGTCGCAGCTGAAAATCAGCGCTGTGACTCGCGTTACAGCATATGCTGAGCTGCGGCCTTTTTGACGTTGGCCAACAATCTTTTCAAAAATTATTTTCCTTCTTTTGTTTAGTTATTAAGTTTTTGTGATGTTGTTGTATTATGCGTCAAATAAATTTATTTTCTTTCTTCTTTCTTTCTTTCTTTTTACCATGACGTTAGACGTAGTATAGAAAAACTATGGTTAAAATCATGCCTATGCTAGAAAACGCCCGTTTACCTTAAAAGTACGCATTGTGCTCTCCCGGGCACTCGATAGCGCGCGCTATCGCTTGTTCCATATTAATGCGCCGGGGCATTTGCTATTTGTGCTTTATTTATGCCCTAATTAATGAACCGTTTGTTTATAATGGAATTTCTATACAATTTGGGGGAATTTACTATCACGCCAGTTAATAACAGAGCTATGGTGGCAGCACATAAATTGAGATAGTCTATCGTTAGATACTCTCATGGAATAAATTATTAACTCTGTACACAATAAATACAAGGATATTTGTTGACGTATAATTTTTTTTTAAAGTGACAAAGTGTGGTACACTACCATAATATAAAGTTTGCCTCTCTGCATTAGTCGATAAGCATCGTTTTTAATATACATTGCCTCACGGGACCATTACATGAAACTTGAACTTCTTTGCAAAGCCAGCAATGTACTTCACTTAATTTTATTTACTATGGCACTCTCCAAGACAGCCTAAGTCAATCCTTGAAATAATTAACTACCCCTTTAGTCTCTTAAGCTGGGTACTGACCAACGTTACGAGGTGTAATGTAACATGTTACACAGCGAACATTCGTGCAGTCAGTTCGTCGTGTTACGGGGAAACCAGCGAGCAACTACGTACTGACTGCACGAATGCTTAACATTACACCTCGTAACGTTGGTCAGTACCCACCTTTAGCGCAATAGAAATGAGCTCGCCGTCGAGACATCACTCTGTCTCGCTCATTCGAGCTAGCGCGCTAGAGCAAAACAGGGCGCTGCCTCAGCGTCGAACTCGTCGCTGCACACAGGACGTCGAGAATGTTCTAAGACCATTTAATAAATAAATTGTACATAAAAACCTTTCCTATAAAAATCTCTAAATAGCAGTGAAAACTGCATCAAAATCCGTTGGGTGGTTTAGAAGGACAAGGCGACCGAAGATACACTATACAAATTTCGGACCGACAGGAAAAAATAGGGACTTACTTTAGACTATGTAAAGATTAGGCAAGTTTTAACATTTCTTCCGATTTTATTAGATTTGTGCTTTATTGTCACTGGCAAGAACAGGTTTATACGTATATGTAATTTCATAGAAATAATACAAGAAAAATATCTATAACCCTAGCAATTCCAATAATCTCGTTTTTAAAAACGTTTTCGAGATATATCTTCGGATAAATCGTCGGACATTGTGAGCATTGTGTGTCGGTGTAGTGATATGCCGGTGGAAAATAAACAAGACAAAGTGCGGGTAGTTCGTAAAAGTCGCGCGGCTAAACAGAAGTAATACCCTCCACTTCAGTCTACTCGCGACCACGGCCATTGAAACATGGCCGAAACGTCGAGGTAAATCAACAATATATTTTTATCGCGTTAAAGTCCCGATAATGTTATAAATATGTAATCCCGTTTTTTTTTTATTCTTTCCAAAACTCTCCAATGGCGAACACAACATGTTTTATGTCTCTAATGTACAAACAAACCCCTTAACAGCTTTATAACAGTAAAAATGGACAGTGTACATAAAGTAGAATATTTATAACGGTCGGATATTTTATGACATAAAATTTGACACATTGGCTAGTCTTGACATGTTCAAATGTACTACAATTTATCAATTATAAACTAACGGAACAAAAATAAGTAAAATCGACCCAGTGCTTGATGCGTACCATTGTTTGTACAGTCAGCGTCAAATAGACAGCTGGTGTAATTACTAGCACAAGAGGTATTCCATCTTAGCCCTCTGGGTTGGCAACGCATCTGCACTCTCTTTGTTGTTGCAGGTGTCTATAGGCGGTGGTGATCACTTACCATCAGGTGACCCACTTGCTTGTTTGCCTTCCTACACACGCGAACACGCGCGAGCGTATTTGACAATAGAGTCGAGTTCAGATATTTATGACACCTTGCCCGCTCTGGTATATTTGACGCTGACTGGTCCAGTAGTTGACATCAATGTCTCCCGTTTTTGCACAAAAGTTTCCGTATCTTCTCGCCAATTACTAGGTCACTGTCAACGACTGGGACCGTCAACTTAACTGTTCAAAAGTTCCTTCTGATTTAGCACCTTGAAAATTTCTATTATTTGCCCGTTGCAACACACTCAGATCTATTTTCAGACACACGGACAGTCGAACGAAATCACTCCACAATGACTACTTTTTATCAAGTTTTTTTTTCAGTTGAGAGCAAATCGTTTCAGCCTTAAAGGCTGATTCGTTTGTCCGCCTTCGGCCATAAATAGGCTAAACGTAATCTGACGTAATCAAGCCGTCCAATCCGTGGGGTAACCCAGTTCGGGCTATTTAAAGTACAAACAGGTCAGTGGGCTGCCTCATACAATTACCGACGAAACGATGCCTCTACTTTTAATAACAATGAAAATGAAAAACATTTTACAAAGAGACGGCATAGGTTTGATGGATAATACTCGTACAGTAGGGGAAATACATTCACGTGCCACCTTAGAACCCTGTCGTAATGGCACGAGGCGTAAAACGCCACGGTATGTCATGCAAATGTCATGCGTATGTCTCTTCGACTAGGTTCTACGGTGGTACGTGTTTGGATTTCTTTGACTGTACCAGTGCTTCGGAAAAATTTGGCTAGTAAGTAGCGCAGTAAGTAAGCAGCTTAAATCATTTTATTCTTATTTTTCTTAAAAAAAATTGGAGTCATACTATTTTTAAATGCTATGTATTGAAAACACAAAGAAAAATCTAGGGTGTTGGCAGGACTCGAACCTGCAACCTCAGCATTCCGTGGAGAATATAAAATTAGGTTTGCTTAATTTGATACTGGGCGCTTTGGTTTAATTTTAATTAAGACGTTTATTAATTAAATTTTTGATATAAATTTTATAAAAAAAATTTCGGTGTTAACCTAATAAAATAAATATAACTAAAATTTTTAAGCTAACAAAATGTTTTGTCCCTTTCATTTGAGGGCAAACATCACAATGACAGATAAAGACATAAAAAATGTTAACTAACAAACGTTTACGAAGTTATTGAATAACGGGGTAGGTAAATACTATTTAACAAGTCAAAATATTAGAATGTTGTTTACAGCAAAAGACAATTAAGTACAGATCTGCTTTAAGTTGATTTTACTGTTAAACTGAGCAATAATTAAATCACGGAAGTTGCGAACGTATTGAAAGCTTTCTGCTCGCATTTTTGCGGCTTTCAAATTAAATTTGTTAGCGGAAGTTTTGACGACAAATAATGTTACGAGTATAGACCGGATCCTGTTTGTGACGTTTTAGGATAAAAGCCTTTATTTAAAAGTTAATAATACCTAGGAATTTAAGGTCAGATTGGGTACTCTTACAATTAAATATCAGTCATGACCTGTATTAGAACAATACATTTGTGTAACGTAAATGTAAGATACAGTTTAAACCTGTTTTTTTTCATAAAACGTAAAAAGGCAAAACAAGCAAGTGGGTCACCTAATGGTAAGTGAGCACCACCGCCTATAGACACCCGCAACACCAAGGAGAGAGATCCGTTGCCAACCCAGAGGGTAAAGATGGAATACCTCTTGTGCCAGTAATTGCACCGGCTGTCCTGCTCTCCATGGCGGAACACAACAGCGCAATTACAGCTGCTTAACGGCTAGATTAGCGAGCAAGATGGTGGTAGCGATCCGGGTGCACTTTGCATATGGTCTTACCACCCGTGAAAAACCCACATTTTGATTGGTTTTAACTTGATATAATTTAGTTTTAATTATTTTGATTTTACCTTACTGTAAACAGTCCAAAAGCTTAATTTAATAGTTGGTGAAAACATTGGCGTAAGAGGTGCCCTCAGAGTTCACAATGCATCTGCAGTTTTCTTGATGTTGCGGGTGTCTATGAGCGGTGATGTTCACTTACTATCCGGTGACTCACTTTATCGTTTCCTTTCTCATTTTTTATAAATAAAAATGGTAAGCTACGACGTTTAGTATAAATTTTGTTGAAAAGCTAAATACTAGCTTCGTCTCCATAATATTTGATATAACTAACATGATATGAAATATGCAGAGAAACCTGAGTCGCCAGTTTACTAAAGTACGACGTTTTGCATACATTAGTGTTCGTAGCAGCTCTACGCCGTAGAGCGTCTACGGCGTAGCGACAGCTTAATACGCTACGACACCCGTAGGAAATTTAGTTATTTTATAATTATAAATATAAAGAAACTAGCGACCCGCCCCGGCTTCGTGCAGGTACGATTAGGAATAGAGTAATACACATAAAAACCTTCCTAAAAAATACTCTAAATGACATTGAAAACCGTATTAAAACACGTTACGTTCCTTCCAAAGATATAAAGACAGACCGAAACGGATGGCGACTTTTTTTATGAACAGAAAGGCAAACAAGCAAGTGGGTCACCTGATGGTAAGTGATCACCACCGCCTATAGACACCTGCAACAACAAAGAGAGTGCAGATGCGTTGCAAACCCAGAGGGCTAAAATGGAATAACTCTTGTGCCAATGATTGCACCGGCACTGCTGCTTAGCGGCAGGATTAGCGAGCAAGATGGTGGTAGCGATCCGAACGGACCTTGCACAAGGTCTGACCACCCGCAAAACTACTACTGTTTTATACTATGTAAACCCATTTGCAATTTTTTTATTATGATTTATGATTAATTCTATTTATTTTACCATTACATTCCATTAATTTTTTATTGTTTTTATTTTTATTGTTAAGTATCACTACTTGACATGAAAAGTAAATTTACTTAATTTAAATAAATGCCGAACATAGTTTCGTAAGCAACAATTGTCACTAACATGTTATAGGACCAGATCCTGAAATTAACTATTTGAATTTGAATTTTAATAAACGTTGACAAAAATCTTTTAATTCACATCTTTTTCTCATTTTACGCCGTATCGACATTTTACGTCATGACAATGGAGAGTATTCACTATTTAGACTATTACATTTTATTACGGCGTGCTTTTACATACCTACAAACATTGTAACTGCAGTGAAGCAAACGTTCCCTGCAATTATTCGCACTGTTGAATCAAATTCAAGTGGAAACTGTTCGCAACTCGCGTCCGAAACTAAACGAAATATCGCGTCGCAACAAAACGCCATTCCACACGTTCATTCTGACCGGTTCTTTGTCAAAAAAACGGCAAACCGAGGGTTCTGTATCATCAATACATGAAAATTATGTAGTTACTAAACCCCAGTGAAAGAAAACAAACCAATCACAATGCTTTATTTCAAAGTGACCAGATGTTTTACATGATGCCGTTTCATGAAAGCAAACACAACGAAATTTGCTATTTTGTTAATCCTTTTAAAATGAAATGATGCATGTACAGAATAAATAGACTCAAAAAACATGACCCACCCTTCCGACGGCAGTCGGGTAAAAAGTCATCAGAATTAGCCGCAGAATTTTAATTAAACGATTTTTTTTACAAAATCGAGTTAGAGATCACCTGATCGTAAGTGATTACCGCTGCCCATAGACACCCGCTATACCAAGGAGACTGCAGATTCGTTGCCGACCCAGATGCTAAGATGGAATACCTCTTTTGCCAGTAATTTCACTGGATGTCTTGCTGTTTACGCCGAAACACAACAGTGTAAGCACTGCTATGTGCATCTCTTCCCATAACAATTTTGCCGCACATAATTAAACTCCAAGCCTAAGAAGTTTTATTCGAATGCCTAAGGGACTTCATTGTATGTCTTAATATGAGCATACATGCATAAAAACAACGAAAATATGTAGCAGAAATCAGCTCAAACTTGCCTTTGAGTCACTGCTTTCAGCACTTAGTCGCAGTAAGTCGCACTTTTGCGGGTGGTACGATCTTGTGCAAGGTTCGCCCTGATTACTACCACCATCTTGTTTGCTAATCCTGCCGCTAAGCAGCAGTGCTTGCACTGTTGTGTTCCGGCATGGAGAGCAAGACAGCCGGTGCACTTACTGGCAAAAGAAGTATTCCGCTTTAGCCCTCTGGGATGGCAACACATTTGCAATCCCTTTAGTGTTGCGGGTGTCTATGGGCGGTGGTGATCACTTACCATCAGGTGACTCATTTGCTCGTTTTCCATCCTGTGTTGTAATAAAAAAAAGTCGCATGCGTCATCTGTGTGACGTCATCAGCGTACCCCGCGTCGCAATATTCGCGCAATGAATCTCATTTCATATTAAAGTCGCGGTTTACTTAACTTCACTTGTGTCGCTCGCTAATAAAAAAGTGATGTATGTTGACTTCTTTTGTAGCGCACGTTCTTTTTAATAAAAGCCAAAGGTGTGGGTAGTAGTCGAGCGAAATAATTCGCTCCAGGGTAGGTGTCGCTGAGAATATAAACTGCATACCTTTGTAGTCGGAGCCGAGGCTGCTGGCCACATCTGCTCGCTGTCTTGAGTCGGTCGCTGCTCCAGCACTGCATGAGTGAGCAATGCTGACGGCGATCGAACCGATACATTATATTTATATGTATACACAGATAAGTATTGTTAGATAGATGGATTAAACGTTTATTTTCTATGGTAATTGTTATGTTTCAAAATAATTTATTATAATTTTGCCGCACATAATTAAACTCCAAGTATAAGAAGCTTTATTCGAATGCCTAAGGGACTTCATTGATTGTCTTAATATGAGCAAGCATTCATAAAAACAACGAAAGTTTAGTTTTAGTGTTTAGTGGTGGTGGTGTGTAGTTGAGTCTGTGTGATATTTGTTGTTTCGTGTGGAAGCGGAGGAGGGTGGGTTTTTGCATGAACATTTATGTGTCGCACAGACGCAGCTATTTTGCACGAGCCCGGCACTGGTTTCGCGGAGTAGCAAGGTAATTTGTTCCAGTTTGTTGATATGGACCTCCGCAAAGTAACGCCTGAATCTATTAATTATTTAACGAAAATATGTAGCAGAAATCAGCTCAAACTTGCCTTTGAGTCACTGCTTTCAGCACTTAGTCGCACACATATACATATACCTAACTTTCATGTGTGGCATGTCTGTAATGTAATAAATGTAAATTGGTTAGTAAATAAATAAAATAAAAAATATGCCTCATTCAATAAACCATTATTGTTTACTGCACAAAGTATAAAACAAAATTGCAATCCCTTTCTGTCTGTCCTCACATCTTCGGCCGTTTACTCCTAATCACACAACGGATTTGGATGCTGTTTACACAATCTGTTAACGCCTAACGCCATCTAGTGACGATCAAAACAAGCTCGGGCCACGGCGGGACGAAGGGAGCGGCGAGAGGGGAAATCCAACGTTCGTTATTCGTCGACATACCTTGCTACGATTTGCACTGTATTTTTTTTATAAATATTTAATAAATCTATTCACGTTAAAAAGTAATCAAAATTAATCATTGAAGACTCCACGATAGTACCTGATAAAAAGAAAGCGTAAGGAAAGCTGCCTGGCTGCCTATGGATAAGTAACAACACAATCATTTAGAAAAAAAATTATGTACATCATAATAAATTGTACCCGTGCTAAGCAAGAGTGGGTGGCTAGTTAATAACAAAGTACTAATAATTAATAGATTCAAGCGTCACTGTGCGGATTCCGATATCAACAAACTGAAACTAATTACCTTGCTAGTCCGCGAAATTATTTAAAAAAATCGCGATATGAACACATATTTATAAGGTTGACGGGACTTTAACGCGATAAAATCATTGTTAAAGTACCTCGACGTTTCTTCTCGTGACCACGGCCGTTGAAACATGGCCGAAACGTCGAGGTAAATTAACAATGATTTTATGGCGTTAAAGTCCCGTCAACGATATCCGCGACTTTACTTAAATTAATTACGCGGAGAAGCAAGGTTGTTTGTTCCAGTTAGTTCTTAAAGTACTTGTTTACTTGAGACGTACGTCTCTCGCAGTACCATCGGTACCAACTAGGGCTGCGTCGAAACAGCGTTATAAATAGTACCGGTTGTCCGTCTGTTCACCCTTTATGTGGTCCCGCGGCTTATCACAAACCCTTTCACTTGGCGGAGCGTGTTTTAAGCACGCTGCTAGATAAGAAATCCAAGGGAAGTTTTACATATTAATCCTCATTTAAAATTATTCAAGCAGAACTTTGTTTACAACGACGTGAGTTTAAATCGGGTTTTTGTTCAGTTTGGCTAAAATTTACAGTTGACTACTCGAAGATGTCACTTTTGCACGTTATGCACTGAAATACGGTCCTTTTTTATGTGACTGTACAGATGTTTCAATACAAATAAAACAACTAATTGCGTATAACATTCAACACATATTTATAAATACACTACATTAAATATCTAAGAAACGGCTTAAAAACTAAATTGTTTTAAACGTAACCACGGCCGTTGAAACATGGCCGAAACGTCGAGGTAAATTATCAATATATTTTTATCGCGTTTAAATCCCGATAACGTTATAAATATGTGGCTTAAAAAGTAAACTAAATTTAAATTTGTTTTTTTTTTTTATGTTGACAATTTCTATTTAAATGGAATTCTTATCGCAATCGCAATTTTATTTGTACTTTAAGTGTTTTTGTGCTTTTTGTTTTTACCTTTTTTACCTTGACTGAGTTAAATGTAATTTAATTTACTTAATAATAATATGGGTGGTATTGTGCCTGAAAATAAAACTTTATTTATTTATTTTATTTTATTTTAAAGAGGGCCCTCGTGGCAAGTTTCCCAAAAGGCTGGCAGCGTTCCCTCGTTGTATCGCAATATTAATCCTTTGCGATAGGTGACTGCTAACCTTTTGATCACCAGTAATTAATAGTCACTTTGCGGAGTTCCATATCAACAAATTGGAACAAATTGCCTCGCTACCCGCGTAACCAATGCCGCACTCACGTGCCAACGACAGCGTCCGTGCGACATACAAGACAAGACAAATATTCTTTATTAAAAAAACCAGGCGGAAATAGTGTACAAAAAATCACTTGTTTTAATTTGTGCGTATAATTGTAACGTTGTGTATTTTTGGTACGTTTTCTCCAGTGACTTGAACAGCTTAAGTTTCGATTATTGTGGTAACATCGGTAGGGTTTTTCAATACTGGCAACTTAATTAGCTGTGTTTACGTACGCGGCTACATATGATTGGTAGATCATATGATAATAAAATTAGGACTGTCAGCCGCAGATTTTCCCCCTAAATATGGGGATATAAAATGAACATTGCGTTTTCATACATACCATTTATTTCAGATATTTCAGGAAGTACTTATTCTAACAAGGTTTTGCACACATTCAGGTACAGGAAAGCAGAGCAGAGATCTTCTTTGATAGTTGTCTTCGGTCATGGTTATAGTTTGGATCCAAGAGTAGAGCATAGGGAGTCAATTTTCGGAATAAATTTCAGGGGATAAATTTGGGGGAAATTTCTTCATCTGAGGGTGCTCCAGGGTGCTTCTGTCGCAACTTCCTCCAGCCATTTTGGGAATCATTCCGATATAACCAGGGCTCTATGATGGTGCGGAAGAGAAGCTTTATTAATCGGGTGCAAGAAGGAGGTCCGCGCCTGGATGCACAGCTTGAGTGGCTCATGTGGCGTCGGAGCAGCTTATTTAAAATAAATTTTGAAGGAGTTAGGAAAATCGTGAGTAGAAATTCCCCTGGTAAATTCATGTGGCTCCTTGTTGAATAGTTTCTAACCTCGTGGTTTATTTGCAGCTCTTGAAGGATTCTTCTTGACGGGAAGGAGGGAGAGCCGGCGTCTGAGATAGTCCATTTAATTTACTGGATGGTCTCCGGTAAGAATCCTTTCCTCATGTCTGTTTCGCTATCGCTTAAATTTTGCAATGTGCACTATCTAATCGAAGCAATGTGTTCTTTCCAGCTGGATGGGTTTTTTCTTATTTTCATTAAATTAATTAAATTTGGTTAGGCTTCACTTAAGCTCTATTTAATCTTCAGTTTAGTAATCTCTTTATGCCTTAGGCCTTCTGATCTTTTGCATTGTGAATTTAGTTTTGTAGGGTTAAGTCAGGGGTTGCTTATTTCGAGTATTCCGTAATTGCGGGCTTGGTCATTTCCCCAGCCGCCATTTTGTAAAGCCAACCCTTGATTTTCCATATGCCTTCTGCACCAAGCTTCTACCACGTTTCGTAATTTGGGGATTGCACTGCTTGCGCCGCCTGAATATAATCTTCGCGTCTTCCTGTGTGGCTTGAGAGCTGAGCTTGCATAGAGTCGACACCCCGAGCTTCGTGTTCGACTCACACTGCCCTGTTCCAGTCTGCAGCCGGACAGCTTGCCGGGAAGGTTTACTTCAGCGCCAGGTCTGTGAAACAATCATACATTAATAAAGTAGGGAATTAGGATTTAAAGTCATTTAGACATGAATTGGAATTGATGGCATTTCGATTTACGTAGGGACTAACATCTTTAGACATAGTTAATTGTGAACCTATCATAAGAACCGCCTTCAGCAAAACACCCGCTTGCGGCTGAGCTAAAACATATATTTACTTTAATTGTCTGGCATTTAGACGCTAAGGTTCCACAATTACATTACTGTATATATGTCAAATTTTGGTAGGAAATAAAGATTGTGCTTAATACTAACATTTTTCCTTTACCTCCATTTAGTTAAGCCCTAAACATTCAAAGCACGCTTCCAGACAATATTTCGATTTTGTGATAGCTCCGGCTATCTTTTCAGTATTTTGATATTTCGTTTGAAACTGGTGTTCCTCCCTCCGGGCAGGGGAACGCCCGTGACAATGGCGCCCAACCGTTTTGATTAATTTTGAGTGCTTTGAGTGATTATTTGGCTAATTTTTGTGTGAAAATCAAATGCCACCAAGTTCCAAATTTTTAAGACATATTTTGCCAAGTTGAAGCCGGATCTTACCTTTGTTCTTGACGATATAGCACGTTTACACATTTCACTGTCTATTTCCACTATTTTCAGATCCAAATTTGATATTTTTTGCTATTTTCCATTGTATTTTGAGTTGTTGAAACAAAGTTAACCTTAAAGTTGAGTAAAACTTTCTTTTAGGTACTTTCTTTGCAAAAGTGACAGTTGTGGAGACGTGGCAGGTCATTAGTACTTTGACATTTAGAAAACCTAGCTATAGGTACATTTTGTGAGCTTTATTTGTCCTTGTCTTTGAAAGGAAACCGTTATACAATTGAACAATTACTATTTCAAAATTATGTGATATCTTATGAAACTTATGAGACTGATATTTACAAAAAACTGGCTAATTTAAAATAAAGTATTACAGGTGTTAATTAATTAAGTTTTGTGACCTTTGTTATGAATCTATAAAACATTTTTTTATGGGTTCATGCTTTAGTGTCTTATGATATAAATTTCAATAATTCTGCCTTTTAAGCAGAATATTAAGTAATAAAGCAACTCTAATTTAGTCAAGCATTTTGCTATTAGTGTCTGTACACACTAAAGATAGTGTAAATTTAAAATAATATTGGTATTTAAAGTAAAAACACTAGTTTTCAGTTGAGTGCTTGGTTTATTCATCTTTATTATGGACTTATACTTACACGGTGTATATTTATATAAAATTGATTTCTAAAAAGTAAAACAACAGTTCTCAGTTGCTAATTGTTATTAATTCTTTAATATTAACATAATAACACAAATAAATAAACATTAATTAAGTTTATACATAAGTAACTTCAAATTTTGTAAGCCATTAATTTCAATTCAGTATACAGTTCAACAATTTAGTTCAGTATGGAAAGATCTATACAGTTTCATTCACTTTTAAAGGATGAGTTAACTTATGAAGTTCAGATTAGGTCAGAAACACCATTGAGTACAGTTGATGGATTAAGAAAACAACTTAGAAAGTTGAGTTTAGAATGTCCTTCAGAAGCTATTTTAGACACAGATCTGCCGGCCAGTTCAGAATTAAAAACCATTTCAGATAAGTTGGTTGATTTAGGTACAACTGTCGACAGGTACTTGAAAACACAGGATAGGTATTCATTAAATAGGTCTAAAGCACTGGGGTATCACCTATATCATCGGTTATTGAGAGTTCAACCTCTGCTGGATCCGGTCAAGCTTCAGACTAAGTCTGACCTTTTGTCACAGCTGGAGTCACTTTTAGCTATTGTTGAAGTATCAGCACCATCTTCTGAGGTAGTTCAGGATGATCAGATCGCCTCTCCACTTGTTCAGTTAGTACACAGTGACCATCAAGTTGAGTGTTCCGGGGATAAAAATGTTTCAAAGTGGGGTGTAAAATTCAATGGTACCACAGATGTCAGATCTTTCTTAGAGCGTATTGATGAACTCAAATTGGCGTTTGGCGTTTCAGATTGTAAGTTGTTCAATTCAGCGGCACAGTTGTTTACAGACAAGGCATTATTTTGGTTTCGAGGTATAAAACAGGAGGTTTCAACTTGGAATAATTTGAAAACAACATTATTGAGGGAGTTTGATCCCGTTGATTATGACTACAGGTTGTTAGGTGAAATTCAGTCACGAACACAAGGTGCAGATGAACCAGTTCACATATATTTTGCAGTTATGTCTTGTATGTTTGCGCGTCGCAAGGTACCGCTGTCTGAGGAAGCGAAATTGGAGATTTTGCAGCATAACATCCGGCCCAATTTATCACAGCAGTTAGCTTTAGTTAATATCACCTCAGTCGCGGACTTGAAAGAAAATTGTAGGAAAGTTGAGGCAGCGCGACAGCGGACAGAGATGTTTTCGGAACCGCCGTCAAAGTCGTCATCAAATATCCTTGGCAGTGAGTTTTTATACAAAGGCAAGGCAAAGCCAGTCAACTCAGTTTCAGTTCCTACTGCCAGGAGTTCCGAAGGCAACTCGTCATGTTTTGCTTGTGCGCAGCGCGCAGGTTCATATGTTCCGATTCCGAAGCAACGCGAGAGTGCATTTAGCGTTCCGAAGCAAGCGCAAGTTCCATCCACACAGGTGCGGGAACCCGTTTGTTACAAATGCGGTAAAACACGACATAACTTTAGGTTTTGTAAAGCAAAACCTCATAACAAACAAATCAGATGTTTCGGTTGCGGAATGACAGATGTCATGATTGCTAGTTGTCCGAATTGCAGTAAAGATGCATCTAAAAAGCCTGGTTCACACTTCCGTACAAAAAACTAATAGGTTCGAACCGCAGCGACTTAGATATTAATAGTGAGTCCATTTCGAAATTTTGTAATTATAATTCGATCGCTACGGTTCTGTTTGCACCAAATAAAGATGATGTTCGGCCATATTTAAAGTTTAAAGTTAGTAATTTTGAAATTTACGGATTATTGGATTCTGGAGCATCCATTTCGATTTTAGGTAACAATGCTCATTTAGATTTTGTGAAATTCGGTTTTAATTTACAAAAAACACAACCAACATCTTGTCATGTTGCAACAGGCGTTGAAGTTCAAACAATAGGGTACAATTTTGTTCCGTTAACATTTAATAACGTAACTCACGTCATTAAATTTTTTGTTATACCCGACATTGTTTCGGACGTTATTTTAGGAGTGGATTTTTGGAAATCATTTCGATTGGCGCCTGAAATTTTTGACAACATAGACTACATAGTGACACCGAATACTTATTTTAGGAATTGCAACGGTATAAATTCAGAACAAGTTCACACGATACAGTCATACGTGCATTTGAACGCGAACCAGAAGGAACTGGCTGACGCAGTGGTAGGTAAATTTATGGACATTTCTTTTGAAAAGGTAGGGTTAGGTAGGACCGGCCTGATTGAGCATGTTATCGAGACAGGTGACGCATCGCCTGTGAAGGTGAAGCAGTACCCGCTTTCACCTGAAAAGCGAGCAGTATTAAGTGCTGAGCTCGATAAAATGCTACAATTAGATGTGGTCACTCCCTGTGAAAGTCCATGGAATAATCCTGCGTTACTAGTGCGTAAGTCAAATGGAGACTGGCGTTTTTGTTTAGATTGTAGGAAGTTAAATGCGGTCACGAAGGGGGATTCGTATTCCATTCCGTACATTCCGCAAATCTTAGACAGCTTGAAGGAAGCGAAGTACCTGACGTCGATCGATTTAAGTTCCTCATTTTGGCAAATTCCGTTAGCAAATAGCTCACAGGAAAAGACTAGTTTTTGCGTACCGGGTCGCGGGTTATTTAAATTCAAGGTCATGCCATTCGGATTGTGCGGAGCACCTGCTAGACAGCAGCGGCTCATGGATAGGCTGATCGATCACAATTTGACAAGTGACATCGAAACCGGTTTAGTATTTTGTTACATCGATGACATTGTGATCTGTTCATCGGATTTTCAGACCCATTTAGTACTTTTGAATCGTGTTTTGGAAAAATTGAAAATGGCAAACTTAACAATAAATTTTGCGAAGTCCAAGTTCTTCAGACAGTCGCTTAAATACCTCGGTTACGTCGTAGACGAGTTCGGGTTGCGCACTGATCCTGAAAAGGTCGCTGCCATTTTGAATTTTCCTATTCCGACCACTTCTCGGGAAGTGAAGATATTTTTAGGGACGTGCTCATGGTATCGTCGATTTATTCGAAACTTTTCGACTATAGCCGCTCCTTTAAATAGACTCACGGCTAAAGGGAAGAATGTTCCTGCCTTTCGGTGGTCTGAAGAAGCAGAAGAAGCCTTTAAGTCATTGAAGAACGCATTAGTTTCGGCTCCTATTCTGGCAGTGCCTGATTTCGACAAGCCTTTCGTGGTGCACTGCGATGCTTCTTCATATGGACTGGGTGGGATGCTTAGTCAGACTATCGACGGACACGAACACCCCATCGCGTATGTTAGTCGTTCTTTAAACAAACATGAACAAAACTACAGCGCGACCGAGAGGGAGGCTTTAGCCGTTTTGTTCTCTGTAGAGAAATTTCAGGCGTATTTAGGATCGCGTCATTTTAAGGTGATTACGGATCACGCGTCACTTAAGTGGTTTATGAACCTAGAGAACCCATCAGGACGTTTAGCACGTTGGGGGTGTAGACTGTCTCAATTTGATTTTGAAATTGAGCACAGGAAAGGCACCGACAATGTGGTACCTGATGCGTTGTCTAGGCTCATGAAAGTTGATGCCGTGAACGGTTCGAACACCGATGACGTCGAAAAGGACGAATGGTACGAGAAGATTATGAACGGTTGTAAATCTTTCCCCGCTAACTATCCGAATTTTTGTATTAAGGAGGGAAAGTTACTCCGATTTTGTAAGAGTAAGTACAACTTACTCAGTGAATTTGACTGGAAAGTGGTAGTGCCAAAGAGTGACCGAATTAAGGTTTTAACAGAGAACCATTGTGAGTCTACAGCCGCCCATCTCGGTGTATTTAAAACACATCGGCGGTTATCTTTGACATATTTTTGGCCTGGCATGCATAAGGACGTAGTCGACTTTGTGAAGGCGTGTGACGTATGCTCCGCCTATAAGCATTCACAGCGACAAACTCCCGGGTTGATGGGTCAGCCAAAAGTATGTCATAGACCGTTTCAGGTAGTCTCTATAGACTTAGTAGGTCCACTGCCGCGTTCTCGGTCGGGTTACACGTTTTTGTTTGTGGTGACATGCTGCTTTTCGAAGTACACGTTATTGTTTCCGCTTCGCCGCGCAACAAGTGCCTTAGTTGCAAGACACTTTGAAAACGGTGTTATTTTGGCTCATGGGGTTCCTGAAACTGTAATAGCCGATAACGGGGTTCAGTTTACTGGATCAGAATTCAGGCAGCTTTTGAAACGATACAATGTTCCTAGGGTTCATTATGGACCACGGTATACCCCACAGGTGAATTTGGTTGAGCGTCATAACAAAACGGTTATGACTGCCGTAGCGTCGTACGTGGAAGAAAACCACCGTACATGGGATGAGCAACTGCACCGTATTCAGTTTGCGTTAAACAGTGCAGTTAACGAGTCCACGGGGTTCTCTCCTTTCTTTTTGGTACACGCTAGGGAACCAGTCATAAACGGTTCGTTCTACCGAGATACGGGTCAGGAGTATACCGTAGGTATTCCTAGAGAAGAATATGCGGGCGAATTTGGCTGTTTGAAAAGTATTTTTGAACAAGTTAGGTCTCACCTTTTGAAAGCGCATGGCACAAATGCAAAATACTACAATTTAAGGCGACGTTCAGCTAAATTTTCCGTGGGAGATATTGTGTGGAAACGCACTTACGTACAAAGCGATGCTTTGAAATTTAAGATGGCGAAGCTCGCGCCAAAGTATGAAAAGTGTAGGATTAAGAAAGTTTTGTCTCCCTTAGTTTATGAATTGGAAAGGATGGACGGCCATCCGATAGGCTCTTGGCATATTAAAGACCTAAAAGCGTAAATTACCGCTTTTGGCTCATTTGGTGACCAGTGGACGCGCGGCCCGCTTTACTAGTTATCGCTCGCCGCGCCGCCATTGTTGACTAAAACGCCATGTAAGTGGTGAATTAGGTAGTTCGGACGGTGACTGTGGTCGGTGGACGCACGATGGCTTGCTCCGGCTCGTCGTCGTGCTGCCACGGATCGCAACCGTCGTCTGTAACTGTTGCCACTAATTAAGATTGGAGCTTAGCATTCGAGTGTTAAATATTATGATATATTTAATCACAAATTGTTAGAGGTGGTGAACAAAAATAATTGTCGCACTACTTTTGTAAGCGTGATGTATGGAAAGCAAGTGAACGTTGATGAATTTAGGGCGGCTCAATCTTAACTCTATAACATCCGGAGTAGTCTTTAATATATATGCACAAGTATAGGTATGAATATTTTGTCCCTTACCAAGTTATGTATAGGTTTATGTACATCAGTGTTTCGCATTCAACATGAACGGGTTTCGGTGCTTGCGTGGATGCGATGTTATGTTGCACAGTAATTTTGCTTCGTTCCGTTTAATTATCTCGACCTAGGCGAGATAGATTTCGTTTCCTCAGACAGCAGTCTAGGATGTTTAGTTTTTTTTTCGGTATTCCTCAGAGACAATAAATTGTATCTGAGATGTTTAGTTATATCTTGGTGAAGGGTTTCAGTTCAGTTTAGGTTACGTTTTGAATTTTGAAAGTTGTTGTGACTATTTCGTTAGGTTTCGCCCGGACAAGAAGAGATTATATTGAAGGATGCTGAACATCGGTCCTGGCTGTTGGCGATTAACCTCTTCAGCACAACATTGCCGTTGTGCTGGGAAGGTTAATGCGGTTTGTTTTCTTTATGGTTAGATTATTTTTTTGAAGGTTTTTGGTATGTAACTTAGTGATGGATTTATGGTTTTGTTGGTTACATACATTTTTTCCTCTGTTAAGGGGTTCTATTAAGCACAATTTTTTTTTTGTAATAACCTTTTGGTAGAGTTTTTTCAGCACTTTTAGTTAACGTTTGTGGTTACGCAGGGTAATCGAACCTTGGGTAGTTCTTTCACTGGAGATCAGAGCGCTGAGGACAGCGTCGGTTCACCTACGTTGAACCTTAAATGGGGAAGGGGGGTATTGTAACGTTGTGTATTTTTGGTACGTTTTCTCCAGTGACTTGAACAGCTTAAGTTTCGATTATTGTGGTAACATCGGTAGGGTTTTTCAATACTGGCAACTTAATTAGCTGTGTTTACGTACGCGGCTACATATGATTGGTAGATCATATGATAATAAAATTAGGACTGTCAGCCGCAGATTTTCCCCCTAAATATGGGGATATAAAATGAACATTGCGTTTTCATACATACCATTTATTTCAGATATTTCAGGAAGTACTTATTCTAACAAGGTTTTGCACACATTCAGGTACAGGAAAGCAGAGCAGAGATCTTCTTTGATAGTTGTCTTCGGTCATGGTTATAGTTTGGATCCAAGAGTAGAGCATAGGGAGTCAATTTTCGGAATAAATTTCAGGGGATAAATTTGGGGGAAATTTCTTCATCTGAGGGTGCTCCAGGGTGCTTCTGTCGCAACTTCCTCCAGCCATTTTGGGAATCATTCCGATATAACCAGGGCTCTATGATGGTGCGGAAGAGAAGCTTTATTAATCGGGTGCAAGAAGGAGGTCCGCGCCTGGATGCACAGCTTGAGTGGCTCATGTGGCGTCGGAGCAGCTTATTTAAAATAAATTTTGAAGGAGTTAGGAAAATCGTGAGTAGAAATTCCCCTGGTAAATTCATGTGGCTCCTTGTTGAATAGTTTCTAACCTCGTGGTTTATTTGCAGCTCTTGAAGGATTCTTCTTGACGGGAAGGAGGGAGAGCCGGCGTCTGAGATAGTCCATTTAATTTACTGGATGGTCTCCGGTAAGAATCCTTTCCTCATGTCTGTTTCGCTATCGCTTAAATTTTGCAATGTGCACTATCTAATCGAAGCAATGTGTTCTTTCCAGCTGGATGGGTTTTTTCTTATTTTCATTAAATTAATTAAATTTGGTTAGGCTTCACTTAAGCTCTATTTAATCTTCAGTTTAGTAATCTCTTTATGCCTTAGGCCTTCTGATCTTTTGCATTGTGAATTTAGTTTTGTAGGGTTAAGTCAGGGGTTGCTTATTTCGAGTATTCCGTAATTGCGGGCTTGGTCATTTCCCCAGCCGCCATTTTGTAAAGCCAACCCTTGATTTTCCATATGCCTTCTGCACCAAGCTTCTACCACGTTTCGTAATTTGGGGATTGCACTGCTTGCGCCGCCTGAATATAATCTTCGCGTCTTCCTGTGTGGCTTGAGAGCTGAGCTTGCATAGAGTCGACACCCCGAGCTTCGTGTTCGACTCACACTGCCCTGTTCCAGTCTGCAGCCGGACAGCTTGCCGGGAAGGTTTACTTCAGCGCCAGGTCTGTGAAACAATCATACATTAATAAAGTAGGGAATTAGGATTTAAAGTCATTTAGACATGAATTGGAATTGATGGCATTTCGATTTACGTAGGGACTAACATCTTTAGACATAGTTAATTGTGAACCTATCATAAGAACCGCCTTCAGCAAAACACCCGCTTGCGGCTGAGCTAAAACATATATTTACTTTAATTGTCTGGCATTTAGACGCTAAGGTTCCACAATTACATTACTGTATATATGTCAAATTTTGGTAGGAAATAAAGATTGTGCTTAATACTAACATTTTTCCTTTACCTCCATTTAGTTAAGCCCTAAACATTCAAAGCACGCTTCCAGACAATATTTCGATTTTGTGATAGCTCCGGCTATCTTTTCAGTATTTTGATATTTCGTTTGAAACTGGTGTTCCTCCCTCCGGGCAGGGGAACGCCCGTGACATAATATAGTTCGGTTACAGACTGCCTAGCTGACTGGCAATACACAACCTAAACAGCAGAATTGTTTGTACCTACAACACAAAACAACGAAACTAATTTCTCTCTTAAGTATAAAATGGCAATCATTATTATAGGAATTTTCATTGCCTTGGATTTGGTTGTCAAAACGTTGGAGCTTTCCTGATAATCCGTGGGCGGTTAGAAACAAAAATTGTTTAACAAATAGGTATTTCTATTATATTTTCTTCTGGAGTCAACAAATTAGGTTGTTATTGTTTCGCGGAGGAATAAGGCAGTGCTGGCGCGTCGCCGCCAATTTGCCAGACAAATTAGGGAGGAAAATTTTTGGTTAACAATTCCGCGAAAAAAATGTTCTATCTTTATCTCAGGTGATTTTGCTCGAAGCAACAGAGCTGCGGAATCATTGACAGGGTTGTAAAGTTTTAATGGTGGAGGAGGGGTGGCTAGATTAACGTTGCATGAATATAATTATTCAACAGAAGCGCAGCTAATTATTTTGTACGATTGGCTTGCACTAGGTTCGCGGAGCAGCAAAGTAATTTGTTCCAATTATATCAATATGGACTTTCGCAAAGTAATAGAATAGAACAGAATAGAATAGAATATAATTTATTTATTTCATGTCATTTTGAGTCATAAAGTTACAAAATATTTAATATAAATAAATAAATATTTCGGGACAATTCACACCAATTGACCTAGTCCCAAAGTAAGCAACTAAAGCCGCTTGTGTTATGAGTACTAGACAACGTATATACATACTTATATAGACAAATAAATATATACTTAAGTACATATAACATCCAAGACTCGGGTACAAACATTCGTATTTATCATACAAACATTTGCCCCTCCCGGGAATCGAGCCCGGAACCTCAAGCTTTGTAGTGAGGGCCACTAACCACTAGGCTATCCGGTCGTTAAAAATATCTAAATCTATTAATTATGTTTCGAAACTTTCCTTCGTAGAATTAAAGTAATATAACAGCGATTACGCGAGCACTCGAGCAGGGCAGAAATGTGTCATTTCGCGTCGTGTCTCGAGGGCACTTGTACTGCGTCTCTGGAATAACAGAGGAACGTAATGGAGGATGACGTGACATGTACAACAGACTCCAATCCGATTAATAAACATTATAGTTTATATGACATTTGCGGGTTGTAGGCCCTTGTGCAAATAGTGGATCGCTACCACCATTTTGCTCGCTAACCCTGGCGCTAGCAGTAATTGCACTGTTGTGTTCCAGCGTAGAGAGCAAGGCAGCCGGTGCAATTACTGGCACAAGACGTATTCCATCTTAGCCCTCAGGGTTGGCAACGCATCTGCAATCTCGATGTTGCGGGTGTCTATAGGCGGTGCGTGATCACTTACCATCAGGTGACCCACTTGCATGTTTGCCTTCCGATTTTATAAAAAATATATGATAAAGTGTACATTGTCTTAAGTTATTCTTAAGATATTGCAGTGCCCTAACACGGTGCCAAGTGCTCACTTACTCGCGTATTCAAAACCTTATGCCCATGGTCGCAATAAATATATGAATATGAATATCACGCGTGGAAGTGGAAATATCTAGGCGTATAAAAAGGTTACAGTTCTGATTGACTGATACCGCACAGCCTAAACTGCCGAAGAAACAAAGTGGGAGGTATGTTATTCCGTCAAATAGCAAACGGACGTACCCTTTCAGAACCCGATGTTGCCTCATATTAAGGCGAAACTCACGTATATCGTGTAGTTTAACCCTCTTATTCATAAAAAGTTAACAATCTTTTTAAGCTAACAAATGTTTCGTCCGTTTCATTTGAGGGCAAACGTCACAATGACAGATAAATATATAAAAAATGTTAACTAACAAACGTTTACGAAGTGTTTATGGATAAGGGGGTAATTGTTTGGAGGTGGTGGTTAACAGTTTAATGTTAGTGATGTATTTTGTTTCATATAGAAACAGAAAAGGGTTTTTGCATGAACAATATGTATGTCACACACACGCAGCTCTTTTAAGGTTAAGATTTTTAAATATTATTAATATTATTAGGGACCTCAGCAAGTAACTCGCGAATAGTCCTTTTGTGAATGCTGCAAAAATTCTGATTTTCCCCCGGTATCGTATGCTCTTAAAGAATCATCTCCATAATTCTACCACGTAATGGGACACTGAATTCCCTACCCCTTCTCCGGGGAATCCCCTTTCCTGTTTAATTCTCTATTCTCGGCGTTTCTATCGTTCCTCTCACAATTGCTCTTTGCCGTAACTTTTCTCCTTCACTTCGTTTTTAGTCGACGGAAGCGAGTACGTTTTTACTATTGTGATAATTTAAATATAAAAATTCCTTTGAGAGACTGTTATCTTCCATTACTCGGCTAGCCAGTGTGGCAAGATAGAATGAAAATTGCTTTAATTACTCTCTCAAAGAAATAATTGACAAATAGTCGGCGGTAGCCATTGTCAAGCGTCGTGACTTTCTTTGGCAAATATTGTAGAACGCGGAATGTCAAAATCAACATCTTTGTTTTGTCCACATTTGTATACTTTTGGTGCCTCGTTGTGATAATAATTGAGAAACTATAAATTATTTCTAGTAACTTATTGAAAAGTCACATCTAAATGTGTGTATGTGTGGTGTGTGTAAAACAGTCTATAACGACTGTTTTATTAAGCAAGAAATTCGCTTTTAAAAATATTTAATACCTAGAGTTATTAAAAAAAACTTGTTCTATCTGTTTAATCATAGCTGAACATTGTAATGAGTTTAAAATTTTCGTTATTACTATCCCGCTAGACTTGCTGTAACAACTTGTTAAACTTTTCGTAAGTAATTCATTTTACAACGTTTATAAACTTTCTTGGATAAAACAAAATAGTTCAAAACTGCCCATCAGAAAAAAACATGATCAACTATAGTACATTTTGGTAGAGTCGAGAAAGTAAGCAATAATGGACGAGTGAGTTAGAGGTCCGAGCCTAAGGCGAGGTACTCTGAGATATGATTCCATCTGTACAGACATTCATTACATAGTGCTTTTTGATAGGGAAAGCTGCGGATTGAGCTAAATAAAATAACATAGGAAAACATAATATGTTTGTAATATAGAAATACATTCAGACAACTGACACCACTCCAAGTTTAAATTTATAAATCATAGACGAATAGAAAATACCATTTGAATGAGGGCAGCATTAAGGTCATCCAACACTCTAAAGGACTACTGAGAGGAAATAAAAAATATGTAGCGACCAAACTGGTAATGAATAAAAATTGTAATGACAACACAAAGAAAAATTGTCATTACAATTTTAATTCAATAATTTGAATGTTAAAAACATTTAAAATAAAAATCGAAAGAAATTTCGGTTACAAAATTTAATAAATGGTAATGCTTCCAATATTTTACTTTTTGTTTGAGTTTTTCCCCCACAAGTCAAGGAATAAGTAGGGAATAAGTTGTCTCAGTTGAAAGTGCAATAGATGGACTCGTATCTCAGACAGCCTCACTTTCGGCTCATCCATTAATCATCCTTAACTACAAAGTACTATAAATAGATAAATACTATTCGTACTTGCAACGAATAAGCACTTAAATACATAACAACCACAACTCAGGTACAGACGTTCATATTCATTATACATACCTTTACTTACTCCTTACAGGAATCAAACACGCAACCTCTAGCTTAATAGTCAGGCTCACTAACTATTAGGCTATCCGGTCGTTAACAAAACTCAGATATAAGTGTTCTGATGTACCTAGCTGTTCTATGCATATAATGTCTTGGTCATGATACGTCATCAATAGTCCTTATCGGCTGTAGCTGACAGGCCGCCACAGAGGGTTCCGTCGCGTCACTAGCGGAGAGGGCCACATTGTGTACACAACTAGAAACCGAAACCATTGTGGCGTGCCATTGAAATCGATAACTTTGATAAGTGTACGTTATTAATGTCACTTAAATGCTGTTTAAATGACTTTGATTGTGTCAGCAAATCAATAAGTTTTTTAATGGGAGACGAGCACTTGGGTCACATAGTGGTAAGTGATCATCACCGCTTATAGACAACCGCAACACCAAAATTCTGCCGCTAAGCAGCAGTGCTTGCACTGTTGTTTACCGGCGTGAAGAGAAAGACCGCCAGTGTAATTACTGGCACAAGAGGTATTCCATCTTAGCCCTCTGTTGGCAACGCATCTGCACTCTCTTTGTTGTTGCAGGTGTCTATAGGCGGTGGTGATCACTTACCATCAGGTGACCCACTTGCTAGTTTGCTTTCCTATTTCATAAAAAAAAGTCTCAATCGAAAGTTCGCAATCTCTCCATTTTCACTGATGAACGACACACTACAAATCCGAAATCCCAAACATTTACCCAATACTTAAGAGAACAAGACAATTCAGAAGAAAACTATAATGTTTCGACTTTTAAAAGAAAGAGCGGAATTAAAAAGAACTTTATTTCATTCACCAGTCACTGTACTCATAGCTTATAATTTATAAAACAGAAAATATTCGCATCGCACGGTTATTAAACTTAAGTACCTGTTTACCACGTAAAATCCATAACAGGGCGAAGCAAATAGTTTCTGGCTCATCCTAAGCCCTCTCGAGATGAAGTCGCGAGATTAGCGACATCCAAGCTCGACATGAAAAGAAAATCTGCAAAGACTTTTTATATTAAATATTCAGGAGTATTGTTTTCAGAACAAATAAATCCAATAATGGAGGCCATTACTGCGCGTGTTTTTCCTTCGTGATAAGAGATGAAATTGGATCTGGGTAAGTCACAGTGTCACCTTGCAGTATCACAAATAACACAATGTGCCTGTACATAGTTAAGTGGAACTAGATAATACCTCAAATTCGATTTTTAAATCTCACCGGTGACTAAAGATCACCAAAATGGCCGTTTTTCACAGAGTTTAGTCACCTGGTGAGATTCGAAAACTGCACCTCTGGAATCTGATTCGTTATGTGAAAGAAGTGCATGAAATCATGAAGAAAAAAATTCTGCCTGTCTGCCCGTGAATATGAGACCCCAAAAGGCCTCAAAACGTCGGGAGTTAATTCGTTAAAATACACGCGATATCATCATCATCGTTATCATCATCTCAGCCACAAGAAGTCCACTGTTGAACATAGGCCTCCTCCATGGATTTCCAAAGTGACCGGTTGGAAGCGGCATGCAACCAGCGCCTTCCTGCCACTTGTATGAGGTCATCGGACCATCTTGTGGCTGGTCGTCCTACGCTGCGCTTGCCAATACGCGGCCGCCATTCGAGAACTTTTCGACCTCAGTTCTCCGTGCTATGTGCCCTGCCCACTGTCACTTCAACTGGCTAATCCGCTGGGCTACGTCGGTTACTTTCGTTCGTCTGCGGATCTCCTCATATATGATTCGATCACGCAGAGAAACTCCATGCGATATAAACCGTTTTAATTGTTTTACGTCAACAGTGTACAGACATAATCGACTCTTGTATAAATGGTCATGTATATTTTATAAGTTAATCCATTTGCCTCTCTCAGCAATCAAACCCGTGACCATCCGCGGCTGATTTTATTACGACCCGACTACTATTTCACTTGGCTGACATGTGATATGTGACAACGACAATTCTGGATACATGGCAACTGGAAAAATGTTTATATTACCGGCCTTACATAGTGGCTACGAAATGTATAGTCGACCAAGAAATTGCTTGACCACTTTTCGACCATATTACAATGGGATAGAGTACAAAAGTGGCCAAGCAATTACTTGGTCGACTATACTTTAAATTGATGCGGTCTTGATTGCGATTCTTGATCGACTATACGTAGACCACAATACTATATGACGCAGCTAAATCTTAAACCAAGATCTTTTCCGAATCGTTCCTCCCGACGCACTAGTGCATAAATAATATCCAATATGGCGGCGAGGAAATTGGGTGCGGCTCACGCGCAGTAAAGTAAAATAGGCTCGCTTTACGACCCGACAACTATGCACGCTAATATTTTATCGGGAAACTTAAAGTTAATATTTTGGGACGGTTCTTGGCAGGGGGTGAGCCGAGCTAGTTGGAGGATGAGATCCAATACCAACATTCTTATGGAACACCATATGAAATATAAACATGATGATAGAATGGTCTCTTGAGTGTTTTGATGGTCCTAGTACTTTAACACACACATCCCTATAAGTATTTAGAATCAACTTTCAAACGAGCGTTATGATTGTATCTATAAGAGATATTTAAGAAAAAATAATATGTAAGCGGTTTTTATAAGAGCACCAGATTTATAGAATTTATATAGAAACTCAAAAACTAATAAAACTAACTAACTAATTAAAATTAAAGTTAAAAGCATGTCATCTTATGACTAAGCATGTGAAACCGTTTCCATTCACGTTACCGATGTTTTTAGCAAATCAATGATTTTCATTACTGATTTCAAGAATTGGATACAGTCTACTGTCGGCTGGTACTCTAACTAAAAATCTGGTCCATGTTTCATCTTGTACGCCTAGGCATAGTCGACCAAGTAATTGTTTGACCACTTTTGGACCTTATCCCTAGGTAATACAGTCGGAAAGTGGTCCAGCAATTTCTTGGTCGACTATACCTACTTTCAAATTCAACGATTCTTAGATTTCTACTTCTAAACAAAGGTTGCTCTCAACGCTGTTAGCAGCGATCAATCCTTTTCTTTGTTTACAATATATAATGTATTTCTATTCAACTTCATTCAAAGAGCCAGTTAATTTCTCACGGACCCATCGTGACAAAAAATAAGATAACTTAAATAACACACGTCAGACATTGTTTTTACCAGTACCTTACTAGTGCTATCGCAACCACCATGTCGCTCGCTAATTCTGTCGCTAAACAGCAGAGCTTGCACTGTTGTGTTCCGACGTGGAGAGCAAGACAGCCGGTGAAATTACTGGCAAAAGAGGTATTCCATTTTAGCCCTCTGGTTTAGCAACGCGTCTGCAATCTCCTTGGTGTCGCGAGGTCTATAGGTGGTGGTGATCACGTACCATCAGGTGACCCAGTTGCTTGTTTGCCTTCCTATGTTGTATAAAAAAAAGTGATTGAGGTCATTGTCTCTGGTTTATATTACTCGTACTGTTTCCGTATCTTCTCGTAAATATTGAGCTACTGTCAATGAATGGGACCCATAACCATATGTAAAAAAAAAACAAAAACAACAGACGAATTGCGAACTTTTTTTTCGTAGTCAGTTAAATAAAAATAAACACCAAGCAAAATACTCGTAATCCCCCAAAATACGGATTTGATTAGCTCGACTTTGATCCATATTAAATAATTTACTTTCATTCCCTTGGCGAATAAACAAATTCCATTTCCTTCTAATTCAACGGTCGCGTCAAATTTGGATCATACGCAGTTTGTATTTATTGATTGAAAATGAAAATGAATAATGAATTCTCCAAGTTTTCCACATAGGCTCTTTAACATGACTGAGAAAATTAACCGGTGGACCTTGACGACCAGTGGCCCGTTTCACGAAGCTACAAGTTACAATTTTACAAGTCTAAACCGGCAACATTGGTCAATTTGCCCATTGCCATTGGTCATTATTGACCAATGTTGCCGTTTTAGACTTGTAAAATTGTAACTTGTAGCTTCGTGAAACGGGCCACAGATAGCCGGGTGATTACTGACCCTGACTATGAAGCTAGTCGTTTCGGTTATCGATATTTTCTTTAAAATATCGATAGACTTAGGCTATCTATATACAGTCCCTGCCAAGCTGCAGCAGTCGTTAGACACAGGTTGTCTGAGCAACCTCGGGCCGGTCGATGCTGGCGAGCTGCCAACAGCCTTCGAACGTTTGGGCTCCCACCACACATAACTGCGTGGTTAAGCAGCGTGCATGATCTAATAGTTAATGCAAGGATACATATGAGCTAGAACTATGAGCGTTTCAAAGTCAAAGTATCTTTACTCTGATTGAGCTTACAGGAAGCACTTATGAATATCATAAAATTTACCACCGGATCGGAAAAACCTGAGGATTAGATACCGGCAAGAAAAGGGATCGCCAATGTAGGTCGGGATCCTTTGCAGACATCTTTATCCAATAATAGTAATTGACTGATGTGTGTTATGGAATTGGGATATAAATTAGCGTGCGGTCCACCTGATAGGAAGTGATTTGAACATCTTGGACAGGAGTGTTTGGAAATGATCCTGACTTTCATTTGCGATCCTTGGCACCAAATAGTGTACTAAAGATGTAAAAATAACACCTATACCAGCATACCAGCGACCCCAAGAATCACTGACCGTTACCGGTCTTTTGGTGAACGAATCCCCAATATTAACAAAATGTCCTGCGTCTTCTAAATTTATCAAAACCATTTGAGGTTTAAAACATAATTACGCGACATTCAAGCCAAATTAAGTTTAATAGGTATTGCTTTAGCAAATGTATGCCGCCAAGTCAGCCAGACTACTCCAAACATACAGCTTTGTCACTAAAACATAAACCTTATCAGCGCAACGCAGGATTGAAAATACACTATCTTAAGAAAAGCCGGTATGTACGGAACGATCTTCTTACTTTAATCTACATATATGGCTTCTCTGGCTTCTATCGAGACATCAATCAATTCGGGATTGAAATACGTCGTAGTAAGGATGAAAATCTTTTGACTACTAATATGAGGCAAACAACTTGCTAGCATGTGAGCGAATTACTAAATTTTAGCGCGGCTCTTAGGGTCGTAGGTATAGACCGAACTCAATTTTCAGTTTCATACTGGATCAGTATCAACCTGGAACTTGAATTCGGTCTATAACTACGACTCTTAGTCATGAGGTACACGTATTCCAGTTATTATTAAACACTAATATTCTATTATTTAGTAATACGTAGATAGTTAAAGTAGCGCTAGTAATTCCAATACCTTTTTTTACCACGTCGGTGTCAAATAGGCTAGCGGCTCGCCTTCTTGTAAGGACTTTGTTCAGGACAACATGAACAGAAGCTTTTTAGGTCTATATTGTCTATTATATTAAAATTGTCATTTACGTTCAATAAACGTGTGAACATCTAAAAACTACATTTTCTTTTATATTTCGACTCATCTTATTTCAATAATATTAAGTTCGTCGGTAACAGACTTATCGACGCCTAAGCACGCTGAACAGTCACAACATTATGAATATGATAAATGCGAAACTTTGTAAGGATAGTACTAGATAGCAAGAACTATTGAACGGATTTCAATCAAACTTTGTTACAATATTTTGTTTATCTTTACATAGTGTAAAGTAAAGTCGCTATCAAATTCTGTCTGTCCTCAACCATGTCTGTATGTTCTGGATCAAATCATTTTCATTTCATTTCATTTCTTCGGCCGCCTACACCTTCTAAACCACACATCGGATTTTGATACCATTTTTACTGTAATTTCGATTTTTTTAGGGGAGATTTCTATGCAGATTACATTCTAATTGTATCCATTCGAAGCTGAGGCGGAGGCTAGTGACTTATATATCAGACTATCATTATACATTCATACTTAAAGTCACGCCTGTTTCCCGGAGGGGTAGGCAGAGACCACGGATTTCCATTTGCTACGATCCTGACATACAATCTTCGCTCCACTTACTCTCATAACATTCTTCATGCATGCTCGTCGGTTTAAGGTACACCTGGCTTAGCCTTTCTCCAGAATGTCTCCGATTTGGTCGGAGTACGTTCGCCTAGGTCTTCCCTTCCCACTATTATAATATAGGCTATAATTTATTTTCACGGCACTTTTGAAAAAAGTAGCGGGCATCCTCTAGTCCTTTCTACATAGCGCTGCTGAGCTATCGATAGTTTTTAACATAAAACTACCGTGAGACTCGGACATAATAATGAAACGGATCACTCACGTAATTTTACGTCGAGAAATGCCTGACGACGAGCAGCCGAGCTGTCAGGGGTTCGGTACGCAGTCGTCGTCGCGCCACCGCCGCGGGGGCTCATGATTAAGGACCACAGACTGGTCCGGAAAATGTCGGGCATTTCTCGACGTAAAAATACGTGAGTGATCCGTTTTTTTAATATGTGTACTACCGATTGTATTGGTTAAAAACTATCAATACTATCGATAGTATCGATACTATCGAAAAGTAATACTGGCGATAGTAGCAATAGTATTAATGCCTATCGATTGTATTGGATTTGATGACTATCGATACTATCGATAGGCTTATCGATATTGTGACTATTTTTCGAGGTCACGATACCATCAACAATACAATAGTTCAATATAATGCCGCCACGCTACTCCTACGTCGGTCTCCGCGTAACGTCCTAACAGGCACGTTCGCCAGCTCACCAGAATTCACTCCAATCAATTCAATATTCTTTACCTTTTAACCCTCAAAAATGTTCCAAATTCCCAAACTAAATACTTTATTTACAAAGGTCCGACCCTAACCAGGAACCGGCCACCGCTTCCTGTGCCGGGAGCCTCAATTTATTTTTTCACACCTCAACCAATTTCACCAGGTCTCCGATAGACTATTTCCCTTAAGTGTTTTTGAGAGCATAAACTGGTAGGAGAGGTCCAGTTAAATTGGTGCTTCGGTAAGGCATGTTTGAACAGGATCGAGTCAGATTGATCGTGTACTAATCGTATGGTTCGTTTGTTTAGTTTAGTAACAAGTGGGGAGTCGTTAAGTTAAACTGAGGTTAACTTGCGGGAACGCAGTCAGCGGGATCCGGGAACATTTTTCATGGCATTTCAACTACTGAAGCTTAGATTGAACGTACGCTTGCACCCTTCATTATTATCGATAGATAAAAATCTATCAACTCTATATGTATAATAAAATGGTAAACTATGCTTAGGTTTGTTTTTGTTTGTGTTTAGGGGGTAATCTCAGGAACCACAGAACCGATTTTAAAATTTCCTGAAGGACATAAGCTACTAATTCTACGCGAACTAAATTGCAGGCGTCCGCTAGTTGGGTACAAAATTAACTCAAGATATTGGAGTATGTGGTTACGTATTTTTAGCAAATTGAAGTGGTTTCACGTGAAAACCAACAAAATTGTTATCATTTACTTTTATTATAATCATTCTTGACAAAACCAATCTTACGAAATTTGGTCCCTTCTGGTTGGAACAAATGTCACGAAAATTACCCATGTCATGTTCTTATTGTTTTGCTACAGGAAAGCGTTTCCTCCCTAAACCTCAAATTGATCCGGAAACGTAGGCAATATACAGGGTGTTTGGTAATGAATGGATTCATTTTTGCTTAACTGTAAAAAATACAAATACGAATCGCTGTCACAGAAAGAGCTACATCATTATACATCGATAGTGCACGTCAACAGCTTGTCAAGTGGAGTGACAAGGGTACAATTTGGCTGCGCGCCGCCCGACATGGAACCATGTCGATATAAATCCACTTTGCAATTTTATCCGGGACATTATTTTATTTGGGCGAAGGGTATTTCGCATGGATTTTTATGAGAGAATATTTTTCGCTACATTACGTGTATGCCTCGTAAATAAAAAAGATGGATATCATAAGTTTTGTGCCTTTATTTGTTCTTTGTTTATGTACTTGTCTGTCTGGCTACATAAGTAAGTATATAAACATTAGATTACAGATTTAATTTACTCAACTAGTCAGTTGGGTCGTGTTGTGTTGCTTACTTGTTACATTACTGTCGTATCATTGTAATGGATAACTTATTCCAAACTACGTCTTAACACTAAAAATGCCTGCAATAAATGGAAAAAAAGAAACTACATATTATTATGTAATTATGAAAGTAGAGCTTTAAGCACTTACCTTTTAAAAACTGAACGCGCACCGGCTGCGGACCTGTTAACAAATAATAAAAATATGAGAGCAAGTTTGTTGTTTTTAAACCTACCTATAGAAAAATTTACATACCAGAAATATGTTTTATTATTATGATGCTATAATAAAACTTTTACAATAATTATGCGCATCCCTACTACATAATTAATTACTATCATACGCATACAACTTTAAAAACCAAGAAAAAATTGTTTTTTTTGTTTGTTTTTTTTTTTATACAACATAGGCCGGCAAACAAGCAAGTGGGTCACCTGATGGTAAGTGATCACCACCGCCTATAGGCACCTACAACAACAAAGAGAGTGCAGATGCGTTGCCAACCCAGAGGGCTAAGATGGAATACCTCTTGTGCCAGTAATTACACCAGCTGTCTTGCTCTCCACGCCGGAACACAACAGTGCAAGTACTGTTGCTTAGCGGCAGGATTAGCGAGCAAGATGGTGGTAGCGATCCGTATGGACCTTGCACAAGGTCCTACCACCCGCAAACCGCTTTTCTAAGAAAGCCGTTGAAAATTATAATTTAAGTGAAATGAAAATTGTTTAAGTAGCTACCAAGCTTATAAATGAATATAAAGATATAATATTGAACCCTAAAAATTTAATTGGCTCGATATTAATATGCAAAGCGGCCTAAATCACCCTCTATAATTGAATTACTTTATCGTTTTGACAACTGTCATCCGCCTTTAATTCAACGGTTAACGAATACAAATTATGGAAGCATGACATTTGTCGAAATGATAGCCTTGGAATATAATAGTTATAATAATAGTGTAATTTTAGAAGTGTCACTATTCCTAAACACATGAGTTCAAGTCCTCAAACAGAGTTTTGGCGGCCTAGTGGGGGGGGGGGGGGACTCGTGATCGTGAGGTACAGAGTTCGATTGTTTTAAACTTTCGCGATTTTCATACATACCTATTACGTTGATCGGGATTTAAACGCGATAAAAGCAGAGTCTGCTGACCAGTGCTGAGCACTGTCTGTGACCACGGCTGCTGCAACGCGGCCGAAACGTCGAGGTTAATAAATAAACAGTTTTTTATCGCGTTTAAGTCCTGATAAACGTAATAAGTATTTACCGAGTTCGATATATAAACTGTCACAGAAAGTTTTTGCTGTCTCTGTCTTTTTTTTTATTTTTAATGCACAACAGGAATTGATCAAAAGTGGAATTAACGTACAAAACGAATCACATTGAAAGACTCGCAGTGTCTAGCAAGTTATCTGTATGGCTTAATTGGAAAGAGCGTTAATGAACATAAATGTTTCCTTTTGTTGTTATTGCATCTAAGTTTTAAAAATTACAGGAAACGTGGTGGTAGCTTTACTCCTATGCAGTTATGCAAAAGAACTGCTCAGTCAGACGCAAAACTGAGAAAAATAATGGTCTCAACTCCCCGTCTTAAATATGAAAACCTTTGTCGAAGCGAACAAAAGCGAAACGTCTCAAAACAAATAAAAGGCACAAAGACTGCAGCTGAAGCCGAAAACAAAGGCCAGATTAAGACCACGTTTTGCACAAATTAACTATAACTCATCTTATTTCTGACTTTACTTCCTTAATCTGTTTTATTTATAAAACTAGCTTCGCACACGTACAGTCAAGGAATTTAATTTCCAACCCACCTAAGGTTCAATAGCACATAGCAAACTGTCACCATAAGAGCTATAGAGCAAGACGATAGTTTGACATATCGACCTTAATGCATTGCGAATGTCAGACGACATTTCAACGAAATGGGTAGGGAATTAAATTCTTTGACTGTACAACTAGGATGCAATGTATATAATTTTTTTCTGCTAAAATCTCTAAATGACAGTGAAAACCGTATCAAGGAGTAAGTGGCCGAAGATATAAGGACAGACAGGAACGGATAGCGAATTTGTTTCATACTATGTAAAGATAGGAAGGAAAGCCAAGTGCGCAAGTGAGGCACCTGGTGGCGAGTGATCACCATCGCCCACAGACACTCGCAACACCAAGGAGACTGCATATGCGTTGTCAACCCAGAGGGCTAAGATGGAATACCTCTTGGGCCAGTAATTTCACCGGCTGTCTTGCTCTCCGCGCCGGAACTCAACAGTGCAAACTTTGCTGCTAAGCGGCTGGACTAGCGAGCAAGATAGTGGTGGCGATCCGGACAGACTTTGCACAAGGTCCTCTACCCGCAAACTTTCATCATATTTTAAAGATTGTGAATTTAAAAACTTGACAGACTCCCTAAGAATGAGCTGAGTACCTTTCTTACCTTTCTTTACAAAAAATAGTTGCCTATCTTTAGGAGCTCCCGCATAGAAACGGGACGTTTTCATACATTAAAATAAAGACTTACTATTGTCACACCGAGTTACGGTATATAGCCCTAACTCATGTGCGCAAGCGTAACAAGCAGACTCTGTTTATGTATCACACTTAACCAAACCTGTAAAAATTCTACAACACAGAACTTCCGGGTTCAAAGGACGCCGCTGTGCTTTGAACCCGTAATGCCGTGTTGAGTTGCGGCTACAGTAACTCAGTGTGACAAAGTTTTTATCCCGAACAGCGTGTCTAGTGCATACATAGAGGTCTTTGCATAAGGAACTAAGTGTTTCTCCGCTTGGACAGAACTGATATTAACTTTGCCCGTCGAACCTACGAGTAATTAATAATCGATACGCCGATAATCTCGGCGAGGGTAGCCAGGGCCGCGGGCACTGCGACAACTCGATTGCGCTTGGAAATGTATTCAAGTTTGTTGAGGGGTGATGTAAATTTGTCGCCTCGTATTTGAGCTCAAGCTAAGAGATCCTTTCGAGGCGAAGCCTGCTATTCACAAGTACTTGTGTTATGTAAATTGCGGGAAGCTATATTAAAAAAGATATGCCTAAAACAAGGGTTGATCGGTCCTTCGAAAGGGGGGGGGGCATTATACATAGTCGAGGTCCAGTCAGGACAGGCTCAAAGTAGACTAGAAAATGTATCATTCGACCTAGACCTAATCCAGGGGAATCATGACCCCCCCACTCCCGCCTGGATCCACCATTGACATAAATACGATTAACGGCAGGTCGATCAGTTTATAATAACAAAACAGTATTAATTCAACTCGCATACGAGAACTCGCTCCGTTTATAGATCCACTCCACCTAGCGGTAGAGTGAGCGAGACAGAGCCATGTCTCGACGACGAGCTCGTCGCTGGCACGCTTAGTGAATAGTCAGGAATCCGATAAGTGTTTCTAAGAAAAACATAACCCTCCCTTCTGGCGTAAGCTGGATAAAGGTTCTAAATTCAAGGTCAAGTGGCTCGAAATAGGTAGAAATCAAGAACATTGTCCGATATTTAAATGATTAATATCCGTTTCGTCATGTTTTGGATTTATAATATCATTTTAGCATTGGGATCTTAACTAAACTAGTGTAAATGTGTAGTTACAAAACCGTTACGAAACTGATAATATTTATTTTAGTAACAACAATACAATGTTTCTGATTCTGACCGAAGTATAATAATATTGTTATATTTATTTACATTGCACTGTGCCATATATTATTGTGGATTTTATTAAAAATCAGTAGAAACAACTCCCGCTATCACGGACCTTATCTACACGACGATAGGAGCGATAACGGCTTGATATCTCTGTAGTACAGACACAACACATGCTCCAATAAACATTTTTCATGACTCAATCAGAATCGCCGTTTTTTATTGCGTAAAATAAAAAACTTTGACGGAAATTACGCTGAAAACTTAAGTATATTTAAGCTTAATTATATATTTGTTGTGGTTTATTATTATTTAAGTAAATTTTGCCTTTTTTAAGGTCTCAAAATTTTAAATCAGTAATAAAATCTTACATAATAATTATTGTAATTTAAAACCCTTATCCCTTTAAACACTTAAACCCTCATTTACACCCCTAACTTGTACAAGTGAGCTCTCCAATACCCCAAAGATATAAAACTGAACAAGACACCTCTTATACAAAATAAACTTTCGTACTATTAAAGAGCAAAGCTTCTCTATTCATACTGGAAAAGCTAAATGCCAACCATATTATATTTTAGTAATTTTTTGTTTTAAAATAAGTGAATATTTTTCCTCATCTTTCTCGCAGTATTTCAAGAGAAAGAGAAAGTAAAGCAAAAACAAACACTTAAATACATAAAACAAAAGCTATTAGTAGTAGAGCACTATTATATGTTTTGTTTCTATGTCGTTAAAGTATAAATCAATAGAATTAATCAGCTACATAGAGCAATGGAATTGTTTTGCTGTAATAATTTGCGATGTAAAGACTGATTTACACACGGTAAGTAATAGACTCCAAACTCGAGACAAGTCAGTGCTGACTCGGCATTTGCCTAGTGTAAATTGATTTGGAGTCAGTACAGCGCTGTCGCGTCAGTGCTGACTTCAATATTCCCTAGGTAAATATCGGGTCAGCACTGACGTGTCTCCAGTTTGCAGTCTGTTACTTGTGCTGTGTAAATCAGGCTTAATCTATACCTGTGCGTATGTATACCAGTTGTCTAATACCTAGTAAGTACTTTGCCTAATTTGGAACAAGGTCAAAAGATGGAAGTTGTCCCAAAAATATTTATTTTTCCAATGTTCAAAGAATGTATCCGTTATAGAACCTTTTCACACAATTTATGACTACATCTTTATTCAGGAGAGCAGAATTTACCCTAGACATACATGACACAACTGTCTGGCGAAAAGCGGATGCGCTGCGGATGTGACACGGATGTTCAACGGATGTCGAGCGTAGCGGATCGCAGAATGGGGGCGGCAAGTATCACACGGTGTCTTACTCTTGAAAGTTCTACAAATACAGGTAAGATCAGGCAAGTTGAGTTCCCAAACTGTTTACTGATGAACTTCGCTGAGTAAAAGTCGACAAGCATAAATGCAAAGTTTTCGCAACTAAGATCGTACAGGAGGGAAGTTATATATAAAGTTATCTTATGTAAGTGTCGTCTCCCTTGAGCGTGGCCCCCACACACAACCCACTTACAACTAAGACCAGGTACATGCAATTTTTTTTTGTGAATTGAATTTTACTTTACCGATTTTTTTTAAATATTTTATTTCAGTTTTAGGGTTCCGTACCTAAAGGGTAAAACGGGACCCTATTACTAAGACTCCGCTGTCCGTCCGTCCGTCTGTCACCAGGCTGTATCTCATGAACTGTGATAGTTAGACAGTTGAAATTTTCACAGATGATGTATTTCTGTTACCGCTATAACAAATAATACTAAAAAACAGAATAAAATAAGTATTTAAGGGGGCTCCCATACAACAGACATGATTTTTCTGCCGTTTGCCGGCAATTCGATCATCTGTCAAGACGTACTTTTTTTTTAATCATAGACAAACGAATGAAGTTTCCATTCTCATATCATGATCAAATTTGGTTCGTTTTATATTAACAGAACATACTGGATTGACGTTTCGTATCGATAACTGTTTTAATATCCATGGATACTAAAATAGAGACCCACTTGAATGTTGACAGGTGTTCCAAATTTAAACTCATAACGGTACCGAAATCGATACTGTAATGACCTTAACAGTACAGATTATACCTACTACCACACACAAAAAGTTCTCATAATAAAATCGGTTGTGATAATGCTGGTAATTTCCTACAGTTTTTGAACGCGTTATAGAGGACTAATGATACGTGTGTATGTAAACTACCATTAAGTGACAGTGAAGTCTCGAAGATATGATGACAAACAAGAACAGATAGCGTCTTTGTTTAATAATAGCTCTTTATTATATTAGTGCAGACTATCAGTGTTGCAAAGAAGTTCGTCTATCTCCAATGCTATGACTCAGGCCCTATGTCTTATTAGACGACAGTCATTATCTGCCACTGAGAGCTAGGTGTAATAAAAATAATTTAGCACGTCATCACGAACCAGCCGAGTCGCGGCTCCGACCCTAATGACGCCGAGTGATAAATGACTGCGACCGACTTCATATCGCGACCATTTGGATGGTTCTTATGCTATTCTGCCACCAATGAAACGTCTATACCTGTAATTACAGTAAGTCTGAAGAATTGTCGTGTCTGTACATTGAGCATTAATTAAAAAACTTAATACAACACAAAATGTTTGAACTGCATCGACTAATAAACCATTTTTGCTGTTTTCACTCGGCTCTGAGTTTCTTGTTGCGCTTTTTTTGTAGAATCTTTTAATTTTCCAAAACGCTTGTAGAATCAGACTTGTAAAAAACCTATGTGGCCTGATTTACAAAATATTTTTTACTGTATTTAATTTTTTTCTTCTGCTTATCAGTCGAGAAATGTTAAGGTTTGTCGATTTGGTATTCTATTACAATGTGATATGCTCAGAAGTGATCAATCTTTAAGTTATCATCTTGAATTAAAAAAAGTATTTTGCCGTTTGCCAGTTTGTTTGTATATACATATAGAAACAAATAGCCTTCCATGGTATCTAGCCATCCCAAAGGGAAAAAATGAATACATACATGCCTGGTATATATCAGTCAATATAAATATCTTTCAAAACTCTATATTATATTATGTTTATGAAGATATCATGTGCCCTTTGCCACTTTCCAGACCCTTAGTTGCTTATAAATAGCTCATTTCTCTTTATGGGTCGTTGGTCGCGTTTAGTCTATACATAGCACGTTCGTCAGTTTACTAAACATACATCAGAGAGTACACTCAGAGACTCAGACGTTTAAAGACCCTATTTGGCTTAGTTGCAAAACTACATTTACATTTTCATTTTCTAGCATCTGTTAACTTGCTTTTAAAGAAAACTCAAAACTTTTATATTTGGTTTATTATAAACTTCACTGCACAAAGTTCAACAACGGACTGCCATACAAAATGGCGTGTTACGGCTTTATACCCTCCTTTAGTTCGTTAACGATTTCAAACTTGACAGTTCAATCTTAATAACATATCAATGTATTCTTAATGCTAGTATATACATATATCAGATTAATGCCTGGCTCATACAAAATGCTAACAATCGGCCTTCCTGCTATAATTCACGTCCCGTGAATCTCTTACTTGATTTATAAAAAAAAAAAAAAAATATGTTTGATAAATACATTAAGTACATTATTGACTAAATCACCCTTTTAATAGTAACTGCTTTTATGTCTCTATTTACATTTAATCAAGTATTATTTGTCTGCAAACTACTTTGTTATGTATATTCTGTTAGCTATTTTTACCATACATAAATCCAGTTACAATCAATAGGTGATTTTAGCAACTTATTCCAATGCTATTACGCTAATAATTAAATACTCGATTAATTGATTTGTAAAAGTTGATCTCATACTTTATAATAATCACTCACAAACATTGACGTCTCAGTTATATATCTTCAACATTAACCATGTGCTGTAATTATTCCGCATAATTCGTAATACAATACAATATTGTCACTTACAATTTATCTAAATGTATTATCATAACTCTCAAAATCATTGAAGCCTCCTTCATATCTTCAATGCTAGTTACAATACAACATATTATTTTACTGTTATCTAAGTTTACGTAACTATAGTTTCATTACAATTGAAGCCTCCTTCATATCTTCAATAAAATGAACAGTACTTCAATCTCATATCATAATCCGCATAGCATAATAAATCAGTAATAAGAATCAAGTTCAAGACACAGAAGCCTCCAGCATATCTTCTGAGGGATCATATTTTTTTTTTTCGATCAATCATTCTGACATTTCAATGTCCGCATCAATATCCTTACTTATGTCATCATCATCATCATTTTCACTGGAATCATTATCATCTTGACTATCAGATCTAGTGTAAACTAACCAGGGATGAATTTTATCGATTGCAAATATGCTTTTGAATGGCCTATTACCTTTCCTAGATATTGGCGTATCCTCTATCTCATACCTATCATTGTCTAATACCCGGACGATACGATATGGTCCTCTTAATTTAGGAATTAGTTTCTTACTTTGACCGGTAGACTGTACCTCTCTCTCAACCCTAACCAAATCTCCAACTTTAAAAGATGTAGTCCTTTTTCCCTTATCATACCTGTCCTTTTGTTTTTTTTGATTAGTTTCGATATGTTCTACAATTTCTTCCCTGACATCAGCCCGTTCAACATTGTCTTCTTCTAAAGCTACTCCTAATCGTAAAAGTGAATCTGATGTGCCAGATAAATGTGTGCCGAATAGTGCCTGCGCTGGTGTTTTACCAATACCTTTGTTAATAGTATTATTCATTCCCCACTGGATTTCAGATAACCTATCATCCCATGCACGTTCTGATTTTCCAACATTGGAAGCTGTTAAAGCTGCTAACAATGTCCTATTATACCTTTCTACCTGTCCATTAGCTCTTGGAGTAGCCACAGCGTTCAGTATATGCCTAACCCCTAATCCACTCAGATATTCTTTAAACTTGGCTGACGTGAATGAGGTACCTCTATCGGAAATAAGTCTTTTTGGAACACCAAAAGTATGAAAATAGGATGTAAGTGCTTTAATACTACTTGCTGTTTTAGTGTTTTTAACCGGAGATATTACGATAAATTTTGTAAATGCGTCTATCATTAGTAATATGTGAGTATTTTTGTGTTTGCTTGTAACAAAAGGACCCAAATGGTCAATATGAACCGTATGAAAGGGTTCAGCAATCTTTTCAATTGGATGCAGTTGACCAGCCTTTTTAGCAGTAGGAGCTTTGGCATGTGCACACTCTAAACATGATTCTACATATTTTTTTATAAATTTTCTCATTTTAGCGAACCAATATGTAATTTTAATTTTCTCATAAGTTTTATCAAAACTGAAATGGCCGATATCATCATGGTTGGATTTCATGACTTGCCACCTAACACCCTTAGGCACAACCCATCGACTACCATCATCAGTAATTCTATACAAAAGTCCCCTTTTAAGAATAAAATGTTTACATATCTCTATTGTTTTTTTGGTGTCTTTATCGTTAAGAATACTAATTATACGTTTAATTTCCGGGTCATTCTGTTGTACTGTGGCTATCCAATCAACTGTAATATTTCTTACTTCAAGCGGAACTTCCTCAACTGGGTTGCGACTTAACGCGTCTACGTGAGCCATGGATTTACCAGGTTTGTACGTAATTGAAAAGTCGTACTCTTGAATAACATTCCACCATCGTGCAACCCTTGGTATAACGTCTCTTTTTTCAAAGGTTGCCCTCAAGGAGTTACAATCGGTAACAATGGTGAAATGTATTCCGAGTAAATACACCCTAAATCGTTGCAAAGATGTTACTACAGCAAGTGTCTCTAAGTCGTATGATGTAAAGTGCGTCTCTTCGGGAGATGCTTGTCTACTGTAATATGCTACGGCTTGGAATGGGGAGTTTTTATCTTTCTTTTGTAATAAAATACCAGCTACGCCTAGTTTTGAAGCATCTGTATGTAATTCTGTTTCATAATTTGGGTTGAAAAACGCAAGAATAGGTCTGTCGGTTAAACTTTGTTTGAGTTTAGCGAATGCTAATTCTTCTGGTTCTCCCCAAACAAATTTAATATCATGTTTTAATAGCTGCGTTAAAGGTCGTACTATGATCGAAAAATTTCTAACAAACCTTCGAAAAAAACTAGCTAACCCCACAAACTGTCTAATTTTGTGTTGGTCGGTAGGCCGAGGAAAGTCTGCCACTGCTTGAATCTTTTTCAGTCCAGGTCTTACACCATTCTTATCAATCTCAAAACCTAAATACTCAATAGATTCCATAAAGAAATTACATTTTTCTAAATTTAATGTCATACCGGCATCATTAAATAATTTCAGAGTGGACTTTAATTTCTGAAAACCGTCATCTATGTCTTTGGAAGGAATAATAATATCGTCCATATAAGCAAATGCATGTTTAAATCGAGCATTTCCCAGTATATGATTGATAGTTCGCTGAAAATTTGCTGGTGCGTTACTGAGGCCAAAGGGCATTCTATTAAACTGATAATGACCATCTGGTATTATAAATGCAGTTAAATGTTTTGAAGGTTCTGCTAATGGTATCTGATAGTAACCGCTTGCTAAGTCCAGCGTGGTATAATAACGATATCCTGATAAATTGTCTAACTGATCGTCTATTCTGGGTAATGGATAATGATCCTTAACAGTTTTTTTATTTAACGCTCTATAGTCTATGCATATTCGATAGCCGCCGGTCTTTTTCTTTACTAAAATAATTGGAGACGCGTACTCAGAGGTTGACTCACTAACTATCCCCGAGTCCTCTAATTCCTTAACCATATCCCGTACAACCTCCCTCTCAGCATACGAGAGACGATACGGGCGGTACACGACGGGAGTTTTATCATTAAGTTGAATATTCATAGACGTAGAATTACAACAGCCTAATTCTTTAATATTGAATGCAAAGCATTTACGGTGTTCATTTAACAATTCAGTCAGTTTAATTAAGTTGTCATTTCCGATTAAATGATTTGCTTGGACCCTTTCTAAGGTTATTGACTCTTCAGCTGTGAATGATGAATCAAGATCTATTCTATTTACGTTATATTCTGGTATTTCCTTTGCAATACAAGCACGAGTAAGTATGCTGTCCTTTACTAGCTCAAAACTAGCAGACTTTAAACTTTTTATGACTATCCGACCATGACCATCAGCAACAGTAACGACGCCTTGCAAAATTTCATATTCCTTTTCAGGTTGTAATTGTAAACTGTATTCTACGAATAAATTTCCATTAAACACAGGGTTAGTATAAAAATCTACTTCAGTGATATTGTTTACTCTGGTATTACTTTTAATAAACAATGCAACTGATTTTGGCTTATCATTTTTTTCCTTTTTAGCAAATGTCAAACTATTATTACTTTTAAACGTTACTATATGATCTTGTTCGGTAAATGTTTGTCCTATTAATAGGGATGTACTTAGATAGCTATCAGGCACAATATATACTTCTACATCGGCGTCGGCTGAGTCAATTGAAATATTTATATTAACTTTGCCCATAGTTTGAACTACAGAATTTCCGAACCCCTTTAATATTGGTAAATCATCCTTAGACCAGTTTTGGCAAATTTTGCTGGCATCCGAAAGTCGCAAAAGGGTGCACTGACTTCCAAAGTCTATGTAGCATGGTAACTGATAGTTATTTACATAAGCATTCTTATAGTATTTCTGATCATTGCTATTGTTAACAGTTAGTCATGACACCGATTTAACGTCTACACTCTTCTTAATAGAACATTCAGAAGCCACATGACCTATTCGCGAACAAGACTCGCATTTCTTAATTGGTTGCTTGCATTTGAAATGCGGATGTCCTTCCTCACCACAATTGAAGCACTTAACAACTTTGCTGTCAGATCTTTGTCCCTTGTTAGTATTATTAGAGGCTTTGTTCTCAAAGCTGTTTGGCTGTTTAAAAGTGGGTTTTGGTTTAGTTATCTTTTGTTTACGTAAGAAAACAAGTAATTTGTCTGGGTCACTAAACTGCGCCGCTTCAGCGCTAGTCTTTACTGCTCTATCATCGATCCCTAATAAAATACAATCGACTGCATCAGCGCCTGTTATACGGCATCTATTTAACAACATCACCTTTTCATAGAAGTAATCTTCTAGTGAATCACCGTATTTTGCGCGTTTTTCTATCATTTCTATTAACAATAAACCGTAGTTTTCTTTACTGGGAAACGATGTTCGTAATTTGGTTTGCCATTCGGACCACGTGAATTTTAAACTGGGTAAGGCTTGGTACCACTTTAATGCTACACCTACAAGCTTCGGAAGAGCATAATGAATTATATGACGCTCAGTCCAATTATATATAGCTGCCGTTTCGTTTACCTTAGCCAACCATACATCAATACTTTGGCTACGATTAGACGGGTCGAATTCCGGCAATACGTTCATCACCGGAAACCTTTCGAAATTATCTGACCTACCCTCGGATCTGACGGATGCAAATAGTTCTTTTAAGGTTTTTAACAATTCTATATTTTGTTTATCTGCTTGCTTGCTATGCGCCCTAATACCACGCCGTTCATCGTACCTTGACCGACTCCGACTCCTCGAACGACTTCTGCGGGGAGGCGTCGGACTGCGGCGGTGCCTGCTGGTCCTTGAGCTGCCGGAGTTGACGCGGCTGCTCCTACCACGGCTGTGTCTCGACCGGCTCCTCCTCGCCCGGCTGCGTCTCTCTCTGTCGCGGCTGCGCTCGCGCGCCCGGCCCCGACTGCTCGACGCTCGCGTTGACGTCGCTCGTCCCGCAATTGGTTCGTCGCACGGGAGTGGCGGCGTTCGTATTATTCGTTCCATGTTGTTTATCGATACGTACTGAAACACACGGTTATTTCCCAGGCGTAATTGTTCTAACTTTAAATTATTGTTTTTTCGTGATTTATGTATGTATGTATGTATGTGTTACATACTCAATATGAACTTTCGTAACATTAAACTATATTAGAACAGTTAATTTTCAGCAATGATAACAGTAAAACCGTAGATGAATCAATCTTAATAAAATTTATTGTCCCAATAGTGGGTAGTTATATAATTAAATTTATATAGTATAGACAACATTATTAATGTGACTAGATTAATTAATTGTCTACTTCTTTATTTCATTACGAATATACTCAATAATACTCAACGATGTGAGAAAGAGAAAAAAAATAACGACTAAACACGCGTCATCACGTTAAAACTAAAGCCTTCTCGCATCAACCACAACAAAGAATTGTTTCCTAATTATTAGCATATCCAATTAACAATAGGTTTTGTCGATTTTTGACTTTAGGCTTTTTTTTACTGATTACATTAAGTTATCATGTCAAGAAAGCCAAACGGTACAAAAGAATAATAGGATTCATAATTTAATTACCTGTGGCGTCTGAGTCGATACCGCTTCTGACTTGTTAACTTGCTTTTAAAGAAAACTCAAAACTTTTATATTTGGTTTATTATAAACTTCACTGCACAAAGTTCAACAACGGACTGCCATACAAAATGGCGTGTTACGGCTTTATACCCTCCTTTAGTTCGTTAACGATTTCAAACTTGACAGTTCAATCTTAATAACATATCAATGTATTCTTAATGCTAGTATATACATATATCAGATTAATGCCTGGCTCATACAAAATGCTAACACATCGGACGTCTAGATTCATAGACACACGAAAAGAAGGAACTCTCTAATATTTTCTTTGTTGTCAATGTATCCGGATGAAATAACGCTTTCATCATAGCTTCAGGCCGGGCCACGCCGGATGCGTAATGCAGCGCGGCGCCAGCTCGCTTTGTAGATCTGCGTTACGTGCACGCAACGCAAGCGATGTGGCATCTCAACATATAATTCCATACTTTACAACCAGCCTGTGCACGCGCGTATTGCCGGAGCCGTGCTGCACACCCATCCAGTGTGTCCCGGTCTTTTAGGCAGACAGTACTGCAAACAAACGTCACACTTCGGGCAAAGTATATTTGGCCGAGTCCAAGTCTAAGTCAAAATATATTTATAGAGATAAGACTAAAGAAGCTAGTGTTTGTCAGAAAAATTACCCACGACCAACTTTTGATTAGAAAATACTGTCAAGAAACTCAACTATCAAAGAAGGCACAATTATGTGCATACTGTTTGGAGGCAGGAATTGCCAATGTAAGTCGGGATCATTTCGAAACATCCCTGTCCAGGATTATAATCATCTACTATGCCCGAAAAAGTAATGTTTGCTTGCCAAAAATTAGAATAAATTGTTTTAAACTTTCGCGACTTTCACACATATGTATTTGTCTACTCGTGACCACGGCTATTAAAACATGGCCGACACGTCGAGGTAAATCAATAATATACTTTTATCGCGTTAAAGTCCCGATAACGTTATAAAAATTAAAATGTTTTTATTTTTTTATTGCGTTATTACCTAGCACGATTTTTGTCGATACGCGTTTACTCGCTACGTAACACTGCGTTCTTTTCTGACTAGCCCAGTAGGAGAGAGACGCACTGAGTTACGTAGCGAGTTACGTATCGAGAAGATTCGTGCTAGGTGCACTAGAGATTTAAGTGAGAATGCTTTATTCGACTAAAAACCTAAAGACAACCGTTAGACTACAAGGTACGGCTTATTCAATCAAAGGCCTATTCCTTCAATAACTCTGATCATTTCAAACAACCGTCTCCAGAACTAACAAAATGAATCAATACCGTTTCGTTGTTGAGAGTCGAACCCGTAACTTAATTAGTGTGAGTGCGCAGACTGATCACTGGAGGACTTCAAAGACAACCAACGGGCAGGAACATCGCATTTGTACCCTGCTCAAAATAATACGTCAGGGATGCGTACAGATTCGCTCACTTGAATAAAAAGAAGTTAGTCTACTCCACAACCCACGGGTAAGGTTAGAGTGGCTATTGGGGTAGAGCGCTAGCGATACATTAAGCTCGCCAACCAAATGTCAGTGCAAGTGTGCAAAACTGTGCCAGATCACTATTAAAGGTATTTATGCCGAAGAAAGACAATTACGAGAAATTATAGCGATATTAACTTACAAAAATAATCTTCTTTATTTTTCTTACTCTTCTTTATCTTAATCTTTACATACATTTTGACGACCTGTATGGCGCAGTGGCACATGTGTCTGCTTACTGTGCAAGAAGTCCTGGGTTCAAATCCTGGTATGGGCAAATATTTGTGTGACGAATACGAATGTTTGTACCTGAGTCATGGATGTTATTTGTATTTAAGTATGTATTTATCAATATAAGTATGTATATCCGTTGTCTAGTATCCATAGTACAAGCTTTGCTTAGTTTGGGACTAGGTCAATTGGTGTAAATTGTCCCAAGATATTATATTATATATTTTATCTACACATATATCATAAATGCTCTATAATGCGTTCAGAAACCGTAGGCAATGACCAGCATAATAACAACCAATATTATTATGAGATTTTTTCTAATTTGTTTCTATATTTGTTCAAATTCATTTTTTAATACATTATTTTCATGTGTACAGTCTATAGATGTTTAATAGGTACCTAGCACTAGTAGCTAGTAGCAATGCAGGTCATAGCCCTATGGCTTCTGAACCCATCATAGAGTGCTTATGATATGTGTGTAGATAAAGTAATGTATGCAACTGTACATAATTAGGTCTTAAAACACTCGTGTGATCCTATTATGAAACTCGCAGACGCTCGTTTCATAAAACCACACTCGTGTTTTAAGACCTCTCATTATGCAACAGTTGCATAAAATACTAATATAGTATAAAGTTGCTATCCGTTCCTGTCTGTCCTAATTCCTTATAGTCTATGTTCGGCCCCTCCTTCTAAACCACGCAACTGATTTTGATACGGTTTTCACTCTGTCACTTAGAGTTTTTTTTACGGAAGGTTTTTATGTACATCACATCCCGATTGCACCCGTACGAAACTGGGGTGGATCTAAACAATCAAGTATTTAGTTTCGAAATAACATAATGTTTCTATAGAATTCTAATAAAAAATTCAGAAAATGTTATTAAGCAGAGATTTAAAAAGCTGACAGTAGTAAACAAACACTTTTCTATTACTTTTTTATGATTTTCTCTAGCATATCTCTGGCAACACGATTTGACGAATGAAACCGTGAAATCCTATCGCGCTATCTACCACGTCTATTCCTTCCCTTCCAAATGTAAATCGAACAAATTGATTCAATATCCGTGTCGGTGTCTCGCTCATTTGGTATCCGCGCGAGCGAGTTAGCGAAGTGTAGAGGGCTGATTTATATCTGAATTATTGGTTTTCACTTAGCAAATACGTCTTCGGCTTGTGTCCTAGAGGCGCGATGAAGTTGCGCAATATTCGGGGAATGAAGCGGGGAGAGTTGGTTCATCAAAGCCAAAGTTTTAGCGGGCGGTAAGACCTTACGCAATGTCCGTCCGGATCACTACCCATCTTGCTCACTTATCCTGCTGTTTAGCAGCAGTGCTTGCACTGTTGTGTCCCGGCGTATAGAGCAAGACAGCCGGTGCAATTACTGGTACAAGAGGTATTCCATCTTAGCCCTCTGGGTTGGCAACGCATCTGCAATCTTCTGGGTGTACCTATAAAGGTGTCTATCGGCGGTGGTGATCACTTACCATCAGGTGACTCACTTGCTCTTTTGCCTTCCTATGGTGTATAAAAAACGTATATTCCGATTAGGCTTATGCAGCATATATGAATGTCAGATTTACCACCGGTTTGGAAAAAAACCTCTGACGAGAAGATACTTCGAAAAAACAGGAGGTTCTCAATTCGATTGAATATTTTTATATTACCTATAATATTTATGTTTTTCAGCATTTTTTTACCCTTAAATTGGGATTTGTGCAGATAAAATGGAGTTGAGAAGCTTTAAAAAAAACTTCATTTCTTTTTTTTACCTATTTATAAAGTAGCTTAAAATCGACTCGATTCCATAGGTCTGAAAATTAAAAGAAATGGGTTTAAAAGAGATTTAATTGCATATAAATGGAAGGTAGGCACCTTTCCAGTAAAATACCTACAATAAGAAAACTGTCGACAGACACCTTTCAAACTGAAAAACTAAATCAATTCATACGTTTGAGAGTTACGATGCCACACACAGACACACCAAACTCAGTCACATTCTCGAGTTGTTAACTATCAAGACCACTTGAAATTGGTTCATCATTTGCCGTAGAAATACTTCCATGTTTCACTCGATATTAGAATTTAGCTGTAGTGACAAACTCACCGGCGCGGTGTTGAAGTATGCTCTACTTTGGAAGATACTCCACATTGTTGCGAGAGTGTAGCGAAACTTCCTGTGAAGTCCAATGGGATTAAATCCCGCCTTGGCATCAACGCGGCATGAATGTAAGACTAATGCGGCTCTCTGATTGGTCGGTTTATAACGTCCAATGCTACCAATGCACGAAACACGAACCTTCTCGACAGGCGTTAACTCAGTGCGTCTCGTTCTAACTACCCGAGTAGGAGAGAAACGCACGTAGTTAACGTGAAGTGAGTTAACGCGTATCGAAAAGATTCGTGTTAGATGCACTGACAGTCAGGCAGACAGACATAGTGAAACGAAAAGAAAGAGTAAAATAATCATTAATGCATGAAAACATAAGATTCCATCGGACACAGCGTTTTATTTTTAATTTCTGTCAACAATCCTTGTAATATGTACGTAAATAAAATAAAGTAGAGACATAATTAATAAAACGCTATGAAACGTAGCTCTGCAATTTGCTAAATTAATTTCCGTTACACAGTGGACTTGTTTATTTTTTCCTCGACTTTTTGTTAATTATGAACATTTCTTAAATCTACGTAATTAATAAAAAGCAGTAGCTATATAAGCACAGTACACTAAAGTTACCAGTATTTTGTCTTCATACAAACCGCCGATACGGCGCGCTTCGAAATCTCGGTATACTTCGGTACACAACAGTTGCGAGTGCGCCGTAGTTACGTACGGACGCGGATGACGTGACACGCTCTCGCTCATTTATTTACTGTCGTTAAAAAGGTATGGCACGAAGTTACCGACTTTATTGTTCTGTGTATGGATGTTTGAATTCATCAATTTTTTTTAACTGAAGTTATTTATCACAATGCGATTTTTTACACTCTGAAGTTCATTAATAAAGCTTTCGTACATCCCACGCAAAACGGAAATATTTCTCTGTAGCTAATTTATGATTAATGAAGAATTATTATATTACTTCGTAGAATTTCATTTGTTTTTGATTTATTAAACTAAGCAAAAAAGTATCAAACTAAATAAAACCCGAGTAGAAATAATTTCAATGAAAACTCACAGAATTTGCAGTAAAAACATTTTAATGAAAAGAAAATACCTATATATACATAACAATTTAATACCTACAGCATTATCAAATACGTAACACCAGACAGTTGGAGGGCAGTCCTAGTGCGTGTTTATTCATCGAGCGGCCGTAGATAAATATTTCATGGACACTGCCGAGACAAAATACTGGTTACTTTAGTGTACTGTGACATGAGCGAGCCTCAACGGCACATGGTTGTGAAGCTGTAAAGCGGCATTTTGCTCGCTAACGGAAAATCTCCTCATTTAGCACTTCGACGGTTTCACGCATTCATCGATTTGTCTCCAATACACGCTGTATACATTTTCAAGGGATTGAGCTCAAGACAAGATAATCAATGTCGTGTTAATTAATAGATTGGGCTCTATTTTTACTATCGATTGACTATTGATAGTCCGGTGGTAGTTGAAATATCGATAGTACTGCCACTAGTATCGATACTATCGATGTGTTATGTCTTTTAATTAATTAATTTAGGTTTCATTTTCCGGAGATCCTTTGCACCTAGCGCGAACCTTCTCTATACGATGTAACTCGCTACGTTACTTCTTATGACATAAACATCGACCGGAAAACTTTCATTCTAAAGCCGCAGGCCTATCTGGAATATCTCAATCGGTGCGGGGATTAAGCCCACTATATACAGTTATATACTGCGGCATACACTTGTACGAGTATATAGGAAGTATGTATATAGAGGAACGGCGGAAAATGCAGCACAAATAGAAACGCGAGCGATCGCGCGTTCACTTAACGTAATGGCGCAAAATTGACGCACAAATAGCACATTTTTGGTTACACATCGGATATTCCTGAAGAGAAATAGATATATGACGATCAAGATATAGTGAGGTCTACAATTCGTATAATCAAACCGCGATTAAAATAGGATTGGAGAGTAACGACAGCTCGCTGTCACTTCATAGACTTGTGTTAAACTTCATCCCTATGAAATGACCATATGAATAGAACCATCTCCTTTTTTTAAGTCGGTTGAAAAGAAATAAAATTATCACTGAAAATCCAATATGCATTTACATATGTCACAACGCGACATGCCACATCTTCCAAAACAGCGTCAACGCCTAGCAAAAACTCGTGTTTACCGCGATAACATCGAAAATATCTTTGATACGAACACGCCAGGAAAATATACAAATATTTATACGTAGGTAGGGAAGAATATGAACATTTTTTGTAGCAACCGATATAATGCTCTATGCAAAATATTTATGTGCTTTGCATGTCGTTACCTATTTCGAAAAAAAAGATATTGCGTTTCTATATATTTTTAGTTAAAGCGCTGACGGCCTAGTCGCTAGGGGGACGGACACGTGAGCGTGAGGTACAGAGTTCGATCCCCAGAAGTCACCATGTACCAATGAGAACCGGTGTGAAGTTAGCGGCCAAAAGTCCACACCGGTCAAATGAGATATCGAACTTAAGAGCATTACATAAGTTCTGTAGTTATCAACGCTATTACGGCGATTGAAAAGATCGTGAAGAAACCTGCACAATCATGAAGATGAGTGTAACTATTATCCTATCAGTCCAGTTTCCTTGTAACGATGGTTACAGAAGTCAGATGGCAGTCACTTTAATGTAATACTCTGGCCTGCAGTTCTTGGATCATGGTCAAAACGCAGCTAGCTAGCAGAATGAATTGTAGCTATTGTATCAGTCCAGTCCGTCTTTATCTTTGTTTTAACTCACTGTCAGCCCATTAGAGATGTCTATAATGAACTAGAAGAAGCATTCCTACTTGAGCGATTTATAGGTAGGCTGATCGGACGAACCCGCCACCCCTGAACTTAGCTAGAGAAATGGGATTTTTTTTACAAGTAGGCACAGGCTCTTCTTCTCATCTTCTACCAGCGCTTTGGAAAATAGAAGATTCTGCTGAGAAGAAGCGCCGCAAGAAACTTAGCAGCTTACTGTTTCATTCCTTATCTATCCAAACCAACTTACAAAGTAATGCATATAGTAAGTACTTATACATAAAAAAACATAAGCATTAAACAAAAGCTTTTGCATTTTGAACAAACTGGCACTACTTAAGATTGACCAAGGGATGTATAGGATTCACAGATAAAAAAATGAATAGGGATGTATATGGTCCCTAAGTTAATAACAGCGGCTTGGGTGACATTTTTCATTTTAATTTTAATTAGATTTTTAACTTTTCTATTTTCTTTTCCGTGATAACTTTGTTTCTTTTTCTAAATAAAGACTTTAGTACATTAAAGCAAAATAATCGAATACTTATTCTAAATAACTAAGAGATGTATAGTCTTAGGTGTAAAACGCGTGAAATCACTACGAGCCACTTAATTTCAAATCCTAATTTCAACAAAGCCTTAACTTCGGGAGCAGTTGAAAAACAAGCCGAGCCTAACTTAGGTAAATCAGACAGCCTGGGAATCTTAGACGAGTTCTGCGCCCCGGGGTAGGGCTGCCAACCGGCGGAACTGGCTTTGTACTAGACTAGCTTTTGTCTCTGAATTCAAGCGCGTAGAATTTGGAAGTAGGCGACTGGCTGTAACGAAACTGCAATGTAACTATGCATTGATTATATGCATAATCTTCTTAAAAAGTTGCTTTTTCGGCTTTACTGGGATACAATTAAGATGTTATGGACATAAAAAGCATCCTTAAAAAAAACGAAATTATTGTCAAACCGTATCAAAATCCGTTGCGTTTAGAAGGAGTAAGCGACCGAAGATATGAGGGCATTCTTTTATACTATACCAGCGACTGGCTCAGGGTACAATAGGGATAAAATGCATATAAAATCCGTTAGATGGTTTGGAAGGTGAAAGCGGCCGAAGATACACTATAATAATTTCGAGAAGACAGGAACGGATAGCGGCTTTACTTCATACTAATGTACAGATAAAGAACATCTGGTTTTTGTTTCGTGCGCAGTAAGTTGCGCTGTCAGGTTCTTTCAGCTCGGGTGTCAAAGTGCATTTTCCGGTAAATTTGGGCTCTTGAATATTGATAAAACGGAGTATCCATCTTAGTGTAGCAGCATGACATGTCCTAAAAGCCTAGTAAGATACGTATACTTCCAAATTACCAAGCAAAAGTTCCACGTTAAAGTTACGGACAAAAACTAGTAATAAATAAATGGAAATAAAGGTGGTCGCGGAGTAGCAAGGTAATTTGTTCCAGTTTGTTGAAATAAAACGACTTAAATTTTAATTGCTCATACTTACTAACTTTAAAAAAATATTTTTTTGTGTAAAATAATGTTGCTGCGTGAGTGGGCACCACTGCCCATAGACACCCGCAACACCAAGGAGACTGCAGATGCGTGGCCAACCCAGAGATAAGGCTAAGATGAAATACCTATTGTGCCAGTAATTCACCGTTCTTCCGTGTTGTATAAAATTAGGATTCTAATTTAAGGGCACGATTACGTCGTCACCAAGTCGAGCTACATCGTGCTGCGGGGCTTCATTATTTTGCAGAGATCCAAAACTTTCCTTCCATGTTCCACCCACTTATTAAATTTCTGTTCTTAAAGCCAAACATGTACCTATTTGTTAAATTTCTCCTCTAAAAGACAAGCCACGTTATTTTTGTCACAAGACGTTGTCAGCCCTAAGTTGAAGGTTAGATTGACGGAGGAGGGTCGTCCTGTCGATACATGTTACCTGTGCATCTAGTACGAATATTCTCAATCCGCGTTAACTCGCTACGTAACTCAGTGTATCTCTCTCTAACTAGCTCAGTAAGAGAGAGAGCACTAGGTGTACTGGGAAGGGACGATTCCTTGCTTCAGCTGAAACTCGTTGTGTTGTGTTTATTTTAATATCTTGATTATTTTTAAGCCCTCTCTCGCGTTTGAGAGGGTTGGCCTTTATTGTGAGACCGCCGACTGCGGCAGTGGAACCCTCCAGTTGTTTTGTTATGTCTAGCTTTTTAAAAGTAACTTTGTTTGGAATGTAGACAAAAGGCCTAGAAACATATCAGGCGGGTAGCAGGAATTTCATTTGAGGGCAAAATATTTGGTTGAAAAATATTACCTTCACTTTTGGTCAGCCTGGTTGCCTGTTTGTTTGGCGTAACCCGTAGGTAAGATCTCAAGTAATTTGGACATCAATTTTTTCTTCTCCCGATTAAATAATATGTCTATTGACCGCACTATTGTGGAAATACAAATAGAGTTATGCAACAAACTAACACTGTTAGTTTAATAAACTATTACTATTAGTTTGTTTCCGGTGGATGCGAGCAGCACAAGACCGACCGTCGTGGAGATGCTTGGGGAAAGCCTATGCCCAGCAGTGGGCGTCTTCCGGCTGACGTGATGTGTGATGATTAGTTTTATACCTACTAAATTGGGTTCACTGTACAATATATTTGTTCTAGATGAGGCGAACAAAAAGTGATAAGTCACCATGGCCCATAAACAGGAAAATGAAAGGGATCGCAGGCGCAGTATTTCTTGTCATGTAGGTTGAACAACAAAACAAAACATGATAAAACCCTAGTGCGCAAAACCAAATGCTGATGTTGACAGCCGAAATATTTCACAACTTTTCTCTTTGTGAGAAAAACAAGACCAAAACTCTACATATAGACAAAAAGTCAAACTGACTCACTCTATCAAGTGGCATTCTTTACAATTCATAGAATGAAAGTTAATGTGGGTCTTACGAGGTTAATAGCTTTTCTTAAATTTTGAAACCGAAATTTCTTTTTTATTTTAAATGTTTTTAACATTCACATTATTAAATTAAAATGCTATGTAATGACAACACAAAGAAATACTAAATAGAATGCTGATGTTGCGGGTTCAAGTCCTGCCATTACCCTAATTTTTCATGGTGTTGTCATTATTTAGCATTTTAATTTAATAGCTTTTCTGTTCAACGACGTACGAAACTACGAAACTGAAATGACGGTAAGTACAGCTAATCTCAATACTTAATACAAAAATCAATCCATTTCATCAGCACAGCAGTAAGCAGCACCCATTATGGAAGGTAGTCGTACATCAGATCCTTTGCAAACGCATCCCCCCTATCTTTCCTTAGGGACCCTCTGTAAACTCCAGCGTTGGCATCGCGTTAGCATTTCTACGTCGGTATGTCAAAACAAACATACATTCTGTAACAGATCGCTACCTAGTTATTTGATTAAGTTCTATATTTTTGCTAACCTAAATTAGTTCTCGCGAAGGGTACGGGTGGCTATGATCGCTTAGCAAATAACAATTTATTTAAACATCGATAGGAGATTTAACAATATCCAAAAGGCAAACCTATCGTTGATCGGAGAGAACCCCACGCGCACAGGAGTGGTTCCGTATGCGCATAAAGACCTCCACCAAAAAGATCACACCAAGCTATTTGTCCTTTGACTATCGACAACTTTATGAAGGAAATTGTGGTGTGATTGTGATTTACTAATGAAGTGAGCGGCTACCACGAGTGGACACGACTGGCTTTAACGAGAGACGTCGCTACCTAATTACAAACGAATTTAAGTAAAAATAAATACCTCACCCAAGTAGATGCATGACCACTTTTAAACCTTATCCCTTTGTAACACGGTTGAAAAGAGGTCAAGCAATTGCTTGGTTGACTATACTACTCTGGCTGAGAGCCGGCTCATTCTTACTGATACCAATAACTGTGCACCTAGCACACCTAGAGTTAAATCGCTACGTAACTAAGTGCGTCTTGTTCTAACTAGCCCCGTAGGAGTGAGACGCACTGAGTTACGTAGCGAGTTATCGCGTATCGAGAAGGTTTGTGCTAGGTGCACTGACTACAGCAAAGCTTAATTATTTTATACTTTCGCGACTTGAATAGTATAGAATTATTTATTTCGACCATTTAAATCAAAATCTAAAATCTTATATCCTGAGGAATCTATTTAATTCTCGACGTATGCCCTTTACGAACCGTTAAAATCATCTAATTTCACGCGTAAAAGCGTTTCTAAATACTTAGAAGCTTGTACTCCCAGTGCTCATGGACAATCAAGCAGTGATTCGATACCCGATGTTCACTTTTGTCGGAACGTCCTACATCCTTACTGACTGTCCACCCCTAAACTTGACAATGAAGATTGATGCTCCGACAGGGAAGTGAGGCCTTGACCTTCGCGTGTGCCCGCGCGCAGAGAGCGATGAGCGGGAACGCCGCGCGTAGGGTTGCCAGGACTACGGCTATAGCTGCACATGTTTGGCTTTTTACGGACGTGTCCGGCCAAATATTTTCTCGTCAACCCCGTCACATTTTTGTTAGGCTTTTGACTGGTTGCCTGCCGTGCGAGTCGAAAGTCGAGCGCAAATAGAACCGCGGTCGCCGCACCTTCCAAATCATGTCCGACTTTAAAAAAGCTAATATTAGATATTAAAAAAGTATGCCCGGCCTTTAGGGTAAAATATCCGGCCAAATTAAACGCAGAGTCCGGCTTCTGTGTCTTTGGACCGGGCAGCCCTACCCGCGCGGACAATGGGGCGCGTGACGGAGTGCTCCCACTCAGTGACCTACTTTGATTCGTGTAATGAGCGTGAAGGAGACATCAAATGGGGCGGTAATCTGGACTACAGGAAGGATTCTGCACTGCACTTAACAATTAAATAATATATCAATTTTAGCGAGTGACATGGTGGATTTAGGTATGGTGGAAGAAATCCAAGAGCTTGGAAAAACACAGTTTAATACACCATGACATTACAAAGACAGACAAAGATTATTGTCAGTAGCAGCACACCGGCAGATGAACATGGCGTGTCTGCTATAAAATAAATATTTCAGGACAAAAGTCAAAGTCGAAATCGAAGTATCTTTATTCAAATTAGGCTTGCCGAAAGCACTTGAATTCTATAAAACTCTGATGAAAAAATATCGACAACCATAAGTATTCAACACAGCAGGTAGGTACATAAAGTATTTGGAGACAGGGATGATCGCCAGTGCAAGTGGGGATCATTTCTAAACATCCCTCCATCCCAATCTCCATCCATCCCCAAGATAGATATATTATGTATATTGTCATTAGTTTTAAAATACAAAGAAATAATTTCTTCTTGACAATGAATCTGAACCTGAGGGGATCCACTTGCTTGTTTTCCTTCGTAATTTATAAAAAAATGCATACCTCGTCAGTGTCGCCTCGCTTTTGCTAAGGACCACTGTCGCTCCAGTAAATGGCGACATTTTTCACCTCATCCCGACAGCGAGCAATTCCTATTCCTAACCAACCGCACCTGAACCGTCGATAACTTATCATCCGGATCATTCCCAGGCAATTTGTCTACACGGATATCCGGACCGGTTGTATACCGGGCACGTCCGTACTTTATGTAGACATTACTCGGGTACTTATGGTGAGGTCGTTAAAAATAGGGGATTGGCGACCGCAGGATCAAATACTCAGTAAACATGGTCGCAATCTTCTCTAAGACATTAAATATGAATAAATTATAATTAAGACTAGAGTTTCACCCCTTCTTTGCGCGGGTACAATCGGAATACAATGTACAAAAAAAACCTACTGTAAAAAACGTGAAATGACTGTGAAAACCGTATCAGAATCCGTTGCGTGGTTTGGAAGGAGAAGGCATCCGAACATACTCTATAAAGATTTAGGACTGACAGGAACGGATAGCTACTTTACTTTGTATTATGTAAAGAATATAAAAATTCTAGAGAAAGGCCAGGTCAGGACACCCACCCTGAACCGAAGAGCATGCATGAAGAATGTTATGAGAGTAAGTGAAGCAAACGTTGTATGTCAGGATTGTAGCAAGTGGAAATCCGTGATATCGCCTACCCCTTTGAGAAACAGGGGCGATTTTATGTATGTATGTATGTATAATATGTTTATTAAGATGTTTGTATCGTAACTAGTATCTCAAAAGAAATTAATTAAATTCTTTTTTTTCAACTAGGTGTGCGGATGTCGCGCCGAAATTTAAAGAGGCCGACAAACCTGAACATTTCAGAGTTTTCCTTTTACTTCTGAAATACTTCATTATAAACACACGGCGCGCATGCGTGGAAATCATTTTTGAAAAAATCTACGAGTGTATCAAAACTATCACGCCAATTCCGGATCAAACTTATGGTAGCCCGGCCACGAGAAATTGAGTTAAAGACCACTCAGAAAGAACAATGTAAAGTCACAATTCATATTTAGAGCTCATTATTTAGGCATGTATTTGTAATAGGATTAAGATTAGCAAAGAAATTACATTAGAAACTCAGTAAAAGGGAGGTTACGGGTTTAAGGTTTAAGGGTAGATGGCGCTGCTATCTATGTAAACATCGGCTCAGTATTTAAATATTATTTAAATATAATTTAACTAGCAATTTGGAGTGAATTTTGATAGATTTACAAAGACGATAGCGTAAATATTCTGTGAAAGTGTTTTGAAAACTGTTTGTGTCGTAATAACTGTGAACATAAGCCATAAAAACATATAGATGGCCGTTACTTCGAGTTTAACCGCGTAAAGTGTAATTAAAAGAACGTTTCCCTCCTAGTACAAGTTAGTGTAAACAGACTCAAACATATACAACATCTAGATCAGAACTGTCCTTCCTCAATCACCTATAATAGTAAATATTTAACAATAGAACAACGGATTCAACAGCTGATTGAACAGCTGATCCTGCGAACAATCTACGGATCTTTAACGACAACTGCTAATCATTGAGTGCACAAAAACACAAATAGAAGAATATTATCAGTATCTACGATATATATAAATAAATTTGTATTTAATGTACAGTAAATAAATGAGTAAAATTGTTCTAAAATAATCTCGATATCCAATTGTTGAACACAACGCCATCTAGCAATATATCCGACCAACTTGCGTTAGAAAAGCAATAGGTACATTGGAATCGCATTAGAAAAAAAGAGACAGTTATATAACATACAGCCCCGATAGCGTAAACAAAGTAATAACTATTTAACTCCGCCCACCTTCGATGCACTTTGCCGTCGGCGGAGAACAATAGAAAATAGGCCTACACTTTTACTGTCGTCTTTTTTATCGCTATAACGCTTTAATTAAACATGAATTGCATGTCATGTCTTCAACCTATTAAAAAAGATACTGAGCTGCTAAGATGCATTGCATGCGGAGGCACTTACCATTATATGTGCCTAGCCATGACTACGGCAGTATTTCGAGAGAAAAAAGCGGAACTCGAGCGTGCATGGCGCTGTCCGTCCTGTATGAATATTACGTCTAGAAGAAGAAATGATGGCACACCAGTTCGTCAACAGTTTGATTTTACCTCATTAGACGAAACGAACATGTCAGTCGACGAGTTGCTTCGAGATGACACCGATAAAAGTCTGTCGGACGACACCATCAAATCTCCTATTCAATCACAAATTCAATTGCAAACTCAACCATCCATAACATTAGACCAAATAAGTACCTTGTTGGACTCTAAATTGAAGAGTAATAACGAAACCTTTACAACTATCTTAAAAACTCTGATACACACCGAAATTAATTCAAAAATTGACGAGATAAAAACTAATTTTATGGAAAAAAATAAAGAAATCATATCAATACAACAAGACATGAAGAACCAACTTTTACATTTCAACACTAAAATAGAGTACTTAGAACAAGAAAATCGCAAAATAAAAATTGAACTGCAAGCTCTAAAGACCAAATATGACAACATGAATAATATGAGTAATTCAGATAAAGATAACTCAAAGAAATTTGTGTTATACGGCTTAGACGAATACTGGAATGAACCAGACGAAGACGTATATCATCGCATTACCGACTTATTTAGCGACATACTTAACATAAACACTTTTAGTTTTATCGAATCCGCTAAGCGAATAGGAAGAAAAGGAAATCGCCGTCCTCTTATTATAGAACTAATGAGCAAACGAATGAAAACATACATAATTGAAAATTCACACTACTTCAGGAACACGGGTTTTGCCGTTTCAGAGGTTTTTGATAGTGAAACATTACAGAAGAGGAAACATCTACAGGACTGTCTGCATAATGCGCGCCGAAATGGGAAACACGCCGTGATACGCAAAAGTCGTCTGTTTATAAACGGAGAAGAGTATATCCCCACAATTTCGACTCAGGAGCGGCCCCTTCCACCTGTAGGCCGCAACAGTTCCTTAACAAGCTCGAAAAATACAGACCGGACCATAAACGATGTTTTGGATGATAGTAGCTATGATAATGACAGTAACATATGTAATAATTTAAATAGTAACAGTTTATTTCGTGTATAATAGCATATTTATTCTACATCAAAATATAAATGGTCTAATAAACAAGACCGACGCCTTAACGGTCCACTTACAAAACCTGTCAACTTCCAAAAAGTCAATAGATGTAATATGTATCACGGAACATAACATGAAACAAGGCGATGAAGTCCAATTTAATTTATGTAATTACTTCCTAGCGGCTCACTATTCGCGCGCCAATAGGAATGGCGGTTCTTGCATATTAATTCGTAATGGTCACAAATTCAAAATACTCCAAGATATATCTAGCACGTCCATGTGCAACACATTTGAATGTTCGGCCATCGAGCTGACAGAACATAACATTATAATACTTTGTATATACCGTGTTCCCAAATATGATACCTCGTCCATAGCGATCTTTAAGAGTAAATTAAACGAAATCCTGAGCAAAATATGTCATACTCAGAAAAAAGTTATAATTTGCGGCGATTTCAACATTGACATTTTGAAAAGAACGAGGCACACAGTTGATTTTAAAAACTTAATTGCTGGTTTTAATCTCAAATTTGGAGTATCAGTACCAACGCGTCTACACAGCAACACTTGTATTGATAATGTTATACACACTCGTAACATGCTAGGTGCGAAGGCAGAGGTGGTCGAGCTTGCTATTTCCGACCATACTGCTCAGATTTTTAAATGTTCAGTAAAACCTACGTGTTTGCTTTCTCATTGGTTTATTTCTAAAAGAGACCTAAGTAATAACAACATTGAAAAGTTTGCGGAATGCTTAACAGGAATCAATTTTAATGACGTGTATTTGTCTAACGACTCTAATAAAGCGTTCAATTATTTCAGTGACCACTTTGAACTATTTTATAACTTATGTTTCCCTTACGTCAGAGTTAAAATAGCTGCCTTTAATAAGCCAAAGTGGATTACTAAAGGAATTAGGAAGTGTTGCAAAAAGAAAAGGGATTTATTATGGAAATATCGATTAAGACCGAATGAAAGTAATAAAAACTATTTAAAACAATATTCCAGAAGACTAAAGAAAGTAATTGTGTTAACTCAAAAGGCTCAAAACGATCATTTCATTAAAAATTCAACAAACAAATCAAAAGCAACTTGGAACATTATAAATACGACTAAAACCAAAAATTATAAGGAAAATATTTCAGAAATAGTTATTGATGATAACGTAGCTATCAAAAATCCTAAAGAAATTGCACATACATTTAATAACTATTTCACTGACATTCATGACCAAATCAACTCAGATAATAAATTATTAAATAACTTAATTACCAATAATAATAATAATATGACATCTAATAATACAAATACAACTATGACATTTAATTCATCTAATTCTATTTTTATGAAACCAACTACCCCCGATGATATTAGGATAATTATTAATTCTTTAAAAAACTGTAATAGCACTGGTTATGACGGCATTAGTACAAAGGTTATTAAAAAAGTTGAAAGTGTAATATCTGCACCAATTAGCCACATAGTAAATTTATGTATAGAACATGGAAAATACCCAGAAAAGCTAAAGATAGCAATATTACGGCCACTCTATAAAAAAGGTGGCAAAACCTCTATGAGTAACTACAGACCCATTGCCTTAATTTCTGTTTTCTCGAAAATAATAGAAAAAGTAATTTACAAAAGCCTTAACAGTTATTTCGAAGCATTTGACCTTTTTGCGCAAGAGCAAAAAGGTTTTCGTAAGTCCAAATCGATAAATATGGCAATATTTGACCTACTAAAGACGATCATGACAAACATGGACAAAAAAAAACCTGTAACTGCTCTCTATATGGATATGACTAAGGCATTCGATTTTGTTGACCACAATATTTTGTTGGCAAAACTATATAAGTATGGCGTCCGTGGAAATGTACATAGTTTACTAAAATCCTACTTGACGGGTCGACAACAACTTACTCAAATTGATCATATTAATGTCAAGACTAAGAAACAGATCACCTACTCCTCAGATTTTAGGGAGATCAAGTTTGGGGTGCCACAGGGTAGCGTTTTAGGACCACTTCTTTTCCTAATCTATATAAATGACCTCCCCCAGACTATCTCTGAATCTATGGTTCTTTTTGCCGATGACAGCACCATAATATTCACTGGAGAAGATCTACACACCTATGAGGCTAAAATCAACAAATCATTAGAATTAGTGATCAATTGGCTTAACAGCAACAATCTCCACATTAATTTAGTCAAGACCAAAATCATGAATTTCAAACAAAGAATTGACAAAATTAGAAACTTAAGTGTAATTTATAAGGGACATAGTATTGAAGAAGCGGACATTACGAAATTTTTAGGATTAAGTTTAGATAATAAGTTGACATGGAAGAATCAAATAGACATAATATGTAAAAAACTTAATAAATTTTCATATGCTTTACATCAACTTAGTAAAAAAGTTAACCAATCTGCTGTTTTAACTTCCTACCATGCGTATGTCACGTCCACTTTGAGATACGGCATAATGTTCTGGGGTAATGCCACAGACAGAGATCTAGTTTTTAGAGCACAAAAGAAATGCATTCGATCAGTCTGCGGTTTGGGACCGAGAGAGTCATGTAAACCTTATTTCATCAAATTTAATATTCTGACGTTTCCATCTCTCTATATATATGAAACCGCAATTTATGTAAAACGCAACACGAACGAATTCTCAAAACTCAATAGTCTACGGCACCAAGGCAAAATAAACTATAGACGATGTAAGACAGCCCTTCTTGCAAAAAGTATATTTGGAATGGCTCCTAAGATCTTCAATAAATTACCGGCAGCAATTTTAAGGTTGGAAAACATAAATGAATTTAAAAATGTATTATATAGGTTTTTAGCATCTAAGGCTTATTATTCAATCCAAGAATACATGCATGATACGCTTTAATCTTATTAATATTTGTATTTCTTTATGACAAAATGATGATTATGGATTGACGATTAGAGAATGTAATTCGTAGGTAATATTAATATTGACATCTAATTTATTTTTATTGTAATTTTCTTATCAGTGACATTATATTATTGGACCTAATTAGCATGCTGCATGCCATACTCCACCCTATTTGTATGCCACTAGGCAAAACATAGTGAAACTTTTACAATTATACGACCTTTGTACACTTACCTATGTTTTACAAATAAACGATTCTTATTCTTATTCTTATTCTTATTCTTACATCATTCAATAGATTCAGGCGTTACTATGTGGAGGTCCATACGAATATCAAGAAGTTGGTTTCGCAGAAGTAGCAAGGTAATTTGTTCCAGTTTGTTAAGTACATCATTATTTTCGTGTCCTTATTGAATATGTGTATAATACGTGAATACGCAACGAGAATCTTCTCCTCTAATCTTTTAAACTTCTAAGTCAACGCCAACACGTAAAATTCCATTCCATCCCTCAAGAACAATCTTAATCACTTTTACTGGCGCACGACACATTTTCAAATATTTACACATAATTTTCCTTATTCAGGACAAGCTCTTTATACCGCATATTTATACTTCGGAACCGGCGACACGAATCGGAGTCACGATTTGGTAAGAGTGATGAATTGCGGGCAGGCGGGCGGGGATAATACACGGCAGATTTCAGGATGTTGTTATAGCGATGCGAGACGCGATAAACGAACGACTTCCGAAGTCTCGGGATATTATCAAAGATGGCGCTGCTCCCAGGTTCACTTGAAAGGGTTTACAAGTAAATTATTTTAAGGTTTATTTATTTGCTTATCGACTCGGATAAAGGTTGATTGTTAATGTGTATTGCTTTCAGGATTTCTGTGGAGGTGATTATCTTTTCTTTTGAATTGGGGAGTTATTGGTTTTGTTATAAATAGACAACGAACAATAGTCAAGACGCTTTGATTGTAACAGTACTTTCCGAGATAATACTGTGTTCAGTCAGCTTTTAAAGTAATACCAAAGTAATATATTAAATTAGATGTAGAGCTCAAAATACAATATGCACTCAAAACTTGACTGCTTTTCTCCAACTATAAAACAAGAGTGGTAACAAAATCCATCAAATAAAATGAATAAAGTATTAAACGTTTTCTGTCCTCTCCGATTCAACCGCAAACAGTAAAATTTAAATTAAACTTAAAATAGCAGGTGGCTTTTAAATAAAACGCCATTTTATTTCGCACCGATATTAAAATTTTATGCTTCAATTTTAGTTTATAATACCGAAGTGAGAATCTTTGGTGGTTTTCATAAATGGTATTATATCTCTAAAGTTGACAAGTTCAGCTGCCGTGTATACTGTAATGTCACATGTACAATTTTATATCTACTATAAAGTGTTCTTATAATATTTCATATTATATGTATTGGCAATAGGTATCATATTTTTCACCCACACTGACATCCACCGCTAATAAATCAGTGTAGTGTGTGTGTGCGTATCTGATTGTGTGTGTTTGTATGCGACAATAAAAGGAATTTTACAGAAAAGCTAACTACAGGTACAACAATTCTTAACGTAAAACGGGGAAATATATTCAAGTACTACCTTAGAACCCTATCACAAAGACGAGACGCGTTAAACGCTAGGCTATGTCAAACAAATGTCACACGTATATCTCTTCGACTAGGTTCTACGGTGGTACGTGTTTCAATTTCCTTGACTGTACTGTACTGTATTTCTTTGCTGCCAGCGGTTTCGTTATAAGCAGATATGCTGGATATGGTGCACTTTGATTACATTCAGAAATCCCCGCGGACTTGACATGCGCAAGCCGTTTGATCGCATACATTTTAAATTCCTAGGCAAAAACTCAATCTGTCGCCGTCCGCGGCATAAATATTGCAAAAGGGACGATCACGAAAACATCTCTGCCTTGTTTTTCCTAGAAAATATGAAATATAAGAGATAGTCATAAAACAACGTTATTCACAGCCATAAAACTGGGTGTCGCGGGGCGCGGCGGCAACTTAGAATTCTAGATGCTGCGGGATTTGACAAAAGATTCAATCCGCTGAATGTTCGGAAGTCGGAGTAATGCAAATTTTATTTAAAATACGTATATTTTGTAAATTTTGTTACAAAATTTAATAACAAAACGGTGCCATCTCTCGTCAGCTGACGGTAGCTGTAAAGGTACCCAGTTGAATATGATAACTTGTTAAAAAGTTTCATATAGATGACACCGAGGGTAGTTGTACCCTTAAAATCAATAATGTAATGACCGTAAGACGAAGCACATTGAAAAATTCGCAGGGTAGGGCAGCGGCAGTGTGGCGAAACTGGAAAACGCAAGGCACAAAATGCTGATGTTGCAGGTTCAAGTCCTGCCATTGCCCTAATTTTTCTTTGTGTTGTCATTACAATTTTAATTTAAAATACGTTTTTGAGGAGTGTGCTCGGGAACTCCATGATCTGATCCCATCGTCCGTATTCTATCACCGGTCTACCAGGCGCCGGGAGGGGTTCCACTCTCATGTGGTCATGTTTCCTAGAGTCCGCACTAAGCGTTTTGCTCGGTCTTTCTTGATCCGCACCGCTAAGGACTGGAATGCTCTTCCTGCGTCTGTATTTCCAGAAAAATATAGCCTTGGCCTTTTTAAGGTAAGAGTGAATAGGCATCTTCTGGGTGAGCGTGCTATATCCTCGGCTTCATCTTCATTTACCATCAGGTGAGATTGAGGCCAAACGCAAACCCATTTCCAATAAAAAAAAAAATACCGTCCTCCTCACCTTGTTCCGTATACAGGTTTCGCGGAGTAATGGACGTGAGCCAAATCGCCTAAATCTATTAATTATTAACAACACCATATCACTAGCATGAAACGAATAGAATTCTATTCTGAAAATATGTCCATTTAAAAACATTGGAGCCAAAGGGTAAAGAAGAACCGAAGACAATTTTAGCATACCGTAGCGCAATAAAATTTCCGAGCTCGATTTAGTCGAATGGGTTCCCGATGTAGGTCGAGAGAGAGAGACAAAACGACAAGAATTGCTACCACCTATGATCGTATCCATCCGTCTACCATCTTTATTGTGTTTTCCTCTTACCTTTTTTCACTTTCCTTGTTTTAACGTCAGCCATTTTGGAATTTAGTAATGCTTGGGCATGGAACGGGTATTCTCGTATTCGACCCGTGAAACTGGCACATCAAAGCGAAAAACTTACTTTTATTTTAGAGAATAATAAATAGAGCATTTATGGGTTTTTAAAAATCGTCTCTAAAATAAAAGTAAGTCTCCATTGCGTAGAATTTGCTATTAACAATGATTAAAATAGTTGCAGTGCATTTCACGTGACGGGTGATAACAAAATTAAAAGGTAATTGTAACTTTTCATGGCCTTCCGTTATTTTGATTGTGTTGGTTGTTTAGAGAAAAACAAATCTTATCAGCAACCCTTTCGATCTGCATCATAAAATACGTGATGTTATTTTTTGTCGCATTTGACCGGTTCGAGTCCCGACTGAGGCAAGCGATTTTTCATAATCCCATAAATGCAGAATTTATTGTTTTTAAAAATAAAGGAAAGTCTCCTTTACACAGAATGTGCTATTTCCTGTATTTAAAGTAGTTGCCATTAATGTGGTTTTCAAACTTTCCACCCTGTATATGGGAGCTAGCGAGATAATCAAAAAAAAGTATTTGACTGAGTCGAGATCAGATATTTTTAAGCACGTTGCCGGCTCCGATATAAATACATATATATTTCTGACTGTACAAGTACGAAAGCATCAAAAGTTAGTAATTATTTTGAATAGTTTTGAGGCTAATTGTTGTATCTCTGAAACTTCAACAGTCTGCTTTAAGTTTTAAGTTAAATGGCGTATTCTCAACTTGAGCAATGTAATAACTCAGTAGAATTTAAACATCAAGCTTGGATATTAAAAGATAGCTCGCTATGAAGGATAAACGTTCTTTAAACTAACAAACTTACTACTAATAGGTATATCGCATGAAAGTATACAGGGAGTAAATAGATAATTATGATACGAGGTTGGTAAGTTAGTTTTTACATGCAATTGGCGAGTTTAAGCCCGAGCAAGCGAGGGTTTGCAATTCTCACAAGTTTTTAAAAACGTTACCAACTCTGTGTCATATAACGTTTTTTGATACATTTGTAAGAAAATAGATGTAGAAAAAATAATAAAAGCAGAAATAGATTTTTTTATATATTTTTCAAACTGTATTTTTAGACATATTTATAACGTTAGCGGGACTTTAACGCGATAAAAATATATTGTTGATTTACCTCGACGTTTCGGCCATGTTTCAATGGCCGTGGTCACGAGTAGACGTCAAGGTCAACGTCGAGGTAAATCAACAATATATTTTTATCGTGTTAAAAGTCCCGATAACGTTATAAATATGTATTTTTAGAGTTAAAAGTGCTTTTCAATATTTCCAGAATAATACTGACCACGTTGAGGACTTATCTTTTTACCATTCATTAATGCAATTTGGGAAATAATATTATTATATTAGCATGCTCCGAGAACGATACTGATTTTATCGACAACAAAGCATTATGCGTGATTTTCTGTGCCACATTCAAAATAGTTTTAATTTGACCTCAAAAACATTTCATAATTTAAACAATCACATTTAATGTTTACATCCATTTTAAAGCAAAGTTTTACCAAACAGAGTGCATTATTGCACTGAGGCATTCGAAACATTTATTTTAAATTGCTCCAGTTTTAACGGGCAAAAAAATTCGAACGTTCAGCTGACGGTTTCGTTTTATATTAATAAAAGATTGAACATTTTAAACATGAGGTATTTAAGTCAAATTTAAAATAAACACCTAGCACACACACACCTAGCACGAAACTTCTCGATGCACGTTTACTCGCTGCGTAACTCAGTGCGTCTCTCTTCTACTGTGCTAGGTAGAACGAGACGCACTGAGTTACGTAGCGAGTTAACGCGCGCCAAGAAAGTTGGTGCCAGATGTACCGATGGTAGACAGTCAAAGTAATGTGGTCACAATGTGGCAACCTAGATTAAAGTCGAAGGTCAATTGATAGACTATTAGCTCACTGGGCGTATAATATCAATCAGTTAACTAGAAAGGTGAAGATGATAACAGCAAAAGACTAGCTCAGGTGCACTCAAAGACTCCTTTTCCCGCTTGTTGAATAACTGGAAGAAATTGTTACTTGTTTACTCATTTAAGCTCAAATGCTATGCGCAACTTTAATTGCTATCTTCTAAGTTCACTTTTTTACTGTCGCTTTTCACTGTCATTTAAAAAAAAGAAAGTTTTTTATGTACAGTACATCCTTATTGAACCTGTGCGAAGGCAGGGAGGATTAGTAATAGATATAGTCTGGTAATTCATCACCAGACTTACCTGACTTACTTAAATATCATTAACATAATACCACAATAACATAGTTTCATGTACCTTACAATGTAGCAGTATTAATGTGGAGTAGGTGTCGTTATGCAGATCGAATAATCTACTAAAAGCTTTGCGTGTCAACAAAGTGCAGCGAGCGGCAAACTGGAATGCCTTTGTGTCGCGTCACGAGCAATTACGACTGACCCACCCCGTTTGTGATTGTAGCTGACGTGTCCAGTCATTTCGCTTAGTCTTCACAGTCTAGTATCAACACGTCGAACTAAAAATTAACCTTGGTACAATTTTCACCATTCCAATCCAACAACAATTTAAGTTCCATCGTCACCCCTTCGATGACTGCAATGGTTGTACCTTTCCTCCGGCATTTTTTGGGGGCCGTTGTGGAATTTACTCTGTGGTGTTTCCAACTAGTTAGGACCTCGGAGTAGAGGGTTTCAGTTTAGTTTAATTGGCTGGCAACGTATCAGTTGGTTTTAAGGCTAGTCATCATCAGATGACCAACGTGCTAGTTTTAGTCCTTATTCCATTGAAAACAACAATTAAAATAATGTTACTTTTACAAATATTAGGTCCTGTTTCACCACTCTGTCATAAGTTCCTGGTGTTAAATCCAACAGATATCTGTGATGCCGTCTCTGTTTATTCTATGGACACAAAGAGACGGTATAACAGATTTCAGTCCGAGAACTTATCACAGAATGGTAAAACAGGGCCTTAGAAGGCTGTTTTAGCTTTGAATAAATTGTTAATTTTTTTGCCACAATGACAATCGGGTTTAAAAAAACAACTTCATTTCTTGCACCTTTAACCAGATTCAGAAACCACGCTCCATTTTAAAATATGAGCTGATTTCATCTGCGATATCGTATGTCATTAAGTATCCAGGAATGACAAGTTAATTAACACAATAAACAAAAGCTCCAAACGTTCTCGCAGTTGAATCATTTACTGCTACACTGGTTGTCCAGTGTGCAGGTGTGCTAGGTTGTGTGTGATGCACAGTGTGTACGTGTGCTAGGTTGTGTGTGTTGGTAGGTGTGCAATGCCCAGTGGCCATGTGTACTGGGTTGTAAATATTAGTTAGTGTGCAATGCACATTTGTGCACGTGTGCTGGGTCGTGAGTGTTGGTTAGTGTGCAGTCGACGTGACGACATACTAATTGAGTTTTAATTGCACTGGAGGTGATAAAGTGTTCGAAAATATTGGAAATTTTGGGAGTAAAGTTGTCATGACAAAATTGATTGGTCGACTTGAATAAAAGGTAAGAATAGAGTCAAATGTCGTCTTTTTTGGCTCTATTTGAGACTATCATTGTTAAAATGTTCGATTCAAGGTAATTGATAAAATCACACACACACACACACACACACACACACACACACTAGAAAGTACACTAGTATTTTTCTTTCACTTTGTGTCATGTTGAGAGAATTTTTGAGTTCATTATTTACTTTCCTGAATAACATTGTCATTGTTGTTAATTAGATTTGTAATTTCATTTCTTCCGTGTAATTTAATTGTTAATGTTCTGCTAAAATCACTGATGTCGAATTCTACATTAATAAAGCTTCGATTTTTGCATAAAATTATGAACGCGATATAGACACTATCAACGAATTAGCGAATGATTGGACTGCAATTAATTCCATTCATAAAGTCGTTGGAAAATCTAAAATCCATGCAAATTACGATAGCCGTGTAATTAGGCGCTAATTCCCACTAAAATTGGCGCCTAAAATTCGCAAATTTCACGCGGACCAATTCTGTAACGAAATCAAAGGGAAAAAGGGAAAACTCAACGAGCATCAAGATTATGACCGTGATGGGACAAGATTTCCCACTTCGGCTAGACACTTTGCTATTTTTTCCTTGAAAAAAGAACCCTACAGCGAGTAAAACGCTGTTGTCTTTTAATTTGCACTCTGGCAAAGTACACTACACCTTAAAACCAACAAAGCGCTTAAAACTTAATGAGTAACTCTTAAATTAACCTGAAGCACTTTAAAATTAATATTAAAACAAACTAATTTTAAACTAAAACATAACGTTACATCAAGCTAGCATTCGGTTAATGTTAAAATTAAAAGATCGAGACCACTGCCATTGGAGCCCCGAAAGCTACTCCCGAGTTGGTTGTTCGAGGGAAAGTGTGGCAAAGTGTAGAGAGGCGGGGGTCACGATAAAATGGGCAATAGTTTCGCGAGTACAAGCAAACGCAACGAAGCGTGTTAATTAAGAAACAGAGTATACTAAACTGACTCGTATTAAAACAACAGAAGCGCTACTTCAGGCTGCGCTACAAATATTACTGTAACCCTAAAACTTAGGCCACGTAATGCAAGCCACAATTGACAATCCAGTTGACGTGTCGACAAAAACCGGCAAAGAATTGAGAATTTAAAGCCAATTATATTATCTCTGGAAATCTCAAGAGACGATTCATTACCCTACATTCGTAATACAAATGTCAACATAATCACGCCTTCAACAAATTTTACGGAAAATTCGTTAAGCCCAATTTGCAGTAGCAAATTACAGAGGTGCTCTCATTGCTTCTTATTGTGATTCTCTTCCAGAAGGTTCTCTTTGAGATACAGTGGCACACCTATCCGCACGGCCAACTTTTAATCAATGTTTAGCCACGCGGCATCGAACACGATCCGCGCCTGTCAAACTAACTCACTAAGCCTAGTTTCTAGTTAACACTTTCCTAATTTCACGTGAGGTTGGGTCAGACTACTTTAGGGGTTTTATTTGGTGGAGTAACGAAGGTTGATGTTGCTGTTAACCTGCACGATGACTTAACTATAAGGCTGGATGAAAATGCAAGGTTAATTTGGTTCTGCTACTGTTTGTATAGCTAGTGAACTTGTTTAAGACTTGTGTACCGAACGCTCCCCATACAAACGGCGGTAAGGTGGAAACCTCTAATCCTTAACATATGGCGATGATATTTTAGTAAACTGTTATTACGCCGTACAACTAGGAGTTTTATTATACTTTTGATAGATTTGTAATTATCAACCTAAAAGTGACTGGAAAGTGCTAATATTGTCAAATCTATGAAGAATATGAAAACAATTTTAACATACAAACCTAGTTCTAAGGCACAACAACAGCATATAATAAAATCACAGGTTTAGAGAGTAAAATATGCTATTTGAAGTTTGGTACGCAATCTTAATATGCGGTTGAAAAATTGTGGAATATTTTTAGTGGTTAAATAAACAGATGCAAGTTAAAACTGTAAACGACCCGCACCTGTAGAGAAATGCACTGCAACAAAGCGAGGGACATGAAAAACGACGCGTTTTGAACATAAATTGAAAACAATAAATAACTTGGTCCGGAGTAGATTTAGCATTCAGTCGTGGTCGCTGGACGCGAGCGGTTTTTCAACTCTCTGATGTTCAGTTTAACTGAACAGCTCGGCGCTGCGCGTTGTTCTCGTAGGTACAAAGATGATTATAAAGGAACAGAAGATAAAGGTCTGGCAGGCCCGGGGGAAATCTCGAAGCGATAAATCAATAATAGCCGGTCATTAAATTAACCGAAGGCTACAGGGACGCAAAAACTGCTACAAGAAATCAATGACACGCCCTTTGATGTAAGGAATTAAAATCATTCCCGATAATCGGGATGTTCTCGGTTCGATTGATTTCTGCAGCCGACAGCCCGACACCCGAGGCGGGACCGCGATGTTTCTGCGTTTAATTGAAGCGAGTATTTAACAACTTCGGGTTTAGGTTCGAGGGCTCCAACCCGAACCGACCACCGGCATGTGGGGGAGGGTTGTGCAAAGACCTCACTTCAGGGGGGGGGGGGGTTGTGGGGCGCAGCAAACAGGGCCAGGAATGTGAATAGGAGTCGGCCTTAAGAGGAGTGTGAACCCAGCGCTCCCATATAAACGGCGATAACGTTTTCCACCCTTTAAATCTTAACCTATAGCTATGATTTTTTTGTATGTCGTCATTATGCCCTAGAATTTGGTTTGTATGTTTTGGTTCTTTTAATATTCTTAATAGATTCAAAGATATTGACGGTTTTTTGTTTTGTATAAAGCTCCTAAAATGCAAATATTGTCAAATCTATGAAGTATATTAATAAAATCAAAACAAACAAACCTAGTTTTAAGGCATAATGACAACATACCAAAAAATCATTGCCATAGGTTAAGGTTTAGAGGGTGGAAATGTTATCGCCGTTTGTATGGGGAGCGCTTTTTGAGACTGGGTTCAGACTCCTCTTAAGGGTATAGGTTAGTGAAAAACTGACGAAAAGGGGTTAGAAAATAAATGATTATACTTAGTTAAAATATCACGTGAAATTATTAAGATTACCTAACTTGAAGATACGATTAAGAAAACTGTTGCAAAGTTTACGAGGCTGGCGGGTTATGAATAACAAAATTAGCTTAATTTTATGTTAATCTAAGCGTTGTTGATAATGAAATAAAAAGTCGTCAAGAAGCAAATTATGATAACTACATAAAATTCACTAAGGCAGACTAGTACAAATGAAGTGTTTAGTTCGTTATCACAGGCATGGAATACTAGCTGTTGCCCGGGAGTTCGTTCGCATAAACCACTGAACTTGAACAAACTATTCATTCAGAATTACATAAGAGTTAAAGGTCCCATGAAGGTTTCAGAAAATTGAGTTAAAATGAATTTAGAATAATTTTAAAAACACCATTTTACACGTTTTTTTAACAACATAGGAAGGCAAACGAGCAAGTGGGTCACCTGATGGTAAGTGATCACCACCGCCCACAGATATCCGCAACACCAAGGAGATTGTAAATGCGTTGCCAACCCAGAGGGCTAAGATGGAATACCTCTTGTGCCAGTAATTACACCGGCTGTCTTGCTCTCCACGCCGGAACACAACAGTGCAAGTATTGCTGCTTGGCGGCAGGATTAGCGAGCAAGATGTTGGTAGCGATCCGGAAGAACCTTGCACAAGATCCTACCACCCGCAAAACCTAATTTAACCTAATATAGTTTACACTTGAAAATGAACAATAGTCCTTGACATTTGAAGAAGTGCAAATGATACCGAACCATAGTGTGGTAAGGCCACTTCTTGGAGAACTGCACACAACACCTCTCGACCCTATGGCTAACAAATTAATTTTTTATCAAAAGAAACCTTAAATGCAATTTGCATTGACGATGACGTAACTTGATCTCTAGTTATAAAGAACGGGGTCAGTAATCGCGGTTTTGAGGCCTCGTTAATAATGCATCCTCCGGGTTTGCTCGCGGATTTATAATGTACAGTTTTCATTGTGTTGTTGCTCTTGTGACACGCTCCGTGCGACAACACGCCTGGCAAACATGAGACCAACTAACGTTACGAGGCTTTGCAGCGACGACACCGACAGGAGCCAAAGAACTTTCTACCTTATTCACTTTTAATGAAGCAATTGCTTTCCTATTCTGCTCTAGTTTGTTTACAATGTTTATAAGGTACCAGCAAGCTAAGTAACAACACAGACACTTAGGTGACATAAAGGTTAGTGTAGGTTTACCGGACTCATTTATGACAGTGACGCAAGTAAAACACAATAGAACGTATACAGCGCAATTTATATAAAAGCCACGGCACAATTAAGCCATTTCAGCTCTGAATATTTCATACCTAATTGCCTTCACGAAACTCTCGGTTTTCTTTTCACAAAAACAACTAATGTAATTAGCTCTCGTACTTATTGTACGTACACGGGATATATACGCGCGTATATTTTACAGAATCGACGTTCTGTCAATACCGACGGAGCATAACAGCAAATATTTGTAGTGAGGCAAACGCATCGAGTAATTATCAGGCAATCTTCCGGGCTTGTTTATAAGTTTATCACGACGTCCTTGACTGTTATCAGGGTAGGTGGTATCGTGTTAGTGTCATGGTGAGTCTTACCGTGTGTAGACGTGGGGTTAGGCTGCAGCGAGCGAGAGGTTATCGACGCGTCGCGACTGAGGGCACGTGAGTCGCGCTCCGCGGCCGGGCGGCTACTGCCTGCGACGATCGATACGTCGGCCATCGCTGCGTTGCGTTCCGTTTCAGGCATGCGTTCATGATTTACTTCTTCAATTCCGGGCACTAAAGATTCCTTGCGTTTCTTTAACCGGCCAGGGTTTTACTGCCTGATAAAGGAATGTCGTGGAACATGGTTAGTTGGTAATTTGAATTCAAAAAGCATGTAGAGTCGAAACGGCTACTCCATTTATGACATTGGTCTAATCTGTATGTCTAATCTAATCATTAGTAATCCTATTTTTTGCTTTATCAGCGTAGTGTATCAAGAAAACTGAGTTTTCTGGAGTAAAACGTGCCTGTTGAGAGTTGTAGAGCTGTTTTTAAGGCTAGCTAAAACGTAAAATAAACAATTGTGAGGGCTTAAAAAACACAGCAATCATGTTCATAACTATCTGTACGACAATAATCAGAAAGTGACTTCCTGTTTTTCTACCTTTTTTGTTTATAAAAAAATACGACAAAACCACTGAGTATGCCAGCAAGTAAATGATTGGCATAATGCGAATAGATATTTTTGCTATAAAAAATTTCGTCTGTTTTTTATTTTTTAATTGAAATGTAATAATTTAAATGCTCTGAAATGATAACACAAAGAAAAATCAAGGGTAAGCTTGACTCGAACCTGCAACCTCAACTTCCATTGCCAACTACAATGCCCTAGGAATTATTTAATGTGCTATGTTCAATGTCTTTACATTATTGATTTTAAAGGTATAACTTTATAAATCAGTCAATCAATCAATAAAAAGTACCCCGGAAAAATAAATAAATCCCGCGGAAAGACGATTGTAAATTGTAACATAAACAAGTCGCGATCTAGTGTATAAACAAGTTACAGACTACGAGTATGCTTGCTCGCTAATCCAGCCGCTCAGCAGCAGTGCTTGCACTGTTCTGTTCCGGCGCGGAGAGCGAGACAGCCGGTACAATTACTGGCACAAGAGGTATTCCATCTTAGCCCTCTGGGTTGCCAACGCATCTGGAATATCCTTGGTGTTACGGGTGTGTATGGGCAGTGGTGCTCACTCACCATCAGATGACCCACTTGCTCGTTTGCCTTCCTATGTTGTATAATAAAAAGACTTAGGAAATTATTAAAAGGGGTAAGAAAGCAGTTCCCGTTCCATTTACCTAGTAATTGATCGTAACCTGTAGTGAGTTGTATGAGGTCAGGACGGGCCCACGTTCCTTAAGCCTTCATTTATGTTTACATGAATTAAAATTTACGCAAATATTCGAAGAAAAGATTTTTAAAGAAAACCGGATGCCTCAAGCAAAACACTGCGTCGGATCTTGTAAAATAAGTTACTTTTGTATTTATAGATTGAGTTTCGTAAAAGCGAAATACCATAACTTTTTTTTTAAAGAAATAGAAAGGCAAACAAGCAAGTAGGTCACCTGATGGTAAGTGTACACCACCGCCTATAGACACCCGCAACATCGAAGAGATTGCAGATGCGTTGTCAACCCAGAGGGCTAAGATACCTCTTGTGCTAGTAATTACAAACAAACAAACAACAAAAACAAAGTACAAATTGTAGCAAATTTTCTTGCTACTCCGTGAAACTAGTAGTACAGTCACAAGCGCCAACATCTATACAGTCAATCTTCCATAAATATGTAGGTATACACAGACCTTATGCCTCTAGCAATAAGGTTGATGTTTACATAATTTTGACAGGTTGGGAAGGATTGGCTGTATACATGTTGGTGCTCGTGACTGTACTAGTACATACTAGTACTACTAGTTTACTAGTGTAGTTTCACGAGGAAGCAAAGGAGCGTAAATACATTTTTTTTTCATATTTTTTTTTTATGTTATTTTTGCGTGAGATCGCTTTTAAGCTATAAGACCGCCAATTGTTTACTTTGTAAATTGTTTTTTAAGTAATGTTTGTTAACTATTTTCCGTGTGGTTTTCAATAAAGAGTATTTGTCTTGTCTTGTCTTTTTCATGCAAACCCACGCTCCTTTGCTTCCTCGTGAAACTACAGATGTCCCACTGACTTAACACTAAGCTATCTAGCCGTCGAATGTTTCTATTAGATCGAGCAAATAACGTGATTTTCTTCTGAAACATTATATTCCTCTCCTTCATCTGTAAATAAAAAATATTCATAGCAACCGCATCTGCGACCTCCTTGGTATTGCAGGTGTCTACGGGCGATACCATCAGATGACGCATTTCCCTGTTTGCTTTCCTATTAAAAAAAATTCGTTCTTGAAAACCAGTAATTATCAAGCGTTTTCACCGTGCCTAATTACCGTTCCATAATTAATTGCCGAATTTACTCGGCAAACTGGAATAAATTACCTTGCTACTTCGCGAAACCAGTGTCGTGCTCGTGCAAGTTAACTGCGTCTGTGCGTCACATATAATTATATATATATATATATATATGTTCATGCAGAAACCCACCCTCCTCCGCTTCCACTCGAAACAACATATATCACACAGACTGAACTACACACCACCACCGCTAAACACTGAACAACACGAACACGAGTTTGCTTAAATGGACCTCCGCAAAGTAACGCCTGAATCTATTAATTATTTAGAATTGGTTTTTTTTATAGAAAAGGGAGGAAAACAAGCAAGCGGGTAGCCTGATGGGCAGTGATAACCGCCACCCATAGGAATCAGCGGCCCTAAGAGAATCACTGAATCGTTCTCTCCCACCCACGGGATCTCTCACTCAGCGAAACGAGGTAGCAAAAACAAAGTATTGTATCTACACATATATTATTATCATAAATGCTCTATAATGCGTTCAGAAACCGTAGGCAATGACCAGCATTATAACAACCAATATTATTATAAGAATTTTTCTAATTTGTTTCTATATTTGTTCAAATTCATTTTTTATTAGGTACATTATTTTAATGTGTACAGTCTATAGATATTTAATAGGTACCTAGCACAAGTAGCTAGTAGCAATGCAGGTCATTGCCCTATGGCTTCTGAACCCATCATAGAGTACTTATGATATGTGTGTAGATAAAGTAATGTACGCAACTGTACATAATTAGGTCTTAAAACACTCGTGTGATCCTATTATGAAACTCGCTTACGCTCGTTTCATACAACCACACTCGTGTTTTAAGACCCCTCATTATGCAACAGTTGCATAAAATACTATTATTTGTGAACAATAGGTGACAATAGGTATGTAACACATAAGATAATTGTGTTGGACGTTAAGAATATTTTGGTTCAGCTACGTTCTGTCATTTGGGTGTTCACGTTGCGGGTGGTAGGACCTTGTGCAAGATCCGTCCGGATCGCTACCACCATCTTGCTCGCTAATCCTGCCGCTAAGCAGCAGTACTTGCACTGTTGGGTTCCGGCGTGAAGAGCAAGACAGCCGGTGTAATTACTGGCACAAGAGGTATTCCATCTTAGCCCTCTGGGTTGGCAACGCATCTGCAATCTCTTTGATGTTGCAGGTGTTTGTAGGCGGTGATGATCACTTTCCATCAGGTGACTCAGTTGCTTGTTTGCCTTCCTAATTCATAAAAAAAAACAGAATAATAAGGCTACTACTTCACGCCGGTATTTTGTAAGTGGGTTGGTAGTTTGATAATATTTTTACTAGACATTAATGCTAAACGCTAGATAATTCGACAATTAGTTAAGGAATGGTTATTAGACAGGGTGCAAGACGCTTGGGAATGACCGAAATATCTAGATCGGTTTATATTGTTGGTGAGGCGCCAAATATTCCTGAAGGCAAAAAATGGAGGCGTCAGGCATTCGGTAATTACTCAGATATCAAAAATTAGCATTTCCTCGGTAGCGGCCATTAAGGGTTGCGTTTGAAAGGGTACGAAGAGTTAGGCTGAACGGAGGTTCTTACGAACCGACGGATTCTAACATTCGTAAGCCTAATCTGAATAAAGATATTTTGATTTTAACTTTTAAAAAAAACATGATTGATGATTGTGTGCTCGCGACTTGTAGACATACATTGAAATAGAACAATTTAAACAATTAATATCGCGCGTATTTGCGGACTTTCAGAGCCCTTAAAAAACCTGAGACCTGAAAGGAGAAAGGATAAACCGTTTAAATTATTTGATTTTAACGATATTTTCTAAGTTAAAAGTACCTAGACACTCATACGTCACATCTAGACAAAGTCCTGTAGACAAACTGGAACAAATTATATTGCTACTCCGCGAAACCAGTGCCGCGCATGTGTAAGATAGCTGCGTTTGTGCGATCTATATATACACACTATTTAATAAATAAAAAATTACTTATCGTGCAAAAACCCACCCTCCTCCGCTTCCACACGCAACAATATATCACACAGACTCAACTATAAACCACTACCATTAAACACTAAAACTACACTATCAACGCGCGTTTCTCCAAGGTTTCGTAAAGGCAGCGTCTTTATAAGACTAAGGCACAGTTACTTACGTGAGGGCTGCCAATAAAACTTCCTGTAGATTACAGCCCAGCTCCAAGCATCCCTTGAATCCAGCACAATAGGTATTCTAATAAAACCCTGCGCGGAATGCCCGAGCCCTGCCTTTGTCGATCACTGTACCTGGATACCGGTAACACCCATTGTGCGAGATAATATTATATCCACTGCCGCTCTCCTACGCCCACCTAATATTATGTATGTGCGACAAGAAAATGCGAATATAATATCGCAGTAATATGACCACGAAAAGATACGTTTGAATTACTTATGAACCGGAAAGTCGCAAATAAGTATGCTATGTTTGGTCAGCGTACCGGTTTGGCCCTTTTCTTCATTACGGTACGCTTCTGACCACGATCCCAGATTCGGCAGGTTAGGACTCTATTATACAGAAATTAGGTCAACACTAATAATTGAAGAAAATCAGTGACCCGCCAAAAAATCTGAAAACTTTAGTTATACATGTTTTACTAAAATTGTAATGACAACACAAAGAAAAATTAGGGCAATGGCAGGACTTGAACCTGCAACATCAGCATTCCGTGCCTTGCGGAATCGAAAGAAATTTCGGTTACAAAATTTATACATGTCTTCTTTAAAAATATTTCTGGTCCTGATACCTCGTATGGCAGCGAAACGCGCCTGATTTAAGTGTTTAGAGGTGGGTGGTTACTAGTTGAGTCTGAGTGATGTATGTTGTTTCATGTGGAAACGGAGGAGGATGGGGTTTTACATGAAATATAAATGTTGCACAACAGCTGTTTTGTGAGTGAGTACACCGCACTAGATTCGCAGAGTAGCAAGGTCATTCGATCCAATTTGTTGATGTTGGACCCATGCGATGTAACGCCTGAATTAAATTGACTTCTTTCTTATTGAGTTGCGAGACCATAGAAAAATATCAATACAAGTTATGTTAATGAACAAATATTTAAGTTTTTTAACGTCAGTCGAAAGATTGCTACACGCAGACCCCCAGGCCTCTGGCACCGATATTCCTGTAATCAATTTCAAATATTCAGAGCAACCTGAGCATTGCAAATTTCAAATTAAATTCCTTTCATGCCCGAGGGATACATAGTTTTTCAATCAATTACCATTCTTACACTCTCCCCGCATAACGAAACTTTGGGGGCGCAGTTAAGGTTGATATTCATTTGCGCCGTCTGCACGCGTCCTGGGCAAGTGAACATCGATCTAACGGCGCCTCGGCAACCAACCCTGAGCTCTATTGTGTTAGTTTCTGTTAGACAGTTCTTGTTGGACAAAACGGTACAAATGTTTCACTGGGATGGACTTGTTTGGCATAAATTTGATAGCGGCTCGGTTTGAATTTTACTATAAATGTAAAGTGGTTACTCAAATACAGGTAAGTTAGCATCTGTTCAAATTTCTCTCTATTGTCATTTAAACGTAGTCACGTCTTGTTGAAATTGGTAGATTTTGACACGATTATAGTTGAGTAGGTTTGACCACGATTTTGTTTACGTGGAAGTTGGAAGCTGATATTTAACTCGGCTTCTAGGCGGCGCAACAAAATGAAATAAGCATCATATTTTAAATTAGACCCCGGCATTGCAACCGTGAAATTTGCATCCAAATTCGTGCACATATTATTGCGTGACGCGCGTACAAGATCCAAAGATTGTTTTCGCTTCTATTGCTCTTAAGTATAACGTCCTTCATACCAGCTCATAGCAAGTTTTCTTAAATATCTCCAAGTACAGTCGACCAAGAAAGTGCCTGACCACTTTTCGAGCAATTACTTGGTCCACTATACAGACTTCCACCACTTACAATTTTATTGTACACTAGCGACCCGCCCTCGCTTTGCCCGTAATCAGGATCAGGTACATAAAACCTTCCATTAAAATTCTCTAAGTGACAGTGAAAACCGTATCAAAATCCGTTGCGTGGTTTAGAAGAAGTAGGTGGCCAAGATACGATGAGGGTTGAGAACAGACAGACACGGATAGCGGCTTTGTTCAATACTAGAACATAAAAATATGTTAAAACTAGTTTTTGCCCGCGACTTCGTCCGCGTAGACTTGTTTAATTGAAACATGCAATCTGCAATATTTCCTGGACAAATAAATGAGAATTAGTTGCTTTGCTGCTCATGACGTCACGGCGGCATATAACTCACCCATCGCTATCCCGTGGGAACTATGCATTTTTACGGGATAAAAAGTATCCTATGTGTTAATTCAGGTTATAAACTATATGTGTGCTAAATTTCATTAAAATCCATTCAGTTGTTTTTGCGTGATTGAGTAACAAACATCCAAACATCCAAACATCCAAACATCCAAACATACAAACTTTCACATTTATAATATTAGTAGGAGTAGGATAGTAGGATTATAGTGAGATGGCGGCTATCAGAAAATGAAAAGCGATGAAAATTTAATGAAAAATAGGCAAGTATTCGAAAGTTTCTGGCAAAGAATGTTTTATTTTAACTAAGTACTATGGCGGAAAACTGGGCTAAATGGAAATGAAGGGTTCTAACCCAACAGTGGGTAGGTGTGGGTTGATTTGATTGACTGGTTAGTTGTGATAATAGACGTGTGGGGCAGCAGGCGGGTTGTGCACCGCGGGTGGGACACGATGAATGTAATGGAAATGGGATGCGAGTTCCAATGTTGATTTGAAAGGTTTGATGGGCGATTCAGATAGGCAAGAGACGGCGTACGGAATAACGGCTAACGTTTACTGATGTAAATTGCTTTTCAGTTGTTTCGTTACATTATTCTAGTAATAGTTTCCCTGCTGCCTTAATCTCCTTGTGACACGTGAGTTAGACAACTGGAAATTGTAGTTATTTAATCATTAGATGTTTATTTAATCAAATTTTAAATTAAGAAAAAAAATACAATCAAATCTTATTCTAAACTTAAAGGTAAAAAATTTGTCCCAAATCACCGCCAATAGGAAGGGTGCCCAGAAGGCTGATTCATTGGGCAAAGTATTGCCCAGCCTTCTGGTCACGGGAGGCCTCTATAAGGCGCGCCGATAAGTCTTCCCTCTATCATTAGTATTTTTAAGGTCATTAATATCTCAAAGGTATAGGATAAAGGTAAGGTAAGGTAACTTCTGCTAGTGAAGTAACAATTTTTTAACATAAAACAATTATAATTATTTTGATAAAACTCATTATCTACAATGTTTTATTTGCCATGTTGTTCGTTCCTCAATTGTGTGTTCTGCGGTCCAATCGACTTGAATGTATGCAGTTCCATTGGCAATTCAATAATGAAGTACCGTAAATGCGATATGTTTCGTTATTATTATTACATTATAATAAGGAACACGCGCTACTACGAGATAGTTAAACTTGAAGCTGTACTACCTCTTTGCCAATCCTATTTCATATTGTTCTCACACAAATATTGCTGAGAGAAGCTCGACGAGAAAGAATACTACAGACTTCTTTTTTACGACGGGAGTTGGCATTCTGACCAAACAAGGAGTAATAGTCGGTGAGGAGGTGTAACGAAACCCTTGCATAACAATATCGCGGGTACAGTCAACAACATAAGTATCAGAGCACTGGTAGACGTCAAAAACATCGACACACGCTCTTATTCTCTTAACTGTAGAGTCGTGCGTTTTTTTACCTCTTCGACAGTGTAGAAACACATGCTGCTGAGTGTATACTAAAGGGGTATGGTAAAGGTCACGATACATTGGCGAAAAGACCACTGAAGCTTTTCTGTACCTACTTACGGGAATTCTTATTTTTGAATTTAAAAATATGAGTAATTAATGAATATAAGAAGTTAGGTAAGTTAAAAATGTTGATACTTTATTGTTGGTTTTTTTTTTGAAAATTGGGATCCTTCAAAAGCGGTGGTGGTAGCTTCACGCCATTCAAACAACTAACCATGACCAAGGTGACGTTTGTATAAGCGACTGTGTATGCACGCCATACTAAAACTCGTTCAACTTCCGTCAAACTAGGTGGCTGGGCCTACGAAGGCTGCGCTATCTGGATCTGGTGCAAATCAATGCCCGGCTGTCCAGTTTGCAATACTGGCATTTACTCTGTAGTTTTAGCAAATATACATAAAAAGAACAAAAAAAAAGTAATTAATAGATTCAGTCATTACTTCTTGGACCTTGACACTCCATGAAAAATTGCTTTGCGTCTGTGCAACTTGTAAATTTTTAATGCAAAAACCCACTGCACTAGTTTCGCGGAGTAGCGGAGTATTTAATTCTAGTTTGTTGACACGAAGAAAATTCCAAAAGTAGTCCCTAGACTCCCTAATTCTTATCTAATCCAACTGGTCGAAACTCAGGAAACATTTGGCATTTTTACAATCCTGCTACTTTGGTACAAAATTATAAATATTACATTGCGTGTCACGCAATTGACATTATCCTAAAACCCATGCATGAACTCAGCAGCCGAATACGTTAAAGCGCTCTACCCGCCGCGTTTTTTTCCGTAGATGCTGCGCCAACCTTATATTTTTTAAAGCGGTATTATAGTGTAAGTGGGAAACTTCTTGCGCATCCGGCCGGCGAATGTTGGCTACACGTCGTAATTGGCGAAGTTCGCACACGCTGCGTTTATTGCCAGCTTCGCACACAAACGTCAATAAAACGAGAAAGCAAAAAAAGGGAAAATGAAATTACCTAACCTTTCTCTCTTGACTCTAATATCCTGTCAATTGTTTGAATGTCAACTAAAAGAAATCCTTTAAAGTATTAAGTTCGCCGCCTTTTATAACTCATTGTATTCTAAAACAAATTGTATTAAGGTGCTATTTCACTTGACCATACTTACTGATTATTCGTTCTTCGTCGTAAAAATAAAAATATCCAAACAGATGCATCACAAACGTTTACCTCATACATAAGTATTAAACAAAGTCACCATACATTCTTGTCTGTCTTCATTACTTCATCCGCTTACTCCTTCTAAACCACGCAACGAATTTTACGGTTTTCACTCTGAGATAGATTTTTTTAACAGACGGTTGTTACTTATATACATAATATCTTAGTACCCACCAATTTATTATATTTTAATTTGGCTCGACCCCCATCAGGCATAATAAAAAAAAAATAAAAAAAATTCTGCACTTCACTATCAAATTCAAAATTGTTAAGCAATCTCCTCTCTTACAATATTTTGCGAATCAAATTTACAAATTTTACTTTTAATAGCTTTATTCTTAATTAAGTATTTCCGTAACGCATTACTTAAAATGAAAATTCACGTTAACGGTTCTTTTCGCTACAATCTGCTTCCGTAAAACAATGAAAAATTATGATTACCGCCTTAGCCTCGGCCATTAATTATTTAAATGAAATTACCTAAAATATTGCTTAAACAACCGGGCGAAAGCATGTCACGCCACGCTTCATATTATGTACGCAGCCAATACAAAAAAAAAGATTAGAGAAAAATATTTCTTCGTATTTTATCAGTCGAGCGAATATAACTCTTAAAAGTGACTATCACTTGTTGTTATAAGAGTTAAGGATGATCGTATTCTTCAGGAAAATGGACCTGCAATCATACTTGATTTCCAAGTTCGAAAGCTGGCACCCCTCACCACCAGCAGTGGAGGGGCGCACCAAGTGTGACATCACGCTGCGGTTCGACACACACCCTTTTTCGTTCCTGGAGGGGGCGCTGCTGTACTGGGTGCAGAAGAAGGAGAAGATACCACCGTGGGTGATGGTCTATAGGTGACAATATTTGAGTACGATCTAAATCTAGTAGTATGTATCTAGTAGTAAATATGACGCCGTGACTGAATACTATTCGCCATTGCAAACCCAATTAAATGAAATAATGAGGAAGAAGTACTATCTGTGTGAACTCTAAAGACTCAAGCTCAAACCATCTTCAATGGTATAAGAACATACAAGATCTCTCTCTTGTAACCACGAACTTCTTGTTTCATTTAACTTTAAAGGAAGAGATTTTGCATATAATTTTTTTTTATCTTATACTTACCTTCTTATAAGACTTTTTTCACAGCGGAGGAAAAACTACTAAGACTATAGATAATCTAGAACCACGCCATCCACACAAGTTTCGTATTAAAGTGATCTTAAAGGCAACTGCAGTTTCGACTTTAGCTGAAAAAGCTCTCCAATATTTTGGGGACGAAAAAACTGTATATAATCATTTAGAAAATAACCAACATACAGATACGCCATTTGACGATGAAGAGAAATCACGGAAAGATAAAGATGACAAAATATCTGACAAGCTTTTGGTTTGTGAAGTAACTAAACAGGCTGATGACACTGAAAATATTTTCGCTAAAGGTGACAAAATATCTGTAAATGAGAACGAACTTCCAACCACCATAAAAGAAAGTTTTGGAAGTGGAGACATGGATAGTGACGGAAAAGGACAAGTACAGTAAGCATCGCCTTTAAGACTGATAATAGTAGATCACTTCTGTTGATTTGCTTATAACTATACTTTAAAAAAAAAAACCTGCAAAGCCTATTAAACAATTGTTTTACTCGCCATTTAACGTGTATACTGCTATTTTTTGCTCAAGTTAAGTTAACCATTTACTGCAACCGTGTGCCTCATGATATTGGTAAAAATCCGGCAGTCATGTCTGCCTTTAAAGCAGTGTCTACGTTCAACTTTCATATCCCAATATCAACAGTTAAAATGAAAGTAAGTAGGCTGAAAACTATACATCAATGTATTCCAGGCTTGAAAGCGAGATCCCTGTCAGTAAAAAGTGGCTCGAGTCACAATGGTCGGAGGTGACAAGCACGAGCACGGACACAGATGGCACTTCCGCCGCGTGTTTCTGCATGGCCGTGCGTTGCGGGTACCTCAAGCAGGTACAGTCTTTAAGTAAGAAAAAAATCATAAGACATTACTCAATATGGCCTAAAATTAGGATTTAGACTGCAAACGGTCTATGTTGGTAAGTTTAGGGCTGAATCTCAAACCCATACGGGAACGTCGCCTCGACATTTTGGCGCATGCATTCACCACCCATTTATTCATCATCACCATCATATTAGCCAAAAGACGACCGATGCTTGGCATAAACCTTCCCCAAAGATCACCACGACGTTCGGTCTTATGCTACGCGCTTCTAGTGATTTCCCGCAATCCTTGCTAGATCCTCGCCCATTTTACTACCCGAGGTAAATCGCAATGTTTTTTGCAGATGCAGATTATGTTAGAAGAAAAACCAGCATTACTTGAAATCATCAACTCGCATAACGGGTTTACGCCTCTTGCTACTGCTGTCAGAAAAGGTATACCTATTTAATTCATTCTTTCTATACCCAAACAGAGTTTGAAACATGATAACATTATATTTAGCTGTTTTTTTTTCCGACTCGCAACTCTATCATTCCATTTCCGATCTTTCCTTCAACTTTAACATCCCTTTCCATTTCAAAAATAGCCAACCAAATATAACCAAAGAACTGCATTATTTTAGTATCCTCGTCAGCATTTCTGATGTTTAAGGGGATATCAACACGGTAAAGTTTCTGCTGGCGGCTGGCGCGGACCCGAACCAGCCATCCACTAGCGGGCAGACTCCTCTACATCTCGCCACGCTCGGCGCACGCGTCCCTCTTGTCGACTTGCTGCTCGATAAAGGCGCCGATTTTCAGGTTATTTAGCTGGCTTACTACATATTGTTTATATCTAAGTGCTTTTGACTGCGTCCCTTTTTTTAACACTAGTTTGGCAGAAACACAGAAAGGGACAAATTAAACCTCTGCCAATCATGTAAGAACTGTTAGAACAGCTATAAGTAAGTAATTTCATCGCCACGGTTGTCTCTCTCAGAACAACTACACGTAGGCAGGATCGTCATTGATAACATTACTAAAACTCTCACAAAGCGGTCCGGCTCCTCTTTCAGTATCGTATTACGAACAGCTTAATAGCTAAAAAGAGAAACTCAGTGCTTGCGTCCGTTTTTCCGAGGTTTTCCCTATCTGCAATACAATATCGTTAAACCCCCTTTATAAAACTGATTATGAACAGGATACAATAACTGTGAAACCGCCTTTACCTACTTGAGATATTTCCAATAAATCACAATGTTTTCAGAAAATAAATGAGCTATTTATTATTTTGACGTGGAATTCAGATTTGTTATTGTTTAAATATTACCCATAAAAACAAAGTTAGGCACTACCGGCTTCTTTGAAGAGTCTACTCTTGTTTGCTGTTTCTATTTAAATTGCGTTCTTTAAAGTACACACAGTTACATTAATGATAAAGCAATATAATTTACTACACCTTTTTTGACTAACAAGTAGAACGTAAAATTTTAATTAATTTAATTTTAATTATCATAATATGGATCAATTAATATTTGTTTATTTAATTTTTTATTTGTTATCTGCTCGCAGGCGCGCGACCTTAACGGCCTTCGCGTCGAACATTACGCCGTAGACTCCGGCAGCCTCGAGATGGTGACATTTGTGCTACAGCGGGGCGGTGACATTCACATCCGGGACAACACGGGCTGGACGCCGCTGTTCCGCGCTGGTACTCATGTGACTGACTGACTGCGCAGGGAAAGAACGATAATGATACCAATGACTGTTCTGCTGCAGTGGAAGGATTGCTCGTGGGACACTGCACCGAGTGGAGACTATTAAATTCCAAACTAAATCTGATGCAAACGGAAAGAGCGAGTAAATTGCTACAAAAATGTATATAACTGGCAATAATTTATAGAATTGTATGTCCGGGAAAAAATCGAAGAAATCTGTTGTGAACTGATTTGCTTAAGTATAAAGAAGGGAATGATAAACTCTAAAATTCTCATGTCCATTGTTTTATATAAACTTCGCGGCATTAAGGTCGCCAGATAGTAGCAGCCCGTAAACACTTGCAACACCAGAGGTATCACTCTCGGCTTGTTGACCCTGCAGGACGAGCAATAGTGTAAACAGCTAAAGAGAATTGTCCTTTGTTTATTTTGAATAGCAAAGTTACATTAACTTGTCCTCATAACCGACAAAAGGGTCAAAGAAGATTTGTATAATGATGCTATGACAAATGAAGATATTGATTGAAACGTAGTTTGCTACGTTTCAATCAATATCTTCATTTGTCATAGCATCATTATATCCTCACACTAAATATTTCGTACCATGTATGTAGGACAATTGTTTTAAAATGACGAAAGAAGTTTTCTGATCCCGACAGTAACCCAAGGAGCCTCAACAGATCTTATCGAGCTATTGGTGCTGGCTGGCAGTGACGTGGATACTACAGACTACGCTGGCCTAGGTCTCTGCGCCGTAGCGCGCCTACTGAAAAACCGACAGTGCGTATGCTTTTAAATTAATCTTTGTCTAAGGTAGGCATATCATATCTCTCTTTGTTAATCTCATGGAATCAAGATGTAGCTAATTATAATCACGTTATTTAAATACCAGACCTGGCGCTCATTGATGCTGACATGGCAGGTACGGCATCATGTATTATGCCAAAGAAACCAGTCCACCTCATACGTTCTAATGCCAACTTCGACAAATTAAATTAAATGTACTGATTAGTGTACCTCGCAGCCCTTTTCTGCTCTAGGTAGTAAATGGTCGAGTTTATTAAGATCTTGTTGCGAGGTGGTGACGTGTGCGCAGGTCCCGCGGACGCGACTCTGTACTGCGACTGGTGGATTCTGCTTACCCACACGAGCAGGCCGTTGCGAATTTTACACGGCTCACCAAGAAGATCTCCAGCCTGCACACCATACTTAAATAACAACCGCACTTGCTTATACTAAGGATTTGAACATCACGCAGGTCATTGTGTAAGTAAAAATCAGTTTCGCCCAACTAATAATTTATTAATTATGTTTAAATGCAGGGCTTAACTACGACTAATTTACTTTCATAAGGCTGCTTTTCTAATAGAATCGCTTCATGTACCTCGCCTCGGTCAGCACAGCTCTGGTGAAAACGACTCATTGGTTCTTTACAAACACATACCTCGCTACGCATCCTCGCACATCTCTGGTGGAAGCGCAGCCTAACGCAGTTAAAAGGATAACCCGTCCCGTAATAAAGTCAAGTGTTGTAATAAATCACATGGGAAGGTCATTCCATGGTCTTCGTGACTCAAATCTACTGCATCCGTAAATTGCATTCTGAGCATACTTTATGTACATTAAAGTGTCAAAAAATCAAAAAGTTTGGTAGGTACAATGGTTTTGTAGCATCTCATTTTTATACTGAAATAAAACTAGCTAATAAAAAGTAAAACTAATTTATTATTAAAACGTAAAAAATATTTACAAAACCTTAAAGCTAACGGAGTATTGAATTGCATTACGCGTGTAACGAGATGGTAACAGTAGTGCAGGGCTACATCAAGGATAGACGAAGGACAGGCGCGGACGCACAAATGCATTTAATGGCAAGGCTTAACTTAATCCAATAAATAAGTTAAATTAGTTACAGTTTATAAGAGTCTCAGACAAAGTGTTAATAAAACTAAATTTGTCGACCACAGCGTTGTTGCGGCATTTCCAACTGTTTTCTTACCGACATCAAAGTCTACCTGATTTTTTGTTAAGCTTATTCCTATCGTCGAAGGCTGTTCCTCGACCTCGCCTCTCTCAAACTGTGTAGCTTTTGTTTCCCGTTTCTTTCTTATCGGTTCTTCTCCCTCTTTTTCCTCTAGTCCTTCTGTTTCTTCTTCATCGTCGTATTCCGCCTCGTCCTCTAAAGATTCTAAAATTTTTTTCGTAACCTCGTCTATTTCACTTTCTTCTGCTTTTAATTCTTCAATTTCTTCTTTATCTTGTTCCGCAAATGCATTTACTAGTTTTAGGCGAGTCGTCGTGTTTTTTTGCTCTTTAGCTCCAGCTGTTTTAAGCTGTTCCGCTACTTCAATGGGTATATCACCCTTAAAAGGTCCAAATTGAGGTGTTTTAAGTATCGACTCAAAGTTTGAGGGGAGTTTGGATGAGAAAGGTTTATTATTAGAATTAGACACTTGTGAAGCGGGGACTGTGACAAGCGTCGAAGCGGCCACTGTCTTTCCATCGTATGTCGCATAAGTTTGTTGGTTTGAGAGCTTTTGCGAGTGTTCTTTGGGCAACTTTGGATCAGGAGGTAAATAATGGGGACTAATTCGATCCGACTCCATCATCATATCAGGGACATCTTTATCCATGTTCTTTTTACTAAACAAAGCGTTTAATTCGCTCTCTGTTTTGACGTAAACTGGATGAGGCCGGTCTTCTTTGGCGTGGTTGCTGGGGAAGATTTCCTTTGTTCTATCATCGCTCGGCAAGTGACGGTCGGGCGGCGACGGAATGAACATCGGTTCGAATGATTGTGTCAGCTTATCACTGGGATAGGCATGGTTGGAGATGGTTTGCGGCGCCTCCTCGTAGTCTTCTTCAACATCGGTATCCTCTCTGCGGTTGGCGCCATCGTAATCAGTAATACGGTCTTCGCCAGCCATCAGCGGCTCGCGGATAATGGGCTTGAAGCCACTCTCTACCACAATTGAGTCAGGCTTGAATCCAGTATTGATGGCAGGATGCAACGGAGCAGGGTCCGCAGATTCCCCAATGAAATCAGAAGATTTCATGTTGTTTTGGTGTATTTGATCAGGTTTGACTCTCAGTCGCTGAGTGCTCGAGTGGTATTCTGGTGCAGGCGTAGGGACAGTCCTTGTTACGAGTTGCCTAGTCGGCGTCATCTGCTGGTCTAAAGGCACGGGATGCTCCATAGGTTTCCCCAGGATGATCTGCCCTGGTCGGCTGATGCTAATCTGCGGCACGCTGTGCTGTGCAACTATGACATCGTTGATGCCCGGGAGAGTGATCTGGCTCTTCACCACGTGGTTAGCAATGATATCTGTTTTGCCGAGACTCAGAGTTTGACTCTGCGTTGGCGGTGAAATACTGCTCTGAGCTGGTTTACCCATTATTATGTTCTGAACTGGCCCGCTAGGTATTTTCGGCACTTGTTTCGGTGGGCCCTGGTTGAAGCCGGGTTTATGATGATGCATCTGCGGCATTGGTTTTCCTAGTGGAATGCCAGGCATTGGCGGCCGATTGTGAGGCCGCGTGTTGGGATATTTACCGGTTGGTTTTTTCTGTCCGTGGTTATTGGGGTTCGGCATTGGCAGAGGGTAACCTCCATTTCCCTTTGGGTGCATTGGCGGTGGCCTGCGTAGTTTGATTTCTGGAGGGGCAGGGCGGCGGAAGGGAGGTCGCATGCCCGGCAGCCTGTTGGGGCGCAGCACCGACTGCAACGTGAGCGGCTGCTGGCTCGGTGGCAGCGCGTAGGCGTCAGGCCGTGCCGCCAAGTCGTACTCGTCTCCGACCTGCTCGGGCAAGAACTCGCGCACGTCCTCGGTGACCTGGTACTGCGGGTACTGCGGGTGCAAATGGTGCGTCGTGTTTCGCCGCATCTGTTCCTTCATGCTGCTCTCGAGTGTCTCCACCACGTCGATCACGTCCTTGATCTGGCCGCTGCTGATCGGCAATTCGTACTCCGGCGCGTACACCGCGCTGCCTGGCTTCAGCTTATCGCTACTGAAATCGTTATAATGCGGTTTCGTGTTGATTATTTTCTCGTAGCGCTTGTGCTCAAGAAAGTTATTATCCGGTCTGAGGCGACTATGTACCTGGACGGATTCCTCGCCGTGCAAGTCGGGAGCGATCACTTGCTCGGCGACGCGGCTCTCCTCGCCCGCGGCCGCGTCACACTCGTCTACCACGTTTATTTTCCAACCGAGGTGTCGGTGAGTAAAACACTGAAACATAAGAACAACGTCAATAACCTCAAGATTAAATTGAGTAACCGATTGTCACCGATCCGTTTATTTACAGTTCGACCTGAGAGACACAGTCATGCGAAACAGAGAAGACTTGAAAGGCTGAAACAGAAAACAGAGCGAAGGTTATGTACACACAGAGAGATGAGTGAGATGAAGTGATAGTGTCATGTGTGAGATCCTAACGAGTATTATGAACAGTTATTTTTTTAATTTGTTTTTGATTATTCCACCCTGATAAACCAATTTGTCCTTTTAATGATCGTGAAGTCCAATCCAGAAATTGTAACCGTTACTATACTTGATGTAATGTTTGCCCCATTGTTGATACAACATCTCAATTTAATTAGTGTTAGACTCCCCCAAACAATCCAATCCTAAACCACGGAAGACCTTATTAAACCAGCCCTTGGCCTCACCTGGTAGTAGACGGTGTCGGGGGTGTTCTTGTCGGGGACCCAGGTGACGACGCCGGGGCTGCCCTCCTCGCAGACCAGGGTGAGCGAGCGCTGGTAGGCGCCGAAGCTGGGGTAGTCGTCGGCGTCGGGTCCGCTCTTGTCCGGCGTCCAGTTGCACAGCCGACCCACGCCGGTCGGCACCAGCTCGCCTGAGCGCGAGCGACGTGCCCCCGCAAAGATTTGGACAGCCTGCGAAAATTTTTTTTTAAAGAAGAAATGGTTCTGATCTACATACCGGTTTTTTTACGAGTCAAAATTTCGAACTATCAACGAACGCCAAATTCTATTCAACTCTAATTCTGATTTTTAATGCAGTTGTTTATTGCTATGCATAAAGTCGTCGGTGGCAAAATACCTGATTCTAATGATCATAAAATATTTAATATGGTCATGAGTTAAAACGATCTCACACTTAAATACCTACCTGTGACCTAATCAGCCTCGGTCATCATTAATTATGATATTTTGAGTTCGATCTTTCTGTAATGTAATGGAATAATAACTTTTCACTTTACATTTAAGTATTATATCTCAAATTACACATTGAGGACACACACCTGTTTCTCCTGGTCGCTCTTATGGAAGTACCCGCCCACCGGGTCGTCGGTGATGTAGAAGGGGTGGTAGCGCGCCGGCTGCGCGGGGTCGTTGCCCCCCTCCACTACGAACGTGTACTTGCGCCCGCGCACCACGTTCACTTCCGGAATGAGCAGCCCGTTGATGTACCAGGAGATGCCCCAGCCCACGTGACCTGAGAAATAAAATCTTGGTAACAGATTGAATTGACACTATGGCAGACAAACTATGTAAAATCTAAAAAAAGATTTTAATTGTACGCTCGATAGGGTATCTGTTGAAACGTGCAATATTAAAGTCCAACTTTGTATTTTACACACTGATTTATGTACAATAAAAAATATTCTATTCTATTCTAAAAGTAAAGAGCTAAACAAACGAAACGAAGACATAATTTATATGCATAGTTTTAGAAATGTTTAGTTGAGGTAATTACATTACAAAAGTAGAGGTGGGGGGTTACAGATTGCACTTACCGGTGATGGCCGGGTAGCCCTGTTTCCCACCAGTGGGCCCCATTTGCGCGTAGTACACTCCGTCTTGCGGCTCGTAGCACTGGATGGCGGGGATGTCCCACGGCTCGGCTTTCGGCGCCGGCTTCGGCGTTGGCACGGGGTTTGATTTGATTGGTGACAACTGGAAATATGGGAAGTAAATGGGAATAATTGGACAGTACCCTTCGTCAACTAAAGTCTCAGCTGAAATGTTCTAGAAAAAATGTAGTAGCTACAGGGATTTTCTCAAATAACATTCAGCCCATCTCTTTCTAGAGGACATCAAAAGTAAGTGTGACATGCATGGGTCACATCATATCGTCTACATAAACTGCAGCAATAAAAAAAATGCTATTTATACACATACAGACAGATGATTCATTCTTAGGAGCCATCGATAATAATATAATGTAATGTTTCGACACTTAATGTTCATGGGGTCAGCTTTCACAGTAATGGAAATGATTTCATATTTTCTTTGCCAAAATCGTTAAAGAGCTAAAGGTTTGAGTTAATAAGGTCTACAAGCCTTCTCTTCGACGGGTTTCTTCTGCTCCTGGCGCGCGGGGGCCGCCGCGGGCGCAGCTTCTACTGCGCTGGAGTGGTGCTCGTCTTCTCCTTCCGGCATGGGGCAGTTCCACACAGGCGGCCGGCCGAACTCGATGAACTTGTCACCCTGAAAGTTAATGATGCTTCACGTACCGTACTGGTTGGGGTGCTTTATTTGTTGAGTTGTATTCACATCGTGGTAGTTAGGTATAGGGACGGCGTTATCGACTGTGGTAGAAGGTCCATTATTGATTGATCGTGCTGACATTAAATAGGTTTCCGAATTGACTTTTACATCTATTTGACGTGATATCCTCATTACTAACATTGCGAAAACTTTGAAAGGAATAAATTCTACCATTTCTGTTTCTAAATCAATTGTAAGAAATTAAATCACTAGAAATACTTTTATTCATAATATAATCTATTGATTTTAAGCACTTTTGTTGCAAAACTCCTTTTACTACCTACGAAATCGGCTAGAGCGTCGTAACATTTTAGAAAGTGGCAATTCCAAAGTTTTAAAATTAAACCTACAGACTTGTTACAAACGGTTCACAAGAAATCGTAAAGTTGTTAATAAATCGCTTTATACAAAAACTGAAAAAACGCTATAGCAGTACCCGTTAATGTATGCGCGGTCACACCCAACAGAAGCCGTTCACCTAAAATTCTCCAACTTTTTAAGGAAAACAACAATACTCAGTTGAGATAACACTGTTTTATGAATCTGAGCGTTGACTTGAGAGCGTCACGTCGTCGGCCTCGCGGGAGCCTTTGTCCTTTTAATTTCATTAGTTTTTACTGACTTACAAATTCAGATCCTAAGAAGACTATTATCTTTTTTAACTTTAGTACCAGAGGCTACTTTAACGTTTCCTAGTCACAAGTCAAATAACCTAAGGGCTTTCCTCGAGCTCTGGTATTCAAATCAGATAAGATATTCGAGTCAAACAATTTGTAGATTTAACTTAAAGCCCTAACGATCTCTAACTTTTGATAAGAGTTAGTGTGGTAAGAAAACCTAAAGGCAGAGATTAGATTCTGCTTTTATTTGTATTTGTAAATTTTCTGTACCTATTGCTTTTGCATGTTTATTAAACACCATAACGAATATTTCCATTGTAATGTAAAGGTAGTTCGATTCATTCTAGATTTCGGGATCAGTTGGTAGGCTGACTTTTGTTAGTTACGAAAAAGGAAATATTAACCGTGACCACAGGGGGTCTAAATCCGTCAACAGTTTTACTGACCTTGGTGAAGTGGTGATGGTAAGAGACCTCATTCCTGGAGTTGAGGGGTCCGACGGCCCAGATGATGGGCTGGCTGGCGTTGGTGAGTACCGCTAGGTCGAGCTCGTCGGCGGCGCGCAGGCTGCGCTGGTACGTCACGATGCTGTAGCCGTTCACCAGCGCCGCGTTCAGCAGACGAATGGAGTTGGTGCTGTCCTGTTGGTATGCGTAGAACATCAGATATTGCACCGGATTACACACATGTTCAAGTCGAACTTTGTCTGGCATATTTCGGATCAGTACGTAGGCCTTACTCGTGGGCGTGGCGGCCTGCCATACTGTCATAGTGGCTTAACAATTACCATTATGATATTGACACTGTTGCAAATGAGTCAGGAGATTTTGAATACTTAGAGAAAAAGAATTTAAGATAGTGCCCTTGGAAAATATAAACAGCTTGTACTTTAAGCTTCTGGCCGCAAATTAACCGTTGCGCGTACTTTAAGCCATGACAAATTAAAGTGAAACATTGTTAACAATATTGTAACATCTTGCTCGCTAATCCTGCTGCTAAGCAGCAGTGCTTGCACTGTTGTGTTCCGGCGTGGAGAGCAAGACAGCCGGTGTAATTACTGGCACAAGAGGTATTCCATCTACGCCCTCTGGGTTGGCAACGCATCTGTACTCTCTTTGTTGTTGCAGGTGTCTATAGGCGGTGGTGATCACTTACCATCAGGTGACCCACTTGCTTGTTTGCCTTCCTATGTTGTATAAAAAAAACATATCGTATCACTCCTAACGCGAAGGGTGTAAGCCAGTTTCAGACTATAATGTTACACTATTTGTGGCAACTTAATCTGTAAATGCGTCTATCGCTACTCCTCGAGAATAATGCAATTTAATGGGATAAAGAATAACAAATATTTGTTACTCGTCAGGTCGTAACTGTATCTTTTGTAAATGAGTAACAAACATCCAATCACATTCACGTAACTAGATAAAATATTAGTAGCACCAGTATATCCCTGTCCTAAGACGTACAATTGGCTAGCTTTAGACCTAGAATTACTTACAAGATATTTTTGACGATTAGGTGCTTAATTCGTTCCTCAATGGCTACTTGGAGAGGACCCTAGTAATTGGGAATCTGTCCCTCCAGTATTTCAGGCAGGCCGTTGCTTTCTATGTTCGCTAAATGATTACGGTCGTATTTCGCGCCGGCGGATAGTTTAGAGTTGGCGTCCGGCCAGCCGGGGCCGCGCCGGGGCTGTGCGCGACATGGAACTTGGCGCACTCATAAAAGATTTCAGTAAGAGTTGGTATAATTGTTTCTGTGTGCATCTATAGGCGTTGCCTACAGTCTTGAAGAATGCACAATATTCGTTGGAACTTGATTTTTGGCACAGCCATCAGATTTAAAATCTAGATAAAGATATTTACCAACTGCGAACACCTTAATAACTGATATTTGTTATGCAACTCGACTGCATATATAGTCGACCAAGACTTTTCTTCGCCACTTTTGACCCTTATCCCTTTTGTAATAGGATCTAAAATTGGTCAAGTAATATCTTGGTCGACTACGAATATGTAGTATTGTTTCTTGTGTACTAATCAATAAAGTGTATTTATCGTAGCAGATGTGGTGCTCAAAAATATCACAACACGCTCCTGCTCTAGATATTTTTGCTTTATCCCTTTTATCATATATCTTCCCTACCAACTTACAAAAAGCAGCTCACATGGCACTCGTACTGTGTACAGTGACCAGCTGAGGCTTGTCGAACCACCTACTACTACTACGATTACACACGATTAAACATCGCTATACAAAACAAAACAAAAATTTAAATTTCGAACGAAACTCTCCGCTACACACATGACATGCTGCAGTGTGCGTGACCCAACTATAGTTGGGTTACCTACAACATGCGAATGTATAGAATACCGCAGCTGTCCTCTGTCAGGGCAGTAACTCGCACCATACCAACTAGCCTTAATGTTTCAGCTACGTCGAGTTTCAGTTTAATTTCCTGGCTTCCAAGAGTTCGCACATTTTTTATTAATGTTGAAATCTTGTCGATTACAAATTCGTTACGTTCAGAATTAGAGCTTAACATCGTTAATATTTCACATCGAGAATCCTATTTTGGGCAGTTAAATGTTTTTAGTTCTTGGTTACCGTGGGTGTAATTACTCGTGTCTGCTGGTAATTAGTCGACGTGTGCTGATTCTCACCTGCTCTACACGGCGAAAATTGTAGAGGCAAGCTCGTGGAGGCGTTTAACCGTATCGTTTACAAGATCGTATCTAGCTTTACTTTAATTTTAGAGCATGATATACAATATCTGTACAACAGTAAAAGTATTATAATAACCATGGTATGAATACTTAATTGTTAATAAAATAATGACATAGAAAATTAATTGCATGTTAATTTGAGGTCTGTTTTATTTCTTTCTACTTTCTACCAGGGCTACCATATGACTGTTATCTTATGTTTAAGATCTCAAATAATGTACCCAATTTGTTTATGTTTGCCAATAAATAAATAAATACCAACACAGTAAGGTTTACTTTCATTTTAATAATTCATTTTTCTCATTTTCCTGGAGCTTTTTGTCGTTTCTTTGAACATGATCCCAGATTTGGCAGGTCAGGTTATTACATTTTAGCGACTGCTATCTCACCTACGTAATCCCTGTTACAGGGGAACCAGACCGACAGGATCAGAGTAACACATTTTTTAATTAATTTTAATTAAATAAAAAATTAAATAAATAAAAAAAATACAAAAATGTGTAGGTTCCCTTAGAATGTTTTTCTCGCTTATTTTTAATTTAATAAATTAAACTACACACGCAAACTCATAAAGGCTTAAATTGATAAAATTTCTGAGAGGTTATTACTTCCTTTCGAAACGCTTCAACATTGTCGAACACTCGTGAAATATTAACGGAGATTTCAGCTTATATTCCTGCGAAAGTTAACTTTATTAATTAAATTATAAGCACCAATAATTTACTTGATCTTAAGTGATGATCAGAAAAGTCTGTATTGGATTCCAATTCAATTTAAGTAATTAATCTGATCAATTGACTTTCTACTAGTAAAGAAACACGGTCTTTAGTTATTAAGTGTAAAGTTGTATGTGTTGCACATATAAGTGATTACTATCAAAGACCCTTTCGATGTGTATCATAATAATACATGACTTTATTGTTTTGTCAAATTTGCGGGTGGTAGGCCTTGTGCAAGATCCTGGCGCTAAGCAGCAGTGCTTGCACTGTTGTGTTCCGGCGTAGAGAGCAAGACAGCCGGTGTAATTACTGGCACAAGAGGTATTTCATCTTAGCTCTCTGGGTTGGCAACGCCTTTGCAATCTCTTCGATGTTGCTGGTTTCTATAGGCGGTGGTGTACACTTACCATAAGGTGACCCACTTGCTTGTTTGCCTTCCTATTTCACAAAACAAAAAACCAGTTTAATGCCCGGTTAAGAAAAACGATTTTTCAAAAATCCACAAATGGAAGTATTTATTGTTTTCAAAAATGAAAGTAACTCTCATTTGCGTAGAATTTGTTTTTTCCAATATTTATAATTGTTGCCTTCCGTATAGCATTTATTTTTCCACATTATAATATTTCGATAGTTATAGGACTTAGAGTTGTTTGCAATTTTTTTTTTTGTCGGACATTTATTGTATTGATTTTATTGACATTTATCTACAGTACCCGGCCAAAAAGATTGCACATCGGTCTTTGGAAATAGATTCGGCTAATTTCGGCTTCATAGAGCGTTGTCACACACTACCTATGTGACGTTCGTCAGTCGTTGTACAGATTCAGTAAGGTACTATCTTGGTTTACTATCATTTTTCTAGTAGTTGCAATAACTCTCTATAGATATTCAAAGTTTACATGTCATCGATTTGACGTAAACTAATTAAGTCCATAAAGTGCAGTAATTATTTGGTATGGAACGACACATAATTAATACGATGACTGATGGACGGTCGCCAGTGTTCGGAAATCTTCGTAAATAACCTGATGTCTCTTTCCAAAGACCGATGTGCAATCTTTTTGGCCGGGTACTGTACTTGTATATTTGTGAGCCATTTAAGCCATCAACATAAATTTTGCATACCAGATGCTGGCAAAATAAGTGAAACTAGTTATTAAGTCATCTTATTATAAACCACATTTTGAAGCAAAATAAAAACTATTTTATTCTATTCTATTCCTGTATGTACCTACTCTAAAAAACCCTTCCTTCTGACAGCAGTCGAGTAAAAATATATCCGGGTTAATAGGTCAGATGGACACTGTAGTAATCTATGGTCCCGTTAGCATCAGCACCCGCCTACGGAACCCGAAAAACGACAAAGTATAAAGACCTATAGCTACTTCAACAGCCTTTACTTTTGGATTACACGATTTAATTTGATGGAACCTGCCAAAGTAGCGTAAAAACCGTTTGATCTCAATATCATTATTCGTGAAAGAAAACCGAAAAACCCCGCGAATTAATTAATCCTTTGTTTTAAACTCGGCCTAAGAATTGATAATTGCTTTTTGTAGAGGCCCTAGACATTGGAGTAAAACAACTTTTACTAGGGTCCAATCCATAAAAGTGACAGGCGGTGACAGTGATAATTCGGTACACATTGCTTGCCCACTATGATCTTAAGTCTGTAGCGTTACTGGTCGACACCGTAATGTACGGCGAATTTTATGCAATCGAAAATTTATACTTTTCGGTTTTTTTGTATTTTACTTATATACATTCAAATTAAATTAAAAATGCAATATAATGACAACACAAAGAAAAATTAGGGTAATGGCAGGAGTCGAACCTGCAACATCAGCATTCCGTGCCTTCCGCTTGCCAGTTTCGCCAAATTCCCGCTACCATACCCAGCGAATTTTTCAATGTGTTTCGTTTTTACGAAAAAATTAAAATGACAATAAACAATAAAAATAAAAAAGTTAAATACACTGAACCCCACGTTTTCATTTGTGACGTGATTTGTACAGAAGCCTGTAGTGTGCTAATCCTTTGCCGGTTCTTGTATGGTAGGTACTTTTTTACTATCCAGAAATAAAAACTAAGCTTTCATCAAATTTATAGCACATGGTTAATAGAACGGATTTCCTCATCCGTTTCGTTTCGACATTGCGTACAATTAATTGGATTATTTGCGTTGCCAAATCGGACATCAGTCGTTGCGAAGTAGCACTAGCTCGCTAAAAGCGCAAAAAAAACGGATTCATGTGTTAATATCTTACACAATTCTGTTCACGAAATCCGAGGGGCATAAATGTTTTATTTGTTGTGAAGGTAAATTGTCCTCTCCCTATAAAGTAGGGGAAATATAAAGGAATGTCTGGCCGCTTGGCTAACCGGTGGTCGTTCGGCTTGTGAAACACCAAAAACGAAAAACAGTCGATTTCATATTGCTTGAATCTAAATCTAGAGCATACAGTTATGAATTTGCAGTTGGTACAGCCTTGTGCAAGGTCCGTCCGGATAGCTACCAGCACCTTGCTCGGCTCGTACTGGCACTGTTGTGTCCCGGCGTGGTGAGCAAGACAGCCGGTGCAATTACTGGCACAAGACATTTGGAAATCTTTAGCCCTAGCCCAGAGGGCTAAGATGGATCTTAGCCCTCTGGGTTGGCAACGCATTTGCTATCTCATTGGTGCTGTGGGTGTCTATGGGCGGCGATGATCATTTACTATCAGGTGACCCACTTGCTTGTTTGACTCCCTATTTTATATAAAAAAAATCATGATAAACTTAAGCACTATAACAAATTGTTTGAGTGTCATATACTCGTTTTTTATTGGCTGTGCCTTATAATAAGCATTATTATATGTTAGACCACGCACACTGATGCATGTCACGTGTGTGTGTGTACATGAGAGTTTCGTTCCAATTTTTAAATAATTGTTTTGTTTTGTTTGGACTGTGTAGTAGTGTGTTATCTTTTACTCCACTCTCGTTGCGTTACCCGTATTGAAGCTAATGTAGTAGTAACCAGTAGCTAGTTATAGTGTAATTGCTTAACCGCTTTTGAACCTTATCCTTTTGAAATACGGTCGAAAAGTGATCAAACCAATTCTTGGTCGACTATACATATGGGCCGGCTCGATCGGTGTCATACCACACTCTCAAAAAAGCGGCGAGGAATAGTAGCTTGCAACTGCGTTTCGTACGGTAGTGCATCCGAGGACTAGAAGTGGGTGAATATCGATTTGCAAGATTTAAAATATGTATAAAATTTAAATTTAAAGTTTGCTTTGAATACCAAACGCAAATTTTGCAAAATTATATTTGAAGATTTCTCAAATGTTTCCTTATACATTCGGAAAATACTGACATTATTAAGAACGTGTATGACCCATTTTCTGAACATTTCAGCCAATTATGGTAATAGCGGTTGTTCATGGTATTATTCCTGCACGACAACGGGCTTGCGCTGCGTTTGAGTCGCCTCATGAATATGCATCGAATAACGCTTCCTGTCGTCCGTACTGTTCGGTGCGAGCAGAGCCGTGGGCCGAAACTATGCCGATTTGAAATTGAGCACCATCATAGTGTATACAAAAATGTAGATATCTAAGCAACTTAAATGTACTTTTTTATTAGTATTTCACGAGTACACCCCCCAGTCACTAGCCTATGAACGCTCTACATCAGACCAACATGTCTTACTTAATATTAAAAATGCGAAAGAGAAGAATGATATTTGGATATTTGTTCCTCAATCATATATTAATTGCTAGACGGATTCAGATAACATTGGCAGGCAGATAGATCATATCCTGGAAATACTAAAACACAAGCGAAGCCGCAGATAAAAGCTATAATTTATTTGCTCAACGCTTGAATATCAGGCGACCGACGTCGCTGGCTGTTGGTTGCTAACTGTTGGCTAGTGGCTGGCGTCGCTGGCTGTCATGGGCGTACCCAGCTTCTGGTCTAGGGGGGGGCAAGTCATTCGGTAATCTTCGTCCGCCATCGCCACGCGCGGTTTTTTCAATTGCACCGTGCATTTTGCCAGTGTCTACTGCGCGGTTTATTTAAACGTTAGAGCATAAGGCCCCGTTTACACTTTGATTAGTAATTGGGCGAGTTCATACAATACATGTTCTGCGAGATTTCCAGGGGGGGGGGGGCAGCTGCCCCTCCCTGCCCCCCCCCCCCTCCCCGGGTACGTCCATGCTGGCTGTTGTTTAAAGCACTTACCACAAACCGGTCGTCGGGGCAGGAGCCGCGGACGCCGGCGCACTGGCTCTTGGCGTCCAGGTAGTAGTCCACCGCGAACCCCTTGAGGGTGCTCTTGTCCACCCAGGCCACGGCCACGTCGCCGCCCACCATCTGCGAGTGCGCCGCGTCGCCCGACAGCCCAAACGACATGTACTCGCCGTCCTCTGTCGACAATAGACACACCATTAACATCCATGACAACTACGCGATGATCAAGAACTTTAAAAACTACTGTAAATTTTGTATCAGCTTCATCAGTTTATCACCTTATTCTTTCTGCGTCTGTATCCTCTTTTTTTTCTAGTTCATCCGTTTATCTTAATGAAAACTGCGCGATGATCAATACTTATAAAAACATTTGCAACTTTTGTATCAACTTCATCGGTTTTATCACCATTACTCTCTGTTTTTGTCTTTATACCCTTTTATCAAATTCTTTCGTTCTTCTCTCAAGGTTCTTCGGCGTCCTATTTTCCTTTGTCATTAGCATAATCTACAGACGTCACCATTTTCTACTTTTGGATTATTAATTCTTTATCAAAGCGTATTACTGTGGCTCTAACATGACCAGCCAAGTTTAATTTATCTGAGTTTATCTCTATATCTATACGACTGTATCACTTTCATATTACACTAGCTTGATATAGTCGCAGGAAGGGATAAATTATGCATGGACCGGTCATGTCAGGACCACTACAATCGTACCATTATGGGATGACCGTGATGAACAATTTTATAAACGACAACATATATGACGTCTACAAATAATAGTATACATACATATTATAGCAGTCAGTTGCGGAAACATTACAAGGTATGGCTACGCATTATAATATAATCATAAACTATACTGTGGCTGCTCACCCAGCTTGGCAACCAGCTGCAAGACGATGCTGTCTCCGGCGACCGCCCAGCGCACCTCGAACGCCAGCTCGTCGTACAGCACCTCGCAGTTCAGCTTTGACTACAACATAACAAAAGAGAACATCAACATCCGTCGAAAGGTCGAAAGACGAAAATGTATTATTTATTTAACAAATAGGCCTCATATGCTCTTTTACAAGTCTGATTGTACCAGCGCTTCAGGAAATGGCATATTCTGCTGAGAAGAAAATACGATATTAATTTTAACTCATTTGAAACACACCGACATAAGTCTATCGTAACTTAAAAACTAAATTAAATTAATTAGATGGCAAAAAAATAGTAAAGCAGAATTAAAGCACATTGAACTAAATGTCACTAGTTAATTGACCAGAAGATGTAAAGGGCCTTCAGATTAAAGATATGACGATATACTTAATATAATTATGGTCCCTGAATTATACTCAAACTAGACCCACCAAACAGTTAAATTGAGTCTCTTAGATAAAGCATCTTCGCTCCAACATGAATAAAATGAAGACATACAAGATGCACGCATATTATATTGTTGATATCGTAGGTACACACTTTATGAACATCTGTAGTGCAGATTTCTACATGTAACTTTTAATAGAGATAACCGTTACATCCCAGTTTCTGCAAACAAAGGTTTTCATGTGACCCTAACTCAGACATCCACGGGAATCAAAGGATCAAATCACAGTGAGGCTCAAAAAGCAATGAAGAGAAAAGTCCACGCATTTGATAGGAAGCTGACTACCTACGTAGTGAATGGTGGTCGTAAAATAAAGGTCCGTCCCTACCCGACAGCAAAACACCAGCCACCGGTCCTATACCGACAATTTAACATTATAGTCACTTTGTTACTAAGAAAAAAATACAATTATAATAAGAAATAGTTTATTTAAAGAAAACAGATGTGCATACAAATCTTAGCCAAGATTATCACAGCAGCCCATTTATGTCACGTGGCGACGGGGTCAAATAAAATTAGCAGTTTTATGATTAGTGGTTTAAGGATCATGAACTGAGACAAAATGAGGTAATGGTTCAAGTCATTGACAGTTACCCAATAATTGCCAAGCAGATACGGACACACAGACTCATATAATATGTCAACTACAGGTAAAATCAATCTCCTAAGCGTGTCAAGCACTAGTACAGTAACATTACATTTACGAAAAACGAGAGCAAGTGGTCTAACTAAATAAACGCCAATGAAATAAAACAATCTATTTCCGCGCTCACTAATCACAAGTCTGAAACTTCATTTCCCAATTGTATCGTTCGCCAGCAGCTCTATTGACTGAATGTTATTCGTTTGCTAAAACTTTCAAGAAAAGCTATTAAACTAACATAACCTAACGAATTGGATGAACTTTAAAAAAATCCTAAGATAGAAACTAAGGGTTACAGCGAAAGTCTACTCGGTCAAATGAAACTTTAGGCAAATGATATGGGGGTGATCCTGTAAGCGTCAGAGCGACGAACTATACGTCGAAGGATCATTGCGTCGCTCTAGCGCTCCAGCATAAATGAGCGAGACCGAGCGATGTCTCGAAGTCGAGCTCAACGCTGATGGGCTAAGAAAATAACGGGGCAGTTGGCGAATGAAGTTTCGGACGAGTCAGTATACCCTTAACACGCCCCGACCGATCGATTTCAGTGTTTGTAGGTATTGATATCTAATATCATCAAATAGACCGGCTTCCAGCTACACAGTGGACTCCAGATAACGGCAAGTTCTAAGCCCGCTTAGGCGAGCTAAGCAGCGTGTCTGGGTCGGTATAATTTTCTAGTAGATTTGCAAGGACGAGCCGATGACGCGGCGAAGTGTAATCGAGTGTGGGCCCCTTTGTCCGCGGCGCGAGGCACGGGACGGAGCGGCGAACAACGCAAGTTTTCATTCAAAGTCAAAGTAAAGCGAAACTGGCACAAGAACTATAGATGCGGGCAAACAGCTTGAGCATAAATCGAGTGGAGGGGGTACGTTTGCGCATACCCTAGAATACTAGACACACTCAACTATTACACTACTTATAGAACTTTTAATAAATCAATCAATAAATACACATAGTCATACAATTAAAATTTAACCTAACTACCCTAACCGATTGTAACATTGAGACAAAATAGATCTTGAAATATAAAGGACCATCTTAGCACAGTACAATTAGTCAACTGTCAGCTAGTCAATATAATATTATGATTTTTATGGTTCCGTATCCAAAGGGTAAAACGAGACCCACCAGGCTGTATCTCATGATCCGTGATAGATAGACAGTTGAAGTTTTCACAGATGATGTATTTTTGTTGCCGCTATAACAACAAATACTAAATAACAGAATAAAATACATATTTAAGGGAGCTCCCATACAACAGACATGTTTTTTTTACCATTTTGATAGATAATGGTACGGAACGCTTCGTGCGCGAGTCCGAGTCGCACTTGGCCGGTTTATAACAAATCGCAAAACTGACAACGTCAATTGCGTACAAGCCGTATGCTAAGAGAGAGTTAAAATAAAGTTGCGACAGAAAAGAGCGGTAAAGGTCAATAAGAGTTGAAGAGCAGTGAGAGGTCGGCGACCATCCGCCGGCACTTGAACCTGCGGCGGTCACCGGTCGCGCGTCGTGGGACCCGGCCACAATGCGCTAGATAACGATCTTATGCAGTTGCAGTAAGGATTAGAATCGTGCGGCCTTTCTAAAAATGTGGGTCAAGGCCATTCTATAGCCATTTACGCAGAATATTGGACACATTTAGATTGAAGCTCATTAGGTTGCATGCGAAACTCGTTAGAATACAATTTTGGTCCAAATACGTCAACAGTAGTGCTTAATTTACTGAGGATGTTTAGAATATACAATTCTTATTAGCATTCTTATCTTAAGAATAACAATTTTTAAAAGATGAGCAGTGTTACAGGCTCGTCGTATCGAATGTTTTCATGATCTTGTACCTACACATTTCGAAACCCATAAAGCTACCAAAACTTATATTTCAAATCATGTTTTTAAAGACAATTCAAAAGTATTTTTTATTTTTATAGTCCCTTTTACTAGGGTTCCACCCACCATCACCCGCATTCGGTCTTGCCTTGGTCCGCGGCAGAGGTTCGGCAATATGGTGGCGAATGCCGGGCCGTAATGAAATGAGGGTAGCGGGCAGAGCGGCCGCCAGCGTATTGTGTTCAGTGGCGTCTACCGTAATTCCTGTATCAGCTGGGTAATTAATTCCTAGTGTTGATACAGTCAGGTCTATTGTCTATGCTAAGATCTACATGAACATGGCACCAATGTACGCCAGCACAGTCACTCCGACACAATAGCAGTACTTGCTTAATTTTTTCCTTCTGTTTTCGAAAGCTGTGAACTTTTATTCTAATTTTTATCGTTTGAAATACATGGCACCAGTTCTGGCCCCTGTAGATAGATTACAGGACCAGGGTAAACATTCTTTAAAAAGTCCTGAGTATGGATCTAGCAACGAACGTTATTGGTAGTTTAATGCTCTGTCGTAATGTTTTTGAGATGACTGATATTATGTTAATACATATTTTGGAAGGTAGTGCCTTTAGCTGCCAGGTCCCTATTTCAACAGAGTAACGTATCAGGTGACAAAGTCAATTCAAAGTATATTAGGTACGTAGCCAGTATTTAAGCCCGGCAATACATTTTTTGAGTTAGCCATCTATACCGAATTGTCGTTGTCACATGTCACCTGTCAGCTTGGTGAAATAGGGGCCTATGCCATGTTGATGTAGATGCTCACCACGTAAAAGGTTCTACCACATTCTACTAACGTAAATTAGGTTCCAATATCTAAGTATCTTACTTATCACCTTTTTAAAGTATATGTTCTCAAGGTTAAGGAAACTCTAAAATGATATGACAAATTTTAGCATTGCGCTTATATACTCACTTGGTGGTGTACTAACATTCATTATGAAATCAGAAATTAATGTTAACCTCAAAATTATTATCAACTGCCCATTAAATTTGCAACGACGGAACAAATTGCATCCGATACGTCCAAGCCAAAATCACTGTTGCCTGCTCATCTTAAAGTATGAAATGAATGTACAAGAAGTCGTAACACACTGGCAACACGCCATAAAATGAGTTCTTACATATGTAATGACAATTCTGAGATTGCTCAATGGCTGTAAAGGTTCAAACGACGACGAATTAAACACACAATCAGCTTGGCAAGGTTTATTACCGCTCTATCGTTAATATAAATATACAATACTTATTGCTAACTTAAATCTACAACACGGGTCAACAAACTTTATTTCAAATGAACTGCTTGTTTGCTGTCGTAAGATGAATTCATGAATATCACAGTCGGGAATTTGCAGAGTATTTAAACAGTTATAGTTAATCCTGAGTATTGATTCAACTGAGCATTTTTATTTACAATTTTACAACAATTTTAGACGATGACGAATACGTGCAATGGCCAGAAATGAACCCCTTCATAATTTTAAATTGTCTACGAGTCGGTCGAAAAAGAGAAACGGAAATGATATCTCAATCCGAATTTGTCATCGTTTAAAGCTGCCACTGGACTACGAGTAATTTCATTAGACATTATTTAATTAAAATATTTTCATCATCATCATGCGAAAAGGCGAAAAAGAGAAACGGAAATGATATCTCAATCCGAATTTGTCATCGTTTAAAGCTGCCACTGGACTACGAGTAATTTCATTAGACATTATTTAATTAAAATATTTTAGAAATGTACAAAATTAATGCATAACTTGAAATTATTCGGGCTACGACGAGTGTCCCCTTCAATTAGTTTAAGCCTTAATTGCACAATGACGGGGTGAATTCGCTGTTATTTGCAGTCACCGAGACGCAGCCCCAGCGCGACGGACAGCCAGCCCGCTCCACGTCATTACACTCATTATGCTCTCGGCAGACTAGCAACAGCAGTGCATTTAGACGGCCTCATCAAAAGAAAATACGTTGCACACCGTTAGATCGATGTTGTATTGACTGCACAACAAATTACACAGATACGCTGGTATGAAGTGAGAGAGCTGATCTGTCGCGCTGTGGCTATCTTAACTTAACTTAGATAATAATTATACTGGCTCAATTTCCACGCTCGGTGCAAGACGCCGCTCGTGATGTCTCGAATGGCCGCCACTCAGTGTTTTCGGAATAATTGAGCACTATTAAACCCACGTCTCGCGTCGCCAAAATGCAAATTATGTATTAATCCCAAATGGACGCCATTGCAAAATGTATCACCTTCTGTTCTAAATTAGAAATTTAAAAAAACATTACGGACTAAATGTGAAACAGTTGCGACATCGAAAAATTCGTTCAAAAACGAATTAAAAGTTATTAAAATTGGAACAAATTACCGCGAACTAATCCTATGCAGTATCAATGGTCGAAGTGAGAGGCAATTTCACACATTTAGACGCGGCGCGTAATTGAAAGGATGCACTCGATGCGTCGCCGCGCGAGGCCGCTGGCGCAAGCGCACCGAGGGCGCGCCGCTCACGCTCGTCCGCGCTTCCACTCATTTGACAAATTATGCACACGATTCTGACCCAAATTCCTAAAGCTGAGATGCTATTTTGCGGCTAGCGGTTCTGATTAATTAGCCAATCGTGCATCACTAACAAGTGATGACCGATGGGGTGACGAAACCACTAATTGGCGGGGTAAAGGTTAAGCCGGCACGATGGATTTACAACAAACGTCTAGAGCACCGGACGCCTAGATGCGAGGCTTCCGGGAGAGTAGTCGCGGATGTTATGCGATGGATTAGCTTTAGTCTCGGGTGACGATGGTTGCGGAATCGCCGTTCACTGCTTCGGCGCACCATCTAGGTCAAGGTCAATGCTCCTCTGGATAGGATCCACTATCGTTTTTCCGCGGAATCTCTGAGCGTTCAGCTCTTGATATCTCTGAAGGGAGAACCGATCATCGGGTCGGTACTGCTCGGGTTGGGAGATTCTTCTCTGCGCCTGGTACAGCTCATCCCTCTGCCTGTCGGCGAACCTCTGCGCGATCTGACCCTGGTACGGCACGAGCTGGAACCGCTCCGGATCTCGCTGCCTCAGAGCTCGTTCTTCATACTCCAGCTGCTGCTCGTAAAGTCTCTGCTCGTACGCTCGCTGCTCTAACAGCTTCTGGTTCTGTTGCTGCTGGTACAGCTGCTGCTGGAGCAGCTGCAGCTGCTGCTGGTTGCGGCGCTGCTGCTCCTGCAGCTGCTGGTACTCCGCGTGGTCCGTCCGCTCGGGGGCGGGCGCCGGGATGAGCTGCTGCGGGGGCGGGCGGTAGTCGTCGGCGCGGCGGTGCAGGTGCGCGGCGCGGTCGGCGGGCTGGTCGAGCAGCGCGGCGAGCGGGCCGGCGCCGAGCCGCGCGGGCCGGTACGTGGTGGCGTCGAGGCGCGCGATGGGCCTGCGCGGGGCGGGCGGGGGGGCAGCCGCGGAGGTGGAGGCCGAGAGTGCTTTGTTGCGGCTCTGCAACAAAACTGGCGCTCAGGGGACGAGGACTGGGAGGCTAGGTCAGGTTGTTGAGTGACGAGGGAAACTCAGAACACGAATCGGATGGTTAGGGGTTAATTCTCGTATAAATCCGGAACCATGTTTTGTATTTAAATGACAACGAGTCAAAATAAAGGACAGTCTCTGTACGTTTTGAACGATTTGAGCTGATTGCTGCATACAGCTATTTAGTAAATAGCAAACATGCTCCGGCATGCGTCGGCGATCAACAGCCCTTGATTTGGTCGTGACGCGCGCGACCCTCGACGCGAGTGCGATGAGCGTCGAGAGGACTGCAGCCCTTCATTTACTCTGAAGGACATTGTTTTATGTTGAAGGTGTGTTTATATTAATTATTTATCTCTATTACAACACTAAGATAGTGTTTCTATGGTAAATTGATAAACAATTTTGCTTGATATCTAGTTCGTACTGGACTGTGTAATTTTGCTGTACAAATTCAAAACATTATAACTTTAAATTACATGGCCACTGTAAACGTAGCTAGTGTCGGATGAAGATTGATTCCTTAAGACCCTGAAGTACCTTCCCAGAGGTCGATTGCGACGAGCACTCGACAAAGTCAAACACATGAAGCGCTCGTCAGTTATCAAAATATTTATCAACTGCGCAACAGGTCATTGACCCGCCTGCAGCATTGCACAAACCATCCACCATCTCCAATTCACTTGTATTCGCAATCTCTTGAGATCGACCTCAACGAGACATTCAGTCTTACACGGCTGGTTAAGAGTTGAATTTTATGTGATGGAGGGTTTAATGTTGCTCGTATGAGAATCTTTCTAAAATTGCGGCTGACAGATGTTTCAAAATTTATCCGCGGATCGGAGGTTGAACCTGAGCGACGTAAAGTGTGTCAAACCGCGGTCCGCTCGCGAAGCCGACAACAGTCTGTCGCAAGAATGCTTCGAGGGTGCTCGAGCCCCGGGCGCGCTTCAACACGAGGTCATTAATGATGGCAGTAGGCAGGCAGGCACACAATATAGCGACTGCCAATTTGTTTTCATTGGTTAGTAAGATATGATGGTTAAATATGACAAGTTTTAATTAGTAGAACGATATACATAGATATATTAAAGCTAATAAAACACTAGATGCACTCGATGCTGTATCATTGCATCAAAAGTATTTAAAAACTAACCCTAAAAACGCATCTGGTTGTTTGCAACCGACGCTCGTTTTTTTTAAATCCACCGTTCCTTTGTTCTCTTCTGCTGTGGTTTTGTTTGTTTTTGGTGTGAAATGGTTTCGGGGTTTCACATATATACTACTTATGCTACTACTATTCGCAAATAACATTTTATCAAATCCATTTGATATATAGTTTAACCCTGAAGAAGCACCAAACAAATACAGGAAAGTGAAAGTTTAGGATTTCACAATTTACATTCATTATGAAATAGATAACCTTTAAATAATTAATAGATTCAGGCGTTACTTTGCGGAGGTCCATATCAACAAACTGGAACAAATTACCTTGCTACTCCGCGAAACCTGTGCCGGGCTCGTGCAAAATAGCTGCGTCTGTGCGACACATATATGTGGCACATATGTGTGTTTTGCATGAACATATATGTGTCGCACAGACGCAGCTATATTGCACGAGCCAGGCACTGGTTTCGCGGAGTAGCAAGGTAATTTGTTCCAGTTTGTAGATAACCTTTATCATTGCTCCCAACACACTTAGCAGTTGCAAATCCCGTTTTCAATCCACACGCTATCAATCTTTATAAATATAAATTGTGTTTTTCTTCCAAACCGTCTCGCGTCTCTCAAATTGCAGATAAGTTATCTGTTCCTGTTGAAAAGGAAATGTAATGGTCACAACTTTAACTGGCATTTAGCTTTCATCATGAATACAACCAGACAATTGAGACAAACAGTTCGCGAGCAAGTAGGCTGCACGCGAGCGGCGCGTTAACCTCCTTCGGGGAGTCGCGCGGAGTCTAACAATAGCGTAATAGCGCGTAATCAATGTACAGTAACTTTGATGGGAAGCTTTTCGTTTTAATTTATGATCTGAGATTGCTAAAGCGCTATTGTGCGCAAATTTGCATGCCATTCGGTTCTTCCTATCTAAAAGGTGCCAGAAAAAATGCGTAGGTAATTGAAAATTGTTAACATAATTTTCTTTAATCATTTTCTATAACGAGTACAGAATACCACCAATTATGCATAAAAACACTGTATACACCTACTGTGTTAAATATAAATCATTCATTCCTTCATTCATTCATTAAAGATGTAAAAATAACATTGAAATTTTAATTAATTTAAAAAATTACACCACGTTTAGTTTCTTGGCGGAATCTTCTCATCAGAGGTTTTTTCCGAACCGTTGGTAAATTATGATGTTTACAATTGCTCCCTGTAAGCCTAATCTGAATAAAGATATTTTGACTTTGACTTGAGAAAGCTTATTCGCTTGGAACCTACGATCGATACAGATTGTACACGCGAGCCACTCCTCTTCATCATCTGAATTTGTAACAGCACAACTCTTTTGAAAATGTTGATAGTATTCAATCACGAGAAGTACCAAGGGAGTCGCTGTCATCGTTTTGTTCAATTTTAATACATCAAAGTATTTTATTTCAAACGCACCAACAGACGAGTTTGTAAAGTTTATTAACAGCTTTATGGCAATTCTCTTCGTCCTTAAAATACATAATTTTGTCTGCTTGTCTTCCATTATTGTATTTAATTTGTCAATCTGCTTTCGAGCATAAAACCATTATCATATCTAGGTCTGACTTATTTTACTTATTTCGTAAATTGTACTTTCGTACTTTGGTGATAAAAGGTATATTTTATTCAAAATGAAGCTTTTAATGACCGATTTAAAAAAAAAGAAGGCCCTCAATATCCACTGGGAAAAAAATCAAATCGCAGTAATTACGGCTTGTGTGGCCACACTAACGTTTGTTTATTGTGAATCTCGAATGCGTCCTCTTCACACGTTTTTGTTTTCTGAGCGGAGTGAACAGTCGATGATGAGTATTGGTGGTGATGGGCAATTTCTAGTGTGGCCAGTCAGTTTATAGTTTTAATCTTATTAACTAAATCTTTGCGTTTTTTAAGGTGTTGATAGGCATTGACGTTCACTGTTAGTGTACACCCAGCATTAGTCAATGCAAGTTTCGAGGCCCCTGAAAGCCTTAAGGCTTTGGGGTCCGTATTTGTCGCTGAGCTCACAGGCAGTTGCGTACTTTGCCTGTGTGGATAATCTGGGACTAGGTGGTGACGATGATAACATACCTGCGGCGACACTCCCAGCATCTTCAGGCTTGGCGGGATGTTAGCGAGCTGTTCTCGCGGCAGCGCCACATGTCCGAAGTCGACGGTGAATGCCTCGCACCACACTCCGAAGTGGCCTATGTCAAACACCGTCAGCTCCTGCGAAAAGCATACTCTGTAAGGCTTCGAAACAAACGATGTTTATTTAGGGTTACTGTAGAGTGTCTGGTTGTAGGTTGGTCGTCTGTTACTCCTGGCAGCGTGAGCTGATCTTGCGGCCGTATTTTCGCAGCGGGGCTTGCTTCTCCTCCCAAGTGACCAATCACTTCACAAACTAATTTATTTCACAAACTGAAAATTTGGCAAAATGATTTTATTATAAAACAGTAAACAATTCAGGATTTATTTCAAGACAATTGTGTAGAACCTTATAAGTTAGGTTAGGTCTTAGAAAAATCGTCAAATATTTAGTTTTGGAAATAAAAGCATTTTGTTCAATGATCTGTTTGTGAAATGAATCAGTTTGTGAAATGAATCATTTTGTGAAATAAATAATTATGTGAAATTAGTAATTTTGTGAAATAAATATTGTTGTAAAATGAATTTGTTTGTGACATGAATCAGTTCGTGAAATGGATCAGTTCTTGAAATATTTATGGCGAAATGATGGTAGCCGTGTTGTAGTAGGTAGGCCGTCAGTTACCCCGGGCAGCGTGAGCACGATGGTCTTGTGGTCGTACTTGCGCAGCGGCGCCTCCTTGCCGTTCTCGTCCGGGATGCGCACGCCGGCCGGCGACGGCTTCGCGCCGCGCCCCACCCAAAACTTCGCGTCTGCCAACAGAATGCGCGGTCAATTCTAGTTCTTTAAACACATTTAACTAGCGGACGCCCGCGACTTCGTTCGCGTGGAATTAGTAACCTAAGTCCGTCAAGGATAGTGTAGCTTTGTACTAGTGAAAGAATTTTTGGAATCGGTTTAGTAATTCCTGAGATTACCACCTACATATAAACAAACAAACAAAGTTTACCTCTTCATTATATTAGTATAGATTATGGAAAACAAACAAGTGGTTCACCTGATGGTAAATGCCACCGCCCATAGACAACCGCAACACCAAGCAAGGGTGGATCATGGGGGGTCATGGGGGTTTCGAACGACCACTGGTATTTTTAAAATCTCATTAATAACCCTGTTCTGCCTGATCTTCCACTACGTGACCCTCTTGACTTGAAGGCAGATCTGTCCTTGACACCAAGGAAACGGAAGTTGCGTTGCCAAACCAGAGGGCTAAGAAGGACTTCTTGTGCCAGTAATGTCACCAGCTGCCTTGCTCTACGGAACACGACAGTGCAAGCACTGCTGCTTAGCCGCTGGATTAGCGAGCAAGATAGCGGTAGCGTTTCGGACGGACCTTGCACAAGATCCTATCACCCGTAAATCTCCCACTTGTGTTATTTGTGAATAAATTGGGGTGACAACCTGCTATGGTACATTTTACGTACATTCTATCAGAAATGTAGCCAATTATTCTGCATAGCATTTAGACTGTACACTCCATAAAAAACGAGCATGTAGTTTAACGTTACATTACACATTTTCACTAATAAAATGTATAATTTTAAAATTAAGATCACATTGATTTAAACGTCTGCTTTTAAACTTTTACTCCCATAGTCTAACTTGCTCCCATTTGTATACATCTCCTTTAAAATATACTTTGAAACAAGAAAAGGACTACTAGATACTTAAGGTACTTACTAGATATTTAATAATTAATTTGACCAAAACTAATTTAATGCATTTTTATCAAAGAACACAAGTGAGTGACATGAATATTAACTACGCTGGACAAAGCATACAAAGGGTTGAAAGTGCTAAGTTTTTGGGATTAGTAATCGATAGCAAACTCACTTGGAAATCTCAAGTAGACCAAGTATGTCAAAAGCTGAGTAAATCAGCTTTTGCATTAAGTAAACTTGCAAAGGTCGTAAACAATCATGCACTTCTAACTGCCTATTATGGACTTGTAGCGTCAACATTGAGGTACGGAATAATTTTTTGAGGAAATTCAGTTAATAGAGAGGCCGTGTTCAAAGCTCAAAAAAGGTGCATGAGAGCCATGTATCGCCTTAAAAGGAATGACAGTTGCGCTCCTTTTTTTAAAAATCATAAAATATTAACTTTTCCATCGCTGTATATTTTAGAGGTAGCTGTCTTTGTCCAAGCTCATCCTACTTTGTTCACCAAACTGACACAGACACGCAAGCTTCCTGTCCGTGCGCAATACCAAAATATATTACGAAGTACAACATGTAAAACAGCATTAATGCGCAAAAGTATTTTGGGAATGGCTCCTCAGATATACAATAAAATTCCTAATAATATTAAGGAAATGAAATTGCCTCAATTTAAAAAAAAGTTTACATCTCTGCTGTGTGAAAAATGTTACTATAGTGTCAATGACTACCTAAATGATAAAGATCTATAATTATTTTATGTTTTAGTTTTTCTTTACAATTTATTTTTTAATTTTGACATTGACATAATTATTGTACCTACGGACATATCTTTTTTATTTTTTATTGTTTAATTAACCTGTTAATTTTTGATTGTATTTTGTTATTATTTATTTTGACCGTTACTTAATTGTTTAATTTAATCCAATTTTAAAATAATTTGAATACCGATATATATTTTATTGACATGTATAAATTTAGAGATGGATTAAGTTTTTAATTTTTATTTTTATTAAAAAAAAATAATTTGTACGCCATCTGGCAAAACATACAAGGTTCTAGAACAATTATTTATAAGATCTTTTTTGTACCTATGTTTTGCAAAATAAAGTTATTCTATTCTATTCTATTCTAAGGAACTTTGTATCGCTATAATTTCTAAAATAAGAAAAATAAACAATTTTATGTTGCAAATCAAATTTCTAAAGATGATCTACTCTACAGCAATTTGACAGTCATATAGTTCCAATTTCGCTGTAGCCTTTAGCCTAACGGACGGCGCGTTCCAAATCCAAAGGTGTCCAACTTTTCCTTTTCCAAAGCCTATTCCATTCTGTACGTTATTTTACTACGCCAGTCATAAAAACTTTCATAAAGAGCCAAGCTGTTGAGGTGGGTAGTATTTATCTCCCCGCTCTCATATGAGCCTCGTATATAAAGGCCGTCGCTTAGCGATAATAAAGCCCGTCGCTCCAGGACGCGATAAGGATGCGACTTGTTGCTGACGCGGTAATCTGTATTGTGTCGTCTGCGGTAATCGTTCAGCTTCGAGTTATCGTTACGCTCATCGCAACGAGCGGAAACTGCTCAATACCGCCGCCAAGTTTACTTTAATCTCAAATTGATACGATGTACCTACAGGGCGATGTGAAAGGGTTGATGAAGGGTAATTCTTCGACATTCTGATTCCTTTGCCACATGTTTTAGCATGTTTAGTACATGTTTACATTATTTTTGTACACTTATTTAAAATCGTAGGCTAGGTTTTTACAATATTTTTATGAAAATTAATGTTAAATTTCGTACAATGATCCGGAGACCTATGGGAGATGGAACCTAATGGCCGGCAACGGATCAAAGACTGTCTTGGCGTTGCTGGTGCCCATGGGCGGTGATCAAGTAACCCTTGCGCTCGTTTGCCTCATAGTCATGGGCTCGCATGATGGTAAGCAACTATCACCGCATAATATATGCTTGTTAGACCCCAAGTATGTGTAGGCAGAAAAAGAGTCCTTACACAACTGAGTATGTCAAATATCAGTCAAAAGACCTAATGATGTCAAGCTGTTCTTGAGTTTGCTATACTATGACACCGCCGACAAGGAAATCATCAACAAACTGGAACAAATGACCTTGCTACTCCATCAAACCTTTGCGAAACCTTTTGACTTCGCGGAGTAGCATGTTAAATTGTACCAGTTTATCGATATGGCCCTCCTCAAAGTAACGCCTGAAACTATTAATTATTAAGGATGTTATCGTTGACGGACGTAATTGCAGCATGCAGGCTGTGCCGGCAGCGACGATTGGAGAGAACAATGGCCGTCCAACAAGCCTTCCGACGGCGCCGGAGCGGCCGTTGACTAATTATATCAATAACGGATTACGTGTAAGGAAGGACCTTGATTGTTATAATTGAAATGTAAAATGTGTCCTATAACTTTGATGTCTTTATCTTCTTCACATAGTATAAAATAAAGTCGCCATACGTTCCTGTCATCATGGTATCTTCGTCTGATTACTACTTTTAAACCACGCAACAGATTTTGATAGTTTTCACTGTCATTTAAAGATTGTTTTATGGAAGGGTGTTATGTACATTAAATCGTTATTGTAGCCGTGCGGAGCCGGGACGGGTCGGTAGTTATCAAAACACATTATACGTGGCCAACATAGGGATGTAGATTTATAGGTATACCTACACATCATAGATTGCTTAAGATTAAAGAGTAAAATAGCAAAATTATGAACACAAAACATTTTTCAGCGTAATTATATGTAGATAACCAATTATAACTCAATTCTGGCGCCTCGTAAACCAGGCTCGTAAAATACAAAGAATGTTGATTGATTTTTGACGACAATTTTACTGCCGTTTGCACTGAATTTAAACTGATGATCACTTTTACTGCTCCATCGAAAGTTAATATTGAATTTCATCCAAGAATGTTGTTAATTAATGGTTTTTATTTTATATTTACAGCTTTCATGGTTACTGTACAATGATTTATGATCTACTTGCTTTTACCAATTACTTCTGCTATACATTACTAGTTAAATGGAACAATAAGTCCTACTGTTCACAGAAGCGCAACTTCAAGACGTCATCGACCAACAAGCTACAATTGCTATTTCTTTAAAAGCATGAATGTGTCCAGCAAAAACCTAGTTTTGTAAAAACAATGTATAAGCCAAAAGAACGTCTATATCCTTAAACGCCTTTATTGTAATTGAAAAAAAATGAGCGTATACCACTGACAAAACCTACAGAGGTTTATCGGCTAACAGACTGCATAAGCTGCACAGCGTTTTTGAAGCGTCTAAACTCTTAAGTGAAATCGGAGATCAGAAGTAAGGGTCTACAGATGACTGATCTGGTGAATGATCAGACCAGGAGCAATAACTATAAATCTCTAGGACAGACAGATCAAGGCTAAACTACTTCAGGCTTGGATGCCTGTCATGTAATGTCATCTCTAAAGCCCAAGTTTTGATCTCGAATTTCATTTCTGAGTATAGATGTACTTTGAGGACGGTAGCCCTAAATAATTCAGGCAAAACGTTCAAAATGGCCACCTTAAGTTTATGCTATTATTTTGATTGAGGCTTTACAAAAGATTATTCGAAGTAATTAGAAAAATGTGAATAAACAAAGCCGGTAAGCCGACTTATCTCGTCAATCTGTCGGTCGGCGTCGGCCGCACGCGCCGTATTTGCCGACGGAATTAACCTTCACGAGGTTTGTCCTGTTGACACCCTTTTTACTCGCTATAGAAAAATAGGGGTGGTTAAGCCTCATTCTGTATATCCATGGAAGAGTTATATGTATACCCAACCTTAGTGTGGTTACTAAATTAAAAAAATATTATGAATGACTTATCAAAGTTATCAAATATTTTACAGTACGAGGGGTCGGTACCTACTTTCTGTTGCGAGACGAAGAGTTGAGTTATTTTTGTTATAGGTTAATAGTTATGTATTTTAATAATGGATTTTAATTATTTTTAGACTAAAACATTTATTTAGAAAAAGAAACAAAGTTATCACAGAAAAGAAAATAGAAAAGTTAAAAATATAATTAAAATTAAAATTAAAAATATCACCCAAGCCACTGTTTCTGGGTAGAGTGCCCAAAAGGCTGGCGGCGTTACCTCTCTGAATGGCAATGCCAATACGTTGGGCGAGGAACGCACCAGCCCTTGGACTAAAATATTTATGTTAACTTTTAAATTCTAATTTTAAAACCATGATTGAGTGCGTTAGGTTTTGCTTACCATTTTTCTGGTGGCTTGTACACGCTTGTTTACGTTATTATTTTCAACTGTATTTTACTTACCTACGTTCTGTCAAAATCAAATGATTCCGAGTATTGATACATTTATATCGTATTAAATATCGAACAATGGCACGATTTTGTCACAATCTCTTCCCGACGCTGAGCGGACACTTTGCGGAAGATGTGTGCATCTAGCACGGACCTATTCGACACGCCGTAATTCGATACGTAGCCCAATGTGTCTCTTTCTAACTAGGCCAGTAGAAGAGAGACGGACTGATATACCTAGAAATTACGGCGTATCGGAAATGTACAATGTTAGCTGCAATGCTCGTCCGGTCGTAAATAATAAGTTATTGTTTAGAGTTTAATCACTGTAACGTACGGCCAAACTTACAGCGCGCTGTTTGTTGGTACTGGATTTCAGGATCAGAAGTTGGTCAATGTTTTAAATAGATGAGTATTGTACTTATAAAAGAGTTCCATTACTGACTTGACTCACTGACTGAGAGACAACGCCCCGCCTAGAATGATGAAGATAGAAAAATGGAATCTGAGTTCGTATGGGGCTATAGAGGTACAATAAGAAAGGGGGTTGTCTAAGTCTATACACATTCGCGTGCGGCGGACGTCTGAAGACATCAAAACAATAAGACTCCTATTGTCACGTGAATGAATTAGCAATTTAAAAGAAGCAAAATTAAAATGTGCTTTTAAATCCCCTTTGATCTGTTGCCGGGTGATGTCTAGAATTGTAGATGAAATTGTCGGCGCCGGCGAGCCATCCGATATTTGCATGGAGCGCAGCCCGAGCCGGCGGCGCTGTCTGTTGATTTGTGTCCGCCTGCGATTACGTAAGCCCTCCGCCGAGAACTCTCTCTGGATGCACTTTCTGTGGAATATTAATCCATCGCATGCTGCACTGTGTTACGATCGTCGACAAACAACGTAGATACCTTACACTCGCTGTTATTATTTTTATTTATGTCTTTATTGATTTACTGTAATTTAAATAATTCCCATTTACATCGAACCTTACTTGCTAATTAGACATAGTTCAAGTGAAAACATTCCTACGCAGCTGAATCGGCGATTAAAATAATTAAAAAGCCGAAAAATTCATAAAGTGCAACAATCATGTATTAGCGACCAGCTTTCAGCTCCGGTACAATTGGGATGTAAAGTACATAAAAACCTTCCGTAAAAAAATCTCTACATGACAGTGAAAACCGTATCAAGATCCGTCGCGTGGTTTAGAAGGAGAAGGCGGCCGGAGAAATGAGGACAGACAGCAACGGATAGCGGTTTTTTTTTATAGTGTGTGAAGAAGATCGGAGAGGGAGTCCACTGAACACACGTGTCACCTGAGAGATAGTGGTGGTAAAACTGTGGCAGGTACAACTGTTATTTAGCTAAAATGTAACCATTTTTTTCCTAAATATTTTTATTTAAAAAGTTGTGGTCGTGGAGCTCCGGGTCTTTTACTCACTGTATGAAACCCACAGCAAGCTACTACATTACGTCAGTATTCTGTCTAATGGATATATTGAACACATAGCATAACTTATTGTTATTTGTTAAGCGATCGTAGCCGTTCGTACCCTTCGCGAGGACTACGATCACCAAAAATAAGGAACTATAAGAAAAAGTGTTACTTATTAAGTGAATAACTCCAAAACTTCTTTGTCAATTTGTCTATACGTAGATACATTTACCGACTTAACGTTGCTATGCTTGAAATTTGCATTACAATGTGTGTTGGCATCGTAACTTATGGAAAATTGCGATCCGGCTCACTAAAATGTTAAGCACTTTAGGACTCCTCCACAGCAAGCTGAACTAGTTACATTACACCGAGTGACAAGCAATTCGCTGGTAGACGCTTACAATGACATCGTCCCAACAACAATGACTCGCAATTTTTAGACCAATATGCAAACTGTTCCTAGTTCATGATAATAACTTTAAGTCATTAAGCTTGATTTACACACGGCAATTAACCGACTTTATACACGAGACAAGTCGCTGATCCGATATTTGCCTAGTGTAAATTGATTTGGAGTCAGTACAGCGCTGTCGCGTCAGTGCTGACTTTAATATTCACTCACTCAGTAGGTAAATATCGGGTCAGCACTGACTTGCCTCGAGTTTGGAGTCAGATACTTACCCTGTATAAATCAGTATTTATGTTCATAGTATCATAATAAGGGTTTCTCTTGTTAAACAAAATAAGATTAACTGCCTTCTTATAATAAAGCGGTTTGGCATAATCCAAATCAGCATACAAATGGTTGTGCTTTGCAGAACAGTCTCATTACAGCCCAGGAAATATGAAACTGTTTTAATATTCTAGCTCTTCTGCAAGCACTAAAAACTAAGCACTTGTATGCACCGAGCACATCCTGGTAACAGTTTCGTATCCACTTACAGCTTAACGATGGTTTGAAAGTAGTAAGAGGGAGATGTATGGCTTTGCTTAATAGTTTGCTATGAAACTTTTGGAGCCCTAAATGGAAAGAAGTTTGAATTCATTATGTGTATAATTATGCATCCATCTGAACATTATCAATGATAATACCATTGACAATGTTCACTTATTACACTATATTATAGTAGCGTACCTATGACGTATGACGACCTGTATGGCACAGTGGCATATGGGTCTGCTAACGGTGCAAGAGGTCCCGGGTTCAAATCCTGGTATGGGCATATTTGTGTGTCGAATACGAATGTTTGTACCTTAGTCATGAATGTTATTTGTATTTAAATGTGTGTGTTATTTGTATCTATATGTATAAGTATGTTTATCCATTGTCTAGTACCCATAATACAAGCTTTGCTTAGTTTGGGACTAGGTCAATTGGTGTAAATTGTCCCGAGATATTTATTTATTTATTTAATGCTGTATTAGGTTGATTGATTATTATACATTATTAGTTTATTTTAAAAAATAATATAATAAAACCGTCGTTAAATGAAATCAAAATGTTTTTTGGCATTTAGTGTGAAAATCGAATAGTCCACCACTGCTTAAATTAGCAAACAAATGTAAAAAAATCTAAATTTTGTCAATAGATCTAACGAATAGAAAGAATTTTCTTTTTTCAGACGAAGTTAATGTGTCTGAATACGACAATATGGTCGACAGAGGGTGACGGCATTATCTAATGTACGTGTTGACTATAAATCAATAAATAAATGTAAACTTTACTTCATTTACTGTGTTAAGTCTAAAGAAACCCAACCTCTGACGCCATCGTTGGTGATGTTCATTATTGTTCAAATGTCGCTATCGCGGGTGCACTATAATTTGATACTACCGAAATGATAATCTTTGAGTACTCCATAGAGTACTCTTACATCGTAGTTACACCCGCCATTACGACGTTTGGATGTTACATCAAAACAGTGTGCCTTGCTCGAATCTTGTCGATACACGTTAACTAGCTACGTAACTTAGTGCCTCTCTTTCTAACTATCACAGTAGGAGAGAGATGCACTGAGTTAACGAGTACCAAGAATATTCGTGGTAAACACACTGAACTGCTTGGCACGACGTAACCCGTCTGGCGCGACGCTCCGGTTGCAATTCCGAGTAATAATTGTAACGTCGCCAACTACCCCCAATCAAATGTACACCCTACGGAACCCTACACAGGGTGGAGCCCCACAGACAGCAGGCGCTGTAGTTTTGATAAGTGGAGTAATAAAGGCAGTGCCCAGATGGGACGGCGGCGGATTAAACAGTTCAGGGAAATAGGAACGGAATGAAATTGAGCCATAAATACGCGTGAAGTGGGACAGGCCGGCCTTTTTATCCCTCCTTGTTATTCAATTTTGATCGCTCTTCATGCAATTTTGCAAGTGACGATACCTAGAAAAATGTGAGTTTTTTGTTACTTTAGACTTTAAAGCTAAGCTTTCTAAGCTCTAAAGTGGATAGGTTTATTTAAGGGTCAATTACAACTTAAAGATTACAGAGCCTACCCAAGCCTAGTGGCTGGCTGCCATTTGAAAAAAAAAGTGGCATGCCTATTTGTACAGTAGGGGAAATATATTCACGTACCACCTTAGAACCCTATCGCAATGACGCGACGCGTTAAACGCCAGGCTATGTCATACAAATGTCATACGTATGTCTCTTCGACTAGGTTCTACGGTGGTACGTGTTTCAATTTCCTTGACTGTACCTATTTGCTGGCCTTATCGTCAAACATTGCGACATGTCTGAATAAATTTCGACAAGACTGAGTTAAGTCGGCCTCGTAGCGCGGAAACATCTAGCAAATATAACCAACCAAGAAACTACTTGACCACTTTTCGATCGTATTATAGGGGGATAAGCGAGGATAAGGTTTAAAAGTGACTAAGCAATTACTCGGTCGACTATACATAACCTGAAGAAGCCAGTGATAGTAGAAGGGCATAGGGACTTCGCGGGTGCGAAGCTAAAGAGGGGATAAAGTCCCTCAAAAGACTTCCTATCCCTCCTCAAGTCAGGGGTGGTCGGACGTGCTCACCGGGCGCCTCGCCGTCGTACGAGAAGTTGGGCACGAGCAGCGTCTGCGCGTCCACCACCACGACCGCGTCGGACGACACGCCGTGCACGCCGCGCAGCGCGCCCACCTTGGCGGGCTTCGGGTACTCCACGCTCGGCGGGATGCGCACGTCGCCGAAGTTTATCTGCAGACAAATGTTCAGTTTATATAATATAGTTTCTACTAGCAACTCGCACGGGTACAATCGTGATAAAAACTTCCGTAAAAAAATCTCTAAATGTTTTAAACTTTCGCGATTTTCACACGTACTTATAACGTTTTCGGGACTTTAACGCGATAAAAGTATATTGTTGATTTACCTCGACGTTCCGGCCATGTTTCGATTGCCGTGGTCACGAGTAGACTCCACTCGTGGTGGACTCGTGATACTCGTGACCACGGCCATTGAAACATGGCCGAAACGTCGAGGTAAATCAACAATATGCTTTTATCGCGTTAAAGTCCCGAAAACGTTATATATCTCTAAATGACAGTGAAAACCGTATCAAAATCCGTTGCGTGCTTTAGAAGAAGAAGGCGACCGAAGATACACTATAAGAATTTTGGACAGACAGGAAAAAATAGCAAATTTACTTTATAATATGTAAAGAAGATCTATAAATTGTAGCCAGGCGGCAGTCGCGGTGCACCCACAGACGTCAGCGGCTGCACCATAGATGGTTGCACTGTTGTTTAGCTACGAAGCAGAGCGCGCAGTTTGAAGATCTTCAACTTACAAAGTGTGAACTGCCGTGCTACGTAGAAGCTTTTAAGTCTATGTATATCTCCACTGGACCCTAGTTAACTACAGTGACAGGTGACATATGACAACGAGCATTCAACATACTTGGCTATCTCAAAGAGTTTTTGCATTGGCGGGCTTAAATAGTGGATACGTAATGTATGCTGAATTGTCGTTGTCACCTTTGTTTGTCAGCAAGTTTTTGCATCAACAACATTATCCTATTGTACTCTAATATATGAAGTTCCTTCAGCGGCTAAAAATCCGTCTCATTATAGGCAAAGTTCGAGCGCGGCCGCGACGCAGGTGCGCGGGAGCCGCTTTAATCTGCGGTAATAGCTTATGTTCAGCCGCCTTCCGGAGTTTTGTAAAGGATTAAACAGGTCCCAAAAAATATTATTTAAGACTTTTTTACATAATAGACTTGGGATTACGTTGATATTTTGTAATTTATCAATCAGCATAATAGGTACAGCATTAAAACATACCTACTAAAAATATACCTTAATAAAACAACAGTATTGAATTGGTCTAGATTACATTTATTGTAACTGATCTAAAATTGGATAGTATGACGACCTGTATGGCACAGTGGCACATGTGTCTGCTTCCTGTGAAAGAGGTCCCGGGTTCAAATCTTGGTATGGGCAAATATTTGTGTGACGAATACGAATGTTTGTACCTGAGTCATGGATGTTATTTGTATTTAAGTTTGTATTTATCTATATAAGTATGTTTATCCGTTGTCTAGTACCCATAATACAAGCTTTGCTTAGTTTGGGACTAGGACAATTGGTGTTAATTGTCCCAAGATATTTATTTATTTATTTATTTATAGTCAACGAAATGATGTTCAAAATATGGTGCCGCGGTGCAGGATTTCCAAGTTGAACCCTTGTCAACGTCAATTCCTTGACCCTTTTTTGGATTTAATATGATTATTTGCGAATAGAAACTGCCTTTCTTTTATTGTTGCAGGACTCGAACCTACATTGGTATTTCCAATTGAGCTTTATGTGACTTCGCCAGCAGCTACCAACTTATGTAATATTTGCTTTTTCCTTAATTACGTATTGTATGTAAGTTAGTGTGTAAGTTGTAAGCGTAAAAAATCCTAGGTTAGAAGAATCCTAGGGTAGAAGTTTCCCTATTTAACTAAGTATTTTTGAATTTACCATATTTTGAAATTAATTATACAAAATTTAAAGTTAATTTAACAGAAGTTTTTTGTGACTAGACAGAGAATCACTTTTTTTATGAAAAACGAGCAAGTGTGTCACCTGGTGTTAAGTGATCACCACCGACTATAGGCACCCGCAACACCAAAGAGATTGCAGATGCGTTATACTTTTTCACAATATTAAACAAACTAACATTACAAGTTAACAGATCCATCTGTTAATCAAATAACTATTAGTATAGATTTTGAGAACTTAATAGCTGTCATGAGACAACGCAACTTGCTTTGTTGCTCAGTGGAACCCTTTCTAATTAGTCCAGTAGGAGGGAGACGCACTGCACGACAATCGAGATAATGAGCATGCGTGCTAGCCGTCCTAAATATACAAAATGAGAGAAAAACGAATCTACGATTTACGAGATACCATTCACGACAGTAACAAATGTCAACTGCATCTAACTTACCCACCCATGTTACTGCACCCATCTTCGTTAACAGTCTTAAAGCCATAATTGCCAAAGCAATATTCACTAGCGTCTGCAGCATTTCGTATTCCCTAAAAGTTTCAGTATCTACCTGTTCACTTCCTCCACCAAACACACAACGCCCTGATTTAAGATCGCCCACCCATACAAATTAATGGAATAAAACAACTTCAAACACATCTTCCGTAGAACAGGCGTGGCTCACTTCGCGAAGCTACAAGAACATCGGCTTACCTCAGTACTGCGGGCGGCGCAACTGAGTTGCCGGCTGCCGCGCGAGCGAGTGAAAGCGAGTTATGCAATAAACAGAGAGGCAGACAGTATAAGTATAACGCTTCTTTAATATAGGTACCTAAACACCGTTTTTGTTCGAAGTGAGTCTTCTGTACTTATACAATTAGTGTAACTTAGAAATAACAAATTATGGCGCCTAGTAAATAAATACTGTCAGATCTATAAAAGTTGTCAAACTTATTCAAATTATGGAAAAAGTCAAGTGGAAGTCATTCTTCTTTTCTAGTTTTCAAGGCAATAATGTAATGCCAAATATAAGTTGTAAGTATATATGTAATGTAGTCGTGTTTGTGTGTAAAAGTATTTGAAGTTTAAAGTTGTTTAGATATTAATATTAAAACATAGGACTTTTTCCCGAGAAGCACTATCGATCGATCTATGCATACTAGACGTGGGCACAGCTAATGAATAATTAATCCACCTTACTTCTAGCTTGGCAAAAAACATGTTCTCATAATTGACTCTAATGATAATGGCTTAGTCATTGGACGCAGCACGACATGTTTGCAACAAGAACCTGTCAATCTGATTGGTCTCAGCTATCGGCTGCCGCGCGCCGCGCCACTCTGGTTAACAATGGGTGTAATTCGGCACTAAATCTTTATGTTCTTTACAGATTACTCTATTTACCATAGCTAAAGGGATCGATACAGTCGGTATTTTTATGCTTAAAAGAACAATCCTCATATCAGAAGTGGTCCGATTTAAAGATTTTGCCACTATCTATCCAGATCCAATGGAACTTTTCAATCGAGATATTTTGAGGTTGTTAAAAAAATCAACCTCATGTTTCATTTATTTCAAAAATTTGTACGGGAGAGCTTTTAGCAACCAAATGTGCTAAATAATGGATGCAGTGTCTGTTAGCGTCGAAAATAGCTTCAAGCTTAACTATTCAGTTGCTGCTGATTCAATAACTTAGTAAACTAATTCCGGCGGCATTCGGGTGCGCCGGCGCTGTTGCCTCACCTGCTATTTAATCAGCACGGCGTCTAATCAATACTGTATCCGTATCTCCTTGCACTAAAACGGTGTAATCATGAACATTAAAGTATTATCCGTCTCAAACAGAAACGCGTTAATATACCAAACGATATGGGTGAAGGGATATACTGTCAGGAAAGGAATCAAAAGCCGTCCTAGCTTCTTTGTTTTGAATGGCTTCCACTGCCGCTGCGCTCGTCGCACCGCTCGTGCCAGTGTCGTGGGTACTCACCGAGTACTCGTCACACCAGACCGCGAACCACCGCACGTCGCGCAGCGTGAGCGAGTCGGGCAGCGCGAGCGCGATGCCATCGCCGCGGTACTTGCGCAGCGGGCCGCCGCCGCCGCGCTCGTCGCGCAGCCGCGTCGCGCCCGCCGCGTTCGGCGCGCCACTAGTGCCCACGTAGAAGTAAGCCGCTGTAATAGACAAAACAAAGTCAGATTATTAAGTCAAAACTTATTTCGTCTTCGTCTTTTTTAATGACATCTCCGTTCCCAGCACGATATATTTTTTCTTTAAGCTAACAGCACTAGAAGAACGCAGAAACAGCTACGTCCAGTGTGTCTACTCGTAGGTACCAGTGTAACCACGTTGCAACTTTATTTTATTTTACTGACGAGTAAGTTACAGGATTAAAAGAGCCATGGATGGAAAATCCTGTACTTAAATGAGTGTATGATCACAAGGCGTCTTACGATGTTAGTGGTAATGTCATAACAAAATAATTATGTAGCGGTTTAGCAAGTTTTATTTGTACAAAAGGTATCATTTAAATACTTTTTTTAAAGTAGAAAATCGGCACAACTTTAACAAAGTTAAAGAATAACGTTTAGATTCTCGTCGTAAAGGTCGAATACAAAACTAATTTCAAAGTGAATGTCAATGTTATTTTAGCACGACTTTGTGACGGCATTAATTTAATTAATAGTTTGTATGTAAAATGGTACTTTCATCTTATTTATTATAAGCTCATTCAAAGCATTTCAAATGTCACTTAATGAAATAGAAAGCTTTCAATTGGATTAATTAAGGGACTTGAAACTATTAAAATCAGGTTTAATAGCCATTTGAAGACCGGCTTCTATTTTATACGCAAACGAATGAAACTATAACTGTAATGAAATCAGAGATCTAAACATTCACCAGATCAAATCGTCTGTAGACTCTTAATGTATTCTCGGATCTCACGTTAGAGTTTACGTGTGTGTAATACAGTCTGACAGATGGCTACAAGGCCTCTTAACCGCTGCTGTTCGGCTTACTTAAGGGCCTCCGCTAAGCCGCACGGGCGCAAGAAGCGGGTGCACGGAGCGGGTGCACGCCTATCGAATAAATGGTTTGAGCCTGCACCCGTACCCGCGCGAATTAGCGGACGCTCTCATACTATTTGTCTACAGGCATGCACCCGCTCCGTGCACTCTTAGTGGAGGCCTAAGCCTTGCATAAGCCAAGATAAGGCTTCACGATCATTTATGCGCAACAAAATGTCACCGGTTGATCGTTGTATATCAAAAACAAAGCCAATACGACCGTATAGTAGTTTACGCATATGTCTGTGTGCCGACTCTACCTTTAAATGGCTCTATCGTTACAGTAACCACTTTGTTTACCCTATTAACCTAAACAATTATAAAAAAAACTGAAATACCAAATTGGGGCTTCCATTTAAGAATGCGATTTTTCCAAAGGTTTTTGTTTTAGCTCTACTATAACACAAAAGCCGCAAAATTTGCGTTCTTATATTATGTAGTTCAAACTACTTCAAACTCTAAATAAGACAATAAAGAACAAAAAACGAGCCCAAACTAAATTAAAGAAAGCATATTTCTTGGGCAATTGCACAGCTGTATTGTGTGGTATCTAACCCTCGGGGTGCAAGTTTGACTCGCACTGGTTTCTATAGCTTGGCTTCTTCTTATAACTCTCGTAGAAATGCGTTTAAAGTTACTGTACTAGTGGTTGACACGCGTAGACAAACATGTTACTCCGCGGCCACACTCCCACGCATTCATCTTCACCTGCGTGTTCGGGGCGGGTTCATAGCGACACGTGATCTAATTGTTCGGCTACAGCTCGCACCGCCGCTCCGTCTCGGGCGGCCGGAAAAAAAGAAAGCCGTCGCAACCGGCCGCGCAGCCGTCCGCAGCGAAAGTCATCTCCGTAGGCGATGCGCGTACGCAACAGCCGCGTCACGGACATGTCCGCTCGTCCACACGTCACGCATCGCACATGCATTGTCTAGGCTCTCGACAAACAAGAAGTAACTTTTTACTGTGATACTTTCTGCACGTCTGAATCTCTGTCCTATTTTTCTAGGAGCGATAGTTTTACTTTGATGCTTTCTGTATAATCTCTTTGTTTTTGTAAAGCATAATAAAACTTAGTGCCGTTTTTTGGATTCATTTATTTGTTGCTTTCATGAGTACAAGTTCAGATCTTTACTTAGTTAACTTGTAATATTTCCCAACATAAAACCCTTTAGTTGATGGCACTGCAATATACTTAACTATAACCTAAACATATTACATGACACCGTATAGCTTATAGTTTCGCCATGTGCGTTTATCTCTCTTTATCTCAAGTTACAAACCCAGTGGCCCTGACAACGTGACCGGCCTCGGTTTAACTTATCCCTGCCTGCGTCTCTGTCGAAGGTTAAGGTACTTAGTAGTCATAAGAAAGGGACCCATATAGAGATAAACCCAGGGGTGCAATTTTTGAATCTTACCAGGTGACTAGAGTACACCAAAGTGGCCGCAATTCTATGAAATCGGCCATTTTGGCGAGCTTGTGTCACCCGGTGAGATTCAAAAATCGCAGTCCAGATAAACAAACTTGGCCGGTTATGTTAGCGCCGCTGTAATATAAGTTCGTTTTGATACCCTAACAGCAAGCACAGCACTTCTACAGCAGCTATAAACAATTCTATTGTAATCAAACTCTGCCCACCTCCGCTAACCCTTAACGCCTGCAGCATCGTAGTATAATCCCCATGTTGTGTGATAACTTGTCTCCTGAACATGTGGAGCTAACCTGCACGGTCACTACCTCAATGGATCGTTTAGGATGCTCGACAGTATGCCACACGGACAAGCTGTGTAGCCAGACTCGATTTTTTAAAATCTGGCAGTCGAGGCTAAACTAGATTTCCGAAAAAAAAACAATACTCTATGTGTACTTCGAATACTTATTGGTCTAAATATTTGATAGCTTAATCAAACAAAAAAGTATTCAAAGTTATTACGGCTCTATGTGGTAAGTGTCGTTAGAAGCGGACAGACTGAGGTATAACTTATTCTTATCTCAGTCATGTTAAGCCAAGTGAGTTAAAATCACAGTAAAAACAAAAGTTGTCTCTCGTGTGGTTAAAAGTTAACGATTATTATTTTTTTTTGACTTAATTGGGTACATACAAAGTGTATGTTTCCTTTTTAAATATACTAAAACTATCCCAAGCGCCGATATGCGGATGTAAACTTGACCAATAAATAAAGGACTGTAGACCCCTGACTGCTCTCCACAGGACTGCATTCCATTAGCAAATCTAATTGTGATCTTGCCCCTGTTACCCCTTGGATTTGTTGCGTTTACGCATTAAGCTAAAAGCAAGAACGGGTGTCTTAAGTCCGCGACATACGGTCATACATAATGTTAAGGTGATGGATGATATGAAATGAAATGAAATTTATTAAGTTTGAATATTTGGGTTATATAGACTAGATAGACTTTTTAAGACGTGTTTCATTAAAAGCCTTAAAATAAAATCATTTGTGGAGGTAGGTCACAAAAGAGAGATCTCTCCCCAGGCGGGTGTTATGCTGGGGACCGAAGTCCGAAGGATGAAAGTTGAAAGTTGTATCTATGCGTCCGTGTTACGAAATTTCGGTAGCGTGAAGTAGCGCATGTCAGTTGGTTTTCCTCTACGCAACACTAGATGGCACTAGAGTCTCCACACATTATTAATATTTAGAGCCCGTCATACCCCACAACTGAAAATTTTTAACCCCTCTTTTTTCCATTACACCCGGTTGGAAGCGTTCTTCGACCGTTCTTTTAAATGGGGGTCTAAGTCAAGATAAGGTTATGAATATTTTACACTTTAAAAATCTAATTGTAATTAGATTGCGTCCAATCAAGTTGCTTTTTAATTTTTTTTGCGAAGCCAAAAATCCTTAAATTCGCGGATATTCTCGAACATCTGGCAACACTACGGATATATAAATTGAATCGAGTAATTGTGCATCGTGGTCGGCGGCTGATCCGGCGCTGCGAGCGTCAGTGCGGAGGCTGGACTGAGTGGCTATTGTGCGGAGTGTACCGTTTGTGGACACGGAGGGATGGGGAGGGATGATACAAGATGCGTCTTTCAGGAAAATAGCCTTAGAGGTATTTTGTAAGTTAATAGACGCGACGGGTAACCAGAGAGCCGGCCTTTAAAACCCAATGATGAATGTGGATAAATTAGTCATTTTGAGCTACATATACTTTATTTTAAATAGGTTCAGTTCAAATAAACAATTGCTCTAGTCTCCGCCACTCCATTCGACGATGGACCTGAGTCGTAAAAGTATTACTCGTGACAAAAACCAGTCTTAGTTAGTTTCTTAGTTGCTCATTTATTAGATTACTTTCTCACTTGCAGTCGCAGGGGCAGAACGTGAAATACAATTTAAGTTTCAGAGTCTTAATTGATATTAAAGAGGAGCGAATATTACGGTTATTAAAAGCATCTTGTAAAAGGTCCATCAGGATCGCTATCACCATCCTGCCACTTAATCCTGCCGTTACGCAGCAGTGCTTGCACTGTTGTGTTCCGGCGTGGAGATCAAGACTGCCGGTGACATTACTGGCACAAGAGATATTCCATCTTAGCCCTCTGTTTTAGACCACCGTTTATAGACGGTGTTGATGACTTAATTACCATCAGGTAACCCACTCGCTCGATTGACTTCCTATTTAATTTAATAAACCAAAGACGTGGCTTTGTTAGCGTTTAGTGAACAATTCATCAATAATTGTTAATTTCCGTAACCGCACTGAGCTCGCGTGAGGTACGCCATCTATGTCCGTCCTTCATCGCAACTTTGTGCCCAGCTGTGGGCTGCGTAAGTACATAATTACAGACAGATGTTTCTGACATTGTATAATTGACGTGATACAAATATTAACATGATCGCATTGCGAGCGTCATTCTTCATTCGGGATTCCAGCAGTGCGAATAATTAATGCGAGTGACGACCGCGCGCATCTGCGGCTCCAGGGCTGCCACTGTTCAGTTGCAATTTTATATTTTTCAATTTAGTTTCTTTTTAGTGAACCAATAAACTGCTTTACCAGTTTAACAACAAAAACAACAGATACTCTTTATTGATTCACGTAGGTGAACAAAAGAAAAAACAAACAAGAAAATCTTACAGGGGTTTTAACAGACGGTCTTATCACTAAGCGTTGATCTCTTCCAGGCAATCTTTTAAAAGAGATATGGTGAAAATAGCTAAAGTACACTTTATAAAAACCCTAACTTCTACTAATTACTTTCTTTCGTTCTTTAACTGACTTTGCCGTTGCAACGAAAGTGAAGAGATAACAGACCTTCACTTTTTACGACCAATAATATTGAAGCTTAAGGCAGGACGAACATTTCTCGGTCGACTTTAGTCAAGGTCGTAATTATGCGTAATTTTTTTCATTTCATTTAAACGGCTAAGTGAAAACTTCATACATATTTTATGTGACCGTAGCTGTACTTTGGTGTCAGTAAACTAAATAAAAAAAACTTCTTTGACAGTAAACTATTTGTGTTTGTGAACATTTTTTTTGTAGGTATTTGGGAAATATGGAGAACTAGGATTTTTTTTTAAAACAAATACTAACGAAATCATCTATGTCGTAGAGTAACTCTATCTTACTAGTATCATAACATAAGAAAGGGATGCACTTACGGATAAATTAATATGTAAATTTGTCAGTCAGACCTACACTTGGTACTAATAGCAATGACCTACACAAGAAAAATACCAAACTAAATTACAGTTACATAAATACTTACATTAATTACGTAATGGAAAATTAAAATGTAATAACGTGTTAAAAACGCGTAATTAATGCGTGTTTGCCGCACTCCGCCTGAAACTGAATAAAACTGGTTTCAGCCGGTCCGCGACATGTGCTGATATAATTCATTTCCGGCGGCCATTTTGTTTGCTGACCCACTTCCGGGGGTTTTTAACGCAACTTTAATCATTACCGCCGAGATTATAAACTTTGCGGAATTTGGTGCGAACATTTATTACTTTTAAAGTTTTATTTTACAGAATTTTCGCATTACAAAATCAGTTTGTTTGTATATTTGTGAACGGATAGAATTCCAGATAATAATTGCTTTCTTATTTTATATTGTCTAATTTCAAGCTCTCGTCAGTAATTTCCTCAGAAATTCTGGAAAGTAATTAAAAGAGATAGGTACATATATTTATTTACTAAAGTGTGTTTTTAAATTTTAATTTTGCTATATCCATGTTGATTTTAACAGTAAACATTTTGTTCATTTAAATGTAGCAAATAAAATGTAAAGGGTGTTGACTGTGTTAAAAGGTATTTTGAACCGTTAACAATCAAATAAACAATGACGTGGAGGTAAATAGAGCACGGGTTTCGCAAACAGATTTCATAGGTACTGCTTACTTAAAAACAACATTTTAAAATAAGCTTTTTTTGCTAACGGTACTTTATGATTGCATTATCATCAGATACAATGAAAGAAATCAAAGCCAATCTGACCACTGGAAGTGAGTCAAAATTTACTTACAAGATCTCATCTGAACATGCTAACTGACAAAGAAACACGACAAGATAAATAAAAGTTTGTTTAATACCGACATAATATTTGCGACGATTTTTTGATTGACAGTCAATTGACGATGAATTGAAAAGGACACACTGACACAATTAGCTTAAAAACTGTGTGTTGATTGCAACCGAAATAATTTAAAAGCAATTTTTTTGCGTTCGACGTGTACGAGCAATACGAGTAAACTTGTGTCAATAAATGGCTTTTCATGCTTCCTTTATTACGACACAGATCACGAGCTCCATTAAAAATGAGAGAGTTACAGTCCTTGAAAATACTAATACAGCGTTTTGTATTTAAACAAATACAGCGTCTAAAATACAAACGCTTTATTGACAGTCTGTACAGGACTTTTTCTTTGGACTTTAGGCAAATGTTTGTAAAACACCTTGCTTATAAACTATCCCCCAGACCCTGTGTAGTTATTGAACGAGCCGCGTGTCGTAAGTCGGCCGAGCGCCGGCGCCGGCGCAGCGGCGCGCGGTGTAACGGCGCGTGTACCGTTCACCGTAACATTTACACGCGCACCGATCAACAACTGCGGAAACTCCCGCGGGTGTCGGCTAGCTGATGTTACTCTCGATAGAAATATAGAGGGTTCACAGCAAAGTGGCAACCAAAACAGCAATATATGGAGCGCTATGCCAAATAAATCCCGATTAATCAATTGAAAGAAAGAAAAGAAAGAAACCAGTTTATTCGGTGATAAGATATAATTGCATTTAGTAATTCGATCTTTAATATTTGTATGCGGTTTTATGGACAACCGAAGAAATAAAAAATTACTTTATCTAAGACGAGCTTTTATTATTTTCTATGCCTTTTACGGGGTAAAAAGTATAAAAAAAAAGTATGGAAGTATTTAATTCAGGACATCATCTATCTGTTTGCCAAATTTGGTCTCGGAACAAACATCAAAATATTCTATCATCACTACTTTCGCACTTACAGTATAACGAGTTGTAGGAATAATAACACTAATAATAACGACTGCAAATTTACCCCATTTTATGCAAATAAATAATAGAATTACTATTACCCTAATGCCACGATCCGCTAGCCTCGTCGTGCAGTATAGCTTAACTTAAAGCTCGTTAGCAAAGCTCGGCCCCGTTCGCGAGCTGCTCGCCTTCGGTCGCGACCCGCGCGGGCGCACATATGGAGCGGTCGCGGCGCTTCGAGCATCGCCAGACCAAACGACCCCAGAACTTTGTCGCTATCGGTCACCGCTGTATCTGCTAGCGGCCCCAGCGTGACAGCGGCCCTGACACGTATTTGTCCCTCTTTTACATCTCTGTCTAATTGGTGCCACAAGAAAGGGACGTAGTTAGAGATAAAGTAAACTTGGTCAATTATACCAGCACCACAGAGAAGTCATTCTATGGAAACCCACGTAGCCCACAGATCTAATTGATTGAAAGAAAGAACGAAAATATTTATTCAGCAACAAGAAAATTAGAAAAATAACAAAAAAGTTAATTAAAATTCGCCGTTGATGCTCAAAAAGACCCTACTCAGCATATGCTGCTGCAAGCAGCAGCGCTGATTTTCAGTGAGGAGGGGGGGGGGGGGCTGAACTTAAAACTAAAAACAATAAATTTTGACCTATCGGGTGACGCCACGCTCACTATGACCGTAGGGCCATAATTTTTTGGGTGACAACGCGATTATGCAAGCTACGCATTCTTAAAATTTGTTTAATGGGAAAAAGATGAAAACGGACATGCGGGTCACTTGTTGGAAAGAGATCACCGTCGCCCATATGAACCAGCGACCCCAAGGGAATCACTGGCCCGTTGCCGCCCTATAGGCCCCCTCTCCCGTGGGCCTCCGAGTCTCTCACACACCGTAAGAAACGCAGTAGCAAGCTACTACTTCTCGCCGGTATTTTATGAAGGTGTACTACCCCGTTTGAGCCGGCATATTTGTACTGCTACCAGCAACTGGTTACGGTGTGGTTCTGTCACTATAATTAACATATTTATCTTATTCTTGTGTAAGAAAACTTGCATTGTTTGTGGTATAGGGGCCTGGTACGGAAAACACTCATATAAATACTCAAATCATTTCGCACTGACGATAACAGCATAACACATCAGTTTGCATATTCATGACCACCGATGACCTATATGTATAATAAAGCCGACTGTCAGCGTGTCGGTGCGTCCGTTCGTGCGTAGCGCGTGAACCGAGGGATCTGCTCGTTGGGGGGGGGGGGGGGCGCAAACATTCTGCCTGGCTGTTGTAGTCGCGGTGTTTACAGTACTTTGTTTGATATTGTAGAAACAACAAAAACTGATTTAACTGCGGATTATTTAGTGGTGCTTTGAAAAGGTGATTACGAGTATTAATTCTTATTGAGCGATTTAGACTGACATGAATTCTAAATTCGACGTTTTGAAGTTGGTTATTACTTTGAGAAGAGATTTAAAAAAATAGTTTGAAACATGTGTATACTATGTATGCTTAAATATCATAAATATATATACAGTTTTTCCCCTTGTAAAGTGACAAAGTTACTTATTTTCATTGTGACATTTGTTATGATTTTGACTGCACTGACCTCCAAATTATTCAAACAAATGCAAGCTTTACAGTAAATTACAAGCTATTGAAAATACCAAAAACCTTTACTGGTACGTCCTTAGCAGTATCGCCAAAACGTCCTGTGGCCCGTTTCACGAAGCTACAAGTTACAATTTTACAAGTCTAAACCGGCAACATTGGTCATTATGCCCATTGCCATTGGGCATTATTGACCAATGTTGCCGGTTTAGACTTGTAAAATTGTAACTTGTAGCTTAGTGAAACGAGCCACTGATAAATAAACCATATCCCTTTAGTTAGCTGCATTTTTTTGTTTAAAACATAGCATTATATTTAGGAATTCTTCGTTTTAATTAAGAAGAAACCCCTCCGGCACTCAGCTAACAACAGAAACCTAAGAGCGCTCTTAATTCACTCGCTGCTCTCGCTGCACTCGCTGCTCTCGCTGCACTCGCTTAGTGCTAAAAATGCGCGCCATTAGTATTAACATGCATCCATCGCGGAGCATTAAGGCCGTGCATTGTCCTCGCTACTCTACTTGCTACTAGTTACTTGCCCCGCGCACTGGCTCGATCACTTTCCTCTGCTCGGGTGAACCGCGTCTTCATTACACTCAAACAGGAACACACGGGCAGAGGGCCCCGACGGGCGCGCTGCAGTCTTAACGGCAATCGGGGTCAACTTTAATGTCCCTTCAGTTGTCAAAAGCCACAGAACGGGGTTTTGACGTTTTGGTGAAATATGTTTCGTTAAATTTCACTTCTCATTTCACTAAACCACAGTTTGCTAACCTATATTTTTTGCATACTTTTATTATGTGTTTTTTATAAAAGTATTATTTTATTAATCGAATTAATCGACCAAATGAATTAGTGCCAAACAAGAAGTGCAATGCCAAAAGTTTGTTGATCGACAATTAATTTTGTGGCCAAATGATACTTTGCTTAAATGAAGGCGGTATTTGGAAAATTAAATTTGTCGAAAATTCATTCACTAATGCATTCATAAACCTATTTTTAATTTTTACTTTTAAACTGTATTTTTTTTTGTTCGTATCCAAGTTTGATTACATTATGATTTCCAAAATTGTTACTACAAAACTGCAAGTAAAAAATTTTCTAACCAATTCCGTTTGTACATTCGTACAACGATACGAAAGTGACACTCTACGCGACCAAGTAAAAAAGGCATGTCATGCTAGTCGTCCTGTGATAAATAATTAACTGCGACTCATTCAACTTTATTTTGTTTTCGACTGACATGTGACAGGTAATATGTCGAACGCCGGTTAGCACTCGAACTTTCACTTTTCTTGTAATAGGGAAAGGAGTTTCGTTCGGTTATTGTTGAAGCTCAGGTCTAATCAAATGTAAATACATCTCATTGTGTTTCCTTATTGAGTTTCATAACTTTGTGGGAAGAAGTAATAAACTACTGTCTGTGTAGTTTTGTAACTGCTGCAATTTCCCTCCTAACGCAAGCCCGTATGTTTCAACCTATCGTATTCGCGCAAAACATATTCCACCAAACTATCTCAAACTAACTCTTATTCCTACCCACTTACACCGACTACTGTTAAACCACTTCAAAACGATCTCTATTTTCATTTAAGTAAAGGTTATGTCAACCGCATATACTTGTAATGATACTGACAAGGGTAGTTTACAGTTGGTTGAGGCAAAGTGTACCCTGTGTTGATGTAAGAGGGGTGGTGCGGGGTGCTGAGAGTGGCTGGCGAATGGTGTTGTCCCGAGGGCGGCGGGCGAAGGGACGGCGCGGAGCGGCCGGCGGCGACCTACTTGCACTTTACAGGCTTCGGAGGCATCCCGCCGACGCCGGGGAATAGGTGAAAGGTTATTAATGATTTTCAGCTGACTGAGACATTTATGCACTCGGGCGAGAAGCGAGCCGTCTATTTTCAATTCTTATTATAATAAACGCTTTTACTCTGTGCGTGCTTGTTTGTCTAGGGTATTCTACGAATAAATAATTTATTCGTAGAGGGTATTACATAATACGGAAAGAGTTTTTAATCTTTAATCTATTTTACATCTTTCGCTGGTTAAATTAGTTGCTTTTTAAGACAAGTTCTAGGAAATCAAAAGCAAGCGAGGAATAAAAATATGCCTACATAAACTCTATTTATCCATACTTGTCTTATCATGTTAACAAAATTCTAACCTAAAATATCACTTTTTGTCACTAAACACCCTTTATCGCCTAAATAAATCAAATCGAGGCTATCGATAAAAGAGGTAATTTGTAACTTGTTGCTTTTGAACGTTTTATTTAAACCATAAACAATGTTTTGATGGAAAAAACTGAAATGTGAGGTTAGAATGTTGTTTACTGCTTGAGACAAGTGAGGATGAATACGGTTTAGAGTTACTCCCTCACGTCATCATTTTTACGTGTCTATTAGAGTTGTTTTTTTAACGGTTCAAAGAAATTTGACTGTATATACAAGGACATGATATATATTAGTGTTGCGCCTTAGATCTCTACATAGATTCTAAGGCCTAGACTTTACCTGATTTAGAGTCCACTCTAAATCTAGCTGTAGACTATATGTCCAGTCAGTTGCAGAAAAGAGTAACCCGGATTTAATGGATTAAATCGTACAAGATTTACTTTTCTCTACGGCTGACTGTACTATACATGCGTTGTTGTAGTGGTGTGTGTACCGACCTGGCCCCTCGCCGTCGTAGTGGAAGTCCTGCAGGAAGAGCGTGCGCGCGTCGACGGCGAACGCGCGCCCGCGCACGCCGTGCTGCAGCTGCGACAGCGCGCCCAGCGGCTTGCCCAAATAGCGCTCCGCGGCGCACCAGCCTGCGCAAACCATTGCCATGTTATAATTACACTCCTGACAGTAAATATCATCTTATGTTAATACATTACATGTTAACTAACACTGAACAGTGGCGACAAAACAATGTGTAAAATAACTTTGTAATACGGTCAGTTTAAAAAATCTCTATCGGGCGGGCGACATGCGGGCATATCAATGAGAAATGTTTACAAAAAACTCGCTACCCAGGTAAATAAAGACATAACATGTGTAGATATAGTACATCATTATCTTGGGTCAATTAACACCAAAAAACTAAGCAAAGCTTGTACTATGGGGTAAAGAGGGAGAGGGGTTGTTTTTAATGTTAAAATAAACATTGTAAATCTAAATTCATACTTTAGTAGTATTTATTATAACACCAACGACTCGGGGATCTATAAATATTTACATTCATAAAAAAAACATTTGCACCGCACGAGAATCGAACCCAGATTCTCTAGCTTCGTAATCCGGGTCACTAGCCACTAGGACTTGTTTAGCGTAAAATTGTTGATATTGAAAACAAATTATGAGGCGTACAAAAACAATTCTGACAAAGTGCACGTTCTAATATCAATTTTACATGACTTTTACCTAGCATACGATTGTCACGGTCGATTACTAGCGTTCAGCGTTTTATGTTGAAAAGATTCAATCAAAAATCGCAAATAATTTCACTTCATTACGTACCATAAAAAAGAATATAAATATGCATTAAACATTAAAGCGATTCAACAACGATTATACAACGAGATGTAATTGATCGATCGTCTGCCTGACGCATTTTAACATAATAATTAATTTGTCGGTGAGAAAACGATTTTATTCACTGGCTTCGAAGTAATATAACCCTTATATATCATTCTGTGTCCATTTGAAACCGCCATCGCTTACCTTTGCTGCCAAGTGAAACTGTCGTATAAAGTCACGTTCGTAAACATAGCGTAATTAGTTACGTGTTCATTAATGACTATACCACCGGTATCGCGGCACCGGCAAGAAAAGGTCGAAGGAATAGTGCACCTAGCACGAATCTTCTCGATACGCGTTAACTCGCTACGTAACTCAACGCGTCTCTCTCCTACTGGACTGTTTAGAATGAAACATACTGAGTTAACGCGTGTCGAGAATTATCGTGCTAGGTGCACAGCTGAGGTCTGAGGAATGCCGTCCACCGGCAGGCGCTGACCCGCGAGAAAGCGATCCGCTAAGAAAAAGTTACCAGATCACTTGCTAACGACCCGCTCGTAAACTTTACGACCTAGTAATAGAGCCCAGTTTCCGATATCAAAAATGAATATCCCATTCCTGTAGTACAAGGTAATTTACATAAGTGTAATTCTTTTTATTGCGCTGTTATTTAAATGGTTAATGTAGTTTTTATTTCATATGACCGTCAGATAACAATCTCACTGGGATATAGTGTTACTGCGTATGCCACGTGCGGAGCTCCGTTGCAACACGGACAACAACTTATTTACTTGACCTACTGACAAAAACCTACCATTTTGGGCAAAGTTGTAAATCACTGGCATCGGTCAATTACATCGATGTAAATATAAGTCGAATAGACATACTTAGTACATTGGTTACGTTCCAAATGCACCATTCGTCCAAATTTCAATCTTCCAAAAATTTCTTTTTTTTCATGACTTTTGTGTTGACGGTACTTTGTGATATAGTAATATCATCAGACCTTTAAACTCATAAAGTCAATCTCAACCACTGGCATGTGTCAAATTAACCAGCAAGATGTTACCGAAAATAACCAATCGATCAACAAACAAACTCCCCGGCAAGTTCAATGAAAGCTTGTAAAAAATAACAGTTATGAGATGACTGAAAATATGTGTTGGAAGTTATCCGTGACCGAATGGTACAAGAGGAACTAAATCTCTTTGGTTTGACTTCGTGCGCCGTAGCTCCTCACACAGCTCTGATGGAGAGCAATCTTTATGAAAAATAAAAATGAAAATGAAAAATTTATTTTGCAAGTAGGCCATATAGGCTCTTTTACATGTCTGAATCTACAAGCGCTTCGAAAAATGGAAGATACTACTGAGAAGAAACGCCGCAAGAAACTCAGCAGTTATTATTATTTCTTTCTTTTATTCTTATGGATCCAAATATTTGCATCTCAAATGAACACAAAACAAACAAATGCACACAGAAACGATTCAATGTATTGTGTAACCACTAAGAGGAAAATGCAAATCATAGTTGTTAGAACAGTTGGGTTTTTTTGTACAAATGGGAGGCAAATTAATGACGTTGCGGGTCCCATAATTTTCTTTAAATACAAACAACGTATGTATGAGCGTATGTTAGAAAGGCGTCCTTGCGCGGCGGGCCTTATCGCCATATCTCACGTGCGCGGCCGACCTGCGCCCGCACTTTCTTTTGCTACGATCAGAACCATTTATTTATCTTATTATGGTTAATAGACTTTCACTGGCGAGCGTTATGGAGCGAGTTTTTAATGGCGCCTTCAAAATAATTCGTAGCTGCAATAAATCTTTATGCGCACGATTTCGTTGAGCGTTCCCACGGTTGATGTGTTAGTATTCATACACATATTTATTTATATGTTTTATGATTAATTAATGTTTTGAGTGTTGATTTGACGTCGCACCGAAATGTGTTCAACCAAATATTTATTTTGGCCTTTTGATAACCAAGTTCTATTCAAAACTGGAACGTAAATACAATGGACACAAAGTCACATGACATCTATATGTCGAGTGTCCACGTTAGCCCTAAGCGGTGCGGGCGCGCGCACTTTCCCCTGCTCCTCTCACTTTCTGCGCGAGCGCAGTGCTGTTCCCGCACGACACTTACATATGACGATGCAACCCACGTATACACATAAAGTACATCCCCTTTCTGTATTAAATTGACAGGGTTACAGACGACTCTGACAAAGATAATGAAAAATCCTCCTAATTCAGCAAGCCTCAAATATCGCGCAAATACGAAAAGACAGCAAAATAATGCAGTAATTTGTCAATTAAACAGAAAAAACAAAACAAAGAAATAGTGAATACGAATTGTATGGTGTAAAGTAGCTAAAACACTGTAATGAAACCTGCTTTCAAATAAAGTAAATCGCATTGAAATAAGCCCACCTGTTGACAAGCTACGGTGCCACAGACACACGGGCTTAACAAAATGTAAACGTGATATACGTAAACGTAAAGGGACACATAGAGACAGATTCAGATAAACTAAACTCAGCAGGTCATGTTGGGGCTACTGGTACATAATACATTGCATTAATTAGTGACAATATGTCCCACAATACAAATTTTGGGCTCATTGTTTTCTCTCGCATTTTGTTACAGACAATTGCCCTTTTCGTGTTCAATTTACTGACCGTGACAAAACCTGCGAATGAAGCCGCGTGAGCGCAGTCATTTGTTTCTAATTCGAGCAATCAGTCTGTCTGAGGGTTCACGTCCACATTATTTTGTACTACCCGCGACCCGCCCCGGCTCCGCGCGGGCACAATCACATCCGTGATGTACATAAAAACCTTTCGTTAAAATTATCTAGATAACAGTAAAAATCGTATCAAAATCCGTGCCGTGGTTTAGGAGTAAGCGGCCGCAACTATAAGGACCGACAGCGGATAGCGGTTTTATTTTCTAAGCATCTTAACATTTTAAACTTTATGTTTATGTAAACTCTTTACTGTACATAATCAATACAAGAATACAGACAAATACAGATAGTGGTACAAAGGAGGACTTCATTACTTTGTTTAAAAGTACTACTTCTGTTAATCGCATTCTGATTTTTCACAATTATTTCTAAGCCGGTCTAGATTTATTTGTTTGACGCTAGAATTGTTAAATTTTTTAATATATTTTAAACGTTTTTCCGAACCGGTGGTAAATATGACATTCATAAGTGCTTCTTACATATTTTGACTTCGATTTTGAGATTATTGCAGGTAGGGCTTTCAATATACTACAGAGAAGATTATGGCACTGTTAAATCACCAGGGACTCCGCGGCCTACCAGCCCAATTATCTATGGAAGGTACCTTGCCTAGTAGCCTAGAGCTGTGTGTATACTTTGGTCGGGAGGACAACTGGTGGGGCGACCGTGTTGTCCCTGGTCAAATATAATGCTGTTTTCACACCGGGCAGAAAAGTGAGGCAGTACAGTGGAAAGCACAATTCTAATACAACTTGAAAACGAATAACAGTATTGTACTGTCTCGACGTGCGCATTCTAATTGTATTCAATCAGCATAACTGCCTTCCAAATTGTCATTGGCTCGGCAAAGTGTGGACTTGTGGACTTGAAGAGCTGGCGGGTGGCCGCGAGCATGTCTAATGCTCCGACTCCGCTCAGCAACCCACCGGTCATACGCAACCGACCCCTTCACATCAGCCACTTTTTCCTCAATCTATTGTACCTTTCCCAGCTTCCCATATTCAATCAAGGCACCGTATTGTATGCAGAATATAGGTTAGTTTTCCGCGAACGCGCAATGTGGGACAACAATAGAGTGCGTGCATTGTGCGCGTGCGCGGTTCCCATGCGCTGTGGGAACGCACGCGTTGCGTCACGTGCGTTGCGTCACGCCGCGCGGCGGCCGACGCCGGAGCATTTGTTTTACAATAATAAGACTCAGAATCATGTTACATGTCGAAATATCATTGGATAATATTATTTAATTGTGCCAATTTTTTATATTTTGTTTTAATTTGATAGGTAAGTAATGACCTGAAGTTTATGCATTTTTTTTATCTTTTAGATTTAGCTAATTATTTTTTATTTAGCTAAGTAAAACGTTCTGCGCCGCCAAGAATCTGTTAAAATGTCATGATGCTCCATACAAACTAAATTCCAAAACACCAGAAATGCCCAAGCGACGACCCTCAGTGGCGTCAGTTCTCATTTTCTGACGAAATGTTTTAGGTAGAACAACTCAACAAACTGTGACAAACCCAAAAATATTGACAACTGGTAAAATTTAAAAACACAGAGGTTTGTACTTTGACCACAATGGCCGTTGGCTAGAAGTGTTTTTGTGAATTAAATGAAACGATCAATAATAATTATTCAAATGTTGTAGAGGTGAAGTCACTCCTGAGGACCCCACACCTGGCCGGTGTCGAGTGTCTGCTGCGATGTAATTAATTCCCCATAAAACGAATTAATTGACTTTAAATTTGTCAGACACCGACCGCAGAACAAGTCCCTCCCGCACTATGGCGTAATGCCGTTTGTCGTTTTGTAGCATCTTTTGGTCGAAAATAACAACACCCTTTTAAAACTGAAGTGACATAGTAAAGAAGTTAATCTTAGCATATGACAATAACTGTCAGTCTTGCCGTATCCAACGGCCTCTATGTATACACTAGACACGCTGTACGGAGAAGAAACATTGGCACACTCAGCTACGGTACGTGGCCGTAACTCAACACGGCATTTGCGGCTTCAAAATACAGCGGCTGGTCTTTGAACCTGGAAATGAAGTGTTTTTGAAGAATTTTCACATATTTGTTTCAGTATGATAGACAGAAGCGTCTGTGCGCATACATTCTTATGTATGCGCACATGAGTTGCGGTCATGTAGCACAACTCAGTGTGACAACGTTTCTGTTGCTGCGTGCCTAGTCTATACATAGAAGTCTTTGGCCGTATCACACCAGCCGTGCTGGAATCGCTATAAATATTTTGTAATGTATAATGTTACGCGAATTAGCATGGCGGCAATTAATTAAGAGGAACGTTAGTCCACTAGTAAGCAGCGCGATCATGTTTCCGCACCTGCCAGTGAGGTCACCCGGGGAGCATTCCTTGATACAGCTCGCGCAACCACTCCGTCCAGACGATCAGTGATCACGCTTTGACTAGATCTTAAGGACACTGTGTGTAATTTATAACAGTACATTACACCCCTAGGACGGTAAAATAAAGAATGTCTCAGATTGTAGGTAATTGCCGCAGAAGAGGGCTGTAAACATGCGATCTGATGCTTGCTTTATCACCACCCTCGATATGTATATGTACATAGTTTTACGCCTTCCCTGGCTAGGAAGTGGGATTTACTGCCCGCGTTGCGACCGAAATACGCTACTTACGACCCGGTGGAACGTAAAAACTTTTACTCTTCACCTAACTTTGATGCTTTATTTTGCAGATTTGAAGCCCCTGGCGAGCTGGTTTTTGTTGCGGACTTTAAGCATAAACATACCCTGTTCTAACCAGTTAGCGATAGTAAAGGGACCGATGTTTTATACCCGCGACGCACGCTAGTGCGCTAGTTCTTTTTTTTATGAAATAGGCAGGCAAACAAGCAATTGGGTCACCTAATGGTAAGTGATCATCACCGCCTATAGACACCCGCAACACCAAAGAGATTGCAGATGCGTCGCCAATCCAAAGGGCTAAGATGGAATACCTATTGTGCCAGTAATTGCACCGGCTGTCTTGCTCTCCATGCCGGAACGCAACAGTGCAAGCACTGCTTAGCGTCTGGATTAGCGAGCAAGATGATGGTAGGGTAGCGATCCGGACGGACATTGCACAAGGTCCTACCACCCGCAGTAGTTATCTTGGAGATAGAAAAGTTATGAATTGTCGTCTGTACTGTATCTCGCGCAGCGTGGCGCTGCGCCGGCACTCACGCGCAGTTTACGATGAACACACGATTGTCAAACAATTACGTGATGCGTGACGCAACCCATTGTTGTCTTCTGCTGCACATTTGACCGACTGTACCAAATTAAATGCTCATTCTTACATGTAAACCAGTAATATAAAACTCTAAAATACTAAAATTGAAAATGACTCCTAAAAACTGTAACTATTAAGATGGATCTGGACAACACCTGCTCACATGTTAAATTCCATCGACCTGTTTAACCGACTGACTATGCCAAATAAATAGACATGCATACAAAGATACGTACATGCACTCGAAAAATATAATAACTCTTCCTTTTGTGCGCCATTTGGGTAGTAAACAAAACATGCAGGATAAGCACTGCTTAGTTTGAGACTGGCTCAAATAATTAGTGAGATTGGTGCCAAGCTATTATGTTTTGTAATAATAATAGATTATTTCCTTTTTATCTCATAAAATTCGGTGAAACTCCACTAAATTATTCATAACACGACATCTATGATTAGACGAGCACATGTGTATCCCATTCGCGGCGTTGCCAAGTTTTTGCTCGGCGCGCGTTGAAGTCTATTGTACGTCGACCAAAACGACACGACTATTTCAAACGCATGTAAAAGTTCTAACGCCTTTAAGATAAAGTCACTTTTTGCTCAATCTGTTAGACTATTAACGTGGTTAGACTATAGTTTTAATTAGGATCCGCAGTTTTTGCGCGAGCGCGTAAAAACTTGAGTCCGATACGCAGTTTGTGCCACTATTACGGATTGGCCACGGCGGGGTTTCCACAGCGGACCCGAAGGTCCCGCGACGCACGAAATAATTACTTTTTTAGGTCAAAAATATGCAAGTTCACGTGAATCGAACCGACCGAGGCCGCGCCGTGACCCGCGTGCAGCCCACTCCGCTCCACGTACACATCAACACTTGACAGCGTGAAGAGATTTTAATTTTTTACGAAAACAAACGTATTGTATACTTATGTCATTAAACTGAAAGCAAACACCGATCATACTAGCATTAAAACAAGCAAGGCAATTAAGGTATTTAAGAAGAATCATCAGATCGTCATAAATCTGTTCTGAGACCTGTTTAAAGCTAGAATAGCCGGCCATATTTAAAGTGTACATCTGGGTAATGACCCGATGGTATGACCTGGGCAATGGAATTCTCATGCGAGAACATAGAAATAAATTAAGTACAAATAAACCTTCTTCCTTTACATAGTGTAAGTAAATAACTCTGTATGTAAATCTTTATGGAATGTACTTGGCAATCATAGTATAATAAATTGAAAACTTTGAATTTGAATAATATTCTTATTCTTACATAGTCTAGCGATCCGCCCCGGCTGCGCACGGCCACAATCGGGATGCAAGGCACATAAAAACCTTTCCTTTAAAAAATTCTAAATAAACAAACTGAGCGAATTAAAGTTAGCTGGCACACAAATTGGTTACAGGTAAACAACTATTATACACAGGTTTTTTACTGAGTATTCCTAGTCATTGTTAGCATACTTTTGTATAACATACATTAGTAGTTGTTGAGAAGTAAGTCAAAGTGTTCGTTTGTTTGAACGAACGTAGTGGAGCGCCAAATCAGGCTATTGCATTTTCGATCAAGCTCTTCTGCACGACTGCTCTCTCATTATCAAAGGAATGCGTGCTTAATTTTAAAATTGTAGTCACGAAGTAAAATCGAAGACTTTGTTTAAACAACATTAGATCAGTTAACTTAAAGAGGACACAATAGTAGGGTATTCGTGCAGTGAACCAAGAAACTTTAAAAAATATTTAACGCTTGAGTTCACCCCTCCGATGAGCGCTTCTCCTTTAGGTGTGGCTGAGCGACTGGTGCCGGCTTCCCAGTGTGCGAGGTCTTTATGTGAAGACTACGGTTGAATCATGAAACTAACGGAATCCAAAATATTTAAACACTAGCCGACGCGCGCGGCTTCGTTCGCTCAGGCATTGAGGCATCAGGGATTGTGTAGCTTTCGTCTTCAGTAGCTTTAGTGATTACCTCTTACATACAAGCAATCAAAGTTTACCTCTTTATAATATTAGTGTGGATAACAATAAAACAGTCCCTTGCTGACTGACTGACTCATTGCCTAGCAATGAACAACCTAAACTGCTGGAAATAGAAACATACTACCTACATTTAGGACATATGTTTCTTGAGGATGTAGAGGTGCTCTAAGAAAGGTTTTGGGGAAATTATACGATTAAGGCGTTAGAAAGGGTTGAAAGTTAGTTTGTACACCAAAATCTACACGAATGAAGTCGCAGGAAAAACTATTGTATTATAATAAGACGACGGTCCGCTCGTGACCATGTATTTGTCCCAAAGCCGTGGGAGACTGCACCCCTCGCTGCTCGCGTCCTTAGTGCAACGCGCATGCGCTGATATGAATAGATATCCTAATGTGTGAATTACGATAATCAGTTATGTCTTTTGTTGTTTGCCTTCGAATGACATTTTTGTGCAATTGTCATAAAATAAAACTGCATAGCTTGTTTATCAAAATTTTGGTCACGGCCGCGGGAACGACGCGCGGGGAACAATCTAGCCGTGGCCGTGGGGCTCGGACTTAGTCACTAATTGGTCAACGCGATCTTATCCCTCTGTCACTTTCAAAGGCATCGCAAAAACACTACATGAATGAATGAATGAATGACTGAATGTTTATTTGCAGATAAACAAATCTTAATTTACTTCTTATTGAAATAAAACAATACAAATCGCACGTGTGCTGTAACGAATCTAACTCCCGACGTTTCGAGTTCGACCAAATAGTTAAACAACCCAATTACGAATGAAAATATTACAGAATTAAAAATACATGAATAAATATAAAAAGCCTTTAGATATCACATTGTAGTAAATCTAACCTAGTCGACGCTATGTCAAATATAAAAGCCGTCACTCACACGCCAAGCACCGCTGGATAGCAACGCTAAGTTAAATCTTACGCTAGCTTGTGTTAATCTCTTTTTCGTTGTACGCAGTGACGCTATTTTCGTCATTAGCGTTGAAAATGTTAAAAGGCCTCATTAGTAGTACGCAGCTAGTACGTTAATGGGAGGGGTTCTAGGCAAATGGCTAAACGTTAACGTTACCTTATTTTTCTGATTTCATAGATTCAGACGCATGCTAACGCCATTGCTTCCGCTACGTTTAGGCACTTTCGGCAACTGACTGAAATGCCCTCTTGGTCTTTTTGTCACAACATCAGACGGGTCGCAGGACAAACGTACTACTCTCATTTTATCTACCATAAGACGAGTTGTCAAAATTACTTTGGCGGTAGTAAGTCAAGACTGATTCCTCCCGCTACCCCCCTCGGTTTTTATAGTCCTTGGGCACATAGAAAGCGCGTTAAACTGTCTACTAACACGAGAGTATAAACGGTGCAATTGATTCAAAGTGTATCACTTAGCACAATCTATTATCTAAATAATGCCGCGAGAAAGCGCGAGCTGACTCAGGACGACTACAATGACAATCGCCGACATCGCGAGCGGTTCGCGAGCTTTCCCGTGGACAAACGGACACACACCGTTTCTGAGAAACAGTGCGTAAAAGAAATCACGAAAGTGATCTAAGCGCCGGCGCAGCGCAATTGGGATCGCTTACCGCGCTTAATTCGATCACCGTTATTTTCTATATCCGCAGCGGTGTTAACGGAATGCGTGCACTCGAATAAACCTAAGATTGAGTGTAGAAATTGAGGTTGTTTGATTCAGGTTAGAAATAAATATTTTAACCGCTGTTTTATTCAAACAGGGACAGGAGTATTTTTAAATAAGACAGACCGGGAGATCCAACAGGTGAGACTAAACAAGGTGGAACGACGACTTGACTATAATTGACAATAGTGAATGCAAGCGGCAAGTCTGACACTTAATTCAATGCAACACAATAGATACCACGCTTTAGAAAGGTAAAACATAGTCGTAGCCAAGTCTTGTTTATAAATGTTGTAGAGCATAAAATAAAACTCAAGGAACAGTGCAATAAGTAAAATGTAAACATAGGTGACTCAATCGGCCGCCGGCGCGACAGCCGCGTCTCACTGCGGCCGAAGCGCGCGGCGCCAGCCTGCAGCCGGCTGAAGCCTCAATTGAATTGTTTCACGACTCGATAGAGCAAGGGTGCAGTACATGTTTACAAGACAATCGATTACATTGTCGTAGATTAACACTATGCACATATGTTCAAAGGTGATGAAACCGCAGGGTTTTAATAATATGAGATAAAGACAAAACAATAAAGTTATTAAGCTGACTTGACAACCACACACAACAAAATAAAAGGAAAGGAAATGGACTGATAAGATAATGATATACGGAACGATGATGCCATTTATTATACTTAGTATTTACTAAAAGAGGACTAATTGGAGTGGATTTTGAATCTTTTAATTTGTGCTTTAAGGTCAAAATTATAAAAAAAGCATGCGGACTTGTGGCTGACCTACGAGTATCATTTAGAGCTAAATTTATCAGGTTACATCAGCGTTGTTTGTTTGTTCTTTCTTATAGGTACTTGAGCGATAGATCTTATAGCTGCCATTATGTTAGTCTGTCACTTGCACACATCTTGTCTCGTGAATTCTAAGTTTTATGGTTTTTTTCGCAATTCCGGGACTCTGTTTCCTTTTCCACTATAGTATTCTTCCTTGACTCTGCCAAACTACTACTAAACTATTGACAACAAATTGAAAAAGAAAGCTAATGTCATTAATTCAGTCAATAGATAATCAATAAAAAGCTCCAGCCGTGTCCGGAGCATTGTCGGGTAATAAACCCAATCAGCGCCGGCGCCGCGACCGAGCGCATATTTTTTACCCAATTTAACAGTTCGTTGGTTTCTTAGCTTGTACTCTGACAAATGAGCGGATGGCGCGGCTAGTGTGGCTTTACTCACTGGCCTGGAGGTGTAATGGGTAGAGAGGTTGCTATTATGACTCAGATTGGATTGGTATTCGAATTTTAAAACCGATTTTAAACGTAAGTTTATATCACGCTGCGTAGCGTGCAGCTCTGGGTTTTGTATCACACACATACGGCTCCACGTAAAATCAGCGTCCTGCCCCCCGTGACTTAACAACTGCAGAAAAGACTCGTACCTTTGTTAATATGTATAGTTAAGCCTTTTTGGTAACTAATTTCTTAGCTATGAACCTGAAAGGTTTACTGAATAGACAAGAAAATACTTTACCTCATTGCTCTTAGAGTTTGGCCCCATGTTTAAGACTCGAGGGTCTAGCGGTGACTGATAATTCGACATAACACTATTTGATTTCACCTATTACCACGATGCCCGAAAATTGTTCTCCCAAGATATTAAATTTATTTATTTAATTAAGTCAACTGCAAATTAGCTCTATTAAAGCCCATGCGCCCATAACATGAAAATTTGAAGTTATTTCTCAGTGCAGCATCCCTATCTTATGGCAGTAGTACTCATTTAAATAGAGCTGCACTGAGGTGTTGAGTAGCTATTCTCGTGTCAGGGCCGAGCGGTGGAAGAGGCCGCGCCGCCGGTCACCCCATGTAAATGTTGTTTGTCAGGATTAGCTGCTTTAGATGTGGCTCGTTGCGCAACTCGCGAATTAAACGCCTCTAATCGACTCTTGCGCAACTCAGTCTTCCGTCCGTCCGTTGCCTCACCCGGCGCTGACCTATCGCTAGATCTATTTTCGTTTTAAATAATGCAGATTTCGGACGTACCGTAACCAAAATGGTGTCTATATTTAACAATTTCCTATCATTCATTGTAATGTGGTCACTGTCTATAATTTTTTTACACATTTTGTTTTGCTTTCTGTACTGAATTCTAAGATACAAATTACGTTTAATGTGACACAAATATGATGCCTGATTGTTATTTCTTTAAAAAACAATGCACATAAATAAAGCGCTGGAAGATTAATAAAAAAAACTGTCTCGCCCCTAAAATCCATGCTTTTATTTTGAGACGCTTGAAATTTTATGTTTCTTGGCCAAAAAAAACGCTGAACTTGGCCCCCTTTTTACAAGATTTTATTTAACTTCACATTATGTTTGCATATTTAGTTCAAATTTTTGCAAGCCAAGTTTTTACCGCTTCCAATAATCGGATTGAATTGATGTATATGTAATTCCGTCAATAATATGTATACAATAAACGAGTATATATACATTAAGTAAATGTCATCTTGCCATTCTGTATACAGTGGAGCATTTTAAGATGTCCGTCACGTTACGCGATTTTTCTGTGTTGATCTTTAATTCTGTGGAGGTTGAGCTTATCAACGAAGTCCGCCTTTAATGCACTTTTATTGTAATTACATTTTTGTAATCTTGTGCAGTGACGTTTAAATAAATAGATGGTTATTTGCTTAAATAGGAAAACAATCCTTAGTTAAATGTGAACTAGACAGCGTCGACGTTATCTACCTACGTTACACGCGAGGAACCTGGCCCCTAATTCTGGTGTTCATCGAGATCTATTATATGTCCGAGATATGTCAAAAAGTGACCTACTTCGAAGGGGTTTGACAACTGTTTATGACATAAACCGAATGTGACTTTATCTCTATTGACTTGAGAATGGTCCACTGGGTATGATTCTTTAACCATACCCAGGGTCCTCGCGCGCTTTCCTCCTGCGCGGGCGCCGGCGTCAACATTCCGAGAAGCGGTTCTTTTATTATAATTCCCCGCGACCGCGACCTGACCCACTGATCGCGCGGCCAACATACCGCCGGCAAAACTCGTAAATAAAGGCTCATTTACAGTAATACAGTAGACACAATAACAGGGGACAAGTTATCGGGTATATTTTTGAAAAAGAATATTGGAAAGTGTGGTTATTGATTGCTTACAGATTACGGCGCGAGACGATGTGAAATCTCTACATAACTTCCATCAACACTCTCTATAGTCTCTATCCTTGATTAAACTTTTTTATGATTGAGTAGATCTTCATTAACTACTTCGGGCAATGCCGGAAGGATACTCCGAGCTCGCGACAAACGAGAATCCAACTAGATATATTTCTTTACTATGTGCATTATTTTCTAATCTCTCAAATATGATAGAGATATATTAAGTATCAACGGAAAGTAAAGCATCCCACCAGCTCTGGCAAGTTCACTTGACCGTGAAGCCCGCTAGGATGTGTTTTAGTCAAATGATCCGCGACCCAGTGCAAGTCCGTCGTCGGGTGTTCCGCGAGAATAGATCTCGCCAACAATGAGATCACGCCCCGGGGAGAAACGAGCTGGTGGGTAATGGAACTAGCGAGCGCAGACCAACTCGGCGGGCTAACTGTACACATAGGGGATTGAGATCTTTAACTAACGAAGTGAAGCAAGTTGTTTTACATTCAAAACTTGGACTAACTCTACAGTTGCAAACTGCTATTCACGAGTTATAAGGTTAAAAAACTTTACCCTTTCATTCTGGCAATAATTGGGCAATAAGTAATAACTACGCTTTGTCATAACTTAGCATAAAAAATTATAAAAATTGGATACTTAAAATATGTATAAACTATCAACAAAATAGATGCACTGTATTTTATCTAATAAAATATAATCACACAGAATAAATACCTTAAAATTAACCCCCACTGTTTTTAAAAGGTCAAGATCTCAAAAACCGCTAACCCGTTTACAGCCAAACATGATCGGATCACAAGATCACTGACAGACATTCAGACAAACTGACTGAAAGACAGAAACTATAAACTTATGATGACACTCTTTTAGCATCGCGGTACAAACAAATGGGAACAACGAAGAAAGAAGAAGGATTTCTCCTTCTTTGTCTTCCTTATCTTCATAAAGAAGACGCAGATAGGGTTGCTACGTTATGATAACAAATTAGTTAAAATTTTTCTTTAATTTATGAAATCCCTCCAATAGTGGCGTGAGGAATGCCGTAGCTGAGTGAGCGGCGCAGGATCCGAATAAAATGTGGGGCGGCGCGCGCGCACACAAACCGCCTTATTATAATGTAGCGGTCAAGTGCAACGCGCCACTTACTCACGCTTTTGCTGAAATCTTTATCTTATAAACTTGTATGTACTAGTGTTATAATGCATCTTGTTCGCATCCGCTGTTCGTAGCCAAAGTTTAAGTGAAAAGCTCTAAATATTTTATTCAATTGGCTTTACTTTATTCATACATTTATTATAGTTCGAGAAATAAAAAAAATAAGAGGTGGTGTGGTTTACAATGTTTTTCTTATTTTATCCATGCATTATTCACTATTCTCACTTATGAATTTTGGTTGTAGAATAACGTTTTCATTATTATTCATATATTATCCGCGTACGCATGCCCCAATGTTTTTTGTTGTATTGTCAATAATATAAAAAAAGTCTTGTCTGTAAAATATACCTACCAATTTGAAAAAACATGCACTCACGCTTTTGATTAAAAAATTGTTATTATGTACTTAGTCCGTAAGTGAAATCTACATATATATGTATCTACATATATATGTAGATACATATATACATAACAATATTTTAATTAAAGCTCTATATAGAGCCTCGGGGAAAAACAAGCTAGTGGGTAACTAATAAAAAAAGACGCCTGTTTTGTATTGTTCCCTAAATTTGAGCACCTTGTCAGATAACAAAATATATTGATTTAGGCTTGCATGAGTACATACCTACCTATAATATTACCAAGTACCAACATTAAGCTTATTATAAGTTAATTCTGAATTAAAACATCTGAGAGCACTGTCGCTTATTGAGCAAAAACAATATCATTTATTTAACACATTTAATGTTTAATAGACCCTCGGGTTTTAGACCCGATGTGTTTAAGAAACACTTTTTTTATCCGTAATTAACTCACGAAGGCACAATAAAAGGAGTACTTAATTGATGACTATAATAAAATATATTAATTTAATATTTTTTTATTATTATTTGCGATCACTTTCCATCAGGTGACCCGCATGCTCGTTTACCTCCCTCTTCCATAAAAAAAAAATATGTTATAAATAGAACACTTACAATTTTATATGTAATAAAAACAAGAATATTTTATAAACTCACCGAGGCAAAGAGCCAGGGCGACGATGGCGACACGCATCCTGAGTGAATGTGAACTGTCACTGGTAGCAGCGGGAATGAACGCGCGACTCGTGCGGCGCGCGGCGCGGGACTGGCGGCCGGCGCGCGCGCAGCGCTATTTACCGCCGCGGCCACAACAACAGCGCCGGAGGACGCCGCTCTTCGATCTTCAAAATAAAAGGGTTACTATGAAACTTCTCTTCATTTACTAAAACACTTAATTACGAACATCTTGATGAAAGCTGTACATTTACGTTATTCATTTAATGAATGTGTAACCATGATCTTGTCGGTCTGATTTCTCTGCAACAAGGGTTCCTGAGGTCAGATGGCAGCCGCTCCGATGTAACAACCTGACCTGTCAAGTCTGGGATCATGGTCAAAACGTACCTTGGATTAAATAACGGGGAAAACATGAGGAATGACATTTTAGGTATACATGTTTGGCGCTACGTCATGCTCTTCACGTGACGAACCGATTTAATTCCCCTATATGTATGATAGCCCAACTTCGACCTACCTTGACGCCGGTACTGATCTTCATTGTTCAATGTTCATGTCGCAAAGATTGAAGCAAAATATTATTTCATAGACTTTGTTTTAAACTCAGGCCGTTGACGAAGCTGAGAACCACGTTTTTTTATCAACACAACACAACTGTTATTTGTTATGTAGTGAAACAACCTCTGTGCGTAACGCAAGTCAAGAAGCACTTGGCCAGTTTTTTAAAACCTAGACTTACAAAACGAGTAAATAATACTAAGCATAAATCAATAGAAAAGCCAACGTAGAGCCAGAAAAACTGTGTTTACCCTGTATTGTCCATACTTGGTTATGCTTACGGGCTAAATTATTTTGAAATGCAAATTGTTGGCACAAAACAATTTAAGCAATAAGCTTAGAAAAATACTACAACTTGAAATAAATCACGTCTTCATTGCTCTACATTGGCCAACTTCTATTCATTCTTATAATTTTACAACATTTTCATAGTATACGGTATAGTCCTCAAGGTATTAACAGGCATAGATTTTTCATTCATTCATTTTGTTCTAAATATTTGCTTTTATTTCGTTTCTAATCATATCGCAACTTCACCATACTTAATGTGAGATCGCATAATACAAGTATGTTCTAAATATAAGCGCAGTGCATTTAAAATCCATTATTTTGCTAACTTCCGATTGTCGCCGATCTGATTTGAATTGGAAAGGAGTTGTCGTGTAGTCGGACTTCTCGGTCTGACCCCGCACTAATTAGTGGTCGAGACGAACGCATTGTCCGCGCGGTGACCGTCGTGGGAACCGCAATGATTAGGCTTAAAGTTCTTTGGTATCTGAAATGCATTACGATTTAGGTAGAAGGAGACGCACTGAGTTACGTTACGTAGCGAGTTAATGCGTGTCGAGATGGTTCGTACTAGGTGCATTGATATCATGGTCATGGGTAAACAAAGATAGCATGATGCCCAAAATCAACAACGAAATAGTGCAGCACTCAACCTCGCGACAAAACGGCTGGTATTTCTGGTGAAACATGCTACCTGCCCGATCGCACAAACACTGCAACTTACGTCAAGGGCGATAATAAATATACGGCACACTTTCTATCTATTACAATGAAGTAAAATGCAAAAAAGTTCAAGGAACTAAACGAAGATGTAAACTTAATGTTTATTTTACGATTAATTTTACTTTGATTAAAAAAATACTTATGCAAAGTAAATAAAGACATAAAACTAATACGCTTCAAGACGAAATAAAACCACCACTGGCAGACTGCGCTCCTGTTCGGAGGTTTGTTTGACTTAAAAAAAAAAAAATTCGGTCAACAGAGATCCACATGGGTTAGTAAAGCTAAAAACTATGTTAGTAATTTATTATAAGAAGGGATTTAGTTTTTAAGATCATGTTGCCGATCAGTGGACAATCCCCACTGTCGGCAATCGCCTTGAGCACGCTGTTGCTGCTGCTGCGCATTCTGTGCAGCAGTGACGCGGTCTTTTTGCGCATGACGGCTTCGAAGCTATCCACGTCTGCCAGCGCAAACATTGCGGACGCGCTGCAGTAACGCGGCACTTTACGGTTTGAAATTAGTAAAGTTGAATTAACTCATTATACTCGTACCTACGTACAATATGGAATAATGGAATATGGAAAACAATAGTTGCCCGCGCCGCGCAGTTAGGGGTGGTACTTTTGCAATGCCTATGCCTGTAACCTGTAACTTTAATGTGTGTCATGTCTGTAAATGTAACTTGGTTAGTAAATAAATAAAACAAAATGCCGTTGGTGTCTATTATGTGTTTCATCTTCCCCATCAAGTACCTTCTAAATATGTATATCCATATTTCAAAATTTGGGTAGCGAAAAGTTCATGTTTTTAACGAGTCATATACCCGGAGGTACCTAGTTTTTCACTATTTTACTCTTATTAAGCCACAACAGCTATTTACCCTTTATAAGAAACCGGCTACATCCGTAACGTACACGTAAGATACGGATCTTACAATTTGTCAAAGAGTTCTGAAGTCTCAATTATTGCAAAAAAATTAAATATGCTTGAAATCTTCGCTACCATTTCATACAAGCGTGTAAATTTATAATAGTGTTCTCTTTCTAGGCTCTAATTTTTAAGGAAAACGTTCAAATGATCCGTTGCCAAATGTATTAGCAAACCTCCATTACCCGCGAACAGCGCGCGGGCGGACTGACAGGCAATGTTGCCAGCCGTAAGCTGCACATTTGTGCACCTATTATATTTGTGCATCCACGGATATTTATCCGTGGATGTAATAAATTAATGGCAAATCTACTGAATATTTCCCACTGCATAACTTTTTGAAAAACTTAACTTAACTTTTTTTTTAAATTCAAAACCGACTCACTTAAAATGGTTTTAAATTAAATCGCCGTCTACATTTATAAATGTAGACGGCGCTTTATCCCTGAATTTTCCACCCTTGCAGGTGAAATGTTTTCCCCTTATTTAAATGGGACTAAGCTAAAGCGGTTTTTGAAACAGATTACAAACAAATATATTCAAAAATTGCTCATGTAATAATAGTATAGGCTATACAGCCCACCAAATTGTTTTCTATAAAACCAATAAAGAAGACATCTTAGCACTAAACTAGGCTATAGACGTGAAATTAACAAGGCACCTTTTGACCGTGAGAGGATGTCAGGAGATTGATTGATTGCTTGAACCCACGATATTCTAAAATGGGATCTAGCAACACTGTAACCAAGCGCGGGCACCTAAAGAATCGTATTAATATGAAATCGGCGAGCAGCCGCGACCCTCGCCAAGGAACTCCTACCTTATATGCAATTTGTTTGCAACACACACTCCGATAAGTCTTTACGTGTCATCATACAGCGCTAAACGATTATTGACAAATATGCAAACAACAAAACAATATGAAAACAATTTTAACTTGCCAACTTAATCTAACCACAAGGTCGTGGTTTGCAAAAATAGCATCGTAATCGTTGATACAACCCACAACTTCATTGTGACTCTGGACTTTGATTAATGACTGGATAGCGACGTCGAGATTGCATCGTGTTTCTATCCGTGCAGAAAGTTCCCGTAAGCTGTAGGCCTGACGCCCGTCGTTCATTAGAGGATAGCAGCTGTGACCATCCAGTGGCGTCACAAATAGGACGCCACAGGACGGGCGAAATGCCCCCGGCCGTAGAAGACCCTTGGCCCGCAAGGGTCCCCAGCCTCAGAAGGCAGTTAGCACAGAACTGCCTCGGGCCTCAAACATAGTTATGCCACTGGCATTGACGCAACCTAAAATACAGTATTTATCCAGCACTAATCCGTTGAAATGTAGTATGATTCTCTAAGATAACATCGTTGCGGTCAAGCGATAAATACTTAATCCATATTGAAATAAATTAAAAAACAATCCGTATTGGAGTTCTCTGGTAGCGGACATTAAGTATGATGAACACTGACTCATATCCGAGTCATACAGAGTGCATGGAACACTAATTCATACAAAGATTCCAACTCTAGCGAACAAGACAAACATAGCGCTGAGTTGAGGACAACAATATCGCAATCGAGAATCACACTCTTGAATGCTCCAGTCGTAATCAATTCTGAATTTGTGACCTTCTTTGACAGCTGAATCATGACATCTGATTGTATCTAATGCGGTTTCTGTAGCGGCGCAGGCGGCAATGCTCTTGTGCAGTTTTAATTGGCCGCTGCCAACGGTCGATGCTTATCGGAGCTTGGTAACTGCGCCTGCGACGCAAGATGGGGTCAGAGTCCCGTCACGCGCCGCGCCTGAACGCGCGAGATGCCACCGAAGCCACGAGTCGTGCCAGTAAGAAGTTACACAGTACAAGATAAAAGTAATTCAAAGATTCCCGATAAAAATGTTAGACCAGTTGTGCTGATATACGCTATCAGAAATAATTGAATTTCACTAGACAGCGCGGGACTAAGTAGACTCTACTTGGTGGAGCACACTTCCAGCAATAATACACAATAATCTAAGTACTTTCATTCTTGAACCATTTTGACATCTAGTGACAATTGTCAGTTTTTTCCAGTCAACGTTGCGCAGAAAAAACCCTTATACAATGCAATCGATTAATATTTTACAAAACATCTTGGAATATCTATATGTACATATATATCAAGCAAAAATCAACTCAGGAACTAACTCCTGGGCTGCCTCGGAAGCCGCGCGTAGCTTTCACTGTTGCTTTAAGCGCATTATTTTATTTACTTTGCCTTGGACACTGATGTGCGAGTGGGAGAGGTCAGTTACGTTACATTACGGGGTTATCACGGTTTCCGACATGTGATGATCCCAAAATTGTGATTTTGAACAAGTCGCTATTCAGTCTGAATAAATCTGAGAGCAGAATTACAAATTCTGTGGAAAAACACTCTGATATATTTTCAAGTACCTAAAAAGCAAGTGGATTATTAATATGAAATACTCAGAAACTTAGTAGCAGCCTCCCTACATCAAAACTGCATAGTTTTGTACTTTGTGCACTCACAGCTATAAGAATTATCAAGTAAATAAAGGGTGTATTTTAGTCTACTTTTACATTAAGGATTCAGTCGTATTTCGGACCGTTCCCCTACTGAACTGCTCATCACCACGAGTTATCGTCGAGGTCAATAAAACCTATTATTTACTGTATTCATTATAAATGTAAGAATAAATCGGAACTATCTTTATTTACCAGCACAAAGCCCGTTGTGGGAAGCCCCTGGGTACCCATTCAGCAGTCTACTAGCGACCCGCCCCGCCTTCACACGGATACAACCGGGATGAAATGCACATAAAAACCTCCCTTATAATCACCCTATAATAATCTCTAAATAACAGTGAAAACCGCATTAAAATCCATTGCGGGGTTTAGAAGGAGAAGGCGGCCGAAGATACACTATACATAAGAATTTCGGAAAGAGGGGAAAAATTATCAACTTTATTTAATACTGTATAAAGATACCAAAAGGGAAGTCAAAACTAACGCGTCTCAACTCCAAAACATATGGATGGACCAACTAAAAGAAATCTATAGCAAGAATTAACAGTAACAGTAACGACGCGAGCATGATCGAGCGAAGTGATCACCTGGGGGGGGGGGGGGGGGTGAAAGTGATGCCAGCGTGACCTTCCAGAAGGTCACTGTGACTCGCTGATGGTTACTTTTTAGGACACACTTACCACTTTATGGTTACCCATGCACGTCGAAAGAGTGCGTAATATACGAAGCATCTGTGAAGTAGTAGAGCAAGACTGCTGTTGGTTGCTCGACCGGGATAGTACCCTCTCTCTGTCTCTTTTAGCGGCAGTCGGGTAAAAAGGAAGAAACATACATACATACATACATATATAGGCCGATAAACATACCTATTACCCTCCTTTGCGTCGCGCAGTCGGGTAAAAAGAGGAAGTCTCCGCAGTAGGAGGACGTGCCTGTAAACTTGGTACAACGGCGCGACTCGCCTCGCCGCGCCAGCCCACTGCCGGCTTCGTTGCCAACTTTTAACGACGTACGAACTGAAAATAAGAAGTTACTAGATCTTTTACAGAACAACTTATATTTTGCTGCAACTTGCGAATAAATGGATACCACAGCCATCTTTGTTGACTGCTCTTTAGAGCTCACGCATACCTACCTACTTAATAGTGGTAAGTACCTATTGTATATAGGTACGAGTACTTAAGTATTTGGGTGTTGGGAAAAATTCTGTTAGTAAAATCGGTAATGAAGCTGACACAGGAAACTATATAATTTTTTAAGAATAATCAAGTTACAAATTGGAAATTTTGCATTCTTTTTTTGGAAGATTATTGCAGGAAGGAAAATATTAAGAACCTACTAGATCTATTGTAACCCATACTCCGCAAATAAATAGGTATTTCATTTCACACAAAAGATATTCAATCGCAGATTCGAAAAAATACATCATTTGATACATAAAAAGGGAAGTTAATAAATTATCCGAAGTTGGCTCAGTATTTCGCGCGTTACCGCCAACATCCACTACCATCACACTATCACAACATTCACTACCGAATCTCACCTACGAATCTTACCAAGATCTTAGACAATAATTCATTTTAAAATTCCCATCAAAAAAATATTATTATTGCCAGTTTAGAAAAAGGCATCAGTCGAATAATTTATTTTATAGGAACAGAAAATGTTACTTAACGAAATAAGGAAAAGTATGCACGTCACGACAAACTTTGACTTAGTGCGTTGCATTATTTTGCATCAGCAATTATTTTGCCTATTAAATAAAGTTTAAAAATAAGTTCAGTCAGTTTTAAAATCCTTTGAATATGCATTGAATAGCAATAAAGTAGCAACATTAAGTTGAAAGCCTTCGACTGTTCTCTATTGTATGTCAAAACTTACATTGAAAGTAAAATATCTTCTATTGGTTGTTACAAACCGTATCATGTTTTCAACCAATCAAAAGCGCTAACTTGCGCCAACCCCAACAGAAGAGAACGCGTTGACAGATGACATGTCAAGTTTAAGTTGAAACCGGAAGTTCTGCTAAAATTGCGAAAAGTTCTTACAAATAATGACCTTTGCGTAGAAAGTTAAGAACAGTAAAATTAGTGTTAAGGTTTAACAGTAAGTGTATCATGTTTTGGGTGTGGCTGGCGTGTCTGGTGCTAGCACAGGGTGAGTAGTGCAGGCAGCACAGTGATTTGTATACTCGTGACGAACTTTCTCTTTCTTGGTGTTCAATGTTGTCGAACGTTGTGTCGCAGGGAGCTGGTCCCAGGACGAGGACGAGGGACCCTACCGCGGCAAGCTGATCGGGAAACTCAACTCCTACCACCACCAGGTGAGGCGGGCGCCCTTCGCTCTCCACTTGTCCCTAAGTTGTAGCATGCGAGTGACAGACAACTCAAGAATTTGTTTGAATCATTAGCTAATGGAAACTAGTTAGTTTAATTGGATGTTCTAGTGTTATTAATAAAACAGAGTCGAAACAAATGAAGATTGCCTGCTTTAGTGAAATAAAGGAACTTGCCCCTGTATGAAATGATTTTGTATGAATTTATAAATCTAAATGGGTACCCACAATATTGCTATTGATCTACTAGAAATATGTCTGTTTTTACATTCACTGGTTTTGGATCATTTGTGTGTTATTTGTGGACTCATGAAAAATACCAAGGACCGTCTTATGCAGAAAACAGGCGTGTCACACTCACACATAGGGGCAAGCTTGTTTTCAGGATGACGGGCAAGAATCAAAAAAGTAAACATTGTGTTTCAGGTGACTGGTGATGTGTATGCGGTCGATGAGTGGACCATCTTGCTGGTAAACTTCAACTACGATGGCACGGGCGATGACACATTCTTCTGGGCAGGAGACTCTGCGCGCCCAGGCCCTCAGGGGTTCATTGTACCCGACCAGCATGGCAAGTCAGTTACCACCAAGCCTCCATTTTTTTTATCTTGATTTTTTGTCCCTTAAATCCACCTGGGTGACTATGCCAACCTCATAAGAAACTTCTAGAGTCCAGTTCCAGATTCCCTGGCAGCAATGAACCGCTTGATAAACTTGTACAGTTGTACAGCATCCTCTGTTAAGGGGCAACTACGCACTGTGTTCGCCGCTCCATTAAACAGGCTCATTCGGATGAGCTAAATATATTTTATGACTTGGTTACATAACATAAATCAATTTTACAGATGCTCATAAATACTGTTATTGACATTAATCATGTGATACAAAAACATTTGATTGTCTTCACTTTATTGTCGTCACATAGTTTACGAGTATGGCATTGAGTGTTTCCAGAACGAACATCCTGGAGCGGTACTACAACGAGGACGTGCGGCTGACGCTGCCGGAGGGCAAGCGCGTGTCGCGCATCAAGTGGTTCGCGGTGTACGACATCGGCTCGCAGAACGCGTTCGGCGACGTGTACGTGCCCGACGAGTTCGCCGCGCCCGCGCCGCTGGCCGCCGGCGCGCTGGCCGGCAGCGGCGTCACCAGCTCGCCGCTGCAGCTGCTCGACGCCAACACCATACTGTGAGCGCTGCACTGGGGCCTTTGTGCTCGCCATCTGTTTTACGATTCTCCAATAGCCGGATGCTGATTGAGCGAGTCTCCTTGCAGCCGCATGAGGCACGATTTTGTGGGGCTCAGTTTCGAGCTCTAGAAGTCGTTCCAAAAGCGCTCGTCGCTCTTCCGGTGCCCCCTTGATTGAAGTACATACCGGTGTCTTTTTATTCTTGCTGATTGTTTTTTTGTGGACCGGTGAACCTCGGACAGGCTAAGTCACATACAATATTCACGGCTCAACTAAAAGATCACTACTTGTCTCTTCCATAGCGCGATTTTGGTTTCTGCTATCCCTAAGATCATTGAGCTACTTACTTTGTCGACTTCTCATTGGTTATTTCCTAATTGTTTTTTTTCGTTATATTTGGGTATATTGTAGTTTATTATTGTATATTTATTTTATCTATGTATTTATGATAGGATGTATTTTATTTTATCTTATTTATTTTTATATTAACTTCAATTATTTTTACTTTAAAAATATACTTGCACCACCTGCTCAACATTGTAATTTTTTCGTGTCTCCCATGCCAAATGGTTGTCTGGAAGAGATCGCTTTTAAGCGAAAAGAACGCCAATTGTTTACTGAGTAAATTGTTTTTTAATGAATGTTTGTTAACTATGTTCCGTGTGGTTTTCAATAAAGAGTCTTGTCTTGTTCGTCTTGTCTTGTCTTGTCAAATGGAGAGTCCGTAGTACAGTAGGTAAGTAATGGCGCGGTAACCACGTGGTGTGTCTGTGTGTCAGCATCCCGGAGCTGCACTACGACGGCAACGGCGGCGAGGTGTACTTCTGGGCCGGCGTGGGGCCGCAACCCTCGGCGCGCGGCTTCAAGATACCCGACGAATACGGATAGTGAGTATACTGTGTCTGTATGTACGGTAAGTTGGTCGGGGTTCTGTGTCAGCATCTTGAAGTTAATAATAATCGCGTGTAGCAATCGCCGCATCAATTCAACACTGTACAATGCAATACATGTTATGTATATGCTTCATTGAATAACGCATAAACAATTTCACAGACTTACAGCTAAGCTAAATCTAGCAGTACCCTGTTGACACTAGTAAGCATAATTCTCCGTGACACTTTTACCTTCCATTAGTCATATTTAAATGAAATAATATATATATAATATATAAATATCTCTCTTCAGACAACAAAGAGGTCCACATTGTTAGTAAATCTTATTCCTATGTTAGTAATTAATTATAAGCGCAGATTTAATTCTCTGACTGAGCCTCCACATCAGAGGACAGTCATGTTTGTTAGCTATAACCTTCAAGATGCTGTTGCTGCTCCCTCTCACTCTATGTATTATTGAAGCAGTTTTGTTGCGCCAGACAGCGTCAAAACTGTCCGTACGCGCTTCGGCGAACATTGAGGAGGCACTGAAATGGAACACAAGAAATATGTAGAAAAAAATCGGTTTCAGAAAAAAAATAGTCATATTTTGTTATTGCGGTATTTGCGACACTAATATTATAGAACAAGAGCTGGCAGCAAAAATTTCACGTACTTAATTTTTTTCTAACGATTAAATTACTCTAGTCGTGTTCAGGCGTGTTTCTGGACTACCATTTCTTTCCATTAGTAACTTGAACAATTCCAAATTAGTGTTGCCAGACTCTTTACTGTTTGATAAGTCAGTGCCAGACTGGTTTAAAGTGGCTGAAACCAACATGAAATTTACGTCATTTCGGAATGGTTTGCTCTCAAAGTAATAAAAGCCTTATCAGCCTACTTAGCCAATACATTGCTAACGGGTGTCTGTTGATAGATTTAATAAATTAAACCACACTAATGTTTTGCGGGTGGTAGTGCAAAGTCTGTCCGGATCGCTACCTCGTGGCTAGGTTAGGTAGGTTTGCGCAAGGTCTTTCTCGCTAATCCTGCCGCTAAGCAGCAGTGCTGGCACTGTTGTTCCGGCGTGAAGAGCAAGACAGCCGGTGCAATTACTGGCACAAGAGGTATTCCATCTTAGCCCTCTGGGGTGGCAACGCATTTGCAATCTCCTCGGTGTTGTGGGTGTCTATTGGCAGAGGGTATCACTCCAGCGGGTATCACTTCCATTCCTTCCATCGCCCTCCCGCGCGGCCAGCACTCCGTCACATTCTCCCGCCTGTCGCTCGGTGCGTCTCTCCCCCGCTTCGCTAATCAGAGAGAGACTCGCCGAGCGACAGAGCGAGTGGCGCCTGACCCGGCGTGCGCCCGCAGCCTGGAGCCGATCCCGGCGTACCGCGGCGGCGCGGTGCGGCTGCGGCTGCCGGGCGCCGAGTCGCTGTTCACCGTGAGCTGGCTGGCGCTGTGGGACGCGGCCGCGCGCCGCGCGCTCGCCTCCGTGCTGCTGCCCGAGCGGCCCAACGTGCCGCCCGCGCTGCCGAAGCTGCACCCGCACAAGTCGGTCTCCTTCCACCATACAGATTGATGCACTACGATATCAGTAGTAATGTGATCCTCGCTCGATCCACTGTTTTAAAGGAAATGTGACGTTGAAAGGGAGCCGAGTGACGCTTTATTGAGTTTAAAATGTTTATTTAATACTGTAGACGGGCTGAGTTAATAATGTTATACTTTTCATTGTTTGTCGCGCTTCGATAGTCGCTCAGTCACCGAGGCCGTCTTTGACCTGCAGGAGGCCCTGGACTCTTTATGATAGGGCTATATATGATCTGACAGGAACTAGGGAGCCCCATGGACCGGGCGGCCCTGGGCAATTGCCCAGAGTTTCCAATAGAGTCAGTCAATGTCCTAACCTAAAATCGTGTTCGAATGTCACGACAAACGCTGATAGTAAAGTTGTTGTTCAGTGTTTTTGCGGGCGATTCTTACCAGAAATAATGTTATTCGCAAAGCGCCGCCGCTAGTATAATACCGGTTAGTGATAAAAACTTAAAACCGCGTAAAAGGAGGATGCCTTTGCCTTGTCAAAAGACAAAGTTTTGGGCCTCCCCTCGTATATCAAGACGTCGGTCGGTGTGTCGGCAGGACGGCGCTGCCGCACTGCCGCCAGCTGCACCGCGACCTGCAGGTCTCGTGGGAGGTGTTCGGCAACCAGGTCACCATACAGCTCGCCGGGAAGGTACCGCCGTCTGTTACTATTCAGACACTTCATGAATGTCATTATTTCATTTCAATTTTAAGCGAATGATAAAATGGATCTATAGCAGATCTACATCGAAATGCGTCCGAAAAAACTCACGTCGAGTCCGTTCACCGATATGGGCTATGTGATTCAGATCGGGGAGCGCGAGTACATGGCGTTCGGCATCTCGGGGTCGGAGAGCCGCTCGCAGATGCTGGGCGCCGACGTGGCCGTGGCGAGCTTCGACGCGGCGCTGCAGCGCGGCCTGGCCGCCGACTACAACATCACCGCGCTGGCGCCCGTGAGTACCCTGGCCTGCTCTCGGTCGCCGGGCGCGCCGCCTGTGCGGGGCCGCCGACTGATGAGCGCGTGCGCGGCAGTGTGTGCAGGTGCTGGGCCAGTGGCGCGGCGTGTGCCGCGACGACCGCGTGGGCGCGCTGGACTCCAACCAGGTGTTCACCGCCTCCCGCGTCGACGGGCTCACGCTCGTCACCTACCGCCGGGTGCTGCAGCCCTGTGAGTGCGACCAGGTTTTAGCGCTGACTCGCGATGGCGAGTCGGTGCTAAAATTGTCAATTCGATAATAAACATGCGCACCGCGGCAAGTCGGACGATGGACGACAGAATGCGCTGCGAGAATTGAAACTTTCCAGCTGCCGCGTCGCAAGAGGGACGTGTGCTCCGTACCGACCGGCCGCGGGCGGTCGACCCGAACGCTGGGTTCGAACGGCAAAGAATTCACTACGCGCGACGGAGAAGGAGGGTCACCTCACGGATTAGCCCATCCTTAAGATCCGGCTCGGATATGACCATTTTGATCGCATTTATATTTACTCATTAATGTCGAGGTTCGGTGATGGGACTGTCGCGTCGAGAGACTACTGAGACTCCAGCGTTTGACCCAGCATGTGATTGTCGTGCGTCCCGCAGCGGAGCCCATCGACCGCGAGTGGGTGGTGGACCGGCCCATGTTCGCGGTGTGGGCGGCGGGCGCGCTGGACGCGGACGGCGAGCCGGCCTTCCACCGCCTGTGGCCGCGCGTCGACGTGCGCCTGCAGCTCGGCCAGCAGCCGCCCGACAACGACTGCTTCCAGTTCAGCGTGTGAGTGGCTCCGCGCGGCAGCAGCCTGCCGAGCGCGACGCTGGCGAGTCTCGCGGCACCTGACTCACGTGCGATCTGCTTCGCGCAGGGACTCCGAGAGCGGGCCGCCGCCGTGGGACGTGGCGGAGCTGTTCGACCCGTCGCTGCGCGTGTTCGAGTTCAAGCTGGGCCCCGCGGGGGGGCTGCGCGGCGCCGCGGGCCGCGCGGGCGCCGCGGGCGGCGCGCCGCTCGCCTGGTACGTCAACGGCCAGCTGGCGCCCGACCTGCAGATCCGCAGGGGGCTGCAGTACAGCTTCAAGGTCAGTGCCGCCTCGGGTGTGTCGAGACGTTCCCGGTACCTCGTGGACTCTGTGAGCGTCGAGCGTTCTGATCGGTTGCCGGTTGCATTTTGAGTGACGCGAGCGCACCCGACGACCGAGACCTCACGGACCCGGGACAGATGTAGTCTTGATGTAAAATTTGGTTCCGGGTATTCGGCTATTGATATTTTAGATCTACGAAACCTTTAGAGAAGATTTTAAATAAATAAATAAAAATAAATAAGTTCTTTATTTCAGACCCATGATCCGTAGTGTTAGTAACAATTTGATTTGGTTTTGAGAGCGTCAGTATTGTTTTAAAAAAACTGGTTTCACCCGAGTAGAACTCTCCAAAAGCGAATTCAACCCGCTCTGTAGAGCTGGGAATTCAGTGTTTTCGAAGGGGAATCCACAATATATTTGCAAAAAATATTGTTTTTGTTGTATTATTGCATTCGCTACGTATCGTTCGTGATCAGGTGTTCGGCGGCAACAACCCGCACTCTGCGCACGAGTACCACCCGCTGATAGTGACGGTGTCGCCGCGCGGCGGGCTGGAGCAGCTGCCCGAGGCCGCGCAGCGCGCCGTGCGCGTGCTGGCCGGCGTGCACTACACCCGCAGGGGCCGGCTCAGCCCCACAGCAGGTCAGTGGTAGTCTGGTAGTACCACCCGCTGATAGTGATTGAATCGTTCGGCGGTCTTACGTTAGAAGCATCTATACATACATTCATACTTTTTGTTGCTAGGAGAGGATAAGCAAATCATATTTAGAGTGACCAGGGAATAAATTTTATTCTATTCTATTCTTTCTAAATACTCTTTACTGAATTTGAACACAATGGCATTTTATATCCGCTTACACCCCTAACTTTGGCGGACTATGGGAAGCAGGTGTGAAGTCTATGTAACATCGTCTAAAGTAGTGACAATCGATCGGTCTTTTAAAGAAATGTCAACTGCGCTCTACCAAATGGAATCCTGTTGGAACTCCCGGCGTTGAGCCCTCTGGATGACTTGGGAGTCCGACATTTTTAACTCTTACACCAGGTCGTTTTCTAACTGGAGAAGTAGGTGTACCAACACCTGATTATAGACACCTTACCAGCATTGTTTTAAGAGCTCCCGCTAGGAACCGTAAACGCATATGTGCGTTCAAATGACTCCAAAATTGTAAGAGCGGCCATGGGCAACAGTACTGTTGGCCATGTAGTGATATATATATGAACAACTGGCAGTGAACGCGTTAAGATACTCTGCTTATACGCAAAAACTATAGGATGAGTCGTATTATTTAACTTGCAGCACTCACAGCTATCCAAAATAGATTAAGAAAGAAGGAGGATTTAAAATAGGTTATAGTATTATTGAATAAACCTGATGATTCATTCTTAGATGGCAGAGATACATCCTGGACATGTCGATGATGTCTCACGATTACTCACGCCTAATGTTAATTTAGCCTTTGTACTTTGTATGTATTATTAACAGGCCTTCTTCACTATCTATGACATTTTCTGCTTTCCTTATGGTCGAAATAAAAATTAGAGTGTTAAACTTGGGTGAAATACCAATTCCACACTTGAACTATTGGCGCACTCGTTCCGCTCATTTGAGTCATAACCCTAAGCGAATTACGCTTCCTTCTTTAAATTTATTTATTTATTTTACAAAAATGACAGCCAATCAAAACTCAGTCAACCCTAGTCATCCCGTTACTGCCAACATTATAAAGCAAGAGCTGACAGTGTAGATCGCACGTCATTTTGTAACATATTAGATTTGATTACTACAGTTAATTATAGATAATTATGAGATTAGTATTATATTTATTATTAGTATGTAATGTGTTTACAGGTAAATTGTATGGTAATTCTCCACTGTTTTTGACAAACTCTTGGTCTTTGTCGGTCCCTGCTATGATACTCCTTTCATCCACTCAAAGGTTAGCTGGAAGAGATCCCTCAAAGGGATAAGTTCGCCTTTGTACATCACTTTATCTCTTTTTGTCATTTATGTTTTTTTTGTACAATAAAGAATTTACATACATACATACATACAGAGTTGTGTTCCGGCGTGCTTTTAGACTATCATTACGACAGTCTGGCTGCTGCGTTCTAAAGGGGAGGGGGTTGAAATCTAGTAAAAATTCAACAAAACAACGTTATACTATAAAGATTGATATTTATTTGCTATGAATTCGTAGTTAAAATAGACAATCATTTATAAACGTTGCCAGACTAATTACTGCTTGTTAAGATAGTGCCAGACTAACCAGCAAACTTGTTGAAACCAACAAAAAATTTTAAATTTACGTGAAAAAAAATTAATACACTATTTGTAATACTTTACTTTTCGGATTTACGATATGAAATCTCTAGACCGAATAGATCTTGTTGACGCATTGCCAGACTAGTTTAAAGAACAGAAATTTAAGATGGGTCAGTGAGGACAAGCTATTTTAAAGGTTGAAGCCACGCAAATATAATCTCAGGAGACTTAATAATTTGGTTGAATTTTCACTAGATTTCAATCCCCGACGCTTCGGCACTCAGCGGCCAGACTGTCATAACGTAATGATGGTCCAGAAACGCGTCGGAACACGACTATAAGTCGTACCTAATCTCATCTGTTACCGAATGACTTGCGATATACGCTGACAGCTCTCAGTCTATCAGCAGTCGTTCTATCATGCGAGCGCACGCGTAGTCAGAGTGTGTTTTACGCGTACCTGACGTGAGCGTGTCCCCGCAGCGGGCCCGCTGTGCCTGGCGACGCGAGCCGCGGGCGCGGACGGGCGGCGCGACGACGACTACGCGACGTTCCGCGCCTTCAACCGCAGCCTCGCGTGGGCCTGCGCGCCCGGGCCCGCCGCCGAGCTGCGCCTGGCGCCCAACGACACCTGGCCCGACGTCGTCTACTACAACTCCTTCACGCACGCCGGTAATGTAGCGCCGCGCCGCCGGTAATGTAGCGGCCGCAGCATCGCGTGGGCCTACGCGCCCCGCGTTACACTGTTCTCATGAGTCAATATGCGAGCGAATACGTGGATGAGATCTGACCGGGGCCGTCTTTGATCTGCTGGAATCCCTGGGCGCTTTACGATAGTTTTGAAAAATCATTTCATTGCAGACGGAGTCCATATATGCGTGTATAATGGGGCCCGCCCCTTATGGCTATGAAAGGGTAGAGTGGAAGACTATTTTATTAACGATTGGTCTGGCAGGCACGATAGTGGCCCCCGCGGATTTGCGAATCCCTGGTCGCCCGTCCAGCGTGCTTAATGGAAAAGAAGGGCCTGGATCTGACGTGTTTCTGTGCGCGCAGGCATGGGCGGACGCATCTTCGTGGTGGACCGGCACCGCCGCAACATCAACAAGAAGAGCAACGGCGCCGCGCGGCCGCGGCCCGCTGCTGCGCTGCGTGCCGCCGCGCTGCTCGCCGCCGCGCTGGCCGTGTCACGCAGATACCTCTAGACTACTGTGATATGTAAGTTGTGGCATCCGGTTGCGTAACGTCATCGAAAACTTTATTCTTTAAAGACGACTTCAAAAAAGAAAGTGGGTCTCGATTTCTATTTTTTAATCTAGTATGGCTAGCATGACACACTGCGACTTTACTCTCACGCTGTAATTTTTTTCCAAAATCTGTAAATGCCGATAGCAACAACTCAAAAATTAAAGAATAGTGAGCTAAAACGACTTTCCCGTAGCTTCAACCCGTAAGGTAGCTGCCGACCTTTTGGTGGTTTTGACGACCTGTATGGCACAGTGGCACATGTGTCTGCTTACTGTGCAAGAGGTCCCGGGTTCAAATCCCGGTATGGGCAAATATTTGTGTGACGAATACGAATGTTTGTACCTGAGTCATGGACGTTATTTGTATTTAAGTATGTATTTATCTATATATGTATGTTTATCCGTTGTCTAGTATCCATAGTACAAGCTTTGCTTAGTTTGGGACTAGGTCAATTGGTGTAAATTGTCCCGAGATATTAATTTATTTTATTTATTTATTTTACTTTACTGACTCATCTTTCCACTCTGTAATAGTCTGGCAGCACTTTAACAACATCTATTTGGTCTGGCTTTTTCATAAACGCAGATCCGATGGTATAAGGCTTATTGTTTATTTTAACTTTCAAAAAATGACTTAAAATTCTTGTTCGATTCAGCAACAAACCAGTCCGGCACTAACTTAACAAGCGCTAAATAAATAGTCTGGTAACACTTATAAATTATTGTTTACATTATTAATTCATAGAAAATCAAAAAGCAACCTTTAGTGTAATTTTGTTGAATTTTTACGAGATTTAAACTCCTCCTTCAGCAGCTCAGCAGCAGCCAGACTGCCGTAGTGATAGTCCAGAAACACGCCAGAACACGAATAGTGTAATCGTATTCCTTAGAAAATGAAGTGAGGTTTACGCTGCCAGCTCTCAGTCTATAAAACTGCCTCTGCCCCTATTTGTCAGCCATCACCATTCACCGCTGCCGTGTGCCGCTGAACTCCGGTGGCTGATGCAGGATCAATACTTTCCATACCAACGCGACTAACCAATAGTGTGTACTGCTAATGAATAATGGCCGAGGGGCGAGTGTGGCGGCGGGTTTGTAATGAAATGTTGTTTGTGATTCCAGAACCATCGCCACATCCGTCCAGCGTTCCGTCCGCTCCACAGATCTGAAGTTACGCTACATCACTTAGAATATAAGACTACTACTTTATTTTACAAGGAATTTTCAAAGTTTTTTTAATTTTATTTTTTACTACTGTCGCATGTTACTAAACTTAAGTTACGGGTCTGCATTTATTTAGTGCTCGCGTCAGATTTCTATTTTCTCTTGAGCTTCTTCAGCTGCAGCTACTCTCGTTAATTTGTCGCTGTCTTTGAACTTATACATATTTGAAACAAAGGAAACTATGTATGTATCGAATGATATTATAGAGTTACTTACACCGTATTTTCGTAAATGGAACGGTATGATACCGATATTTGTAACAGCATAATTGTGAAATACCTGTCCGGTATCAGTATTGAAGGCAAATTTTAAGTACAGGTATGAAATAAATAAAAATAGTTTGTATCTATTTTATAATTATAAGTGTAATATTTTTCCATGGTTTTTTTAATCAGCCTTTGCTTCGCGTAATGCATATTTTACTTATGTTAGGATGTTAGGTTTAACCCACAAGACTTGAATAGTGTTCATGAATTGTATGCTACGTACGATAGATCTCGTTTTTTGTGACCTTTGTTTTTATTTTTATGAGAGCTAAATAAATACATATAATTTATACTCCATTTTGATAAGAAATAAAACAAGACTTCGAACTAGTAACATTTAGTTTTATTTGAGTAGGTATGGATTACAACTGATTAGGTATATCGGGTTGTATACGCGGACGTCCTCGCACTCCTCGCGGGACGTGAGGAGTGCGACAGAGAAAGCGATAGTGCTCGAAACACTAAGTATAACATCAAGGGTTATTCTATAGCGGTGCTCTAAGCGGGACGGCGGCGACGAGCGTGACGTCACCGTCCCAGACCCGCGAGCGGCCACACCCATACCCACGTCACAGTTCTATTGTCACAATCTGCTGGCAACGCTTACGATGGCTCCAGCTACAAGTTTACATTCATTTCACAATGAGATTTTAAAATATCACAAATTCACAATCGAGGCGCGGAGGAGCGCTCGAGCTCCCGCGCCCGGCCGAGCGGCGGCCGGCTCGCAGAGCGGGTGGGTGGACAACTGCTGTATTTAAACACTTTCAGGAAATACTTTACGCGTTCCTATTTTAAAATGTACACCAAATCTACATTAATGTCTAAAGAACAATGCATGTTTCTGAACACGGAGGCGAGTCCGTCAAGTACCCCGACACGTCTCGGGCTAGTTCTTCTGCCACTTCTAATCGCTATGCAGCTGTCTCGCTCGAGTGGGACAAATGAGAGGGAAGCGGCTAAAACCAGCAGAATAACTGGCCCGTTACAATGAGCCAGCTCAGCCGCAGTTTACCCGTGTGCCGCTCGCACACGAATACATTCTTATGTGGAATGACCCATAGAAGAATGAATAATTCTGACACTATTTATGGCATCCGGCTCTACTGGTATATTTGTGCCATATATAAATGTAATTCGACAATAACCAATAATTCATTAACTAAATTCTTTTCACAGCAGATTACAGTCAAATATTTTAATTTTATTCTCGCACCGCGTCAGTCGGGAGTTCGACCGCCGCGATCAGCAGCGACAGGGCGTCGACGGGAGCCGCGACGATGCCGGCCCGGCCGCGCCCGGGCGCCAGCGTCCCTTCCGTCGGGCAACGGTCGCACCGTCGCCGGCAGCGCGGCCCGCCATCCGGGGCCTACGCGCGGTGCAGGTCCAGGAAGGCGTGCAGGTCCTTTGGCAGCGCGCGCGGCGCGGGCGCGCCGGGCCAGCGCCGCAGCCAGGCGCGCGCCGCCAGGCAGGCCAGCGACACGTGGCGCAGCGGGCGCACGCGCGAGCCGCGGTTCAGCGCCAGCAGCTCGCGCGCCGAGTCGCCGAACTTGTTGGGCTGGTCCAGGTGCGCGCCGCCCGCCAGCAGCGCGTCCACCAGCTCCGCGCTGAAGTTGTACGGCAGCGCGGCCACGTGCAGCGCCGTGCAGCGCGCCGCGTTGCGCGCGCGCGCGCCCGCGCCCGCCGCCAGCAGCAGGCGCGCCAGCCGCGCGCTCGGGAAGCCGGCGCCCGCGCCCGCGCCGCCCGCCGCGCCGCAGTAGGCCGAGCGGATCACCGTGAGCCGCGACGCCGCCAGGTGCAGCAGCGTGTCGCCCGTGTGCGCGCTGCGCAGCCGCAGCGCCACCACGCGCCGCGTCAGCGCCAGCACCTGCTCGTGCTCGCGCGCGCCGGCCGTGTCGTGCAGCAGCAGCAGCAGGTGCACGAGGCAGCGCAGCGCGCGGTCGAACGTGTCCGCCTGCTTCTTGAACACCGGCAGCACGCGCAGCGCCTCGCGCGCCGCTGCCCGCCGCGGTCAGAGGGCGCGAGGCATCGGAAGTAGCCGATTCCGCGCGAACGAGTTCGACTCCCGGTCGAGGCAGACGAATTTTCAAAAATACATAAATGCAGTATTTATCGATTTCAAAAATGAAAGGAAGCCTCCTTCGCGTAGAATTCGCTATTTCCAATATTTCAGGCGGTCGCCGTCCGCGTGGCGTTCGTTCTCTCCGCCCCGTACGGTGGCCTGCTCGCGACTCGTGCTGGCAGATTTCGCGATCGCTATCGATGACGATCGGAGACACCGAGAACTCCGAGTGCAACGAGCGACCGGGGCGTCCCCGGCCCGGAGGCCCCGAGACTCGGCGGGACTCGCTCCACCGGCCCGCGCCCGCCGGCCCGTCGACGCCGGAGCGGCCCGGGGTCAGATGGACCGCTTCATACAAAAGCATACTACGTTTTTTTTGTCATCTGCAATGACTTTCCTAGACTATGAGCAGATTGGACGAAGGCCCCGTATCGTGTAGCGTGTCCCCCGGGCGAGGGCGGCTCCTCGTTTTATATTATCGTGAACATGTCTTTTCCTTTGAGGTGTTTCACGGAATCCCCAGTGGTCTGTTTTGCCGCCGGTTCATTAGGTCGTCTTTCGAATCTCCCGTGAGTATTGGTTACGTTGAGTATCTCCTACTACATACGGGGTGTCCCTGAAACCGACGCCTAAACTTCGAGGGCTGATAGAATTGCTCTTGAGCAATCAGATTAGGCAGATTTGACTTTTAATGAAAATGTCATCATTTTGCATTACGTGACGAAAGAAATGTGCCATCGAATGTGATCAAATATTTTTTTATCTACACACATATCATAAGCGCTCAATAACGCGTTCAAAAACCGTAGGAAATGACCAGCATTATTACAACCAATGTTATCATAACTATTCTTATTTTATTTTGACATGCGGAGACTATACATCTCCAAGTAATATTGCACAATTTGACCGTGGAGGCGTTTTACACCTCTGCTAAGCATAGATTAAGGTAATCAATTTGTTTTTTGACCCTTAGAGACTATACATGTCTAAGTTATTTAGACTAAGTATTTGATTGTTATTATTTCAGGGACCATATACATCCCTATCTAATTTCTTTGATCTGGGGACCCTATACATCTCCTGATCATTCTTAACTAGTGCCAGTACGTTCAATATGCTTAAAGCTTGGTGTGCTATTTACTGTTTTTTTTTTATTTATTTTTTATGTAACTTGTGTTTGCCATGTACTATTGTGATAAATTGCACTGTAATCTGTTTTGAAAAGAGAGGAAAAAAAAATAAACTGCTGAGTTTCTTGCGGCGTTTCTTCTCAGTAGTATCTTCCTTTTCCGAAGCGCTAGTAGATTCAGACATGTTAAAGAGCCTATACGGCCTACTTGCAAAATAAATTGTTCATTTTCATTAACAATTTTCTTGTCTGTGGTAGTAGGTAAATCTGTACTTTAATGGCAATGATATTATAATGCAAGGATGTAGTTTCATACTAAATGACAGCAGAAAAACGTCCCGACATAAGAATACAGGTTGACGCCAATGTTACAAATGCAAATTATTAGTTTACCATTTATAGTCATTGGATTTGCAACTTTACGTTTAACTGCATAAAATAATAATTTATTGAGTTTCGTTGCAAATACGTTTTTACAAAATAATAGTATTGACAGCAGCGCCGTCGGTCCGACAGACTGACAGCGCGAGCGATTGTCGATTTAGTCTTCTTTTTATCCTACTTTGATACGCCATTATTTAAAACACTGACTAGAAGTCCATATTACTTATAGGTCAGTGTTTAATGGTCATCACATTACCGATATACTAAATGACAGCAGAAAGTTGTAAGATCACAATCTCGAAATAAACTTCTCAAAAACAAAGATCATGCAAGTATATTTTTTTTAATATAAACGCACGACATTTGATCTCGAATGACATGAGAATAGGGACTTCATTCGTTAGTCTATGATTTAAAAAAAAACGTTATTCTTGACGGATGGATCGAATTGCCGCCATTACTGTTGTCATTCGTTTGTTGGTTTTTTGCTGTTACGGTTTTTTGCAGTTATGATATGTGTGTAGATAAAGTAATGTATGCAACTGTATATGATTAGGCCTTAAAACACTTAAGATAACATAAGATAAGATAAGATAATATTTATTTGCAGAAAAAGGGTTAGTGACATGTCTTAATAGTATGTTAGATATTGTTCCATCTTTTCCAGCTATATTCATACAGCATGCGAATATAAAAGTGTTCATTCATATTCCTCAACATGCAAGAATTTAAACTAAATTCCAAAATTATGAAGTTTAAAATTTCATTTTGTAATTAATTATAGTAATAGAATTAATTACAAAATATTTATATGGTCTTACAAGTGAAATAATAATTTAAACAATAGTAGTCAATATAATAGTAGTCAATCATTTATAAATTTATGTCATGTTATGTCTGTCCAGTTAAAATACACGGTTGTTCGTTGAGGCCTATACATACCTAGTTATAGAGATACAGTCCACATAAACGAATGTAATTTCTTTTTAATTTTTAGTTGCTAATAAATATTTGTACCGAGCACACGTCGTTTTAAATAAATAATCCCAGCAAGCAAAAAGCAACCCTATCACATCAACAATGTCTATAATTCACAAATGCTTTAACGCTGTAAAAACAATGTTCAAGAAGCCAACGTCTCAGCGCTTGTTTGAATTTATTACCTTCGAGTACTTTTATTTGGTCAGGTAAGTTGTTGAAAATTGTAATGCACATATTATAACTATTCCTTTTATAAATGTCACTCTTACAACGCGGCTGATATAATAGATGCTTATAATATTGCCCTCTTATATGTCTCTTGAATGTTGATCTGATCTCATTTTAAAATATTTAGGCAATCTCTTAACAAAATTACATATCTTATGAATATACATACAGGCTATTGTTAAAATATTTAGTTTCTTAAAAATCGGCCTACAGCTGCACCCTATCCAAGTGTTTGTTATTGCACGTACACATTTCTTCTGTATTAGAAAAACCCTATTTACGTTCACAGAATTACCCCATAAAATTAAGCCATAACTAAGAACTGACCACACGTGCCCATGATAGGCAGTAAGTGCAGCTTCATTAGAAACACATTGTCTAAGTTTTCGCAATGCGTAAACAAAACCATCCAACCTATAGCATATAAGGTCGATATGTCCCTTCCAATTTAAGTTAGGGTCTATATTAAAACTAGAGATGCCACGAATAGTGAATTGGCCGAATACCGAATACCGACTATTCGGCAACGCTGTCGGCCGAAGCGCCGAATATTCGGCGCGAAGTACATGCTTGGTGGGGGCGCGTTAGCTGGAATAAGACAAGTCACAACCTGTTTTTCTCGTTGCGTCGCGTCACGGAGCGTTACAAGTGGTGGTCAGCAAACGAAAAACAATACCCGAACCTTTCGAAATTTGCAAAAGTTTATCTTTCTTCGCCTGGAAGTAGCGTTTATAGTGAGAGGTTATTTTCTGAGGCTGGTAACGTTTACGATGAAAAGCGCAATCGTTTGCTACCAAAAAATGCTGAAAAGCTCGTTTTTATCCATCACAACTTACCACTGATTAATTTTAACTACTAAAATGTTGTAATTTGGAAATAAACACATAATTTTGAGTAAAACAACATGTCTCTTTTTACATGATTTGCTATTCGGTATTCGGCCGAATAGTACGTACTATTCGGCCAATACCGAATAGCAAAAAAAGTGGCCGAATAGGCCGAATACCGAATAGTTGCCGAATATTCGTGGCATCTCTAATTAAAACCCAAAAACTTTACATTACTAGCTTCCTTGTGTGATCCTATTATGAAACTCGGTGACGCTCGTTTCATAAAACCACACTCGTGTTTTAAGGCCTTTTATTATATAGCAGTTGCACAAACTACTATTACCGTCTCAGGGTCGCATGTAAAAATTATTTGATCACATTCGATGTCAGTTCTTTCGTAACATTAGGCAAGAATTAGATTTGAATAATTCCAAAACTTGCTGTTGCAGCCAGGGCTAGACCGTGAGTTTAGGGGGTCCTGGGCTAACTTGGTTGGACTACTTAGGGGCCCACCTAATTACTCAAAGTAAATAAAATTATGGTAATTAACGCATTATCGTCTATTTTTGACTTTGACTTGACTCGGTTGGGGGCCCCTTGAATCCACGTGTCCCTGGGCTGAAGCCCAAAAAGCCATATGGTAGATCTGGCCCAGGGTGCAGCAACCGAAAGACTGGTTCAGGGTATCGAAAATCACGATTTTTATAAAAGTGCAAATATTGCGAAAACTACGAACTTTTCATTAAGGTCACATTTACTTAATTTGATAGCTTATGTATGGGCTGGCCTATGAGCCCCCGAGGTTTTGCCGTTGGTTTTAGGGACACCCTGTCGATGTCGCGACCGCGTCCGGGCCGGTGTAACGTGAATCATGCCGTTACGCGCCACCGCGCAGTACGTACCGGGCAGGCTGGCCGCCAGCAGCTCGATGACGTGCACCACGGCCTCGTGCGGCTGCGCCGGCAGCGCGCCGCGCGCGTCCAGCAGCAGCCGCGTCAGCGCGCACGCCGTGTGGCACGTGTCTGCAACGCAACGAGCGTCAGTCCCCGCCCGCACAGCTGTCTCGCTGCCGCCGCGCCGGCGCTCACCCGCGTACAGGATCGAGTCCTTCTCGAGCCGGATCTCCAGCGCCCAGCTCCACAGGTCGATGCAGCGCTGGTACCGGAACGAGTCCGCGTACGAAGCTCCCCTGGGGCGAGACGGTATCGGATCAGTGACACAGACCGACGGGGAGCACGAGGCGGGCCGCTGGACGGGGTCGCGCGCACTGACCGGTACATGAGGCGGAAGACGTGCTCCTTGTGGTCCTGGCCGAGCACGCGCGCGCACACGAGCAGCGCCTGCGCGCGCAGCTGGTCGGCGTCGGCGGCCGCGGCCTCCAGCTCGGCCGCCGTGCGCCACTCGCGCGCCCACTGCAGCGCGCGGCGCGGCTCGGCGCGCGGCTCCTTGGCCACGCAGCCGCGCGCGTGGCGCAGCGCCGTGGCGCGCCGCCAGGCCGCCAGGCAGGCCGCCACGTCGTTGAACTCGTCCAGCTGCGTGGCGCCCAGCAGCTCGTAGGCGTCGGCCAGGCGCGCCGGCGCGTAGCGCACGCGCGCCGCCAGCAGCGCCAGCACGCCCGCCGCGCCCTTCAGCGCGGCCGTGCGCAGCGCGTCGTCGCCGGCGCGCGAGCGCAGCCGCGGGTCCGCGCCGCGCGCCAGCAGCAGGCGCACCGTCTCCAGCCGGTGCTCCTGGATGGCGTAGTGCAGCGCCGTCTTGTGCTGCATGTCGCGCGCGTCCACCTCGGCGCCGTGGTCGATGAGGAAGGCGCACAGGCGCAGCGACTGCACCGAGTTGATGAGGCACGTGCCGCCGTTGTGGTTGGGCCGGTGGATGTCGGCGCCGCGCTCCACCAGGAAGCGCACCACGTCCAGGTGCGTCATGAAGCAGGCCGAGCGCACGGGCGTGGAGCCCGAGTCGGAGCCGGCGTCGAGGCGCGCGCCCGCGTCGGCCAGCGCGCGCAGCACGGCCAGCTGGCCGGCCACGGCGGCGCACCACAGCGCCGTCACGCAGTGCACCGAGCGCTCGTCCGGCACCTGCGCACAGGCTGGTCAGAGCGGGCCGACGCGCGCGCCGCGCGCCGGCCGCCACTCGCCTCGTACACGCCGCGCTGCTCCAGGTCGGCGTTGCACACGTGCACCAGGTACTCCACGGCCTCCAGGTTGCCGCGCCGGCACGCCACGAACAGCGGCGCGCAGCCGTCGCGCTGCCGCGAGCACAGCGCGCGCCGCTCGTCCGGCGACAGCCTGCGCACGCCACGCACTCTCCGCGTTATGACAGGTGTGATACATGAAACTTTAACTGTTGAAACTTTAGGACCCGAAGCCCATAAACTATTTGGCTGGATAAAAAATCATTAATACGGTCCACCGGTGACCATAGGGCTGGCTCATTCCTCGGCCAACGTATCGGCATAGCAATACAACGAAGAAATGCAGCCAGCCCAATGACAACGACTTAAGGAATATTTGCAGATTTAGCTTTTAGGTTTAGAGTAGTTAATTTATTTTAGTGTTTATATTATCTTGTATATGTATATCCTTTATTAATTATCTGAATAAAAGCCTACTTGTGACCATTACAAGTTGTAAAGTAAATAATATTTACCACAAAACCTGGATGCGAAGTAATGTCTGTGTCTATTAATTGACACCCAATCAATGCATCTCTATACTTCATTTATTTGAGCATTAGAAAGTGGGTAAGCAAAGAAGCAGTGGTCATAAACCTTTTTCTTTTTCTAATGCTAAATTAAATGAATTATAGGAATAGTTTAAACAACTAAACTCATTTGTCCAAAGAACTTTAACACTTTCAGTAAGCGGTTGTTGAGGTCTGTTTGTGGCTACCTGACCTATGAAGCTGTCAACTAGAGATGCAACGGATATCCGGTTGCTATCCGGTATCCGGCCTATCCGGCCATTATTATACAATCCAGCCGAATACCGGATAGTTGCGCACTATCCGGCCGGATACCGAATAGTGATTCTGTTTGATATTTAACTCTGAAAAATGGTTAGTATCCACGAAAACAACAACAAATTATCAATATTTGTTTAGTAGTATTACGGCGCACCAGCCCCAACAGGCGCGCCAGTCTATGTAGGTATCACACTTAACCAAATATGTGAAAATTCATCAACAACACAGCATATCCGTGTTCAATAGACCGCCGTTGTGTTTTGAACCTGGAAATGCCTTGTTGAGTTGCGGCTATGTACCGTAACTCAACACAGCAAAACTATGCTTGCTTGCTTACGGAGAGGCCTATGCTTGGAGTTTCTCTGCGTGATCGAATCAGAAATGAGGAGATCCGCAGACGAACGAAAGTAATCGACGTATCCCAGCGGATTAGCAAGTTGAAGTGGCAGTGGGCAGGGCACGGCACATAGCACGGAGAACTGATGGCCGATGGCGGCCGCGTATTGGCAAGCGTAGCGTAGGACGACCAGCCACAAAATGGTCTGATGACCTCATACAGGTGGCAGGAAGGCGCTGGTTGCGTGCTGCTTACAGAACTTTAGAAATCCATGGAGGAGGCCGATGTTCAGCGGTGGACTTCTTGTGGCTGAGATGATGATTCAGCAAAATAGGCGGGCGCACGTGTACTGCATACGAAAGAAATAGTTCCGTACACCGACCTAATAAACCTCGTTTCTTGCCTAGAAAACGGTCTGCGCGAACCTACAATACGTAACAGGTTGAAACCTGCACGACGCGCCCGCGGCCAAACTAAAATGTAGGTATCGTTTTGCCGGCCGAATATTCGGCGGCCGGATACCGGATATTCGGCCGGTGATCAGGCCGAATATCCGGTATCCGGTATCCGGCCAAACAACTATCCGTTGCATCTCTACTGTCAACTATCGCTGGTTCCTATCTTGTGCCATGAACGCCCGCGAGCGAGCCGCAGACAGCCGTTACCTCTCGAGCGCGGTCCGCAGTCGCGCGGACAGGCGCGCGCCGGGCGCCGCGTGCTTCACCTCCTGCATCAGGTCGTCGAACAGCGCGGCCATCGCGTCGCCCGCCTTGCGCGCGCCCAGCCGCAGCGCCGCGCCCTCCGCCTCGCCGTCCTCCCACATGCTGCCGCCGCCCCGCCCGCGACCTGGCTGAACACGACTAAGGGGAGAACACAAATATAAACAGAAAATCAATCAGTCAGACAAAACACAAAGAACGTATTTATTTTGCTTGACGGACGGACGCGCAAAATTAATCCAAGAATTCCGAGATTTTTTTTTTGTATTTACGTCCCCTTTAGAAAATGCAAAGGGACTTATGGCTATACAGCCAAATCCAGCGTTTACAAAGCAGGGTTCAACTCAAATGATACAAATAAAGTAAGGCTAACGAGACAACACGACAAATTTATCATTTCATATGTTTATGGGTGGTTCATTGCTTTTCTAAGCTTTCTTTATATTGCGATGACGAGCGATTATTATGTCCTTATTTCTCGCACGCAATTATGACGTCAGTTGGTCGTCGACGACTATTGTTGTCAGATACATGCTAAAGCGGTCGGCACAGTAGCACTTTTATTATAATTATTCTTTGGCCTTGGCCTAACTAATCATTTTTATTGAAATACTAGCTGACCCGGCGAACTTCGTACCGCCTAATTATTGGAGGCAGAAAGTAAGTGGTCAACTTTTATATGGGAAAATGGAATTGTCGTCTTACTCTATCTTACTCGCAATTTTTCCTTATTTGCTTACCGTTTAGACCTACCCTGGACTACGACAAACATTTTAAAACCAAAATCAGCTCAATCGGCCCAGCCGTTCTCGAGTTTTAATCAGACTAACGAACAACAATTCATTTTTATTTATATATAGATTTCATACATTAAATAATTTCGACTTCGGTCTCAATTAAATAGAAAAGACTTGACTGTGCGCACTTAGTCTTCTTTACATTTCCCTTGTTAGGAATAAATTGAAACGGAAAAAAAAACATTGTTTGACTGTCAGGACTGTCAAATCAAATTTTGACATTTAACTGGCTGAACCAGTCGTGTATTGAAAACACAGTTTCTCGTTGTTTTGTTATTAATAATAGTTTAGTAAACACCTCAAAACCAAAGCATAATGAGTGATTACGAAGACGATATTGACGAGGACTTACCTTCGATATCACTAAGCCAGTCAACCGGAGAAAAAGTAAGAATAAATTAGTCGTAGACACTAGCTATAGTAAAGATTCTTTAGCTTATTGTTCGAAGTGCAAGTTCTTTTGTATATCGTTGTATCACAGAGTGAGCTGGAGATGCCTCCGGCTGCGGAAGTGGCGTCGGAGCGCGCTCGCGAGGCGGCGGCCGAGCGCGCGCTGTGGGCGCTGCGAGCGCCGCCCGCCGCGGCGCCCGCCACGCCGCCGGACGACGGCGAGGTACCGGACTCAGACCCACCCCCAGAGGTTTTTGAACTCTGTCACTCTCAAATTCAGTTAACTCTCATATTTCTTCAGAAACATCGGTTTTGACTTATCATTACTAGGTTATGTTAGATATCACTTGTATTGACACCAAACAATTGGTAAACACTTGTCGTAATCGAGTAATTCTGTCAGTGTAATTCTATGTGAAGCAGAAGAAAGCCAACTCTTCCTTGTAAAGACAGGTAGAAAAGAGCAGAGTCATTAGAACACAACCACAGTCAGGGAAACCCCCATGGGAGCATGTGACTTTCACTAACATATGCAACAACAAAAACCTGAGACTGCCCTAGAACTCTTATCTTCTTTATCAACTACTTTAGCAAATAAGAAATGTCATTCAGACAGAGGTCATGAAGCAGTTTAGGTAATGTATTCATAGCATTACCCGGGTCGGCCCTTCCTGCATGCTGTCCACCGAGGATTTTTGTGATTCACATCCAAATCATCCATGACACCGGGACGATCAGATATAAAATGATTAAACATTGAACAACCCTGACGAGCGTAGGCCTCCCATTCACGAAAGTCAAATCCTACACCTCCACATCTCGACGGCAGGCGGAGCTGCTGGAGGCGTGGGCGGAGCTGCGCGTGGACGACGCGGCGGGCGCGGGCGCCGCGCGCGGCGAGCGGCCGCGGCTGCCGGCCGCGCTGGCCGCGCTGCGCCAAGCGCTGCCCGCCGGGCCCGGCGCCGCGCTGCTCGCCGCGCACCTGCGGGCGCTGCGCCGCGCGCCGCACGCCGCCGACGCCATCGCGGACCAGGTCGCTCGCTCTGTCGTCTTGTCTGATCGATCTGCTCCGCGTAATCTAGGAGACGTCCGTCTGACGAACCCTGTTTATACATACAGTCGCGGTCGCCGCGCCGCGCAGTGCTGCCAATTTAGCGACTCTGTCGCTAGATCTGGCAGGTTTTGGGACTACGTTGGCGACTAATTCTGCAAGTGTTTTTATACATTTTAGCGACTTGTGACCAGTGCTCCATACATGTAGCGATATTTGGACCCAATTTGACACGAACTGGCACTTGCAACATTTCTAGCGACTTCTTCAAAACTGAGTCGGGAACACTGGCGCCGCGGACTCGACCGACAGAACGGACGGCGGGAGTATCGTCGAGTAACCGGAGTGCGTTCACGCGGCAGGTGCTGTCGGGCGTGACCGCGCTGCTGCGGCGCCCGGGCGCGGCGGGCGCGGCCGGCGCGGCGGCCTGGCTGCTGGCGCTCGCGGCCGCGGGCGGCGGCGGTCGCGCGCGCCGCGCGCTGCACCGCGTGCTCGACGCGCACGCCACCGCCGACCAGGTGCGCGCGCCCCGGACCGCGGCGGGTCTCGCCCGGGTTCCGTCCGTCACACTGTCGCGCGTCCGTCCTCGCAGGTCGCGGAGCTGGGCGCGGCGGCGAGCGCGGCGTGGGGCGCGGGCGCGGGCGGCGCGCGCGCGCTGCTGGCGGCGCACGACGCGGCGCGCAGCGGCGCGGGGCGCGGCGCCGACCGCCTGGCCGCCGCGCTGCTCGGCGCCGCGCTGCGCCGCGCGCTGCCGCCCGGCCCGCAGGCGGGCGAGCGCGACCCGGCGCCGCTCGGCGGGACCGCGCAGGAGCCGGAGGGCGCGCCGCTGTCGGCGGCGACGGCGCGGCGCGTGCGCGCGGCGTGGCGGCGGCTGCCCGCGCGCGCGCAGCTGCTGGTGCTGCGCGGCGCGGGGCGCGCGCTGGCCGCCGCGCCGCGCGCCGGTCCCGCGGCCGACCTGCTCGCCGCGCTGCGCCAGCCGCTGCCGCGCACCGACTCGCCGCTCAGCCGCCAGCAGGTCAGTTCCGCCGCTGATGCGCCCTCGCGTGCCCGAGCGGAACCGGACGAACGCGAATGAGGTCATCCGGATTGTTTGCCGGTTCTCGCTCGAAGTGGACTGACGTGACCTCACGTTTTTGAAAGATCGCTCTCTCTCCGCGCAAAAGTCAATTTAGACGGAGCGAAAGTGTTTCTGCACGAGACATGGCTGGTCAGAATGAGTTCCTTTGCCCTTTCCGGAAGGAATGAGGGTAAAACAAAGAAGTGACACTGACAGAAGTAGAGAGTGACGTAAGTCCTCGGTCCGAAACGCGTCCGAATAACTGCCAGGATTTGTAAACAGAAACATCAAATTGGCATTTATCATTACTATGTACTGTCGCTAACCCGGTTGTAATAAATACGTGATAAATGCAAAAACTTTTTTTTTATTTTATCACGATCGGTCTGAATCAAAAACTGGCTCAAATTACTTTTAGCGAGCTAACTGATTCGACCGGGACGTCAGCGTTGTAATCGTTATTCGGGCTGCGGCCAACGACAGTCCAGTCCAAGCAAGCGCCATCTAGCGAGTGTGAATGAATTGAGTTACCTAACCTAAGTGTAGCGTCGTCGTGCAGGTGCTGAGCAACGTGTCCAAGCTGCAGCTGCTGTTCCGAGAGTGCGCTGACGGCGGCGGCGAAGGGATGAAGGATGACGCGGGTGAGGAGGGGGTGCGGGACGAGCGGCTACGCGACGACGGCGCGTCCCCGGGCGGTGCTGAGACGTCGCCGGAGCGTAAGCGCCTGCGCCGCTCCCCGCGCTGCGCCGCACACCTGCCGCCGCCTGCTCCACTCTGAGACGCCATATCGTCCGGCGACAACCGAAGCTCGCGTGACATGTAAATTGAACCATCCGCCGCTCGGTTGACGAAAGTCTCTGTCCGACTTCAAAGAAGAAGGTCATCGCTTCGCCTCGTCTGAAGGTGTTCACTCTGTACGAGAGTTTCGGTGTCACGGTCGCCTCGCGATATTCGACGTCGCATCGTACGCTTCCCCGTGCCGCTCTTTAAAACTCTTAATACTGTTATGATTACATTTTTGGAGGAATCGACTTTAAGAGAAACGAATGTGATAGTAGAGTAGTTTTTATTTATTTTTGTAATAAAATTTAAGTATACAGATTATCGCTTGACGTTAAGATATCCGAGCACCGGTGCACGAGATGTGCTCTCTCCACGAAAAGAACGTGACGGCAAACCTTCTGCCGTTTTTGTAGCTCAGCTGCGAGGAGCTGCCCTTCACGGGCCTTTCGTTCGCTGGAATGGTCAGCGACGGTTTCTGCATTTTTTGTCCTTAATTGAAGCTTCATTCGCTAACATTTTCAATTTGATTTCCATCAGGGAACAAAGTGTTAATACGCTGCGCGCTATTACACCATTAAAGTGGTCCCTGGCAGATATTTTCAATCGATAATGTTGTATGTTAAATTAAATTGAACCTTTTGGCTTTGAAAAGAGAAAAAAGAAAATTAAACTTCTGAGTTTCTAGCGGGGTTTTTTCAGTAGTATCTTCCATTTTCCGAAGCGCTAGTAGATTCAGACATGTAAAAGAGCCTATATGGCCTACTTGAAAATAAATTTTTCATTTTCATTTGGTAGTAAAGCTGATATTTGAATTAATTATTGCTGCCGTCTTTTTGCTTAGTCTATGGCTTAAATCTGCATTCTAAAATTAAAGTTGAGCGCACTAGCCACGCCATATTAGTCGGTTTTTGATTTAGATTGCCTCCTTGGACAATCACTAATTCTATCTTAAGGCATCAATGTACTTGGCTTTAAAGCTGTGCTTTAACACCATTTTCCAATGACAGCCAAAGTCAAATCTTGAAACAATAAAATTATACTGTACTTCCGTACTTACTAAAATGTATTATTTCTAGAACGAATAAAAATAGTTTTGATTTGAGATTGCTTGCATTTTAATTTAAACACAATCCTAACACTAGCATAGCGTGTTATTTACTTATTATTATTAAGTCCTCGATCTCCGATCAGTCGGTAAGCTATTTATTGTGTGATGTAAGTTTAGCAGGCCAACTGTCCAGGAATTGATCAGTCTGGGGTCAGACGCGTCCGACGTCTAGGCGTCTTACCGCGTTCCTACAGCTTTAAATGCCCTAGCGCCATCTGCAGTGTCATACTTAGTATGTTATGTAATAAACAACCAATGATAACACGCCGTACGTAACCGATAATTTGATAGGACATCTTCCCTGCGAATATCAGGATATTATGCTGCATACGCCCTTGTCATGACGTGATACGACTTAAGGAGTCCACTAGGCCACTGTACCACAATGGGATTGAAAAAATATAAATAACAAAGCAAAGGTTAATTCAAATCTAACCTAACAGAATGTACCTACTCAGTTGACCGGAGATGGGTCCGCAACGATCTCGAATCAAATCACGGGTTCAATTCGATACTTAAAGCAGCCTTAATAATTATCGTAGTCTGTAGTATTTTTACACCAAATTATCTCTTTATTTTGCGGTGCGCGATCGAAATGTCGACCCGCGCGGTCCCGGCTGGCGGCGGGGCGTTCACGGCGCTCGCCCGGCCTCACGCGGGGTGCGCCAGCTCGACCTCGAGGCGCGCCAGCGGCAGCGACAGCGCCGCGCCCAGCAGCGGCCGCGAGTAGCCGCCGCTCAGCTGCCACCTGCAAGCGCGGCACTGCTGACCGGGAATCGCCGGGAGAGACTCGAGTTTCGAGCCTTCGAGTGACATCAGGCAAATATTTTAGAGCACCGGCGTTCTCGATCTCGTCCGGCCCGACGGGACTCGAGCTCGAGGGGCGCCGGAGGAGCCTCGAGCCCGCGTCCTCGGCCGAATAGAAAGCGCATGCGATCACCCCGCGTCGTGCAGCAGCTGGCGCGCGGCGGGCTGCAGCGCGGAGGTGAGCGCGTGCAGCGCGGGGTAGCCGAGCCGCGCCGCGCCGCGCCGCGCCGCCGCCTCCAGCGCGCGCGCCGCGCCGCGCCGCCGCCACGCGCGCGCCACGCCCAGCGCGCCCAGCCAGCCGCCCGCCGCCGCGCCCGGCGCCCACAGCGACACCGTGCCCACGACCTGCCGAGCGCCGCCACCACGACCCGGATTACACTCGACGCCTTCCCGCGGACTGTGATATCGAGCTGGCCACGATCGGGACCGAGATTTTTGTTGCGACTCGATTGACTCTTATATTTTTGAAATCGGGTATCTCTCCCCTCCATAGAATTTTAGAATTCTCGAGCTTCTCTCGCTCCTCTGTCGTACGCGCTGTGGACCTGTCGCGGGGAGCGACCTCGACGGAGCGAACGGACGCGGGTCGAGTACCTGGCGGTGCTGCGGGATCGCGGGGGCCGCGTCGCCCGCCGGCTCGTCCTCCAGCAGCACGGCCACGCGCCGCGGCGGCGCGGCGCCGGGCGCGCGCGGCGGGCCGCGGCGCTCCGCCACCCAGCCGGCGCGCTCGCGGGGCAGCCGCGCGGCCGCGCGCGCCGCCGCCGCCTCCAGCGCCAGCCGCGCGGCCGCCAGCACCAGCAGCGCCGCGCCCGGCAGCGCCAGCAGCGCGCCGCGCCCCGCGCCGCAGAAGATGAACAGCGCGGCGCCGCCCAGCACCATGCCCTGCAGCGTGGCCTGTGCACGCCCAAACACGATACTTGATCATCCATACCGGCTGTTGGAAATCTGATGCCTCTCAGAAGACAATGTTTATAGTTGCAAAGGTGCGATGAATATTTTCAGATGTTTCATTCGGAATTTTAATTTACAAATTTGCAAAAAAAAAAAAACAAAGCTAACTATTTTATACAGCCTGGTCCACACCTCTACCAAACACGGAGAGTAACCAGAGATATTTACTATTTGTATTTACAGTGAGAAGTCTAACAGATTTTCAAATAATATGTTATTTGTGTTTGTTTATTTTGTAATAATCATGATTGTTACACAGAAATACATTAATTTTACACTCCATGTTAGCCTGTATTAATGGCAATTTGAGTACTTGTTTTTTATTATTTTTTGGTATTATGTGTTATTCCCAATGCTTAGGTGCTTTATTAAAAAACCCATCCATCGCGGGACACAACCCCTGAGATTCATTTATCACGACCCAAATCAGCCTTAACATTAGGCTAAGGATTGAACTTGAGACTGAGCAATACCTGTGACTGTAAAGTTATTGCCACAAAGGTCACACAGTGTCTCAGGCAAATATGGCATTAACCCTTTAACTGCTGAGACATTTTCATCAGACATGTCTGTGTCACCACCTATACAAAAACTATATGACATTTGCCCTCATTCTAAGACTGCGGCGAAATGAGCTGGACATTGTGTGTTTTAAATATGAGGCAATGGCAACTAAAAGTTTAATACTTGCTATGAAGATTTGTATTGATTACGTTTCCATGCTGTCGTAAAAGCTGGTTGGCGGAGCGCGATGCGAGCAAGTGAGACAGCGCTGAGCTTGTTCATATTGCTTTAAAGCCGGTTAAATAATCACACCCCAGGCACAATATTTCTTTTACATTCATGCACTCTGCCGCATGTGATGTGTGTACCAGAGAATTTCGTCCAAATGATTGGAATATAATCGTGAAGTCTGTGTGTAATCAATCAATGTCAACATGCAATAAGTATTACAATGGATATTATGGGTTCGAGCCAGCCGTACGCTTCAACACGTACGATACGGGATGGTTTTACCTCGTGGAAGAAGAAGTAGAAGAAGGCGTCGGTGGTGAGCGAGAGCAGCGCCTCGCGCAGCAACGCCGCGCGCGCCGCCGCGTCGCTGGTGCGCGCGCGCCGCACCACCAGCACCTCGGTCTGCGCCTGCGCCGGCATCACGCCGTGCGCCCGCCGTCACACACTACCTACACTGCGAATTAACACTTAGCACCAAAAGTCAAAGCGTTCTGTTTTGTATTGATAATAATCGATAATAATTTAGTATTTATTTATATTTCCGAAATCCAAATTTGACAATTATGACATACATTTTTTTTTTTTTCATTTTATCCGTAACCGGCTTAACCGAAAAAGGCAAAGGAGACTGAGTCCGTACAGCCAAGATTTTTTTTTTTTTTTTTTTTTTTTACTGATAACGTACAATAAATTACAGGGGGCCTAGCACGCTAGCATTTATCGATGACATAAAGCATTTATCCCGTTCTAACCAGTATGCGTGTGCGAAATGGACGAATGCTTTATGTCAGCGATAAACGCTAGTGTGCTAGAGGGGCAGGTCGCGGCCCAAATAACGTTTACATCGCTAAGAGCGCTCAAACGGGCGGATCAAATCACGCCCACATTGCTCACAAGACATACCGTGACGTCATATATTGACTTAGATCGCTAACATTGCCAGGGGTGTAAGACGTCGGTTACATGCTCATTGTGTCGTCAGTTCAGTCCATCATTCTGGTCAGAATGACGAGAGAATTATCGTGTAACCTGTCTCGTGTCGTGTCAGTCTGAACTGATCGTAACCGTGTCCATTTGTCATCATTCTGGCATCAGTCAAAACTATACCGGAATGATGGACTGAACTGACAGCAGAATTAGCGTGTAACCGATTAACGGTTAAGTTAGTTTCATAGGATAACTGGCCCCTATTGAATAATGACTTGTAACTTGTAATACAAGCGGAAGCCTCTTTTCAACTCCTTTTAATAGAAAGAGACTTGCATTTATTACACGTACCTAAACCCGCAATCTCGGGACAAACGTTTTCGTTCCGACATGCCAACTCGTCAACTCCCTGAAGTCATTGCCTGAATTCGCGCAATTAATTTGTATTGACACGCCCAGATGCTGGGTTTTGGGTCTACGTAGTGCTTTAGTATTTTGACCAAACTATTTATTCTTGTTCACAAGGATCGTCCGGAAGACCGAAGAGCATAGATCACAAGCTTTTTGATGCACTTCCGGAGGTAATGCACTCCGGAGCAATAGAGTTTCAGTTTGTGAATCGTGATAGTTATTTAGTTTCATGTATTTAAGTCTCCAATCTTTAGACAATCTTTGTGAAACTTTCACGATCTTGGCCTAATTTTATAAACGTGACGAGCGACATGTGACAGTGACAATTCGCTATACATTGCTTGCCCACGATGATGTTAAGTCTGTAGCGTTACTTGTCGACTCAGTAATGTACGGCGAATTGTCATTGTCACCTGTCGCTTGTCTAAGCGTTTATAAAGATGGGCCCTTGTAGCGGTTGGAAATATAACTGCTATGCTAACTGGGATGCTTTCTGGTGTACCTTCATAGCTCCGGGCGTGCTGGGACCCCGTGACGCAAGTGGAGGACGGATCGATTGGTATCGGGCGTAAGCCGTGTAACATCAATTTCAGTTGGAAATGGTTTCTTCCGTTGTAAGTATGTCGCTGATAAATTTCAGCTTGAGGGTTAGTCGTATGCGCTTCAATTTCTTTCTGGCTAGTGTGAAATTTTCTTTTGTAAATTTCAAGGTTTGTTAGCCGTTGACTGACCTCGAAGTCCGAAGGCGAATGTAGAGGTAATTGCGCTAAGTGTTGTATTGTAAGCGGCCGCGCATTGACGCGCGTAAGCCAATAAGTCGCGTCAGTTCTGCCCCCATCGGCGCTAATATTGTAAATCTATACTAAAGTATCAATACGAAGTTGAATTGCATATTTAATTAACTTCAAGTCACAATGACAAAATCAGGGAGAATCTATCTTCTAATGGCGCAGATACGCAACAACTTACTATTAGGTGACCCGATTGTTCGTTAGTCTTCTATTCTTATAAAACAATCCAAAATAGGTTTGGACGTGTAGATGTTTGTGTAGACGTGTGCGTGATTATCCGGAACCTTTTTAAAAGTTGAACTGTCCAACAATAACGAAGCTTCATATACGATTGTTTTCAAAAAGTGTGCAGAGAAAGGAAGCAGACCAATAACAACGTCTTCTTTTTAAACGTACGAACATGTATAGTCGAACAAGTAATTGCTTGAGCACTTTTGAACCTTATCCCTTTCGGTCGAAAAGAGGTCAAGCAATTTCTTGGTCAATTATACAAGCCGGCAATGTCCGAAAATGAGACATTCTACAGAATCCATAAACATTCAGCTGAATGACGGGCCCGTTTAGCTAAAGGAAAATGTTTGAGAGGCTGCCTGAATTTAGTCGATGGCGCTAGAAAAAACTTTGAGATGGCAAAAGACGCGCCAGAAGAGTGCCAATGTGAAACGCACCATTCACCTCTTCCGTGCTGAAAGAAAACTGGCCAAAAGTGGATTTTCCCGTTTAAAAAGCCGTTTTTCGACGAAATTTGGCTTTAAAATTCTAGATCTTAATTCAGGGGTGTGTCAGAGCAGTCCAGTATGTGCCAGTAGACTAAAGCATGCATTATTTGATAAGGCGCAAAAAACTTTAGCGAATTCGATGAATATTTCAAAAGTTAGTGCTTTAATACCTACAGTCCGAGGTGATATACCAAAGGTTACCACTGACGGGTGGGAGTGGGGGGCTCGAATTTTTGCCGCTTACGGCAGCGGGCAACTGAAACAAGCCTACCACAATAGGAATGAGTCAGATCGGATGGATATTGCCCGAGTTATTCAATAAAAACTGGTATTATAATAGCCCCTGTGAAAAAGCTACGAGCAACTCACTCTTCTTTAATAACTTTTGAACCAAATGTCCAATCGTTACCAAACAAAAGAGAGTTGCTAGAGGACTCTAAGGCGTGGCAAGCGCCGTAAACAAGATGACTCTAAATCTATAAACAAAAAAATTATTAGCCTCGATAAAGTAAAAGTTAGCTAAATTTACTAAAATATTTTACTAAAAATTTGGAAAGAACTGAATGTAAACAAACAATTTTTCCCTAAATTTTACCTCAACTAATAGATGACCTCAACTGATAGATAAAGTGTTTTTTTTTTTTTTTTTTTGTTTTTTTTATACGAAAAGCTTTATAGCTCCCCCCGGCTTGGAGCACCTCGGGAACTGATAGATAACCTAACGCAAGATCACCTAACTAAAGCTAACCTAACTAAGGCAAACCTTACTTAGGCAAACCTAACTAAAACAAACCTAACCAAACCTAACCTAACTGAACTGAAAATAACCAAACGCAAGATAACCTAACTGAACCTAACCTAACTGGCAGAAAACCTAATATAATAAAACGTAACTGAAGCTACCGTAACTGAAAGATAACGTATCCTAACCTAACTAGGACAAACCTAAATGTGGAAAACATAACTGAGGAAAACATAACTGAGGCAAACATAACTGACGGAAACCTAGCTATGAAAAACCTAACTAACAGATAACCTAATTCAGAGATAACCTAACTGAGGCAAACCTGACTGAGAAAAACCTAACTAACAGATAACCTAATCAGAGATAACCTAACTGAGGCAAACCTAAATGAGGCAAACCTAACTGAGGCAAACCTTACTGAGGCAAACCTTACTTAGGCAAACCTAACTAAAGCAAACCTAACCATACCTAACCTAACTGAACTGAAAATAACCAAACGCAAGATAACCTAACTGAACCTAACCTAACTGGCAGAAAACCTAATATAATAAAACGTAACTGAAGCTACCCTAACTGATAGATAACGTATCCTAACCTAACTAGGACAAACCTAAATGTGGAAAACATAACTGAGGCAAACATAACTGACGGAAACCTAGCTATGAAAAACCTAACTAACAGATAACCTAATTCAGAGATAACCTAACTGAGGCAAACCTGACTGAGAAAAACCTAACTAACAGATAACCTAATCAGAGATAACCTAACTGAGGCAAACCTAAATGAGGCAAACCTAACTGAGGCAAACCTTACTGAGGCAAACCTTACTTAGGCAAACCTAACTAAAGCAAACCTAACCATACCTAACCTAACTGAACTGAAAATAACCAAACGCAAGATAACCTAACTGAACCTAACCTAACTGGCAGAAAACCTAATATAATAAAACGTAACTGAAGCTACCCTAACTGATAGATAACGTATCCTAACCTAACTAGGACAAACCTAAATGTGGAAAACATAACTGAGGAAAACATAACTGAGGCAAACATAACTGACGGAAACCTAGCTATGAAAAACCTAACTAACAGATAACCTAATTCTGAGATAACCTAACTGAGGCAAACCTGACTGAGAAAAACCTAACTAACAGGTATCCTAACTAACACATAACCTGACAGACAACCTAACTCGGAGATAACCTAACTGAGGCAAACCAAACTGAATGGAAACTAACCTAACTGACAGATAAACCAACGCAAGATAACCTAACTGCTAGATAACATATGGAAACTGAGGCAAACCTAACTGAGAAAAACCAAACTGAGGCTAACCTAACTGTGGAAAACCTAAGGCAAATGTAACTGAGGCAAACATGAACAAGGGAAACCTAGCTGTGAAAAACCTAACTAACAGATAACACAACTCAGAGATAACGTAACTGAGGCAAACCTAACTGCGGAAAACCTAACTTAGGTTAGGTTAGGTTAGGTTAGGTTAGGTTAGGTTAGGTTAGGTTAGGTTAGGTTAGGTTAGGTTAGGTTAGGTTAGGTTAGGTTAGGTTAGGTTAGGTTAGGTTAGGTTAGGTTAGGTTAGGTTAGGTTAGGTTAGGTTAGGTTAGGTTAGGTTAGGTTAGGTTAGGTTCAGACGGCACCACCGGAGGGGCTCATGGACACCGCCAATGCCAGCACGACCGCTTGAGCTCCTCCAGACGAACGCCAACCACTCCGCCCGCGCCCAGGATCTGCTGATGCAGTCCATGGCGGAGTGGGGCGTTGACGCGACGGTGGTCGCCGAGCCGTACTTCGTCTCCCCCCAATCTAATTGGGCTGGGGACGTGGACGGCTCGGTGGCAATAGTGGTGCCGGCGTTCGGCGAATCCCCCCGCCTCTCCATAAAGGAGAGGGGGCAAGGATTCGTCGCGGCCAAATGGGGGGAAATGATACTCCTAGGAGTATATTTCTCCCCAAACAGGCCCCTGAGGGAATTCGAGGCCTTCCTCAGGGAGCTGGGGCTGGTCGTGGGAAGGGCGGCACCAACGCCGGTCTTGGTGATGGGGGACCTGAACGCGAAAAGCGGCGCGTGGGGTTCCCCCATCACCGACGCTAGGGGGACAGAGGTCGAGGGCTGGGCGGCCATGGCCGGCCTGGTGCTGGTGAACCGGGGGACGGTCCAGACATGCGTGCGGCGGCAGGGGGGGTCTATCGTGGACGTAACGTTTGCGACCCCTGCCATCGCCGCTCGCATCCAGGATTGGCGCGTCCTGGAGGATGCGGAGACCCTCTCCGATCACCGGTACATCCGGTGTAGGGTCTCCGCGTCTACGTCCGCCCCCCCGGCGGTGCAGCCCCGAGCCGGCCAATTGTTCCCCAGGTGGACCCTGTCGAAGCTAGACCCGGAGTTGGCGGAGGAGGCCGCCATGATCCGGGCTAGGTGGTCCACCACTCCCTCCGGCGGGGACATTGATGAGAGGGCCATGGAGTTCCGGGCGTCGCTCACCGAGGTGTGTGACGCCTCGATGCCCCGGACGCGGCGGATGGCCGCCAAGAAGGGAGTGTACTGGTGGACGGCGGAGCTTGCGGACCTCCGCACCACCAGTATACGGGCGAGGAGGGCGTACCAGAGGTGCCGCAGGAGGAGGAACCACACGCCGGCTGAGGAGGACCACTACCATCAGGTCCTCCAGGAAGCCAGGACGGCACTCCAGGGGGCTATCGCCAGGGCCAAGGACTCCGCGCACGAGGAGTTCTTGGCCACCCTGGACAGGGATCCATGGGGGCGCCCGTACCGCATCGTCCGCAATAAAATGCGGACTGCGCCCCCATTGGAGACCATGGAGCCGGAGCTGCTGCAGCGAGTGGTCGTCGGGCTCTTCCCCGTGGCGCCATCCGTGTCGGTCCCGCGAATGGCGCCGCCGAGCGCGCCTGGAGAGGGACTGTGCGAGGCCCCCCTCGTCACGGATGATGAAATGGTGGGTGCGGTGGATCGGCTGCGTCGATGCAAAAAGGCACCGGGGCCGGATGGGGTCCCGGGTAAGGTCCTTCCCACCGCACTCAAGCACTTGGGGAGCCGCCTCAGGCAGTTATTCGACGACTGCCTGGCGGCTGGGCGGTTCCCGAGTGCTTGGAAGCAGGGGCGGCTCTGCCTACTGGCGAAGGAGGGTCGTCCAGCAGACTCTCCTTCGGCCTACAGGCCTATCGTGCTGCTCGACGAGGTGAGCAAGATGCTGGAACGCATCATTGCCTCCCGCCTACAGGCTCACCTCGTCGACATAGGGCCGGGTCTCTCCGACCAACAGTACGGGTTCCGTACGGGGCGGTCGACGATAGATGCGGTCACCGCCCTCAAGGAGTTCTGCTCGTACGCGGAGGGAAGGGGTGAGGGTGTCATGGCGGTGTCACTAGACATCGCCAACGCTTTTGGCACCCTCCCCTACGGAGTGATAGAGGAGGCACTCCGGTATCACGGGGTGCCCCTCTATCTAAAGCGGATGATAGGACACTACCTGGAGGGCAGGGTAGTGTCCTATCAAGAGAGAGGAGGAGGCAGGGCGGATCGGCGGATGGCCTGCGGCGTTCCTCAGGGGTCTGTGCTGGGACCCCTGCTCTGGAACGTCGGATTCGACTGGGTCATCCGTCTCACGCTGCTCCCTCGGATGGCGGTCGTCTGCTATGCAGACGACACGCTGGTGGCCGTCCGGGGCGGCACATACGAGGAGACAGCGCGGCGGGCGACCGTGGCCACGACAATGGTCGTGGACCGCATTAGCATGCTCGGGTTGCGGGTGGCCCTCACGAAGACGGAGGCCATCGTCTTCGGGGGGCCACGATGGAGGATTCCGGCGGACGCCGGCATTGTCGTTCGCGGAGAGGGCGTCCGGGTCAAGGCCCAGATCAAATACCTGGGCCTTCACCTGGACCGGAAGTGGACGTTTGAGGAGCACTTCAAACAACTTGCTCCTCGCGTCGTGGGCGCCGCCTCGGCGCTGGGAAGGCTCCTCCCCAACCTGGGAGGGCCAAACGCTCCGTGCCGACGCCTGTATGCAGGCGTGGTACGGAGCATGGCGTTATATGGGGCTCCCATATGGAGCGGGGCGTTGAACGCCAAGTGCCGGGCCCTCTTAAGAAGGCCCCAGAGGGTCGTCGCCATCCGCATCTGCCGTGCATACTGCACGGTAGCTTTCGCTGCGGCATGCGTATTGGCAGGGACCCCGCCCTGGGAATACGAAGCGGATGTGCAGGCGGAAGCGCACAGGAGGAGGGTTGAGGGCCGGGCGAGAGACGAGCGCCTGGCCCCGGAGGAGGTGGCCCACGCGCGCCGAGAGGCCGCCGAAAGGACGAGGGACCGGTGGAAAGCGAGCCTGGCGGACCCCTCTTATGGCATCCGCACCATAGAGGCTGTCCGCCCGCTCCTTTCTGACTGGTCCTTGAGACGGCACGGGACTCTCTCCTTCCGACTCACGCAGGTATTGACCGGGCATGGCTGCTTCGGTCATTACCTGCACAGGGTCGCGAGGAGAGAGCCGACCCCGTCGTGCCATGAGTGTGGCGCGGGGGACGATACGGCGCAGCACACCCTCGCGGTGTGCAGCGCCTGGGAGTCTCGGCGCCGCACTCTGGTGGCGACAATCGGGGGCGACCTCTCGCTGCCCAGCGTGGTAGCCGCCATGCTGGACAGCGACAGGTCGTGGGAGGGAGTGGCCTCTTTCTGTGAGGACGTTATGTCACAGAAAGAGGCCGCGGAGCGGGTGCGCGAAGAGGCCGTCGACGCACACCCGCTCCGGCGCAGACGATGGGGGAGGCGGCGGAGACAGTTCGCTGCCCGCCAACTTCCCCAGTGAGGCCTGCGGGTATGGGGGTGGAGCACCCCTGCCCGCCGTAGGCTAGGCCTCACGGTCTGGGGGGGAGGTTCAGCGTCCCTGACCTCCCTCTCCTTTGGCGCGGGTAAGCCCCGGCACGTAGACTGGGGCGCCGGTCAGGCGTCGTTGTGGGTCATGACTGAGGTCCCACGGCGCCTGGTAGAAAGCCGGTTCGAGGGTGACGCCTAGGGAGGTTTTAGTTCGGGTATGCCCCCCACTCTGGGGGGAGAGTCCCACATATCCTCCGGCCGCTCCAGGCCGGGGTGAAGCTATAAAGCTTTCCTCCCTAGTCAAAAAAAAAAAAAAAAAAAAAAAAAAAGGTTAGGTTAGGTTAGGTTAGGTTAGGTTAGGTTAGGTTAGGTTAGGTTAGGTTAGGTTAGGTTAGGTTAGGTTAGGTTAGGTTAGGTTAGGTTAGGTTAGGTTAGGTTAGGTTGTAGGAGGAGGGCCCACACCCCAGCCGAGGAGGACCTTTATTACCAGGTCCTCCGGGAAGCAAAGACGGCACTTCAGGGGGCCATCGCCAGGGCCAAGGACTCCGCACACGAGGAGTTCTTGGCCACCCTGGATAGGGACCCGTGGGGGCGGCCGTACCGCATCGTCCGCAATAAGATGCGGACCGCCCCCCCCATCGAGTCGCTGGAGCCGGAGCTGCTGCAGCGGGTGGTGGTCGGGCTTTTCCCGGGACCGCCAAACGTGACGGTCCCAAGAATGGCGCCGCCGGTAGCGGACGAGGAGGAGCAGGAGCCCCCCCCACCCGTCACAGATGACGAAATGGTGGGGGCAGTTGACCGGCTGCGTAGATGCAGGAAGGCGCCGGGGCCAGACGGGGTCCCGGGTAAGGTCCTTCCTGTTGCGCTAAAGCACTTGGGGTGCCGCCTCAGGCAGTTATATGATGACTGCCTGGCGGCTGGGCGGTTCCCCAACGTGTGGAAACAGGGAAGGCTGTGCCTGTTGACAAAAGCGGGTCGACCCGCAGACTCCCCTTCGGCCTACAGGCCCATAGTGCTGCTGGACGAGGTGGGCAAGATGCTGGAGCGCATCATTGCGTCCCGCGTACAGAGCCACCTCGTCCGGGTAGGGCCGGGCCTCTCGGACCACCAGTTCGGGTTCCGAGCGGGGCGGTCGACGTTAGATGCAGTCACCGCCCTGAAGGAGTTCTGCGGGTATGCGGAGGGAAGAGGGGAGGGGGTCATGGCGGTGTCGCTAGACATCGCCAACGCCTTCGGCACCCTCCCCTACGGCGTGATAGAGGAGGCACTCCGATACCATGGAGTGCCCCTCTATCTGAGAAGGCTGATAGGGCACTACCTACAGGGCAGGGTAGTGTCCTATCAGGCGAGAGGGGGCGGGATCGAGGAGCGGCGGATGGCCTGCGGCGTTCCACAGGGGTCCGTGTTGGGACCCCTGCTTTGGAACGTCGGTTTCGACTGGGTGATCCGCCTCACGCTCCTCCCCCGGATGGCAGTCGTCTGCTACGCAGACGACACCCTCGTAGCCGTCCGGGGCGGAGACTACGAGGAGACGGCCCGGCGAGCGACGGTGGCCACCACAATGTTGGTGGACCGCATCCGCATGCTGGGCCTGCGGGTGGCCCTCACGAAGACGGAGGCCATCGTCTTCGGGGGGAGGGGCCCAAGTTGGAGGATCCCCGCGGGGGCGGGGATCCGTATAAGAGGGGAAATCGTCGAGGTGAAGGCCCAGATCAAGTATCTGGGCCTCCACCTCGATAGGCGGTGGAGTTTCGAGGGCCACTTCAAGGCCCTCGCTCCTAGAGTGGTGGGAGCGGCGGCGGCCCTCGGCAGGTTGCTCCCGAACGTGGGGGGCCCCAGCGCGCCATGCAGACGCCTCTTCGCGGGCGTCGTCAGAAGCATGGCGCTATACGGGGCTCCGATATGGGTCGACTCATTAAAAGAGTCGACCAAGGCCCTGCTGCGGCGACCACAGAGGGTGGTCGCCAATCGAATTTGCAGGGCCTACGTGACGGTGTCGTTCGGGGCAGCCTGCGTCCTCGCAGGCACACCCCCCTGGGAGCTTGAGGCGGGGGTGTGGGCGGAGGCGCACGCCAGGAGGGTCGAGGGCCGGGCGAGAGGAGAACGCCTGGCCCCGGAGGAGGTGGCCCACGCGCGCCGCGAGGCCGCCGAGAGGATGAGGGACCGGTGGAAAGCCAGCCTGGCGGACCCCTCTTATGGCATCCGCACCATAGAGGCTGTCCGCCCGCTGCTTTCCGACTGGTCCGAGAGACGGCACGGGACTCTCTCCTTCCGACTCACGCAGGTATTGACCGGGCATGGCTGCTTCGGTCATTACCTGCACAGAGTCGCGAGGAGAGAGCCGACCCCGTCGTGCCATGAGTGTGGCGCGGGGGACGATACGGCGCAGCACACCCTCGCGGTGTGCAGCGCCTGGGAGTCTCAGCGCCGCACTCTGGTGGCGACAATCGGGGGCGACCTCTCGCTGCCCAGCGTGGTAGCCGCCATGCTGGACAGCGACAGGTCGTGGGAGGGAGTGGCCTCTTTCTGTGAGGACGTCATGTCACAGAAGGAGGCCGCGGAGCGGGTGCGCGAAGAGGCCGTCGACGCACACCCGCTCCGGCGCAGACGATGGGGGAGGCGGCGGAGACAGTTCGCTGCCCGCCAACTTCCCCAGTGAGGCCTGCGGGTATGGGGGTGGAGCACCCCTGCCCGCCGCAGGCTAGGCCTCACAGTCTGGGGGGGAGGTTCAGCGTCCCTGACCTCCCTCTCCTTTGGCGCGGGTTAGCCCCGGCACGTAGGCTGGGGCGCCGGTCAGGCGTCGTTGTGGGTCATGACTGAGGTCCCACGGCGCCTGGTAGAAAGCCGGTTCGAGGGTGACGCCTAGGGAGGTTTTAGTTCGGGTATGCCCCCCACTCTGGGGGGAGAGTCCCACATATCCTCCGGCCGCTCCAGGCCGGGGTGAAGCTATAAAGCTTTCCTCCCTAGTCAAAAAAAAAAAAAAAAAAAAAAAAAAAAAAGGTTAGGTTAGGTTAGGTTAGGTTAGGTTAGGTTAGGTTAGGTTAGGTTAGGTTAGGTTAGGTTAGGTTAGGTTAGGTTAGGTTAGGTTAGGTTCCCCCCCGAGGTGTCGCCACCTTGTCGTGGTGGGGGGGCTTACGCCCTTAGTGATCGTCGGAGCCGAAAGGGTCCGACGTGAAAGGGTAACCAAGAGCGACACACCTTAGGTTAAGTTAGTTTTAGGGAAAAAAAAAAAAAAAAAAAAAAAAAAAAAAAAAAAAAAAAAAAAAAAAAAAAAAAAAGTTTAATTGTGTATATAGTCGGTTTTTAGTTGATTAGTTAGCATTGGGGAACTCAGCCCACAAAAAAGAGGGGAGCTGCTCACTCCTTAAATAGAGCAGGGGCGCTACCCCTAGATCAAATAGCATAATGGGTGATCGATACAATATACTACCCCAGGAGGGTACCGCCTTAACCGGCGGAGAGTCCCTCCCTGCATTTATTAATGCGGGCTGCCCCTCGTATTCTGGGGGGGGCAAAGATCGCTCCGTGGGCTCCCAGAGCTCACGTAACAACAGCAGTGCCGCATCAGTACAGTTTCCGGCAAAAAGTAGTGGCGCCATAGCGCGAGATTGCGAAGTCCGCCTTACGCGGCAGTCTGAAAAGAAGAGGGTACAGTCGCTCCTTCCATCCTTTTCAAGGGAAAATCAGACAAGGGAAGACCAGACAGGGAAAAAGAGCCCTGAGGAAGAGCTCGCGCTTCTTAGCGCGGAGGACGAGCCACAAGTCCCAATGGCAAGAGACGAGGCTCCGGAAGTGAGCCCGAAAACAACGGAGACGGACAAGAACCCTGTCCTGCCTAACACCGATGCCCAACCTATCACCGGGAGGCTCTGGCAGGAGGGAAGGAAAAGAGCACGTTCCCCGACGCTCTCGGGATCCAGCGACGACGAGTCTTCCGCGTCCTTGGCATCGCTGAAGTCCAAAGGTCGAGGCCGCCCCCCCACATCAGGGAAATATGTGGGCCTGGCCAAAGCCAAGGAGGCTTACAACCGAGCCCTGAGGGAGGAGATCCGCCTCGTGGCAGAGAGGGATGTCCAGGATATGACCATCCAAACTCGAGCGGGGTTTGCATCGAGAAGTCCCTCCCTGCTAGAGCCGGATCTCGAGGGTAAGACGGCCACGGCAGACCTGGGCCAACAGGTCAGAGATAGCGTTGCGGTCATTGAGAGGGTGGCGACCGCATCCAAAAACCTGAAGGGCCCATTCGTTAAGAAGCTAAAAGATGCGTCGATAGCCATAACGGATGCCTTTATGGTGCTGAGCAGCCGCACCACCACCGAAGAGACGGCCCGGCTGCAGGCGGATAATGCCCGTCTGCAGTCCGAAATGGCCAGCCTCCGTAAGGAGCTGGCCGAAATCAAGGAAAAAATGGAGGGGATGCGGAAGCAGGGTAGTCCGGCACCCCCTCCACCCGGACAAGACTTGGAGGTGCAGCCCCCTGCGCTGCCCTCCCCTCGAGGCAAGACACGCGAAGGTGGCGGCGCAAGCCCGGTCACGGCACAGGCAGAAGCCATAAGCCGCGCAGTCCTGGTGCAGGTCGGATCGTACCTGGACGCCCGCTTTGCTGCGATTCAGGACAGGCTTCTGCCCGAAAAACGTGGGCGTCCGCCACCGGCCGCAGAAAACAACGAACAGACGGCTGCGGCAGCTTTGGCTGCGGGGACTGGGCAGAAGCCTGGCCCGGCTGCTGCCGCTAGCTCTTCGCTCTCAGGCCCAGGGAGAGAGAAGGGCAAAAAGAGAGGGAAAAAAGGCAGCACTGCGCAGACGACAGGTGCACCCACCCCAGCGGAACCCCGGCCCCTTCCCCCTGCTCCTGCCTCGATGGAGGAGCAATGGACGAAAGTTGTGCGGAGGGGAAAGGGAAAGGAAAGGAGGAAAGCGCCTAAGGAAGCCAGGTCAGGCGGAGAGCAGAAACCAGAGGCCGCAAAGGGGAAACCCAAAAGGATTCGCCTTCCCCGTACCTCGGCCGTGGTACTCACCCTGCTGCAGCCCAGGGCTGGAGAGAAAGGAGCCGACTACGGCACGGTTATTGCTGAGGCGAAGTCCAGGTTGAAAATCGAGGAAATCGGTATCCCTGGGCTCCGCTTCAAAAAAGCCCAAACCGGGGCGTGTATATTGGAGGTGCCGGGTGAGTCCAGCGGAGTGAAGGCAGACGCCCTCTGCGAAAGACTCAAGAAGATCATGGACCCGGAGATAGTCCGAGTCACAAGGCCCATGAAATACGCGGAGATGCGCATAACGGGCTTGGACGAGTCGGTCCTGTTCCCGGAGGTCGTGGATGCCGTAGCACGCGTCGGTGGCTGTTCGACGGCCGACATAAAGTCTGGGGAAGTAGTTCCCGGTCCCTCAGGGTTGGGGACTGTGTGGCTTCGCTGCCCGTTGTCGGTGGCCAAGAAGGTGGAAGCGGCCGGGAGAATACTGGTGGGTTGGGTATCGGCGCAGGTCAAACTGCTAGATGCCCGCCCACTCCGCTGCTTCCGGTGCCTAGAGGTTGGCCACGTGCGCGCGAAGTGCACAGCGACCGTCGACCGAAGCCAGCAGTGCTACCGATGTGGTCAAGTGGGACATCTGGCTGGCCGATGCACGGAGACTCCGCACTGCGTTTTGTGTGCTGACGCAGGCTTGATCTCAAATCACAGGGTGGGGAGCAAGGCTTGCAACCCACCCAAGAACAAGCCGCAGGCTAGAACTGCAGATGGCCCCAGGGTCCCCTCGCAGATAGACCGCCCGGATGGCAGTGCCAAGTCCCGGGAAGAGGTGATGCCGCAGTCGGTCGGGTAGAATGGCCACCCGCTACCTTCAGGCGAATATCAACCACTGCGCCAGAGCCCAAGACCTTCTGTTCCAGAGCATGGCGGAGTGGTTGACGCACGTAGCGATAGTGGCCGAGCCGTACGCGGTTCCTCAAAGGGACAACTGGGCAGGCGACAGGGACGGGTTAGTGGCCATCGCCACACAAACTGCGGCTGGCTCTGAGCCGCTTCGTGGAGTCTCCAGGGGCCGGGGCTACGTATCCGCAGAGGTTGGCGGCGTTCTAGTCGTCGGGGTCTACTTTTCGCCGAACAGAAGCCTCGCTGAATTTGAGGTGTTCCTCGACGAGGTCGGGGCCCTGATCGGCAGAAGTAACCCCGAACAGGTGCTTGTCGCTGGGGATCTCAACGCCAAGTCCATGGCGTGGGGATCCTCCGTGACCGATGCACGCGGACAGTCCCTGGATGAGTGGGCGGTAGCAACCGGGCTGAGTGTGCTCAACCGGGGATCGGTCGACACGTGCGTGCGGCAACAGGGTGGCTCCATCGTGGACATCACGTTCGCAAACGCCGCCCTGGCGCGCCGTGTCCAGGGATGGGAGGTGTTGGAGGGTGTGGAGACGTTATCGGACCATAGGTATGTCCGATACGAGGTATCCGCGCGCCCTACCGCCCCGGACGGTCCCAGCCGATCCCGGAGAGGTGACAGCCCCCGGTGGGCTCTGAAGCGTCTAGACCGAGAGGTCCTCTACCAGGCGGCCCTTGTCCAGGCCTGGCCAAGGCTACCTGAGGCTCCAATTGCGGTGGATGAGGAGGCGGCGTGGCTTGGCGACGCAATGGCCGAAATTTGCGACGCGGCAATGCCGAGGGTCAAGACAGTGTCTCCGAAGCGTAGCGTGTACTGGTGGTCCGCAGAACTTACGCAGCTGCGCAAGGCGTGCGTGGCTGCGAGACGCCAGTACACAAGGAGCCGCAGGCGAAGGCGACGCGACCTGGCCGAGGAAGACCGGCTGTATGCGGCCTACAGAGAGGCCAGCAGGACACTCTGTGCAGCCATTGGCAGGGCCAAGGATCTGGCCGAAGAGGAAATGCTGGAGACTCTGAACAGCGACCCGTGGGGGAGACCGTACAAGATGGTGAGGTGCAAACTTCGCCCTTGGGCCCCCCCACTAACGCAAAGTCTCCAGCCGGAACTCCTAGACCGGATTGTGGATGCTCTGTTTCCACAGAGGGGCGACCATCTGCCCCCTCGAATGGCCCCGCCCACAGGGAGGGACTCGGAAGCGGCAACGGAAGCGGCAACGGAGGTAACCGAGGGTGAGTTGGGAGCGGCACTATTGAGGCTTCGCGCCAAAAACACCGCCCCGGGACTTGACGGGATACCCGGTCGCGCCCTGGTGTTGGCACTAGGCCCACTGGAGCCCCGCGTGCGGGCACTTTTTAGCGCCTGCCTCCTGCAAGGGCAGATTCCACGGGCTTGGAAAAGTGGGAAGCTGGTGCTGCTCAGCAAAGAGGGACGTCCAGCTGACTCGCCTTCGTCGTACCGGCCAATCGTCTTGCTCAGCGAAATGTGCAAGCTCTTCGAGCGCATTGTGGCTGTCCGCCTCGTGAGGCACCTGGAGGGTTCCGGACCGGATCTGAGCGCGTACCAGTACGGATTTCGCCGGGGCAGGTCCACCATCGACGCTATTGCGCGGGTGAGGGCCCTGGTGGATGACGCGGTTTCCCGAGGGGAGGTGGTACTGGCGGTGTCTTTGGACATCGCCAACGCCTTTAACACCCTTCCATGGGGAACCATCAAGGAGGCGCTCAGATTTCACAACATCCCAGAGTACCTAAGAAAGGTAATCGGAGCATACCTCTCCGAACGAGCCGTCCAGTACCCCACGAACAGCCAGTGGGTTACGAAG